>CM077813.1:65412415-66791582 GCA_039764185.1 Tamarix austromongolica | reverse complement strand
GGAGCTTAGTTGTAGTTATGTCAAGACATCTCTAGCTTTGATTACCTTCCGTGATATTGAGCCTCAACCTTATATTAACCCAAAACTACAGATTAATCTTTTACCCTCTCTCTAATAAAGAAATTAAATCCTTATCCCCAATAAGTTGATAAGTTAATTATTAACCTATTAATAATTTCAAATCTAAGTAAAAAAAACTTAAACCTAAAAATTAAACTTAAACAACCTTCTTCCTCCTCCTTCTGTCATTCTTCTACACCTCGACCTTCATCCCCCTTTACTTTGTTCTCCTCTTCACTATCCTCTATCATCGCTAATCATCACCCACCACCAGGATTCATTGCTTTTACTTTAAACTTCACCTTCCTTAGTCCATCACCTTACTTCATTTATCACCCTCCTTTGTCCTCTCCCATTTTTGTTTAGCAAAAGCTTCAATGGTAAAATTTACCTCATTTTTAAATTAAAAAAAAAAGTAAATTTGTATTAGTAATGTGTGGCTATAATTTATGTTAGGGTTTTTCATCACTTTATCTTGTGGTAATTTGTGGTAACAAAAAAAATTCAATTTTGTAACACTTCTGCTTCCTAATTTTTCTATTTAAAAGAAGCCAAAAAAATTAGAAATGGTGGACTAGAATCCCCATTCAATGGGGACAAAGGTAGTAACATATATCATTGTTTCTCTAATTTTCCTAATCAAGTTGAAATACTTTTTCATCAAATTTGTACATGGTATTGAATTGAATGGTATTTGGCAAATTAACTTCATAATTGATGACAAAATTATATCCTGTAAGTGGATGTACACATGTGGATGATGAGAGTTAGGGTTGAGTCCTTCATTTATTGTCTTACATTAGCTTATAATGTAGCTCTAATTATTTGAATATGATCATTATTTTTATGGGGGATGTGATGAGAAGGCATGCAAAATTGATACGAGTATTTCAAGGCATTGTAATGTGTGAAATCGAAGGATTGTGGAGTTCTATCTATGTGCATTTAACATTAATTTCTTGTGTATGATTGATTTTTGAGTTGTGTTATTGTTAATCTTTCTTTAGTTTAGCTAAATATTCTTGGTTATGTATAGGGATTTGTGCTAGGAAATAGATAAAACCCATCCTAAAGAAGAAGTACACTAGTTCAAAGAGTGACGTCATCATTCTTTCAACATTATTTGTTGAATGTTAGTGTAACAACACCATTATCATGAGCTCAAAAATTTCTTTCAAACTATTTTAGCAAAAGTTACAAAAAAAAAAATAGGGTGCCACATTGCATCTAACACAAAAAAAAAAATGTATTGTCTATACCTAATATATACCGGGTGTAAGACTAAAAAGTAATATACATTGTTTGGAAAAATATTTGATTCCATAATGACACAATATTACAAAATAGAAGATAGCAAAATAGAGATAAGAAGACAAAGTACTAAAAGTCCAAAGAGGAGAAATCTGAAAACCATACACTAGACCAACCTAACTTTACTCGCTACATGCATCACATAAAAAGTATCAAATCAAGACATACATGTGAACAAGGCATTTGCTCATGGGATTGAGTAGGTGTCCATCATACGGACATGTTACTAGTTGAATACCAGGTAAGATAACAAACACATCAACATATTAAGGCATGCTTAAGATATATGATCATAAGTAAATAGAAATATTGTACATATATAGACTACTCATGATATAAGATGACATAACAGGAAACCATATTAGAGTTCATATTTAAGTGATCGCCATATTCTGTTTACTTAGATATTTAGAAATCTGATACCCTACTATTTATAACTGGTGGAAGAATATCATGATATAAAGCTCCTTTTAGGGTATAATGTACTTGGGGATCATTATTAATATTTGGTAAAATGAAATACAACATATAACTTCTTCTAAAGCATAATGCTCCAAGGGACCTCTATTAATATTCAGTAGAATGGAATATGACATATAGCTCCCTCTAGGGTAATACATGCATATCGACCACTAAAGATAAACTCCTAATTCTTAAGTATGCATATCTCCTATAATTCAATGAAACAAAAAATATAGAGTATATCTAAGGTTACTCTAGTTATTAAAACAACCAAGATATCTTGAGCACCAAAACAACTTGGTATGAATCATAGAACGGCTTCGGTTATTACAACAAACAAGAAACTTCAAGTACTACAACAACCCATAAAATAATACTCATAAATATTGATCTTGACTCTTATGATATTTAACTTTAATTATTAATATCCTATTATCCACTTAATCAACACTTAAATACACCAATTGAATCACTTCCATTAATATACCATTTCCACTTTACTTCTAATTAACACTCATCATTTTTCACATAAAACACCATGTATAATATTCATACCAATAATTTTTAAATTGTTATATACTTAGAGTTACACTAAGGTTAATCAAACAAAATATGTCACAACACTTATGATAATTTAACAAGGCACATAAAACACAAACAAGGACAAATAAGAATATTCTTCTAATGAAATTTCTAAAATACCCTTAAGAAGTTCTAACTCACAATTAAGCCATAAAATCAACCATATCATAATAAAAATCATAAACCTAAACTTAGAATTAGAACCTAATAATTTACATATAAAATGCTGACTATACCCCTAGGATTTCTAATCCCATTTTATGCCATTTTTAAAAAAAAAAATACTTGTAGTAATCACAATTAACCCAAAATTATTACATATCACACTTATCATATTCAAACCCAAATAAAACTGATACAAAATTAAATTTTTAGAGATAACAAAATTGATAATTTTGTCCTTATTTCCCCAAAATACCTCAAAACTTCTTATTATGGTAACATACTCCAAACATTATCAAACCCTTGCATATGATGTATCAAATTTTAATTAAAACCCTCAACTAAAATAATGGTATACTCATATTCCACAAAAACTGACTAAGTTGACCAAAACACCCTCAAACTAACTTTCACCCAAACCTACCAAAATTTCAACATTCTCCAAACTTCACCATATGTACATATAATCACCCACACACAATTAAACACTCAAAGAGGTAATTCACTCAAATTAAATCACTTGGATCATCCACCACAATCCAAAGGGCCAAAGACCCCAAAAGACCCAAAATCACCCAAAAAAATCCAAATTATACATAAAGATCTTCAATAATATTAAAATACATGATACTATACTTAAAACATACTTCTTGAAATAAATAATAATAATAATCATGCTTTAAAATTAAATATAATACCTAGAATGGCGTAATAGGGTATATTCACATAAAATCATAAGATCACACGTTATACACTGTATAATATGAGAATACAAGCTATAGATGGTACAATCATGATTCAATAACATAAAACATTTTATCATGATATGTAATATAAAAACCATGCATAGAATAAAAATTCCTAATTTAAAGGTGTGTATAACCTTACTTAGATTGCATTAGTCTCTTAGCAAAACTAAACCTATGCATTTTCCTCTAACATCTTTGGATAAAATAGAAAAAAAAAGCATAGTATTATATATCAAGAGAAAAATATTAGAATAGAAAAGAAAATTAAGGGGAGAAGAGAAACTCTTAAGCTCAAAGAAAAAGCGAGCTTAAACAAGGTTGAGGGAAATTCACCAATCTACAACTTTCACCTACTTTTGCTTAAAACAAGTAGCAAAGGGATAATATTTAAGACTTTAGAAGTAAGAAGTGAAGGAAAAATAAGAAGAATGGAAGGGGGAAGAGTTGAAACTTAAGGGGAAAGGGTAAGATCAATTCACAACGCATGAACAAGAGAAAGTGCAAGAAGAGAGAGGAGGTAGAAAAAGTTAGAAAATTGTGAAAAGTGGTCAAGTGTAAAATGGAATAAAGAGGGGAATAAAGCCATTATGGTTGTCAACCATGGGCAAGGAGAGGGATGGGGAGTCATATTATGGGATTATGTGAGATGGATAGTGATGGGAGTGATTATAATAGATAAGAGAGTATAAGAGGGTATGTAAGAAATGTAAGAGCTCGGTTATGTAAATGATTTTGGTTGAATAAGGATAAAGAAAATATGATAAGGAGAGGTATGGGGACTAAATTTTTATAGTTAAAAATTTCCAAGAAAGTTAAAAACAATAAAAAAAATTTAGATAAGGTAGAAAGTCCAATAAACGGGTAAAACTTGATACAACAATCAAATAATTTCCAAAAATTATGAAAAAGTAGGAAAAGGTGTAGAATTAATTTAGAAACCTAAAAATATAAAAATATTGGGCATAGGAATTGATTTGGAGTCCAAAAAAAATTAAATTTAATAAAGTTAGAAACAATTGAACAACACCTAATTGAACGAAGGTTCTAGACAGTTGACTACTAGATATGTTAGACAATAGTCATTTTGCTATCAATTTGATCAAATGAAAGGCATAACCTAGTTGTTTTCTTCTCAATTAACATTCGGTTTAGAGTTTTGAGGTAAAATAAAGGGTATAGAGGTTAAGATAATTAATTAATGATAATAATTTAGGGAAGGGTTAAGAGGCTGACCACTATAGATTTAGGGCTAGGGAAATCTAAGGTATTAATAATATATAATAGATCATGTGCCATTTATATGAATTTGAACATTCAAAGTCATCTCAACTTGATAAAAATGAAATAATGGTGGTTGGGTTATGGGCTTGTTGTATGCATAATGAAAGAAAAATGAAAATTGAATTGAATGAATTGCTTAGAATTAAATTGATTGGTATCACTAAAAGATTTGCTATGAATGCTAATTCCATTTTTGGATTACTCTCAAACAACTCACCTTATTTTAATGCTTTATTTTTTGGTGTGTTTGGATATCATTAAATTATCTGATTCATTGGTATGTAGAGAAATGAAAGAACAAGAATAAAGTAATGAAGATGAAGAGCAGGGGGTAGTAATACAATGCAACAATGGTAGGAAAAGGGAGGAGCTAGAGTACATGTGTGAGTATAATGACTATGGTAACCCTTCAAGTCCTAGAAATTATGATAGTACTGAAGAATCATATATGGAAAAGCATCTTCTTAATAATGAGTATAGTAAACCTAAACATGACTATTTTAAGATTGGATTGAAAAATTCCACAAATGAGAAGTTTAAGATTGCTTTTAGATAATTATTTTATGTTGAATAGTTATGATTTGAAAATAAACAAGAATGATATGGAGAGGGTGGTTGCTATGTGTATGGGTAAATATTGTGCTTGGAGTATATGGCCTAGTTAGATAAAAAATGAGAGATCATTTTAAGACTTTACAAATTTAACACACATATGGAAAATTTTATAGCAATAGGATAACCTCTTCAAAATGGCTTGTAAGCCACTATATTAATATGTTTAGGATCTAATTAAAATGGAAGATAAGATAATTTTGTGAGACCATGGTGAGGAGTTGAATGTCAAGAAAACATACTCAAAGTGTTTGAGAGTGAGATAACTAGCTCTTCATATGATTCAAGGGGACAATGGGGGATAATTCAAAGAGATAAGAGAATTTGCAAATGAATCATTAAGAGTAGAATCATTGCTTATTTTAAAAGGGATGTATGTTGGATTAGCTAATTTGAAGAAAGGGCTTATAGAGGGATATGGAAAAGTCAAATCTATTGATGTTTGTTTTTTGAAGGGTCTATGGAATGGGAAAATACTTGTGGTTGTTGATAAGAAGGTGAACAATCAAATGTTCCCTTGTTTGTATGGTATGGTACATAGGTAGAGTTATGAATACTAGAGTTAGATACAACTCATAAGATATGACTTAGATATAGACAAGGACAAGGGTGATGGGTGGACCATCATTTCAAACCAACAAAACTTAAATGTATCTATTTATATACTCACTTATTTATCAACTTTTGATTCCTCACAAATAGTTTCTTAATATGTATTAACTTGGATTTTGGTATTATAGTACAAGGGAGAGAAACATATGAATAAATTATTAGCCAAGATATTACATATTGGCCAAGACATCTTGGATTTTGACAATCTGGATATGCTATCTTGACAAAATAAGACAGAAAAAAAATTCACACATATATCATTGATTTTGTAACACCCCCATTTTTCACTAATGAAAAATGACATTTTAATATATTTACTGAAACAAAAATATGAAAAAAAATCCTATAAAAAATGGGATGTTGCTACTGCATCTAACATAAGAGAGACTTATCACCATCTATCTCGTGTTAAACACATGGGTGAGTATCCAACCAACCAAACACAATAAAGACTAGAGTGTGCAAGATAAAATGCTCAAATGATAAGAGAGTCAAGGTTTACAAACCAAGGCTATGTAAGCCTAAAAACAATATAAAATTACATTAGAAGGAAATTATGACCAAGGGAAAACAAATGCAAAGGAAGATGCCTTGCTCACTCAAGGACAATAAAAAAGGAAATGCCTCTGGGAATACCTATACTCAAATAACCCGACTATCCTTGAAGATGAGATTAGACTAGTCACTATTCATCCTCAAGAACCTGCACAAAACCTCATGCTTGTGGGATTGAGAAGGGGATTAAAAAACAAGCCTGTCAATATGCATACATACTATCCAAGCTAATCTACCAATATTTGTAGATTATGATATGTGCAAGAACCAAATAACATGTTCTTGCTATAATACACCAAGACTTGCATGCAACACTCTTATTATGTCGTTCACATAATGTCACATAAGGTCATGCTTGAACCAACTTGGATATGTTGAAACAAGCTCTGTCATAATTGTATAGACATATAAGAACATACATGCTATGACATACTTAGACATGCATATTATATTCATAAGGACACATAGATCACTTAGATTATCCTTATATTAGTGCATAGGATGTATTCCATTAATTAATGAGCATAAAAATATACATATGACACTTCAACCATGGGTTCTTACAAGAGGAGGATCACACTTACACATAATATATACAATGGAATACTTCATGGAAACATTTTAGAACAAGAGAATTATATAGCAATGGAGCATACATGGTAGTGTGTGTGTGATGGATATCCCACATTATGCATTCTAAGAAACACTTCCATGATGGAACATTTAAAGAAAGTAAGCGAGATTAAATAATATACTTAGAACCAACTTATTATTATCTATCATTAAAGTGATCATAGAAGTCCCTTATACTAATTTATTGAGCAATGGTTAGGATAATGCAAGCATTCATAACCTAATCACACATTAGCTTTTAAATACCTTAGGGTCAATCTAGTTATCACATTAATGAAATAACCATATCAAGGTCAAGAATATAACTAATATAAGCTAATTTAATACACCTATAAGACTCATTTTGATTATAACCTCTTTAGAGTTGTGATCACACATTTACATTCACGTAAGAATCTCAAGCTTGAATGATTTCTTTATCTTCAAATAATTAATATTCCATATTATAGACCACATCAAGGGTTGCCGCTATAAGATCTAAATACCATTACATAATCATCTCATAATACTCAATATTTCCCATTAAGGGCATGTTAAAGTGAGAACTCTATGCCTTAATCATTTATGCCAAAAAGGGTAATTACAATATCATTATCACTCATAGATGTCCAAGCTATCATTAGATTTCCAATTATCTCCCTTCATTCATAATTTAAGTCTAGACCAAGGCCCAAAACTAGGGTCGCAATCATGGTTCCACTACTTAACCATAATCTTACCATCAAAGAACATTTTAAGTCACTCCCTAAACCCAAGGGTAAAGACCCAAATGGAAGTCAACTAGAGACCAACCTTAATTTGTATTATTTATCCATTATTTAAATAGTTAAGCTAATGCTACTATTTATAAATAAGGTCAAAGCAGGTTCAACTTAAGGAGATCATGTATGTCCATGTTATTTTCTTCTAATCATACAAGGTCCTTCAACTTATGAGGTTTAACATTTTAAGGCCATAGTATAAGTCATTAGAAGTTTGTTAACAACTATTAAGGCTTGCTACTTAGGTATTGGCCATGGTAAATTTCCATTTTTAGTCATCAACTCTCCAAATTATTTTATAGTAAAGAGAAAGGCTAGAGTGCTAGGTTAAGGCCAAATTTGGTCATTCTAGGGTCAATTTCTGAAGAAAAAAATATATATTAATACATCATTAGAATTCAATTAATTTAGGTTAACTTAGAGATAACAACATCTTGGGCCATCATCCAATTATAAGAAAACTCAATATATCACATTCAAGGAAAGATAGACAAGAAAGGAAGTTTTGACTGATACTAATCAATAGGTTTCAAGGACCAATTAATCCATCTAAGCACTACTAGACCTTCATAGAGGTTGTGAACTAGTTAATTGGATGATGTAATTGATCAACCATTTTAGGAACTGGTAGATGGGTTTAGTCAAACCATTTGATGGGTCTAAATTGAGACTAAGGCTTTTGAGGTCACAAACTAATCAGATGATCAATCTTCCAGACCATTCAATGTGTCCCAAGGATCAATTGATGGGTTATGGTGACCAGTAGATCATTTATGATAACAATTTAATCAGTTAAGTCATGAAATTTCCCTTATCATGCACATTCACATACAATCAAATTCCTTAATTTTTATTATTTAATAAAAAACATCAATCATAGATCATATAAGGTTTTTAACAAGTAATATTCATCGATTAACCTGTACAAGGTCTAAATCTTACTTAGAATTTTAGGAGCAAACTGATATCATGCATATGCCTTTATCAAAATCATTAAAATAACTAAAGAGTCCTACATACTGTTCTTTAATACTATAACTTTATGTAAACCAATTTATACATTATACTACACATGTTAATTTTTTTGGGATTCTCAAAATGTTATAGGTAGCCCTAAATCCAAATCATACCCATAAAGATTTCAAGTTAGGAGTTTTTACTAATTCTTTCATCTGTTCAACCCTAACATGCTCAAAAATATTTTTATCTTTAAGACTTGTGATTTAATTAAAACATAGAACATACACTTCACTCACTCATACTATTTTCTACTAAATAGGAAAGATAATGGTTTACATTAATAAAACTTAGCAAAACCCACCAAAAGAGAGAAAAAGTTTTCCTCAACTTATTAAAAGATAAATTAAATGACACTCCAAATCTTGAACACATTTAAAAGATAAGATAAAAAACTTATTAAAGCCCTAAAAATCCTATAAGAACTTAAATGACACTAGAGGTTATAGAGAAAAATTAGAAAGAGTCAACCTCCTCAAGAAAATAGAGAAAGTAAGAAAGAAAAGAGACAATCACTCACTCTTTTCCTAAATCTAACCTAACCTTTTTTAGGAGGGAAAAAAGGAGTTGGAGGAAGGGTTAGAAGAAGGAAGAAAGTTCAACTATGGATATCAGAGAGAGAATGTGAGAGAGATTAAGTATTGAGAAAAGTTAGGAGACTTAGAGGTTAAGGAAAAATGGAGAAATGGGGGGGGGGGATTTAGCTTTTAAATAATGAAGGTTTTTTATTTATTTATGGAAACATAAGAGTAAGAGGGTTTATAATTTGAAAACCCAAACCCAAAGTAGAAGGAGGAGAAGAAGCAGTAGAAGGAGAAGAAGGAGGAGAAGAAGGAGGAGGAGGAGAAGTAGAAGAAATTTTGAAATTCACACCCATGAATCCATTATAAATTAGTGAAATAAGTTAGGAAGGATCAAATGATTTATAAAATCATAAAAAGAAAATGCCCAAAAAAATATCATGAAGTTCCAAATTTGTAGGAAGAAGATTCAAAGTAAAAATAGTTACTAGAGAACAATCATATCAATCAAAAAAATCAAGTGGTACCCCAAACTAATCAATGGGTTTGCTTGGTTTCAAAAATCCATTTCAAGGAACAAACTAGTCAAGCAGTACCCCAAATTGGCTGATTGGTTGCCCTAAAAATCACTTACCCTCCAAATTTCTAACCGATCCTAACCTTTTCAACACAACTTTAAATGCTCTCTAAAACATTATTGAACACACTTAGATCACAATGAAATGTATAGATTAACACACGTTAAAGATCCTAAAAAGTGGGGCATTACAAATATTAACTAATATTTTCCAATACGTGTTGTGAAAAATAACGAAAGTTCACGGCGTGAAAACTGCAACATGTAAAATATCCTATACAACACATTGATACTATAATATGATGATCATGATTTTATTACTTGATTAGAAAAGGAAACTAGTGAGATTATACTACAATATGTTGATCATGATTTTATTACCTGGTTAGAAAAGGAAACTAGTGAGATTACTCCACATGTCAAGCATAAAAATTGTGCTAGATTTGTCTATGCTAATTGGAGAAATAATTATCAAGACATGAAATACCAAAATGTTTTTTTAAAATTACAAAGTTATCCACCAATGTGAAGTTTGAAGAACATTTAACAAAGTTTGAGAAAGTAAATACAAATGTTGTGAAGTACCTCAAGGAATGGATGATAAATAATTGGTGTAGAGCATTCTTTTCTTTAATGGCATTGATAAATTCAATTGATAACAATGTGTCAAAGGTATTCAATGCAAGCATTGTTGAATATAGATACAAACTAGTAATCATGATGCATAAAGATATAATGGGTATGTTTATGGCTAGGACATCTTAAAAAAATTATTTTCTCAAACTCCATGGATTATTTGCACTAATATAGAGAAGAAAATACAGGAGACCAAAATTATTAGAAGACGATGGAGGGGGGGATTTGGGTAATGGGATTCTCTCTTTCCAAGTGAATCACAATACTAAGGGATACATTATATATCTACCTAAGACGAGTAATCCTTGCAGAGAGTGGGACATAACTAGTATTCCTTATGTACATCCAATAAAATCCATCCGAGAGGATAAGGAGGAGATCAGGAAATATGTCAGTAATTGCTACAATAAATAAACACATTTAGTAAGATACAAAGATTTCATTAATCCAATCAATGGAAAAACATGTAGAAGAAGATAAAATATGAACCTATCCAACCACAACCATTTAATGAACTTGTAAAAGGGTAAATAGAAACATAAAAGGGAGGAAGTTAAAGATGAAATAGGGAAAAAAAACATGAGGTTTTAACATGATCTAGCAAGCAACTGTGGTATTGTAGACTATAACAAGAAGGCTTGCAAAAAAAAAAAGTAAATTTACACAATCTGGTTAAGATTTTATTTAATTTTAATTTATTTAAAATAATTTTACACAATCCATTATCAACTTATCCTAAGCACCATCCATGGCTAAGACATCAACTGAGGTACCTAATAGTGGACCTTCAACAAACAAAGAGAATGAAGTTAGAAAGGACTGAAGACTCTATTATGTTTATAGTTTTCTGTGTAGGAATTTTTTTTTATTTTTTATTCCTATGCATAGCTAAAGATTGATATAATGTTGATCCTAGCTTGATATGGCAATTTTTGTACTGTTGATGCTCCTACATAGCTAAGGATTACTATAATGTTGATCTCAGCCTATTATGGTTTTTTTTATGTAGGCTATCTTTTGGGGGTAATAGGGTTCAAGCAATGTCGTCATATGATTATTACTTGAAAATAGGTTTAAAAGTACTATATTGTAAAGTGTTAGTAGGCTCTTTTGTAAAGTAATAAAAAAAATATTGATGTTAATGATGTTATTTGTTATGACTATATTATGCATTTTTAGCAATATATATTTTGTTCATTTGTTATGATAAAGAACAAACTATGGTTTCAAGTGGTTATATTTCAAGTAGTAAAAGTTGGGTAGAAATTTTAGTTCATGGATCACCGTAATGCTAATTGAAAATATTCTATTTAATTGTTAAATCTAGGTTGATTTTGAATGTCATTTAACTTGCAGGTCCTCATTATGAGAAAAGCACACAATCGACCATATTATTGCTTATTATAAAATTATTTCTTTTTTTCCCCTAATTTAGTTACTATTAGAAAACAACAAACTTGACATTTTTTTCCCTTTTTGTTGTACAATTGAGCTTGTTCAACCAATAATCTCTACTTAATGTCGGAACAATTATATCTATTTTACTACATATGTTATGATCCTCCTAGAAGGTTGATGCACTCAAACAACCTAAACATTAACTTCAAAATGTTGGCAATTATATTCATCAATGAACATAAGAGTAAAGACACAATTACAAGCAAAGTAATTATAAGCAAATATAACTTCTCTCTACTCTAAAATAATTGCATTGCTTGTTCAAACTACACATTTTTTTTTAAGTTCTCCATTTCCATTTATACTTCTGCCACTCAAAACAAACATATGCTCTTCGTCTATTTTTCCTCCTTCAAAGTTTAGATGTTCCTTTTTAGCTTGAACACAACAAATTAACACTTTGAACTTCAACAATGTCTTATAAACTATGTTCCAACCACCAAAAATTACATCCATCTTCCAACTTGAATCTACAACATTTTCTGTATCATCTAATAGGATTATCAATTATCATAGATGTCTCAACCACAACAGGTCTTTATTGCAAATCATATTGATTTCAGTCCTTCGAAATTGAATAGAACTTCCTCACAAATCCATCTATATCAAATAAATCCAAATAATTCATCTACTACAACTGTAGAATAAAAATAAGCTCAAAAGAAGACATTTAGCTATTCAAAAAGATCATCATATAATTTTCAAGCATTATAATATTTTATATTTAACTTCCTAACCTACATGTATCCACTTTAGTTGATTCAACTTCATTTTATAAATGTTAGGATTTTATTATTCATGGCATCATAGAGGGTCAAAAATTATCTATAAATATTTATGCAAACTAGGAGAGCAAGGCCCTCAATCACTCAAGCTATAACTAAAAAAATCGTCATGATAAAAAGAGGTAAACTACCTTCGTCATTTAAATATATGACCAAATAACAAAAGCCAAGCAAGATATCAATAACAATCTTTTTTTTAATATATTTCTTAAACACCATAAATTGTTAAATGTAGGCATATAAAATTTATATCAATAACAATCAAATGCTAACAACATATCAACCATGAGAACAAGCTTTGAATAATTATCAATTAAAAACCTTCAACATAATAATTCCTTTTGAATTATGCTTAATGTTAATAATAATTAAGTGCTAACAACCTATCAATAATTATCACCTAAAAGCCTTCAACTTAGCAACAATCTTTGATATCCTTGGTTATCAATAACAACCTGATTAAAGATTAGAGTGATAACGATTACAGTAGCTAACATGCTTTGAAAGACAAAATCCTAACTCAATTTAAGGTTTAATTTTTAGAATAAAATAAAATAAAGAGGATGATAGTGGTTGAAAAATTGCAGTGAAGAACCTTAATTATGAATACCATAAATCATGGTACCAAACTTGGCTTCTAAAAATAGAGTTTTCCACAATGATCAATAATGATGTTGAAGAAGGCAACATAAGGTGAATAAGGAAAAGAAAGACAATGGTGAATCTATAGAGGAAGAAGGTGAACCCAAAAATTGAAAGGTAACAAAAGTGAAGCAATCATGGAGAAGAGGAATAATTTCAAGTTAGGGAGGAAGAACAAAACAAAGGAGAACTAAGGAGGATGAAGGTCAAAAGGGGTTTATTTTGTTCATTTTAAGAATTGAGTTTTTCTATTAGATTTGAAGTATAGGTATAGATTAGATGATTAAATTCATAAGTAACTGAGTAGGATACAAATGATGAGTAGCATAGATAATACACACATTGATTTGTTATCGTGAGTTAATATAGGGTTGGGGGGCTAGTTTGATTAGAAAGTAATTTTATAGGGATCAAAATAGAAAAAATAGTAAACCACAAGGACCAAAATAATATCTAGCTCAATCAAAAGTTACCACATATAAGGAGTCAAAAAAGGAGTGAGGACACTTGTAGAAGGAGAGAGGAATAAATATCAATTTTACACGAATGCTAGAGTAGAAATCCTCATAACGAACAACTTTTTTATTGGAATATGAGCATGCCCAATTTTGAAACTCAAACAACATAGTTATTATCGTAGTGTAGATCATTAAAAAAATTCAAAATTGACAAACATAATGAATAACTACTGAACCTCTATTGCATCATCATTGGTTGAAGATAAACCTTAAGAATCTTAACTTCCATGGCTCTTCAAGTTATTACATGAATCCTCTTTTGGTTCAAAAGTAACAACACACTTTATGGATGTACGAAGATGGAGACACAAAAATAGGGACACTAAGGAAACATGGATAAAACAAAATGAATATATATATATATATATAGATATAGGGGAGGGTCATAAATCAAGATTGAATAAATACCTAACTAAAAAACTAACCCAAACCAATATCAGAACCTCTAAACCCTAACTTCTAAATCCTAAACCCCCTAAACCCTCAACCCTCTAAATCATAAAGCCTAAATCTTCTAAACCCTAAACACCCTAAACCCTACACCCAAAACCCAAAACCCTCTAATTTACATCCAAAGGCATCCATGTTCCAACAAAAATAAAACATACTCATGAAATATACATTCATTTAACTATACAATATGATAGGGAAAAAAATCCTCCATGATTCAAAAGTGTTACAAATCCTTGAGTTGCACCTTATAGAACTCTGAAAAGCAACTTCCCACTATTATGTAAACTACAATGAAAAGCATCAAGGACTAATACCCTTCATGAGGTTGGAAAAAATTGACATCCAACTCCCATATTTCATTTCAAAATATGTCATTGATATATAAAAACCATAAATTAGTTGCAATTTGAACTAAGGAATTAAAAAAATATTGCAAGTTCATATCAAGAACTAAAATGATTTGTTTCACCTTTGATTTCAATTTTGATTTTGTGGGACACTTCCGACTATCATGGCATGTATACTTTCCACATGTCTTGCACTCTCTTATCATCTTCTTTTGTTGCTCAATAGCCTTTTCTTTCTCCGCTTTGATTCTCTTTCCACTTCCTTTGTTTTTGGATTGACATGGGACTTGAATGGTAACTTCACTTGGAGCACTTATCTCAATTAAGGATTCGATGATATCTGATTTGCTTGAAGCCTTATTGCTATTATTCTTCTCACTCCATTCCTTCTTAAAATATTCAAGAACTCTTATAAATTCATGGATACCATCTTGTTTCCCTTCAATTAGGCTAACACATTCAAACATTTCAGACCATAACCTTCTCAAAGTAGTCTTCATATCATTAGTTTTGAAACACTGCGCTAATGGGTTCTCTTCTATGTCATAGATTGGCTTTTTTAGAACATTTTTAGTCCATTGATTCACTACCAACCGAGTAGGAATGTGGTCTACTCCTTTTCCTTTTAAAAACCAAAATATATGCTTACATGGAATCCCGCATATTTGAAATATCTTACAAGAGCACTTAATATCTTGGTTTATTGTATTATATACCACCCAAAAAGTACTCTTACAATTTGACATACCAAGTTCACCAACTACAGTAATATCTAAATCGCCTTATCTCATAAAATCATCAAGTTCGCATGAAAATAAAGCAGTCAAAATCTCAATTTGAAACTCGAAAAATATAGTATGGGTATAAACCTTAGATGCATACTTTTCCAATTTAAGGGGAGTTCTAAGTTTAGGATATGACAAGATTGATACCTTATATAGGTCTAATTATTTATATCTTTGTCCATCCAATACACTCTCATAGCGCATACAAAACTCAACTAAAGTACAATGATAATTAGTGAAATTCCCAAAAAAGCTATTCTCATTCTCTGATCTTGAAGTTGTTCTTAGAATTCCTCTCATAAACAAGTCTCTAAAATATGCAGGTATCCATAAGTTTCTTATATTAAGCACATGAACAAGCCATTCATGTTTTTCCAAAAAAAATTCAACAATTATCCCCATCCACTTACACTCGAACTCCTCATGTTCAAGTTGTAGACTCCACACACATGTAGATAACTTGTTTATAAAATCAAAGTCCCAAATTGAAGGACCAATTTTTTCGGGCAATTTTTTTATATTGTGCCACAAGAAAAATCTATGTTGAGTCTTCTTGAAAACCATCTATATGGAAATTTTCATTGTTGGATCTTGGTTAGCTATTATACAATAAGGCTCAATATTTCCCATAACCTTCAATAATGTCTCAAATAACCACGGAAATGACCCGATATTTTTATGAGCTATTAATCTTACTCTAAAGGTAATACACTTTTTGTGATGATCAACCCCTATAAATGGTGCAAAAAATCAAATTGTACGTATTTGTACCATAAGTACAATAAAATGAAATTATATCACCAAAGAGAGAGTAATTCTTTTTAGATATAGGACCATCCCAAAAAGCACAAACAAAAAATCCACTATAATCAACCTTGTAATAAAAATAATATCCACTCCAATTCCCCCATCTTCTTATGAAAGATTTCCACAAACATATCAAAATCAGAATCTCCTATGTAACACTTTATTTCCCTAGAATAGTTCTTAAAATCTTATAATGAAGCACCTACATTATCATACTCTCACATGTGTTCCTTGAATAACCAAAATGATTTGGATGCCCCAATGTTCATTCTAACATTATCTATAATGAACTTATTATGCATGATAATCAAATTGCTCCCCTCTTTTAGAAATTGTCTAACACTAGGAGTAGCTAGAAGGTGATTGTGTTCTTTATAAAAATTTAAAATCACATGAAACCCTTCAATGTTACGCTTAAGACACATTCTAGCTCTACATCCCATTTTATTAACCACTTTCCTTCTAGCTCCATCTTCACCACTACTTTAGGGACGACATATATTCCTCAATGGTTTAAATCCTTTCCTAGTACAAACAAGATATTTTAGTGCCACAACATTACTCATAGTTCTCTTTTCACAAAACAAACAGACACTAAAACCACAAGTATATGCATAATTCTTGTAGAACTTAATCCCACCATCCAATGATTCAAATCTTATTCCTACAAAAGGGGCTATTTCTAATAAACAATAAGGTATTCATTCTTTTGTTGTTCCACCAGGAGATGTATGGGGTATTAACTTGGGAGTTACCAACCCACTATCAACATCATTCAACTTTGAGGAATAAGAAAAACCCTATTTTTCACTCATAATGCCTATATAATGAAACAAATGAAACTATCATAAACAAGGAAATTAAGATGGAAATAAGTACAGGTAGATAAAATAAGAACACGTGTGTGATATTTTGCTATAAGTTAATGAATGTTTAACCTCTTACCCTCATTATTAATTCTAAAATATATTATTTATTCTCAAGTATCTTCTGAATTCACTCATATATCAACCATATATACTCGTTATGATCATAACTGCTATATTCTGTGATGGACAATCTACTAAGTGCTCTTGCTTGTTGCATGTTTTTGTTGTTCTACTAGTGATTCATTTATTTCCTTTTCTTTTATCCATATAATCCTGAAGAATTCACTAAATGATTATTTACCAAATGACACACGTACACTAGCATTTAGCCATTCTTGAATCTTATCCATACACTAGTGCTTATTCTTGAATCTTATCCAAATGATGCTCTATCAAACTCCTAGGTGTATATAGAATGATGCAAGTGATGGTTGAATGTCAAATAACAAACAACAGACATCAGTCGACACTACTAGCAATATATCAGCATATATTACACAATAACATACAACAAACAACAATGATGCAGATAACAAAACAATAGAACAAAAGCAAAATTCATAAACCTGAAAGCTGTATATCATTGTCAGATATACAGTTGAAGGGCAATCCCATCCAATTTTTTTTACATATCAACACAACAAACAGGAAAAAAAAAGGAAGAAAAAAAAGGACTTAGAAAATGCAGAAATGCACAACAATTAACACGTTCACATACCTCAGTTTTCACTATCTTGCTGCCAAATTTGAGTGTCTACAAATAAAATTTTGATTACTGAATCATAAATGAGATAAAATGAACACATGCACCTTCAACGAACAGATGCACAGCGATGGAGAGAAGACCAGCGAGTGGCGAGCGACTTCGACAACAACAGAGAGATGCAGAGGCATAAACATCGAAAAAGAAGGACTGCAATAGAGAGAGGGAGATGGAAGAACGAAGATGCAGAGAAGGAGCTTTGAAGGACAGAGAAGCACAACAATGGAGGTAGAAACAAGGAGGGACTTTGACGGAAATGGAGAGATATAGAAGGAGAATAGCGATGGAGAGAGAAATAGGAAAATATTTCAACAAAAATGGAGAGATGTAAAGGAGGAGATTGCGATGGAGATGGAGACGGAGCACTACAACTATACAAGCAGTCGAGCACAAGCACTAGAGAGAGGGAGGGTATGAAAGAGGGTCAAGACAAAGAGGGAAGGATGTGGGTAGAGCTGACAATCGGGCGAGTCGGGTCACTATCGGATCGGGTTATATGATAATCGGGTCATATCGGTTTCGGATCATTTGTCGGGTCGGGCTGGGTCGGATTTGATTCGGATCAACTCAATATCGGATAATCTCAGGTCATTCCAAGCTCTCTGATCTAGTCTGGTTGAGATCGGATAGATTTGGATTCGGATAAATTTGGGTTGTTCTAATTTTGGTTCGGGTTCGGATCGAGCTTGGGTGAGTTTGAATTATTATATTTTCGGATCAAATTTAGATTAGGTTTAGGTCATTTCATATTTCACTCATGCTTGTATCATTTTCTTTCTTTTTTTATTCCAAGATATTATTAAAAGATAATTATTTTGAGATCATTTATTTTAATTTATCTTATTCAATTAAAAGTGAATTATTATATTAATTGTTTTGGAGCCTTAGAATTTTTTGTCACTATTTCATCTTTGGAGATGTATTTGACGTTTCAAATTTAAAAGTTTTCAAACCGTATTACTTTTCTTTTTAAGTTAAGGTATAGCATATAATTCAACTCCATTATTAGCTTGGTTATATTGAGTTCGAGTATTATTTTAAGTTTAAGTTTATATTATATTTATATCTTATACGCTCCTTACATAATATTAACTTATAATAATAATTGATAATTGATAATAAATGAAGGCTTCTAAGGTTGCATTTCTCAAATTATTTTTATAAGATATTGATCACATCATATTAATATAATTTTAATAAATATAATAATAATAATAATAATAATAATAATAATAATAATAATACAAAAATAATGAGAACAATAATAATAGTAATTAATGAATATCAATTATGGCAAAAATAATAATAACAACACATTAGTTTTTTTTATTATATATTTTGATTAGATCATATCAAGCTAAATAAGATAAAAATTAGATAAAGTAAGTAATAATGACTATTATTGACAAAAGACCAACTAATATTGACTGCTTACTATTTAACACTGTTGATGTAATAAAAAATATTAATCTTCAATTTTTATAATGAATAATTAACATTCTCACTCTAGATTTTCCCTACTATCTTATGATGTTGTAGGTGCTATATTGCAAGGTATGACTATATATATACTAACTAACATACAGTATTCAAGGCTGCGCTGTTATTATCTTATGGTACTAAATGAAATTATGGAAGTGAACTAATATTTAGATGGCATAGTAGAGTTTTTTTATTTTTTTTTCTCTACTTTTATTTCTATACTTTAATATTGGTATCAATGGATATTGTGTTTGTATATACATAAGTGATATAATTTTTATGAAATTATATTATTTTTAGACTTTGATGTAAGTACTAGTATGGATTAGTTGTACATCTATATTATTTCATATTTTATGAAGTTTTGAAAATTTTGAGTTATGGGTTAATGTTAATTTTTAAATAGTACCAAAGTTGAATTTTTATAGATTTATAATTTTTCGGATAATATCAAACTTCGGATAAATAATGGATCGGATTGGATCATTTTGGATTTATAGTTTTTCGAGTTATATCGGGTTTCGAGTGAATAGCGGGTTGGGTCGAATTTATTTCGGATTTATAATTTTTCGAATTATATAGGATATCATATATGTATCAAATCGGATCGGATAAATTTCGGACTTTTTAATTACTCAGATAAAATCATATCAGATTTCAGACCAATCGAATCGATATTCGTTGGATTTTTTAGGTCGGATCAACTTTTGCCGGCTTTAGACGTGGGGAACTAGGGTGAGAGTGTGTGTGTGATAAACCGTTTGATTTTCAGCTATTGAAAATCAGTCCTACATTTATATTTTATCTAATATTGTGTGTGTGTGTGTCTGTAAATATATATGCATACACGCACATTCATATGATTAATTATATGTTTGTCTGTAAATAGTTTTCCCATAATAAATATCATCCAATGTTCAAAAAGAAGAAATCAATTAATAATAATGCATATAGCTAATTCCAATATATAAGCCATCAGTTAAGGTTCTAAACTATGGGCCTTTATTGAGGCCTTAGGAATTACGCGTCTTATGTTTTACCTGCAAAAAAGGGGGAAGTGGTGAGAGATATAATGATGCTCGTACGCTCGAGCGAATGATGCATTGTTGCAGACCAAAAACGTGCAAGCAATCAAACAGTAAACAGAAACAGTAAGAGATGAGCAGCGGCAGCGATGAATTGGTGACCAACGAGTTCGATTTGTTTGGTTTAATTCATTTTATTTGATTAGTCCTGACTCCATCTTCCTGGTTTAAGAATTATGTTTTTCATTTCTTCTCCCTGATCCAGAAGACTTTTCCCCCTTTTTTGTTTATCAGATATAGTCTCAAACATTTCCAGATAGGTACCAGCTTTTGGTTCCATTTTCCCTACCCCAGACGCTTCAGAGATGCGGTACACAACCTATGCATCGTTTCCGTGCAGGCACAACAAATAGTTTATTACACTAGAACCATAGAGGCACAACAAATTTCAGCTGCCACTGCAATTAACTGTACAATAAAGCCTCCAACAAAACATTATATTCTAAGCCTCTTCCCCACCGATGAACACTAGTGAATGTTTCACCCTCGCGTCTCTAACTGCTCTTTCTGATCAATTAAATCTTCACTTCAAATCTAAGAATCAAGCACTTATTGAAGCTAATTCATACGCTATTCATATATACCATTGTACTCTATTTTAACTACTATCGAAAGGCTAAGAAAGGAAATTTTTAACCCTGGGTCGGAAAAATGCGGGAATAAGGAGAAAGAACGGCATCCTTGACATACTTTCTGGAATCACTAGGATCCGGAACCCAACAAATCTCACTGATATTAGGCGTTTCAACATATGCCATGGTGAACTCTCCAACTTTCACATTCTTTCCTCTCTTGCCAGCCCTGAGGAGAAGATTGTTACGGTTGTAGGAGAAGATTCCATTTGATAGCTGAATTATGTCACCGGGCTCAAATGCATCACATTCATTGCCCCAGAGCTGAAAATGAACAGCTGCTGTCTCGTCTGCCACGAGGGATAAGCAAGTTCTGTTTTGGCCTTCCTTTGTTCCCGTTGTTGTCGTCTTGCCTTTATCTAACATTATGAACCTCGTGTTTATGTTGTTTGCTGCAGCCGGTGTTATGTCTTTCAATGAGAGGATGAGATTGACACCTCTGTTTTCCATACCACGCCTAAATGAGAACCAAATTTTCAGACTATAGTTTAGCTTAAGACATGAGAATGTACAAGCAGTGAGTTTGAACTTGCGACAACAAAAACAGAAACAATAAAATATCCCCACCCACCCTTTTCTTCTGGAAAAACAGAATAATGAAAATAATCGCTTCTTTTCCTTACCTGAAAACATTACAACCTGTAGAAAAGCAACAGGCTCAGAAAGTTTACATACTCATCCAGCCTTGTACTTTTCCTCTCAACTTCCAAGATCACATAAATCAGAAAATACCAAAAAGGAAAAAAAATCTGAATTGGCTTAGATGCTTAACAAAAAGAATAAAAAAGAGCAAAAAAACTTTTCACGTTGCTGGACAGTGGACACAGCTATAATGGGAAAGAAAGAGGCAAGCTGAAAGGAGAGAGGAACTGATTGATAGAGGTAGACCATAAGCTAATAGAATGAAGGCAGATAAAAAAAGAATGGATGGAATGTCGGAACCTGATTTGGAGCATTGTATACCTAATTCCTAGAATCATATATATAGTTTACTCCCCTTTCATAGAATACAAAAATTGGGTCTGATCAAATTATTTGCTCCTAGTTCCCTTCCTCCCTCATGCCTCCATAAACGAACTCGCATTTGTGCAAGAAAAGAACAGGGTGGATGAGACTTGAACTAATATCTTGAGAGTTGAGACTTCAAATTTTAGACTATCAACTTGCAAATAAAACTAGGGATAATGCACCACATATCCTTGTATTTTAACATAATACACCATATATACCCCTCGTCAAACTTACATAGTACCAAATATCCCTGTATTTTTGTTTTAGTGCACAATCTGCCCTTCCATAATGGCATTTTTTTCTCTAAAATATCAAATTTATTCCTGCCTATTTGTTTGCTCAATCACATTCAAATTCTAAAATTAAAAATCTTTCTTTTAGAAAATTCAGAATGAAGCCCAACCTTTATTAGATAATTCATAATGGGACAATTCAAAATGGTCGCTCTTTGACCATTCTCTGACATTCTCAATATCTATCATCTATCTTTTCTCATAAACCACCACTCATCGTCACCCCTCTGAAATATTTGAAGACCTTAGATATCCTTCCTTTTTTAGCCTCTGCTGAGCACTAATCAAAAGCAAAACCTTTGGATTCTTTCTCCCATTCCAGTTTCCACAACCTAAAAACCCTCACTCTGGCCATTTAACAATATGGAAAAATAGTAGAAAGTTGAGTTCTTTGAGGACATCGAAGATCTCTTCCAACTCCCCATTTTCAAATCAAAGTTATTTTATCAAAGGTCAACTTCATCCCGAGAACATAGTAACAAGTTATCGACAGATTGGAGGATCTGATTGTCAATTTTGTGAAGTGGGCATGTTTAATTCCTTAGTCCAAGAACCCAATAGAATTTTACAGTATCGCCATGGGTGTTATGCCAGTGTTGCCGAAGCAATTGTAAATGTGTCATAGGAGGGCAAAGAAAAAAGTGAATAGCCACAAATAAGCAGAAAATATGTTTAAAAAATCAGAAATATTTGGATCTAAGAAGCCTAGAACGGCAGTAGGTACGGGGTTATGGAAACATATTGAATTAAGGAGAAGGCAAAGTTAAGATGCAATAACTTTCTTTCTCCCCACCAATTGAAGAATCCTACTCCATATCTAAGCTGCTAGTCTGCTAAAGTAGTTCCTTTTTTTTCCTATTATGGGTAATCACTTTTCGTTGCTGCTGTAATTCAGAATGAAATTCCTCTTACTAGCTAATCCATGGATACAGGCACAGACTAGGGTGTTAATAAATGAACTCAAGGTGAGTTTGGTGTTGAATTTTGAAGCATTCATAGTTTTATGAGAATGGTAAACCACGTTGAATTGGGAGCATAAGCCTTGTAAGCTTACAGATTCAAGTGGCAAAGTAGTGACTGAGCGTGGGAGGAGAGAGAGCGAAAGAATTTAAGGGGCAGTGGAGGGATAGTGATGCACCAGAAATTAGGTGTGAGGGATGTGCTTATATGGGAATTTGAATTTCTTTTGTTCAAAATTACTGTTTCTTTGATTTTCCTTAATAGCTTTAGCGTGTTGTTTACATTTGTGATTAACTTATCAATTTGTACATTATGCCAGATTTATTAATTTGTTTGATTTCATAAAATGGAAGGGAATGAAAATTAGATAGGAGATGAATAAGAAAGCTCAAGGATTATGGGTATATTGATCCATTTATAACAATATATTATTAAAAATATAATAAAGGTAACTTTTAGGTCATCGAAATTGTCGGAGAACGCACTAAAATGAAACTACTGGGATAGGTGGTAAACCAAAAGTTTGACCAATGGTATATGATACATTATGTTAATATATAAGAATATGGTATATTTTCCCTAAAACTATAGATAAATTTTAGATGGTGTATATTCGATATTTTTAAACATGTACTTCCAATTTTTCTTGTCTAAAGCATTTCATAATAAAATATGAAAAAAGGCAATATAGATCTTGACTTTTACCAAAAGGCAATGGGTTGTTTAAGCTAAAATGTAGTGAAAAATAATTTCATTACCAAAGGAAGTCTCAACATTTGAGTTACGACTACACTAAAACCCTAGATATGACTCATATGAGTTAGTTCACGTGTATTCATGAAAGCACATAGCATAAAGCGAATTAATCTTTCTTTCCCCGTTTTCAGATTGATTTTTCCTTAGGATAGGATGCTGTCTCGTGGGGAGCAAGTTTGCATGGGTCACTAACTTCCAATTTGATGCAAACTTACCACAGAAATCCATCTCGCCTTTTAGGCCTTCATGCTTCAGAAGATTCTGATCCATGAAGAAAAGTCACACGAAATATTGCTAAAATGTAAACAGCCAAAAATATGGTCCGCTACTCTTAATATATCAAATTTTCCTCCTTTGTTTTCTCCTGGCATATTATTTTTTAAGCTAACATCTTACATCTCAGTTTTTCCCTCATTTTTCATTATGCATTATCTCCATTACTCTCTCTCTCTCATTTTTCTCTTTCTTTTTCATCTGTCTAACTCAAATCCACAATCTATCACACCTCCGTTAAAATCAACTCCTATAAAATAAACATAAATAAACCCAAACCAATCATCACTAATAGAGCCACCCACAATGTCCTGCCGCACGAACACAAAATCCCAACTACGACAAAGTACCCAGCTTAATAGATTATGTAATTGTGTGGGAAACAAACTGGAGAAAAGTATTTGAGCAGCAATGATGAAATCAATGGCCAAAGATTATGTACAAGTATTAGTGATTGCTAGAGAAACAAAGATATCCTTAAACCCAATCAAAATAATCTTACAGTAAAATATAACAAAAGCCTGGCCTATTCATACTGACAATCAAATTTTCTTTTTTGCTCCTATCTGATCTTACAAATGGCCATACCTATTTATACTGACAAATAACAAATTTATAAGTATTGATAATGATATGATGAAATTCCAGCCAAAGAAGGGTCTTACCTTTTGCAAACCACCTTGAATCCTCTGCACTCAACGAGACTACAGAGTTTTGGCTCTTGTTTAAGAATCAGTTTACCAGATCACGATTAACCTTCAAAGAAAAAGAAACAAAAATCACATAGATACATAGGGGGAGTGTGTGTGTGAGAGAGAGAGAGAGTGTGTGTGTGTGCGTGTTCAAAGAACATAGAACATTTGCCAAAAATGTCTCAGCATGTCAAATCCATAAGGTCTTAGTACACCTATGCAGAAAGTAGAGCTTGACAGGGGTGGCTCCAAACAAAGATTCTACATCACCACCTGCATTGGCTTCTGCAACTGTTTCTGAATTACAGGTAAGTATCATACTGCAGATCCTCCATTTTTTCAATGAATAGTACATAGGCTTCCAGAATATGTTTCTAATTGATGGATATATCTTAATTCAAGATGGATAGGTCAGTCTCAGAGTTCCAGTAAGTTTTCCTGATTATTCCATAATTTCAATATGTTTATCTATACAGCATGAGAACTGTTATCTGTCCTAAGATGCCAAGTAGCAACTAAATTGCTGAACAATTCGAAGTACAGAAAAGGAAGGTAAATAATCAAGCATCAGAGAACACTCACATCATAGAAACAATCAAATCAACTAAAATCAAATTATAGTATTATGGAAAAACCTATAATACTAAGAAATATTTGGGAAACATATTCATGGAAATAGGAGCGTTTAACGATAACAAAAGCAGCCATAAATCAACGCTGGAGACGAGAAGCCGTGTTGAGGATCAAGGATGAATTATATTAGATAGAAGTGTGAGAGCAATGGCAGAACAGCACTTAGTTGCTGGAACTGCAGTTGATGCATTTTCAAAGTCCCACATCGGTGCGCAAGTAATTTTTTCATCACTGAAAGCATAGTTTGAGTTAAAAGATTTGGGTTTTTTTTTAGGTGTATTGGACTGGACCATATAACCACACGCGTGCGCCCGAAGCCATCTGGCCAATCTCACTGGACATTTTAGCACAAGTGGGTAATAGATCCATAAGGCCCAACCCGATTTTCTTCTTTGCTGAAATTTTAAAGCATTTTATACCATTTTGCTCAGTAAAAGCTACTGTTCCAATTGATCTTCCATTTCTAAACGTTTTTAAACATTCATCCAATCGTGTTGGGAGAGGTTTTTTCCGTTTGGTTTTCTTATTTAAGCCATCATCGTTGTTCTTCTTTGTATCAAATTATTTTTTCCTTTCTCGCATTTATTCACTCACAAAATTTGGGCATTGATCTACGGTTTTCATGCCTTTAATTTTGAATGCACAAATCCAGAAGTTCATTGCGTTAAGCTTGGGGACAATTATGGTAGGAGGATTGTACCACGGTCCGGCCAAATAATAGCTTCAGAACAGAGAATTCAATTCGTGACTGTTAAGTTCTTTAATTTCGATTTTCCAGAATTCACTTACAACATTATTTTTTGGTGCGTATGCTAGCGATCTTTGCTGTGTTTGATTAAAGTTCCGTGCTCGGCCTTTATGTGGTCGGTTTTGGTCTGGTCGATTTGAACTTATATTGTTAACTGCTGATTCAGCAACCTTGAGTTCAAAATATTTGGATATTGTGGTTCGATTCTGGCATAAGAATTCAAATACAGTTCTCGCTGATTTGTTCAGGTACTGCTACTGTACACCAGGTGTTTGGTAACTCATAGCCATTAGTTTTTTGATTAATCTTCCATTGTTGATGATGCTGTTGTTCTGTTCAGTGTTTTCTGCTTTGAAATTGGATTTAAATTCTTATCAACTGTTACTGAAGGGTTAGATTTTTGGTTTGGTGCTACAATGTTTCGGTGTTGTGACGTTTCGGAGCTACAATGGTCGGTTACTGTTCATATAGTGTTAGAGGTTATTGACTGCTGAAATTTACTTTGTTCACAGTTTTTTGTTGTTGTCTTCTTTACAAGTGTTAAAATATGACTGCTCATATTCCGATGGTGATTTTG
This sequence comes from Tamarix austromongolica, assembly GCA_039764185.1. Taxonomy (NCBI): domain Eukaryota; kingdom Viridiplantae; phylum Streptophyta; class Magnoliopsida; order Caryophyllales; family Tamaricaceae; genus Tamarix; species Tamarix austromongolica. Next base: position 66,764,482 of record CM077813.1, on the reverse strand, counting down.
GATATTTCAAAAATTGAGCCTTTAGATAGAATGAAATATCGATGATGGTCTCAAAAACTGATGATCTTGTTCGAGGCATTATAGGTAAACTGTATCTTGCACACCGATCCACCTACTAAAATAGAAGCAGACCCAACTCCAATGACTCTTCCTTCTACACCTACGGCCTACCCCTCCTACGACTAAGAGAATTGATGAGGCTACAAAAGAAAAATATGAGAGAAACAACAAGATTGTTCGGGGTCATCAAGTATCACAAGTTATTAGATATGTTATTCGGAATGGAGTCGTCAAAGGAAATATGGGATATGAAGAATAAATATGGGTCTCATGAAGCAGGATAAAAGAAGTATGTGGTAGGAAATTTGATCAAGTTTCATATGGTTTATAACAAGTCGATGATGGATAAGGTCCATAATTTTTGAGAATTTGGTTATGACGTCTTGCGTGAAGGAATGAAAATTTATGAGACTTTCCAAGCTAACACTCTAAAAAAAATGTTTCCATCATTCTAGAACGACTTTAGGAACCACCTAAAACACAAGAAGAGGGGCTTGACATTGCCAAAGCTCTTCAGTCATATGAGGATGGAAGAGGCAAACCGGTTAAAGGACAAACGAATCTCATATGTTTCTGGATCAGTTGCTATTGCTGCTAATATGGTGGAGGCTGGTGTTTTCAAGGACAATTCCAAGGAAAAGGGTACAATACCCCAAAAGAAAAGCCACCAAGTGTATCAATCTAACTTCTAGAAAGGGAAAAGATTCAAAAGAAAAAGGTGACCTGCTATATTTGTGGAAAAATGAGCCATAACGCTTATCAGTGCTACAAGAGGCAGGATCGGAGGAGTCAGATTCCGAAGGCTCCTTCACCTCTAACTCCTCATGTCAATGTTGCTGAGGCTGGAGATATCATTGCACCTATGGTCAAGGCTAACATCGTGAACAAAAATATATGTAGTAATTGAGCATCAACCGCTGTTTGCCTTCTTCAGTTCTTTCCGTGCAACAGAGAACCCAAAAATGTTAAAAAAATAACCAACATACACAACAAAAGCAAACCAAAATGTAGAACAAAAATCAAACTTATTAGATCTACCCTGAAGTGTTGCCCTCAAGTTTAAAATAACTAGTATAGATGAGAATTTTGAAGACAAAGAAGAGGATTAAAAAAGGATATCAAAGGACCAGTAACCTCTATTTAAAAGGAATTTTTGATAAAAGAATAAAAAGAAAAAGAAAAAAACTCGTGTTGTCTAACTAGCTGTCTGAATAAGGGCCCAACCCGCTTTGGATCAAAGTCCCACGCCCAGCTCAGCTTAGCCCGAACTGGACGGGCGGTGCGTGCACCCATGTGGTTAGGGTCAACCCAAACACTTAACTATACAAAAATATCTAACATCTCAATCTCAAACCAAACAACAAACGATGACAAATAAAAACAAGTAAAAACCCCTCCCCCAACGATGTAGAACAATAGCAAATACAGTAGCAGCAACAAAAAACATAAGGCTCATTGTTGTTTGTCGTTGCCCATGAGAGAGATCAAGTCATGCTCCCATGGACCAGGGCGCTCTTTGGTTCCAAAATGAGCCATGCCAATTTTGAAGTTAGGGCAAAAATTAAACTGGAATAAGACAAGAAAAACAAGCATTGGATTGAAGTGACTCTTAATTTCTAACACTTATGCTATTTCTACCCCATAAAAATTATCATAGATTTTGTTATTGTGCGTTCCAAATTATAATCATAGTTTATTATAAATAGTGAAATTAATATATTGGTTTTATAAAAATACTCTCATTTAATACATCATTTAGGCTTCATTTAGATGAAGGATTTTTAGGATGAATTTCATTTCAAAAGAGGATTCACAAATTTCTCTAAACTAAATGCTTTATTTGGGTATCCTAAAATAGATTTTAGAAACTTCTTGGAAGGTTTTAAATCCATGTTAAAATGTCATCAAATAAGTTTATAATGTATTTACATAATATAATGGGTAAAATGAAAAAGGTATTATAAATACTCTATCCAAAGTTCACATATAAAATTATAAAAACAAGAAATTTATTCAAATTTTCTATATAAAATTTTAAAAGTGAATCACTTTTCAAATTTATTATTTTTAAAATCTCGTAAGTTGTAAAGTTCTCCATCCAAACAAAGCCTTAATGTATGTTTGGCAAGACCAAAAGAGCTTGTAAGTTATTTTTGAGCTTATTGAAAATAATTTTTTTTTAAGTTCTATTTAATAAGTAATTTTTTACTAGCTATACACAAACTTAATGATGCAATCATTAACTACCAATCTAGTCACGAAAGGAAACCACTTGAAGGTGTAGCCACACACAATGTAACATGAAAAGGGCATGCATGAAAAATATAACTTGCCAGAAAAAGTAACAAGGATGAAGTAGAGGGTAGCATCCCAGTCAATTAGTACGTCGGCGAAAGTAATTTCATCTCAAATGATACCTAAGACGAAATCGTTTGATCTCAGAGCACCATCCCAAGTTAATGTGAAGATTCACTATAGCCTTGCTTGTACTTTCCCATCATTTCTTCATTGTGACTATCCTGGTACAAATCCACCACCAATCTCTCTACTAAGTGTAGGAGAACTTGCATCAATTGGGCAATATGTAACCCGATATTGTAAGATACCACACCTGAAGCATGCCCCTATCTTGAGGTAACACTCAACTCCTAGGTGAAACCAGCCACGACTGCATGTGGCATTTGATGTAGACTTTATACATCTTTCCGCTAGATGAGCCAGCATTACAACATTATGCATCTATTGTTGGATGTGATTAGGTCCATATTCTGACTGAATCCCCGCAGGTCTGTCCTTTCTCTCCAATCCTGCTATTGTGCTGCAAATTATTTAAGCTTCTTCTCTACAACAATGAGTGAATCAACCACGTCTTGACTGACTGTGTCTTATCACCGCTACCCAGACAATTAAATATCGGTTCCGATACACAATATTGGCCGATATTTATCAGATTTTGGGTTAGCCGATACGCGAAATTGACGATACGCGACGAATTTAGAATTTCACGTATTTATCGGCGATATATAGGTTATCGACCGATATTTGCCGATATTTTATCGATATTTGCCGATATTTACTGGTATTTGCTAATATTTATTGTGAAAAAAAAAATTTCACGCCGCGACAACTGCAACATATAAAATATCGTACGCGACACTCCGATACCACAACATCGCGACTGCAACCGCAATCGCGACCGCGATTTAATTGCTTGTTGCTACCTATCTCTTTATATGGAGCAAAATAAAAGAGTTGAATAAACAGGTGGACATACTCACTAACATATATGTTCTCTTGTGCGCCAATTTGAGAAACTCACAAGCCCCTTGCTCCGTATAAACCTTTAGAAAAAACCTCAAAATTAAATAGCTCCACAAAAATCTTCCAAGTATTATCAACTATTCCTACCTACCTCTTTATATGGAGCAAAACGAGAGAGTTGAGTAAACAGGTGGGCATACTCACTAACAGATATATTCTCTTGTGCACCAATTTGATAAACTCACTAGCCCTTTGCTCTTTATAAACCTTTAGAAAAACTCTACATTAAATAGCTCCACAAAAATCTTCCAAGTATTATCAACTATTCCTACCTACCTCTTTATATGGAGCAAAACAAGAGAGGTGAGTAAACATGTGGACATACTCACTAACAAATATATTCTCCTGTGCATCAATTTGAAAAACTCACAAGTTGTTTGCTCCTTATAAACCTTTAGAAAAAAATCAACAGTAAATAGCTCCACAAAAATCTTCCAAGTATTATCAACTAGTTCTACCTGGGCAATTCTCCACCAATCTTTGGCTCCCTTCTCTAACTTATTAGTCACAAAAAGCAACTTCTCTTTGTTGAAGCAACCCACTTTCTCAAATAACTCTTATATCGTAGTAAGCCATTGATGAATACAATATTTTTATTTATTTTATGCCCTCTTAAATTAAGTTTTTGATCAATTATTTAAGTAATATTTAAGGTTATTTACAATATTTGTAATTATGTGCTAAAATAAATTTTATTAATTTCAAAAGTTTTTGATCAATTATTTAAGTAATATTTAAGGATATTTACAATATTTGTAATTATGTGCTAAAATAATAATAATCTCACAATTTTATTAATTTCAAGCTTAAAAGATAAAATTCAGTTGATATTGTCTGCTTGTCATATTTTAACCATATATTTCGGTTCTGAACTCGGATTAAGCTCATTCAAATTGTTGTATCTACAACTTATATTTATAGAAATTTTTCTTAAACAAAACGGGATTTAAATTCAAGTTGAAAAACTCTAGGAAATAGTTATTATTTACTAACTATTTTCTTTTATCTAGCAAGTTCGAAGCAGATCATCAACAAAATATCACACAGTGGCAATTGCTGCGTTCATCAAACAATACATGCAAATCATGAGGAAGGGAGGAAGGGAAAAGAAAAGAAAAAAAGAGGAATCCTTAGTTGCAAACAAAACAAGAGAGAGAGAGAGAGAATAAAAAAATGATACGAATGCAACTGGTGACCAGAAATGACAACCATTTAGCGCCTATGTATACACACACACACACACACACAATACATATTGTCCACAGGAGGGGAAGATAGAGATGAGAATACAGGGGTACAAATGAATATCGGAGACCAAAGCCTATACCAAAAGATCAGAGAACCAAGAATATTTATTTTTTTTCTCCTCAATCTTCCCACAAGTAAATCAAGAATCCATTAAATTTAAGTTTAGAATCTTTATAAACAGCCACAGTATACAGGCGGGTTCATGATTCTTTGAAGAGCAACTGACCAGTTGGAATCTCGCAAGCGCACTTCAACCGAAAAGTTCCTATATTTATTCTAAATTTTCGTCTTTTTATATGGTTCTTTACTTAAATTTTAATATATCCCTAATCAAACTTGTGCTCTATATTAAATTTTAATTAGTCATATTTATCAAGTTTTGATTTTTATTGTGTGTTATTATTTCGGATTATGAATAATTGCGTTTTTAGATATATAAATTATATTTTCAATTAATATTTAACTTCTTACCCTTTATATGAAATCCAATCAATTTTATATTTAGAATTAATAGTTATAGCTATTACATTAATTCTAGCAGATTAGTAATTAATCAGGATTAGTAATTAATTAGAACAAGTAGCAATCAATTTAATTTGGGGTCATTACTAGTAACTGAGTAAATTAAAATTTGATTTATTATAGTCAATTTAAGAATGCATAATTTTTCATTTTTTTTAAATTTGGATAGGGCTAATGAGTTTTCTTAGAACGTAATGTAATTAATTTATATATAGATTCATTAAATAAAAAATTATAATTTAGAGAGATTAATTAGTATTAAAAAAACATAGAAGTTAGCCTAATTATACAAAGTCAGGAACCAGGAAAGTAAGTAGCTTAATTCTTTACGGTTAGACTATACATTTATATATCCGTTTGCTTAATAAAAATGACCATGCAGAATTAATATAGAGATTGGGATGGAGAAAGGTAGAATATTTATATATTAGTTTAGTTATTAATTAATTAATTTTTTTATTTTTTTATTTTGATTTTAATTATTTAAAATATAGACCAGTTTAGTTACTAAAGTAATTCAGTTATTAGTTTTATTTTATTATTTTATTTTCCTCATATCAACCCCCAAATGCTTGTTAATATTGTAAATAACATAGTTATATTTTATTTTATTTTTTGTTATTTATTTATTCTAGATAATTAAATTCTTTAATTCTTTTATTTACTAATATTTTAGAGTTTAGAATTACATCCTCTTGTGGGAATGACCTTTTCTTACTCTATACTATATTTTTAATTATTATTTTGGTTACGAATAGATTTAATTTGATAGTAGTAATAACACGCTACCAAATTTTGGCATAGTTGCCAATGTGTATTATTTTTTTGTTTTATACTCTAACATACTAAGTAAAAAATTCAATTATTTTTTTTTTGTTGATCCATTCTACCTTAATTTTTTTAATTTAATTCAAAGCATTAAATTTTATAATTCTGTTTTTTTTTCTTGCTTTCCCATTTATAGACTTGTATGCGGTTGCAGAGTGGTAGAATGATAAAATAAATAAATAAAACACAAGAGAGGAATGGCTACACTCAAGAAACTTTCACAACCAAATGTGGAAGACCAATCTCTCTGTATTTTTTTTCCTAATTTTGGACTTAATTTTAGTTTTCTTAATATGCTTCCTAAATTTTATGAACGTGCAAGAGAAGATTCACATAGGCATTTAAAGGAATTTTTACTAGTTTACCATGAGGCCTCAAGGTATAGAAGCAGAATAGGTTAAACTAAGAGTCTTTCCTTTCTCTTTACATGACTTAGCTGAAGATTAGTTGTACTATCTATCTACTAGCTGCGCTAATACATGCACTGAATTACAAAAAACATTCCTTTAAAAATTCTTTCCTACTAGTAGAATAGGCTCAATTAGAAAAGAATTTGGTGGAATAAGGCAGAATCCAATTGAGTCCCTATTCGAATACTAGGAAAGATTTAAAATACTATATGCTAGTTGTACTTAACACAAAATATTAACCAATATTTTTATGAAAGCCTAATACCTCATGATAGGAGTATGATAGGTGTTGAAAGCGAAATTGTATTAGTAAATAAAACTCAAGATCACGCTAAACAACTAATCTCTAATACAGCTAAGAATTCAAAACAATTTGGAACTAGGAACGATATAAGACAAACAAATAGAGTTAGTGAAGCTGGGGTGTGAGTTATTTAATATTTGGTGATAAGAGCAACTAGCACATAATCTTTTAAATCTTTACTAGTAATTAATCTCTAATATAGCTAAGAATTCACAACAATTTGGAACTAGGAACGATATAAGACAAACAAATAGAGTTAGTGAAGCTGGTGTGCGAGTTATTTAATATTTGGTGATAAGAGCAACTAGCACATAATCTTTTAAATCTTTACTAGTAACTAATCTCTAATATAGCTAAGAATTCACAACAATTTGGAACTAGGAATGATATAAGACAAAAAAATAGAGTTAGTGAAGATGGTGTGCGAGTTATTTAATATCAACTTAAGGAGAATGCTCAAAGAGTTACTCATTTAACTACTCTTATATCTAAACTTGTTACAAGTAGAGCTCATCAAGCTCGTGCTTATGGTATTTATACTGACTTGAATCATTCTACTCAATTTTAGTATGTAAATGTTGATGATGGTTTTACTAGCCGGCCCTTTATAAAATATGACTCTTTCTCCAATACATATAATGAGGGTTAGAGGGATCATCCAAATCTTAGATATGGAACTAGGGCAAATCCACCCAATTATAATGCCAATCAGAATAATATTAGGCCTTCTTTCATCCAGACCAAAATTTTGTTCCTGCACTTGAGGAGATTATAAAGCAATTGGCTAATAAAATCAGGCAAGCTCATTCCCACAGTTCAGAGTATCAAAAGAAAACAGATTTACATCTCCAACAACTGACACCCAAATATGATATACTTACACTAGTATAAGTAACGTAGAAACTCACTTATCAAGAAACCTCCCTTCTCAACCGATTCCTAATCCTAAGGACAATGCTAAGGCTATAACACTTAGAAGTGTAAAGGAATTAGAGGCACCCAAGGGAAAAGAGAGCCATCTGGAAAAAGATTTAGAGGTGAGACCTAAGGATGATGATAAGAGAGAAACCTTGCATGGTGATGAGGAGTGTGGAGCAAGGCAAAAGAAAAATAACCTAACTTCTAAGGATGTCCCCACTTTTAAATAACCCCACCTTTTCCCTTTAGGTTTGTTAAATCAAAGAAAGCAACTAGAAAATCTTCGAAACATTTAAGAAAATGGAAGTAAATAAACCTCTTTTGGATGCAATTAAGTAGGTACCTAGATGGGAAAAAAATTTCAAGGAGCTCTACACCAACATGAGGTAGTTCAAGAGTACTCAAAAAGTGAGCATGGGAGAGAATATGTCTGCTATAATTCAAAAGAAAATACCCTCAAAGTGCAAGAACCCTAGTATATTTACTATTCCTTGCAAGATTGACAATTTGAGTTTAGGAAGATGCATTCTAGACTTCAATATTTCAATTAAAGTCATGTCTAAATCTATACTTTTTGAATCTAGAACCTTTGAGCAAAACTAATGTGACAATTCAATTAGCAGAGCGATTGAATGCATACCCTTTAGAAGCACTTGAGGATGCCTTAGGACAAGCTAATGAATTGGTTTCTCTTGCTAATATTTATGCTTTTAACATGGAGGAAAACTTGTGTGATAATGTGTCATTCCTCTTACGAAGACCTTTTCTTAAAAATCCTAAAACTTAGATTGATGTGCGTGAAAGTAATTTAACTAAGGAATTTGATGGTGAGATCATTAAATTTAACATTTTTTATGTTATGAGAAACCCTAGTGATGTCAGGTTTCTGTGGTCAACTAATACTGTTGATGTTGTAGATATAAATGTTCAAGAATTATGTAATAAAACTCATATGGATAAATTGGCATATGAATTGGCATCTAATGAATATTCTAGGATGGATGTGAAAACCACGAAAATTAAGCCTAAATGGTTAGGGTCTAAAGTTCCTTGCCTTTCTTGGTTATACCCCTCACTTCTTCAAAATTATTACCTTTTATTAAGTCAACACCAAAAGTGAAACTTAAACCCCCTACCTTCTAATTTCAAATACACTTTTCTTAGGAATTCTGATGCTTTACCTATGACTATTTCTAGTTCTCCAACTCCATCTCAAGAGGAAAAATTGTAAGTGTGTTAAGGAAACACAGAAGCCATAAGATGGACAATTGTTGATATTAGAGGCATAAGCCCCAATTTGTGTATGCATGGGATTCTCCTAAAAGATAATGCTCTTGCTAGAGAGGCACAATGTTGGTAGCATCCTCCTATAATGGATGTTGAAAAGGAGATCTTAAAGTAGTTAGATGCACGAATAATCTAACTCTAAATGGGCAAGTCATATTCATGTAGTACTAAAAAAATGGGATTACTATGGTAGAAAATGCTAAAGGAGAGTCTATCCTGACAAGTCTCAAATGGTTGGAGAGTGTGCATAGACTATAAGAAATTAAATCAAGCCACTAGAAAAGATCACTTTCCATTGCCTTTTATAATCCAAATGTTGGGAAGATTAGCAAAACAATCTTTATTTTGCTTCTTAGATTGGTACACTGGATATACCTAAGTTGTCATTGGACTAGGAAAAGCCCACTTTCACATTTGGATTTAGGAGAATGCCTTTTGGACCATAAACATAATATGGAGGTTTTTATGAATGATTTTACTGTCTTCGGCGATTCTTTTTTTATATGTCTCTATAATCTATCTTTTGTGTTGAAAAGATAAATTGAAACAAACCTTGTGTTGACCTTTGATAAATATCATTTCATAGTAGAACAAGGTATAGTACTAGGGCATGTGGTGAGTTCAAGAGGGTTTGAAGTTCATAAAGCGAAAATAGGAGTGATTAGCTTCTTGCCTTACCTACATGTGTGCATGACATTAGATCGTTTTTAGGGCATGCTTACTTCTATAGGTGCTTTATCAAAGACTTTTCTAAAATATTTTCTCCTTTATGTAACCTCCTTTCAAAAGATGTACCATTTCAATTTGATGATAAGTGTAAAAAGGTTTTTTATTACTTGAAAGAGAAATTTAACTATCATCCCTATTATTCCTCCATGATTGAAATTTTCCATTTGAAATAAATTGTGATGCAAGTGATAAAGCAATAGGTGTTGTGTTAGGGCAAAGAAAAAAGAAACAAACATATGTGATTTATTATGCTTCTAGGTCACTTGATCCTATGCAATGTAAGTAGAAAGAAAGGTATGTAATTGCGTTTACTTTGGAAAAATTCCATTCTTTCTTGCTTGGAACCGAAGTGATTTGCCTTTTTTGACCATGTTGCCTTCAGATATTTGTTGAGAAAGAAAGAATCAAAGCTAAGACTTTTAAAGTTGATGTTTTTGCTACAAGAGTTTAATTTGGAGATTAGAGATAAAAATAAATAAATAAGGTGTTGAGAATCTAGTAGCAAATCATCCAAGTAGAATAGTGCCTAGAGAAGATTGGCATATGATTTTTGAATTCTTTCTTGATGAACAATTATATTCATTAATTGTGAAACATCCTTAATATGCAGACACGGTGAGTTATTTGGTGACTGAATTTTCCAAGTGAATTATTAAAAGCTCAAAAGGATAAAATAAAGGCTAACTCTAAGTATTATTTTTGAAGTGATCCATATCTTTGAAGGTTTTTTTCTGATCAAGTTATTCGAAGATGTGTGAATGAAATGGAATTTTGGTCCATCTTGAAATTTTGACTTAATTATGATGCTAGAGGTCATTATGGTCCTAAGAAAACCGTGCTTGAATGTGACTTTTATTGGCTCACATCATACAGAGATGTTTATTTATTTACTAAGAGTTTTGAACAATGTTTAAGAACTGGTAATTTATCTAGAGAAATGAAATGCCTCAAACTAGTATTATAGTTTGTGAATTTTTTTATATTTGGGGTATTGATTACTTAGGCTAATTTACACCCTCCTTTGGTTGTGTTTACATTATTCTTACAGTGGATTAAGACTCTAAGTGGATAGAGGCCAAAGCCACCAAATAAGAAGGTGTTAAAGCAATGGTGAAATTTATCACAAGAAATATATATTTAATAGATTTGGTGTACCAAAAGCAATTATTAGTGATTGTGGGACTCGTTTTTATCCTAGGAAATTTGGTGCTATTTTGAAAGTATATCATATCACACATCATGTTTCTACCGTATATCACCACCAAACTAGTGGACAAGCTAAAATATCAAATAAAGAAATGAAGCAAATTATGGAGAAAATAGTCAAATTCAATATGAAAGATCGGAGTATTCGATTAGATGATGCCAAACGGGTTTATAGGACTGCATTTACCACTCGAATTGGGATGTTTCCTTACAGGTTAGTTTTTGGGAAAGCTTGTCACTTACCAGGAGATAAAGCATAAGTCATATTGGGCAGTGAGGCAATGTGACTTAGATTATATGAGCGCAGGTAAAGAAAGAAAGTTACAATTACAAGAGTCAGAAGAATTAAGGGTAGAGACAAATCATAATGCAAGGATATATAAGCAGAAGGTTTTTATGATAAGATAATAACTAGGAGATCATTACAAGTAGGGCAGAGAATCTTACTATTTAGTCCTCGACTAAAATTGTTTCTGGTAAGCTTCAATCAAAATGGCTTGGTTCTTTGTTATTACTAACATTTTTTCTCATGATGCAGTAGAAATTAAAAGCATTGAAACAGGTAAAATTTTCCACATTAAACACATTCCATGAGCTAACTTAGGAGGGAATAATTGAAGACATTGATTTGGCAACTATATAGAAGCAAGAAGGATGTCGAGCCAACGACGTTAACCAAAGGCGATTTTTGGAAGGTAACAAAATGATAATCAGATTTTCTTTTTTGACCTTTATCTCTTTAGTTTGTTTTCTTTATTTTATCTAGTTTTTTTAGGACCTGTGTGCTATTAATATGGACTACCTTATGCTTAATTTTGATCACGTCTTACATTAAGGGTAATGTAAGATTTAAGTGTGAGGGAGGAACATATTTGTTTGACTATAAATTATTCAATAATTCATTTATTTTTCACTTTGACTTTTTTAGGAGAAAAATTGTGCAAGATAAGATTATTATCGGACAGGTTTCTATAAGATCTTTATCGCTAGTATTATAGATCAAAGATTTTTTTAGGTCAAAGTGTTTTTTAGTTTTTTTAAAAAAAATAAATAAAGGAAGGAAGAGGAAGGAATAAATGAAAAAAAAAATCCATGAACAAAAGTTTTGTTTTGAATGAGTTAGATGATGCATATCTACTATGATTTGTATTGTTTTAATAAACACAAGCACTCACTGATACTTCATTAGAACGAATGACATTTCAGATTTAACCTGCTAGCTTGTTTGGTGAGTTCTAACTTGTTTTCAAATATTTTTAAACTTATATAACCTTTGGTTAACCTTTAGAGATGGCGATTATGATTTATGATCATATTTGATACCTCTTCATGCTAGTTGTAGTATAGGTTAAAGGGGGAAAAAATAGAGTTATTACAGAAAGAGAGAGAGAGAGAGAGAAACAAGTGAGGATCATAAAAGACAGTGATTTTTTCATTGTACATATTGTCTATGTTATGAGTAGCATGGGAGCTGGATAATAAGAACCGTGTGTGCTTATCAAAAAAAGAAATGAAATTAACCTAAGTAAGTTTTCATTTTAAAAAACCTGGTTTCTAACTATTTAACTTTATGATTAGTGACCAGTTTATTTTTGAAATGGTTATTTATTTTGGGTCGGGTCTTGAGCTAGTGGTCATTTTTTCCTTAAGAATAATACAAAGATAGGAATAAGTAAGGCATTATTTACTTGTGTATGACATGACTATATACATGAAGAATTGTGGTTAATGTGCCGATTGGGTTGAAGACAACCAAAGTTTAAGTGTGGGGATATTTGATGAATATATATTTTTATATATTTTATGCCCCCTTAATTTAAGTTTTTGATCACTTATTTAAGTAATATTTAAGATTATTTATATATTTATATTTGTGTACTAGAATAATAATAATCTCCCAAGTTTATTAATTTCAAGCTTAAAAGATAAATTTCACATGACATTGACTGCTTGTCATATTTTAACCATAGCTTTTTCTTTCGAACGCAGATTTAGGTGATTCTAATTGCTGTGTAAAGATAAAATCGATATCTACAACTTTTAATTCTAGCAATTTTTCCAAAATCGGATCATAGCATGTTCAAAACGGGATTTAAATTCATAGCTAAAAACACTCTCTAGGGAATAGTTATTATTTACTAACTATTTTCTTTTATCTAGCAGGTTTGAGGCAGAGCTTCAACTAAATATGACACAATGGTAGTTGTTGCAGTCATCAACAATATATGCAAGTCATGTGCAAAGATCAGTTACTAGGACAGAAAATAAGAAAGGAGGGAGAGGGGGGGAAAGAGAGAGAGAGGTATCTTAAATTGCAAACTACGCAAGATAAAAGCAAAAACAACAAAGAGCAAGACAAAAAAGATAAGAATGCAAATGGTGACCTGAAAAGATAATTCAAGCCGACGTCCATATATATATTGTACACAGAAGGGGAAGACATAGAGAGGAGAACACAAGTGGCACAAACAAAAATTGGAGACTGAAGCCTTTGCCAAAGGAACCAAAAACCAAGAGTTTTTATTTTTGTTCTCCCCACTCCTCCCCACAAGTAAATTAAGAATCCATTTTAGAATTTATATATATAAAGGAACTAACAACAATACGCAGGCAGGTTCGTGATCCTGTGGAAAGCAATAGAAGAGCTTAAAGAATCCTCACATATGCACTTCAACTGTATTTATTCTAAATTTACAACTTTTTATATGATTCTTTACTTAAATTTTAATGTATCCCTAATTAAACTTGTGCCCTATATTAAATTTCAATTAGTAGTATTTTATCAAGTTTTGATTTTTTTTGTGTGTTATTTTTTTGAATTAGGAATAATTTAGTCTTTTAATATATAAATCATATTTGCAATTAATATTTAAATTGTTGTCCTTTATATGAAACCTAACCAATTTTATATGTAGGGTTAAGATTTATAGAAATTCAGGTAATTGTAGCGGGTTAGTAATTAATCAAAATAAGTAGCAATTAATTTAATTTGGGGTATTCACAAGTAGGGCTGTAAATGAGCTGAGCCAGTTCGGTATTCGGCTCGGCTCGTTCGTTTAGTTAAACGAGCCTAAAAGTGAGGCTCGGGCTCGGCTCGGTTCATTTTTTGGCTTTGGCTCGTGAGCTCGGCTCGGCTCGGCTCGTTAAAAGCTCGGCTCGGCTCGTTAAAAGCTCGGTTCGGCTCGTTCGTTTAGTTAAACGAGCCGAGCCCAAACATCATTTTAGGCTTGTTTAGTTAAACGGGCCGAACCCAAGCATAGGGGTATTCGGCTCGGCTCGGCTCGTTTACAGCCCTATCCACAAGTAACCAACTAAATTAAAATATGATTTATTCTAGTCAATTTAAGAATGAGGGATTTTGTTTAATTTAGCTAGGGCTAATGAGTTTTCTTAGAATGTAATGCAATTAATTTCTCTCTATATTAATTGAATAAAAAATTAAATTTAGAGAGGTTAATTTGGATTAGGAAAAACGCAAGAATTAGCCTAATATTACAAAGTTATGAACCAGAAGAGTTGGCGGGTTAATTCTTTATGGTTAGTGTGTCAAACATAATTACTTATATATCTATTTTCTTAATAAAAATGACTTTACAAATTTAATATTGAGGTTGGGATGAAAAAGGTAGGATATGTATATATTAGTTCAGTTATTAATTAATTTAATTATATATTTTTATATTTTGACTTTAATTATTTATATGATAGGTCAATTTAGTTACTAGAGTAGTTTGGTTATTAATTTATTTATTAGTTTTATTTTAGTATTTTAATTTCCTCATATCAACCCCCCAAATTCTTGTTAATATTGTAAATAACATAGTTCTATCTTATTGTTTTATTGATTCTTTTTATTTGTTTTGTTATTTAGTTATTCTGTGTAATTAAATTCTTTAATTTTTTTTATTTAATATTTTAGAGTTTAGAATAGTATCCTCCTCGTAATAACAATCTTTTCATATTTTTAATTATTAATTAGATCATGTATAGGTTTAATTTGATAGTAGTAAGGACACGTTACCTGATAAACGCATATTCTTATCTATTTTATACCCTATTAATTTAAGTTTTTATTACATTATTTATAATTGTGTCCTTAAATTTTAATTATCTCATTTATTTAATTAAATTTGAGCAAAATGATAAATTTATAGGGATATTGACAATGTTTTGTATTTTGGCCATAGCTTTCCAGTATAAACTCGTATTTAGGGGATCTAAAGTGTTATGAAAAGATAAAAATGAGATCTACAACTTTTATTTCTAGATATTTCTTTAAATCCTATCATATCATGGTCAAAATTGAGATATAATGTACAGCTGTAAATATCTCTTAAAACAATATTTTTTTTGCTATTATCTTTTTGCCAAACAGAGATATACGTAGGATAGCAACAAACCAAAAAAAGTCAACAAGAAGCTTGCGGACAAAAAAAAGAACAAAGATATGAAGCACTATACTATATACATATACATATATATATATATATATATATATATATATCGTATAAGAACGAAACACAAAGAGAAGAACAGAAGTATAGCCGAGAAGAAAAACAATATGAAGACCAAAGTCCCCACCAAGTAAAACAAGAACTGAGAATTTTCTTTTTATTCCTCCCTACTACAACCCACAGGTAAATTAAAAACCTATTGAATTAAAGTTTAGGATTTATATAAATAGAGAAAATAGCTATAATAAGCGAGCAAGTTCGTGATACCGTGAGTAGAAACCAACGGACGGGAGGAATATTCACAAGTGCACTTCAAATCGTAAAGTTCCTATACTTATTCTTAATTTCCTTCTTTTTATATAATCCTTTGCCTAATTTCTATATATTCCTAATCATACATGTAATCAATATTAATTTTTAGTAGCCATATTTTATTAAAAGTATATTTTTATCATACTAGAATATTACGAATTATAAATTATTGTGTTTTAATATACAAATCATATTTGTGATTAATGTTTAAATTATTGTCCTTTATATAAAACCTAATCAATTTTATATTTAGGATTAAGGGTTATAACTATGCAGTTAATTTTAGCGGATTAATAATTAATCAGAACAAGTAGCAAAGAATTCAATTTAGGGTTTTCACAAGTAAACGATTAAGCCCATGTTTGGAGCTACTTATCAAAATTAGTTATCCATGATAATTACTTATCATAGATAACTACTTTTAATAAGAACCTCCAAACAAGCTATAAATTAAAATATAATTTATTCTAGTCAACTTAAGAATTAGAAATTTTTAATTTGGCTAATGAGATGCTAAAAAATTTCCAAAATAAGCACTTATCATAGATAACTACTTTTGATAAGTAACTCCAAACAAACTATAAATTAAAATATAATTTATTCTAGTCAACTTAAGAATTCAGGATTTTAAATTTGGCTAATGAGACTCCTGATAACGTACCACAATTAATTTATATCGAGATTAATTGAATAGCAAAGAATTAATTTAGAGAAGTTAATTAGTAATAGAAAAAACGCGAGAGTTAACTTAATTATATAAAACTAGGAACCAAAAGAGTTAACAGATTAATTATTTACGGTTAGCCTATCACAATTGATTATTTATATATACGACACTCAATATAAAAATTGGCTATATAAATTTGATATAGATGTTGGGATAGAGAAGGGTAGGATATGTATATATTAGTTTAGTTGTTAATCAATTTAATTTTTTATTTTGTATTTTTGATTTGATTTTGATTGTTTATATATTTGATTAGATGAGTTACTAGAATAGTTCCGTTATTAATTTAGTTTTTAGTTATTAGTTTTATTTTATGATTTTATTTTTCATCATATCAACCGCCTAAATTCTTGTTATTATTGTAACTAATAGTTTTATTGTCTAATTTTAATTTTTAATTATTATTTATTTATTCTATGTAATTAAACAATTTAATTCCTCTACTGAATATTTTAGAGTTTAGAATTGCATCATCTTCATAGGAACGATCCTTTCTTACCTTATGATATATTTTTAATTATTATTTAGATTACGAATAGGTTTAATTTGATAGTTGTAACAACATGCTACCACTACTAGCCATTCATCAACATAACTTGAGTTGGACGCTTTAGTTTCTTAAACTTAACGATGCTCCATTAGCTAGTGTAGGTGCTAAAAGCACTCCACCATTCACTTGCTAACCTAAGAGTGCCGCTAGTCATAAAAGTATTGCATTCATTATTAATTGAATAGGGTTGTCCTATGGGTCCGGAGCTGAGTGAGAACCACCTGCTCCATCAACATCAATAGCATTCTTTCTTGCACCACTAAGCAATTAGGACATCCTTTCTAGAAACTCTCCCATATCAACTCACGATGACCTAGCAAAAACCAATACCAAAATTTTTCCAAACCATATTTTGGCTAAGTAACCTATTCAAATTTTAATAACACATTAACAAATGAGACCCACAAATTCTCCGTGACCTAGAATCAACCTCCAGCATTCTTAAGTAAGCTCAATTACACACAATAGAACCCACAAGATTAATATTGATTCACACCTCAAATCAATCCAGTTATGCATTATGAGTCCATGTAATCATATGGAACTAAAACTTAGACTCAATGGCCTTACAGAGATCTAATTACAATAGTATGGCCCCAAAGAGATCTATAACACCCCCAAACTACCCCTAGTTGGGAGGTGTCAAACGTTGGTATCTACATCGATACCTATATAGGTAGTAATGCTAGCATAACAAAATCTATTAAGACACTAATAATTCTTATAAACTAGGGATAATACCGAAAGTGTTCAATAAGAAAACACAATAGGGATAACAATCCAAGGATTCAAAGCCTAGGCTATAACATAAAAAATAACATACTAAGGCACAAAGCCAATGAAATATTGAATAAAAAAGTTCTTGCACTAAACTAAGCTTCAATAAAGACATCCGCTTCCAACTTTCAATCTCAGCCTCATGCTCCATTTTTTAAATGTTAGAAATGGATTAAACCAAAGCTGAGCATGCAATCAGCCCACCACCAAATTAGAGATCAAGCATTGAACAAAATTGTATCCTATAATAAAGAACATTTTAAAAAAATTATAAGTTACATAATGAAACTAGATAATAGAAAAGTTGTAATAGTAAAGCATTAACATAATGTCAAAGAGGATAATTCTCTGATGTCAATTCTTCTTTTCATCACAGGTATGTTAGTATGCTATGCAATATTGTGTTTGATGGAGAAAGACTAAACCAATGAACCTTAATTAGTAATTCCTGAATCTGTACAATTAGTGTAATTGCTCTTACTATTTTAACCTGAGCATTGTTGTTGAGTGTTCAATCCCTTACCGCTACTAATTGATTTGTTTCTATACTGATTTGGTGAGCAGGCTTCTGACATGCTTTTTTTCTTTAAAAAAAATGCCGGTTGTTAACTTGTGATTGAGGATGGAATTTTTTTAGACATTCATTATGAAATGTAAATACCATTCTTCTCATATATCTATTTTGCACTCACACACTCCACTAGAGTTATCAATACAATATGCGATTAACCACCTTGTTCATAACCAATTATGTGTTTGTATCCTTGAATTCTCATTGTTGATCCCAGAATTCATTTTTCCTTGTTAAATTTAACAGTGTCGATGCATAGCAAGTATGGGGATTGAATTTCGAGGATCGGGTTTCGGAGATGAAGTTTGGGTATCAAGGTTCAAGGATGGAAATTTTGAGCATGGATCAAAGAAATGTATGGGGATCATCTTCTCGTGGGGATCGAGGCTAGGAATCACGTGGATTCGAGGATCAGTACTAATTTAGGGTTTGGAGAATTAGGGTTTGGAGAGCCTTACCCCGTTGCCATCCCAACACTCAACTCAAACACAACTGCAAAATCAAATTTGTTGTTAAATTCCCAATCCAAGTCTTACGATTCTATAATCCAAAAGTAGTAAAATTGTAGTAGGATTAGTTGGATCCTAAGTACTTACTATAATTTTTTATTCTATTTACCTTAAAATCTATTCTCACTCTTTCTCACAATATTTCTTCCAAACTCTAAACCTTAACCCTCTATACACTAAGCGTCAACCAATGCAAAGTAGGCACAAGCGTGATATTAGCGAAGTTGGTGGTTGGGAAAAAAAAAACATTTAAGAAAAGTCCAACTCTATATTTAGAGTAGGTGTGGGTGTACACGAGTGTGTGTATTAAATTTGTGATGTCATTTATTTACTAATTTCTATTTAGCACATAATTAACCTTTTTTTATTTTCTTTTGTAGTGTTGTTAGCTTTGTTGTCTACTTAATCCATACAAAAATATTTTTTATATGCATATAATCGACTATTTGTTTAACTTGTTACTCGCTACTACTGAATCAATGACCAAATAAGAGCTCAAAATTGAACTTTTTAGTGTTTTCCAACTTTAATTATGGGATTTCATTGCATACAAGAGGTCATATTTTTATAGCATTTGTAAGATCTTAAGTATCCTACGATACGATTCAATAAGAATCATATTTCTAACAGTATTATTGTATTTTTGTTACGGAAGTAGGCATAGTGGGTTCGGGACAAATACGCTCATACCTATATCCATACCCAAATGGATACTCACTAAAATATCCATATCTGTATCCGTTAAATATTTATTACCAAACAGATAACCCATTTATTATAAATTATCCAATGTATATTATCCAATGGATAAATCCATAAACCCATTTCCTGCTTAAAATACTTGTTTAAATTTTAGCTAAATTCTTTACAAATATCAACTTAAGCAACCTGTCAAACACCAAACCAATAATTTCAATCCAAACAACCTGCCATTTCAATCAAAACACATAGATTCTAACAGTGGACTCTTCACAAAAATAAAAAAATAGAATCTTGTGTATATCAAAACTTATCATCTAGAAACTTGATTCCAGGATATTTCCTAATATGTTCTAGCAAAAACAGATTTGCAGAAATATGTCTACTCAACAAAGTTCCACACAGATATCGTCCAAGAATAATTCTTCAACATATAAGCCAGGAATTTCAAGCCAGTTTCCGAAATCACAAACCTCAATCAAATGTCACCAAAATCACGGCAAAAGCTTATACATTCTCTTCATTAACGATCACACATGAAGAATTAGCAAGTAAACCTAGACACATACTCAACATGTAATATAGTAGTACAATCCCCAGTTAGAGTGAGGGCAGAAATCCTTCCAATCTGCCCCTCCCTCCACCCATAAAAAAACTTACAAATAGAAAAGAGACAAGATTGAAACCAAATAAAAAAGTATGATAGCAGAACATCTCATTCATCGATGGCTACCGAACTAGAAGCAACAAGAACTGAACACACTTGCGGCAGTACGTTGAAAGATTATAGAACCGTTGCACAAAATAATACAAAACAGAAGAAAAGGTTGCCGCTAACCTTGATGGGTCCGCACTTGGTAAGCTCAGCTAGCACGTCCCGCAAACTAACCCGTGCAGATCTGAAAAGAAAATCGACGGCGAACATCTAACTGACGAGCAGGCGAGCAGCGAACTTGGAATGATCCGGAACACGCCGGACGGGAGAGCAGAGACAGAGAACTGAGGAAATCGACAAGGGAGGACGGCGGAGAAAAGCCAGACGGTGGAGGAGGTCGACGGCAGATCTGGAGACAGGAGGACGCAGACACCGGTCACAGGGGTTGGGGGCACAGGGCACTCGGTCCGTGAAATCGTGAGTTACCATCCCACCGTCGGCTATTTTTACCGATTATACCGCCTCATCATTAGCACTATTTATCGTTACTTTCCCCTCTCTACCGGAAAAGTATGCCGCAACAAACCCTTATGGTCTGTTTGTTTTGGGGTGGAAGGAGGTTAATGGAGGTGAATGAATTGATTCACCCCGTTTGGGTATTAGGTTAATAATTTTATCTGGGTGAATCGAGGTTAATGTTTCACCTCGATTAACCTCGTTTTTATTAACCTCCGATTTCGGGGGTAACGGAGGTGAAGGTGAAAGAATAAGTAAATTTTTGACTTGATAGGACCAAAATACCCATCAATATGACTTATTTATTTAATATAAGGGTATAAATATCATTTATTTTATTATTATAATCTTCATTCACCTCAATTTAAACGAAAATTTTAAAACATTCACCCCGATTCACCCAAGTTAGGTTAATATTATCCAAATAGAATTTTAAAGTATTTACCCCGATTCACCTCCATTCCCTTCACCTAGGTTAATTTTTAATGTTTACCCCTACCTCGATTCACCCCAATCCAAACGGAGCCTTAACATCGATAAGATCTGTTGTTACTTACAGCACCGGCAAAATTTGCCGTAGCTTACTCCCTTCCATTGGCAAAAATGTTGAAGCCTCCCCTCACCAATAGAAAATTATGCCGATGCTACCCCTTAATCAACGGCAAAGAAAAATCCAAACATGTGCCGAACCAACAAACTACGCCACGCCGTATACATGCCCAACGAACGGTACTTTGTCTTGTTCCCCTACACCAAGCACGACACTTCATGTTATTCCTACCCTAAATATTTAAATTTTTTTAACTAATTTAAATTGTTTATAAATAAAGATAATTTCTATCAATATCTATTATAAATATATGTATAATATATAAACTATATACAGATAAGAATCATTTTCTTTAGAGATAACGTCAAATTCTTATTACTTTACTGTTGCGAATATTTTCAAATCAAATTATTGCATACAATATGTGGTTCTGATCAAATTAGGGCGCAAATTTTTTTTGTTAGAAATATAAGTTGCGGCATAGGTATGTGCATAATTATTGTAGTTTATCTTCGATTCAAATGTGTATATAATTATTGTAGTTTCTATTCGAATTCTTATATATAAATGAACGACTTATCATTTCTAATCTTCAACTTATTGTTTTTATTCTTCAAAATATGAATTGTTTGTTGAATCTTCAGATAAAATTTTACAATATTTTTTAAACACTTAGAATGAATAATGAATTTGAAAGTTCTTCAAACTACGAAGAGTTTGGAACTTCGATAAGGTAAGATGAGTTTGGAAGTCCGATAAACTACGAAGATGGGGTCACAACTCTATCGTACTATGATAATAGATTTACAATATTGATAAGTTATGGATATACAGAAGATATACAAATGGATTCTCTCAATATTAATTACAACTTAGATAAAAAGGTAAATTTTATTTTTTTAGTATTGTAAATTGTGGCAGCAAATTTGGTTTAATGAAATTAAGACATTTTTTATTATATTATTATGGTAAACTCTTTTTTTCAGTATATGAAGAATACATATTTTATGGCTCAAAATTATCAGAGATTTTTTATAATAGATCAAATATTTTCTAATCGATAAGAACTTGTGACATGGGCTAAAAGAATGGGTAGAAATCATAAGATGATTTTGATTATCAAATGTTGTAGAAAAGAAAATGGTATGAGGGCATGTAGAGTCTCGATAAGATGTGAAAAAAGTGGAACGTACATCCGTAGTAGACTACAGATACCGAAGGTTCATGTAATACATGTTCAAAAAAGAATTATTATCCTTTTTTATTATTAACGTTAAAAATAATAATAATGGATGGCAAGTGGTAGTTAGGAACGGGACACACAATCACGAATTGGCATATTATGACTAAGGTTATTTGTCCTCGGTAAGTTGACAGAAAATAAAGTTCAATTTGTTATTGAACTTATCACAACTAACGTAAAGTCATGGTAAATCATAGCACTTCTTCAAAAATAATTTGAAGGAAATATAAATATAAGAAGACATATTTATAATGCTCGACAAAAGCTTAGGTCCGAAGAAATGGATGGTCAAACAATATTACAGCATGTTATGAGTATATTAGTTGAGAATAATTATTTTCAGTGGCATCAAAGTTAGCTGGAATTAAATGTAATAAGTGAACATCTATTTGCACATCCCGTATCTGTTAATATTTTATTTTATTTTACAAATGGATTGTACGTATAAGACAAATAGATACAGAATGCCCTTACTTAAAATTATTGGACTAACACCAACATAATTGAATTTCAATGTTGCATGTGCATACATGTCATCTAAGAAGGAGGAAAATTATTTTTAGATACTTGAGAGATTGAAGACTGTAATGAATCCATGTATGCTTCCAACCATCATTATTACTGACCGAATACTTGTTCTTACTTCAGATGTGGAACATATTTTTTCTACTTCAAACATTTATTATGTAGGTTTTATGCTAATAAGAATGTGGAGGAAAGGTGTAAGAAAGTCTATGGACGTTCATTGTTTGCACGTGGTTTTATATCACGATGGAAAAATGTGATAGATGCCACAGATGGACAAACATACGAGGAACAACTATTGTCATTGAAGGAAGATTATAGAGACATGTCGAACTTAATTTCGTATCTAAAGATGAATTGGTTACAACCATATAAACATAAAATCATTGTTGCATTCTTTGGTAATGTGTTTCATATCCATCTGATTACAACGAATAGGTGTGATATATAGTTTATCTCCTAGTATAGTTGCTTTTACTTCTTTTATGGTGATAAAATCATATACTGATTTTTCTCATGGATAGGGTTGAAGGTGCTCATGGATATTTGAAGAGATTTCTAGATACATTATAAGGTAGCTTAATACAGTGCATAACACAAATACACACGTTCCTAGAAATTGCAACATAATGAGATCAAAACATCACTCGAGAGATATTGGTTCAATACTCCTCATTTTGCTACAAGTGCCCTGTATGCCAATTTGAGAGGTCATATTGCTTTATAAGCAATGGATTTGGTTAACAAAGAATGTCAAAAACTTGATTATGTAGGTGCCAATAATGATTTATGCATATGTTACATGCTTTATACACATGGGATACCATGTACACATGAGATTAAGACATACATTTATAACTACATGTCAATCTCCCTGTCGGCTATTCATCCATTTTGGAAGAAACTTGACATAGATGGGCCAATTAATCCATCGACACCCCAAGAACCATTAGAGGTTGTATCTCATTTACTCCATATTTCCATAGAATCTGTTATGAACCAGCCACCGGTAATACAAAATTAGTTGACCAAAGAGATATTTAATATTGTAGTTCCCCAAAGAATACCTCTCCACAAGCCACCGGTACTGTAGCATAAGGGTCGCCCAAGGAATTCTACCAGAAGGGAGAAATCTAGTTGAGAGTATACAGAATAATAATTTTATAGTCATTTGAGATCAACATAACGTTGGGGTCATGGTCGAGGCCGAGGATGACAATCGACGTTTCCAATTACAATTTCTATATATAACTCTGATGAATCGACATATAGTTTATTATATTAATAGCTGGTGTGATGTGTTAGGAGATGGGAACTGTGGTTTTAGAGCATTGGTTTTGATTATACTAAGAGATGAAGAACGGTGGATTCAAATTCGTACCGACTTATATCACAAGATATTGGCAAGACAGCAGTTGTACGAGAATGTGTTCATATATGACAGCATTGATCAATTTCTTAATATTATTTTCCACTAGGAAGGGCTAGCCCCGATGGCGCACTGGATGGAAATACCTGATATTGGTCATGTCATTGCAACCCATTACTGTATGTTATTCGTAAATTACTCATTGAATACGTGCAGTTCATTCTTACCTTTAGTGGCGCAACATGAAATTCAAGGTTCTGAAAATGAAGTCACTATATGTTTCTTGTAAGACATGAGTAACTACATATCGGTGAGCACTGAGTTTTATGAATTTTTTTTTTCATTTTAATATTATATGAATGGCTAACATAATATTTTTGTGTTTGATAGGTATATCTTTTAGAAAATTTTCCACTCCCACTAGTATATGCAAACTGGAATAGATACCGTGATAGCAACGTTTTAACATGAAATACACTATATTCTTCAAGATTCCAACAATGGCGCGTATTGGTACATGATGTCACACAAGACCCACATCCTCTATCTTCGAACTCAACTTTAATTTAGAATTATTGTAATTTTTTCTTAATTTATTTGTGTTTACATCCTTTGAAACATCTATGTGATAAAATTTTTGAGCATTGTATTTATTTTCTTATTACCTTTCTATGATAGCTTAAGTATCTGACCTATGGTAATCAGATATATTTTTATGTTATTCAACTTAATATCTTGGTGCTTAATGTAGATTAAAAAAATACTATTTTAAATACATATGGTAAAATAAAACAACACCTGACATTAGTCAAACATATTTTAATCGAAGTACATAACAATACAGTAATACATCAAGGTCATTGCAAATGCCCACGTCCAGGTAGAGTAACTCCTAAATAATGCATAAGGGTTTAAATACATGTAATTAGTTGTTGATAATTTGGAGATGGCTCTCCCCTCCAATACAATCGACGGATAGTTTTACGTGCTTTATTCAGATGTTTTTCGGCTGGAATTTTATGATCATCATTTGGATGCTATGCCAAATATACTTCCTTTATTGCCAATACATACCTATGAGTTCTAAGAACATACCAATCCATATAGTCATGAGCCACATCCCATGGGTATTGAGCTAGTGGTCCAAAAATATCTGGACACAATATCTGTTCATTCCTCAAGAACCATTTGAAATACCCCAAAATTTTAATCCTAGAAATTTAGCTAATAAGGATTTATTAGGAAAGTTAATTAAATAAATTATTAGAATATAGGGTGTTATTTAGGGACAATCAAAGAAAAAATGATAAATAAGTTAATTAGGAAAAAAAATTAGGGAGTAATGCTAATTTAAATGGGATTAAAAGGGAATTAATTATTATTTTAAATAACCCAAAAACACCTAAAATACCCAACCCAAATATTTTTCCCTTTCTTTTTCTTTTTCTTTTCTTCCTCTTTTTCCCTTTTTCTTTTCTTCCTCTCTTTCCTTTCTTTTTTCCCTTCTCTTCCCCCGACCTGGGCCAGCTCGCTGCGCAACCCAGCTTCCCCTCGCCGCGAGGCCCAGCTTCCCCTCCTTGTGCAGCCCAAGCCCGTGCCACTTCCCTCATTTCTCTTTTTTTCTTCTTTCTCGGTCGGTCTAGTTCCTTTTTTTTTCTTTTCTTATTTTTCTCCCTGAGCCACTCGGTCCCAACCCTTCTTCTTCCCGAGGCGTGGGCGGCGACCGAGGAGCTACAACCCAGCCCTCCGCCGGCCACTATTGCTGCTACCATCCTTCCCTCCCTCTCCTGTTGCTTTCTTTCATATTTTTGACCCCAACCAACCTATTCCCCTCTCCCGAGCACCCTGCCCCTTTCCCTTTCCCTTTCCCTCTTCCCTCGACCCTACCACCCCTACCATGGTAGAACCGCCTCGAGTACCGCCACCGGGCGGCATGCCTTGCATCTGCTCCTCCCTTGTCATTGCCCACCCAATCAACCTATAAATACCCCATAAGATGCCTTAATTCGGTTTCTGATTTTGAAACCTAGATTTCACCCCTTCTCGCCGCTGCCCCTTTCAGACGAGCAATCTGCTGCCGTCGCCCATTTCCGCCAGCCAAACCACCCTTAGAACTGCCCCTCGCATCACCCTCTACCTAACTAAACCCTCCTCGTCCCTTAATTTTTCCTGTACGAGCCACCCCGACCATGCAAAGTTTCCCTCCCAAACAACCAACTTCAGCCCCTGCCGCCCTTCGCACCGCCACCTGCTGCCAATTCCACCGCCACCAACGCCACCTCTACCCTCCAAAACAACTAGGGGAGCCTCCTCTACCTCCCCGCACCTCCCTTTATCCCTGTCTCCCCCTCCTTCTCCCTCCTTTCTCCTCCTTCCACCACCTCAAATTCCCACAACCGCCGCCGCCGATGCCACCACTACCCTTAGGTGGTTCTCTAACCTTCCCAACCTTTAAACCCATTTTATATAAGTATTAGTTATTTAATAACATTAATGGTATTATCTATAATATTATGATTATTACCATTATTATTATTAATATTGATATTAATAATAATAATATTATTATTAATGCCATTACTACTACTACTACTACTACTACTTAAACTAACCTTTGAAATATTTATAACTAATGCTACTATTAAGGGAGATCTATAGTTTTAGTATTATCACGATAACCCTTATTATTATTATTATTATTATTATTATCATTATTTTCTTGCTAATATTGTTAATACTAACTTTATCCATTATCACCTTTTATTATTAATATAAATATTTGGACCCTTATATTATTATGATCATTCGGTTACTATATTATTGTTATTGTTATTATTATTATTATGCTTAACATTATTATCATCATTATTTTATTATTATTATTATTATTATCGTTGTTGTTGTTATTATTAGTACCATTATTTTTATTATTATTAATGTTATTGAAATCGAATTTGGCATGTTTCCATTTTGTTACAATAGAAGAAGAATACCCAACCTTAGTATTATTATTATTTTTTTTTTGAAATCTTAAAATTTTATACCATAATCATAAATTACAAATAAGATTGTAGAAATAATCTACCCTTCCTATTAATCTACCAAACTTTTCCTTACGACTAGAATGAAAACAAAGAGAAGACATAGTCAATGCTATCTTCAAAGCTACCCCTTTCAAATCCCATTTTCTATTAGAAAAAATACATCCAATTCTAGCTTTCCAAACCTCATAAACTGTAATAGCATAAAAACTTGAAAAGAATTGGGCAACTCCATCCTTCTAATGCCTACTTCTATCCATAGAATTAAACATTCTCTTTAACGAGCCAAATCTGAGTTTGAATCCACCTGTTCTGCTTATAGCAGACCAAATCTTCTTCAATTGAGCACATTGACAAAAAATATGCAGCACTGATTCATTCTGGTCATAAAAACAGCATCTCAGATTGATAGAAGGCAAGAAAGTGCTGATATAATCCTTAGTAGGAAGCTTTGACTGGGCTGCTAACCATAAAATAAACTTATGTTTGGGGGCTACAAAATTAGACCAAACAAACCTTCTCCAAGGCACCTTAGGTGCAGAAACTCTAATGGAATCATAAACCTCTGCTATAGAATACAACTGATCTCTTTGCCAACACTGAACAACAGGAAAAATAACTGATCTGATTGAAAAGATTTTCTACATTAGGCCTGAAGCAGTGCATGGTAAAATGCAGGAAAAAAAACTACTACCTTTAGATATAATATGCATGCATCCATTTAATCCAGAGAGCATCCTTATCCTGATATAAATGCCAAAGCAATTTACCAACAGCAGCTATGTTCCATGTAGATAACTCCAAAAGGCCTAAACCCCCTTCTTTTTTTGGCAAACAAACCACCCTCCATGCCACCAAAGGTTTTTTAGAAGTAGCACTTTTACCAAACCAGAGAAAAGCCTTACACATGGCCACCACTCTCTGAATAATCTTCTTGGGAAAGATAAAAATTTGGCTCCAAAAATTAGTAATGCCAGAAATAACTGATTGTAAAAGCTGAAGTCTTCCAGCATAAGAAAGAAGTCGATTGGCCTAGTGTTGCATGCGACCAGAAATTTTATGAACCAAGCTCATCATATCAGCTACCTTAAGCCTGGAAGAATCAATAGGAACACCCAAATATTTAAAAGGGAAAGATCCATCCTGAAAGGGAAAAACAGATTTGATCTCCCGCTTTAAATGCTGAGAAATACCTCCCAAGAAAACCATACTTTTAGCAGGACTAATGTGCAGGCCAGAACATGAAGAAAAATTATCCAGAACCTCCTTAATAGCATTGACAGAACTGACATCAGCCTTACAGAAAACAAGCAGGTCATCAGCAAAACTCAAATTAATGATTTTCAGCTTCTTACATTTAGGATGTCCTTGAAAGCCTCTTTGACCCCATAAAGATTGGAAAGCTCTATTCAAATATTCCATTGTAATAACAAACAGAAAATAGGATAAATGATCACCTTGTCTAAGCCCTTTTATACCCTTAAAAGGAGTTTGCAATCTATTATTAATAGATAAAGAATAAGAATTTGAAGAAACACAGGCCATGATTAATTTAACAAAATGCAGGGAGAAATAAAGGCCCAACAAGACTTTTTCCAAGAAAAGCCAATCCACAGAATCATAAGCTTTCCTCATGTCAATCTTCAGCATACATCTTGGATAAATGTTCTTTCTATTATACGTATGCAGTAGTTCATGAGCCAATAACACATTGTCTCCAATCCTTCTGTCTTTTACAAACCCTGACTGTGAAATATGAATGATGAATGGCAACACACTTTGTAATCTTCCTGCCAGGATCTTAGCCAAAATCTTGTAGACCACATTACAACAAGCAATAGGTCTAAAATTAGTTAATTTAACAGCATTCACCAATTTGGGAATAAGAACCAATTTAGACATACCCATAAAAGAAGCAATAGGTCTGAGATTTCCTATTGACCATAGAGCTGTTTTGACCTCCTGCATTGTGACAGGACAAAGCAGATCATGCTGCTGTTGAACATAAACTAAAGGGCCCAGCTACAACACCTTCTCTAACATTAAACCTGTAGCAGCACCCTTCTGCCCCAGTAAATTCTTGTAAAACTCCACAAATGCAAGATCAATACCATCTCTGTCTGAACAGATCTGTCCTGAATAAAGCTATATCTGTTTAATAAAATTATGCTGTTGTCTAGACTTCATAACAGAGAAAAAGTAATGAGAATTAGAATCTCCCAGTTGCAGCCATTTGACCCCAGACTTCTGCCTTAGAAAACTTTCCTCACATGAGGCTAAGAATTCATAAAGTTTTAAGGAGCATTTCTCTTCATGTTGCATATCAAGATTAGTAGGATTCAAACATAACTCTTCCTGACACTTTTTTAACCTTTCTCTAGCCTTTTGAACTTTTGAAGAAAGATCACCAAAATTCTGCCTATTGAAAACTTTCAACCTGGACTTAACATGCTGCATATTAATCTGAAACATCTGAAAAATGTCTGTATGAGGTTGGCTCTTTCAACAATCAGCAACCAAAGAAAGAAAATGAGGATGCACAGTCCACATATCAAAGAACTTAAAAGAACTTTTAAACTGAGGAGGGGGTAAATCCAGTTTAACCAAAGAAGAACTATGGTCAGAAAAAAGAGTTTCATTAAACTGAGCAGAAGACATAGGCAACTTGGTTAACCAGGGAGTGTTAACCATCACTCGATCTAATTTAGCCATAATTAAATTGTCACCCATACTCCTATTGGACCAGGTGAAACTCAGACCTGAAAAGACAAGATCAAACAATAAAACAGAATTGCAACAATCCACAGCATCAGTGACATCTGCAGAGTTAATGGAATTGCCTTAAAATTTCTCAGCAGCTTGGAAAACCACATTAAAATCCCCCATGACAATCCAAGGGTCATCACCCACCTGACAATCCACTAAGGCCTGCTAGAGAGATTTCCTTTCACAACCTACATTAAACCCATAAACAAAAGAAGCAAAGAACTTGTAGCTAGAATGAGTAGCAGAAACTGAAACATGAAGAAATTGTTCACTGCTAAAAATAAGATGAACATCCCACACCCTACTATCCCAGATACACCAAATTCTCCCATTTGGATGGGAATTATAATGATCTAACATGCTCCAATGAGAGCCCAATTTATGTAGAACACCATTAGCCTTATTACTCTTTACTCTAGTTTCAAGAAGACCAAATAAGGACACTTTATGCACTGAAAGCCAGTGCTTAAGTTCCTTCTATTAATAGGACTTATTAAGTCCTCTAACATTCCAAGCTCCTATCATTAGACTCTGATGGGGGAGCCAAATTAGAATCAGGGATACCAGCCTGAAGGACTACTGGGTCTGCATGATCTTGCAAACTAACATCTGAGAGATATAGACAAGCATATCTATTCTCTGAACAAACATTATTAGAGGGCATGCGATTTTGGTCCCCAGAAGAATGCCCTTTATGAACCAAGTGGTCCTTTCTAGGAAAACCATTTCTAACAGAAGGGCTAGAAGAGAAACGTGGAAAAGAACCAACAGGATCAGGTAATCTGAGCTCCTCATCCTCCTTTTGAATAATCTACTGAGACTCAGAAGGTCTGCCAGATACCTTACGCCAAACAGAACTTCCTTTCTCCCCTTGTGATGGACCTGCAGCTCTAGGGGCATCCACTGCAACATGATCAACTCTCTGCACTTTAGAATTCCTCTTACACTTATCAGCAGAATGACCAACTTCTTGACAAGAATTGCAGAAACTAGGTCGCCATTCATAAATAATCTTCTGAGACAGAACAACACCATCAGGATCCACTAAATCTACAGAATCAAGTAATTTTTTTGACACATCCACTTCAACCAACATGCGAGCAAAATAGATTCGATCACCCGAAGCAGTAATACCATCCAATTGAAGAGGCTTGCCAATAGCACTACCTATTATACTCAAAGAATCCACATCCCAGTAATCCAAAGGAAGATTAATAAGTTTAACCCATAAAGGCAGAAACTGGAACTTCTCTTTAGTGAATTGAAACCTACGATGCCAAGCCTTAAGAATAAATGGTCTGTTGAAATAGGTCCAATAAGGCTTAGATAACACACAGTCCCTATCCTCCTGAGACTCAAATTTAAAAACAACAAAGCCCTGCTCATGGAGAAAAATCTTTGGCTCACGGATAACAGACCAATTCCTTTTAACATAACCGACGAGTTAGGACATTGTTGGTCGAAAACCAAGAACATAACCAACCACTGCTCATTGCCATTCATGACAATTCTTATCCGCCTTGTCCTTCTGAAAAGAAACCTGGATTCTATCTCCAACTCTCTCAGGAGGGACATAAGATAACGAGGCACCTTGAAGAGGAACACGATTACCAGCCACTAAGTCTTTCCAAGAAGAAACCACAGGACGTGGAAGCATCTGTTCAGAGTTCAACGGCTGAGGAAAAACAGACTCAGTCTTATCTATGGGTTCAGAATTTAAAACCCTAACGCTCGCATCCTGATCGACGTGAGAATCAGCATGAACCAGATCAGAAGAAGTAGGTCCAATATCACGACTAGGTACAACAGCTTCAGATTTATCTAATGGTTCAGAAGTTAAAACCCTAACGCCCGCATCTTGATCGACGTGATAGTCTACATGAACCCTGCATGACGGATCTACGGGCAACACAGCAGACCCCTGACCATCTAGAGCAAGATCCAATCCAACATTCCCTGTTGAAGGACTCCTTGAAGCCATCTTCTTCTTCTTGGCAGCCATAGCACTCCTCGTGCGAACCATGGAGGAGGAGGAGAGAGGAGAGAGCTCCTAGGGTTTCTTTACTATTATTAGTTTTCTAGTATTATTATTATTATTATTATTATTACTAATATTATTCCTAATGCCTTTGTTACTAACATTATTACTATGGTATCATTATTAGTTATTACTATTATTATTGTTATTATTTTGTTAATATTATTGTGATAAAAACATTCGAACCCTTATATTATTATTATTCCAAATATAACTATTATCATTATTATCTTTAATAATATTAGTACTTTGTTAGTATTACTAATATTATATTATTATTTTATCCCTAAAACCATTATTAACCTTAGCCTTAAAAATAATAGGGCTTCTATTTCTAGGAGCACTAATATTATTATTACTATTATTATTATTATTACTATTTTATTTTAACAAGTATTAGTACTATTATTAGAAGAAACACAACTATTAGATTTAATAATATAAATATAGTTATAAATAGTAACATAAGTATATTTTGACTAGTAATATCTAGTAGGCTAACTTGATGGTAAAAATCATAGTTTTCACTTATAAAGCTCCCTTAATAATAGCAACCCTAATCTTAGACTAAAATAAGAAATAATAGTATTTTTGGTAGGAGGAAAACTAATCATTAGTCTTACCCTCTTACAGGTGAATCAAGCCAAAACCCTAAGGAGGCGTAGGAGCGTGCTCCAAGCCCGGCATCATTTTAGGTAAGGATGTAGCTAAGGCCATGTGTTTTATGTGACTTGTATGCCTTGGATGCTATATATCATGATATGTCTTGTATCGTATGATTGTTATTAACTTGTCTTATGTATAGCGCAGCTTGGAGTTGAGGTATGTTTATGTGTTACTTATGGTATGAGTATGATATGTATATATGGTGATTATGATGTGATGTGATATGAACCTCTAGGACATGCATGCTAGGATGACTGATAATGTGATATAGGAATGAAAGGATAAAAAGAAAGAAGATGGGAAGTGAGTTTACTAAGGGGGATATGAGGTTAACCAAAATACCTCATGATCTATGAGAGGAAAATAAAGAGGAAGAGATGGCCAAAATGAAAAAGAGATGGGAACCATGCATGGGAGTTCTAAGGTTCGCATGGGGACTTTGAGAGTTTGCATGGGGTGGATAAGACTTTCATGGGAGTGATCCTTACATGAGAAAAGTTATTTTATGGTGTAAATAAGCTAAGGGGAGAGTTGTGGAGTGATTGGAGACTTGGGACGAAAAATAGTACATAGGTGGATGTAAGGGTGTATAAGGGACCCGATTAGAGTTTTGAGAGGAAGCACTAATCTAGGAAAGAAAATGTGGAAGTAAAAACAAATAAGGGAGAGTGGAGTATAGATTAAGAGTGGAAGTTTATTTTATAAGGGGTGAGTACGGGTTCCCTGGGAGAGAAGAGACTTTGGGTGAAAAAGAGAGATGTTACTTGTGGGAGAAGAAATGTACTAGGGTTGAAGTGGCCAATTAAGGTTTTTCGGTCACATGTGGAATCGAGAGGAGTAAGGCGATATGATTTGGGATTAGATCTTAATGAGACCAGGTGTGGGGCGATAAATGAAGTGATGATAGTGTAAGTGAGAGAAAGATTAGGCCACATAGGTCCAATTAGGGTTTTCGAGGGAAAACCCTAGATGGTGATAGTAGGCGGAGTTTGATATCAGGAGGTGTTGGGCCTTAACCACACCCTTAGGAATTGTTTTCCATTATGTGTAAGTGTAAGGGGGGAATGGATGTCAGGGTGTGATAAGGGGTGCAAGAGTCCCAAGAGATGGGGCGGGCCTCCTTGAGAGAATAGAATTAGAATGTTGTTGAACATGCATGTCAAGGGTGAAATGCTTATTGAATAAGACATGAATAAGATACTATCCATTTAAAGAGAAAGATTGTTGAGCCAGGCCCAGACCGACCCACCGGCGAATAATAGTGGCCAGGAGCCAGGGTACCCTAGAGACCGTTCCACCGGTGAATAATAGTGGCCATGAGCGTTTTGCCTTGCATGATTTCCGGTCCACCAGCTATAATAGTGGGGGATTCCGTGCTCAACAAACCAAACGTAATGAAGCTAAGCCATGGAAAATGCACTAAGTACTTACAGTGAAACACCATGTGAGTCCGGCTCAGACCGATCCACCGGTAAATAATAGTGGCCATGAGCGTTTTGCCCTGGAGATAGGTCCACTGGTGAATAATAGTGGTCAGGAACGTTCTGCCCTGTATGTATTCTGGTCCACCGGCTATAATAGTGGGGTTCCCGTACTCACATAGATTAATAAAGAGTATGTGTGGGATGAACATGTTGTTAAGGGGACTAAAGAATAAGTTACATGAAAAGTAACCCGACCTTATCACATGTATTATTATATGTTGCCTATATGACCATGCTTATGTTATATGCTTTATATGTTTGGCCTTAGTCGCATCTATTACCTTACTCATTACGTAGCATACTGATCACTAGTTTCATGGGTGCTGCTCATTCCCACGAGCAGAAGACCCTTATGAGTTTGTGCAGGTAGGGGATGCCGTCTTCAATGCCTACGACACCTATGAGGCATCGGGTGGGTTCGAGTGTTGAGTCTAGGCCTGACTTGGGGGATCTAGAGCGACTCGGTTGGACTCTATTTTTCTCTTAACCTGACCATGTATCGTTTTATTTTAGTTATGTCATGTCGTATGATGTTTTATGTTTTTGGAAAACTCTAGTTGCTTACTCTTTGGGTTGTAATCCTAAACCGTACTCTGATTTCTGTATGACTTGTGTTTTATTAATTGATGTGGGATTCCCACATCGGTTACTGAGGGGATCTTTGGGCAGTTTATATAGGGGAGTCAGTCCTCACCTCTTGAGCTAGCTTTTGGGTGGAGTTAGGGCTCTTCCCGGGGGAGTACCCCTGGGGCCCTCTAGGGGAGTACCCCCTTTGGGTCCGTATCATCTGGTATCAGAGCTATCCTCAGTCAAACCTCCCTACAGTCTTGCGTGCCGATCGCCGACAGAGGCAGCACGAGGATGTGCAGTCTAAAGGGGGTGGGTGATGTGGGATTCCCACATCGGTTACTGAGGGGATCTTTGGGCAGTTTATATAGGGGAGTCAGTCCTCACCTCTTAAGCTAGCTTTTGGGTGGAGTTAGGGCTCTTCCCGGGGGAGTACCCCTGGGGCCCTCTAGGGGAGTACCCCCTTTGGGTCCGTATCATTAATGACTTGTGTTTTTATTAATGACTTGTGGTTGTTGTTAACCTTGTTAGCCTTAGCACTTAATACTATAACGGTAGGAGTGAACCGATTTGGTACTGAGTGTGGCGGTAATGCCCCCGAGTTTACGGTTTTGTCATTTCACTTTCGTGTAACATTTTTATTAAAACGAAAATTTTCAGTAGTAAATTTGGGGGTGTTACATCATTGGCTAAGCATGTATGTATAGTAAACTTTGTACTTCTTGAGGGAAGGACCTCTATATGTGTTCCTAGTAGGCTTGATAGGCTCCTCAGGGATAACTTGTATATATCCGAATTGTCGTGTCACTCTATATGGCATATACGGTTCAACTTTCTCCAAACAATGTAAACAACAGTAATAGAATACCATACAACAATCTCTATATGGATCAGCTACTCTGTAAAAATCCCAAATAACCTTTCATAAAAAAATTAAACTAATCCTGAATATCGCTAACATAATATAGTAATAATATAATGTTCTGAGCATACCTTTGATGCAGGTATAAGATCAATCTTTGCTTGAAAGTGCTCGAGCGTTTCCAATTTATTGTCAAATTTCTATCCACAAAACCACCTCATACTATGAGGATGGTCTGGATTATACCTTCCACTCCAAACCCCAGAAAGTATTCATATATCCATATGTAATCCCCCGAAATTTTAAAAAACTATAATTTAATAAATAGCATTTATTTGGATAAATTAGCTTTTAAATTTATTTAATTTAATTATTTTATGGATTTTTGAGCATATAAAATTGGATAGGAATATTTTATAAATTAGAATAAATATTTTATTATTTTATCATACTCATTTTATTTGAATAAATTCTTAAAACAATATTCTTCCTCCAATTAACCTTTTTAAACCCATATATTAAATTATATTATATTAAATTATTAAATTTATTTATCTACCAAAAATATTACATTATATTATTTTATAAATTAAATTATTTTATTTTCCCTATTTTTCCTTTTCCTTTTCTTTCTCCTTTTTTTTCCTCCTTTTTCTCCTTTCTTTCTTTGTCCTTTTTTCCTTCCTTCGGGCCGCCAGACCCCGACCTGCTTCTCCCCCTGCGTGCGGGGCCGCCGGCCCACTTCCCTCCTCTACTTCTTCGTTCGCACATGCAACCTAATTCTTCCCCTCCTCTCCTTCTTCTCCCATGCAACCGGCCCAGCCTTGTCCTTCATTCCTCCCCCACACGACGTCGTCCCCCAATCTCCCTTCATTTCCTTCCTCTCCCCCCCAACCGGGCCGACCCACTTCCCCTTTCTTTTCCCTTCACTCGCCCTGCCCCTCATTCTCCATTCTTCTTCTTCTTCCTTGACGCCATGCCCGACCCCGAACGCCTGCAACTACAACTCCCTTTGCCACCACTTGCCACCACTGCAACTCTCCCTCTCTCCCTCTCTCTCTCCCGTCCCTTTCTTCCCCATTTCAGACCCAACTGACCCTACAACCCCAGCCCGTATGCCTTTTTCTTTCCTCTTCTTCCCTTCCCTCTCCTTGCCACCCGACCACCTCCCTACCACCCTACAACTGCCCCAACGGACCACACCTACCCCTCTCTCTTCTCCCTCCCCCTTTTCTTCCATTCAACCGCTCCTTCCTGCCCCATTTTCGAGCCTCCTTCCCTCTCCTGACCTCACCTTCTCTCCCTCTCTTCTCCTTTATCCTTTCCCCCTATTTTGCATCGTCGCCCCACTTTGCCGCTGCCACCGCCACACCAACCACCTACAATGCCTCCTGCCACCTTCTACTTTCGCCTTACACCACTAGACCACCCCTCAAGCCACCCTACAACCCACATCCTTCCTCTCCTCTTCTTTTTCTTCCTTCTCGGCAGCCACCCTGCACCTCCTCCTTCCACATCCTCTACCACTACCTGGACCACCAAACCCCTCCCAGCAATCTCCCCTACCACCCCCACATCTTCCTTGGCCAAAACAAACCCCCTCACCCCCTCATTTTCCTCCTCCCTTTTCCTTCCTTCTTAGCCAACTCCACCTCGATAGCCACCTTTGCAGCCTCCTTGTCCCGCCACCTCAGCCCTTGGCCGTTGACAACCCATCCCCGACCACAACCTACACCCCCTATCAACCCCTGCACCCTTCCTTTACCCTAAATCCTCCCCACCTACCCTCTTTCCTAGCCCTAAAACCCTAACCCGAGATTGAATTCCCCTCCTTCCTTTCATGCCATTTTCGAGCCTTTCCTTCCTTACTTTGCATGCAACTCATCCTGCATGAGCAGGATGAGTTGCTACATTTCTTGGTCTACTTTGGTTAATAAATTTTAAGGTATTATAATATTTAAGTTAAGTATTTCATTAATTAAATTTTATAAAGTCTTATGCTTAGGTTTTCTCATTTCTAATTTGATAAGTATTGATATTATTTTTAGGTATTGGTTTTACTAATCAAAGCTTGAATATTTAACCGAGATATCGGTATGGTTAGATTTTTGTGGGAATTAAAGTAATCGTTAACTCCCACTTAAACGTATAGATAAACGTATGCTAGCACATTAGGGTTTTAATATGTTATTTTGCATGATATGTGTTGATAAATATAATATATATAGTTACTTATATTGATTGATAAAAAGGAAAGCATGCTAGTTTATATGCTATGTGTGGAAATAATGCTTAAGGACAGAGTTTTGTTATTAATGAAAATGTTAAGCACTTATCCATGATATATTATGTTATTGTGACTATTGATGCATGAATAATATTATTGTGAGCCCTGGGGGCATTTTAGTAATATGTTTTGTGTAAGAGTGTGGCCTAATATGTATGGGTGTTAATGAGTATTATGTTGAAATATAATAGTTGGTGGAATTGGATGATGAGAATGGAGTATTAATATTAATTTTCATGTAGTGATGATAATTTAATAAAAGTGGTGTAATAAGGGAAAAATGGTAATTTTGTAAGTAAAATGGTGTTATGATAATTTTGGAAGTAAAGGGGTAAAATGGTAATTTTGTAAGTAAAGGGTATTATGGTAATTTGAAAGAAAAGGGCAAAATGTTAATTTTGTAAGTAAAAGGGTAATATAGTAATTTTGTAAGTAAAGGGGTGAAATGGTAACTATATTAATGGAGAAGGGTAATTTGGTAATTATAATAATGGAGAAGGGTAAATTGAAAATTATAATAATGGAGAAGGGTAAATTGGTAATTATAATAATAGAAGGGTAATTTGGTAAGTTAACCAACTAAAAGGTAATTTGGTAATTATGATAATGAAGAAGGACAACTTGGTAATTATGAAAATGGAGAAGGACAATTTGGTAATTCAACTAACTAAAGGGTAATTTGGTAATTATGATAATGGAGAAGGGTAATTTGGTAATTATGATAATGGAGGAGGATAATTTGGTAATCTAACCAACTAAAGGGAAAATTGGTAATTATGATAATGGAGAAGGGAAAATTCAGTAATCTAACCAACCAAATGGGAAATCCGACAAGTGTAACGAATATGAAGGATGATTGGTGATTTAGGAAGTGTGGAAAATAACTTGATAACCTAATTGAGCAAGAGGAATTTTGGTAATTATGCAACATGGAGGGTAATATGGTAATTTGGAAAATAAAGAAAGGATAACTTAATAATTATACAAGAAACGGGTAATTTGGTGATTTTATTGAGATGAAAGGAGTAAATCAGTAACTTGTATCTAATATGTCATTGGGATAACAAAGTTCCATAATAAGATTCAAGTAACATTTAATAATAAGACAAGGATATTTGACAATTAGTAAGTATCACGAGAATGAACCCTAAATTAGAATTGGATGAGATAATGATAGCTTTAATGATTCCTCTAAGTTATCTTCGATAGTTGTATGAATAAAAAGTACCTAATAATATTAGAAATAATTAAAAGTGAATAAATATCTATATGTTGTGTTTTTCGTGATCACCTTAATTAAGACACTAATAAATAATATGAAAGACCTCGAGATCAAGAATGTCAGCTCTTTAGGAATCTCTACCCTAAATACGTGGTTTAGCCCACAATATTCTAGTATTTGCTGGTGTGCCTTTGTGCCCCACCCAGGCCCTACATCTTACTCTATCTAGCTCTACGGACCTATTAAGGGTGTATGCATACTTTTGGATTAGGTGTTCTTGTCGGGAGGGTATTGAGTAGTTGTATGCACCAATATGATCAGGGTACCTTTGCGTCACTAGGTTGATAGCTGAAGGGTAGTGAGTAGCTTGTATGCACCGATACGGACCGATGTACTTTTGTGTCCCAGGATCTTGATCTCCCCATCAAGGCAAATAAATGGAATTATTGTGATGATTAAAAGGGGAAAACACTAATCATGAAAGTGAAAGACTAATGTGTAACACCCCCAAAATTCACTTCTGAAAAATTTCGTTAATTAAAAGGAAACTAGCGGAAGCAAATTAATAAACCGTGAATTTTGGGAGTATTACTGCCACACTTAGTACCAGACCGGTTCACTCATACCGTTCCAGTACTAAGTGCTAAGGCTAAAGGAAAATGAAATACAATTTGCAAGAATTTCAACATACTTAAATCAGAGTAGCGTATCAAACGTTTACAAGGATGAAATCCACTAATGGTGGTTACAGTATCAACATATACATTTAAAACCAGAAATTTCAAAGAGGGAGAGAAACCCTAGTAGTTCCGGATGAGACCTTACTCTCTTTCCCGTTGCCCACTTGAGTAGCACCTGAAAAGACCTGCATGGGACACTGCCCATTGAATAGGCAAGGGCCCCACGAATGGAACCCTTCAGTACTACGGTATTGAGTAACCCTTTAAAGTCCCACTTAAAAGCAGGCCCGCAATGTAACACATGAAACAAGCTACATACATATATAACATTCACATAATTAAAATTCACATAGCATATCAATATATCATTACGAACAATCGGTACTTACGGTCTTAAGCCATGTCATAATGTAAACTCAAAACAATCAGGCCTTAAGCCATTATTCCACTATAAGTGATTAGTACTTTTCCACAATTTTATCCCCATACAATACTGGTTTTATTGAGCTCGGGACCCCCCACTATTATTGCCGGTGGACCGGAATATACATAAAATCATCATCCAGGGCACAACGCTCCTGGCCACTATTATAACCGGTGGACCGGGATATATAAAGAGTCATCATCCAGGGCACAACGCTCCTGGCCACTATTATAAGCGGTGGACCGGGATATATAAAGAATCATCATCCAGGGCACAACGCTCCTGACCACTATTATAACCGGTGGACCGGTACTCAATATCATAATCATCTGGGCCCAGCTCATTAATATTCCACTTTCAATAATAGTATCTTTCCTTTCTTTAATCAGTACATCAATCATATTTATTTGCCTCGAACGGGAGATCAATAACCCGGGACACAAAGGTACACCGGTCGTACCGGTGCATATCAGCTACTTAGTACCCTTCAACCACGAACCCAATGACACAAAGGTACCCTGGTCGTACTGGTGCATAAAGCTAACTCAGTACCCTACCGACAAGGACACCTAATCCATAAGTATGCATACCCCCTAACTAGGTCCGTAGAGCTAGAAAGAGTAAGATATAGGGCATGGCTGGGGCACAAAGGCACACCAGCAAATACCAGAATAATCGTGGACTAAACCACGTCCTTAGGGTAGCGACCCCTAAGGAGTCACCATTCCCGATCTCGAGGTCTTTCGCTTTAAGTAATAGTGTCTTAATTAAAGGTGATCACAAAGGCACGACAATCAGATACTTATTTACTTTCAACCGTTCTGATATCATTAGTCGTTTCTTATTCAGATGGTTATCCACTATATCACAGAGAACCCATTAAGGCCATACTAATACTCCTACTTGGCTAATCAGTATTATTTAAATCACATTATAACATTCCACAATCACAACAACAAGTTAGTTACAAATTACTTATTTACCCCCTTACTCATGTAATTGCTAAGTCATCCCTTCCTTACTTGACAAATTACCATATTATCCTTAAGGTTGCGTAACTACCAAATTACCCCTTTCTCGGTTTATGTTACTAAGTTACCTCCTACGCTCTTTAGATCGCCATTTACCCTTCATAATTATTAACCTTAACATCTTTCCCTTTTTGGTTGGTTAAATTACCAAATTGCCCTTCCCCTTTGTTATAATTACTAAATTGCCCTTGAGTTGGATAAATTACCAAATTACCCTCTTTCATTATCATAATTACTATTTTGCCCCTTGAGTTGGTTAAACAATTACCATTTTACCCCTTAGTTGGATAAGTTACTAGATTGCCCTTCTCCATCATCATAATTACCAAATTGCCCCGTAGTTGGTTAAATTACCAAATTACCCTTCCCTTTTATCATAATTACCATTTTACCCCTTAACCATTATAATTGCCATTTTACCTTTTCCAATTATTATAAATACCATTTTAACCTTGTACATAATTACAATTATCAATTTACCCTTCTTTATAATTATAATTACTAATCTACCCTTCTCAATGATTAACATTACCATTATGCCCTTTAGTTAGTTAATTTACTTAATTACCCTTCTCTAGTATCATACATTCACACTTATCCAATTAACCATCTATAATCATGATTTAATTACTAAATTATCTTTAGTCGTTATCATAATTACCAAGTTACCCCTTACTCCCAAATTACCATATTATCCTTTTATTTACAAAATTACCACAATACCCTTCTTACTTATAAAATTACCATAACACTCTTTTTACTTTATAAATT
The DNA here is from genome assembly GCA_039764185.1 of Tamarix austromongolica. Lineage (NCBI taxonomy): Eukaryota > Viridiplantae > Streptophyta > Magnoliopsida > Caryophyllales > Tamaricaceae > Tamarix > Tamarix austromongolica. Next base: position 66,722,353 of record CM077813.1, on the reverse strand, counting down.
ACTATTTTACCCTTTTGCATCCAAAATTACCCTCTTTATCCTTCCTTACATAATTACCATATTACCGCTTACTTATAAATCACCATTTCGCCATTCACTTATACCATTACCATATCACCATTTACTTATGAAATTACTATTTTGCCCCTCTACCTTCAAAATTACCATATTGCCCTTTTACTTGAAAAATTACCATAATGCCCTCCTTCATCCAAAATTACTATTTTACCCCTACCTCCAAAATTACCATTCTTACCACTTACTTATAAAATTACTATATTGCCCCTTGACTCCAAAATTACCGCTTTACCCTTTTCTCCAAAATTTACCATGATACCCCTTTACTTATAAAATTACCAATTTGCCATTTAATCATAAAATTACCATATTATTCTTTTACCTCAAAAATTACCATAATACCCTTCTTTCTCACAACTTACAATTTTATCCATTTACTTATAAAAGTATCATTCCACCCCTTTCTTTTGAAATTACCAAAATACCCTTCTTGCTTACAAAATTACCAAAATACCCTTTTTTCTTACAAAGTTACCAAAATACCCTTTTTGCTTACCAAATTACCAAAATGCCCCTTTTACTTATAAAATCTCCACTTAACCCTTTGTTGCACCATTTTTACGAATTTACCACCACTACATAAAATACCACTATTTACACTCCATTCTTATCATTTAACTCCCCAAACTTGTCATCATTCAACACAATACTCAACTACATATATTAGATCACATACTTCATATCACTAAAATATCCTTAGACAATAATATTACACATACATTAGCAACATCATACATCATAGGCAATCATTTAGTATTTCCATCAATAATCAACTCCTTCCTTAATTATCATACCTACACATGGCACAAAGCTATCATGCATTTCCCTTTTTCTTTCAATCATTGTAAACAACCATTTATATATCATGCTTGGCTCACAAAACATACATAAAATCATAATAAAATTCCTAATGTGCTAGCATACGTTTCCATGCATTTAAGGGAGGTTTAATGATTACCTCGATTCCCGCCAAAAACAGACCTCACCGGTATTTCGGTTTAAGGTTTAAGATTCAATTATCAAAACCAACACCTAAAAATAATATCAAGGTTTGTTATGTTAGAAATCATAAAAAAATCAAGACATAAGGTTTTATAACAATTAATAGAATAATTAACTTAAAATATAATTATACCTTAAAATTAATAAACAAATAGATTAAGAAGTCTAGAAACTCATGCTGCTAATGCAGCATGAGCTGCATGAAAATTTATGGGGAGGAGGGCTCGAAGGAGGGTAATAGAAAGAAATAAAGACAATTTCGGGTTAGGATTTTTAGGGTAGGAAAAGAGGCATGTGGGGGTGGATTCAAGGCAAGGGAAGGATGCAGAGGTGGAGAGGGGGTGTAAGAGGTGGTCGGGGACGTGTTGATGGTGGCTAATGGTGGCGGAGGCGGCGGCAGCAAGGCTGCGAAGGTGGCGGTCGAAGTGGGGTGTCGAGGTGCAGGCTGGCGAGGAAGGAAAAGAAAAGGGAAAAGGGAAGGGGTGAAGGGGCTGGTTTCGGGAAAGTAAAGTATGGGGGTGGTAGAGGAGGTTGCAGGGAGGAGATTGGTGGTCTGGGAGGCGGTAGAGACGGCCGGACGGCGGAGAAGGCGGCGTTACAGGCGGCTGTCGAGAAGGTGAAAATAGGGAGGAAAAAAAGGAAGAAGGGAGAAAGAGGGCCGCGGGATGGGTTGGATGGTGTTGGGGCAGTGCAGGGCGGTAGTAGAAGGGTGAAGGAGGCGGTGCAGGGGCTGGGTAAGGCGGTCGTAGCAGCGGAGGGTGGCGGCGTGCAGAACAAAGGGTAAAAAATGGAGGGGAAAGAAGAATGGAGGAAGGGAAATCGGGGGAGAAGGATGGCTCGAAGGGAATGGGCATAAAATGGTTGAAGGGGAGGAGAAAAAGAAGAGGGAGGGTAAGGGGGTAGATGGCAGGGCATAGGGTGGCAGGGAGGCGGTAGGGTGGCAGGGAGAGGGTGGCGATGGGGAGGAGAGATTTGCCACCATGGCTAGGGTGTAGGGGTGGCTTGGCTCGAAATAGGGGAGAAGAGGATGGGATAGAGAGAGGGAGTAGCAGGGGCAGGTGCGGTGGCAGTCACAGGTGGTTGGGCGGCGGCTGCAGGTGGTCGGGCGGCTGTTGACGCCTGGGGAGAAGAAGAAAGGAGAAAGGAAGGTTGTGGCGGCCGGTCGGGGGAGAGGCAAGGAGGCTGGCCGGTCAGTCCAGGGGACAAAGAAAAAAAAAAGAAAAAGGGAGGCCGGCCGGTTCAAGCACGCGGGAGAGAGGGGGGAAAAGAAGAGAGGGGGAGGTGGGCCGAGGCCCACTATGCGGGGGAAAGGGCCGGCCTGGGTGTGGCGGCCCAAGGGGAGAAAAAAAGGAAAAAAGAAAGGAAGAAAGAGGAAAAAGGGAAAAGGGGCAAAAAGGGAAAAGAGAAAATAGGAAAAATAAAATAAATTAATTTATAAAATCATAAATGTAATATTCTTGATAAATTATTTAATTTAATAATTTAATTCATTATAATCTAATATATTAATTTAAAAAAAAATAAGGTTAGTAAAATATTAGTTTGAAAAGTTATTTAAATAAAAGTATCATGATAAAATAACAAACTATCTCTTTTAAATTACTAAATATTCCCATCCCAATTTATGTACTCAAAATCCATAAATTAATTAAATTAGATAATTTTAAAAGTTAATTTAAATCAAATAAAAGCTATTTATTAAATTATTGGTTTTCTAAAATTTTGGGGGATTACATAATGAGTCGGGCTCAGTTGTATTATGATTATGAGTACCGGTCCACAGGATATAATAGTGGTTAAAAAGCATGTTGCCCTAGAAGACGTTTATGAGTACCGGTCCATCAGATATAATAGTAGCCCAGGAGCATGTTACCTTGGATAATGTTTATATGTATTTCGGTCCATCGGCTATAATAGTGGGGGATCTCGAGCTCAATAAATTCAATTTGGTTGTGAATAAATTATGGAAAATACTAATCACTTATAATGGAACACTATGTGAGTTGAGGCAAAACCGGTCCACCAGCGAATAATAGTGGCCAGGAGCGTTCTACCCTGGAGACTAGTCCACCAGCAATAATAGTAGTCAGGAGCGTTCTACTCTGTATGTTTTCGGTCCACCGCCTATAATAGTGGGGTTCCCGCACTCATATGGATATAATTCAAGAGATGATTAAATAATGATTGATTAATGGCTTAAGGCCCAAAAGTATTGATTTCACGTTTTGACTTATTAATATTTGATGGACTTGTTAAGTATGTGAATGTTATGTATGCACATCTCGTTATATATGTATATAGCTTTGTATCATGTGTTGCATTGTAGGCTTGCTTTTCAGTGTGTTTTAAAGGGTTACTCAGTACCATAGTACTTAAGGGTTCTATTCGTGGGGCCCCTGCCTAGTCAATGGGCAGTGTCCCTTGTAGGTGCTATTTAAGTGGGCAACGGGAAATAGCGTAAAGAATTATCTAAAATTTTAGGGCTTCACCCCTCTCTCTTTTGACCCTGGTTTAAATGTAATCAGTATTCTTGTAACCACCATTGGTGGATCATATTCTTATAAATTTTTTATTATGCTACTCTGATTTCAATATGGTGAATTTCTCATAAATTGTATTCGATTCTTTTAGCCTTAACACTTGGTACTAGAACGGTAGGAGTGAACCGGTCTAGTACTAAGTGTGGCGGTAATATCCCCAAAATTCACAGTTTTATTGTTTCACTTTCGCTAATTCTTTTAATAAAATAAAATTTTTCAGTAGTGAATTTTGGGGGTGTTACACTACGTCTGTTATAATATTCGGTTGTTAGAATAATAACTAACGTAGAGTATGTAATATATGTATGTATGTATGTATATATATATATATATATATATGGTAATTATAAAATTACCTGCAATAGAGTGACACATCCTGACATTTGAGTAGCATCAGCTATAGAATTCATACCAAGTTGTCGATATAGAAAAGCAAGTGCGGTTGCACCCCGTGCATAACCTTCAACCCGGCTAAGATCTTGAAGAAAAATGATATAATATGGTGAAATTTATTAATCGACTTATCAACAAACAACGATAGGCCGATCAACCGTAATATATACCCGATCGCTTTTTTCTCATCCCCTAATTAGTATGATTTACATATTTCTTGTAGCCATTTACATGGAAGCCTACCCTTTCAAGTGACTTCATCCACTTGCATTTCCTCCATCCCAAACAAGGCACCCATTGCACCAATCAATTGCCCACACGTGTCCGCTGTCATCTCCAAATGTAATGGATAACCATCAACTCGTATCCCTAATATATGATGTACATCTAAAAGGGTGATTGTCATCTCATCCCATAACATATGAAAGCTATTGGTGTCTAGCTTTCATCTCTCAATAAATGCTGAAATAAGTGGCACGTTCGCATGCTTAAATGTGTATGATGGAAGGTATGATAATCCTGTATATGGTATTAGAGCGAACATCCTTTCATTGATGCTTCCAAGAAAAAATTTGAAAACCTCTTCCCTTATGTGGATCTTGGGACAACCATGATCCTAAAAAATAATAGAAAAAAATGTAATGAATATATATGGTTGGTTACATATAAAATAAAAATTAAGAAATAATGAATATGATAAACTTGCATTTCCTAACCATAAATCTAAAGTTGCGTAACCGCCAAATCTTGAGATCAAATCAAGGATTATTGGAGCTCTAGGACATGGCCCAAGCAGGTACCATTCATCCTTCAGTTGTATACTTTATTCATCTTCACTAGCATTACTAGCATCCCTATCATCATCATCATCATCGTCGTCGTCGTCCTCCTCCTCATCTTCACCACCATCACCACCACCACCACCACCACCATCATCATCATTACGCACATAAGTTGATGACAATGCTTGATCAGGAATGTGGGGTAATGATGCTAGCAAATATAATTATGATCTAGAGCCACCAATAGTAGGTGGATAAACTAAGGATGATGGTACTCCCATGGTAGGTTGTGTCAGTGAGGTCAGAAAATCTATATATTCTGTAGATAATAGAAAACCTCCAGACCTAGAACCTCCGACCTTCGACCCCCGAACCTCCAAACCCCAAACCTCCTACTTCCAAACCTACATACCCTCCGAACCCCAAACCTCTGAACCCCAAAATGCCAACATTAGCCATAAATGATGGACGACCTGCATAGTCTGCAAATGTTGGAAATTTAGGAGCTTGATGATTAGACTTTGGTTGTTCGGAAACTTTTGTATATTCTTGTTGTTCCGATGCTTCTTCTGGTTCTTGTTCACCAGCTTTTTTACCTCGCCGTAATTCTCTAGCAATACTCTTTCCGAAATTTCTCAGATGAGCCATCGGAGTAGGTTGCTCAGTAGCAGTTTTGTTATGTCGTGAAGAAGTAGTAATAGGACGGCCCTCAGTTTTATCTACTACTCTGTCTTGTCTGTGACTCATCTGAATTTCAATAATATAACTAAGTCAACTAAAATTAGGTATATGAATTGAAGGAATAAGTCATCACATAAATAAAACCTAAATATATACGTGATAGTAATGTAATTATTAAATATCAACCCATATTATGATAGCGAAAGAGATATGTATACCCAACCTTATAACTAAAATACAATATCTAAACTAATCCTCTACTTTACTAATTAAATACATCGACAATATTTTTATTAGTTACCAGTAAGAGTTTAGTATAATATAATAACTAAATTATATTTAATTATGGTATCTTATAAAATCAATCTCCCGATATATTTTTTCAATAATCCAACCAAATTTATTCAAATATATTCCATAAAAATTAGCAAAATAAATAAATATAATATAAGTATAAACATATTTAATCTATTATAAACATATTTAATAAAAAGAAATAAACTAATCTAATCTATTATCCTATCAATATAATTAAAAACATTCACCAATAACCCCCATCGCATAACAATATATAACATATTTAATAAAAATGTAAATAAATCTAATAAGTATTAAATCATATATAAATAATATAATAACGTAATTAATAGAATATAACAAATCTAAAAACATAATGAAAAAATTTAACCAAATTAACTGTAATTAAAAAATATAACTAAAAAATATAATTGATAAACCATAATTAATATATACAATTACACATCTTAAAAATAATCAAAACCCCTAGAATATATAGATAATTTACCAAATCTATATTTAATTAAAATATTAGAGTATAATTAATAGAGTATAATAGATCTAAAAATATACTAAATAAATTTAATCGAATTAATCATATATATATATATATATATGTAATTAACAAACTATAATTAATAAACATCATTAGAATTATAATTAATACAAATATAATTAAGAAACCCTATGTAACACCCCCAAAATTTAATATTGAAAAATTTCGTTTTAATAAAAAGGTTTAATAGAAGTGAAATAACAAAACTGTAAATTCTGGGAGTATTACCACCACACTTAGTACCAGACCGGTTTACTTTTACCATTCCAGTACTAAGTGCTAAGGTTAAATAGGATTAATATCAAACACAAGTAATTAATAAAACAATGAGAGCCCATGAGAGCCTATGAGAGGACTCCTTCATAATCATATGGAAATCAGAGTGCGATTTATGAATTACAACCCAAAGAGTAAGTAACTACAATTTTCCAAAAACATAAAATATCGTACGACATGACATAACTAGAATAAGAATAAAACATGGTAAAATAAGAGGAAAAATATAGTCCGGTTGGGTTGCTCTCGATCCCCAATTCAGGTCTAGGCTCAACTCTCAGCCCTGCCCGATGCCTCGTAAGTGTCGTAGGCATCAAAGACGTCATCTCCTACTTGCACAAGTTCAAATGGGTCTTTTGCTTGTGGGAATGAGCAGCACCCATGATATGGGTGGTTAGTACGCTACGTACTGAGTAAGGTAACCATAAGAGTAAGGCCAGCAAGAAGCACGCAAGTAAGGCTATGTAAGAGAATAATACAAAAGGCGTATAAGAGAACAATCCAAAATTACAAGATTAGGCTGAACTTATATTAACGATTTATCTTATATTTATTTTATGTTAATTCCATGAGAGTACGAAAACCCCACTATTATAGCTAGTGGACTGGAGACACTCCTCAAGAAAGAATGCACCTGACCACTATTATAGCTGGTGAACCAGAATCACTCAGTATGGCAACACCCACCTAACTACTATTATAGCCGGTAAACCGAAAAGTATATAAGTAACCTCACTAGCCCCAACTCACATGGTGTTCCACTGTAAATAATTAGTACCTTTCCATTCCTTATACTTATGGTTCACACATTTCTTATATTAATTTTGTGTGAGTACGGGAACCCCACTACTATAGCTGGTGGACCAGAAATACTCCATAGGGCAAAACACACCTGACCACTATTATTGCCGGTGGACCAGAAAAAATATATATCCTCACTGGCCCCGAATCATGAGGTGTTCCATTGTAAGTAAATAGTATCTTGAAAAGACTTATTACCATACAAGGTTTGGTTTATTGAGCCTAGAATCCCCCACTATTGTAGCCGGTGGACCGAAAACACTTAGTAGGGAAAAATGCACCTGACCACTATTATAGCTGGTGGACCGAAAAATTACTCAATAGGGCAAAACACACCTGACCACTATTATAGCCAGTAGACCAAATAATATATAACCTCACTAGGCCTTGGATCGATAATTTTTCACTTTAAGTGCTTAGTATTTTATTGTATCTTATTCCATACACAACCCCGACTAGACATGCACAACTCACTCGACTTCCGGATAATTTTGTCCCATATCTTGGGACTTTTACTTCTTCCAGTGCATCCTAATATCCTTTATCACTCTTTCCTCATTATCATGACTACTCAACACCGAGGCCCACTTTCCATATTTCTGAATCAACTTAATATAACTTCTAGGGTTTTCTTCTAGGAAAACCCTAATTTGGCCTATATGGCCTAACCTGCCTCTATCCCATATAACTCATACTCCTCTAACTTATCACCTTGCTCGAAGTACCACATTTCGCTTCCCATATAATACACGTGGCCACAAAACCTTAGTCGGCCATTCCAAAACTCTAGCAATTCTCTTTTCCAATACGATGTTATTCATTTATCACTCTTACTTACCACCAACTCCTCCACATGACACATAACCACACAACCCATGATCCTAGGACTTCCTTTCATCTTTTCCCCACTCACTATGAACCCAAAACTCTTCTTTATTATTAAGACCATCACTTCTCTCAACTCAAACTTAACCTTACAACCTCACTATCCTACTCCCACACATGATGACCAAAATCCTAGTTAGCTTCCCGAAAACCCTAGTACTCCTCATTTCTTTTATGCAACTCACTCAACACCCGAATACAATCTTCTCTCTTGATTCACTTTTTCTCCATGTGACACCCATCCATCTTTTATACTCATTCTATCCATCTCTATTAAATTATCCTCCCTTACACATTTCTCTTATTTAGGGTTTCCTCCCAAAACCCTAGTCAAATCTCCCACACATCCTTATATCAACCCACGTACTATTTTTCACATATGGACTCTAATCGCCCTAACGATACTTCCCTTACCTTAATCAATCCTCAAATCAACTTTTCCCACGTAAAAGTCATCCCCATGAAACCCTAGATTTCCCATGCATGTTAAATCCATTCCCTTAATTTCATTCTCATTATTCCTCTTTTTCTCCACCTATAGGTCATAAGATAATTAAGCAATCATTATCATTCTCTAGTCAACTCACTTTTCTCCTTCTTTTCCGTTTTTCTCACAACCACATCGTACGACTTAGGACCTCCTATCATGCATGTCATGAGGGGCATTATTATATAAGCACAACTCAAGCACAAGTAATAACATCACATTACACATACCATAAATACATGCAACTTACCTTAGCTCCATGCTTAGCAAGCTACCATAAGAACATGATAATATAAAATACGAAATATAAAGCATACCCATCAAACCAACACACATAGCACATTCTTACACATAAAAGGCCTTAACCATATCCTTACCTAATACAACACTGGGCTTAGAGCATGCTCCTACTCCTTCTCAGGTTTTTGGCTTGATTCACCTACCAAAGACTACCATTATTTCTACCCTACTCTTATCATGCTCTTCTATTAGGGCTAATAATGATAATAGTAGTTTTATAATTAAAATTTGGGTTATTATTCCCAAAATAATTAATCGTGCCACTACTAACCAAACTAAGTCTTAGTAGACATCATGGTTTATGTTAAAGTAGTCATAGTGATATTTATAGTATTAAAGGTAATAGTTATAATATTACTAATAATAATATTGTTATTAGTTTTAGTGATAATGCCAATATCGACCCAAACCCTAGTAATAATAATAATAATAATAGTGATATAAGTAATAGAGAAGTAGTGACCATAATGATTCTTATATTAATAATGCTAGTAGTGATAATAGGTTAGTGATTATGAAATATTGACAAAAGACAAGTTAATAATAATAATATTTATGGTAGTACTAAATAATAATAATAATAATAGTGATAATATTAATAATAGTTCTCATCTTAAGAATAATACTAATGAAGGTCCTAGAAATTATGTTAGTAGTAGCCTTAGTGATAATGTGGTCAAGTATAATAGAATGTTAATAATAATGATGATAGAAATGACAATAATAATAATAATTATACTAATAATAGTAGTAGTAGTAGTAGTAGTAATAATAATAATAATAATAATAATAATAAGCATAATAAGGATAATAATCGAAAAGGGTAATAGTAATATAAGAGTCCCAATATTTACACCAATAATGAAAGTGATAATAGCCAAGTTAGTATTAATAGTATTAGTAAGAAAATAATAATAATAACAATGATAGTAGTAGTAGTAATAATAATAATAAAGATAACTATATTAATACTAAAGTTGTAGTCTTTTAAATAATAATACCATTGTTATAAATATTTCTGAAGTTAGGTTAGATAATAAGAGTGATAATATAACAACAACAACAACAACAACAACAACAACAACAACAACAACATTAATGATAATAAGAATAATAATAATATTATTAAGAGTAATACTATTAATATTACTAAAATTATTAACACTTATAAAAAAAGAGTTTGAGGACTGGGGAAATTAGAATACCACCTAAGGTTGGTGGTGGAGCTGTTGGCAGTGCACGGCGGCAAATGTGGAGGAGGAAGAGAGGTGGAGAGATGGGGGTATAGGCTAGACGAGAGGGAATGAGGGGGTGTTTGAGGTGGTGGAAGGTGTCTCAGGTGGAGAGGGGTGGAATGGATGATGTGTTTTATCAAAGTGGCTGGAAGGTTGGATCAAAGATTGATGGTAGAAGATGTCACCCAGGAAATGATGCAAAAGAAATGAAGGATTAAGAAGGACTATAGGCGAATAAATCAAGTTACAAATATAGGAGTCTCGGCAGATTTGAACTAGTCTTCAAATATGTCAAGTTTGAGTTTTAATGGAGGAAGGCAATGTCCTAGACTTTCCTTGCTCAATGTCAACTCAAAATGAGAGAGATAGACTTCAGCTAGCTATGCTCAAAGTTAGATTAAAATTCTTATTCATTCTTCATTACAATTCATGCATACAAGAGTATATATATAGGAGAGGAAGTAGTTGGTGGTTATTATGCCTAAACCAGCCGATTCTTTCCCTTAATCCAAGCCCACTTATCATGGTTGAATTAAGCCCATATAACACTTAATCCTAAGCATAATATCATTGGTCAAATGATACTAAGAATTAATATTACAAAGCTATACAATTAATTATGATACATACATGAAATTATATCAAACCCTAACTTACATAAAATATACTTAGGGTTAGGGTTTACAACAAGTGAATATAACTAATGAATATCATCACCATATCTTCTTCTTGTAAAGTATCATCCCATGTATGCCATAGTCTTGCATGCTTTGAATACTTGTATATATTGAAGTGTATTAACATCTTCTTCTTGCAAATATATGGCATACCTACACGAACAACTTGAATGTTTTTCAATATCAAGCATATAAGAATTATCAAGAATATTTAACATGATAGGCTCCAACATTAAGAAAGCTAAATCTTCCTTACCTTGAGAATTAATATGAACATGACAATCATTAGGTTCATTAGATGCTCCTGCATCATTCTCCCCAAGTTGAGAAGAATTTGCCCTCAAATTTTCATCAGAATAATAAGGAAACAAATCACCAATATTAAAATTTCTTGAAATTTTCACCATAAGAATTTGGAAGTTCAAGTTCATAAGCATTATCTCCAAACTTTCTTAGTATTTTAAATGGACTATCAGCTCTTGGAATTAGTTTGTTTTTACGTAAATTAGGAAATATTTCTTTACACAAATTTAACCAAAATAAGTCACCAGGAGAAAACACGTAAGAGTTTTTATGCTTATTTGCTTGAGCTTTATACTTGGCATTGGCTTTTTCAATATTATTTTTGATTTTCTCATGAATTTTTTGAAAAAATTGTACTATATCTTTAGCTTCATAATTTTGCAGTTCACCTTTTTTCAACGGAATCATGTTAATAGGCATGTGAGGATTTACACCATACACCACCTCAAACAGACTAGTTTGAGTAGTACTAAATGGACTACGATTATAAGCAAACTCTGCATGAGCTAACTTAACATCCCAATCTTTAGTACTTTAGTAACTAAACCTCTTAATAATGTACCAAGAGTTCTATTAGTTACCTCAATTTGACCGTTAGTTTGCGGATGATGTGAAGTGCTAAATAACAATTTAGTACCAAGCATATGCCATAAAGTTTTCCAAAAATAACTCATAAACTTGACATCCCGATCATAAACTTTGCTTTTAGATATTCCATGAAGTTTAACAACCTCTCTAAAATACAAGTCAGCAACATGCGTGACATCATCGGTTTTATTACATGGAATAAAATGAGCCATTTTAGAAAATCGATCTACTACCACAATAATAAAATCTTTAGCACGTTACATTCTTAGTAACCCTAGGATAAAGTCCATACTAACTCCTTTCCATGGTTTATTAGGAACGGGTAAAGGTGTGTATAAGCCTTTATGAAAGTAACTTTTACTTTTTTGGCACGTAGAACATCTAGTTATCATGGCTTGTACATGTTTAACCATTCTTGGCCAATAGAAATTTTCTTGTAATAATTCCATAGTTTTATGTATACCAAAATGTCCCGCAATGCTACCTTCATGTATTTCCTTGATTAGTAACTCTTGAATACTAGATCTAGGAATACAAATTTTATTTAGTATAAACAAAAATCCATCTTGTATGACATAATTTTCATAGTATCCAATTTCTTTACATGCACTAAACATGTCCTTAAAATCTTCATAATTAGGATTTAAGTCTTTTATCATTTCAAAACCTAAGATTTTCGCATCCATCATAAAAAGTAATGTAGATCTATGAGAAGGAGCATCAACCACTACATTTTCTTTGCCATCTAAATGTTTGATAGAGAACACAAAGGATTGTAGGAAATTTACCCATTTTGCATGTCTTGGATTAACTTTCTTTTGACTATGCATGTATTTTAAACTTTCATGATCTGAATGTAACACAAAGGGTTTTAGTCTTAGATAATGACTCAATGTCTCTAGACTCCGTATGATGGTAAAGAATTCCTTGTCATAAGTTGAATAGTTAAGTTTGGCTCCATTTAACTTTTCAGAGAAAAATGCTATAGGTTTCTTTTCCTAGGAAAGTACTCCTCCTATTCCAACTCCACTAGCATCACAAGTCACTTCAAAAAGAAGGTTAAAGTTGGGTAAGTATAGAATAGGGGCATGACAAATTTTATCTTTGAGGGTTTCAAAGGATTGAGTAGCTTCTTGTCCCCAATAAAATTTACCCTTTTTCATGAGTTGAGTAATAGGTGTAGCTATGGTAGAATGATCCTTAATGAATATTCTATAAAAACTAGCTAATCCATGAAAACTTCTCACATCATGAACATTCTTAGGAATAGGCCATTCTTTTATAGCCCTAATCTTATTAGGATCTACTTTAATACCTTCTCCACCAATAATATAGCCTAAGAAAACTACACTTGGAAGTATAAAATCACATTTCTCAAGTTTTCCATATAGTTTAGCTTTCCTTAGCTCATCAAATAATTTCTTCAAATGCACTAGATGATCATAACTATTTTTGCTATACACAAAAATATCATCCAAATATACAACAATGAAATCACCAAGGAAAGGTCAGAGAACTTCATTCATAAGTCTCATAAATGAACTAGGTGCATTACATAACCCAAAAGGCACAACCATCTACTCATAGAGACTATATTTTGTTTTAAAAGCAGTTTTCCATCCATCTTCATCTCTCATCCTTAATTGATGATATCCACTTCTCAAATCAATTTTGGAAAATACTTGTGCAGGAGCATCTAATGAACCTAATGATTGTCATGTTCATATTAATTCTTAACGTAAGGAAGATTTAGCTTTCTTAATGTTGGAGCCTATCATGTTAAATATTCTTGATAATTCTTATATGCTTGATATTGAAAAACATTCAAGTTGTTCTTGTAGGTAGGTCAAATATTTGCAAGAAGAAGATGTTAATATACTTTAATGTGTACAAGTATTCAAAGCATGCAAGACTATGGAATACATGGGATGATAATTTACAACAAGAAGATATGGTGATTATATTTATTAGTTGTATTTACTTGTTGTAAACCCTAACCCTAATTGTATTTTATGTAAGTTAGGGTTTGATATAATTTCATGTATGTATCATAGTTAATTGTATAGTTTTGTAATATTAATTATTAGTATCATTTAAACAATGATATTATGCTTAGGATTAAGTGTTATATGGGCTTAATTCAACCATAATAAGTGGGCTTGGATTAAGGGAAAAAATCAGCTGGTTTAGGCATGATAATCACCGACTACTTCCTCTCCTATATATATACTCTTGTACGCATGAATTGTAATGAACAATGAACAAGAATTTTAATCCAACTTTGAGCATAGCCAGGTGAAGTCTATCTCTCTCATTTTGAGTCAACATTGAGCAAGGAAAGTCTGGGACATTGCCTTCCTCCATTAAAACTCAAACTCGACATATTTGAAGAATGGTTCAAATCTGCCGAGACTCCTATCTTTATAACTTGATTTCTTCGCCTATAATCCTTCTTAATCCTTGGTTTCTTTTGTATCATTTCGTGGGTGACATCTTCTACCATCAATCTTTGATCCAACCTTCCAGCCACATTGATAAAACACACCAATGGAGGTGGTGGTGCAGCTAGAAGTTGCGGCGTACGGCGGCAGGTGTGGTGGCCGAAGGTAGTGGAAGGTGGAGAAGGGAGAAGGAGAGGGAGGCAGGGAAAGATGGAGTATGGGGAGGTAGGGTGAAGTCCCCTGGTTGTTTTGGAGGGTGGAGGAGGTGCTGGTTGCGGCGGAATTGGCAGCGGACGGTGGCGCAAAGGGCGGTGAGGGGTTGGTGAGGGATGATCTGGAAGCTGACTTTGCACGACGGGGGTGGCTCATGTAGGTCAAATCGAGGAAGGAGGGAAGCTTATTTCTACAGGGGTAGTGCGAGGAAGGCTTGGGTGGGCAGCATGGGTGGCAGTGATGGCCAACGGGGGTAGAATGGGGGTCTGTTTGGTTGGTGGTGCAATGTTGGGGTTTCTGGGCTGCGAAAACAGAAGCTCGGTTATGGTTGCCTATATGGGTATTTACAGGCTAAATTGAGGGGGAAATGATGAAGGATGAAGAGGACAAGCGGGGCAGGTGAAGCAGGATCACCGGCCCGCTGTGGCAGGTTAGGTCGGGGGGGGGGGGGAGAAAAGGAAAGGGAGGCACGCGTGGAGGGAAGCTGTGGGGCTGGTTGGGGTGTAAAAACGAAAGGAAAGAGATGGGGAGGGAGGAGGAGGTCAGCCGGACAGAGTTGGTGGCTATCAGCGGCGAGGGTTGCAGGTTTCAAAACTTGTAGGTTGGGATCGGGGAGGAAGAAGGGCGACAGGTTGGACCAGCGGTCTAAGGGAAGGAAAAGAAAAAGAAAAGGAGGCAGCTCGGCCGGGCAGCTGGCCAGGGGACGACGTGGGCTTTGGGCCTCGCAAAGGGAGAAAGGAGGAGAAGGGTTTGGGCTGTGTGGGCCGGCCCAGTCAAGGAGGATGGGGAAAGAAAGAAGAAAGGAGAAGGAGGGGAAGAAAGAAAAAAAGAAAAGAAATAAGAAAAAGGAAAAAGGAAAAAGGAAAAAGGAAAAAGGGAAGAAGGAGAAAATGGATGGGTTGGGGTATTTGGTATTTTTTTTTGAATATTTAAAATTAATAATATTTATTATAATAATAATTAAATTCCTTTCTAGATTAATTTAGCTATTTTAGACAAATTTTCCTTAACTTCTATATTAATTAGTAAAATGTCCAATTTTTCTTAAATAATTTATTTATTATTTTCTCCTTGTTTTGCCTTAATTAATTTCCCTTTATTTTAATAAGATAATTTATATACTTAATTTCCCTAATAAATCTTTATTTTTCCATAATTCCCAAATTAGGATTTTAGGGTATTTCACCCTAAACCGGCGATTATTACCCTAACAACTGCAATGATTGCCGAAGCACAACCCATACCACTGGCAGAGATTGTCGTTGCTTCCATTAGCCAAATATATCTTTGCACACGTCAAACAATGGCAATAATTGCCGAAGCCTAAGCCCCCTCCAAATCTGCAAATATTACTGAAGCCAACCCTCCCATCGGCGGACATTGCCGAAACCTATCCCCACCCACCAACACAAATCGCTGAAGCTCAAGCTCCCCCACTGGCACATTTTGCCGTTCCCCCATATTGACTTTTTTTTCTACTACATCTAGAATTAAAAAAATAAATTTTATAAGATTTATGATATGATTTTTATCTATAATAAAAAAATAATTTCATTTATTAGATCTATAGTAAAAGTTACATTTACGGCTAAAAAAATTAAAAATTTAAACTCACAGATTTACAATTAAATAAAAAAACTTAAACAAATAATTTTAATTAAACTTATAAATTTACAACTTGAACATATTTTTATAATAGAAAAAAATTTGTTAACCAAAACATATTAATTACTTACCTCTTATGTGAGTGTTGTGGTGAACAAAAAAAATTCTTTACCTGTTGAAGAGAGAAGGGAGATAGGGAAAGAAAGTAAGAATGAAAAAAATAAGTGTCGGTAAAAGGGTAAAGGAGAGGAGGGGTAGAGTATAGAATTTTTTTTCTAAATAGTAAATATTTGTTTTCTAAATAACAGGTATGAAAAAAGAATATTAAGAAAATGTTTACATGCCCCAGAGCTAGGATGCATAAGGGGCTCAACAAAATTTTAATTTTAATAGTATTTTTGAAATTAAATATAAAATAATAATCATATATCAAATAAATAAGCATGGATATAAATATCATATACCTATATCTAAATTAAGTCAATATATTTTTCTCTTTTTAATATTTAGATTACTATTCGTTTAACTATCTGATGAATAAAATATGTCAAATTAAGAATAATACCCACTATGTTTATATATTTAGAAGTCAATGAAACATGGTTAAGAAAAGATATTAGTTGGTATCAAATGAATTTGTAAGTTAGTAAGTTACAAAAACATTTGTTTGTTTCTATTTATAACTAGTTTGTTATCCGTGTGATGCATGAGATCAAACACAATCTAAGTGAAGGAAATAAGATTATAATCATCTTATTGGGAAGATGCTAAAATGTACAAAATTTATAAAATAATTTTATACGTAGGATGAAAAAATTAAGAAAAGTGGAGGATATTGAATAATAATTAAATATATATTCTGAAATACTTCTCTAAGCACCACATTTGTTATTCAGATACTCTATTGGCCATCTTTGTCACAAATCAATATCTTCAAACTAGGGGATGTGTGACTCTACAAACAATGGCGTATAATAGGCTATGACTTAAAATTGGCTTTTGTAGTAAGAGTCCAGTGTTAGAAAGAAATTGTCCTTTACTTTTGTTTATAGTCATTGCATATGATATGATAAGTAGAAAATACCTTCTATTGAATTTAAATGGAAATCTTGAGTCAGTGGGAATCACGGAAAATCAAGGTATCCTACTTATTTACCCCTTAAAATATTTGCTTTCAAAGCACGATTACCATGATGTGTTATTCTCACCCTTGTTCCATTATACAAGCTTATTGAGAAATCAATATTTCTCAACAACATAACTAATGTACCAACCTTCAACCTTAGCATATGACTCCATAACAAATCAAATTGTTCAAAATTTTTGGCATATGCAAATCATGTATTAAATCTACATTTGAATTTGACCTACAAGTATTATTGAATCTTAAGTGTGTCTTTTCTTCAGATTAATAAATAGATAACTTGTAGTCATTTGCTAAGTAAAGGACGTTTAGGGTTGGTGCAAAAATACTCCTATTGTCTAAATAAGTTGAATGTCAGAACCAAATGCTAAATAAATAATGTCTACAATCGCTTAGATTGGGTCATTATAACTTTTAATAAAAATATCATCAAGAATCTCAATGGATGCATAACCATCATTAAGTCCTTCAATAACACCATCTCCAACATTTGCAATCCAATTAGAAAATTCTTCTAGTTCTTGGCATTCATGCACTAACTCAACATGTTGTAGATGCATATTTTTAGTTAGTCAAAAAACTTGACAATCTTATGTATGTGATGAGTTGATAGTAGCATGAACAGTGTCTTACCTTGAACCTCTTGGAATAATAGGCAATATTTATCTAAAATCACCCGCAAGAACTATTGTTTTCCCACCAAATGGCTTATGTGTGCAATAGTTATTAGTAAACTGCAATATGTCTTGAAAAGTTTTATCCAAAGCTTCGAAACAATGTATTTGTAAAATTGGCGCCTCATCCTATATTATAATCTTCAATCGAATAACCAACTTTGGTAGAGGATATTGCATGTTGAGCCTTCACTTATTAATGGGAATATCAAACTAAGAGTGGGTAGTTGGGCTAACAGATAAGAGAAGTGATGCAATTCCACTTGAAGCAAAATTTAGCACTATCTTTACTCTAGAGCTCAATGATGCAGATAAAGTCCTCCATAAAATGTTGTATCCATGCCTCCATATCCATAAACAAAAAATACGCCACCTACATTAAAATTCCATGCATCAATTATAGATATTTATACACATCGTTGCTCAGTGGTCATTTTGGAGAAAAGTATGTCATGTTCATAAGCTAAAGTAGATCGATCATAATGCCACCTCCAATAAGTCTGTTGTAAGCATACCCAAAGAATGAATTACTAGGATGCGGAATTGTCTCTAAGTCACATAAGTTCATGCCACAACCCCAAAGCAATATGTCCACTTCTACTAAAGCATTGTTTTGTATTTCATCATCATCATTGTTAATTCTAAAAATTTGAAAAGAAGGGTAAATAAATTAATTAAACTACAATTGAGAAGAACATAGTATTGAAATTGGTAAATTAAAATTAATATACTTTGGTTACCCAAAATCTTCCATCGTTGGTATATTATATCATCTAACAAATAATATTACCATCTTATCCATACAACTTCAGGCCTACTCATTGATTTTGATGTCAATAATGTGGCGGGTAATTTTTTCAATTCATTTGTTGTTGCCCACTTGCTTCAATAATAACATTAGTATATTCCTTATCATCATCCAACAAACCCAACAAATAGCACACTTCACAATATGAGGCATATTAAACACCATTTATGCATCATATACTCTCAAAACTGGTAGGGCCACAAACAATATTTAGGAGACAACGCATGTTATACATTTATCCACTACTAGGAGGCATGCAAGAAATAATACCAATAGAAAATTATCTTTGTCTTGGTCTCCAAACATGTTCATGATTGTTGTGAACAAATTTGGTAGGAAAATCATTATAAGTAAGATTTATTACCTTTGGATAATTTTGGTTTGCAATAAACCACTTGAGAAATTGGCTTTCATTAGTGTTCCAACATAACATTAATAGGTTCTGAATAAGCAGACTCAACATTCCGTTGATTTTCCAAGTGGAAACTAAGGCACCCAAGTGGAAACATGAATAATCTCCAAATAGCTTCACACGAGGAAATTTATCGGTAATCATAATACCTATTAACCTAACTTACTATATGATCTAGCATATCTTTAGTTGAGTTTTGATAGAAGGTATCAATAACTAAATCATGAACCTTACGTACATATTTGAACAAATATTTAATAGACCGAGATTGAATGCACCATTCAAATTTTAAGTGGACACCGTATTTCAACAACAAATATCAATTGTGAGGAACCACAAACCTATTGTGGAGTTGCACACCACTTTTTATTACAATCCCACCATTGTTACGAAGTTGATAAACTGGATAGCCTTGATTGTCAATAGTTATTGATTTGATGTATCTCTTTGGAAAATGTTTTGAACAACAACCATTAGACATACATATAGAGTGTTGGCAAGTGGCACCAAAAGGACCATGAATTATGATATCTCAAATTGTTGCATAGTATCTGAAATCACTCTTTAAATCAAGGATTTCAGCAGATATGATGTGATCAATGTCGGAAGCTAGAGGGTACTTAGCAGTAGGTGAAAGGAATGATAATATATGCACGTGTGGTAGTCCTCATTTTTGTAACTCAATCATATAAATCACTACAAAAAACAATACAAACTAATTAGTACTAAAATATAAGTATTAAACTTAAAAAAGATAATCCACTATAATTATTAAGCTAGAGTATAATTATATATATTACCTGAAACAACTTCACCAAATAGTTTGTTGTCCCATAGGTATTTTGATGTAAGAGCATCTCCAATGGATGATCATAGCCTAGCTATTAATTGTCTCAAGTTTGAGAACCACAAACCCTCCTCACTTAAATAAATTAATTTTCTATCAAAACCTATCCATGCAAGCCATGCAAAACCCAACCGAAAAAAAGGCACCCAAAGCCACATTTTCTTCAAGTTTTCCCTCCATTTTAAACCCTATTTTATTTGATATTTTAAACCTAAGTAGCTACAAAAACTCTGCCCTATAAAGCCCCCCTTAGAAGCCACACAATTCAGCCACAAGTCCCTTTTATTTGGATGATGAGTTACTTTCAACACTTAGGAAGAATGATGTAGATTTGGAAAAGAATAAGGAAGATTAGAAGACACTATGTACTTCTTTTTATTTTTTTTACAAGGTTAAAAGGGATATTTTTTCCTTTCTTTTGTGTAATATGGTCTTTGTGAATTGTAACATATGATATTATAGATTAGAGGATTTGAAAATTAACATTACGAATTCCCCCCAAAACTAAGATTCAGGGGTGGAAACTTGGTTTGATTTTTGTCCCCTTTAGTGCTCTTATGCATGTATTCGTTGGTTAAATTGTACACCTTAATTCTACACTTATTCCATAAGTGTTAGGATAGTTTTAAATGAACAACTTACCTTGGTTTCACTTTTTCTTTCTAAACTAGGGATGGCAATGGGTCTCGGACCCAACCCAGACCTGCCTCATTTTTAGCTGGTCTGGGCTCATAATTTTTAGATCTAACGAGTTTGGGTCAGGTCTAGGTCTATATATACTTTAATGGGTTTGGGTCTGGATCCAATAATTCCATATCCATATCCGAGTCACCATACCCATTTAGTATATATATGTATATATATATGTGTATAGATATATAAATACATACTAATATTATGTTTATCATTATTGTCATAATCTTATTTGAGCTCGTTATTCATTTTTTTGTATATTTACTTTATAAGCAACATGTACAATATTTTATTATAAAAGTATTAAAACATCATTTGAAAAGTTAACGTAACTATTTTAATGTTTTTATTTTTTCACAGGGAGGATTTTTTTTGACAAAAAATACATATTAAGTTATGTAAAATATAAATGTATTTGTATTTACATAGATTATTAATTATTATTTTTTAAAAATTTGTGGACCCATTTAGGATCCTTTTACCTACTAGACCTGGTGGATCTAGGCTTGGGTCTAAACTTATAGACCCGATGGGTCTAGGTTGGGTCTGGGTCTAGATAATATGAACGAGTTTGGGTCTGGATCTGGTTGGACCCAACCCAAACCCAACCAATTGCCATCCCTACTTCAAATTGAGAGTGTCCCTTCTTTCTCAAGTGAATGAATTTGAAGTTTCTTTGTAAAATCATGTAAGATTTATCCTAATAGTTGTATACCTTAAGTAGTTTTTGCAAGTGTTGAGTCAAGAAGTTACCAATAATCAATCTTTATCACTTCTAATATTCCTCATTTCTTTTCCTTATTTTTGATTATTTTATAATTTTAGAACACCAAAACCTAGCAATACCCAAATTAGATCTCATATGCATCATCTTTCATCATGCATCAAGATTTGTTTTTAAATTCTAGGAAAGTATGCAAGGTTTATCGACAACCCTTAATCCTAAAGCTTCAATATAACTTATCTTAGGCTATTTTAGATTGGATATGAAGGAAAAAAAATATAGGTAGGAAACCCATTTATATATTACCATAGCATGCTAATAATTTTGGATCATGTATCTAGCACCAATAATGAAAGATGATGGAAGGCCAACACACTTACCCCGTCCAGCTGCATCAATTCCATCTTGGAGGATTGCAATTTCTAAACTAGAATACATGTCACTTCAAATTTTTTTTTTGGTGATTTCTTATCCATTTCAATCTTGTTGAGTCAACCATAGTGTAAGCATCAACAACAAATTATTGGAATAAGCATCTTTAAAAATTTTTGTAGAACATTCATTTAGTCTGAGATATACTTTGTATGCAAAGAATTCCCTAATAATAACTTTCTATCTACCCCTTTCACCAAGTCACTCTGCAAAAGATGTGTCTTCCCTGAATCCATCCTCACTATATGAGAACGAAATAGGGCATTGAAGGGCAAGGCATGATGCATGTATTTCATTTTTTCTTTTTAACTTTCTCATTTTTTCCCCACCAAAATATCCCTGTCTCCTAAAGAAGGATCTAGATCACCAACAATTAAACTTGCAACCTCTAAAACCGCTGGTAGATTCTATCGTCTTGCATCTATATCTCAACTCCTGATCAATTTCAATTGTACATTGGAAGATTATTTTTGATTAATTCTTTCACAAGCCATTCTAAATGACTTTACCAGCATATTATGTTCATCAAGCAATCTATCATAAAGATTTAATAAGGAAAATTTAAGTGGTAAAAAATATATGAAAAACAAAATGACAACCAAAAGGAATTGACGAACTTACCTAATTGAATGGATTATATTTGAAATTTCATTCTTTATATCATAAGTAAATTATCATGCAAATTTTGGTGATGATCCTTCCATTAGTAGCAAATAGTCCATCAAATGATGATTCTACCCATACAATCTAAACACTAGAGGTGAGTTTTTGGAATTGAAGTTATTATTAATATTTCCCCCCATAGAAGTAAAACAAAACACATTATTGTAGGACCTTATGTTTAGAAATAAATGCTTATTTCTTTTAGTGGTGCTGAAAAAGAGATAGAGCAACATAGAAGACAATTATTTCATTAAAAGGATCTATATTTTGCCATGAGTGCAACACAAAATATATTTTGGCATTCGAGCTCAATAGGGCTTTTGAATCCTCAGCTCAAACCAAAAAGATGCCCCACAATGTCAACAAGTATAATTTTCATCCCCTATATCTTAATATTCTACAACCTAACACAACACATATGAAAAGCATAAATGACTTAGCGTTAAGGATGAACAAAGAAGAATGAGGGTGATATTTACAAAAAATATGGAGGAAAAATTACAAAATGGAAAAAAAAGGAACAATGATTAAGAAAATTGGCACACACCTATCATGGAATGTACTCATATACTTGCAAAAGTATCATTTGTTAAATGAAATCATAACATTAAATGAGTCATAACACAAAGAAATTTAAAAAAACAAAGAAGAAAATAACAAGCTTAGGGATTATGTGAAAAACATAAATATGTGACAACATCATCCATATCTTATCCCAAGAAGTAACCTCGATGAATTAACTATATATAAGGGTAATTAAGTGCCATAATGACCAAGTAGAAATGAATGCAAAGATGCCTGGTTTTGTGGAAGGGATAGCTAATGTATTATTTTCAAGTTAAGATCATGTACACATAACTTCATCAACATTCCTACTTTCCCCCTTATCAAATACGACCATATTAACAATTTAGATCCTCATATCAAATAAAAGATGGATCGTTGTATTACAACACCTAAGGTATTTGTGTGAATGCATTGTAATGGATAAGCTTCTTGTGGCAACACATTTAAATTAATGTTTGATTGTTCTACATATTGGATAAGAGGCAAATTAATTACTAAGGTAAATTAAGTCACTATGGTAAAATTATATATACAACAAAAAACGTTGTTGTTGTAAATGTCCACATATTCCCCGTAAATAACCATAATTACAATCTAATTACTAGAAATGACATCAAAATGTTACTAATTAAAAATATATAATATGATAAACATACCATTCTAATTAGGAGGTGGGCATAAACACTGAGTTGGTGCATTTGACATGATTTTAATGTCTACAACAATTGAAGCCTGGCAATAAGATGGATTTGTTTGAAATGCTACCTATGAGCATAGATGATTAGTTGAAATAGTACTTTAAATTGCATCACCTATTAGCATATAAATAAATTATAGCAAATATTGATAATATTTCTAAACATAATAAAATTGAGCCTTTAGAAACATCATAGTACCACACATAGAATATTCATAGTGACGATATTAGATTGATTATACTCCTTCATTAACTCATTTAAACCAATATTTAATTGGGCTACATAGAGAGTAAGAGGTATATTATTATGTGATACATGAAAAAATATTGAACATATACTTAATATAGCATATAATAATAATTTTATATTATGAAATGCCATCAAAGAGCTTTATGTTCCGAAGCCTATAATAATTTTCCAAATATGAATGAAAATTATAATATTTGCAATATAACAAGTGAATAGTAGTATTAATACATTGTAATTGTAATATGACTATGGAGTCCTAGCACTATAGCAAAATAATCAATATTTAATAGAGTATTGTAGATATTAATTGATTAGAATTAAAGACATAGCCAACATACTTAATTGGCTAGATCATTTGATAAGATAAATTATATATACAATTTGTCATGCATTCTTCTTTTCTTTATTCCAAAATAAAAAAAATTTCTCAAAAGCCTAAAATAGTCATATATATCTCCTTCTAGATTGTGCTTAGATCAAATCTATGGCAAGAAAGTTTCTGTTAAGAGACACCATGAAACACAAGCCACATCATTTAACCAACGTTTTCCCTTCCTTTTTTTTGGCTCATTTGGTAACCTTCTTCCTTAGTTTATGTTACTACTAAGGAAAAGTGATTCACCCCACCTTGAATGGTGTAAGAAATTTATGTGGAATCAAACCACTTTGAAGAAAGCCAAACCAATATATTTTAGTTGCAATTTGAATCATGTAGCATTGCGAATTTCCAACACCCTCCCTTATGCTCCAAATCTAGTTATCAATTTCTTATCATCATCATCTCAGCATAATTATTCATGATATGAGCATGGTAGAACATAATCATATCAACTTCTATTCTTGTTATGAATTTCTTAGCGTTCATCCACAATCTCAGTTATCACAGTCAATTTTGGACACGGAGCCCTACTTAATGTTAATATAATGAGACATCTTTCGCATAACAATAGTCACTATCTGGTCGCCTAAAAGTTCATTTGGGTAAATGACAAACAGTTCACCGTAACCATCTCTTGATGAATGATTTTAATCCACATGAGTTAAATGGTCATACTTCTATTCCATCACATCAGTTTGGAAGCTAATATAAAGGATTAACTTGGCCTAGACAATCAAAAATCATATATCAACAGTTTTTGTCCTTAGCATCAGAAATATGTTCAGCAGAATGTACAAATATTGTACGAACAAATGGTAAGAGGTTTTAAGTTCATCATTTTAATTACTTTTTTATGTCTAAGAAATTAATATGAAATATAATAGCATGGGTTAGAAAGTATGACTTAATTGTTAATTTAAAAAAGGTAATGCATATTACTGGTGCTACGTTGTCTTTGTTGCTTTATTCCTATGGTTGTAGAATTTGTCAACTTGTGCTTTATTCTAGGATTTGGTCTACTCTTTTGTTTTCCTTAGGGGAAGAGGAAGAATGGGTATCAAATTTTTTTTTGGTGAGAGTACATTTTGTTATGAGAGAATGACACCGATTTTATAGCTGTCTTTACTATTCATAATCATATGGTATATGTTGTAATCATTTCACGAGATTTGGATATTTGTGTAATTACCTTGGAAAATCAAGATCCATTTGTATTTAATTTACTAATTTCAAAATAACTTAAAATTAAATTGAATAGATTGATTAAGGACACATGTTTTCAAAAATCTCCAAGAATGGAAAAGAACTTATTGCATTAACATAATCCAAGTATTTTGATGTATTTATCATTATGTAGTTATTTAATTATTGGGTAGGGCTAAGATAAGGGTGGATGAAGCTAACTATAAGCAATAAATGGTGGGACACAAAAAGAAAGAGTAAATGAATCCAACCATATCATAATGAAACAAACAATTCTAATGTTGTTACCTAGATTGTTGAAATTATATGCTAATAAATAGTTGAACGACTAAATATGCTTATAAATAATAGTATCATATTATGAGTTAAGCATTATAGGAACATATCTACTAGAGCTGGCTATGAAATTCCTTTAGTTCTTGCAAATCACTATTAACATATAACTTGCTTAGATCGAGCACACTTGCTAAGATAATTTCTCCTGATACATAAAAATAGTATCGAATCAAAACTATACTAATACCAAAACAAGGATAATTGTAGGTAAATTTTTATTAATGAGCCTTATATATATATAAATAACAAATAGGACTGTACCCTTTATTAATTTTGCTATGGACATATGTAAAACTATAAATACAAGACACATGCTCCCATCATAAAATGCATCAACCAACTCATCAACTTTTCCTCCACATAACCAACAATTAATTCTTTTTCTCCTACAAACATAAGTACGTTGAGGGTATGTATACATAATTCTACACAACATAATTTCATACCATTTAATAAAACAGATATGTGAACAATTTATAGAACAAGACTCCACATCTTCCAATATAATTTGTAAAGACCTTGTTGCCTCTTAACCACTGTAACACCCCAACTTTTATAATATATATTTTTTTAATGTAGAATCAAGCTTAAATATACGAGTGTTATTATCATGTTTTGTGTAAGTCTAGATTTCTCACATTTCTTATATAAAACACAAGATTAAAACATTCAAACATAAGACAACATAAAGAGGGGAATATATACATACATATATATATATATATATATATATATATATATATATATATATATATATATATATATACAGAAAGGAGAAGAATATACATAAATTTAATATAAATCCAAAAAGGAGTAGCACTCCCAGCAAAAGAAATGTAGAGATAGCAATATCAAAAATAAGGAAGGAAAATATTTGTATCCGGATACCAAAAATGACAATGAGAAGGTGTACCAAATATCCTTTATCTAACCCTAACCCCTCATGCAAACTCTACAAAATCAATAACATCCTCACCGACATCAACCTCCATTGAAATGTTTAAAAAATAGCAACAAAAATAGAATCAGTATGATAAGAGTACCAAGTAAACTAAATATACTAAAAGTGGATAAAATGTATTCATGTAAGATATATATAACATGCTATAGTGAAAGAATACAAGAAAACATGTTAGTACATAAAATATGGAATACTTAATGAAATCTACTATTCGTTACTGTTTATGTAAAACCTCCAAAAATTATGAACTAGAAAATTTTTGTTTGAAGAGTTATGTACGGAAGCTAAAACAATAAAAATAAATGATGTTATCACCACACTCAGTACAAGTCCTATTTCCTATACCATTCTCATACCAAGTGCTAAGATTAAAATCATTACTCCACTTAAATTAGTAACATGATTATAAAAATCATATTAGAGAGAGAAAATATATTTATATGATTATAAATAAAAATAACATTAGACATAAAAACTTAAAGAGAGATGAATAGGAGGACATAAGTGTCCAAATATAACCAAAATCAAAGACATCAAAAAGAACACTTGATAGTCCTACTCTCAACCTATGTTACTAGCCTTTAGTTGATCTCACAACTAACTTATAAAGACATATGCCCATTGAATAAGTAATGGCTCATGAAATGAAATCTTCAGTATAATAACCATTATACTAAACCAATATGAAAAGACAACATGGAACACATATTGATGCAGGAGTAAACACTTAAGAATTGACATTCATAGTTATGAAATTAATTATTCTTTATTTGGAAAGGATCTCCCATAAAATTAAAGACAAACGAATGGCTACATTACTAGAAACGTACCAAATAAGCTATTAGGGGTCTATGTGCATGTGCATGGAATGTATGACCACGTGCATGGGGAGGAAATTTGCAGCTTGGTCATTTACAATTATTAATTTAGCTAATTAATTAATTAAGTAGTAGGGTTGGATATTAGCTAGAACATAAAGTTAGCATAAAGTAGTATAACATCTTTTAGCTTGGTATCTTTTTGAATTATACTTTTTAGCTAAATGGTAGTCTGGCTATATAAAGCTATAAAGGTCATGATTAGATGTAGAAGTTGATGATCAAATATTGAAGTTGAATGCAATTTGAATTCTATATGAGTTCAATTCAAGTTAATCGATTATGTGTGAATGATTAAACATGAAAATCTTAATCTCTTTATCTATGTGAATTAGAGATTAAGTTCTATCCTTTCTACTCTCCATAATCCACATTTTTTTAGCCATCAACATCATCTAAACATCACCCAATATCGAAGCTAATTGAAACCCTAAATTGGTTTTAGCATTCAAATCCCTAACCTTAAAATCCAAACCATAACCTAACCCTAACCCCAATTTCAAAGCTAAATTCTAACCCTAACCCTAACCCATCAAACCCTAACATTCGAATCACCAACATCACCAATACATCATTGTCGAATCAACATCATAATTATCTCATCTTATTCTAACCATCATCATTAGTTATTCATCACCATCAAATTAACATCATCATATTCGATTCATCACCGTCACCCTTCCTTCCTATTCAAACACTTTTAACCTTAATTCACCACCATTGAATCTTCAACTTAATAAACAAACCCAATTTGAGCATTAATATCATATAATTTAGAATCCCATCCTCCCACACACATCACATATCAGTCATTATAAAAGTACATGCTATAAAACATTGAATTACATATGTGCTAATTAAAATACGAATATCATTTCCTTTAACCAAATGCCACCAAGCACATATACTACTCATATTTGTTCATATGAAAGGAACTGAAACTTACAAGTTCAACATCCAATTGATGCTCTTTAAAGTATAATTAAAACCAACATCAATCCAAGATATATCAATAACAACGATCACATGTCCTTATCAACCCACAATTCCTATGTCATAGTTAGGCTCACAAGCATAAGATCAATAACATCCACAACATCACAAGTAGGCCTAAAGGTGGCTACCAAAACATAAGTAGGTACAATGAATGCTATCAAACCATATTTAGGTATAAAGTTTACTACCGACTAATCCAAAAATCCATTAATCATTCCCATTTTTATTTATTTATGTTGAGTTTAGAGACCCACTATTCTTAAATTGGTGGAATGGTTTGAACCACCTCTCAAGGACAACACACCTGAGCCACTATTATCGTTTAGTGGAATAGACCCAATACCTATTAGGGCAAAATGCATCCGAGTCACTAGTCTTAAACTAGTGGAACGGTCTGAAGCACCACTCAAGGATAACACACTTAAGCCATTATTATTGTCTAATTGAATAAACCCAATACCTCTATCCAACTCATGTGATCTTTTACTTTTAATGATTAAAATCTTATTAATGATTTGGTTTGATATCTACAACACATAATTGAGACATGCAAAGTACATCCACATGGTTATCAAGGTTGACCTAGGCTCAACATTTCATATATAGATGCATTGGGCCAAAAATTACCAAAATGTCTCTAAGGCCAAAATTGCATATTATCATCCTTCTCAAATATTAAATCCATTTTATTTATTTATTTATTTATCATAAAGGCTAAAACCTAATAAGTAAATTATTTATTATGTAATTAAATTATTAGATAAGCCAAATGACCTTTTACTTTTATTCAAGATTTAGCTCATAAACCCCTAGCAAACATATCTAACCCATCAAAAAACACATAATCTCATATTCAACAATATATAATACATATTAGATATGCTTTTCTAGATAAATATCACAACACACTCAAAATGACCAAATTTTCTTTAGGGGCACACATCAATAATTATTATTCCACAATTATATCTAAGCATACTTAACCTATCATTTTTCATGTACATGTTGTACATAATAATAAAATATCATTTTCCCCATACTTTCCTGCTCAAATCATTTTACATAAGATAACATACTCTCTTTTTTTTTATACCAATTTTGTGATAATACTAATAAGCACATAACTATAAGATAACGAATCATGCTTAGTATATTTCATACACAAAACCCTAATATATTATCATGTGATATTTTCCACTTTATTAAAGTATAAAATTTATATATTTTCCAAATAAAAGGTAAATTATCGATATCCTACCAAAGTTACAAGGCATCACTACTTGTATCTATGTTAGGAAATACCATAATATAGATTATTTGGATCAACATAGAAATCTATAATCAAATAGGTGCACCCCTTCAACATTTTTGTCCTCTAATATGGCACCAAACTTTTCTTCACATAACCATGAATCTGAACCCCCTACACAAAGAATCAAAATTCCATTACAACATGATGATTACATAAACATAATAAAGCTCTTGAAAACAAAAAACAAATTTTTTTAGTGATAAGTAATGTTGAGAAAGATAAAATAAGTCACAATCATGCACCACAAAACCCATGGACTTTATTCCTCCATTCTTGAAAAAACTCTTGTACACTCTGATGGGTTGCATCAAGATGGAGTATTTTTTGTTAGAAGGATATAACACACTAAGCGCAATGTAAGTGGGAGACATTGATAAGGTGTAGAGGTAATGTGGATGATTAACAACTTTTTTTGCATATATTAAGAGGAAGCACAACCGTAGGATATTGTTATAATTAGAACAAATATTAAGTCTATATATTACTTTATATATTAAGTTTTTGGATACATAAGTAAATACTTCAACCATTCATTAATTCATTAATTTTTTTTATGTTCATTTAATTTCCACATTTGGCTCTAACTTTTACTATGAGTATGACTATTATTTAATATACTAAGTTTTACTGTAGCCATTCATAAATTGGTTGATTAATCAATTGATTTAATTAATCTATTAAAATCTATATAATAGTTGATGTTCACTCAAATTCCAAGCATTGTCCAATACAACTCTATACTAAGTTTTTGGATGCTTGCATAACAAATACTTCACCTATCATTAAATTATTTAGTACTCTACGTAACAATTGATGTAAAACAAAATCCCCTATCATTAATCATTAATATACTAACAACCAGCTAATTAATACATGTCGAATTTCCTGGTCGACTATCCATTTTTTGAAGCCATCTCAACCATTCATTTTCCTAGTCCTTAATCTACTCACTACCTATCCAATTTCCTAGTAGAAACTATCCATTTTCTTAGTCCTTAATACATCTATAATTGTTAATTTTGGGGGCACAATAAATATACTCCATCCATCCATTGATTACTTCATTCATTACTTAGTCGCCGAACCTGCCCATTTTCATCTCATTCATTACTCGGTCGTTAAATCTGTCCATTTTCCTAGTCTTGTCCATTTTACTATTCCTTAATACTATCTATAACTAATAATATTGAGAACATAGAACAATAATTAATCTACTTATTTTTTTAGTATAAATTTAATAACGAAAATCAGTAGGATTTTTTTCATCAACCTAAATATAGAAAGTGACTTTGAGTGGGAAACATTTGACACACAAATCGCTCCACAATTTTCCCATTTTTTTGATAAATGAGAAAAAAATTATATAGTAACATTAATAATTACAACCACCAATAAAACACACAATAACACACCATATCCTACGTCATTAACATAGACAACCGAAGCATTATAAGATTTATGTTGATGGATACTACTAATCTTTATAGCCAGCTCTCTAACTATAGCAATCAAAATTTGACTAGGGATCCTCTCCTTCACTTGGAAAATGTACACATTCACTTCCTGCCAAAGGTTATAAGTTATAGCAGCAAACAAATATCATATAATGAGTCTCCTACTTTTCGGACCTCTACCTCTTCTTTGCATCTAGGATAGTACACCAGGGAGGGAATTAGCATGGTGTATATAGCCTAAGCCCTACATAAGTGATGACCAAAGCTTGTTTGAGTAGCTACATTGGAAAAATAGGTGCTCCATTAATTCCTATTGAGTTTTGCATATAACATATTCTACATTCACTTTAACTCCTATCATTTGCATTCTGTTTTCTGTGAACAACCTCTAGTGAAATACCAACCATAAGTGCTATGAAAAAAGCTTATGAAAGATGTATAATAAAGCTTGATATGAAAACAAGCCTATGATTTTGTTAATTAGCTTTTTTTTTTGGAAAAGGTGCTTCTTGCCTTAAACTTCGCTCTTCTTTTTGTGCATATTATTATATAATGTGTGGCCATAGTAAGTTATACCCTATGTCTTAATGGAGTTTTACACCCTCCTTTTAGAGTTGGCAAAGGAATTTAGCAAGGTGAACCTATTTCAGCCTTTTTTTTTCATTATTATGGAGTATCTCAACATGTTATTTAGTACTCTTTGGGAGAACCATGCTTTTACTCCCCATCCTAAATATGAAAAGGTTTAGATTAATCAAAGTAGAGTGAAAAAGAACGATGGGTAAGAGAACGCGCCTCACGCGCTAGGTTTTTGCTTGGCTGCGCGACTACCGTGGTTCTGGCTGCTCGTTCACCGGTAACCATGACTAAGAGGAAATCACAACGTAAAGCTTCTCCTGCTCCGATGTCCCCAGTAGTTTCGGAGAACAAAGAATTTGAGACAACAACAACTCCCTTGGAAAGCCCTATAACAGATACTGAACAGGTTACAGGGGATATCGGCTCGCCTGAATTCACAAACAATTCTACTGATTGTGATACGATAATAGTTGACAATAAATTGGAACCCGAGGAATCCCAAAAGGAAAAACCAACTCTAAATTGGAAGGATATTCTTCTTGCCAATCGTCACCCAGAGAAAGGCATGAATTTGAAATACGTGCCTCCGACTGTGGTTGATGGTATTTTGAAAGCGGAGATACAGGAATCAAAATTAGAGAGGGAGGTTAGGAGGTGGAGTATGCAATCGTAGTTTTTGTTCCTGGCCCTCGGCCCCTCCATTCCCAAATGAAAAAAATTTGTGGTTGAACATTGGAAGTTTCTTACCAGTCTCCCAGAGGTCCTGTCCCATGATCATGGTTTTTTCATTTTCCAATTTGAATCCTCTGATGACATGAACGGAATACTTGACCGCCCCTTCTGGAATTTTGGAATTCGGCCTCTACTTATCCGAAGATGGTCACTTGATATGAACTTATCAAAAACTGAGTGGAGAGTTATGCCTCTCTGGGTTGTTTTTTCTAGTTTACCTTTGCAATTCTGGTATGATGATAGCCTCAGTAGAATTGGTAGTATCCTAGGGAAGCCAATTTGTGCTGATCAAATAACAGCCATGCATGGGATAATCTCTTTTCCCCGTCTGCTTATTGAAATTGATGTGAGTTCTCCATTTGTAGACCATGTGCAAATTATGTTACCAAATGGGGAAATAGTGAACCAGAAAGTGGACTACGAGTGGAGACCAAAATTCTGTACACATTGTGATCTAGTTGGCCATGAGATTGGACAATGCAGAAAGCTTTCTGGGAGGATGTATAAGTCTGAACATAGAGTTTGGGTTCCTAAGCCAAATCAGGTCAATGTACCTGCCCAGGATGATCCTAAGGTTGGTCCAAATGATCTGAATCAACAGCCTACTTCTCTAGGCCCTGAAATAGTTGATGCTGAAAACTCTGAACATAGAGTTTGTGCTGCTGAGAAGATTGTGCTACCTTCCTATGACAAATCTATAGAATCAATCCCTGTGAAACATTATGACATCAAAAAGAACATCCCTTTATCTTCTGACAATACTATAAGATTACCTTATTCTAGGATGAACAAAGATAAAGGGAAAAGAGCTGGGGATATTGATAGAGGTGGGGGTTCTCTACCCTTACATTCTTTATGAAGCTTGCTGTTTGGAACATTAGAGGGCTAAATAAAGCCCTCAAGCATGGTGTTGTGAGACAATTTGTCAAGCAACACAAAATTGATATTTTTGGTTTAGTAGAAACTCGTGTGAAAGAAAATAAGGCTAGATCTATCCTAGACAGACTGAAATTGGGCTGGGAGTGGACTCACAACTATTTGCATCATTCTAATGGGCGAATCTGGATACTTTGGAAGGCTGATAATTTTGATCTCAGAGTAATTAGTAGTATGTCTCAAGGGATTCACACTAGAGTTGTGGATCTTAGAACTAATGTTCAATTTGAATTGACTGTTTTCTATGGCTTCAATACAGGTAGGCTTAGACAGGACCTTTGGACTTGGCTGGAATCAATTGAAGGTGGTATTCAACAGCCTTGGGCAATTTTAGGAGATTTCAACATTGTGGCTTCTGCATCTGAAAAGCTTAGGGGCAGTGTAAACCAAAATGAAGTGGATGATTTCACAAATTGTATGCACCATTGTGGTCTTTGTGAGCTTCCAACTCTTGGACCAAAGTATACTTGGACAAACATGCAGGAGAGTGGTACAAGGATTTACAGCATACCGGATAGGGGCTTTGGCAATTTTCAATGCCTAGCACAATTTCCTACTACTACCTTGCAGACTGAAGCTCAAGTTATTTCAGATCACTGTTCCGTGGTTCTTCAAGTGGAAAAGCAGGAAACTAGTGGTCCCAAACCTTTTAAGTTTCACAACTACTGGGCTGATAAAGAGGAATTTCTGCCCTTAGTTCAGGAGGTGTGGAAAAAACCCTGCACTGGTTCAACTATGTTCAGGATTGTTACCAAGCTTAAGGAGCTCAAGGGAAAACTTAAGGAGCTAAACAATCTACACTGGGGTCATGTATCTGTTAAAGTAAAGAAATCCCACTCTGAATGGCTTGAAGCTCACAGAAACCTCATGCTTGACCCTTTTAACTAGAACTTGATAAAAATTGAAAGAGAAGCCTCTATCAAATGGCATTCCCATGCAGCTGAAGAAGAACACTTCTTTCAACAAAAGGCACACATTCAATATGTGAAATTGGGTGATGGGAATAACATGTATTTTCATGCTATTGCCCAAGGAAGAAGAACTCATAATAGGCTTAACAAGCTTTATGATGATAATAATCAATGTATTATGGGAGATGATAATATTGCTGCTGAGGTCCATCATTTCTATGCCAATCTTTTGGGGAAATCTGTCCCAACTCTGCATATTGACCCTGATGTGTGTAAAAAAGGAGGTTTTCTGTCACAGAATTCCAGAACACATCTCATTTCTGAACCTACAACCCTTGAGGTAAAGAATGTTGTTTTTTCAATGGGTGACACAATTGCTCCTGGCCCAGATGGGTTTAATCCTCATTTCTTCAAGAGAGCCTGGGCTACAATTGAAGCAGATATGGTTGATGTTGTTAGGCAGTTTTGGAGATCAGAGAAAATTCTTAATCAAATTAACAACACTGCTGTGACCCTGATCCCAAAGACAGCAGGTGCTTGCAGAGTTAAAGATTTTTGACCAATAGCCTGCTGCAATGTGATCTACAAAATCCTCTCCAAAGTTATTTCCAACAGGCTGCAGAATATCTTGCATGAAGTTATTGACAGCTCCCAGGTAGCTTTTGTTAAGGGGAGACATTTGGCAAATAATATTTTGCTTACTGCTGAGCTACTTAAACACTACAACAGGAAAAATATTTCACCCCACATGGTTTTAAAGGTTGATATTCAGAAGGCTTATGATTCCATTGAGTGGACATTTATCATCCAAATCTTAAAACAGTTTGGTTTTCCCTCAAAAATTATCAACCTCATTTCACAATGTATTTCTTCTATTAGAATTTCATTTAACATTAATGGATCTTTAACTAAACCTCATCCCTGTAAGAGGGGTTTAAGACAAGGAGATCCCTTATCTCCTTATCTCTTTGTTCTTGGCATGGAATACCTTCACAGAAGCTTAAAGGGTCTTTGGTTGGAGGAGGGGTTTTAGTTTCACCCTGGTTGTCAGAAGTTACATTTGATTGATTTATGCTTTGCTGATGATCTCTTGCTGTTTTCCAAAGCTACCCCTAAGTTTGCTTACCTCATCAAATATTATTTGGATGATTTTAGTCGAAGATATGGTTTAACTATTAACCCCTTAAGAGTTCTGTGTATATGGGGGGTCCCTGATGATAAAAGGATTTTAATCCTCCAAGAGCTAGGATGTGTGGAAGGTGCTTTCCCTTTCAAATATTTGGGTATTCCTTTGGAATCTTCTAGCCTTAGGACTCATCATTATTCTCCATTAATTAAGAAAATTCTAGCTAAGGTCAAGCACTGGTCTACTAGATTTCTCAGCTATGCAGGAAGAGTCCAACTCATTAATTCTGTCCTCTTTGGCATTCAGAACTTTTGGGCCCAACTATTCTTACTCCCACAATCTGTTATACACAAAATGGAATCTATTTGCATAACTTACCTTTGGACAGGATCTGCTGGTCAAGGTAGAAAGTCTTTGGTGGCTTGGAAGCAGGTTTGTCTGCCAAAGAAGGAAGGTGGCTTGGGAATAAAGGATCTTCATAGCTGGAACAAGGCAGCAATTGCAAAATTCCTTTGGCAACTGATTCACAACAAAGACAATCTCTGGATCAAATGGGTGCATGAATATTACATCAAAGATCAGGACATATGGTCCTATGAATGTAAGACTCACCACTCCTGGATTTTTAAGAAATTTATGAAACTGAGATCAGATATTGGTCCTCTCCTCAAAACAGATGCATGTTCACCAGCAGGGAGATTTTCCACCAAGGATATATATGAAAAAATAAGACCTCGAGGACAGGATGTGGATTGGTTCTACCTTGTGTGGAAACAGGAGGGAGCCCCAAGACACAAGTTTATCAGTTGGCTCACTTGCAGAAATGCCCTACTTACAAAAGAAAAACTTCATGGATGGAAGGTTATTAATAATGCGTGCTGTGAGACATGTGGCAATACTACTGAAACTATGGACCATGTTATGGTTCAATGCCAAATTGCAAATGAATGTTGGAGGAAAATTCTAAACTGGCTAGGATGGTGTCACTGGAGCACTAATTAGATGCAGCTGTTAACATGGCTCACCAAACATGCCAAGAGAAGATAAGGGAGAGCTGGGTTATTGAGATTGACAACATCTGCAGTGATATATGAACTCTGGGCTTACAGAAATCTAGTTATCTTTCAAGATAGAAAACTGCAGACCCATGAAATTATTAGAAAAATTATGACTCATGTGTATATTAGAGTTTATCATTGCAGTAGTTTCAATAAGTATAGGATTAGTTAAGAGGAGCTCGATAGATAATTCTATCCCTTTTCTTTTGTTTCCTGCCTGGTTGTACTATAATTTCCCATTTTGGTTATTAATGAAATTTCCTTAATTACCAAAAAAAGAAAAAAAGAAAAGGTTTAGTCGATCTTCTTGTTGTTCACTGATGATGTCCTTATGTTTTTTCAATGGAGATTGTATTTAATATCCCCATTTTCACTACCAATTTTTTTTAAAAATATTATAGAAGTAAAAAAATGATACCAAACACCTAGAAAAAATAGGGTGTTACCACTGTATTTAACATAATATAGATGTCCACCACCCATCCCATGGTAGATACAATACTAAGGAAACCAGCCTAACTAAATACGAGATATAAAGTGTGTAAAATATATTATAAGGATACCATAATTAAGCATTTATAATTATGACCACAATGAGACCCAAATATCTGAAATACATAGAAGAGAGTAAACTGCAAGTATAGAAGTACATTAGAGATAAAACAATAGTAGGAAAAAGCCAAAACCCCGGTCCATTAAGGACCTACAAAAGATATTTGGGTATACACGCTCTTATTCCCCTAAGCCTAATAGTAGTCCAACTATTAACCACCCTTAAAAACCTATATATATGATCTTCTACTCATTGGATTGAGCAAGTGACCAAACAAATAGGTACATCGGTATGTTATATACCGAGTATGCCAAGTTACCTTCTTAATAGGAGTCACAAGCATACAATAACAAGAAATAATATAGAGATCATTCTAATTACATATCACACTTACATGATCCAATTAGATTTACATATGCTATCATGGCCATAGAATGCATAAGGAATTCATGCCATTTCAACTTAGATAATTCATAACTCATTATGCTTATCATCACAATATAGATGTCATAAATAATACCATATAATCATGTAAGCAAGTTATTCAAGAAACTCATTAGACTTTCCTACAACCCACTGCATAATTTACCCATTAATTCCATCTTCTAAGTTTGCATAATCATGTAAGTTCTTTATTCACAAACCATTATTCATTCTTGAGAAGTGGACCGAGTTACCACCCTATAGCCTCACAATAACATAGAAGCCATACCAAAATAGAGGATATTAAATTTTGCTAAAGTCAAGTGACCACCAATGAGCATACAGTCCAATCAAAATCAAGTAACCACCAGTGGACATAGAGTCCTATCCAAAGCTAAATAAGAACTAATGGATATAAAGTCCTAGTTGAAGCTAAATAAACCACTTAAGTGACCACATCTTTTAGTATCAATACCCCTAGTACATGATGAACGTCTAGAGTAAGTAAGAGACTGAGATTTACTAAGATCTTGCCCGAAGGCAAGCCCAAATTTATAATAAACGACTGAAGGTAGACTAACCCTTAGTAGCTACTCAATGATTGGGTAATCTAGACTAATGTACTATTCAATCATTTTTAACTGTTTAGAGTTTTATTCTAAGAGGTTGGTTGACTCATGCCAAAATATGCATTCTCTTCATTAAAAAATATGTTATACCCTAATATCAAATATCATATCATATCAAGGTTAAAGAAACGAGAAAATCCTCTTTGGCCAAGCCAATTAATTGGTTTTAGTGTGAATATTTAAAGTAAAAGAGGAGCTTTTAAGGTTAGATTAAATGGTAGGATCAGTGGGTTGAAGATT
Source organism: Tamarix austromongolica (assembly GCA_039764185.1). Taxonomy (NCBI): domain Eukaryota; kingdom Viridiplantae; phylum Streptophyta; class Magnoliopsida; order Caryophyllales; family Tamaricaceae; genus Tamarix; species Tamarix austromongolica. The sequence continues at coordinate 66,683,596 of CM077813.1, read as the reverse complement.
AAGGTGAAGGATGAGAATCTTCAAGTGAGATTCAACTAAGACTTAAATAAAGCTATGAATCTTCAAGAAATATTCAACAAGAAGACATCTTTAAATATTTCTCCAAGAACACATTCAAAGGCTCTAGCTAAGATTACTTCATGCAGTCTTAAGAAGAAAATTTCACTCAAAACAAAGAAAGATAACCAAGTAGTGTACTTGTTATTAGATTCAATATTCAACTATTCTTCTTCTCATGTTCAAAGGTGTTGGGTCATGCCTTATATAGGTAGTGACAAGTTTGCGCACATGACTAATTAGCCCACTAACCTTTACTAGTAGCATATTACTAACCTATATTATACATGAATTGAACTATAAATAATTACAAATAAACATAACTAGTTATTACATGGAAACAACTAACAAAAACCCTAATTAATATAGGAATGTTAACTAGGTCTTCTTTGACTTGAAAGTTTGACTTCCATGCATAATAACTCCTTTGACCTATAATAACTTGTAACATAAAATATAATCTTAAATGTGTTAACATCTTGAATCTTCTCCTCGGAATCATTTAAAATATACTTGTTATGGTTAGTTAAAGTTATGCTATCATTAAATATACATATTATAATAGGCTTCATTATTAAGAATGCTAAATTCTTATTATCACGATAATCCTTAGATGTATCATGAGAATTCATAGATGCCCTTGCATCAAGTTTGGCTCAGCTAAACCCTAGAGTTCCCTCTCAAAACTTATCGATTGATTTGGTCAGAACAATTGATTGTTCTAAAATCAATGGACCGGTTCCAACAAACTAATTAATAGGTTTAAGAAGAGATCACCCCGAATTCTAACCTAGAACTAGTTGATTGGTTGAGCTTATCAGTCAACTATTGTAACAATTGGTTAATTAGTTAGGCATAACTAGTTGATGAGTTCAACCAGAGATCAACAAAGACGTCACATACAACCCCACCAATTGGTTAGGCTAATTAGTTGACTAGTCTAGGAACCAATTAATTGGTTTGACTTAACCAATCAGTTGATTGACTTATAGATAACACATTATAGGTACTCTAAACACGATTAAGGCTCCCAAAATCCAATCACATCAAAATCATAACATTATCACTATAAAAAACATAAGTTCCACATGCTTATATACTAATCATACTAAATTTACATAGAATCAACCCTATTTTATCATGAATTCATACTTTTTCTTAGAATTTTTAAATATTCTAACATGCATCACTAAAATAATAGCAATATTATGAAAGTATGAAAAGATAAAAAATTTACCAACTATACTAGCTCATATGATTATTTATATCACACTTAAATGTAAAAAATGACTTACTTTAAAGCTTAGCAAAATCCCACACCAAGAAAGTAAAAGCTTTAGTTGGAAGATTCCAACTCTGAAAAACCTAAAAATAAGAGGTTAAAAACTCAAAAACCTTCTTAGAAGTATCATAAATCAAGAAATATGAATTATGGGAAAGAACATAGAATTTAACACCTCTAAGGAGATTATAAGAAAATTAGTTGAAAAAAAATCTTAACTTTTCCCAAGTTTAACTCTTCCTGCTTAAGAATAATACAAGAGGGAGCTAGAGAAAGGATCAAAAGAGGCAAATGAATTAGGGTGAATTCTTAAAATGAAGAAGAGTGGAGCACAAGTGGGGCAAGAACTCATAATATCTCAATGGTTAAAAAGAGGTAAAGGGAAAAAGGATTAAGGATATTTATAACCAAGGAATCGATCAACAAATGAAGGAGAGAAGTGCAACTGATCAAAACCCTAATTTCACTTTGCAAAATTGGACTATATCGGTTAAATTTATCAAGAACATAACTAAATTTTTTCTCAAGGCTCCAATAGTGATATTTGGAGAATGTAAGTAATGATTTTTAGAGAAAAATTAAAAAGAAGAAATAAAATGGGTAGATTATAGTGGAAAATAAATCTCTCAAGTGTGTCATGAAAATCTGGAGCATATTGTCCATTCTAAAGCTATATAAAGGAGAGAGGAAGAAGAAGACAATGGATGAAGTCATCCTCCCCCTCCCCCCACCAAATTAGATATTTGATACCACCAAGGACAAATTTAAGGCCATATAAATGATTAAAAGGATTTAATATTACCTAGGAAATAGCTTGAAGTTGGATAATAAAAATTCTAATTTGGTGAAATAATTTTTCTAGAAAAAATCATACTTAAAAAAAAATAATTAGCTCGACAAGCTGGTTGATTAGTTTGGTTGACCAGTTGACTATTATATATACCACTCAATTAGTTTGTCAAACCAGCTACTTAATTTCATTGAACTAAAACCCCTACTTAAATCAATAGATCAGTCAATTGTATTATAGAACCAATCAATTGGTACACTAAGAAAACTCATTTTTTTCTCAAATTTCCAAGCCTTTTTCCAAGTCCCTTTTCAAATCAAACCTAATATATATATATATATATATATATTTCTAAATCAAGATTAAACATTATTTAAAATCCATTAAACACATAAAAAAATTCATTTTATAAATTCCAAAATTATAGGGTATTACATTGTATTTTTGTAACCACCATCATCTGAACATTTGAGGGATTCTTAGACCTTTCAAGCTTGTAGCTTAACACATCTAAAACTGTTATCTATTATGGTGGCAAGGTAGATGATGGTACCAAGATATAGTTGTATGCTTTTCTCCAAATACCAGATGGTCAACTTCTTGTGAGATACGTAAGGCTACCACTTACTAATAGGGTGATTAAAATGATTAAATTTAGGATTTAATTGAGAATATCATATTAAGACTCACTCACTGGTAGAACAAATTCTTGAGTCAAGTAGGGAGGTTGTAGTTACTTAAGTTTATGTTTTTTAGAATACAAGCGGGCTGGAGTTTAATATACGTGTAGCTAAAGAAGGTCCTATAAGTAATCAATGCTAGGTGTTGGTATTTTTTGTGGCTAGGATCCTACATTGTTACAAGAAATAGTCCACTATCTTGGGATGTGGTGTGCAGGCTAAAAAAAAGAATGAGGGTCGAGTCTATATGACATTGAGTGGTGGAATGTTGTAGCTTTTAGGAGGCATCTATAGAACATTAAGAAGAAAAATGATATCATGCGGATGAGATAGATTCATTCTTATAATATATAGAGGTACAATTTATAATATGATCCTATTCGATAGATAACTTCATGGTGTTTGAGAAGGTTGATAAAGTTGAGGCCTATGCTCCATTCTATTTTTGATGGTAGGGTACGTGCAAATGACTGATATAACATTAGCATGACCTATGACTTAATAAAGCCTAAGGTCTCAAAAGTGGGCGTAACACCCCTATTTTTCACTACCAGAAAACTTCATTTAAAACAATGCAGAAGTAGAAAATACACTTAGGAAAAATGAGATGCTATCGCGGTACTTAACACCAGATAAACGTCCGCCACCTACCCCATATCATATACAATCTAAAACCAACTAATTAAGTTAAAAGAGAGTGTACAAACTTAAATTACATAAACGTTTAAAAGATTGTTTACATCAAGGACCTCAATGGTCCCTGGCCAAGTCAAATACAAGGAAAAGATAAGTCAAGACTATGGGGCTACATTAGTTAGAAAACAAAACTAGGGCATGACCCAAAAACCATGGTCCATTATGGACCCCACAAATTTCTCCAGATGTCTATGCTCTCAAGTCTCGAATCCAAGCTGAATTGGGCCCACTACTGACAATCCCTAAAAACTTGCACATGGCCCTCTGCTCGTGGGAATAAGTAGGTGATCGAGCAAATGGGCACATCAGTATGCAATGTAATGATTAAGGCAATTTGACTCCTCAATGGAAACATAAGCATGCAATTTCTATCATAACATGGATATCACATTTAATACACATGATACTAATGCTGTGTACATAAGGTAGTAATGCATCAAAATATACTATCATGTATAACTCAGGAAAATAGAATATATCATGTTTATTTTCATATTCTAATCACATAGGTAATTACATGTACTAGGAAATTTAATTCAGACAACCACTAGGTTTTATTTTTTAACTTGCTTAATCAATTTGATTATACCATTTCCTCATCCATATATTGATAAAGGTCAACATCCAGTTAAACATTCTAATTATTAACCAGATGGTCATTTAAGCCATTATCCAAGTGTTTATTCCAACCTTTACCATTTTTATCATCCAATCCATTATTTCCATCATTATCCAATTATTTATTATTCATTTATTCATCAACCAAAATTTTATTATCTAATTACTCATCATCTAGATTTTATCATTGAGTGATGAACCATGCACCACCCTATGGTCTTATATACCATGGAAGTCTATCTAAACCAAGGGACATAAAGTCCAGGTCGAAGCCAATCACCAAAGTGGACATAAGTCCAGGCCAAAGCCAATCACTAGAATGGAAATAAGTCTAGGCCATAGCCAACTAGTTAGGTAACTAAAACCTTTAGTATTGATATGCCCTAATACATTGTTAGTGTCTAAAGTAGGTAAGGAACTGGAATCTCTAGGATCCCACTCGAAGGCAAAGCCCGAAGGCAAACTAACCCCCTATAGCTAATTAAGGATTGGGTAACCCAGACCCATATACAACTTGGCTATCGTTCACTTTACTTGATTAGTACATTATTCGTGAGGATAAGTGATCGCACAAGGTTCATACAAAGAGCAAGCAAGGCATTCACATATTTATTCCATATAAATCCTTCCCATTTTCCCACCATGTGTGAAGTTTCCATTTATCCTTATCCAATGTTACTCATGCTCATTTTAACATTTTATTCAAACACATGCTGTGCTTCATTACCCTTTCTCAAAGGCCATCACATTTCATAAGTGGTATACCCATTTAGCCTTTATAATACTCATTGAGTATATCATAAATCATAATTTAATTAATCCATTCATTAGGTCATTAATCCATGCTAAAATATGTATTTTATCTCTTTAATAATCATAGGATAATCTTATGCATAACCTCAAGGCATAACTAAACCGAAAGGAGCCAAATCACATAAACAAGTCGAACCAGTCAATTTGCCTATCCCAACCAGTCAATCGGTTATACTAACTAGTCGATTGGTATGGGCTGACCAGTCGATTGGTTTGACTTGACCAAACCCTGCCTTTCCTCAAATCGATCAATCGGTTTGAGTAAACTAGTCAACTATTCATAGAATATTCTCTTAATTCTGCCCAACCAGCCGATTGGTTTAAGTAGAGAGCAAGACTAAGGTATTTGTAGGCTTACCAATCGATGGATTAGGTTAATCAGTCGACTGTTCTAAGAACCAGTTGATTAGTTTAACCTAACTAGTCGATTAGTTTACCCTATAACAACATCAAATAGTCATTTTTATGAAGATCATGCTTATAAATATTTATGCATTAACATTATACAACACATTTTTAGCCTATTTAACTTCCACATCTCAAAATTTAATCATCACAACCCATTTTTCTCAAGGTTCATGATTTTTACTCAAAATGAACAATCTAACCATCCAAATCAACTCTACAAGCTATATACATTCACACCAATATATAATATCAACTTAAAGAGTTCCACATCATGGAAGAATACCCATAACCCATTTTCGAAGCAAAAATCACTTACTTGATGAAGGTAAAACTTCCTTAAACTAGTAATCTTTGCCTGTGAAATTCTCATCTTTTAAAGCCTTAAAAACAACAATCTTCAACTCATAAATTTGTGCATAACCTTAATAAATTCAAACTTGAAATAGAAATGAAAGAACAAACATACCACACTCCAAAGGCAAAACAGAGGGTACTCAACTAAACCACTAAATCTTTTTTCCAAATCTAACTCTTTCTTGCTTAATAACTAAAATAAGAGAAAGCTAGAGAAATGATTAGAAGAGTGAAAGGCATTTCAACTAGAAGGTTCAAAGTACAAAGGGAGAATGTGAGTATAAAGAGTTAGGTATTTTCGGTGGCTGAAAGAAAGGTGAGCAAAAAAGGTTATTGGGGCTATTTATAGCCAACTAATCAATACAAATCATAGTGTGGTCAAGAACAATTCAAAAACCCTAATTCTTATCGCTTGAATTCGAGTTAAATGGATGGATTTTGTCTAAGATATGCTGACCTATTCTTTAGAGTTTAAATAGTATTTTTGGAGAAATGTAGGTCTATTGGTCCAGAATTGAAATTCATAAGAGGAGTAATGGAAGGCCAGCATGAAAGGAATCTTCTAGTTGATCAAAATTGTGCTTAAGATTGAAGCAATGATCTTAAAAATGTGCAGAGGAGAGAAGAGGAAGAAGACAAGGCTAAGGTTTTATTCCCATAAATTATCCCAATTGATCCTCTAGATTGATCTGAAGTTGTATTTTTAGGCTAAATATACCATATAAAAGGCCAAGAATCTCTTAGGAAGAATTCAACATGAGTTTACAAAGTTCCATTTCAGTATAAGAAATTCTCCTAAAAAATTGAGTTTTAAAATATGCCCAGCTCGACAAACTAGTTGATTGGTTTGGTTTACCAGTCGACTGTTCTAACAATCAATCGATCGATTTAGTCAGAGTAAAAACCACTTTTTTAAAATGAGAAACCACTCGATTCGTTAGCTTGAATAAATTTAATTTTCTAACGTTATTTCAAATCCAAATTTGCCTCAAACCAAATCATATTTCTAAATTAAAGTCAAACATTTAAAATTGACATAATTTATTAATCAACACTTTCCAGAGAGGTGGGGTATTATAGTGGGATAGTGAAGAGTGGTCTAAAACGCTCTTTCTTTGCCAAAGCATAAGTTTCATAATTTGACCATTATATATTTATAGATTATTACTATTATTATGTGTTATCACCAATAAAGTTTTAATTGAATGAATCGAAGGGGTATTAGTACAAATAGAATGGAAATTGCTAATTAGATTAAATGAGTGATAATAATTTAATAGCGAGAATGCCATTACTATTAGCTTGAAAACCATGACCACGTGCATACCATATGAAATGGTGGAAGCTGATTAAGTCATATGAAGTTGATAAATAACCATAGATAATATGTATTTCATGACACATAAGGAAAACTCAAAATATAAATCTATCTAATTAAAGATAAAAACTTGACAAACAATTAGGAATTTACACATTTCACATAATGTTTTCTAATGATTCTTAATAATTTATCCAATTTCTCTCTCTCTCTCTCTCTCTCTCACACACACACACACACACACACACACACAAAAGCTGAATTATTGAAATTTTCATTTATAACTGTTATTTAGCAAGATTCATATTGAAATGAAATTCATCAACAAAATATATTAGTTACATGAAATACTATTTATCACACCAATGTTTACTTATTCAATCTATCTGTAATACTTCCATTATTCACTAATAAAAAATTACATTTTAAAAACCTTATGGAAGTGGAAATTTAATAAACATTTAGAAAAAAATGGAGTGTTACCACTGTACCTAATATAAGATAGGCGTCAACTGCCCTTTCCATATTAGACACAAGGCTGAGAATCCAAAACTAAACAAAACCATAGTAGAGTGTGATAAAACTAGTTAGATGATATAAAAATGAATTCGTTCAAGTACAAAACCTCAGTAGTCTACAATATTCAAGTATGTGAGGGAAAAAAATTAAACTAGAGTACAGGGTTGAAGTTATAGAAAAATAAGATATAGTGAAACTCTAAACTCTAGTTCATCAAGGGCATCTCAGAGTCTCTGTATGTCCATGCTCTCAAACCACATGACCCACGGAAGATTAGCCAACTACTAGCCTTCCTCAAAAATTTGTACATAACCCTCTACTTGTGGGAATGTGCAAGTGACTGTGTAAATAGGTACATCAGTACGCTTCATGTTGAGTAAGCCAAGTTAACTCCTTAATGGAGCTATCACACATAATATTCTCATACATATAAGTCATATTTCCAGTTTCATGCACACTTCATACAAATAGGATACATATTCTATCATGATGCTTGAAAGGTTCATACCACATATGACTAATCATGCTTCAAACCCTAGTACTACATCATGGATGCCGATATGTATCCTGCAAGTAGAATGATTAAGCTAATAGTAAGGTTACATTTTTCCGAGCACACAAGTTCTTCTATAGGCCATATTCTACATTACCATTACTTTTCCTCTACTCTATTTTCCTCTTTAACTACATCAAAGGGAGTTGAACTATTTCGGTGACTGAAAGAAAGGTGAATAGAAGGGGTGATTAGGGATATTTATAGCTAACAAATTGATACAATCACGAGTGTGGTTAGGCATAGATAAAAACCTTTAATTCCTACCATTCAAATGTGAGTTGGATGGATATATTTTGTCCAAGATAGGATGACCTTTTTTTTTCTGAGTTAACATGGTAATTTTTGGAGAGGTGTAGGTCAATCTAGCCTAGGAATGCCAAATACAAGAGCGAAAAATAGAAAATCAGTGTGGAAGGAATCTCCCAGCTAAATTAGAGCAGGTTTGGAATCGAAAGAATGATTCTAGAAGTGTGTAGAGGAGAGATGTGTAAGAAGACAAAGCTGAGGGCACCTTTCCCCTTAATTATCTCAATTAAACTTTTTAGATCAGTTTGAGGCAAAATTTCAAGTCAAATGCATGTTAATAAAGGATAAGAATCTCTAAGAACAACTTGGAATGGGTCATCATATTCCATTTTGGTATAAGGATTTTTCCAAAAAATTGAGTTTTGAAAATGCACTTAGCTTGACAAACTAGTTGACTAGTTTCCTAAACTAGTTGATTGGTTAGGTTGAGAAAAATATCTTGCTGGAATAACAAACTAGTCAATTGGTTCATGGGACCAGTTGATTGGTCTGCTTGGGACTCATGTTATAAAATTTCCAAAACTTATTCAAACCCAACTTTTCTCAAAACTAAATTATTATTCCAGAACAAAATCAAACATCAATAAATGCCATAATTTCTCATTGAATTTTTTTTCCAAAAAGATGGGGTATTACACTATCCATAATATTGTACCTCTACACATATTTAATTTGTTAATTTTCATACACAAAAAAATATTATAAATAATGTTATTGATTTGTTATGAAATTTTTTATTTTCTCATTTACATTCCCTATAAAAAAGGTTTGGTTTCACCCGTGCATTATATGGTGTGACACTAGCTATTAATCAAGGAAGAAACATTTTAGAGTTTCCAATAAAACTATAAATATTAGAAATTTGTTCCATTTAAATATTTTATCTATTAATATTAGATAATATATCACTTATGCGATGCATGGAATGCCATTCATTATTTCATAGGAGACATGGAAATTATAAAATTGATAAAAATATCATGATAATAATGTAAATATATCTAGAAAGATGTAAATGAAAATGTCAAACATATCAATAAAAGGCGCTATAATATTCAAATTTGTAAACATCATCAATACCCAAGCTATAAACAAAGAAAAATTATTTCAATAAAGTAATGGCTATATAACTAATATGTATTCTTGGACAGTAAAATATGATAGAAGAAGAAACTAACAATTTATGATAATAAAAAGAAAATAAGTACACATATTCACAATAAAATGTGTTCAAAATAAAGATAATTACTATGCATTTATATAATTATTATAAAAAATGAAATTAGTATAAAAAAATTATTTTAAATTTTACTTATTAGTAAAATAGAATATGGTACAAATTATCTCAACATTGATATGCATGATGTGACTAAATTGTTACTACAATATTTTCTTTATAAATCTTACCCACTAATACTAAATAGTTAATACCACCATATATATAATAATATAAAATAAAAGAGGTCATATATTTGTTGCCTTCAAAGATAAGCACAACAATGTCACTAAAAAAGAAGATAACATTATAGCATAATGTGATAAATAATCTAAATAAGTGGAAAAAATGTTTGTGATAATTTACATTTACCAAGTGAAATACTCTCTAGGTTATAAAATATTAAAATTATTGCAAAACTTAAACCAATATCATTTCACATCATATCATAAATTACTCAGGCATCTCATTATGCTATGTTTATTGATCCACAATTAATCCTTCCAATAAAAGCCACCCTTAACCTTGGCTTTCTTCTTAGGGTTTGAAGTATTACAATCACCTCTAGTAAGCTTTTTTATCACATCATAACCATGCATGGACATGAAATCTTCTAGGTTTTTAGTAGGTGTGCTAACCCAAAAGAGAAAACACATACCAAGGAATGACACCCATTAAGGCTATTTATATGCAAGGATGACCCTAATATAACATATAAAATGCCACCAAATGTTTGGAGTCAAATATGGGACAAATAACTCAAAAGACACTTGATAAAATATGGATAATGAGAAGTTGCAAGGTGAGGATGTGGATGCCACAAATGTCATAGATTTCCATGAGTGTGCACAATATCTACATCTTTCAGACATGAAGTTTACTAGAGCGCTTTTATATTTGGTATAATAGGTAGGAAATATGCCTCAGAGTAATAAGTAAATTAGATCAAGTGTTATGAAATTTGGCCTATCTTGTTAACTTTGGTAATTCTTAGGCCGAATTTCAACCTCTTATGATCTTAGACCACCCTACCATGGTGATTCATGTTAAAGTAAAGGAAAAAAATGCCCTAAACCTTTTATATTTTTTTTAACATGTGGGTGCATGATGCTAGCATCTTATATATTTTGCAACATGTTTGGATTGCATATTGTGTTGGAGGCTTATTATCAAGAAATATTCTCAAGCTAAAATTTCTAAAGGTACTATTGAAACAATTTAACCAAACTAATTTTGAAGCAATTTCCTCTCAATTTAGTTCTCCTAGGAAATAATTTAGTTTGATACATCAATAACTAGAAAATGCATCATTAGATCAATGATTAATAACTTATGAACAATAGCTAAGCAGTACACTTTAGCACTTGGCAAAGTGTGGGGTGAGTTTTTATAATTAGAAGACAAGGCTTAATTGGTTAAAACTTAGGGATCATGCCATAATGTTTTTTACTACCATGGTAAAGGGGTGAAGAACTATCAACAAGATCCATATACTAAAAAATTAAGAAGTACTTATAGAAGAAGACAATGGCATATTATAAATTATTATATAACATTTCACTAATTTATTGGGATCAATAGTTCAAACACTTGAAATATCCACATAAGTATTATATCTAAGGAACCTATACTATCACACATACATGTCAAATCCCTCATAGCTCCTATTATTAACGAGGAAGTGCAAAATGCATTATTTTCCATGTTTAATGATAAGGCACCATGACCAAATACCTTTTTTTTTTCAAATGTACATGGCATATTGTTGGTGTGTACTTGAATGATGTTATCAAGTAACTCCTTTTTGGTAATTTGCCAATGGAAACAAATGTTACAACTTGAAACCTCATACCAGAAGTACCAAATGCAAAACATCTAGGAGGTTATAGACCCATAACCTATTGTAACGTTTTATATAGGTGAAATACCCCAAAATTCTAATTTGGAAATTATGGCCAAATAAGGATTTAATAGAAAATTAATTATATAAATTATTTTATCAAATAAAAAGGGAGCTAATTAAGGTAAATAAAGAAGAAAATTATAAATAATTTAATTAGGAAAAATTAAGGTGTTTTGCTAATTAAAATGGAAGTTAAGGAAAAATTATTTCAAATAGCCCAAATTAATCTAAGAAGGAATTTAATTATAATTTTCTAAATATTATTATTTTAAATAATAATCCAAAATAACAAATAACCAAAATACCCTACCCCACCTATTTTCGCTTCCTTCCCTTTTTTCCTTTTTCCTTTTTCTTCTTTCTTTCTCTCCATTCTCCTTTCTTTTTTCCCTCCTTCCCTAAAATGGGCCAGCTCACCGGCCCAATTCCCTTCTCCCCCTTCCCTGTCCCGCATGGCCCAAGCCAGCATCATTTTTTTCCCTACGCCCATTGCCTAGCCGGACCGCCCCTTTTTCTTTCTTTTTCTTTTCTTCTAGACCACCCAGTCCAGCCTATCACCTTCCTCGCCCTTGTTCCCGACCTACAACCCTTCTTCTGCTAGCTGCCACCGCACGCTGTCTGAACTTCCTTCCCTCTCTCCCCCCTTTGTTTTCCTTTCCTTTTTTTAACCCTAACCAACCCTACAGCTCCCCTTCACGCGTGCCCCTTCCTTTCCCTTCTCTCTCCTACTCAACCTACCCTGCCATGGTAGGACTGCACCACTGGCCAGTGGTCCTACATCACCTGCCCTGCTTTTCCTTTTCCTCCTTCATTGTTTCCCCCTTCCATTTGGCCTATAAATACCTCATTAGCAGCCTGGGTCGAGTTTCTATTTTCGCAACCTAGAAACCCCGACCTTGCACCACTACCCGATCAGATCCCAATTCCACTGCCGCTCACGCTGCCCACCTAAGCCTTCCCTGCATCACCTTTTGCAGAACTAAGCCTCCCTCCTTCCTTGATTTTTCTTGCACAAGCCACCTTGGCCGTGCAAAGCCACCCTCCCGATCAGCCCTCATCAACCCCTCACCGCCCTTCACACCACCATTCGCCGCAACCAACGCCTCTTCCACCCTCCAAAACAACCAAGGGACTATCCTCTACCTCCCCATAACTCCATCCCCCTACCTCCCTCTCCTTCTCCCTCCTCCACCTTCCACCACCTCCGGCCTTTGTGCGTCGCCACCTTTGGCTGCACCACCACCTTCATTTCACCCCTCTCCACCTGAGGCACCCTCCACCACCTCAAACACCTCCTCATTCCCTCTCCTCTAGCCTATACCCCCATCTCTCCACCTCTCTTCCTCCTCCACCGCTGCCGCCGCCGCCACGCATTGCCATCGGTTCCGCCACCAACCGTAGGTGGTATTTTAATTTCCCTAACCCCTAAACCTTTTTATATAAGTGTTAGTAATTTTTAGTAATATTAATAGTATTACTCTTATTATTATTATTATTATTATTATTATTATTATTATTATTATTATTATTATTATTATTATTGTTATTATGTTACCATTCTTATTATTTAACCTAACTTCAGAAATATTTCTAACTAATGTTATTATTATTAAAGGGCTACAACTTTAGTATTATTGTGATTATCCTTATTATTATTATTATTATTATTATTATTATTATTATTATTATTAACATTATCATTATTTTCTTACTAATACTATTAATACTAACTTTGTCCATTATCACTTGTATTATTAGTGTAAATATTGAGACCCTTATATTACTATTACCCTTTTCGACTATTATTATTATTATTATTATTATTATTATTATTATTATTATTATTATTATTATTATTATTATTATTATTATACTTGAATATATTATCACCAAGGCTACTACTATTATGATTTTTAGGACCTTTATTAGCATTATTCTTTAGATTGGAACCATTATTAATATTATTACTATTATTATTATTATTATTATTATTATTATTATTATTATTATTATTATTACTACTACTACTACTACTACTATTATTACTACCTTGTCATTATTGTTAACATTTCATAATCAATAATCCATTATCACTACTAGCATTATCAATATAAGTATCATTATGGTCATTACTTTTATATTACTAATATTACTATTATTATTATTATTATTACTAGGGTCTGAGTCGATATTAATATTATCACTAAAACTAATAGTATTATTATTATTATTAATATTGAAACCATTACCTTTAATACTATGAATATCACTATGATTACTTTAACATAAACCCATGATGGCTACTAAGACTTATTTTGGTTAGTAGTAGCATGCTTAATTATTTTGAGAATAATAACCCTACTTTTACGTATAAAACTACTATTATCATTATTAGCCTTAATAGTAGATTACGATAAGGGTAGGGTATGAATAATGGTAATTTTGGTAAGAGGGAGATTAACCCATAGTATTTTCCTTTTATAGGTGAATCAAGTCAAAACCCTAAAGAGGCGTAGGAACATGCTCCAAGCCTAGTGTCATTTTAGGTAAGGATGTAGCTAAGGCCTATGTGTGTTGTGTGACTTGTATGCCTTGGATGTTATGTATCATGCTATGTTGTGTATCGTATAGTTACCATTAACTTGTCTTATGTGTAGCGCAACTTGGAGTTGAGGTATGCTCATATGTTTTGTTATGGCATGAGTATAATATGTTTATGTGGTGATTATAATATGATATGATATGACCCTCTAGGACATGCATGCTAGGATGATTGATAATATGATATGGGGATGAAAGGACAAAAAGGAAGAAAATGGGAAGTAAGTTCACTAAAGGGGACATGAAGTTGACCAAACTACCTCATGATCCATGAGAGGAAAATAAAGAGGAGGAGGGGATCAGAATGAATGAGAGATGGGAACTATGCATGAGAATTCTAGGGTTTGCATAGGGACTTCGAAGGTTGCATGGGGTGGATGGAGTTTGCATGGGGATGATCTTTACGTGAAAAAAGTTATTTTAGGGTGTAAGTAAGGTAAGGGGAGAGTTGTGGAGTGATTGGAGACTTCGGATGAAAAATAGTACGTAGGTTGGCGTTAGGGTGTATAGGGGACCTAATTAGGGTTTTGGGAGGAAACCTTAATTTGGGAAAAATGCGGAAGTAAAAATAGTTAAGGGAGAGTGGAGTATGGGATAAGAGTGGAAATATATTATAGGAGGGATAAGTATGGGTGCCATGGGAAGGAAGAAATGTTAGGTGAAAAAAATAGAGTAGTTACTTATGGGGGAAGAAAGGTGCTAGGGTTTGGAGTGGCCAACTAAGGTTTTTCGGTCACCTGTGAAATTGATGAGTAAGGTGATATGATTTGGGACTGAATCTAAATGAGATAAGGTGTTGGATGATAAATGAAATAATGATAGTGTAAGTAAGAGGAAGTTGGGCCGCATAGGTCCAATTAGGGTTTCAAGGGAAACCCTAGAGAGTGATAGTAAGTGGAGATGAATGTCATAAGGTGATGGGCCTTAACCCACACCCTTAGGAGTTGGGTTTTCATTATGGGTGAATGCAAGGGGGAATGGATGTCGGGGTGTGATAAGGGGAGCAAGAGTCTCAAGATATGGGACGCGCCCCCTTGAGAGGATAGAAGTAGAAGGTTGGTGACATGCATGTCAAGAGTGAAATATTTACTGAATAAGACACGAATAAGATACTAACCATTTAAAGAGAAAGATTGTTGAGCCGGGCCCAGATCGGTCCACTAGCGAATAATAGTGGCCAGGAGCTGGGTGCCTTGGAGACCGGTCCGCCAGCGAATAATAGTAGCCAGAAGCATTTTACCTTGCATGATTTTCGGTCCACCGGCTATAATAGTGGGGGTTTCTATGCTCAACAGACCAAACATAATGATGATAAGACATGGAAAATGCTCGAAGTAATTATAGTGAAACACCATGTGAGTCGGGGCCAGACTGGTCCACCAATGAATAATAGTGGCTAGGAGCGTTCTGCCTTAGAGATTGGTCCACCGGCTATAATAGTGGTCAGGAGCGTTCTACCCTGTATGTATTCCGGTCCACCAGCTATAATAGTTGGGTTCCCGCACTCACATGGATTGATAAAGATTATGATGTGAAATTATTATATTTACCAGAGATCTAAAGAATGAGTCTATCTGGACCATAGCCGACCTTCATCATCTGTATTATTGTATGCTGCTTATATGATCATGTTATTCTATATGCTTTGCATGTTTGGCCTTAGCGCATGGTTACCTTACTCAGTACGTAGTGTATTGACCACCCGTTTCATGGGTGTTGCTCATTCTCACGAGTAGAAGACCCATATGAGTTTGTGCAGGTAGGAGATGACGTCTTCGATGTCTACGACACATACGAGGAATCGGGTGGGGTTGAGAGATGAGCCTAGACTTGGCTTGGATCTATCTTTCCTTTTATTTTACCATGTATCTTTTTATTCTAGTTATGTCATGTCGTACGGTATTTTATGTTTTTGGAAAACTTTAGTTACTTACTCCTTAGGTTGTAATTCTTAAACTGCACTCTGATTTCTATATGGTTATGAATGAGCCCTTTCATAAATTCTTATTTTTAATTAATTAATTGTGTTTGTTGTTAACCTTATTCAACCTTGGTACTTAGTACTGGAATGGTAGGAGTGAACCGGTCTGGTACTAAGTGTGGCGGTAATATCCCTAGAATTTATAGTTTTGTTACTCTACTTATATTAAACCTTTTTTATTAAAACAAAAATTTTCAGTAATAAATTTTGGGGGTATTACAATAAGCTCATTTCAAAGGTTTAGCCAACTGACTATAGCCCCTCCTCCTTGATATTATTAGTGACTTACAATTGACTTTTGATTATGGAAGACACGTAAGGGATACCATCCTTATGTCTATGGAGCTAGTAAAAGGATACCATTCTAAGCATATTTCCCTAAAATGTATAGAAAAACTTGATATGAGGAAAACATAAGACTCAATGAATTGTATCTTATTAAAGGGTATGTTATTAGCATTGCACTTTCCTACTTAGTGTGTATAACTCATCATGAATTGTGTCTCTACTATTAGTTACTCACTAGTTCTTAACGGAGTCTCATGAAGGGACCCTATCTCCCTATCTCTTTGTTCTTGTAATGAATTTCCTCAATAGGGCCACAAGTGAAATATGGATCAAGAAGGAGTTTGGATCACATCCCCAAAGTAAGAAAATTAGGTTATGCTAAATAACGTTTGTAGACAACCTCCTTTCCTTTAGTTGAGGGGCTGTAGAGTTAACTAATAAAATATATAATACCTTCTAAATCTTCTCAACATATTAGGGCTACAATTAAACTCCCTTAAACCATAATCTACTATGGTGGAAGTGTTGACCAAGATACAAAGTACATTATCCTATCTTAGACTGTAATATGTGAGCAGTCCCTAGCAATTTAGTGTCTTAGCCTACCTTTGGTTGGTATAATTTTATAATGAGTAGAGTATAAATTGCTTTTAGACAAGTTTATTGTGTGACTGCAATCTTTGGAAAATAGAATCTTAAGCTACATATGGAGGCTTCCCCTTTTTAAATCAATTTTCTTTGAATTACAATCTTACTAGAGTATTATTTCGTTCCTTCTTAAATAGGTAATCAATAACATGAATGCACTCTACCACTCCTTTTCTTAGTGGTTCTTCCATAAAATCTAAGAAATTGCCTATTGTCTAGCATCATGTTTGTAGACCAAAAAAGGAGACGGTTTAGGAATTGTTGTAATACCATGTATATAAAAATATATTTTTGTATCTTGTTTTAAAGTTAAAATGAATATAAAAATGAATTATGAAATTATTGTTGAAACTAGGGAACCAGCCTATTGGTAAGAAAAAAATGAGTCTACCAGTAAGCTGTGTGTTTGTTTTTTGTTAGTTCTAATGAACTAGTCAACTAGTACATTAAAATTAATCAACTTGTGATCTTTATTATATTTTTGAATCAAATACATTTCAATCTCTCATGTAGCCTTAGATATCTATTATACTTTGATTATAATTAATTTTAGAGAGTTTTGAACTCTCATTAGCAATATTATTTGGATTTAAATTAGCTTACCTTCAATCAAAAATTCTATTGCTTCTTTTCCTCGCTTCTTGTTATGTTCCAAATCTTCCTTCCTTTAACTCCCTATTGCTACCTCTAAGCAATAAGGGGTTCAAGTTAGGATGGAGGAGGAAAATCTATAGGTTCCTTTCTATTTTGCTCATCCTTTTAGAGAGAAGGGTTTCTCTCTCTCTAATTCTCTATTTTATTTATGTATTTAACCTAAAATTTAATTTGGTAAAATATTTTCTCTAAATCTTGTTTAGATGAGCAAGAATCTTAGGTTGTGAGAGTAACATTGTGGGTTGATCTTCCTTGCTTGAAGATCTTGGATATGGTAAACTTGGCTAAACCTTGTAGATGTAGAATGATATGGGATGGGTGTTTTTTTTTTCTAGCATGATTCCATGATTAAATTATGTTAAAAGAAAATTTTTAGTGGTTAAAAGTATGAATTTGACCTTAAGAACAAGATAGGTTTGGTTATTTTGAATGAGGAAGTATGAAGTTGAATGTAGCATAATTTATGTGTAAATTTGTTTAGTACATGTTGATTTATGAAGTATGTATGCTATGAGGAGATTCTAGATGGGATCATGGAATATTGGATTTATGTTGGTTGTGTTTAGGAAGCATGAGATTTTCAAATATACTTTACTTAGTAGAACCTGTCAACTGGTTAAGGGTCAAACCATTCAATTGGTTTACTAGCCAATTGGTTTTGACTGGTAAATTAATTGGTTTACTGGAATTTAGAGCTTTGGTTTTGTCTAATTCCAGCCAAATGATTAGACTTTTGACTAGTCAACTGGTGGAATCAATAAATTACTTTTCCATATTAGTTGATCGATTTACTTTTTTTACATTAGTTTCTCTTGGTTTTTTTTCCAGACAAGTCCACTAATTTGTGGGACAAATCAACTAGTTTACTTGATAATTTGGCATATTTTCTTATAATAGACCTTTTTGCATAACCTTCAACCTTTATGAATAATAATTTAAAATGGAAATAGATGGTTTAAGTATTGATGTGTGGTATGAGTTAGTGTTGGATTTGAATAAGCTATTCATGATTAAAGTGGAAAGACAATGGGATTTTGTGTTGACTTTCCTAGTGTATTAGCTAGTTGTTTTAGAACACATTTATTTATGTTGCGTTGGCCATCTATATTAAATCAGCTAATAGTTTTAGTCTACTTATGTTAATTATGCAAGTTACATTAAATATTTATATTGAGTTAGTTGGTGGTAGATAATATGATTTTATTTGATTTGTGTTAGATATCTATATTAGGCTAGAAAGTGGTTTTAGTTCACCTATGTTAATTATTTGAGTTTAGCTATCTATCTATATTAAGTTAGAAAATGGTAAACGATCTACTTTATTTAAACAGCATTGGCTATCGTTATTTGATAAGTTGGTGCTTTTAGTCCACCCTTATTTTAGATGCATTGAATATTTATATTGGGTCATTTGGTGATAGATAATCCAACTAAGTTAATTATTTGTGATGTGCTAAGTATTTACATTAGATTAGTTAGTGATAGACAATATACTTATCTAAGTATAAGAGTGATATAAGTTGTGTGATGAGCATTGATTGTGAAAAGTATGAGTATGAATGGGATTTATATATGAGTTAATTATGAGTAATTTATAATAACATATTTGAATGTATTATATGTTTTACCACTTTTATACCATACCCTACATGTTGCATGTTACCTTTATAAGGGATGTCTTATTTGATAAGTACATCAATATACTAATATTGTAGTATGTAGGTAACCTATTTTAGGTGTTGGTTGATGATGATACTCTATTGTTGTTGTGATAGGGCAGGAGAGATGTATGTGTGGTAAGACTTAGGGTGGGAGCTATCCATAAGTGTTATTAGGATCTTTTGTGATATGGTTATTCAGGGATCTTATTATAAGACCCCATTTCACAAACTCTTAGCTTGTATAGCATCTTCTATATTTAAAAATAAAATTATATTATTTAAAAAATATTACATCTTTTTATCAAATTAGAAACCCTAGTATTGTTTTTTGAAACATTTTGTCTTCATTTCTTAACTCTTTCTTACAAATTCATCTTTATGGGATCTTCTAAGCCACTTTTGGCAATTGATATTGTTCCAAATCATTTAAATTCCTTTATTTTTGGAATCCTTGAAAATTTTAGAGTCCTTTAAATGTGTTTTAAGACTTAAAACAACCCTTTTAGCTATCTTAAATTTATTAAACTTTGGGTGATCACTATATTTTGTTGTAAATGAGCTTAAAATGTTTAAAAAAATATTATATAGTTTTTTAAAATAATTTTTGGACTTGTTCAAATAGTTTTTGACATAATAAACCATCAAATATGACTTTTCTTTAATCTTTATCAAATCTTGCGTGGATTAATCCTAATATTTCATTATTGATAAGGATGGTTTATAACCAATAATTTTTCCATTTTAATATTTTTCTACCCTCTCTTTTGTATTTATCAAGTTAGATTTGAATTCCTCAAATAAAAATACTCTTTTGCCCTTAGTCTCTTTTCTTTTTTTCTTTTTCTTCTACCCATTTCTCTTATCCTCTCCACCTTTTATTATTTTCTTTTGTGGATGATTTGAGGACAATCGTTCTTCTCCCCATGGTGCATCACCATTACCTTTCATTTTCAAATAATTATCATAAGTTATGATGTTACGAATGTATCCTCCAACGCTTTTCACCTACCATCTTTTTTTTCTTTCTTACTTTTTCTTCTTTATTACCTCTGCTCCCCCAAGTTTTCCTTCTCCTTCTTATTCCTATGTTGGATGAAATAATCTCCTTCATCCATCATGTTTTAGCTACAAAAATGTCTTATTTTGGTATACTACATTATTGCCCTGATATTGGTTACTATTTTACCCTCAAAATATCTAATCTTTCACCCACTTGATCTCTCTCCTTCCATGGCCACCATTATTGATGCTTTGCACCACCACAAATCCACTATTTCACTCCTCATCCTTCTTATAATTTCTCTTCTTCTTTATCCTCCCCATTTTTGTGGCCAATCTTCCATTTTTCCTCCATTTTTGAGCTTAATTTTTCTTCCAAAATTTGAAGATAATTTCTCCACATTATTCTCTTTGATTCATTATGCTTTTATTTAGTTATTATGTGTTGATTTTTATAATCTTGTCATATATTTTTTCTAGGTTTTGGAAGCTTGATAGAAGAATGGTTAGCTTTTGGTAAGATCGTATTACTTCATATAAGCACATTGTAGTTTTGTGTAAATTGATGATTATGCATGATTTTTTTTGACTTAGGGTTTTAGTCATAATTAGGGTTTTTATTATTATCTTGGCATTTTTTAAAATTGATTTTACCATTTTGAAATTGGTAATTTGTGGATTAACTTTGATATATAACTTGTTATGATTGTAAGTTTATTTTTTTGTTGACAAATGGTTGTTCTCATGACTTGATTATTTAGTTATTATGATTGAATTTGGAAATTTTGATTATTTGTGTGTTTTGTCAAATTGATTATATTATGTTATCAATCGGTTGATGTAGATCAACTTTGATATTGAATTTGTTTAAATCCGAGGTTGTTTCATATGCTTTTTAGGGAAAATAAGATTTTTGAGCTTTAGACATGATTTTGGGTTTTTGGTGATTTTGGGGTTGGATCTAAGATATGATTATACGATGATAATCTTGCTAATTTTTAGGCCAATTTTTATTTGTATTATGTTTGGTGAAAATTAAGTTATGCTTGGTTTAATTTTAGTTAAAGTTTTGAAGAAGTTGAATTGTTATTCGTGGTCTTTATGACATTCAAAATATTTTAGCTATTAACACCTTAATTAGCCTAAGTAGGGTTTAATTTTCTAATAATTAAGTTTTTAGAGATAATTAATCAAAATTTGACCAAAATACCCTTAAAAGGCTTTAGTAGACTTTCTGAGTCAAAGTTTGACCTTAACCATTGACATTTGATCATTTTACCCTCTTCATTAGTGAATCCCTATAAATAGTAAATATTAGTGAATAGTAATTCCTAATAATAAAATATTTTTTTTAGCTTTGGTAAACTTCTCGGTATATGATGACATTTTGTCGGGTCATGAATAGTATTTCTTATGAGTAGTAAATTTTTAAAAATTGATGTGGGACCTTATTTTGGCTTATTTAAACTAATTTTATATGCAATTTTCACTAATTTTGGTCCAAATGACAAAAATAGATTTTAGCCTTTTCCCCTTGTTTGGGGTTATTTAACACTACGAATTGAGTTTTATATATTTTATATGTGTTTTATTCATTAAATGGCAAAATAGATGAATAGTAGGATAGATTAGAGTTTACTAATTTAAGCTAATTTTATCTACAGTTTTCACTAATTTTGATCCAAATGAAAAAAAGTTAACTTTATCCTTTTTGCTCTTATTTGGGGTTATTTGACACTACGAATTGAGTTATATATATATTTTAGTGTGTTTTATTCATTGAATGACTAAATAGATGAATAGGATGATATGTTGGAGTTTCGGTCTTCTTGAGCTAAGTTTGAATTTTATTTGATTTTTAGAACTCCCACTCAGTAAGAGTTGCATCATTTTTCTTTTAGAAAAGTTTTCTTTTAGCTCATTGCCTTTGATTTTAGATTTTGTTCTTTGTCTTGTGGCATTTGATTTTTGAGTTTTTTCCTAAAGGTTTTTAGAGATCTTTGGATCTATGGTGATATTTTGGACCATTGATTTTCTCTGTTTAACTAACTCATAATCATATATATGGTTTGGTGTTGTCTTTAAATACATATTTATATTATATGTTATGTTATGTGTGCTCTCTAATATACTCACTTTCGGAAACATGCTTTATGTTGGCTTTATAAAAACATGGTCCTCAAGACCCTCATTTCCTTTTTTTTTGAAATAGAAGGGGTTACTAGTCGTATATTAGCTTGGTGCCTTTGTCTACCCTATATAATCCTTCAAACTCTATTGGAAGTATGCATACTTAAAGATGAGGATACCTTTAGAGAGACTACCTTGGTTGGAGTCCTTTGGTTGGGGATTTAGATTTTTGACCTATAATGACATTTACAGTTCAGGGATAAGTGGACATTGGAGTCCCTATAAAAAAATGCCTAGAGTTAGTATGCTCCTTTGCAGTAGAGCTAGGTGCTCATATTGTTGGATTTGATGTCTTTTTTATTTGTATCCATGACTTTGTTCATTGTGGTAGGATAGGTTTCCCTGTATACCATGGTTTTTATACCTTGTCTCTATTATTGTGCCCTATGGATTATGTCCATTGGTGGTAGGACTAAATATTTAGGCTTGTGCCTCGGAGTTCATATCCATATGCCTTTGACCTATGTGATTTCCTTGATTGTGCATTTTGGCTTATATGTCCCTATGTGACACTTATTAAAATGCATTCTAGAGATGTTATAGGCTTTATCTAATTCCTTTATGCTCGTTAAATCCTATATGATTCTATACCTATATGTCTTTATGTAACATTTGTTGAAAAATATGCTAGAGATCTTATAGGCTTTGTGTAATACTTCAAAATTTACTAATAATTTTATTTTTTATTTTTTTGTGAAAGCTTAGTGATAACATAGATGGGTGTTACCATCGTACTTGACATAATTTTGGTTTACCATACCATCCTTACAACAAATATAAGGCTAAACAGTTAATAAAAAAACTTAAAATAGAGACTGAGATATATTTAGTAATACCCCAAAATTTTACCTAATCTTAATCACAATTAATTAATATTTTAACATAATTATAATCTCATATAATTGATAATTTTATTTGATCCAAATTCATTGACCCTAAATCTAATCCTAATCCTACATTCGTATCCTTTAATTTTTTTAGTCTAACTCTAACCTCATATAATTGATAGATAAAATTTTAGATTAATTTCCAAATTTTAAATCTAAACCTAAATCCTAATCTTAAACCCAATTTATTTTTCCTTTTCTTTTCTCTTCTTTCTTTTTCCATTTCTTCCTTTCCCTTTTTTTCCTTTACCCCCACCTACGTCTTAGTCTAAACCATTTCCTTTTCCCCCCATCGACCTTCTCCTGCTTCCTCTCCCTTTCCCCTTTAAATAAAATAGGGCCTCACCTCCCCTGCGTCCTCATTGTCCATACCTTCCCTTATTAGCCATGCACATTGCCACCCTATCACTCTGTTCCTTTTCCCACCTATCCCTGCACCACACCAACTCCCTACCCTAACGCCCATCCTCTACACACCTAAACTAAAAACCCTACACCTTTGGCACCCCTCATATTCCCCTTTGCACGCCAAACCTAAACCCCCTTCTCACTGCCTTATCCCCTTCCTTTCCTTTTCTCCACCCATAAGTTTTTCCATAGCCATACACTTATATGTGTGTATATATACATGTGCAGGCTTCTCTTCTCCCTTCTCTTATTTTCCTTCCTTCTCCCATTGAGTCATCATCAAAGCCTCCATAGCCTTCCTACTTTGTTTTTCTCTTCTTTTCACCATCGTCACCATCATCCCATCACCACCACCTCAACCATCTCCTATTCCCTCCAACAGTGCCCTCTTCCCTTCCTCCTTCCCCTACTTGCTTGTCTTAGTTCTACCACCACCACCTGTGCCATATTTCCTCCTCACATGTGCTCACTTAACCCTAACTTTCTAGCTCATTGCTTCATTGCCTCCCATCACTGCTAGCACCACCACCATTACCGGCTCCTTCTTTCCCTTCTCCTCATTCCCTTTCCTTAGTTGTCAACCATAAACTCCAACACCCATCCTTGCTACCGGCCATTAACTATCACCACCACCTTAATTACCAACCACCACCACCACCTTAACTACCAACCCCTATAGTGTCCGCCACTACACTGCCGCTGTGTACCACCCTTGCCCAAACATTCCACTTTTTGGTTTTCTCTTTTTTTTATCCCTATAATTTTCCTTATTTTTCCCAAGATTAATTTCCCCCAAGTTTACTCTTCTATATTTTGACTTCTAGGTGATATTCTGATGGTATTAGAGGAGGAATCATATGTTTTACGTGCATAGAGATTGAAACCACTTTTGTAAGGATAAATGTCATAATTAGGGCTTTTTATGTGCAAAAAGTGTATTTGTATGGGATATTATGTTTGGAATTTTTTTTATGGATAATATTATTATGATAATGATGTTATATGATATGTGGTGTTGTATGTTGAAAAAAATGAGGAAGTCATGAAAGCATGAGTTTTTATATATTGTTAATTGATATAAATTGAGATATATAGTATCTAAATGTAATCGTGGTTATGTATTTTTATGATGATATTATATATTGGAGGTTGAAAAATCATTTATATATATTAGGACTAGTAAGGTTTTTGTGGAAATATAGGTATTTTATACGTCTTAGGGGCATTTGGCTAATATGGGTTAAAATAGAATATTTTGTATTTTAATGTGATAATTGTTTCAAAATAGGTTAATTATATTATATGGAATGTTTGAAATGAATATGACTAATCTAAGTCCAATAAATGATAAAAGTGGTTTTAAGGATGAATAATAACCCTAGGAGCAGAATCACTATCATACATGTGAAATTTTGGAATTTGATCTTAAGTTCTGGATATGTTTTTGATATGATAATTTTAGGTGTGCATATTAAATTTTGTGGTTTTATGAGTTTTATAGGAAAATTTGTGATTGATTTGTGAAATTAGGGTTTGGTAGGAAATACGAATAGTAACACTAAGGTAGGCTATTACTGCATGTGTAAGACCTTGGATTTAGACCATGATTTTTTAGGTACATTTTCAATAATATTATTTTAAGGAAGAGAATTGAATTTAGTGATAAAATGAGTACTGGGGAAGAAGTCACACTTGACTCATGAAACTAAGGCTTCTTGTGGGAAATATGGCCCATCCTTGTGAAAATATATTGGGTTATTTACCTTGCATGCTATATGTGTGTTTGTATGATAACCTTGAAATTAATAAAAACTGAATAAAATATTAATCATTTAAAGTGAAAGATCATATGAGTTAATACTAATTATACTTGTCCATTCCATTAAATGAGAATTGTGGCTAGAAGCTTTGTGTCCTGGGGTCATAAATTATTAATACTCTTCCAACTATTCAGAATAGTATCCATTAGTGTTTTGACCTAGGGTTATATATTATTGATACCATTCTAATAGTTGAGAAATGTTGAGTTTATGAAATTAAATTGAAATAAATCATTTTAAATGATTGATATCATTCATACGATATTATTCACTGAAAGTGAAATACCATGTGAGCCAAGAAAAAATGTACCTATGCATTCCACTGGATGAAAATAGTGGCTAGAAGCTTTATGCCCCATAGTTGTACATTATTAACACCATTCTACCGGTTGAGAATAGTGGTTAAGAGATTTAGACACTTAGATTGCATATTATTGATACTGTTCCATCAGTTAAGAATAATGGGGTCCCTGAACTCAAAGTGAATAAGACTATCGGGGCTGAATATTACATTAATATTATGATACATGAAATCAATAAATAAGAAGGTACCATAATATTTTTATCCATATGTGTGTTTATGTCTTGTTGTTACCTTATGACATCATGTGAACTATCTATATATATATTATTACCTTAGTGCGTAGTGTATTGACCATTCTTTTTATAGGTGCTGCATATTCCCACAAGTAAAGGATTGAGTTGAGTTTGTGTAGGTCTTTGAGGACCCTGTGAATGACAATGCTACTTTTGATGCACTTATTGGGGAAGAGTGTTAATTCTATTACTAGGACTCAATGGAGTTTGTACAATTGGTCCTAATTTATGTAGCTTTTCAATTTAGGTGGTTAATATCTTATCTAGGATTAAAGCAATTCCAAATATTAATTTCATGTTGAGTCCAAGGGCTCCACTATTTTCATTTGGTAGAACGGTATCCATAATATACAATTCTAGGGATAAAAAATCTCCTAGCCATTATTCTATTTAGTGGAACGGACATGTACAGTCTTAACTCATATGGTCTTTCTCTTGAACTAATTAATATAGTATTCATCTTTATTTATCTCAAAATCATCATGCATGAAAAAATATAGATATATAAGGTAGAAAAATGAAACACATAAAGCATAATGTAATCCCCCGAAATTTTAAAAAGCTTATAATTTAATAAATAACTTTTATTTGGGATAAATTAGCCTTTAAATCTATTTAATTTAATTATTTTATGGATTTTTGAGTATATAAAATTGGATATAAATATTTAATAAATTAAAATAAATATTTTGTTATTTTAGCCATGCACATTGCCACCCTGCGTCCTCATTGTCCATACCTTCCCTTATTAGCCATGCACATTGCCACCCTATCACTCTGTTCCTTTTCCCACCTATCCCTGCACCACACCAACTCCCTACCCTAACGCCCATCCTCTACACACCTAAACTAAAAACCCTACACCTTTGGCACCCCTCATATTCCCCTTTGCACGCCAAACCTAAACCCCCTTCTCACTGCCTTATCCCCTTCCTTTCCTTTTCTCCACCCATAAGTTTTTCCATAGCCATACACTTATATGTGTGTATATATACATGTGCAGGCTTCTCTTCTCCCTTCTCTTATTTTCCTTCCTTCTCCCATTGAGTCATCATCAAAGCCTCCATAGCCTTCCTACTTTGTTTTTCTCTTCTTTTCACCATCGTCACCATCATCCCATCACCACCACCTCAACCATCTCCTATTCCCTCCAACAGTGCCCTCTTCCCTTCCTCCTTCCCCTACTTGCTTGTCTTAGTTCTACCACCACCACCTGTGCCATATTTCCTCCTCACATGTGCTCACTTAACCCTAACTTTCTAGCTCATTGCTTCATTGCCTCCCATCACTGCTAGCACCACCACCATTACCGGCTCCTTCTTTCCCTTCTCCTCATTCCCTTTCCTTAGTTGTCAACCATAAACTCCAACACCCATCCTTGCTACCGGCCATTAACTATCACCACCACCTTAATTACCAACCACCACCACCACCTTAACTACCAACCCCTATAGTGTCCGCCACTACACTGCCGCTGTGTACCACCCTTGCCCAAACATTCCACTTTTTGGTTTTCTCTTTTTTTTATCCCTATAATTTTCCTTATTTTTCCCAAGATTAATTTCCCCCAAGTTTACTCTTCTATATTTTGACTTCTAGGTGATATTCTGATGGTATTAGAGGAGGAATCATATGTTTTACGTGCATAGAGATTGAAACCACTTTTGTAAGGATAAATGTCATAATTAGGGCTTTTTATGTGCAAAAAGTGTATTTGTATGGGATATTATGTTTGGAATTTTTTTTATGGATAATATTATTATGATAATGATGTTATATGATATGTGGTGTTGTATGTTGAAAAAAATGAGGAAGTCATGAAAGCATGAGTTTTTATATATTGTTAATTGATATAAATTGAGATATATAGTATCTAAATGTAATCGTGGTTATGTATTTTTATGATGATATTATATATTGGAGGTTGAAAAATCATTTATATATATTAGGACTAGTAAGGTTTTTGTGGAAATATAGGTATTTTATACGTCTTAGGGGCATTTGGCTAATATGGGTTAAAATAGAATATTTTGTATTTTAATGTGATAATTGTTTCAAAATAGGTTAATTATATTATATGGAATGTTTGAAATGAATATGACTAATCTAAGTCCAATAAATGATAAAAGTGGTTTTAAGGATGAATAATAACCCTAGGAGCAGAATCACTATCATACATGTGAAATTTTGGAATTTGATCTTAAGTTCTGGATATGTTTTTGATATGATAATTTTAGGTGTGCATATTAAATTTTGTGGTTTTATGAGTTTTATAGGAAAATTTGTGATTGATTTGTGAAATTAGGGTTTGGTAGGAAATACGAATAGTAACACTAAGGTAGGCTATTACTGCATGTGTAAGACCTTGGATTTAGACCATGATTTTTTAGGTACATTTTCAATAATATTATTTTAAGGAAGAGAATTGAATTTAGTGATAAAATGAGTACTGGGGAAGAAGTCACACTTGACTCATGAAACTAAGGCTTCTTGTGGGAAATATGGCCCATCCTTGTGAAAATATATTGGGTTATTTACCTTGCATGCTATATGTGTGTTTGTATGATAACCTTGAAATTAATAAAAACTGAATAAAATATTAATCATTTAAAGTGAAAGATCATATGAGTTAATACTAATTATACTTGTCCATTCCATTAAATGAGAATTGTGGCTAGAAGCTTTGTGTCCTGGGGTCATAAATTATTAATACTCTTCCAACTATTCAGAATAGTATCCATTAGTGTTTTGACCTAGGGTTATATATTATTGATACCATTATAATAGTTGAGAAATGTTGAGTTTATGAAATTAAATTGAAATAAATCATTTTAAATGATTGATATCATTCATACGATATTATTCACTGAAAGTGAAATACCATGTGAGCCAAGAAAAAATGTACCTATGCATTCCACTGGATGAAAATAGTGGCTAGAAGCTTTATGCCCCATAGTTGTACATTATTAACACCATTCTACCGGTTGAGAATAGTGGTTAAGAGATTTAGACACTTAGATTGCATATTATTGATACTGTTCCATCAGTTAAGAATAATGGGGTCCCTGAACTCAAAGTGAATAAGACTATCGGGGCTGAATATTACATTAATATTATGATACATGAAATCAATAAATAAGAAGGTACCATAATATTTTTATCCATATGTGTGTTTATGTCTTGTTGTTACCTTATGACATCATGTGAACTATCTATATATATATTATTACCTTAGTGCGTAGTGTATTGACCATTCTTTTTATAGGTGCTGCATATTCCCATAAGTAAAGGATTGACTTGAGTTTGTGTAGGTCTTTGAGGACCCTGTGAATGACAATGCTACTTTTGATGCACTTATTGGGGAAGAGTGTTAATTCTATTACTAGGACTCAATGGAGTTTGTACAATTGGTCCTAATTTATGTAGCTTTTCAATTTAGGTGGTTAATATCTTATCTAGGATTAAAGCAATTCCAAATATTAATTTCATGTTGAGTCCAAGGGCTCCACTATTTTCATTTGGTAGAACGGTATCCATAATATACAATTCTAGGGATAAAAAATCTCCTAGCCATTATTCTATTTAGTGGAACGGACATGTACAGTCTTAACTCATATGGTCTTTCTCTTGAACTAATTAATATAGTATTCATCTTTATTTATCTCAAAATCATCATGCATGAAAAAATATAGATATATAAGGTATAAAAATGAAACACATAAAGCATAATGTAATCCCCCGAAATTTTAAAAAGCTTATAATTTAATAAATAACTTTTATTTGGGATAAATTAGCCTTTAAATCTATTTAATTTAATTATTTTATGGATTTTTGAGTATATAAAATTGGATATAAATATTTAATAAATTAAAATAAATATTTTGTTATTTTACCATACTCTTATTATTTAAATAATTTTTCAAATCATTATTTTACTAAAATTATCCTTTTTAAACCCTTATATTTTAATTGTATTAAATTAAATTATTAAATAAATTTATTATCCAAAAATATTGTATCTTATTATTTTATAAATTAAATTATTTTATTTAATCCCATTTTCCCTTTTCTTTTTCCTTCTTCCCCTTTCTTCTCCTTTTTCTCTTTTCTTTCTTCTCTCTTTTTTTTTTCTGTCCTTGGGCTGCCGGCTGGCCTGGCTCCTCCACCTCTATACCTGGGCCGAAGGCCCACTTCCTCTCCCCCTCTCCTTCTCCCTCGCACGAGCCCAGCCTCCCTCTCCTCTTCCTTTTCTTTCCTTCCTTTCTTCCCAGACAAGGCCTGCCCACGTTATTCTTTCCCTTTGACTGCCCGTCGCACCAGTCCCCCTCCCCTTCTTCTTCTTTCTTTCTTCTTCCTCTTTCCTCGGCAAAAAACCCAACCACCCCACCATCTCCGTTACCCAACCTGCAACCCTCTCCCCCTACTGTTTTCCCTCTCTCTCTCTCTCTCTCATTGTTTTCCTGCCTTATCCCGACCCCACCATCTCTCCCTTCCCCCATGCCCTGCCATACCTCTTCTTCTCCCTCTCCCTGCCATCGCCATTCCTTATCACCCTACCGTCACCCTCAAGCCACCCTATCCCCTCCTTTCTCTTCCTCTTATTTTTCTTCCTCCTTCCTTGCCTCATTCTACATTTTTTTCGAACTCTCCATGCCTCCCCGACCTCCTTTTCTTCCTTTCTTCTCCTCCCCTCTCTCACCCTATTTTTGCTTCACCGCCCAGCTCCATCACTTCCACCGCCTCACTAGCCACCTGCACCACCCCTGCCACCCTCTACCTTTCCCCCGAACCATCATAGTACCCGTCGAGCCACCCTGCAGCCTCCTTCTTCCTCCTCTCTTCTTTTTCTCTTCTTTCCCTCCCTTCTTGGCAACCACCCTGTACAACCTCGATCCACCGCCGTTCCGCTGCCTTTGCTGCCACCTAAGCCACCAAACTAATCCCTACAACCCCCTCTACCACCCCCAAACCTCCTTTGGCCGAAACCACCATTTGCAGGCCTTCATTTTCCCTCTCCCTTTTCCTTCCTCCTTAGCCCCTCCATCTCGACCCACCTCGGTAGCACCACTTCGCAGCCTCGCTGCTGCCGCCTCCGCTGCCCTTAGTCGTCGTCAACCCATCCCCGACCACCACCTACACCCCCTCTCCACCTTTGCATCCTTCCTTTTCCCTAAATACTCCCCCATCCATCTTCTTTCCTAGCCCCAAACCACTAACCCGAAAATAACCATTTTTCCTCCTATCATCCACCTTCGAGCCCCTCCTCCTCATTTTTTTTTGCATGTAGCTCATGCTGCATGTCTTGATTTATTTGGGTAATAATTTTAAGGTATAATAATATTTTAATACAAATATTTGATTAATTAAGTATTATAAAGTCATATACTTTGATTTTTATTATTTCTAATACAATAAATCTTGATATTATTTTTAGGTATTGGTTTTGATAATCAAAGCTTGAACCTTTAACTGGAATACCAGTGAGGTTCGTTTTTCAGAAATCAAGATAACCGTTAAATCCCACTTAAACGCATGGATTAATGTATGTTAGCACATTAGGATTTTTAATACATTACTATGCTTGATATATGTTGTTTAATATGATATATGTGGTTTTTTGTGTTGATTGATAAAAAGGAAGCATGATAGATTATATGCTATGTGTGGAAATATTGTTTAGGGTAGGAGTTGGTTATAAATGAAAGTGTTAAGTATTATCCATGTTGTATTATGCTACTGTAATCTTTAATGCATGGTTAATATTTTTGTGAGCCTTAAGGGTATTTTAGTAATATATCTTGTACAATAATATGGCTTAATATGTGTGGGTGCTAATAAGTATTATACTAAATATAATAGTTGTGGATGAGGTATTAATATTGATATTTTATGTAGTGATGATAATTTAATATAAGTGGTATAATAAGGGAAAAATGGTAATTTATAATTAAAAGGGGAATTATGTTAATTTTAGAGGCAAGGGTAAAATGGTAAATTTGTAAGTGAAAGGATAAATTGGTAATTTTGGAGGTAAGGGATAAAATGGTAATTTTAGAAGTAAAAGGAAAAAAATGGTAATTTTGTGAATAAAGGGTAAAATAGTAATTAAAGGGTGAATTAGTAATTTTGTAATTATAGGACAAAATGGTAATTTCATAATCAAAGGTCAGAATGGTAATTTTGTAATTAAAGAGCAAAATGGTAATTTCGTAATTGAAGGGGTAAAATGATAATTTGTGAATAAAGGGTAAAATAGTAATTAAAGGGTAAATTAGTAATTTTGTAATTAAAAGGAAAAATGGTAATTTCATAATTAAAGGTCAAAATGGTAATTTTGTAATCAAAGGAAAAAATGGTAATTTCGTAATTAAAGGGGCAAAATAGTAATTTTGTGAATGAAAGGGTGTTATGGTAAATTTTGGAAGTTAAGGGGTAAAATGGTGAATTTAAAAGTAAAAGGGCAAAAGGGTAAATTTGTAAATAAAAGGGGTAAAGTGGAAATTAGAAAGGAGTAACTTGGTAATTATGATAATAGAAAAGGGCAATTCGGTAATTTAAATAACTAAAGGGTAATTTGGTAAATTTGATAATGGAGAAGGGTATTTTGGTAATTATGATCATATAAAAGGGTAATTTGGTAATTTAACCAACTAGAGGGTAATTTGGTAATTTTGATAATGGAGAAGGGCAGTTTGGTAATTATGATAATAGAGAAGGGTAATTTGGTAATTAACCAAATAAAGGGATAATTTGGTAATTAGGACAATGAGGAAGGGTAAATTGGTAATTTGACCAACTTAAGGGCAATTTATTAATTATAATAGAGGAAAAAGGGCAAAGTGGTAATCTAACCAACCAAATGAAAAATATATTAAGTATAACAATTATGAAGGGGGATTAGTGACCTAATAAGTATGGGAGATAACTTGGTAACCTAAATCGAGTGAAGGGTAACTTGGTAATTATGTAACAAGGAGGGTAATATGGTAATTTGTCAAGTAAGGAAGGGATGACTTAGCAATTATATAAGTAAGGGGTAAATGAGTAATTTGTACCTAACATGTCATTGTGATTGTGGAATTTTGTAATATAACGCTAAATAGCAAGATAAGAGTATTTGATAATTAGTAAGTACCACGAGAACGAATCCTAATTCGGAATTAGATGAGTTTAGGATGGCCTTAATGATTCTTCTGTGTTACCTTGGACAACTGTTTGAATAAGAAATATCTAATGATATCCGAACCATTGAAAATGAAAAATTATCCAATTAGTGTGCTTTTGTGATAACCTTAATTAAGATACTGATACTTAAAGTGAAAGACCTTGAGATCGAGAATGGTGGCTCTTTAGGGGTCGCTACCCTAAAGATGTGGTTTAGCCCACGATTATTCTAGTTTTTGATAGTGTGCCTTTGTGCCCTAGTCAGGCCCTATATCTTACTCTATCTAGCTCTACGGACCTAGTTAGGGGGTATGCATACTTATGGATTAGGTGTCCTTGTCGGTAGGGTACTGAGTTAGCTTTATGCACCAGTACGACTAGGGTACTTTTGCGTCCTTGGATTGATAGTTGAAGGGTACTGAGTAGCTTTTATGCACTAGTGTGACCGGTGTACATTTGTGTCCTGGGATCTTAACCTCCCTATCGAGGCAAATAAATGGAATTGTTGTGCTGACTAAAAAAGGAAAATACTAATCGTGAAAGTGAAAGATTAATGAGCTGGGCTCAGTTGAATTGTATTATGAGTACCGATCCACCAGATATAATAGTGGCCCGGGATATTTTACCCTGGATGATGTTTATGAGTACCGATCCACAGGATATAATAGTGGCCTAGGTGCATGTTGCCCTGGATGAGGTATATTTGTATTCCGATCTACCGGCCATAATAGTGGGAGTCCTGAGCTCAATAAATTTGATTTGACTATGAATAAATTACGAAAAATACTAATCACTTACAGTGGAACACCATGTGAGTCGGGGCCAGACCGGCCCATCGGTGAATAATAGTGGCCAGGAGCC
Source organism: Tamarix austromongolica (assembly GCA_039764185.1). NCBI lineage: Eukaryota > Viridiplantae > Streptophyta > Magnoliopsida > Caryophyllales > Tamaricaceae > Tamarix > Tamarix austromongolica. The sequence goes on along the minus strand of CM077813.1, from coordinate 66,649,321 downwards.
TTTTGTCCTACATGACCGGTCCACCAGGGAATAATAGTGGGGTTCCCGCACTCATACGAATAATTATAATCCGATATGATTGGTAATAATGGACTAAGGGCTTAAGGCCCAGAAGTATTATTTTTCTCTATGGCCTATTACTATCTGATTGATTTGTTAAGTATGTGGTTGTATGACTGTGGATATTAAATATTTACCTTTCATTATGTATGTATGTAGTATCATGTGTTGCATTGCAGGCCTGTTGTTAAGTGTGATTTAAAGGGTTATTCAGTACCGTAGTACTAAAGGGTTCCATTCGTGGGGCCCTTACCTATTCAATGGGCAGTGTCCCTTCAAGGTCGTTTTCAGGTGCTATTCAAGTGGGCTCTCGGGAAAGAGCGTAAGGTACTATCCAATAAATCCTAGGGTTGTACTCTTTCACCTTTCAAATTTATGGTTTCAATGTATTTGTTGATTTGTAACCACCATTGGTGGATTGTATTTTTGTGGAGCGTTACGTGTGCTACTCTGACTTAATCATTGGTTTGAGTTCTTGTAAGTTGTATTTTTCTCTTTTAGCCTTAGCACTTGGTACTAGAACGGTAGGAGTGAACCGGTCTAGTACTAAGTGTGGCAGTAATATCCTCAGAATTCACAGTTTTATTATTTTGCTTCCACTAATTCTTTTTAATAAAACGAAATTTTTCAGTAGTGAATTTTGGGGGTGTTACACATAATCACATTGATATTGGGGCGTTCTTTTGAAAAAAGGCCACAATTCTTCTAAGAAACCCTAATTTCATAAGATAGGCATAAATTATCCTATAATACTCATTTTATGACCAAAATTAATAAAAATCCCTAAAATGTTATTATTGACAAGATATCTAAAAATCAATGTCTAACTCTAACATCTTACATATGTGATAGTAACATGCTTTTAGGAGTTACTTTTCATAATATCTACGAAACCATAATTTCAAAATTTAGGCATTTCTTTTACACAAGACTCATAAACCACTAAATTTAATGAAAATTCCTAAAATTCCAACATTAGCATCAAATTCAAAAATAAAGTTCTAACTCCAATATTTTATGCATGCCATAATGACGTGCATCTAGAGATACTATTTACCAATTTAAGCCATTTTCTCATTTTATGAGACTTAAGAATCCATAATTGCTCTAAATATTCCACATAATATATTTATCATATTTTGACCCAATTAACACATTGAAATACCAAATATACCGTATTTTACCCATATTGAACAATTTGCTCTTAAGATAACCCCAAATGCCTTTATTTTCATAAAAACCCTATGAGTACAATATTATTGATTTCCAAATTTCAATATACATCACCATGAAAATAATTAAACAAATTAATTAATCAATTTCCATACTTAATCAAACTACATTAAAATACCTTAAGTCATATTACACACTTAAGGTTACAAAATAAGATTTGTTGCACCATCAACACGAAAGCTCATACTCTTCACATATTCTTACTTTCTATAGATTTGGTACCACCTCTTCATACCATAAAATTATTAACATAAAATTGTCATCATAACAATATCAAACATGAGATATCATACAAAAATACATATTGTTTACAAAACCCTAGTTATTATTTGTATCTTTAATAAAAGTGTCTCTAGTCTTTAAGCATATATAACCAAAGGCTCCTAATCCAAGACCAATAGAAAACCACCTAATAATCAATAAAAATACAATATTAAAACTCAATAAAATAACCAAAGGAAATATAAGGCAAGGAAGGATGGAAAATGGGGCAAAACCAAAGCAAACCAAGGCACAAGGGTCAAGTTGGCTATGATAAGAATTGGTGTAACTAAGAGGGAGGTAGCTTGAGTGACTCATGTGGCTAAGGGAGGGATGTAATACCCCCAAAATTTACTTAGCCTAATACCATATCATTAATGCCCTAATTTGATTCTAATCTTGAGAAAATATTGTTTCAGCCTTAACGCAATTTCTTAATTGCAAAACTTTAACCGAATCTGAATCTTTGACCTAGATAAATCATATTTTATAAACCAAACTCAACGCTTGCTAAAATTTCCACTAATCCTAACTATTTTGACTAATCCAAAATTACCTAAGCTAATCCCCAAACCTTTTTCTCCTTTTATTTTCTTTTCTCCTTTCTCCCATCAACTTAAGCTACACTAATTGATTTCTCTGCAACTTACACTTACAACTTATATCCCTCTCCACTTTCATCATCTCCCGTCATCTTTTCTGTAGTTATCCATCATCCATCACCCAATCTTCTTCTTCTTCTTCTTCTTCTTCTTCTTCTTCTTCTTCTTCTTCTTCTTCTTCTCCTTGTCCTCTTATCTCTGCAGACCTACACACACATTCACACCACCCTAATACTCTGCCTTATTTCTTCTTCTTCCTTATCCTTACGCAACATACAAACTCACCCTCACCTGCATTTTCATCACAACACACAACCATCACCTCCACTTCCATTTCTCGTGACCTACACCACTATCATACACCATTACACACATGAATTCTCCCTCTATTTCCTTTTTTTCCTGATTTGCACCACACACACACGTGTGTGTGTGTGTATACATACATACATACATACATACGTACACTAAACACTCTCCTTCATTCCTCTTTTATTTTACTTCACCTTCTACCCATTTTGTGTCCAAAATTTTCCTTGATCTCTCCCTCTTCTTTCTCCTTTCTTCCTTGTTCTTTTCCTTCTCTTCTCTACCCTATTTTGCTTGCTACACCACCATTTCCACCACCAACACCACTATACACCACCACATGCCGCCCATCGATCGGTGGACCAACCACAAAGGTCACCCCAATCTTCCCCAACACCATCGCTGGCCATTGCCGCTGATCACTACCTCTTTTTCCTTCTTTTTTCTCTCACATGTTGCATTTTTGAGAAATGCATGGCTTGCACATGACCTCAAGCATAGTTGTGCAATATACAAATTTCCTATCACATGCCCGTGCAACTTAGCACAACTTGATCTTGCATCCTTGCATGCTTGCGCACAGCCAAAATGCACGCTTGTGCACACCTGTTCGATTTATGACCTATTTGCCAATGATCTAGTATGACTGTGCCACTTCGCACTGCCTAGCCATGTGCGATCCTACCTCTCAACTAGGGTGTGCACTGCTTGTAGCATGCTCGTGCAACACATATTTTTGACTGTGTAGCCCTATTTTGACCCTCTAACCTTATTCAAACACCACCAAACTTTTACCATAGCTCCACCACACATTATACTATACATCCGCACATCTCAAGCATCCTTTTGATTGTGGTTATTTCCATTTTATACTCTTCAACTTAATTTCTCCCTCGTTTATACTTTTTGAGCCTAACTACATATTTTGTTATTTTTTCTAGACAATATCTTGGTAATCTTAGAGGAAGAAGTCTAGGATTTATGTGCTTAGAGCTCAGTATCCTCGTTGGTAAGGATATTAATTGATGTTAAAAGTTTTTGTGTTGTTTGCTTGTATGGTCATGTGTGTTTTCCGTGACATCCTTGCTATATGATTTAATGTATGTTATTCATTATATTTTGTGATGATATGGATATTATGTTTGAAAGAATATAAGAATGGGTAAGAGTTATAGTTATGATTTTTTTGTAATAATGACATAATTGTGGGAATATATCTTATGGTATAAAATATGGGCTAAATAAGCTATGATAAATAGACATAAGCATTTTTATGAGGTGTGATGATGATTGGTGAATTTGAAAAATAATGCGTGTGGAAGGTACATTAATTTATAAAATTAGGGCTATTGTTGTTCTTAAGGACATTTTGGTCATTATGGTATAATAAAGGAATTTTTGGTATTTTATGTGTTGGGTGGATTGAAATATAATTAGGATATCCTAAGAAATGTTTGGAAGTATTATTGTTTGTTTTGGGGTCCGTCAAAAATGATGTGGTGGTTTAATTAGGGTATAATATCTTAAGATGGTAGTGTTATCATTCCATGTGTAAAATTTAGAGTTTATCCATATTTTGGATATGTTGCTAATGAGTTGCCTTATAAGGATATTTATTGAACTTATTACTTATGTGAGTCTCATAGGGTGAATTATGGATAATATATGAGATTAGGGTTTTTGGACATGTCTGTGAGTAATATCTTGAGATAAGATAATTATTGTATGTGTATGACATGGGAGTTAGACCATGAATTTCGGGTATAATAATGTTGATGATATTAGAGAATGATATATTGTAATTTGTGGTTCAATAATTAATATGGGAGAATGAATGCTAAGAAGTGTGTAATTAGGGTGTGAGCAGATTAAGGAATTTGACATGCGTGGTGTATTTATCTATTTTATTGTGTTCGATACTTGATAATATATCTTGTATAGGATACTAATCACTTAAGTTAAAAGAGCATGTGAGTAGGACCAAGGTGATGTATTTATTTATATATATTCCATTCTATTAGAAAGAATAATAGCTTGGGAGTGTTCTATCCTAAGAAGGTGATATTTTTAATCTCCGTTCCATCAGAAAGAATAGTGGATTGGGAGAGTTTGGCCTCAAGAAGGTGTTTTAGTTTGTTCCATTAGATTAATAATGGTGGGTCCCTTCTCATCGTGAAATAAAAATATAATAGTATAACATATGGAAAATACACTAATAATTTATAGTGGAAGAGTATGTGGGTTAGGACCAAGGTGTTATTTTTATATATATACTCCATTCCACTATAGATAATAGTGGCTCAGGAGCATTATGCTTTGAGAAAGTAATGTTTTCAGATCCATTCCGATGGATGTTAATAGTGGTTTAGGTGTGTTGTCCCTAAGAAGGTATTTTAGATCATTCCACCTATTTAAGAATAGTGGGGTTCTTGCACTCCACATATATAAAAGACTAAAAATGGATTATACCTAATAAAGAGATCTGAATCACTATTTTTCTTATGAGATGCTTCATTTATCTGTATATTATCACCTTTTGTGAATACATATACTATTTATATTCCTACTTCGATATTATTTTTTCCTTATTCAGTACATAGCATGTCGATCACCTATTTTATGAGAGCTGCTCATTTCTACAAGTAGGAGACCCTAATTCGTATGTGTAGATCTTAGAAGATTACCTAGATGATTTTGTTGCCTATGATGTGCTATGTGGGGATGAGTGAATTTATATGTACTGGGGGTTTGGGTGAAGAGTAATATTATCCAATAGTTGTATTTACTCATATATCTTTTTGAACTCTTGATCCATAGTATTCCTTATTTTGTATTTTGTTTATTATAAATCGGAGTTAAACTCCAAACTCATTATTGTATTATAATTCTTTCTTTCTTTTCTAATTTCCTTGTGTTTTTATAAATGTTTTAGCTTTGGGATTGATATAAGGATGGTTGAATAAATCAGGCTTATGTCAATTCCTATGGTAACCCCTAATACATTACTTGTATACGTCTATTGTAAAACAAAATTTTTCAGTAGTAAAAATTGGGGTGTTACAAGGGATCCATGAGCTCCTCACATTAAAGCAGGGGGTGTTAGGGCATCATGTTTGCCTCACTTTGGAGGGTTTTGGTAGCATGGAATGGTGGCATTGGGGAGGTTGTGCAATGAGAAGTGATGGAGTGTTTTGGTCCATTGCTGTAACACCCCTATTTTACCATCAATTTTTTTATTTTATTTTTGCATAAGCATTAATTACTAAATTACTAGGTGTTACCACCACACTTGGCATAAGTTTTGCCTAACGCTTTTCTTACACTAATTTCTAAGGCTAAAACATAACTCAACTGAAGCAATTTAGCATAAATAGAAATAATACATAATAAAGTTACGAATAAATATCATAGTACAATAGTATAACCAAAGTACAATATGGGACTTAAGAGTCTAATGAAAAACTGATTGTAACAAAAACCAACACCCAAAGGTACAAATTTGGTTTTCCCTAACTCTTTGACCCAAAGGCCCATTTTTAAAATAGAACATCTTCTTAAGGACTTGACTTATCTCGCTCACGCTTATAATCTTCATGTCATTCCATGGCCCTCACATAGTCATCTGTAAAAGTAGTATCAGTATAACTTCCTTATACTAAGTAAATCACAATACCTCATAAGAGGCGACATACCTATATTTCACATAGTCATGCAAAAACTAAATAACATACATAAGCACAAGGCATAAAACTTACAAACAATATTCATGGAGAAACATATATCATGGTCCAAGTTTTAACTCAACAACAAAACATACTAACCCACTTCTCATCATTTCAAAGTGTAAAGTCATATTTGATTAGTTAAATACATTCCAACCATACTGGTAAAGAACTAAGGCAACTATCGAAACAAAAATAAAAAATAATGCTAGGGTAGGGAAATAAGGCAACTACCAAACCAACAAATCTAACATAGACTAATATAGGGCACTAAGGTAACTATTGAACCAATAATCCCTCACAATATCAAGGTAGGAAACTAAGGCAACTACCAAACCAATAATCCATTTCTTTTATTTTATTACACAACAACATTTCCATTTTACTTCTTACTCGAGAGGGATACAAATCAAACCAGGGACACAACGATGCCCCTTGTCATTTTGGTGCATGAAAGTAATGTAATACCCTTACCTCAAACCTAGGGATATAGTGGTATGCTTGACCACACCAATGCTCAAAGGTAACACAATATCCTCCCATTATCATTCTCCTAGTTGTTAAATGCCAATACCCCCTATAGAGCCCGTAGATCATCTATAAAGTAGAGTAAGGCCTTCAATTGGTGTACAATGACACACCGGTGAAAAAAAATGAGGGCTAACACCTCACCTACAAGGTAGAGACCCCTAGAAAACAAACTTTCCCAACTTGAGATATTTCACTTTAAGTATTAATATCATATGAGGTGATCACATAAGTCACATACAACATAAAAATTTCCATTTTCCATACTTAACTATTTTTCCTTTTATTTTCAATTATTTAGATAAGCCCTAAGGTCATAGATCTATGTCAAGACAAGTAAAATATAAGGTTAACCTATCAAAAGGATAAGGCCATCCTAGAATTCATTTATTTGTAAATGATACATTACTTCAACATTACTAAAATAGCTTTCAAAACCCACGTTTCCACATTTTACTCATTTTTCATATCAAATATTATCATTATAAGATATTTATCATGAGCAGGAAAGAAGGTAATATTTTACATTATTTGATCATCTAGGCATTCTTTGTATTTCGACTATTAACTGTATTTTCTACTTTTAATGCATTTAATGGGTTGCACTCACCAAAACCCTAATCATACGACTATCACGTACCAAATCTTTCATGCAACATACATGTACACATTCAAAGCATGAAACATCATTATAAATAGATTATTATCATCATAGTACATGTAGGATAAAATCTCTAACCCTAGACCATGTGAAATAAAATTTATCATAAGCTAACCCTAATCATATATATTCATGTAAACTATCGTAACCCTATTTCCATGCATGAGAATTAATGAGGCATATACCATGGGATTTTAATCATAACATGATAATAATAGAATCCCTAACAAAATATTAGATATGCAGATGTAAAATAGTTGACGTATTACTATGCATCCAACTTATTTATTGATAATCATGCATATCATCCTTTTAGCATATTATCATTTCATCTTACATGCTAAAATACTTGAAAAGCATAAACTCTAGCATGATTCTAGGTCTAAATGTTTCTAGCATGATTGTACATAATGTTCTACTGCCCTATGAGTGAGTATATATACCTAACCCAAGCTTATATAAAAAGAGCCTTCTTCAAATCTCTCAAGAAATACCTAGGAATTTAACATCCAAAAACATACATATATTAGCATATAATATTACATAATAATAATCCATAATTACCAAAATAATTTACACTATTAACCAGTGGATTAAGCAAGAGGAAAGCAAAGGAAAGTCGAGTAACAAGAGAGGGAAGCTTTGGGGGTATGGCCAAGAAGGAGGGAAAAATAATGGTGCTATGTGCCATTATTGGGGAAGTTGTCATGGAAAAATAGGCCAATGTAGGGTGGGAGAAACAACAAGGTAAGGTGCAAAAAATGGAGAAGAAGAGGTGAAGGAAAGGTGGAAGAAGGGACGAGATTTTTGGTATAAATAGGTGCATGTAGAAGGGGGGCTTTGGCTAAAATGGCTGAAGGTGGGTTTGTTAGGCTTTAGTGGTTATGGATGAAAGGAAGGGGGAGGGAACAATATGTTTAGCTGATGGTGATAGGGTAGGAATGATAAGTTTTTCGGTGGTGTGGTTGTTTCAATGGGAAGAGCCAAAGGCAAACGAAAAGGACGAAGGTGCACGAGGAAGGGGAGGTTGAGAGGGTTTTGTATATAGCTTAGGGGGGAGCTATGTCACTAATGACTGGTGGTGGGTAGGGGGATTTGGTGTAGGTGGCTAGTGGAAAGGTAGGGAGGCTGACAGGTTGGCATTGCAGTAAATAAAAATGGTGAAATGAAAGGAGCAACGACGAGGAAAAGGGAAGAGTTTAGTGTGTGAGGGAGCTCAAGAGAGGCGGGGTTTTGTAGAATGATCGAGGGCATTTGGCTCAACACAAGAGGAGTATAAGAAGTGTTTTTTGGGGGTTGTGTGTAGTGAAATGAGGAGGAAAACCAGGAGAGAAAAATAAGGGGGAGAGGGGAGGTATAGTGTAGAGTGATGATTCACATGTAATGTGCTGGGGTAGGGGATAGTAGGGTGATGGTCAAGGGAAATCTATCATAGGTTAGGGATAGGATAAGGTAAAAATATATAGGTAAATATTTAGAGTAACAATAGCTAGTAGAAATTAAGGTTAACAACTAGGGTTATTTGATAAAATATATACCGGTTATGACCTAACCTAGGTTTAAAAATTTAAAAGCCCCATCTAGTATATTTTAACATAATTAAATTTTATAACTAATAATTCATAATAATATTACACATATTAAAAATACATTTATTACTAAATATCCTAAAATAGTTATTATAACTAATACACATAATATCAGTTGTAATTAGAATTTCTAGTAATGGGCTATTACAATTACAGTATGACGGTTTGGCATTTTGGTGGAGGGTGTAATGTGATTTGTTCATGTTTCTAGGCTTGCATAGTGTGGATGGCTCACGGTGAGGTTTCTTCACAATGTGAAGAGAGGGAAAAATTGTAGAATTATGCTGAAGGGAAAATGACGAACAATGACGAATGGACCACAAGGAAGCTTGGGGAAGAGAGAGTTAGTCTAGGGAGTTTATGAGGGATGCAAAAATATGAAGTAAAAAGTGAGAGGGGTGATATTTATAGAGGGAGAAGGGTGAGTTACATGCGAAAATGTTGGAGGTTAGGGTGTTGGCATGGGTTTGGTTTCTGTGACACAAATTAGAAAAGAAAAGGACAATGTCTAGTAAGGCTGGTGGTACAGGTTGTGTTGTAGGGTAGATGACATGTTGGCTAGTGTAAGGTTAGGAAGGGAAAGAAGAAAGGGAAGGGAACCATGAAGGAAAGTGTTTGCATGGCTAGAAGGGGAAATGAGGGAAGGAATTGATTAGGATAGGGAAGAAGGAGATAAAGAAAAAGGAAAAGGAAAGAGAAAAGAAAACAAAAGAAAATAGTTGAGGGTTAGGATTATGATTAAGTTTAAATTTTGATTAGGGAATTACGAAAAAATTAATTTATCAACCTTTTGAGGTTACATTTAGGTTGAAATACTAATAACCTGAAATTAAATTTAGGATTAGGTTTAGATTTATAATTAAGGAAATAGGGTATGTTAAACATATTATTATTCATGAGATTAGGAGTAGGTCAGGATATTAATTACTCGAGATTAAGAGTAGATAAAATTTTGGGTATTACATCACTACCCTATTAAAAGTGACTTTGTCCCCAAAGTTAACAAGTTAAGGTTGGGGATGAAGATGAAAAATAATGTAAGGAAAAGTGATCTTAGTTGTTATTTCTATGAGAGTTGACACTACACTACCATATACTACCCTCTTAAAAGAGAGAGAACTCTGAAACCTAACACACTTGTACTAAAGAGCTTAGGATACATCTCATGTATGTCTATCTCTGTCTTCTAGATCACCACATCTTCTCTATGGCAGATTTAGAGAATCTTCACGAGTGGATTGATGAGTTCATATTTTTGACATATTTTATACCCTTATAATCTTAATTTTTAGGATTTTATTTAAGTAATATAGGTGAATAATTATAATTTTATGCTTAAGTTATAATAATTATATAAATTTTATTATTTAAACTAAAATGATATAAATCAAGTAAATTTAGAGTATAATATTATTTGTGAATTTTTATTAATTTTATTTTGCAAGTAAATTATAAGAAAAAGGGTTGGGCCTTTGGACCAACGGCCCAAAAAGAAAAGAAAAAAAATCAAGCACAGCAGTAACATAAAAATCCATGAATGAGGGTCAATGAGGGTTGATGTAGGCAGTAAAGAAAAAAAAAAGAAAAAAATTGCGGTTACAAAGCTTTCAGGTAGGGCAACGCGAAAATTAGAGAAGTTAGAATTAGGCGGAGCCAAGAGCGCAGAAAAGAGACTAGCGTGCACAAAAACAAGGAAATAAAGAGAGAGGCCAGGGAAGCAGTAATAGGTAGAAAAAGCAAATGCAAAAGAAGAAAGACACGAAAGTCAGAAGAAAGGAAAAAAGTAGCGAAGGACAGCATAAGTACAGAGTATAGAGTAGGTAGCAGTAGCTTGCACTGGAAGGAAAAAAACGAAAAAAGAAGAATAATTGCATGAAAATCAACACGATCAAGAGAGAGAAATATGTAATGAGAAAAATTTGCAAAGATAGAATTTATTTTTCATCTGAATAAATTTTTGATCTTTATCTATAATTAATTTTGGTTATTTCATTCTATATTTATAATTTATATTTTTAGATATATATTTCTATATAATTAATTTAATAATTATGATTGACTAATTATTTATTATTGGGGAATAAACTAAAACTCTAGATTATGGTTTGAGATATGATTTTTTTTTGGGATATTGTTCTTTGACTCTATCATATATACTTTATATAGTGCATGCCTTATTCTGGTTTCCTTATAGTGACTGTATGTAGGATTATTTACCTCCTAGGTTGCCATATAAATATGCTAGAATTTATATGTTTAAATTGTATCTAGGTTAGATAATAATTTACCTAATAGTTTTGTGATTCTAACCAGAGTAGTAAAACGTTTAGATACGTGTGATTCAAAGTAGGGAAATACAACTAGACTTGCTTAGTGTACTAGTTTGGGTAGTTAGATTGAGATCCTTCCAATTATACTTAATGCATTAAATCTAGTTAAATATAGGAGCCGCTTGTTGCTAATATACTACTAGTATTTGACAGGATTAATATTGGTGCTTTGTCATATTAATTATTTTAGGAAAGTAATATAAAGTGTATGAACTTGCTTTTGGTGTACAACTTGGTCAATCTCTTTCTCGTGAATAAATGATGACTTAGAAATTAATATTATATTTTGACCTAATCTAGTGGTGGATTTTGACTTTCCTAGCATATTTATCATATTTACAGTTATATATTATTATTATATTTTATTTATAACTTTTATCATTTTATTATTTTCTAATTTTATAACCCCTATTATTTTTTTTCATATTTATTTATTTTGTGTAATTTAGGGTTTTTATTTTTATTATTTTTGAACTAGTTAAATATACGTAAGCCCTCTTATTCCCCAGTATATAATGATACCCTTATTTACTAATACTACAATTGTCAACAAGAGGGTTTTAATTGTGTTTTGGCTATGACCACACCATGGAGATGATTTCGTATGGGTCTATCATACCTTGGTGTCAAGAATCTACAAGGGTCTCTAATCATAGGATAACAAATCATCGAGCTTGATCTTGTTGGGCCTAATCACATCGGAAGGATCTGTACTGTCTTTCCTTAGCTACGAGATGTGGAAAATATTATTAACTTGGGCTAACTCCAATGGAAGTGCCAAGTGGTATGCAACCTCATCAACTCTATTGAGAATCTCGTGAGGGCTAATATTCCTCAAACTCAATGTACCCTTCCTACCAAATCTCTCTACCCTTTTAGGGTGTGAAACCCTTAACAAAACTCAATCTCCTACCCTGAAATAATATCTACGATGCGTCTGATATACATAGATTTTTTGTTGACTCTAAGATTCCCTCATCCTATCCTGAATTAACCAAATCTCTTGAGTAATCTCTTCAATTAACTCTAGTCTAAGTTCAACAGTCTTTCTAATGTTTCTCCAACACAAATGTGTCTAACACTTGAGTCTATATAGTGCCTCAAAGGTTGTCATTCTTATACTAGCATGAAAAATATTGTTGTATGAGAACTCCACCAAATGTTGATAATCCTCCTAACTGCCTCAAAAATCCAAAATAGAAGCTCACATCATGTCCTAGAGTGTTTAAATCATTCTCTTAGTTTACCCATCTATAGGTGAGTGAAATGTGGTACCCATCCTCAACTTTGTGCCTATATCCTCTTGCAAGTTCTCCTAGAAGCATGAAAGAAATCTTGAATTCCTATTAGATACTATGTTAGTAGGCTTACCATGATTCCTTACCACATACTTCATGTAAGCATTGACCAGTTGATCCATTCTCTAAGTTGACGGTAGTGATTAGAGTTGGGACGAGGGAAGGTTGTAGTGATAGCTGGTGGTGGAGAGTTTGTTGGTGGGCTGTAGGGAGGGTAACGTAGCTTGCTAATTTAGTTAATCGATAGACAATGACCCAAATCGTATTGCATCCACTATGATTCCTTGGGAGTTCGCTCACTAAATCCACGGAGATGGAGTCTCACTTTTATCTTGTAACATCCAAATGCAAGGCCAACCTTGTAGGTCTATAGTTCTCTATCTTGACTTTCCTACATGTTAAACATCTTGACACAAACTTTGCCACCTCTCACTTTATACAAAGCCACTAATAGATCCACTTGTATTTATTGTACATTTTATCCCCTTCTAGGTTAACAGAATAGGGAGTACATTGACTCTCTTCTAAGATCCAACACTTTAAAATAGCAAAACTTTGAGGTAGACACCAATGACCCTTGTAGCTAATACTACCATCCTCATGAATCAGAAAGCCCTAATCTCTACAATCTTGTATCTTCTGCCAAATCCTATCAAGCTTAATATCTCTAGGCCACTAAGCTTGAATATTGTTAGTTTAATTTTAAATCACTCATCTAGACCTCTAAATCACCATATCAAGTCAGCTCTATCCCCAACTAACAAATCTCCTCAAGCAATCAATTAACCACCGCACAATAACTCAAAGATTGCCATGTTTTCATACTCAAGGCATCTAAAATAATGTTTACCTTACCCTCATGGTAGGTTAACTCAATATCATAATCCTTCACCACCTCTATCCACCTCTTTTGCCTCGTGTTTAACTTCTTTTGAGTGAATATATACTTGAGACTCTTATGGATAGTGAAGAATATACACTATGTCTCGTATAGATAGTGTCTCAAAATCTTTAACACGAAAACAAGTGTGACCAACTCCAAATCATGTGTTAGATAGTTCTACTCATGCTGCTTTGACTTACGAAAAGCATAAGAAAATGCATTTTCGTGGTGAATCGGCACACATCCTAGTTTGTGTTTTAACACATCACTATATACCTCAAATCTGTCTAATCCCAATGGTAGAGTGAAAACCGGTGTTGTAGTAATGTGCTCTCACATGCATCATCCCACTGGAATCTATTCGTCTTCTATATAAGTTTCATTAAGGGACAAGATACTTTCAAAAAGTCCTGAACCAATTTCCTATATATTACTTTACCAAAACTAGGAAACTATGAACCTTGAGAATGCTTGTGGGTGCCTTCCACTCTATAACTACAAACTTCTTCGCAAGATCCATGATGGCTCCTCTTGTTGACACCATATGTCCTAAAATGGGAATCTGTTGAAGCCAGAACTTGTACTTGTAGATTTTAGCATATAGCATGTGCTCTATAAGTAATGAAAAAAAAGGGTGCAAAGATGTTGATTGTGCTCCTCTTGAATCCTAGAGTTTGGCAAAATAAGGTTGATGAAGACCACCACTAACTGATCAAGGAATGGCTGAAAATTTATCATCATCAAGTCAATAAATATGGTAAGCTCATTGGTGTTCCCAAAAGTATCACTGTGAATTCATAGTGCCCATAAAATGTCCTAAATTTCATCTTCATGATCTACAATGCATAGCTAGTGATAGTCCTCAAGTCAATCTTTAGGATGATTGTAGCACCTTAAAGTTGGTTAAATAAATCATTGATCCTTAAAAGCATATGTCATTTCTTCACAGTCAAATGATTCAGATGTTGATAATTGATACATAGAATAAGATTCCCAACCTTCTTCTTCACAAAAAGAACTAGTAATCCTCTTGAAAGCACACTTGGATGCATATACTCGTGGGCCAATAACTCTTCCATATGAGACTTCAAATCTTATAACTCTACTGGTAATGTGCCTTCAAAACTAGCTTCGCTCCTAATACTATAGCTGCATACTGGCAGCATACCTGATATCTTTTTTGGGAGCACATTTTAGAAGTCCCAAGCTATTAGAATATCCTCTAATTCTTACATGTCCTTGTTCAGCTCTTGAATATTACATATGTACATAGGATAACCCCTCTAAACCAATGAATATAGTGTATGGGTAATTATATCCTTCATTGTAAACTTAGACATGCATCTTCTATGGGAGACCCTAGCACTCTGAGGTCCCCATGACACTATACACTTTATGTATAATCTATCACTACTTCATATCTTCCTAACATATCAATCCCAAGGATTATGTCAAAGTCATGTGGGTCCGTATCAACTAAATTTACTAGGAAGTCTAACCAACCTATTTCTAAATCTCTTAGTGCAATATAACCTTCCCCTAGATGTAATACAACAAATATAGACACACTAGCAGATGGTGATAAGATAAATTTAATAGCAAAAGTAATAGATACAAATGACAAAGAAGTACCCAAATGAAAAAAAAACACATCCATTAGTAGTGAAAGGATAATAAACATACTAGTGGTCACATCTAGACGTTGATTAACCTTTACTTAGCTAATGACATTCAGGCACCCTCTTGAGTGTCCTCCCTAGCATCCTCCATGGTACCCTCTAGTACCTTTGGTCTATCCTCCTCCCTATGGTAATGGGTGAGGCCTCAATGGTCTCCCCTTAGCCTCCTTAGGTTGTACATTGGCTGGGGCAGGTGCCCTCTATTGTTGTTGTTGTTATAATAGTGGCTGGTAGATCTACTAGTGATAAGCTTGTTGGGTTGGTACCAACAATCCCCTATGCTAAAACTGACCATTCTGTGGCTGGAAACCTATAGGCCTACCTCCTCAGAACTAAATCCTGCCTCTAAAATCCTATGTCTCAAGCTTGTTATCAAGAATGGAAGCTTGTTCTTGTACCATTATAGAGGAAATACATGCTCACTCATACAAGGTGGCTAAGTTTTAAAAATCCACAACATCCATCATTTGATAGATGATGAAATGAAGTCCCTACTGAAACTAGTAGACCACAGTAGAATCTTTAGTTGCTACGTCTGGAGAAAACATCAATAACTCCGTGAATCCAGCATGGTACTATAGAATAGTCATACTACCTGGGAAAACCACATAAATTCCTTAAGCTTTTCCTTCTTAAGGATATTGAGATAAAACTTTATGTGGATTTCCATCTTTAAATCCTCCTACGACATCGACAGTCCTCTTTGAGCATGATGGGGCAACCACTAGGCGTCTATGGCCCCTTAAAGGAAAAAGGTTTCTATACTTGCCTTTTGAGAAGGTGGACAGTTGATTGCCTTAAATTTCTAGTCCAAATTCTGGATCCATCCCTCTAGGATGATCATATCCTCCTCATTGACATAGAATGGTGTGTAATGACCAGTGACCCTCCAAAGTTAGTTCTCTCTAATATTCTCTTGTGGCTAACATAAAGGTGGTGGAGGTAGTTGAGGCTAGGGCGGCGGGGGTAAATGCCTCATGAACTTGATGAATGCCTCAAAAGTCTCCTCTAATTGATCGACACGACCATTCAGGGCCATGGCAAGCTAGCTGTAAGATAAAAGATGTGTTAGGATAAAAAATTCCTAGCTTACTAGCACATATTACACATAAATACATTCAAGGCCACTTAGGCTACTAATTCTCAATTTCTCATAAGTTAATCCAAGTTTTTGAAGAATCAAATTTTCAAAATGTGAAATAAACCAATAAAATTGAATAAGGGATCATTTTAAAACTTAAATTTTTTTAAACCAAAACACGGTATTCAAAATTAAAGCTTTTATACCAATTTATAATACCCCAAAATTTACTATCGAAAAAATTCATTTTTAGTAGAAGCTTAATAACAACATAGATGGGTGTTATCACCGTACTCAACATAAGTTTGGTTTACGATACTATCCTTACATCGAATACAAGGCTAAACAATTATAAAAATTGAAAACATGGTAAAATAGAGAACAAGTTAGATTCATAATGTAAATAAAGGTTTGGAGGTTATATTCGAGTACAGTATACAAAATTGAATAAAAAGGATATATGATTATCAAGAGTATTAAAAGGTATCCAACCAAAGCTAGTATGTGGAGAACATGACTTTATGTCCTAAAATCCTATTCCCAAAGAAAAGGTCACTTATCCCCTCTTAAGGCATTATAAGTTGTATACTCTCCAAAGGGTACTCAGCGACCTGCATAAAATCACTTGAGTCGTTTGCTCATAGGAATGAGTAACTTCTATAAAAAGGATGATCAATATGCTATGTACCGAGTAAGGTAACAATACAGTCATAATAATGTCACATAATTTCATGATGTCACATTAAGGAATACACATGCATATAGATTAACATAATATGATACCAACTTGTTATTGATCCCAAGTCTCATAATATGGAATAATCAAGATCCATAACCTTGTTTACATTGATTTTAGGGATCTCACTATTCTCAACTAATGGGACTGTATCAACAATATATAACCACAAGGCAAAAACACTCTTGGCTACTATTATCATATTGTGGAATGTATAGGTACAATCATAGGGGAAAATTGCTCCCAGCTACTATTCTGGTCGAGTGGAATGGAAAGTTATAATTGGTCTTAACTCACATGTTCTTTTACTTTACATGATTAATATCTTATCAATGATTATGATAATTCCAAATATTTATTTCATATTGAGTTTAGGGAGCCTACTATTCTCAATAGGTGGAATAATAACCATGATATACAACCCTAGGGTAAAAATACTCTCTTACATATTATTCTCATCCAATGGAATAGATAGGTATAAACCCAAGGTAGAGTTCTATTGGCTATTATTCTCATCCAGTAGAATGGATATGTATAATCATTCTTGACTCGTATAATATTTTAAAATAAATGATTAACATATTATTCATGGTTATTTTTCTCAAAATTATATTATAGGTCACATATAGATATGAAAGACACATAATTGAAACATGTAAAGTAAAAAATGTAACACCCCCAAATTTACTACTAAAAAAATTCGTTTAAATCAAAGGTTTAGCGGAAGCAAAGGATAAAAAGGTAAACTTGGGGACATTATCGCCACACTTAGCACCAGACCGGTTCACTCTTACCGTTCCAGTACTAAGTGCTAAGGCTAAATCCGATCAACATTAAGTACGAAGTATCATAAAACATAAGACGACATTTAACATAAATCATTAATAAGATATAAGTCAAACAGAAGTTAGAATACGATTTAGGATTACAACCCCAGAATACGTTTTTCAAAACGGGAAATGTAACAAAAAATACAGCTAAACAAAACAAATCCCGAAGGATCAGTATCCGGATTGCCTACTCACTCAAGTCAAGCCTTCCACCCCAATATAGTATCTGATTGTAAACCTGCACAGGAGGTCTGCTCCCCACAATTAGTGGATCATCACAGGACCCATTCAACCAAGA
This sequence comes from Tamarix austromongolica, assembly GCA_039764185.1. Lineage (NCBI taxonomy): Eukaryota > Viridiplantae > Streptophyta > Magnoliopsida > Caryophyllales > Tamaricaceae > Tamarix > Tamarix austromongolica. Next base: position 66,631,221 of record CM077813.1, on the reverse strand, counting down.
TAGTATCAGTACGGCTCCGATACTGAGTAAGGTAGCAGGTGCGCTAAGGCCAACCTACAAACATACAACATAACACACATAGCACAATCACATAGGCAACATGTAATAATATAGATGATGCAGGTCGGCTATGGTCCAATCAGACTTACTTCCTTGTAGATCTCTGTTAATTATAGTTATTTCACGCCATAATCTTTATTAATCCATGCGAGTGCGGGAACCCCACTATTATAGCCGGTGGATCGGTCACTTATAGGGAAAAACGCACCTAACAACTATTATAGCCGGTGGATCGGTCACTTATAGGGCAGAACGCGCCTAACCACTATTTTATGCCGGTGGATCGGACTGGCCCCGACTCTCATGGTGTTCCACTGTAAGTACTTAGTATCTCTTACGTGTATTAACAAATTAGGGTTTGGTTTACTGAGCTCGGGATCCCCCACTATTATTGCCGGTGGGCTGGTCACTTGCGGGATGAAGTCCACACCACTATTATTCGCCGGAGGATCGGTCACTTGCGATACAATAGTCCACACCACTATTCCTTAGCGGTGGATCGGCTGGCCCCGGCTCAGTACTCTTTCACTTTACATGATTAGTATTTTATCATATCTTATTCAACAAATTCCGCCCTAGACATGCATTACTAACTCCAACTATAATTATCCCCCAAAGAGGGCCCGTCCCATATCTTGAGACTCGGTGCCCACTAACTCACACCCCGACATCCATTTCCTTTGACACTTACCCTTTAATGAAAACCCAACTCCTAAGGGTGCGGGTTAGGGCCCAACACCTCACGAAATCAACTCCACCTACCATCACCCTCGAGGGTCTTCCCTTGAAAACCCTAATTAGACCTATGTGGCCTAACTTCCTCTCACTTACACGACCATTGCTCCATCTATCTCCCCACATCTCACCTTAATTAGATCTAATCCCCAAACATATCACTTTACCTCTCGATTTCGCATATGACTAGAAAAACCCTAGTTAGCCACCTCAAACCCTAGTGCCTTTCTTCTTCCACAAGTAACCTCTCCCTTTTCTCACTCAATATTCCTTCTCTCCCATGGCACCCATACTCACTCCTTACATAATAAATCCCCATTCTTAACCCATATTCCACTCTCCCTTAATCATTTGTTTTTTACTTCCACAATTTTCAGATTACTACTTCCTCCCAAAACCCTAATCGAGATTCTTACACACCCTCACACCGACCTACGTAATATTTTTCGTCCCAAGTCTCCAATCACTCCACAACTCTCCCCTTAGCTTATTTACACCCTAAATCAACCTTTCTCACGTAAGGATCACCCCCATGCAAGTTTTGTTCATCCCATGCAAACTCCTGAAGTCCCCATGCAAACCCTAGGATTTCCATGCATGGTTCCCATCTCTCGTTCATTTTGGTCAACCTCATATCCCCCTTAGCATCTCACTTCCCATTTGTTTCTTATTGTCCTTTCATTTCCCATATCATAATATCATTTTTCCTAGCATGCATGTCTTAGAGGGCCATATCATATCACACCACAATCACCACTCATACATATCATACTCATGCCATACGAACACATACAAAACATACCTCAACTCCAAGCTGCGCTACACATACGACAAGTTAAGGAAAATCATACGATACATAATATAACATGAAATACAAGGCATCTAAGGCATACAATTCACATAACACACATGGGCCTTAGCTACATCCTTACCTAAAGTGACGCAGGGCTTGGAGCACGCTCCTACAACTCTTTGGGACTTTGGCTCGATTCACCTATAGGAGGATAAGATTAATGGTTAGTTCCCTTCTACCCGAAAATACTATTATTTCTTATTTTAGTCTAAGATTAGGTATTTATTATTACACGGAGTTTTATAAGTGAAAACTAGGGTTTTCTTTCCACCAAGCTAGCCTACTAGTTATTACTAGTTAAAATGTACTTATGTTATTATTCATAACTATATTTCTATTATCAACCTAATAGCTTTATTCCTTCTAATAATAGTACTAATACTTGTTAAAATAAAATAGTGCTAATAATAATAATAGTAGTAGTAATACCCATGCTCTTAGAAATAGAATCCCTATCATTTTTAAGGTCAAGGATAATAATGGTTCTAGGGCAAGATAATATTATAATAATAGTATTACTAACAAGGCGCTAATATTATTGAAGATAATAATGATATTAGTTGTATTTGGAATAATAATATAAGGGTTCGAATGTTTTTATTATAATAATATTAGAAAAATAATAACAATAGTACTTGTACTAACTAATAATGACACCAAAGTAATAATGTTAGTAACAAGGGCATTCGGAACAATATTGGCAAAGTTTGAATAATAATAATAGTAATAATACTAAGGTTGGGTATTCTCCTTCTATAGTAACAAAAGGGGAAAACATGCCAACTTCGGTTTCAATAATGTTAATAATAATAAAAATAATAGTAATATTATTAACAATGCCAACAACAACAACAACAATAACAACAACAATAATAATAATAATGATAATAATAATAATAACAGCAAAAATAATAATAGTAATAATAATAATAAAGTAATAATAATAAAAATAATAATGATAATAATAATAACGTTAAGCATAGTAATAATAATGATAATAACCATAATATAGTAACCAAAATGATAATAATAATAATAATAATAATAATAATAATAATAATAATAATAATAATAATAATATAAGGGTCCAAATATTTATTTCAATAATAAAAGTGATATTGGATAAAGTTAGCATTAACAAGATTAACAAGATAGTAATAATAATAATAATAATAATAATAATAATAATAATAATAATAATAATAATAATAATAATAACAATAATAATGATAATAATAATAGTAATAATAATGATAACAATATAGATAATACCATTAATATTATTAAATAATTAATATCTATATAAAGTAAGTTTAAGGGTTGGGAGAGTTGGAGAACCACCTAAGGCAGTGGTGGCATCGGCGGCGGCGCACGGCGGTGGCGGTTGTGGGAGTTTGAGGTGGAGGAAGAAGGAGAAAGGAGGGAGGAGGATAAGGAAGGGAAGAGGAAGAAAGGGAGGTGAGGGGAGGTAGAGGAGGCTCCCCTGGTTGTTTTGGAGGGTAGAGGTGGCGCTGGTGGCGGCGGGAGGTGGTGCGAAGGGCGGTAGGGGCTTGAAGGGTGTAAATTGGGTTGGAAGTTTTGCACGGCCGGGGTGGCTCGTGCAGGGAAAATCAAGGAGCAAGGAGGGTGTAGTTAGGTAGAGTGTGGTGCAAGGGTCGGTTATGGGGGTTTTTGACCGTCGGCGATAGGCGGCGGCTGCGGAAGGCTCGTCTAACGGGGCGGCGGTGAGGATGGCTGATCCTAGGGTTTCGGGGTCCAAAACTTCAAATTAAGGTAAGCTATGGGGTATATATATATAGGTCGATTGGCTGGGCAAGGACAAGGGGAAGAAGACAAAGGTGTGCAAGTGCCAGGCAGGCTGGCCGGTGGCGGCAGTCGAGGCAGTGCCGCCATGGCAGGGCGGCAAGGTCGAGAGAAGAGGAAAAGGGAAAGGGGCAGGTTGCTCGGGAGAGAGGAAAAGGGTCGGTTGGGGTCAAATTGGTGAAAGAAAACGACGGGAGAGGGAAGGGGAGGATGGCCTGCCGGTGCAGGTGGCTGCCGGCAGGTGCACGGTCGCAGGGTAGGGGTGCGGTCACGCAAAGGGAAGAAGAAAAGGGAAAGGGGGTGGACCGGCGGTCTAGGGAGAAAAGAAGGGAGGGGGAGAACCGGCCGGTTGGCAACGGTTACTTGTTACTAAGTGAAACGCGGCGTTTCAGAGGATATTGGGGCAAAACTCTGCGTCGCGCTCTGCGATGCAGGCTGGACGCGCTGGGCCGCGGGGGAAGGAGAAGGAAGGGAAAAGGGGAAGTTGGGCCGGGCGAGGCCCATCTGGCAGGGAAGAAGAAAGGAAAAAGAAAAGGAAGAAAAAGGGAAAAAGGTTTATTTTTTTTTTGGTTTTTTGATTTTGCATAAATTATTTAGAATATTTTTGCGTTATTTAGAATAACAATATTTAGAAAATAATAATTAATTCCTTTTTAGCTTAATTTAGGTTATTTTAGATAAATTTCCTTAACTTCCATGTTAATTAGAAAAAATACCCTAATTTTTTCCCAATTAAATTCTTTATTATTTTCCTCTTAATTTACCTTAATTAACTCTCTTAATTTTAATAAAATAATTTATATAATTAACTTTCCTAGTAAGTCCTTATTTGGCCATAATTTCAAGAATTAGAATTTTGGGGTATTTCAAAAAACCACATGGATATAAGATCATTCTTTTTAAAAAAAAAAAAAAGGCCATAGTTCTTCCATAAAACCCTAATTTCACAAGATGGGCATAACTTCTCCTATAATACTCATTTTATCATCAAATTTAATAAAAATCCCTAAAATATTATTATTGATAAGATATACAAAAATTAAGTTCTAACTCTAACATTTTACATGAAAAACACCCTACAAGGTGACAAATAGGGTTTTATGGAATGGAAATGACAAAATAAAAGGTAACACACAATGTAGAGTGGTGTAAGAGTAAACTGCTCTTTACATCCACTGCCAAAAGGTTCTTCCTTTTAGATTTTTAAATAGTGACATATTTTTATTAATGATCACTCTCAGTTTATGAGCCTTACTATTTCTATGACCCTCTACGAGATGATTTACAAATTCAATTATTTATCTTCTATAGACTCACCACATGAATATTTCAAGGATGATAGCTAAACACTTACTAGCCCCTTAAAATGAATTTTTAGAGGAGGTTGTGATTATAGATAATTCTCACCAATAATATAAGATATGAAAGTGTAAAACTTTCGATGAGATGTAATCTAGATAGATGTAATAAGAGACATTAAAATATGAGAATATTTATAGTTATAGAAGTGAGAAAAGAATACTTTTCAGTAAAAACTTTAAATTATGAAAGTTTAAAAATTTTGAGTGAGCAATTGAATGATTTGAGAGAAAGAGATTAATTACACAATCAATGTTCTAAAAATTAGTTGTAATAAATGTAAAGGGACATTATTAATAAGGGTTTCCCTTGTCTTATAGTCATTAGATACAAAATCACAAAAAGCTGTTTCTCCCGATAGGTAAAAAATCAATATTTAATGCTGACTAGTAGATCATTCCAGCCAATCTAGTTGATCAGGTGTATGTCTAGTCAATCAGTATATCAAACCACTCAACTATTTATGTTTTTTCCAAAAATGAAAGTTATCGTTGTGAAAACGAGTCAATCGGCTAATTCAAACCAATCAATTGTTTATGCATAGTGCATAGTTGGTATTAAGAACATATGTAAATAGTGATTTGGTATGGTAAGACTAGTTGATGTATTCATTATGCTAGTCAATTGGTTTTTCTAAATCAATTGATCGGTTATGAACCAGTTATTTAGTTTGGCAGAACCAGTCGATGTGTTTAAGTAGAGAAGAATAGGTTTTTGCAAAAGTGAAACCCATAAACTGGTTGTTAAACTATTCGATCAGTTTTACCAAACTAGTCGATCGGTTTGGCAACACCAGCTGATGTGTTTAAGTAGAGAAGAGTGGTTTTTCTACAAGAATAAATCCCATGGATTCTGTGGACTGGTTGGTCAAACAAGTCAATCAATTTGGGATAACCAATCAATCGATTTTATCCACTAGTCAATCTGTCCAAGTTTAACTCAACCCATGCCTTTGATCAAATTGAACCAGCTAATAGGTTTAAGGACTAGTCAATTGGAACCAGTCATTTTGTTTTGAAAATACTTTTAAAGAGTTTATGAAGTGAAATCAATTCAAGTATTTTTCAACAAAGTGTTTTAATTAAAATATTAACTTTTCTCAACTTAACTTTTTATAAAAAAATCTAAGTCTCATGAAATATTATCCTTAATCTTGGAACCTTGATTGGTCTTTTACATTTTCACCTTTAGAGTATGCTTTGAGTGAAATAAGTTAGTTATACATGCACACTTAAGTAAATGCATTAGTTATCAAGATCCATTTGTTATTATCAAAACAAGTATAATAAAATTACTTAACCTTTGAGGTCAACATTATACATGTGATAATAACATGATTCTAGGGTTATTTTTTTATAATGTTTAAGAAACCCTAGTTTTACAATTTAGGCATTTATTTTTCCACACAACTCATATATCCACCAAGTTTAATGAAAATTTCTAAAATTCCTACATTAACATCATATCCAAAAATTAATTTATAACTCAAATGTTTTATACATTCAATAATGACCTACCTCTATTCACCAGTTTAAGCCATTTTCTTATTTTATGGGACTTACGCCCTCTATAATGGCTTAAAAATTTCCAAATAATATTCTTCACATATTTTTACCCAATTAACATAATAAAATACTAGAGATGCCATATTTTACCTATATCAACTAATTTGCCCTTAAAATATCCCTGAATGCCCTTATTTTCACAAAACCCTACGAGTCTGGTATTATAGATTTCCAAATTCATACATATACATCATGAAAGCACTTGAAAACATTATTTAATAACTTTCCATAACTATTCAAACCACATTAACATACCATAGGTCATACTACACACTTAAGGTTACAAAATAAGATTTATCACAAGAACAACACATAATCTCATATTCTTAACATATTCTTACTTTCCAAGGATTTTATACCTTATCATACTACCATTAAATTATTAGCATAACAATATCATTATAAAAATATAAAAAATGATATATCATACAAAATAACACATTCCCACAATAACCCTAGTTTTGATGCGTATTCTTACCAAAAGCATCTTTGGTCTCTAAGCACATATAATCTATGACTCCTTCTCTGATAACTATTTAAAAACATATAATAATAAATAATAATACAATATTATAACTCAATAAAAAAATTTAAGGCAAATGAGTATGGAAAATGGAGCAAAATTGATGTAAACCAAGGGGTGAAGGGTCAAGCTAGCTACGATAGGAAATAACACAACCAAAAGGGAGGTAGTATGAGCGAATCATGTAGCTGAGGAATGGCTATGTGGGCTCCTCACATTGAAGGGGGTCGGGAAGTAGGAATACCTCACTTTGGTGGGGTGTTGGTAGAATATAAGGGTTGTATTGAGGAGGTTGTGCAATGTTAATTGGTAGGGTGTTTTTAGAAAGCTACAGTGTGAAGGTTTGGAATTAAGGCGATGATATGGATGTAAGTTAAAAGATCTTCAAAAATAATGAATGGATCTTCTTTATTCTTCAAACAATGAATCTTGAATGGATGTATGAAGTACTCATACATTCAAATGACACTTAAAACTATAATAAGATAGAAACTTTGATACTTCACAAAGATAAAAATCAAAATATTTTTAATGAGAACTCAAAAAGAATCACTCACTAAAGACAATCAAGAGAAACCACACATAGTAATTTTCCGATAACCAAGAAATCCTACAAAAATAAATGAAAAAAACTCATAAAGAGATTTTTATTACCTAACTCAACTCAACTTCATTTAACATCCCATCTCTCTATGTGTTAACATTATGCCATATATATAGGAATTACCTATGAAAATACCCACCTAATCAACCACATGACACGTTGGGGTTAGGGTTGCGTTATAAAAGTGACACATAAAATCATAACTATTAACAAAAATTTAGTTTATCACAATTGACTCCTTAGTTTTCATTATCTACTTTTGATGGTTGTAGTTGGCTTATGCCAGCTACCAATTTTTCACATTTGAATAGTTAACCATTCAACTAACTCACTAAGGCTTTGTTTGGTTGTGCAAAAATCTCCTACTTCAAAGATTCTTCAATTTAGAACCATATCTTCAAGAAAGTGTCTTTAACTTTGAAAACACTTCCAAGAACCTCAAAAAAATCATAAACATGTCCAATAATCATGTTTATATGTATAAACACATTTTCACCTACATCATTCCCCCGCCCCCCTCTTGAAAGAAATTTGACCTCAAATTTGAATCTTTGAATAAGAAATCCCAAAACATGAAAATATATCTTTCAAGATTATGTTTATCTTTAAATTCCTTGATAATATGTCTTTGGATGTTTGAAGAATCATCTAAGAACTCAGAAAATGCTGAAAAATAAAATTAGCTTTCAAATTAAAGATTCAAATGCAATGTATATACTATGCAATCTTTATGCACCATTCTTAAATCACCTAGAATCTTCACAGCATGGTCTCTACATGTCTTCAACTTACATGTTAGACCTTCGAAGTCATCATCACATGTCTTTGAATCCTTCAAAGGCACCATATGTACACAAAGTCACCATGGGTGGATATTATAATTCTTTTGCTTGCACCAATTCGAACCCTCTCAACATGAAACACACTTTATATTCTTCACCATATACACTTTCATACTCCTTAGAGTCAAACATATCCATGCCTTCCTTTTTGTCTTCTTTCCTTGCTTCACCTTTACTACTATCCATGGTCTCAATCTCCTTTGGTAAAAAATTTATTCTATTTGCACACTCCTTAGAAAAATGACTATATCCTCTACACTTATAGCATTGCTTATTATTAAGAACAACTTCAACCATCCTATCTTTTCCTTTCTCTTCACATGTAATCAATTTTATTTTATACATATTTAAACATGGTGAAACACCAATATGAGAAGAAGAAATGGAAGTTTTCAAAAATCATCTTTGATGTCTTATCTTGCTTTCTAAACTTCAATGCTGACTTGATCATACCATCCAACAAATCATAAGAAGAAACTTCAACCTTCTTACATTTAACCTTCCTAAAAAGCTTACACTTGTTTGCTCCCTTCTTTTTCTCACATCACATATAAGAGAAAGCCTTTCAAACTATAACACCCCCAAAATTCACTATTTTTTTAAAAGCGGAAGAATTTAGAATTTAAAACATGTGAATTCTAGGGATGTTACCGCCACACTTAGTACCAAACCGGTTCTCTCCGACTGTTTCAGTACCAAGTGCTAAGGCTAAGAAATAATTAACATTAAACTTGAACCAAGAGTTTATGAAAGAACTAGAAAGATCATAACACCAAAGATCAAAGTACGTGTAAAGAATTATAATTCATTTCCAAAAGAGAAATAAGCTTACAACTGATAAAATGTTCATTTAAAATATGCAATACAAGTAATAAATCATAAGAGGGTAAATCCGATATAGAAGAATTAGCAGAAGAAGATAAAATAGCAAGAAGAGTGAATCTGGCCACACTACTCTTGAACTTGGAGTCAAAAATATGCTCAACACTCAGCTCTGCCTGATGTCTCGCCGACATGCACAAATTCAGAAGGGCCTACTACTCGTGGGAATGAGCAACACCTATGAAAGGGGTGATTAGTATGCTACGTACTGAGCAAGGTAACCGTGCACTAAGGCTGACACACAAAATCACATAAACCATGCATAATAGTAAAAAGAGCATAAATTCCAACATAATAACATACTATCATACAATCATTCGGATAGATATATAAAGGCCCATTTATAATTCAGATTAATTACTTAATTAATATCTAATCAAAAATCGATTCACGCCATGCTTTTTATCAAAATCATGCGACTACGGAAACCCCACTATTATAGTCGGTGAACTAGATACATACAGGGCATATAGCTCCTGACCACTACTATTGCTGGTGGACCAGAAACACACATGGCATAAAGCTCCTGACCACTATTATAGTCGGTGGACTAGAAACACACAGGGCATAAAGCTCCTGACCACTATTATTCACCGGTGGACTGGTCTGGCCCCGACTCTCATGGTGTTCCATTGTAAGTACTTAGTGTCTTTCCCATGTCTTAGCACAAATATGTTCGATTTTTTTAGCACGAAATCCTCCACTATTATAGACGATGGATCAGAAATGCACATGTACAAAGCCTGACCACTATTATTACCAGTGGACCAGTCACAACCATTATTATTTGCCGGTGGATCAGTCTGGGCCCGATTCAACAATCTTCCGCTTTAAATGATTAATGTATTACTGTGTCTTATTCAGAAACATTGCCTTAGACATGCATGAATCACTCCCTTTACACTTATCCTCCAACTGACCCGTATCATATCATGAGAACCCTGCACCTCCTACAACCTTTCCTCTATACTCAAACTCACACTAGAACTCCAATAGCGAATTATGTGGGTCAAATCCCACTACTACACACCTCCAAGTCCACTTATTTCCTTACTCTAGGGTTTTCCCTAGAAACCCTAATTTAGGCCTCACTGACCCATCTTACTCTACTTCACACAACCCAAATCATTTTAACACTCCACACTCCACACACCACAACTCATAAATTACATCCTAATAATTACACTTTAATCACCAAATACACATGATATCACAAAAATCCTAAGCAGCCACACCAAACCCTAATTGTCCACACAAACCCTAGCTCAGTCTCCTACGTACCCTTATACTGCTCCATGTACTATTTTTCATCCAAAGTGTACAAACACCCTGACAACACTTACATTACCTTCCTCACATCCCAAATTAACTTTCCTTACATAAATTTCACGCCCATGCAGACTTTACACATCCCATGCAACCTTTCAAACTTTTCATGAAAACCTTAAGCTCCCACGTGAAACCCTAGATTCACCCATGCAAACCCTAAATCCATCCATGCAAAACTCTAGATTCATTCACACCAAACCCTAGATTCAATCCATACAACACCATAGAATCTGCCATGCAAAATCCTAAGTCCATCCGTACCAAACCCTAGTTTAGATTCTCCCATGCAAAATCCCAAGTCCATCCATACAAAACCATAGTTTAGATTCTCCCACGCAACACCATAGATTAGATTATCCCATGATACACCATAGATTAGATTCTCCCATACAAAACATAGATTAGATTCTCCCACACGAAACTCTAAATTTCCCATTTTATTCTTCCACTCATGGATCATTAAAATACTTAGGTCAACTCATTTCCCCTTCAGTCAACTTACTCCCCTTTGGTCAACACATTTCCCATTTTCCATTTTGAACCTTCTTCCCACACAATACCACTTTTATACATCCTCACATGCATGTCTAAAGGGTCACAAACCAATCATCACATACGACAATATTTCATTACATACGCATAGTACACATGCCATATAAATACACAAAAACATACTTCAACTCCACGTCATATCACATACGAAATAATTATAATGATACACATAGAATACATAGCATACAAAACATATAATGCACATAAACACACATAAGGTCTTAGTAACACCCTTACCTAAAATGACATCGGTCTTGGAGCATGCTTCCACGCCTCCTTAGAGCTTTAACTAGTCTCACCTATATGAGGGAAAAGCTAAAATTAGATTCTCTTCTACCAAAAATACTATTAAATACTAACTTATTCTAAGACCAGGCTTTTGATAAAATAATAAAATATTAATAATAATAACCATTAACTAATTACTAAATTTGGCTAAAAATATCATAAATAATAGTAATATTATAAAAGTTGATAATATAAGATTGAAGACTTTATCCTAATAATAATAATGATACTAAAATAATAATAGCAAAGATACTAAAAATAATATCAATGTTAATATTAACAAAAATAATATTAATGGTAACAATAATAATAAAAAGGGCATTACTCAAAAACATAGTGAAATAAGGGTTTCGACCCGTTTACCAAAATAATAATGATGATAATAACAATAACACAAATAATAATAATAATAATAATAATAATAATAATAATAATAATAATAAATATAGAAATAATATAAATGATAAAAACCATAATAATATTGAAAAATAATAATAATCATAACGGTAATACTAATACTAAAAATACTAATAATAATATTAATATGATTAAAAACGGATGGTGAGACAAGGGCTTCAACCTTTCACCAAAATAATGCTAATAATATCATTAGGACATTATTAATAAAAAAATAGTAATAATAATAGTAATGAAATAATAATCAAAATTACAAAATAACAATAATAATAATAATAACTATAATAATAATAGTAATGATAAAATAACCTAAACCAAGAGTAACACAAATTAAGGTTTTCGACCCTACTTCAAAATAGTATAATAATAATAATAATAATAATAATAATAATAATAATAATAGCAGTACTATTAGTAAAATAGTTGTAATAATAATAATAATAATGAAATAATAATAATAATAATTTAAAAATAATAATAATAACAACAACAACATTAATAAATAAAATAAAAACTCATAATAAAACTAATAATATTAATAATACTAATACTAATAATCTACTCAGCCAAATAGGGTCATCCCTAATAAGAAATAATAATACTAATAATATTGAACCTAATAGTAATAATAATAATAATACATAATACATAATAATAATAATAATAATAATAATAATAATAATAATAATAATATGTTAAAATTTTGAAATAAAATAAAATAAGCTTAATTAAATAGGAAAAAAGGGTTGAGAGGGTTTAGGGTTCAACCTTAGGATGGTGGAGATGGGTGGCACCGAAGGTGGTGCACGGTGGTGGTGGCAGTGGCCTGAAAAAGAGAAGAAAATGGGAAATTTTAAATGTTGGAAAAATGAGAGATATAATGAAGGTGGGAGTGGGGGGATCGAAAGGCATAAGAGAAGCATTTAATTAGGATAAATATTTCAGAAAAATGGGGGAAAGGCAACTGGTGTTTTGTTGCTGTTAAACATTTCACATCAGTTCCTTCTATTTGACAAACGGTATTTCTCCTTTGCTATATGTTTCTTGCAATGGTTAATTTGTTTTTGCCGGTGGGTACTATACCGTTGTTAAAGGTCTATTACGGTGGTAATTTTTGTTATTGACAACAGTTGTTTGCGATTGTTAAAAGCTTATTTACAATGGTTAAACCGTTATTAAAAGGATATTTTACAATGGTGATCGAAATTTATACTTGTGGCAGTGCTTGTGGCCAGAGGTGCTACTTGGAGCATCGGTAACGCCGTACAGTTTGGTTTTAGCTTGACCCGTTTGGGGGGGGGGGGGAGGGGATGAAAGACCTTTACATGAACTAGTCGTAGAAGAGGTTGGGCATATGATACTGAGCGGTGTGTGGCCGATTGTGATGTGGGTTATGTGGAGGGCTGCAGTTGGGACTCTTTTGCTCACCTGTAACCAAACTCGATCCTCTTGCGCATTACGGGTATTCTATGTCGCCCCCACTTCCCAGAGGAAGACATAATAGTTTGGAAGCAGTGCTCATGAGTGTATTCTGCTGCCTCGGGTTGTGAGATCTTGATGGAAAGAGTTGCAACCGGTTGCCGTTTTGCCTGGAAGTTCATTGTGGAGGTGAAAACTTACGGGACGCGTCATATTTTTTTTGTTCAAGTCATTTTAGGACAGCTTGCCAATCAGGGACGAAGTTAGGGATTCAAATCATACAGCAACAACAATAAACAATAATAATAATGAGATATATAATATTATATATAATAATATATAAACTAATTTTGATGTAATGTTTCCTTATTTTTATATCATTACATTGAAAAAAAAAATGTTAGGTCATATATACTTAATAAACTATATTAATTAATTCTACACGTATTTCACTAATATCTTTAATTTGAATTTGGGTTTGAGGAAATAGGAATTGGTTATGATATATAATTATTTTTATGAATAATAGTAATTATGAGGATGGTAATTGATTGAGAAGGTTTAAGAGAGGAATATATTGGATTTATTTCTTAAGTAAGAAAGCTGTAAATTATAAGTTGAGGAAGAGTAAATTTTTTTTTAAAGAGAGAGAGAGAGAGAGAGAAGTTCTAAAATGAATATTAATATTCAAGTAATATATTCATAATATGAAGTCTCAAAAATACCAGAGTTCCTTAGGCAAGTCTTCCTCAACATGAATCAACACCGACATAAATGTATAGAATGCATTTATTATAATACTTTCATGTAAAAAGGTTCATGGTGAGTCGGGCTCACCTAAAAAAATTTCATTAAATATGTTGTGCAAGTTGTTTGTGTTTGTTAGTATTAGAACTAAAATAATAGGAGAAACAAATTTAGTTAAATGATGTGTATAGTACTTGAGCCACTCCAACGAATACCATATTAGATGCCAAATGATACTACTCCAACCAACTATGTAAGTTAAATGATAATTGTATTATCCCATTCTTTCAATTCCTAATTACCATAAGTTATTGGTCTATTAACATGTCTTTCAAATATATATATTATCAAGTCTCATTCCATTCCTATTAATTTTTAAACATTTCATCGATCAATTCTCTTGTTTTCAGAAAACATATTTTTTTTTTATAATTCTTGTATTTTTCACTTTTTTCAACCCATTCTGTATTTGTAAATTGATCAAAAAATATTTTTGAGTTCATTTTTTTATTCTATTCATTCATGTTTCATCCTTTCTTTTGAAATTGTTAAATTGCAAAAAAAAAATCATTTATGCAATTAGATAATTTTAGTCTTTTTGCTATTTTTAATTTATTAGTCATCAAATGAATTCCAAAACTAAATATTTTTATATATTTAGTTTTCTAAAAATATTTCTCATCCATCTGTGACAATATTTGAACCTCCAGTTATTTGTTTTGCAAATTTGCAGAAAAATGTGTTTTCACGACTTATTCATTTTTGCTTATTTTCCATCCATCAAGCTTCAAACCAACTCCAATACTCAATATTTTGATATATTTGAGTTTCTAAAAGTATTTCGAACCTTTCCATTATTTTTTTAATAAATTTTGGATTCAATTGATATTTTTCCAATAATTGCCCATCATTGAACTTTCTTAATTATAATTTAATTGATAAAAAATAAATTGCATCCAATCTTCTAACCATTATTTTAGTCCTAACTAGTCCCATAACCAAACCAAATTAGATTGTAACTTAGTTACTTTTTACCCAACCAAAAAGTGCAACAAGTTACATAATTATTATTTTATGATGTTTCTCTTACATACTCAACCATAGTTTAATATCTCTCTTACACCCTAATTCTAGCACTCAAATGACGCTAAAGTCAAACTAAAAACTCACTCCACACTCCTCCATATCATATCTCACTCTATTTTTTCCAAATCGTGCATTCCAATTGTAAAATGCACGTAAAATAACTTAATGTGTATATCTGTTTAAAAATAACTTAAGAACTTAGACCTATGCTATATGTATACTTGTTTTAATGTGTTCGTTACCTAAGAAATTGCCTTGGATAAGACACTAATCATTTAAAGTGAAAGAACACGTGAGTGAGGCCAATATGTATATGTATATGTATATATATATATAGATATAGATATTCCCGTTTTATCAAGGAGAATAGTGGTTTGGGAGCATTTTACCCTAATAAGATGGTGTTTTTAATCTCCATTCTACCGGAAAGGAGCATTTTTTCCTGAGAATGTGTTTCAATCCGTTTCACCGGATTAAGAATAGTGGGGCCCCTACTCATCGTAAAATAAAAATATAATAGTGTAATCTATGAAAAAGATACTAATGATTTAAAGTGGAAGAGTACATGGGTCAGGACCAAGGTGTTGTTTTATGTATATGTCTCGCTCCATCGGGAAGAATAGTAGCTTGAGAGCATTTTGCCCTAAGAATGTGATGTTTTCAAATCCGTTATACCGGATGATAATAGTAGCTTAGGTATGTTGTCCCTGAGAAGGTGCTTTATACCGTTCCATCGATTTAAGAATAGTGGGGCTCCTGCATTCATGGAGTATACTTAATAAAGAAATTTGAATCATTTTCTATCCTATGAGATGTTTCATTTATTTGTTTATACACTTATTATCTGATGTGAAAGCATGTGCTAATTATATCCTTATTTTGATAGTACTATTTCCCTTACTCAATATGTAGCGTACTAACCACCCATTTTATGGGTGTTGTTCATTTCCACGAGTAAGAGACCCCGATTCTTATGTGTAGGTCTCAAAAGATCTGCTAAATAATTATGCTACCTATGATGACTTATATGCGGATGAGTGATTTCATTTGTATTAGGGGTTGGGTGATGATTAATATTATCTGGTAGATGTATTTAACCGAATACTTTTTTGGACTTGTGACCCATGGTATTCCCTTCTTCTTTTATTTTGTGTATTGTAACTTGGAGTTAAATTCCAAACTCATTATTGTATTATTAATGTTTCTTTCATTTATAATTTCATTACGTTAACCATAGGATCATGTGAGTATGGACTTCATTGTAGTATTGCCTAAGACTCAAAGGCAAAATGATTCTATAATGGTGGTGGTGGATCGACTTTCTAAGATGGCTCATTTAATTTCCTACCACAAGACAAATGACTCCTCTTACATAGTTGATCTATTCTTCAAGGAAATAGTTAGGCTGCATGGTATTCCCAAATCTATTGTTTTAGATAAGGATACCAAGTTCCTTAGTTATGTTTGGAATACTTTGTGGAGGCTAATAGGTACCAAACTCCTATTCACTATTGCCTAATATCCACAGACCAATGGGCAAATCGAGGTCACTAATAGGACCCTCACCATACTCCTCAAAAGTTTGGTTCACAAATCCATAAAATATTAGGACACCAAACTATCTCATGCCCAGTTTGTCTACAACTGGTCACCAACCTATACTACAAGCCGCTCTCTTTTTGAGGTAGTATATGGAGGGAATCTAACTACTCCTATTGATCTCTTACCTCTCCCCATTGAAGAACACACAAAATTTTAAGCACAAGAAAAGGCTAGGGAATTGAAAAGCTACATGAATGGGTGAGATCAAAAAAAGAAAGGGTTAATGAGATATATAAGAGTAAAGCCAATAAGCATCAAAAGCAACACTTGAATGAGCCAAGACACCTATTTTATCTTTATCTTAAGAAAGAATGATTTCCTTCTAAATGAAAAAAAAAATCATGCCTAGAAGAGATAGACCATACATGATCATTGAAAAGATTGGTGATAATGCATATAAGCTGGAACTACCTGAACAAATGGAAGATATATCAAACACATTTCATGTGGGAGATCTACTTCCTTATATTCATGATGAACCCTTCGAAGACAAGGAGGCTATTTTTCAAGAGGGAGAGGATGAAGTGGTCATATAATGATCACACTATTACCCTTAATTTTCTCAAGTTTGAAAGTCATAAAACTCTCCTCACTTGGAAAAATTAATCACTCCTAAGAAAACTAGCCATGTAGGTCATACAAACCTTTTCAACTTTTACCACCTCCACATAATAAACTCCCTCACCTTTTAAGCTACATGTTTTCCACCCTTTTTAGCTTATTTTCTTTTATTATTTTAGCTTCAAATATACCCCAAAAATACAGCCCAATATGCACCTACAATAGCCACATAAAACAAACCACAAGTCCCTCTCAAGCTACATGACAAGTCCTTTTCAGCACTTGGGAAGAACAATGCAAATTTTTAGTAAGAACAAAAAAGGATAGAAGAGATTCTTTACATCTTTTTATTCCTTACAAGATTAAAATGATCCTTGTCTCTTTGATTATGAATCAAGTGGCAGATGCATGAGTTGGACACATGAAGGAAGGACACTACCATTTGAAATCAGCATGGTACACACCCATGGCGGAGTGATATAAGGTGGTGTATTAGGTAGTTTATTTATTTTTAGCTCAAATCACTTGTATTAGTTATCTAAGTTGCAACATTTAATCCTACACTCCATCTATAAGTGCCAAGGAAAGAATGGAAGAGAAAAAAATTATTTTTTGCCTCACATTTTCTCTCAAAAAATCGAGAGACCTTCATCTTCAACTCTAGTGCAATAGTTTGAAGTTTAGAAAAAATATTCTAAGATTTATCCTAAGAGTTTAAACCTTAGTTGGTTCTTGTGAGTATTGATTTAAGGAGTTACTAAGAATCAATTTCAATCTCTCAAATCTCTCCCCAATCTACTCTTAATTTTTAGTTGATCTAATATTAATTAGATACCACTTCCTAGCATGACCAAAGTTGGATATCATATATATCAACTGTACACATGAGAAATTAGCTAAACATTACTTAGTTAATCCACTTGAGATGTTTTTGGTAAGTGATGACTCAATAAATGATGAAGACCCCAAGGTAGCTACATGTGCTCAATCTTTATATTTAACCTCAACTACTCCACATTAAAATGAAAATCTTTAAATTCTAATGTTATAACCAAAAAAAATTATACTTGTGAAGAGGATAAAGTACTAAGGGTATAACTAAAACTCCTCCCATCCTCTTTAAGGTATAAATTTCTTGGCCTTACTTATCTTGTGATTGTGAATGCATGTCTGAATGAAAATGAAGCTGATAAGTTGCTTAGAACACTTGGGAAGCATCACAAGGTCATAGGATACATCATAGATGACATTAAAGGAATCAACCCATTTATTTGTATGCATAGAATTCTCATGGAAGATAATCATAAACCCTTTATAGAGCACCAACGTAGATTAAATCCAAACATGAAGGAAGTGGTTAAAAAGGGGGTGATTAAGCTACTAGATGTTAGGGTAATTTATTATATTTTAGATAATGAATGGGTTGGCTCAATTTACATGGTTTCCAAAAAAGGGGGTGTAATTGTAGTCGAGAATGAGAATAATGAACTTATTCCTACTAGGATGGTTACGGGTTAGAGGATGTGCATTAACTATAGAAATTTGAATAAGGAAACCCAAAAAGATTATTTTCCCTTTCCCTTTATAGACCAAATGTTGGAATGGTTGGCTAGACACTCTTATTTTTGTTATTTGGATAGCTATTTAGGATTATTCCAAATCCCTAATCAGCTTAGTGACCAGGAAAAGACCACTTTTATATGTCCCTATGGGACCTTTGCTTATAGACGCGTGCCTTTTGGTCTTTGTAATGCCCTTTCCACTTTTCAACTATGTTTGATGGCTATCTTCTCTAATTTTATAGAGGACATTATGAACATGTGTATGGATGAATTCTCCATGTATGACGCTACTTTTGATGGTTGTTTAGCTAACTTATCTTGAGTTTTATAGTGCTACAAAGAGGTTAATTTAGTCCTAAATTGGAATAAATTCCACTTTATACGAAGGGATGGAATAGTTATAGAACACAAAGTGTTCGAGCATGGAATTGAGTTTGATTGATCAAAAGTGGAAGTCATTGAAAAATTGAAGCCACAAACGTTAGTTAGGGGAGTAAGAAGTTTCTTAGTACATGTTAGTTTCTATTAGTGTTTCATTAAAGACTTTTCAAAAATCATAAAACCCTTAACTAAATAATGTCTCGATGTTTTTCATAGATTGAAAGAAGCACTAATAACAACTCCTATTATGCTACTACCGGAATAGAATCTTCCACTTGAAGTTATGGCTAATGCAAGTGATTATATGGTTGGTGTTGTATTAAGCCAAAGGAAAAACAAGCTAATTCATGAAATTTATTATGCTAGTTATACTCTTGATGAGACCCAAGTTAACTATGCTACCATAGAAAATGATCAATTAGCAGTTGCTTTTGCCTTTAAAAAGTTTTAGTCTTACTTAGTGGGGTATAAAGTCATCATTTATACAGACCACTCTGCCATCAAATATCTTTTGAGCAAGTAATATGTCAAGCCTAGGTTGATTTGATGGATACTACTACTGTAAGAGTTTGATATAGAGATAAAGGATAAGAAAGGAACAAAAAATTTAGGGGTGGACCATTTGTTGAGAATGAAACAAGAGTCACATGGTAGGGAGAAGGATGAACTACCAATAAATGACACCTTCCTAGATGATCAGTTGTTAGCCATAGAAAAATTGGATGCACCATGGAATGCAGACTTTGTCAACTACATAATGTGTGGAGTCTTACCCTCAGATTTGAGCTATCAAAAGAAGAAGTTCTTTGCGAACTTGAAGTTTTGGGGGGGGGGGATGAACCATTTCTATATAAATGGTGCTTTGATGGGATGTTTAAAATGTGTTCTCAATGATGAATTTACAAGTATTCTCCATCATTGCTATTCATCTTTTTATGGGATACATGTAGGAACTTTAAAGACAGCTGTGAAACTTCTACAATCAAGTTTTTATTAGCTGAGTCTTTTCCGAGATACGAGATAGTTTGTGATATCTTGTGATAGTTATCAGAGCACTGAGAACATTTTAAAGAGACACAAGATGCCTTTACACTCCATCTTGGAAATTGAGGTTTTTGATGTGTGGGGCATAGATTCCATGGGATTGTTTCCACCATCTTGTAACAACAAGTTCATCTTAGTGACAAAGGATTACGTCTCCTAGTGTGTAGAAGCAATAGCATCCCCCGCTAATGATGCTAACATGGTTGTGAAACTAATTAAAAACATCATCTTTCCAAGGTTTGGGGTGCTAAGGATGGTAATCGTTGACAGTGGTTCACGCTTCATAGAAATAAAATTTGAAGCTCTCTTAAGAAAGTATTTAGTCACTCATAAGGTTGCCATACCATATAATCTTCAAACTAGGGTCCCAATGGAGGGTTCTAATCATGAAATAAATATTATCTTAGAGAAAACAATTAAACCATTTAAGAAAGGACTAGTCTATAAAACTTCCAGATACCTTATAGGCTTATCAAAGTGCCTACAAGACACCAATAAGTATGACACCATTCAAGTTTGTATATGGTAAATCATGTTATCTCCTAATTGAGCTAGAGCACATGGCATATTGGGCTATCAAGCTACCCAACTTTTATATGAAGACTGTAGGTGAGAGAAGAAAGCTTTTGAAATGCCCCCAAAACCTAATTTTTATGTATTATAGTTAAATAAAGATTTATTATAAAAATTAATTAAATTAATTATTTTTATTAAAATAAAAGGAATTAATTAGGGAAAAATTAAGAAGAAATTTATAAATAATTTAAAGAGAAAAATTAGGATGTTTTTCTAATTAAAATGGAATTTAGAAAAAATCTTAAATTAGCCTAAAAAGGAAATTAAATATTATTTTATTTAGATATTATTATTTTTAAATATCCAAAATATCTAAATTAATTTAAATACCCCAACCCACCTATTTTTCTTTTTTCCTTTTTCCTTTTCTTTCTTCCTTATCCTTTCTTTTTTCTTTCTTTTCTTTCTTTTTCTTCTTTTTTTCCTTTTCTTTTCCTCTTCTTTCCCCCGAAATGGATCTGGCTTCCTGCAGCCCAAATGCTCCTCTTCTTTCTTCCTTCGGCGGCCCAGGACGATATGCCGTCCCTTTCTTCTTTTTCCCCCTAAAATGTTGTGTTTTGTTCCACTCCTTTCAATTGTCGTCATCGGGCCAATTCATCCTTTCTTTTTCTTTCTTTTCTTTTCTTTCTGGACCGCCAGTCCATGCCATATTCCTCTTCCTCCTTCTTCTTCCCCGTCATAGCCTGAAACGCCCAACGCCCCTAGTTTTTCACCTCCAGCCATGCCCCTTTGACCAACTATTACTCGTTTCTCTCTTTCCCCTAACTCGCCAACTACCTTAACCTAACCCACCTCCCTTCCTTCTCGCTCATGACCCTCCTTTTCCTACACAATCACCCCTCCCATGACTTAAATTTTTTCTGCCAAATGACACCACCGGCGAACCCTAACCCTACTTGCCCTATTCTCTCGTCGTCCCATAGACCTTACCCTCTCATTTAAGCCCTATAAATACCCCATCCCCAGCCTGGAATCGCACCTTTCTTCAAAACCTAGAATTTCTTCCCTCGTCTACCGCCTCCACTTCAGACGTTATTTCTGCCGCCTTCAGCCAACTTTGCCACCCACTTTTCCCACCTAAGTACTCCCTACACTACCCTCTAACTAACTACACCGCCCTTCTCCCTCAATTTTCCTTGCACGAGCCACCCCAGTTGTGCAAAGTAGTCCCCTTAACCAACCCTTTCTTCCTCATCCGCTGCCCTTCGCACCACCATTAATGGCCATTTCCGCCACCGCCATCACCCTTTGTACCTCCCAAAAATGCTTGCAGACCCTCCTGTATCTTCCCCTACTCTTCTTTTCCTCTTCCTCCCTCTCCTCCTCTCTTTCTCTTCTTCTTCCACTTTTGTCCACCACTACCACCGTCGTGCGCCGCCACCCTCATTCTACTCCTCTCCATCTAGGCAGTCACAAACACCCCTACTTCCACCCTCATTCTCCCTCTCCTTTTCTCATCCCTTAACTTTTCCTCTTTTCTTCTCTTTTTTCAACCATTGCAGCCACCATAGTGCACCACAGCCGGTGCCGTCTATCACCACCAACATAAGGTGGAACCCTAAACTGTCTCAACCCTTTTTCACTATTTATACAAGCCTTATTTATTTTATTTTATTTTATTTTATTTCAATTTTTTTGAATATATTATTATTATTATTATTATTATTATTATTATTATTTCATAATTACTATTATTATTTCATTATTATTATTATTATTATTTTTATTATTAATGTTACCAGTATTATTATTAGTATTATTTTGGTGAAGGGTCGAAGCCCTTATTCCACCATTTATTTCGAACCATATTATTATTATTATTATTATTATTATTATTATTATTATTATTATTATTATTATTATTATTATTATTATTATTATTATTATTATTATTATTATTATTTACTATTATTATTATCATTATTATTATTATTAGTATCATTATTATTATTATTAGGGTAAAGTATTCAAACCTTATATTATCAACTTTTACAATACTACTATTATTTCTTATATCTTTAGCAAAATTAGTAATTAGTTAATGTCATTATTTTTAATATGTTATTATTTTATCAAAAACCTAGTCTTAGAATTAATTAGGAAATAATGGTATTTTTGGTAGGAGAGAATCTAATCTTTAGTTTTTCCCTCATATAGGTGAGACTAGTCAAAGCCCTAAGGAGGCGTAGGAGCATGCTCCAAGACCGGTGTCGTTTTAGGTAAGGGTGTAACTAAGGCCTTATGTGTGTTGATGTGCATTATATGCTTTGTATGTTATGTATTCTATATTTATCATTATAATTATTTCGTGTGTGGTATGGCATGGAGTTGAGGTACGTTCATGTGTTATTATATGGCATGTGTATTATGTAAATGTGATGAAATATTATGGTATGTAATGTTATGGGTTGTGACCCTTTAGACATGCATGTGATGATGTTTAATGTGGTTTTGTGTGGGGAAAATGATGAAAAAGGAAAATGGGGAAATAAGTTGACCAAAGGGGAGTAAGTTGACAAAAGGGACATAAGTTAACCCAGAGATGTGAGTTGACCTAAATATTTTAATGATCCATCGATGGAAGAATAATAGGGGCGATAGTAAAGTGAAGGAAAGGGAAGAATCTAATCTAGGGTTTTGTATGGATGGATCTAGGGTTTTAAATGAAAGAATCTAGGGTTTTGCATGGAAAAATCTAGGGTTTTACATGGAGGAATCTAGGGTTTCATGTGGGAGTTTGAGGGTTTGCATGAAAAAGTTTGAAAGCTTGAATGGGATGTGTAAAGTCTACATGGGGGTGAATTTTATGTATGAAAAGTTGATTTGAGGTGTGAGGAAGGTAATGGAAGTGTTGTTTGGGTGTTTGAATGCTTTGAATGAAAAATAGTATGTGGGATAGTATAAGCGTACATAGAAGACCGAGATAGAGTTTGAAGTAGCCAGCTAGGGTTTGGCGTGGCTACCTAGGGTTTCATGGTCACACATATTTTTGGTAATTAAAGTGTGATGATGAGAGTGTAATCTATGGGTTGTGATGTGTAGAGTGTTAAAAATGATTTGGGTTGTGCGAGGTGAAGTAGGATGGACCACTTAGGCCTAAATTAGGGTTTTTGGGGTAAACCCTAGTGCGAGGCAGTGAGTGGACTAGAGGTGAAAAGTAGTGGGCCTTGACCCACATATATGGGAGATGGACTTCTAGTGTGATAGAGGATATGGAGGAAAGGATGTTGGGCTAAGTTAGGAGGTCTTACGATGTGAGATGGGTCCTTTTGGAGAATAAGCGTAGAGGGAGTTAGTCATGCATGTTTAGGGTTAAATTTTGAATAAAACACTTAAGACATTAATCATGTAAAGTGAAAGATTATTGAGCCGGGTCCTACCGATCCACCGGTAAGAAATAATGGTTAGGACGCTTTGTCCTATGCGTGTCCGATCCACCGGCTATAATAGTGGTTAGGGTATGTTACCCTATACGTGACCGATCCATCAGCTATAATAATGGCGGATTCCGAGATTAATAAACCAAACCCCAAAGTTTGCTAAGACACATAAAAGACATTAAGTACTTACAGTGGAACACCATGTGAGCTGGGACTAACCGATCCACCGGTAAGAAATAGTGGTTAGGGCATCCCGCCCTATATGTGACTGATTCACCAGCTAATAATAGTGGTCAGATGTATTATGCCCTATGCATCTCCGCTCCACCGGCTATAATAGTGGGGGTTCCCGTACTCACATGGACTTGATAAAGAGCATGGTGTGGAATGAGTATCTATAAAAGATTAATTAAGTAATTAATCCGGACTATAATGGCCTTTGATTATTATTTCTCCGAAGTGATCATATGTTGTTTTTATTATTATCCAGTTTGAATTATATGCTTATGTGTGTTGGCCTTAATGCATGGTTACCTTACTCAACACGTAGAATACTGATCACCCTTTTATGGGTGTTGCTCATTCCCACGAGCAGGAGGCCCTTTGGACTTTGTGTAGGGTGGCGATGCCTATTTTGATGCCTTTGATGTCCATGAGGCATCAAGCGGGGCTGAGTCTTGATTATGGGTTAGTTTGATGATCGAAGTGACGTGGTCGTTTTCTATTCCTATGATATTTTATTCCTTTATGTCATTTCTCCTATGTATTGAATTTTCCAGATTCAAACTTTAATGGTTGTAGACATTATTTCCTTTCAAGGAACTTTGATTTTACACTTCGGGAATAAGTAAAATTTTATGCGTACTCTAATTTCTGTGTTATGAACATTTGGTTTAAGTATTAATTCAAGTTTAATAATAATTATTTTAGCCTTAGCACTTGGTACTGGAATGGTAGGAGTGAACCAGTCTAGTACTAAGTGTGGCGGTAACATCTCCAGAATTAACGGGTTTTAATTTAGGTGCTTCTGTTTTAAAAACAAAAATAGTGAATTTTGGGGTGTTACAGCTTTAACTTTATGATTTAGAAGAACTACAATTAGACTCCTATGAAAATGCTAAATTTATAAAGAAAGGACTAAACGATGGCATGATAAGAATATCCTTTGAAGAGAGTTTAATCAAGGAGATATATTGCTGCTTTTTTACTCTTATTTAAAGTTTTTTTTGATAAAGCTCAGGTCTAGATGGTCTGTACCTTTTAAAGTTCGTGAGGTCTTTCATAGTGGAGTTATTGAAGTATGGAGTGAAACAATGAGATCTTTTATAGTGAATGGGCAACTATTAAAGCTCTATATTATAGAGAAACAATCTAAGAAAGGGGTCATTTATACCATTTCTGATCCCCCTTCATCAAAGAATTGGGTGTAATAGGGTTTAAGCTCATGACCATAAATGAGCACTTCTTGGGAGGCAACCCAAGATTTTATCCTTTTTTATTATTTTATTTTATTATTTTTATAGGCATTAAGATAGGCATGAATTTAAGTTCTAATACCTTCATTTATGCAGTCTTTTCATGAGTGGCAGCTCCACCAAGATGCCTCCACTGCACCTCTTTATAATCAATGAGTCAATATGTTCCATGCACCCTTGCACTCGTTTACTGCATGAGGCATAATGTAGATCTTAAGCTTGGGGTTGTGGGTTCATTATGCATTGATGATTCTCTATGATTACTTGTTTTTTTTTTTGGCTTCCTCTCTTTAAAAAAATGAAAAAGTATAGGGAAATGATCTCTTGATGATGATATGAATCCTTAGCCTTTATCGATCATTAAACAAGATAGATGCTCAATAGCCGAGACTAGAAAAACTTTTTAACCCACATTCTACCTGATTCTCAAAGGTTTTTTATTGTAAGTTAGTAATAGCGGAGAATCGAACTTGAATGTTTTTTTTTTTTGGTATTATAGGAGTCAACATTTATGTGGTTAGCATCATAACCTTTATCATATTGAGAGAAGAAGGAATTAAATTTTTTATACATTTAAAACTGGTGAGAGCTTAAGCCCAAAATTAGATGCATTACATATCCAATCATGATTTTTCTCCTTCTATGATATTCTCCAATGGTTTAGGAGACTAGAGCTTGCATTGAATCTCTTTGAGGCCACATATAACATTTACATGCATAAAAAGTGATTGAGGCACATGCATTTTTTTTCATCCACATTAGCCAAATAGCCTACCATATGCTATTTTTTCCTTTTAATATCCCTTTTGAGCTTATGAGCCTAATTCTTGATGATTCAACCCACATATGTAGCCTCTAATTCGGAATGTAATCATTACCCATACCTAAGCTAGAGGAGTATAATTTCTGATGCAATGGGTTATGTGAGTAATGTGGTGTAAGCTTGGGGGTTTTAAAGGTGGATTTTGATTTCCTCATTCTTTCTTTATACTCTCTAAAAAAATTTTAAAAAAAAAGTAGAAGAAAGAGAGAGAAGAAGAAGAAATATTGCAAATTAAGTATTATCTTTATGGTGCATGTAATTGTGGGTGGTCAAAATAATTTATTATAATGTATCAAAGGGAGTAGTTGGAAGAAGTTCTTTGATAGAAGAAAGAGCTTGTATGGATTTCATTGATATTTCATTGAGATCTTGTGCTTTACATTTATCACTCCACTAGTTATAGGTTTTTAGCTATATCCCCAAATATATATCCTACCCTTTTTACCCTAGCCCCGTTACAACCAAATAAAAGACCTAATGATTTTTTACATGCATTATTTTTCAAAGTGGTGGAGAATTGAGATGAGATGCAAGCCTATGGATTGAATACATCCATTAAAAATAATTTTGAGCTATAAAATTCTACCCTTAAACACATGAGAGATTGAGAGCCACATACCCTAAAGTGAGGTCTACCAATTTAACTATCTGAATGTCTCAATTTAACTACTTCCAAATTGAAGTTAGTTGCATGGATTGCTTTATCTTACTTTGGCTTAAGGACTAGATGGAAAGGTTATCCTTGACTTGTAACACTTGTGATCGCAAATAATTTTTTTAATGTGATTTTACTAAAAGCTATGGAAATTACTTTGTTAATTCTCAATTAAACATGTTTATCTTGTGATATGTTGGATATTGGCTATAGGATTGATGAGGGAATGATCCCTACTCCATTATCTTTACCTCCTCTTATGGTTCTTATTGATTATTTTCTTAAGGACAAGTAAAAGTTTAAGCTTGGGGGAGTTGACAAACACATAAAATATGTGTTATTTTAGTGTGTTTCAAGCATAAGTTATGGGAGTTTAATGCATATTTCATATTTAGATTGAGGATACTGCTTTGGTTTATATTATTATGTGTAAGGATTGGCTCGGGAGTGAAATATTTGATGATCGTTTGAATTCAAATAAGAGTTTGGAGCCACAACGAGATATAGAATGCATGGTTCGAGAAAATACTAGATGCATATATATAAAATAACTAAATTTTAAACCATGATACAATGAAATATGAACAAACTCAAAAGACCAAAGTTGTAGGTCTCTTCAATATATTTCCGCAAAACTTGAATCATATCAATCCGGGGTCAGATAGAAAAGTTATATCTAAAATACCAAAGAATATTCAAACGAGCATAAATTAAGTAAAACAGCACGTGCTACAATGTGGTTTGGTTACGAAATTTACGAGACTTCTTTATTTCTTAACATATTGTTAAGACCTATATTATATATATATGTATGTATGTATGTATTTTAGCTTAGGGTTTGGGAGAGCTTGATTGGAATTCTCTTTTAACTATCAATTAGTATTTGGATCTAGAACTCAAGAATTGAAGGAAAATAAAGGATATCCAATGCAAGATTTGATTACAACTCTCTACCTTGAAGATTTTAATCAAATTGGTTCTTTTTTACTTTCTTTAATTAATTTCTTCCTATGATTGAATTACATTTTTTTATGTGTTCTTTATTCTCAATCATGTGTGAGTAGATTCTTTGTCTAGAATTGGAAAAGAACCAAACTTTTTAGTAAATGATGATAAATTACTATACACTCTTGGTGAAAGTTTGAATATTTAAACTTAATTTCTTGTGGTTGAACTTTTTTGACTCACTTGATTACCAAATTAGCAGTCATAGATAATTAATTGAAGGACTAAAATGTGAAAATTAATACTGACCCTTTAGAAATTAAGCAAGGAGTTCAAACCACGAAAGTAGGCTAGATTTCTTAGGAATTTTATTAGATTAGAAAGAATCTTAATAGGTTTAATTTAATCTTAAATCCACAAAATTAGGTAAGTGAGATTAATTAGGCATGATCTTTAAACCTTGAAAAAGGCTTTAGATTAATTTAGGCTAATTCACTATTTTTAGTTTAAACCAATATCAAGAACTGAAATAATTCATTATTAAGTATCAAAGTTGTGGTGAAAACCCAATCCTAGCCTTTTATTATATTGAATTCTACTTGATTAGCTATCAATTTTATTTGTATTATTTAATCTTATACTTTTATTCTCTTTTACCTTGGTTTAGCTACTCAAAAACATAAATTTTGGTAATTGATCCTTAATTCATGTGGTATCGACCTTGATAGCTATACCGAATTCATGCGCTTTCATATTTTTCTATCAGTGAAGCACCTCATTGAAGCCACTCCAAGTCAATGGTGGTCCTACTATCTCTTAAAGACTCATCCACTAGTATTCCAAAATGAACAAAGATGATACACTACTATGCTAGAGCTACCAAGGTCAAGACAGTTAATGGCCTTGAAAGTATGGTTGAAGTCGTGGATTTACACCTCAAGCTGAATGAGGTGCTCTTGAACTATGTATGTAGGCAGGCGATGATTGGTGACTCACTAGACCTAATCCTCTACATGTCCTCCTACGTACTGCAATGGTTGAGGCAGTGGTGGTGGAGACTATTGATACCCATGTTGTGCAAGATACTACTACTATGCAAGTTGTGTACGTGTCACAAAGGAATCCTTGAGTCGTGTAGTCCATTTAGGATTTTAAAACCAAAGCTAAATCCGACCTTTTTTTTAATTAAAATAAAAATGAGCTAAAAAGAAGGGTTAGAAATTAAAAGATCAAAGAAGAAATGAATGAAGGATGAAGGAGGGTGGCAGTTTACTAGGAGGAAGAAGAAGAAGAAGAAGATAAAATGGATTTTGGTACCCAAATGCACTTAAAAATAAAAAATTAAATCTAAAAATTATAAAAATAAATTTTAATTCATTTTTATCCCATTAATGTTAAATTATAAATATCTTTGAAGTTTCATAAATTTTAGACAGCTAGAAAGGTTATTTTCGGAACTTAAAATGCAATGAAAGTTGAATAGAATGGTAAATAGTAGTTGTCATCAAAACCTTTATTTATCATATTAAAAAATTCTAGGCAACTCAAAAAAAAAAGTGAAGAAATTCAAATATCAATAAATTAGAAGACTCTCGAAGAAGTTTTATGGCTAAAAGCAGGTCGGTAGACTTACGGGAATAAAACCATAAGAAAGGTTTAAAATTTTGGAATAAAACATTTTAGCAACATAATGAGGGCTTATCATCATTCAAAGGACGTGATAAAATATTATATTATATTATTATTACAGCACAAGTTTTCAAAAAAAAAAACACGGTATTACTATAGGTTTGAACAATTCAAAGTGTACGAAGAAGTTTGCAGTTTTTATATAATCTAAATAAGTTAAAATCATTTAAAGATGAGTGTTTGAAAATATGTTATCTTAATTTTTTTTAAAAATTTAAAATATGATCCAATTTTAATCTTGATGACTTTGATTTATTTTTTAAACTAAAAGTTTTTAAATAAGTTTTTTAAGATGACCCAAAAGGTCCACAAAACATTAATAATTTTGTGCAAAATCAAACTCATTTTCAAGTACCGTAATTATATATAGCGTTATTAACTATTTTTTTATCATTTTATCAACACAAAGAAAAGTTTTTTAATATTTAAAATTAATTAAAAAAATCTACAATCAGTCACACTCAAATAAGAACTAAATAGGTGAAAAACTACATTGATTGAACAAAAAATTCATGTTAAAATATTATTTTCAACACCTAATCAATCAATTTGCTCATAAAAAAGTAAGGGGAAAAAAAAGTAAATGATGCTTTCTTGCATAAATTTCTTATCTATGGCATGTGAGAAGTCACATTTGGTATGTTCATAGGCCGCGTATAAAGTTCCGCGCGTCAAATCCACCTGTACACGTAAGCTAATGATGCCTTACTTTTCCATTCTAATTTGGACTCCTTTTCCATAGGCCAAAAAATGCGATTCTTCAAGAATAGGACCCTACTCGTTCTGACTCTATGTGTTAGGCTTGTCTCCAACCTCTTTACATATATGGCCATGCATCAAGTCACGACCGCCATGAATCAATTCTGTATGATGCGACAAGTTTTGGATGTATGCAATTTTGTTTTATTAATTTACGGATTAGTAACGCGCTGTTTCTGAAATACTCACTAAAATATCGCTTGGGAACTTCAGTGTAAATCCCTACCCGCAAGTACTAAATTGCAAGCTCGTTGATGTGAAGTGGGATGCTGATAATTGGGCAATAGTGTACTAGCTAATCTCTTCTCCTGAGTGCCACGTTTAAAAACGAGAAAGAAAAACGGGGTTTGGTGGGGGTGGGGGGGGGGAGACACGGGCAAAAACATGTTATAGCATCCTTATTCGTCAAGTAAATAAATAAGTAAAAACAACTTCATGCCTCACGCTCCTATTGATTAAATAGCGTATACAGCCTCAGTAATAAAAACGAGTTTTTCCGACTGAAAAACAGGTTCTCTCTCTTGGACCGAACCATGGCGTTCCTAAAGGCCGACTTGTGCCTATACTTCTTAAGACGACGATTATTCGCCCATCCCCTCCGGAATCCCAACTGAGGGTGGCAGACTGTGGAGGGAGTCCTTAATTCTGATGATGCAACCTCAACAGGGCGACAAAATAAGAATTTATGTATTGGACTGTCAGACGAGAATGGTGTCGCCGTGAAAGGTCCCTCGCAGGAGGCCACAATTCAGGATGCGGACATGGAGACCATTGATGAAGAGAATCAACCAGATCCATTTCCTGAATGTAATGAATCCTATTTGCAGGCATCACAGGATAGAATACCCAGTCACCGACTCACCGGTGTGAAGATGCTTGGGGCGTAGCAGATAGGATTTTCATAGTTGGTTTGGATCGGAGGAAATTGGGACGAGATTAAACGTCAAAAATTAATCTGGTAAAACAAAAGTAAATTGAAATAAATATTTTAAAATATTATTTATGTAAAATTAACCTAATTTTAATAAATAAGGATCAATGATATTAAAGTAAATGAATATTAAATATAAAATAAGTAATACTTATATTTGAATAAAACTTTATAATACATGTATTAGGGGGAGGATATTTTTGTTAAATTATGTAAAACTTCACCCTTTTTTTTCCTGTTTGGTTTGGGTTAATCGGATTAAATTAACTGATTTATCTTCATTCACCCTGCTTAGATACAAAAATAAAAAATTCCACTTAGGTTATTGAGGGTGGATATTATTTAATTTCGATTATATTCAGGTGAATGAATATTAAAAATAAAACAAATGACACTTATATCTAAAATTCATTCTATAACACATATATTAAGGGAGGATATTTTTATTAAATTAAATTAAATTTCATTTATTTTTTCCCTTCACCTCCTTGGAGGTTAATAAAAAAAATTATGGTGAATGAAGGAAAAACATTAACCTTCATTAACCTAGGTGATTTTTATTTTTATTTTTTATATCCAAATAGGGTGAATAAAAGTGAATCAGTTAATTCACCCCAAACCATATAGACTATCAATACCGAATAATCAGATTTCAATGGAGAAGATGATTTGAGTATCCCTCAATTTTTCCTCACAAAGGAGGAGAAAGAGACAATTAGGAAACCTTGGTGCACTACCCTCTTCATTAAACTTTTGGGTATGTCGGTTGGCTTCAAGTTCTTACATGAAAGGTTGAGAAGAATTTGGAACCCAACTAGCTTAATGGATCTAATTGATGTGGATACAGGATATTGCATAGTGAGGTTTGGATGCAAAGATGATTTTATGTCATGTTGATCTAAAAATTAAACATGATGATTACAATAACATTAAGATTTTATATTAGATGATTATAACAGTCGTATTCAATAATTACTACTTATTTAGTTACTTAATACAACAGGTCAAAAATCATACCCGATGATTGTCCGATAATTATAGAAGCATATTCGATTATTACAATGGTCATCTTCTTTATGACTATAATAAAGAAGATTAATGACAAAGGCCATGCAAAGGAAAACTAAGACAACACATAGAAAATGACACGATGACGTCCAAGGTATCATCCAATGATGAATTGGCAATGACAACTTGTATCGGCATACCTTATAAGAGGTATAGTTTATGGTGCGTGTGGTGTTTGATTGTACACCAATGCTTTGGTAGTTTAATGCTTAAGCTACACGTCAAAATTTACCGCGCACTCGTTGCATGTAAAATGTAAAGTACCAAATTAGAGGCAGTACATAATAGAATTTACGATTACCTATTTTACGTTATATATAATTACGTTTGCAAGCCTCTCATCGAATCAATACTTTTAATCAAGCCATAATTTTTCAAAAGCCCCACCAAATTAAATCCTAACACAATGCTTGGATATGGTTTTGTAATGATTTTGACTATATTATAACCACCCAAATAAGTAGCAGCGTCCACAAGAGAAAATAGTATGAGAGAAGGAGATATATTCACCCTCCAATCGTATCATTCATGAGATATTTCTTTTGATAAATCATTGAAACAGAACTGTCGGTCAGTGATGATCCGTCCATCAATCAAGAATGC
The DNA here is from genome assembly GCA_039764185.1 of Tamarix austromongolica. NCBI lineage: Eukaryota > Viridiplantae > Streptophyta > Magnoliopsida > Caryophyllales > Tamaricaceae > Tamarix > Tamarix austromongolica. Next base: position 66,598,103 of record CM077813.1, on the reverse strand, counting down.
ATACGTTCTCAAATAAGGCAAACAGAAACAGAAAGACAGCACGAAATAATAATTCACTCGCTTTCCAAATACAAATAATGTTCATACGTACTGTTATGATAGATTGAAACGTTACAGAAGCCAGCTATCTTTTGAACGTAGAAACCCTTCTGATCAAGACGAAAAAGCAGAGCACCCGATAGAGCACAAAGAAGGCAAACAAAGCACAGACATTAATCCATCTCTGTCCTTCGTGTAACCCTCTTTGTTGCAAAACATCGCGTCCCGTAACCAAACAACTCTTGTTATCCGCCTCCCCTTCATCGTACCAAGCCAAACACTTGGTCAAAAAGCAAGAATACTCGTTAATCATCAACGCGTCAATAGCGTACTTATACATCGAGAAAAAATGCATAAACAACCAATACTTCGGCATACTCTGCTTCGATATAAAATACCCAGAAAACAAAAAGAACGCACCTAGAAGCACCGTAACAAGCGAAGTTCCAGATATGTAATTAGGTGCTAAAGAGCTTAAGAAGAGAACAAATGAGTTTGCCACTAAAACGACGATCCAAACCACTAGAACAAAATAAACAAAAGCCTGCCAAGATGCGCATAGACCTACTAGGAAATAGACCGAGATGGAGTAGAGGATAGCTAAGGCTAGCGAGTAAGGAATGAAGACGAGGGTATTTGCTATGAGGTACGAGGAGATTCGATAGGTACCGCTCGAGGCTTCTCGTAAGAGGATCGGACGTTCGTTGATGAAGATTGGTAAGGTTTCGGTCGTAGATGAGAGGAGGAATGTAATGGTGAAGGCAAATAGACCTAATCTTTTTTGAATACTTTGTTTGTCATATCCAATGTTGATGTACATTGTGCCTAATACTAGACCTACCGCAAATGATTCTATTGAGTTGATTAAGAGTAGCTGTTTGGTTCTGTAGATAATCTTCCAAAACCTCGTGTAAAGAATGAAGATCTCATGGATCCTTGAGCAGCTCCTCTTATGCCTACTAATTACATTGTTGTCATTGATTTCACTTGCAGCATTGTCATTTTCAATGTCTTTGGTAGATGTAAGAGATGGATGATGAGAAGAGCTGAATTTATGTTCGCTACTAATTTCTTGGAGCTGGATGAGAATCTCCATGGAATATTCAAGGGCGTTGAGTTGAGGAGGTACAATAATGAACCCGTTAGAGCTTAAGTAACCTTCAAGTGAACGGATTGTACCATGATGAACAACTTGACCTTTAGACAACAAGAGAATACTATCAATTGTAGAAAGGATCTTAAAACTAGGCTGATGTATAGACAACACCACGGTCCTATGTTGTACCTCCGCTATAGATTTTAACGTTTGCATGACATTATAAGCTGAGAAGCTATCTAACCCCGAAGTGGGCTCATCGAGTAACAAAATTCCAGGGTCATGGATTAGGCTAAGTCCAATGGACACCCTCCTTATCTCACCACCCGATAAGCCGTCACCTACCCTAGTGTTAGCTAGGTGTGTGAGGCGGAGCTCGGCCAATAAGGAGTCGACCAAATCGGTCGTCTTCGGGAGATTATTTGAGAGGAGGCGGGCGGAGAATGTGAAGGTCTCGGAGACGGTGAGGAGTGGGAGACATGCATCATATTGGGGAACATGTGCGGAGAGTTTCCTGTATGAGGAAGGGTTGATAGGTTTGGAATTAAGGAGTATGGCTCCGCTTGTAGGCCATGTTCGGGCTGCTAGGACGTCGATGAGCCTGGTTTTTCCAGCACCACTTGGGCCTACGATGGCGAGGATTTGAGAAGGGTAAGCTGTTAATGAGACGTCTTTGAGGATGTAGGTTGGTGGTGATGGTGGTGGTGGAGACCATTCAGTGCAGTGCTTGAATAGGAAACGTGGTGCAATGGATTTTGTAGTGGTTGAGGATGATGATCCGGTTAAGGAAATGGAATGTGCGGTTAGCTTGAAGGTATTTCTTGGTTGTGGCGGTGGCGGCGTTGTGACTTCCATGGAGGTGTCGGTTTTAATGTATGCAAGAGACCCAGAGGGAGGTTATTACTAGTTACTACTACGTCGAGGAGGGTTATATATAGACAATGGTGTCGGCTCATACCCTTCCAAGACTTGATCTATGGGACAAGGATGCATTACTATTCTTGATCCTCCGAATAAAAATAGACTCAGATTGATAATTAATCTTGACCGTATACACAGATTTGTCATGTACGAATGGAAGTCGGACAATATACAGAATACGGGATAGTTTTACTGTAAGTTTTGGAGAATATGCACGCATGTCGAACAATATTAATACTCCACGGGTCGGGTTGTAGTGAATATATATTAATCCAAAAGACGCAGGACACAAGTATCTACGGAATATTATTATTATCATTATAAATAAGCAGCCGGTGACCTACTACAACTTTAACTTCAAATAACAAAGATAAATATACGTGTTAGGTTAAATGGTTGAGTTCTTATTGATCTTCGGCGTAAATATATCAGTGTATGTTGGCAATATAATGGCTACAAATTAGGCTAATAATGAGAGAAGATCTTACCATTTATAAAAGATATATATGACTAAGTATAATAGAATAAGTTATATATTCTTTTACATTCCTGCAGTTAAAGCGGAAGGATCATGTACGCTAAGACATGCCCTAAAATTATCAAAGAGAACGCGCAAAAGACCTTTAATAAAAATATCAACTAGTTGATAGTGGGATGGGACATGAAGAACACAAACTTGTCCTTTAGCAACTTTTTCGTGTACAATGTGTATATCCATTTCAATATGCTTAGTGCAGAGATGTTGAACAAGATTACTCAATAGATATATCGCACTAATATTGTCACAGTAAACAAAGGTAGCCTTATTGATCAGACAGTGAAGTTCTAAAAGAAGAATATGAATCCAACAAGACTCCAAAACAGCATTTGCCACATCCCGATATTCTTCCTCTGCACTAGAGCATAACAAAGTAGGTTGTCTCTTAGATAACCAAGAGATGAGATTATCGCTAAGAAAAACGTAGTAACCTGATGTAGATTGTCTAGTGTCCGAGCATCCACCTCAATCGGTATCAATATAAGAGACAAGACCAGAAATAGAGGACTTATACAGATGCAGTCCAAAGGAAAGAGTACCTTGAATATATCGAACAATGTGTTTTAGTGCATGCATGTGTTCATCTCGTGGATCATGCATATGTAAACAAACCTGTTGAACAACATAAGAGATATTTGGTCTCATAAAAGTAAGATACTGAAGGGAACCTGCGAGACTCTGATACTTTTTAGGATCCTCATATGGAGACCCCAAAGATGCACTTAGTTTAGGATGAGTATCAACGGGTGTAGGAGCCGATGCACACGATGACATACCTGCTCTCTCAATGATTTCTTCAGCATATTTGTGTTGCGAAAGAAATAGGCTAGTAGGATGTTGAGTTACGGTAATGCCCAGAAAATAACTAAAAGGACCCAAATCTTTCATAGCAAATTCTAAAATGAGAAGAGATATGATGCAGCGACGTAAACCATCAGATGATGCAGTAAGAATAATTTCATCAATATAAAGCAAGATATAAGCAGTCTTAGTGCCCCGATGATAGATAAACAGAGAGTGATCAGATTTTCTATGAGAAAAACCAATAGACAAAACATAATCAACAAACCTTTGGTACCATGCCCTTGGAGTCTGTTTAAGACCATAAAGAGACTTATGGAGTAAACAAACATAGTCTGGATGAGAGGAGTCCTTAAATCCCATCATTTGATGCATATAAATAGTTTCATGCAAATGCCCATGCAGGAAAGCATTTTTATCATCCAGCTGATGGATAGACCATTATTTAGATAAAGCAATACTGAGCACAAATCAAATAGTAGCAGGCTTAACCACAGAACTAAAAGTTTCATCATAATCCACTCCAACCAATTGAGATTTTCCATCACCTACAAGACGGGCTATATGCAGCTCAAATGAACCATCAGATTTATGTTTGTAATGAAAAATCCATAAAGACGAAATAACATTAACATCAATGGGGCGTGGTACCAACTCCCACGTCTTATTTTTAATAAGAGCATTATACTCATCTAACATGGTCTCTTTCCAATTTGGGGTCAAACAAAGCTGCTTTCGGGTTACGAGGAATAGGAGGAGCAACCAAAGTGTGCATATTGAAAAGACGTTTGGGCTTGAAGATCCCGTGTTGAGTATGAGTGGCCATGGAGTGAGAGGGCTGCAAAGGATGAGGATTGTTTATCGGTTGGGTTGATGTTGGAATATGGGCCGGCTGAGTGAGCTGGATTGTGGGTGCCACATAAGGTGGACTAAAAGATGGATAAATTATGGGACCAAGAAAATGGGCCAAAGAAGTGAGCGGGCTGTTGTCCTATTGGGCCAGTCTAAATGGGTTGTTGGCTGAGCAAAGTTGAGTAACGTGGTTGGGCCTAAAGTGAGGAGAGTGAAGAACATTTGGAGGAGGTGATGGAGGAGCCAAGTTAGGTGGACTTTGAGGAGGAGTTTGGGTCGCCTGTGTGTGGGCTTGTTGGGGTTGGACCAGAGTGACAATATTAGGAGTTAGAGAAATGAAATGAGGAGCAATTCCATAATGTAGAAAATCATAGGTGGTAGGAGTCGAAGAATGTATTGAAGAGAAGGGAAATGTTTACTCATCAAAAATAACATGCCTAGATATGATAATTGTTTTATTCGAAAGATCATAACATTTGTAGCCCCTATGATTTTGAGGATAACCCAAGAAGAAGCGTGGTGTGGATTGAGATTGAAGCTTATTGATTGTAGGAGAAGGATGCAAAGGAAAACATAAACACCTAAAGATGCGTAGATGAGAAAAAGATGGATCATTTTGGTAAAGAAGTTGTGTGGGTGATTTGTTTGTCAAAAGTTTGCTTGGTAAATTGTTAAGTAAATATGTGGCCATTTGTAGAGCATGATGTCAAAAAAAATGGGGGCATGGAGGAATGAACTAGGAGGGTTCAAATTAAGTTATTTATTGAACGGATTTTACGTTTGGCTTTACCATTTTTTGGTGAAGAATGTGGACAAGAGAAGCAGTAAACCATTCCATTTTTTTTTACAAAATGACTTAAAAGAATCATTATCATATTTCGTCCCACTATCACATTGAAATCATTTGATAGGTCACTCAAATTGAGCACGGATGTAAGCACTAAATTGTAGAAAAGTAGAGTAAATTGTGATTTATCACCGAGAGGAAATGTCCACAAGAAATTTGTGAAATTGTCCAAAAACAAAATATAATATTTATGACCTCTGGAACTTAAGATGGGTGAAGTCCATAAGTCACTATGACAAATATCAAAGGGTAAGCAAGTATGAGAAGCTGAATCATAGAATGGCAATTTAACGTGTTTACCAAAATACAAGACCGACAAATGGAAGAAAGGGATGTATTATTACAATCAACAAGGTTATTATTTTTTAGAGAGTTCAAAACTAGAGATCCAAGATGACCCAAATGATTATGCCACAAAACTGGAGATAAAACGACAAAGATGGAAGGTTGGATTGCTTGATTTTTGGTGAACTCGGTGGTGAGTGGATAAAGATCGTTCGTGCTATTACATCTCATTAGATGCATTTCCTTCTGAAGATCCTTCACAAAAAATCCAAATGGATCAAACTCAACAGAAACATTATTATCAACGGTAAAATGACGAAGAAAAACTAAGTTTTTGATGAGTTTTGGATCATGAAGGACATTATTTAAATGTAAGGGAAAATGAGGGGGGAAAAGCGACTTTCGTCCATAACCATGAATCGGAATTTCTTGACCACCACCAACATTAATATTATGAGTAATGCTCATGTTAAAATAAGGTGAGAGTGTACCTTCATTTGTGGTCATGCGAGACGTCACGCACGTGTCCATGTACCAGTTCTCGTCGGGTTGACTAAGTCATTGTATGCATGGCATCTTCAATGTCTGTTGGAGCGAAGGTGGAAGGAGGTGCTCGAACATCGTATGCCTGTGGACGTGTACCAAGGATACCGGGTTGACGAGGAGCCGGGCTACAACTCCACTACATTGGATACGGGCAGAGAGGAACTACCCAAGGTTGCCACTACTGACCCCAATGCCATGAGTCCCACTGCTGTGGCTGCTGCTCGTAGCTGGCGGTGGGTTGGTGTTGCTACTGTTCTCAACCAGAGGTATTGCCACTGCCCCTTCCCTTGCCACGACCATTCCCTCTTCCGCCTCTGTTATTATATTTTCCTTTTCTCTTATGTGTATAATTTTTGTTGCGATTCCAGAGGATGAATTATGGGAGTTATTGCCAGAACCATCAACACTCACAATGGTCACAAGGGCGGCGACGGCTTGAGATGCTGCTGCCTTGGTCTGCTTCTGTTCGCGGGTTTCTTCCAGAATCAGGCGAGATCGAGCCTCGTGGAAGGGAGGCAAGGGCTTTTGTTGGTGGAGATAAATAGCAACACCGTCATAATTAGAGTTAAGACCTACAATCAGACAGAACTAAGTGGTTATTAGCGACAGGAGCCCCGACATTGGCAAGTTGATCAGCCAATGTCTTCAATTCACAGCAATATGCATCTGCACAAGAGAACTTATCAATGTGGATAGCGTTGAATTGTTGCTCCAAGTATACGGCACGGGAAGTCTCTTTGTCTTGAAAAATATCTCTGAGGCTGTTCCATGCCTTCTATGCCGTTGTGTCAAGGACGATGATGGTGCCAAGGAGGCCACCCGAGATTGTTCCATAAATCCATTGAAGAACCATCACATCTAGGCGCCGCCATTTCTCCAATTCATCTGCGGTGATCTCCCTGACTTCGGTTCCATCCTTGGGAGGGGGAGGGATAATGTGGTCGAGTACCTTATGCACACGGCAATGGATTTTGAATAGTTCTGCCCAATGAGAATATATGCCCTTTTCCATCTCTAGAACAGTAGGCACATCAAATTTGATAGTGGTGAGAGTAGTAACAGGGTGGGTTTTGTCAGCCATTGTTGAGAGAAGAAGATGGAACGAAAGGAAGAAGAGGAATGGCAGAACTAGGAGTTAGAGAAAGTTTAGGCCTTATACTATGTTAGATTAAATGGTTGAGTTCTCATTGATCTTCAGCGTAAATATGTCAGTGTATGTTGCCAATATTATGGCTACAAATTAGGCTAATAATCAGGGAAGATCTAACCATTTCTAAAAGATATATATGACCATAATAGAATAAGTAAATATATTCTATCAATACGGAATCCGTCTTTTATTGGTCAGGTTGAAGTATATGCAACATTGAACCCTGTTATTATTTAAAGCCGTCTGATATTCGGATCTCTTAATTTTAATTATCAACGTATTACCTTCATTTGCAGATTTTTAATATTTTCAAGATGGTGTTGAGCGATTAAAAAGATCACTGCCTGCTCCTCAGGGATGCACCAATAATGGAAATGCCTTGCCCTATTGAATAAATAGATGAGCTAGCAATGAGCATTTATAAAGAACGATAAGATGCATAGTACACTCGAACTACATTTGAATCGGGTTTCTTTCACACGATTTAGACAAGCTAGAGAATGAGTAGGGTTGATATAAATTTAGTCAATCCAATCCTACCAAATTTGTTTTCTTTATTTATTAATCGAACTGAACTTTAAATCCTAGTACTACTATTACTACTTAATCTTATTAATGGTGATCTCAAACTTGGCTACAAACGAGAGAAATATAGAAAGATAAACAAAAAATCTTTTCTTTCTCAAATTGGTGATGGATTTCTATTTATCTCCACGAAACATTCCAATCAAGCTGGATATAACATATTATATTCTGACGATGATACAATAATAAGCATTTTAATTCCAATTAATTGCAAAGCGCCAGAAGCCAGACATCATGATATGACAATCAACCTAAGGGCCAAACACGAGGCACATCATAAATCATAATGACATTCTGGCATTACTTGCTGGTGTTGCATATTCATTTCAGACGAGTTCGAGTTGAGCTCCTCAAGGCGGTGGGATGTGGAGATGAACGAAGACTTTCCGTATCAATAATGGGAGCCCTGTGCCGCTTCCGTTGGGAAGACCCATTTAAATTTTGACTTGGTTCTGGTTCATTTACAACTTGGCTCGAATCACTGGTCCCTGACCCTGACCTTTGTGTTGATTTTCTCATGTTTGTGCGTATGGGTGCTTGAGAAGGACCAGCTCCAGCATTCTCTATATCACTAGCAACAGCAACTCGGCGCCTCTTACCCTTAGAAGGTTCTCCTGGTGGTTGGCTCTGTGAGGCCCCATTCAATCCATCATTGTAGTCCATGGCCTCTGCTTCCGACACTGAAAATTGCCATGCTTCCCCACAACCCGGACAAGCTTTGTTGACCTGCATTATTGACTCGGTTGGTTTCTGTATCTATCACAATCGAAGTTAATTAAAATTGTCAGTTTCCAAGGCAACAAAATGCAGTACCTTCCTCTGGTAGAATTTCTTGATCAGACAATACTTATGGATTCGAACTGTACAGCCATCATTTGGACAAAACTCTGCCTGTTAAAATAGTTGAAATCAATATGCCAAAGCCAAAGAAAGAACTAGGGTTTAACGCAATCAGGTCAGAGGTACAAATTACTCTGTCAGCCAATGATCGGCTATGACTAAATCCACCAGTTCATTCTAAAAGATAAAAGAAATAAAGTAGCAGGACATACAGAACCAGTTCGTGCAGAAGCCTTTGCTTACCAGGACGTACAGAACCAAATACTCCCTTTGTATACAATCAGAAGATTAGTCAAACCACACAAGAATTATGAAACACATGGGGATGATAATCACAATACTCAATAATATTTATAAACTAAGCTACAGAAGGTAAAAACATCAAATATGCAGAAAAATATATATATGTAAATACTTGAACGCATACAATGACAATATGAAATATCAGAGAGCAGTAAATACAGAAAATAGACCATAAACCTTGACAGAATAATATATTATTGAATACATAAAGCCAACCAAAATGACACGCAACAACAGTTGACAAAAGAGAACCAAGCAAAATAAGCTACAAAAAGATTTTAGGCTCAGTAGTGAAAGAAACAAAAGAAAAGGCAAGATAGTAAGACCTTCACTAAAGCCTCATTGCAAACTGCACACGAAGGGACTTCATTATTGCGGAACCAACTTCGCAGATCGAGAAAGGATCTAACACCAAGTCCAATATCACCATTAGGAGCCTCACAGAGCCACTGGTCACGAACTAGCTCCTCCAGAGTCTTTTCCTTCTGAGACAATGAGAAATTCTTGAACGCAGAGGGCACAGCCTGTGACTCAGACATAACCTGGAGGTAGGCCAAGAGAACAGTGGGAAATTGAAAATGGCATACATAAGAGTAAAGAAATTAAAACAGGGTGTATTATAATTTCTTTCCTGAAGTCAAATATGCAAACAAACAGTTACTTCACCACCAACCCTCTTCTTGACTGAATAAATTAAAGATTTTCTTCAAGGGCTTACTAAATAGCTCACACTATGCTGAAGTTACACAATACACAAACTTGTGGGCGCTGTAAAACCAACAAAAACTTCAATGACAAAAGTTCACAGGAAGGGTAACTCAGGTAAAAAAAAAAGTTTTTTTATTGGAGATAAATTTTTTATTTATAATATAATTTATTGGACAGAGAGAGAATCCTTTCTTTCAATAGGCAACGCATAATGAAGTCCTAGTATGCCAATTTTCAAGACTCATCAACTTCAGAATCTTTCAGACAATAACCACAGAGAGAGAGAGAGAGAGAACAATCACCCTCAATTCGCAGCAAGACTAAGGAAATAGCTTTTGAAGCAATAATATATCTGGAGCTGGACAAATATGTCATGAGTTGGCAGGTCATCTAATATATGTATTGAAAGTATGCTGTGCACAATTAAACTAGTCGGAAGAATGTGGTGCAACTATGACACATAGAATACCTGAGATTCCAAGTTGACATAGAGGGCTTTAATACTAGGTATGCTACCTTGACCAGCAGGATCTTGTACAATGGCTTCTATCTGGCATTTTTGCATGAACAAAAGGCAACATGAGGTCAAAAGAAATAAATATAAAATAAATTTACCTAAGATCTGAAGCAGCATGCATTTTATGTGCATGTCCAGTTCATGATGGCCAGGAAGTGAAGCGTATTAGGGAGAGGTGTATCAATCATATAAACCCCACAAACAAGTGGCAGGAATAAAATTTACATAAACAAAAATTTAACTTGTAAGGTTATATTTGTTAAGACACATTAAATTCATTTCAAGGCTATTCTAATCAATAGTGAGCAATGTTTAAAGTAAAAAATGAAGCTCTATAAAGGGAAATTACCTCCATTATCTCTAGGCATACAACAATCATAACCGACAAGAGTGAAATTATAAATTAGACACATCATCCTACTGAACTGTTATAAAGTTTACTAGATCTATGTTACATCCTATAACACATGGGTCCAGTTGAACCAGCAGCCTTCCAACTAGAAGATGCCAAGACAATACTCAATACTCATGTTTATACTCAAGTGGAAAAGGAAACATTTGAAATGGGGAAACACAAATCCTTAAGAAAATAGAAAACTAGGACCTTAGAAACTGGAATAACAAATAATAATTACTGATTAAATTTCTGTATATTAATTGTTTTAATATAATTATGATTTTAGCATTAAAGCATGTTATAAGAATCTGGCCAAATGACACACTAATAATCTTAACCATCCAACTCTATACTTACAGATATGTATCCAAACTCTATCTTACACTACAAGGGAAGCCTTTCATCTAATGTATCACCCAAATCTCAACCCTAATACACCTTCCAGACTTACATTTTTTGTGTTGTCACTCTCTTACATCTTCTGGAGAAAGAGTTGAGCAGTGAAGATAGCTGGATGGAGCAACAAAAGAGTGACTGGCGCTGGCTAGCTAAGGCACAGCACGAAGCAGTTGTGAAGGAGACTTGGATGTCAGACAACAAAGGCAACTCAATTTGTGGCCAGTGTTGTCAGCACCAACAAATGGTAGAGGCAACATAACTGGTGCTACCAAAGGCAAGATGAGCATCGCCCAGCATAGATGACACCATTGGAGGCTCTGAAAGGTGAATTTGTAAAAAGAAGATAAATCGTTCTTTTTGACTGACAGAATGGACCAAAAATTTCCACCTGCATTTCAGTTTTTTTTTTCCAAGAAACAGCAAGCAGTTGACATTTCCATGCAACCCAGTTCTCCAGTCAGTACACCAATGAGCCTGTGGTCAGTTGGACTAAAAGGACCATATGCAATGTGTCCAAAGTGGTCCACAGCACAAATATAGATACTACAGATTGCTCATGCAACAAATTTCACTGCATAAGTCTTTTGATGACTTCAATCTATCACAAAAAAGTACACGTTGGTTGAGTGAAAACAAAGAGTGGCACACTGATTAAGAGAACACGTTCTATTGTATACTCTTGTTTCCTCTACCTGGAACTGGCTACAGATTGACCCATAATCTGCAAACACAACTATATGTTGATATTTATTTATATCAGTAGATGTAATTCATTAATCCCATTCAGCTACAGATCCTTTTAAGAGCTGCCACAACAGAAGTTTATGCAGTCAACAAAATGTTGCGGCATCACATCCAATATCTTTGTACTCCTCTGGAGAGGCTTTTTTGGTAAATGTTTCTGACAATCATCATAGCCTATACTTCTTGAGGTCAAATTGCTATAAATGCTTTCTTTGCAGAAAAAAGTTAAAAGAAAATGTGAATTTTAACAAACACCGCCGGCAAATCCCTACATAGACATTTCTGCTCAACATATCACGGACAAGATTTAGCTGCTCCAACTGCACAAGACCTGCTACACTACGTGGTATAGGCCCTATTTTCTTAAAGCTTGCATCTAGTAGTCTCAGGTTATTCAAGTATCCAATCTTAGAAGCAATGTATGTCCTAAAGTGCAACTAGGTAGACAATAAAATCACAGTCGCAAATGATATTTCATATGTAACAGTGTATTTTTTTATTTTTTCTTGCAACAAATATGGATAAATATCAGCCGAGGAATGGTGATATATCAACAATAAATACATGAAACTCCAAGAAAGTTGCATATAGCCAATTTTGTGTATCGGTTTACCCAAAATCTAATTAATTTCAGCCATTATTGCATACCAAGACTGACATTTAATTGTATGCATAGGCGATAGTAAGGATGTTCATGGATCGGATATTCAGCAAAAAGTTTCGGAAATTTGAAAGATCGGATATCTAGAAAAAAGCTTCGGATATCCAAAGTTTCAGATTGAATAAAAAATAATCTGTTAGATATTCAAAACCTTCGAACAGGCCAAAACTGAAAAATATTGGATAAAAATTTATTAAATTGAAAAATAAAAAATTGATCCAATTTGAGCAAATATGATATAATGATTTAATATGAGTATTAAATTACATTATATTCAATTAGTAATTTCAAATTTTGGATACTAGTTAAATATTTAATCCAAATAATAATTAAAAAGTATAAAATTAACTTAATGAACATTCCTTCCAAATTATAAACACACACATACATGATTATATAAAATAAAATTTTATGAAAAATAAAGTGTTTAGAGTGTATAAGTATATAATTTATCATATCGGATATTATTTATATTTGTTAGATCAGATATTCAATTTATTTGATATTTTGTTTATCGGATTGGATATTTGATTCGAAAAAAAAAATATCAAATCAATTATTTGATATTTATGATATCAGATTAGATCATCAAATATCAAATAACATGAACAGTCCTAGAGCCTATGCAATAAGTGCAAGGTGGAAGTGCATACCTAGGCAAAGTGAGACAACATGAACAGTCCTAGAGCCTATGCAATAAGTGCAAGGTGGAAGTGCATACCTAGGCAAAGTGAGACACCAAAATTATCTAGTCTAGTACTACTTTTGATCTTCCTTAAAATATGTGAAGTAAATAGTTTTCCTTTCCTTCTCCACTCAAAATGATGCTTATTGACCATTCCCTAACCCATTTTACCAATTCTTTTCTTTCCAATGTGAGATTTAGTTATTGAGTTTTTAAAAGTAATGCCTAAAAATACCTAAACAATATTTCCTTCCATGTCGTAATTACCTTTCTTTACTTTTCCAATCATAATTATGTTTGGTGGTCTTCCTATAACTATTTTCCCTCCCCCACTTCCTAACATGAGATTTGATTAACATATTGATGGCAAAAAAATTAAGGGAATTAAAACCTAAAAATAACTAATTTTTAGTAAGGCATGTGCCTTAGACCCTTTCACACCTCCACACTTTAGTCCACCTTACCAATGTTGCTAAATAAAACCTTTCGCTTCAAACACTTCTTAGGAGGCAAACAACATATAATACTAGTATTGGTCAGCAAGAAGCTCAGCCACAGTATTGATTATTTGAGAATACCAGAACAAATGCAGCAGACTTGCCTACATTTGAATGAATCACATGATTCAAGCAGTTGTCAACAAAAATTGCATCAACGTTAAGTTGACAAGTTCAAAGGGAAGTGTCCCTTCAAACTCATTTAGCAAAGATCCAGGATTATCAAATGGGGAAGTGAAAGAGGTAAGCAGTGAAAGGGCCCAAAAAACATATTGTTGCAAATATAGAACTCAAATATGAGTAAGAGGAGTCATGGCTTAGAAAAGATGTGAAAGAGCAAGTTAAGAGGGCAATATCTCTGGGTAGGAACCCAGCTTCATCGGTATGATTTAAGTCAATGCCCGCAATTACTTGGATTTTGAGTCACCAGGAGGTGGTGCACTGAATATGCCTTTGTAGATGCAAAAAGATAAGCCAACCAAGTTAGTGGTGAAGTTTTACAGAACAGAATAGATAACAAGTATTCAACCATGAGGGCCTAGATAAGCTACCCAGAATTTGATACCAGGGACAGGTGGTTGTGCTCTTGCGATGATGATGTGTGGTAATTATCTTGTTCTTTGCCAATAAAAACATGAAACATCAAAAAATGCACAACAAACGGACCAGATATGAAGTTATTATGGAAGTTCGGTAAATCATGATAAGGTAAAAGTGCTTTGCAAGGGTCTCTATACAGAATTATTTCCCTTTTAGTCACAACTCACAAGATCATGCTTCAACCCAATCACAACAGCTAGTCACCTTAAAGTAGTAAACATAACAAAACCACAACCAACAAGTCTAGATCCCATCAATGATTGGTTTGGCACTAGACACCTCAACATCAAGCTTTGCAAATATATAGCCTACAATTCTACAACAGTATCATGCAAGCACCTAGAGTCCTTAGCAAAAGGGGTATCGTTCATTGCAGTTGACCAGGGTTCCAATCTCTGCCAAGTTCATAGCCCTCTCAAAACAGTAACATGAAAGTTACTACAAACCAGAGTCATTATTTTTAGTCAAATAGAATAAATTTGAAAAACATAATGAGTCCCAAGTTCATAATGGCAGTTAATATATTTGGATACTTTAAAGCACTGTCAGCCCTAAATTTTCTCAAAGATCATGAGCTGTAGATAACTAGAATAATGGTCAAACCAGGACGATAAGAGGTACAAAACAAGATAGAAAGGCTTGGAACTTAAGTTTGAGTAAATGAGCAAGATATTCATGTTGCTATCTAATGTGTGATTTCAGTGCTGATCCAATATTTAGATTTTATAAATCATTACAGACTCAATGAAGCGAAATGTAACATGAAATCCATAATTGAAAATCAACATTAATTAATATACAAACAGTGGCCACAGTAAAAATTATAAAAAAGCTTTAAAATGTTCTTCCTCTTCACGCAATGTACAACTTACTCCACAGTCGGCACAAGTAAAGTTAATCATTTAGCTACTTACACATAACTAAATTACATCCAAAAGTAGACTAAAAATTGAGATGAAAAACAGAAGATAATTGATATACTTACGATGCCCTTATAGAAAGTAATTTGAGGAACAGTATATTTAGTACCGAGCTTTGACTGCTCATCAGAAACAGTATTAACGACGCCGTAGTAGACTTTGCCATCATATTGATTCCTGCATGCCCGTAGATCAAATTGAATGGAAGAAAGTTCTTTGTTTATTCGGTGCAAATATTCATTAAATGCTAGCTCGTTCACACCTGAAATTCGAACATGATTACACAGGCTAAGACCAGCCAAATGAGCCGGGCAGGGAGAGGTAGGGGGAGAACAAAATAGAAAAGAAGCAAAAGTAATAAATTACTGGGATCTCTTCCCGTGACGCCTTCATAGATTTTATGGAATTCATCAGCACGGAGAGGACCACGAGAGAGAAGAGCTTGAATTAGGGTATGGTGTTTCCCAGTTAGCGCCAGCATTGGGTTTGGCCGGTGAATTTTCCGTCAAATTGTAGGTGTTTCTCGTGTGAATTGCGGCTAGATTACGCGCTTCAAACGTCAAAAGGCTGCAGAGTCAAAGTTGCTAGAGATCATGATGGGAAGGAAATGGGCCTTTAACAAAGCAGCAGTTGTAATGAACAAGTACTACAAACGAAAAACTAATTTAGAGTTTATAAATGAAAATACAATGTCAGTTTAAGAAATTCTACAAATCGATGGGCCATTCGTGCAGTACAATTATCTCAGTAGATAAATGTTCGAATGCTTAATTAAGCCAAAAAAGACACTATTCTGGAGCGCAACATAACAAATATAATTACATATATCAAATAAATACGTAGACCAACATCACCAGCAAGATAGCAACAGGACGGGATGGGGATGACATCCCCGTCACCGAACCAGAAAAACACACTAATCCCCGCACCCGCTCCGATTCCCCGATCCCTGGTTCCTGATTTTTGTTAACGGGGAATCCCGCCCTGATCCCTGTGCCCAAAACCTGCTCTAAAGTCAGGTGACCAGGTCTAAAACCACTGACTTTGACTCTTCATTCATCCCGCTCGTTCTTCACATGATATCCCTCGGCAATTTGCCAAAAAAAGGGCAAATTTCTGAGTTTTAACGTAGTAATGGAAATAAGTAGTAAGTACTCTATCTTTCGTGCTAGCATCATTCTTGAATAGTAGGATAATATTGTAAAGGACATGATATCGAACGCAGTAACTCACCTGATGACATAAAGCGCAAACAGCCAGAGACGAGGAATGGAGCACGGATTCGGGGGACGAGGAGTCGGCTAGCGACGAGGGGGACTACGGAGCGGCAGCAAAGTCGAGGTCGGAGTGAAGTTCACCGGTCGGGGATTGTAGGGCTCCGCAGCTGTAGCAAAGGGCGAAGTTGAACGACGAACGGACGAACAGTGGGTACCACTGGAGTATAGATATGGAGGAGGAAAACGGAGGATGCAGGCACACCGTCTCCGGCAGTCGGCGGTGCAGCCTGAGATCGAAGTCGAAGGTGCTAGTGCAGCGAGAGGGAAAATCCGGAGCGAGCCGGGGCGTGTTCGGCGTTCCCCACTTTGAAATATAGTCGTGAATTTGGAGCGAGGGAAAATATGCGGAATAAATGTGGACAGGAAGTTAATTACCATATGAAAATTTTTAACCCAAAATATCCAACGCGCCTTTTATTTAGGCTTCGTTTGATTTAAAAATAAATAAATAAATAAAAATGAGAGAGAAAATTATTTTTCTCTATTTGATTGCTGAGAAAAAGTGAAGTAGAGAAAATAACAAGGAAAAATTTAAAATATATATATATTAGGAATGTTTTCTCACTAAAACCTAAAGAAAAGAAAAAAAAAGTCTGAAGAAAATTTACCTCGACCATATCTCACCATTACAATCATACAAGCATGCTCGACTATCCTCCTCAATCATTTCACCATTTCCATCATCTTCTAGTTTTCTTCTTCTTCATGTCTGGTATATTCAATTCTCTTTTGATTTGGAACTTTTTGTTAAGATTGCAAACAAATATTATCTCTAGATATTGTTTGATAACACCCTATTTTTTCATCCCATCACATCTAATTCTTCCAATTTGGAATAGTATATTGTGTTGTATTTTATTTATTTATTTTGTTACAGTTTTATTGTTTGAATCTTGAACTGATCTTGTGGGTTCGATTATTTTTTCCTAACCTCATACAATTGTATTTTCTCTTTATTACAGGTTGTATTTTCATCATTGTTGTACTAATACCCTTCGATTAGAATGGTGGGAGTGGTGTGTTTGCAAATCCAAATGTTGTTGATAAATCAAGGTGCTTGACATTCCTTATTCCATCTTGAGTCTAATTTTGCAAATATGTTTCTAATGACGTTTGTGTATAATATAGAGTGTAGGTGTAACATCCCAAAATTCACTACTTTTTTTAAATAAATAAAAAAGCAGAAGTAATTAAAATACTTAATTTAAAACCCGTGAATTCTGGGGATGTTACCGCCACACTTAGTACCAAATCGGTTCTCTCCTACCGTTTCAGTACCAAGTGCTAAAGCTAAGAAAAGATTTACATTTAACTTAAACCAAGATTTCATAAAATGAATCAAAGAGATAATAACTTAGAAATCAAAGTACGCGTAAATGATTATAATTAATAATAAGATAGAAATCTGAGTGTGAAATCAAAATTCCTCGGAGGGAATATTCTATCTGAAATACTCAATGCAAGGTAATTATTTCAAAAAGGGTAAATCCGATACAAAAGAAATAACAAACAGATATAAATTGCATAAAGACTGAATATGGCCACGACACTCTCGAACTTGAGCCAACTACAAACTCAACACACAACCCCGACTGATGTCTCGCCCACCTGTACAAAGTCAGAAGGGCATACTACTCGTGGGAATGAGCAATACCCATAAAAGGGGTGATCAGTACGCTACGTACTGAGTAAGGTAACCGAGCACTAAGAATAACACATAACAGCACAAATAATATAGAGTAATAATAGAGCATAAGACCAACATGATAACATAACTACACATGACCATCCAAGTAAAAGTACAAAGACCCATACATTATCCGATTCAATTACTTAATTAATCTCTAATCAGAAGTCAATTCACACCATACTTTTTATCAAATTCATATGAGTACAGAAGCCCCCACTATTATAGCCGGTGGATCGGAGACAAGCAGGGCACAATGCTCCTGCCCACTATTATCAGCCGCTGGATCGGTCACACATAGGGTATCATACCTTAAACACTATTCCTTACCGGTGGATCGGTTGGCTCCGGCACGCATAGTGTTACACTGTATGTAATTAGTGTATTTCCCAAGTCTTAGCAAACTGTTAGATTTATTAAGCTCGAAATCCACCACTATTATAGCCGATGGATTGGAGGCACGTAGGGTAACATACCATAACCACTATTATAGCCGGTGGATTGGAGACACATAGGACTACACGTCCTAACCACTATTTTTAACTGGTGGATCGGTGGGACCCGGCTCAATAGTCTTTCACTTTAAGTGATTAATGTCTTAAGTATCTTATTAAAAAGCTTTCGCCCTGGACATGCATGAATCATCACACATCACAAATCACAATTACATTTTAATCACCAATTACACATGATACAACAAAACCCTAAGCAGCCACACCAAACACTAATTAACCACAACAAACCATAGTTAACCACTCCAAACCCTATTTAACCATAATAACCATAATTAGCCATTCCAAACCTTAGTTAACCACAACAAATCACAATTAGCAACTCCAAACCCTAGTTTAGTCTCCTACGCACCCTTATATTACTCCACGTACTATTTTTCACCAAAAGTGGTTAAACACCCAAACAACATTTACATTACCTTCCTCACATCCCAATTCAACTTTTCATACGTAAATTTTACTCCCATGCAACCTTTCAAACTTTTTATGCAAACCCTAAATCTCATCACATATACATAATACACATACCATGCAAATACATGAAAACATATTTCAACTCCACATCATACCATATACGACATAAATAATAATGATAGATATATGATATATAACATGCGAAGCACATAATGCATATAAACACACAAAAGGCCTTAGTAACATCCTTACCTAAAATGACATCGGTCCTGGAGCACGCTCCTACGCCTCCTTAGGGCTTTGACTGATTTTACCTATTATGAGGGAAAAGCTAAAATTAGACTCCCTCCTATCAAAATTACTATTAATCACTAACTTAATAATAGACTAGGCTTTTGATAAAATATTAAAATAATAATAGTAAAAATACCAAGAAATAATATCAATATTATTAATAATAAGAATAATAAAAATAATAACAATAATAATAAAAAGGAAATTACTCAAAAACATAGTGAAATAAGGGCTTCAACCCCTTTACTAAAATAATACTGATAATAATAATATTAGTAAAATAAATAACCAAATTTGGTAATAATAGTAGTGATGAAATAATAATAATAATAATAATAATAATAATAATAATAATAATAATAATAATAATAATAATAACAATAACAATAATAACATTATTAACAACACTAATGGTAAAATAGTTGTATTAATAATAATGGAATAAGAATAATAGAAATTCGAAATAGGAAATAATAATAATAATTATACTTATAACATATTAATATTAATAATAGTAATAATAGAAGTAATAAGGGGAATAATAATAAAATCGAATTAAAATACAATAGGGCTTCAGCCCTCAACATAAATAATAATAAAAATATTAATACTACTAATAATAATAATACATATCAAAAATATAAATAATAATAATAATAGTATTTATATGCAAATAATTGAAATAAAATAATTTAAGGGTTATAAAAATAGGAAAAAAAGGTTGAGAGGGTCTAAGGTTCAACCTTAGATTGGTGGGGATAGGCGGCACCGTCGGCGGTGCACGGTGGCGGCGGCGGTAACCGGAAAAAGAAAAGAAAGAGGGGAAAGTTAAATGCTGGGAAAAGGAGAGGCAAAATGGAGGTGGGAGATGGGGTGTTTATAGTTGCACAAAAGGAGAGGAATAGAATGATGGTGGTGGCATAGCCAAAGGTGGCGGCACACGGCGATGGCGATGGTGGCCGAATGGGAGAGAAGAAGAAAGAGAGAGGAGGAGAGGGAGAAAGAGGAAAAGAGAGGTAGGGGAAGGTAGAAGGTGATCTGCAGAACATTTTAGAAGGTGAAAGAAGCGGCGGCAGCGGCGAAAGAGGTGGTTAAAGGTGGTTCGAGGGGTGGTGGAGATAGAAAAATAGGTTGATCGGGAAGGCTACTTCGTATAGCCGAGGTGGCTCGTGCAGGAAGAATCGAGGGATATAGGATATTTGGCTAGCTAGAGGGCGGTGCAAGGAAGAATTTGGTAGGCAGAGTAGATGGTGGCGTTGGCCGATGGCGGCAAGGCTGGCGTCTAAAGTGTCAGTGGCGAAAATGGTCATTTCTCTAGGTAGGAATGAAAAGCTTGACACAAGGCTATTATGGGGGGTATTTATAGAGTGTAAATGAGAGGTTAGGGTCTTTGGATCGGCTAGAGAGTTGGGTAAGTAGGGTTAGGGTTTCCGGCGGCGATGGTTAACCGGTGGTAGTAAATTTTGGGGTAAAGATCGTGCGCAGGAAAGAGAGGAAAACTGCACAAGAAATGGGAGGTGGATTGGTTCAAAATGGTCGGCGAGTCAAGGGGAAGAGAGAGGAAGGAAACGGTCATAACCGGCGGCGAAAATCTCAGCTATGGCGACTGCAGTGGAGTTACAATCGACGAGGTTGGGGAGAAGAAAAGAAGAAGAAGAAGGAGGTAGGGGACCGGGCGGTTCAGGGAAGAAAGAAAAGAAAAAGAAAGGCGGCGAACCGGGCCGGGCGCGAGGTGAGGGGGTGAATTAAATGAAATGATGCGTTTTAGGAAGAAAAAGGAAGAAACACAGTGCACTGGCTGCCGAAGGAGGATTAAAAGAAAGAACGGGAATGGGCCACGAATGAAGGAAGAAAGGGCAAGGGATCTAGGTCGTTGGGCTGGCCCAGGTCGGGGAAGGTAAGGAAAAAGAAAAAGAAAAGAAGAAGAAAGAAAAAGAAAGAATAAATAATAAAGAAAAAGGAAAAGAGAAAAAAATTAGGTTAGGGCCAATTAAACTAATCTAAATATTTATGATATTTAAAAATAATAATATTTGAATAAAATAATATTTAAATCCCTTTTTAGTCTAAATTAGGATTTTTAAAAGATTTTTCATAAATTCCTTTTTAATTAGCAAAACACCCTAATTTTCTCCAATTAAATTATTTATAAAATTATTATTAATTTGAAACTATTTTTTCCTTCTTATTTTAAATAAAATAATTTATTTAATTAATTTTAAAAATAAAATCCTTAATTAGCTAATATACCAAAACTTTTCTAATAAAAATTATTTATTATTTTCTTCTTAAATAGTCCTAATTAATTTTCTTTTATAAAAATAATTTATTTAATTAATTTTCATAATAAAACCTCATTTAAATATAATATTTAAAATTAAAAAATTTTGGGGCATTTTAGTAGGGTCTCCATAGCTCAAACTTTTGATTGCCTAATTGTTCCTAATGCTTTGTCTTTCACCAGTACAATCTTTGTTGATCCAATATCAAAGGAAGTAAAAGAGGGTTAGGCTCATTGTTGGGATAGTAGGCATTGAGTGATTACTCCAAATCCTCAGGGCTTTGGAACCGCAAAGCTAATTAACATGGTGGTTGGGAAGCCCACTTGAGCTTTCTATTTAACATGTTGGCATAGGTGGGTGGGTGTGAGGAATTATAGGACCCAGTGATGTGTATGAAAGGGTGCAACCTTTAATTATGTGAAACTAATGGTTCAAATGGAGTTGGATAAGATGATAAGGGTTCGGAGATGGTGAGTTAAAATACTTGATCTTCGAAAGTGATGGATATAAGATGATGGTTATTCAAATTATGGTAGAAGAATGTCGATGGTGAATCGGTGATGGTGGTTCGAATGGTGTGTGCTAATTAATCTATGATTGATGATGATGCTTAGTGTCAAATTTTAGGTTTTAGATGTAGGTTGGAGTCATGGTTTAGAGTTAGGATTAGGGTTAGGGTTTGGTTCAAAAGAGAGAAATAACATGGTGTTTGGTTGATATGGATGGTTAGGGTTTTGAATAAACATTTTAGGATTTCGGTTTTGGTATATCAATTTATGGTTTAGTTTAGCCACGAAATAGAGTATGAATTTGATGGTAATTAGGGCAGGAAAATAGGGATTAAGAATAGTAAAAAAAGATATGGATTAATCTCTGATTCACACAGACAAAGAGATTAAAACTTTTAAGCTAACTATTCACATAAATTTGATTTGCTTGAGCTTGAACTCACACAGAATTCAATCAATGTTGATCTTCAAATTCATTCAATATTCCCGACATTAATGAATAATATAACCTTTCTACCACTAGCTAAAGCATATTCCAAGCTAAAATATATTATGCTAAATTTATTCTCCTACTTTACTACTTAATTAATAAATTAGCTAAATCACTTAATAATGCTCGAAAATATTACCAACCATACAATGAAATATCGGTACCGCAATTGCGTATCGGTCGCAATTTCGCGGTTTTTGGGTCAATCGTGACCCAAAATTGCAAAAATAAAGCCGTTTCAGAAAATCACATATTTATCGTCGTGATAATGGCGAAATTTCTGATATCGACCGATATTTATCGATATTGGCCGATATTTGTTGTGTAAAAGAATTAAAAAATCAAGTCGCGACAATTGCGACATATAAAATATCATTTGCAGTATCTCGATACTGCGACCACAACCGCAATCGCAACTGTAACCATGGTTTTATTGTATACTACCAACATAATCCTTATGCACGTGGTTAATCCCTCCTTGCATGCCATGCACATGCATGTAGTCATTTAATTACTTATTTGTTACGTTTTGAGCAATGTAACCATCTGTTGGTCTTCAGATTTGTAGGAGACACGTTTCAAATGAAGAATAATTCGTTTCATAATTATAAAAGCCAATTGTTGAGTATTTTCTCTTGCATCACCCAAGATCATTTTTTAGATTGGATAAGATTAAAAGTGTAACACCCCCAAATTTACACAATTTTTTTTAAAACCATACTTATAATTTAAAACCGTAAATTCTGGGGATGTTACCGCCACACTTAATACCAGACCGGTTTACTCCTACTGTTCCAATACTAAGTGCTAAGGCTAAAAAAAACTCATAATATTACTAATAGTTCAAATTCATAAATACAGAAATTAGATGCGCACAAGTCTTTATTCAATTCTAAATACGAGGGTAGTTTTTCAGGGAAAAAATATAACTACAACCATAATATTGTTTATGAAGTGTTCAACATAATTAAAAGAAACTAGGAATAAAATCTCAATGGAAAATCGGCCACGCCACTCCGAAACTGATTTGACCCAATCATCACTCAGCCCCATCCGATGTCCCATAGACATCAATCTCGTCAAAATAAGCATCTCCTACCTGCAGCAAGTCAGATGGGTCTTCTACTCGCGGGAATGAGCAACACCCATGAAACGGGTGATCAGTACGCTACGTACTGAGTAAGGTAACCAAGCATTAAGGCCAACACATAAAATCACATAAACCATGTATAAGAATAAAAGAACATAAAAACCAACATGATAACATAATAACAAACAATCATTCGGGTAGATACATAAAGGCCCAATCATAGTCCAGATTAATTATTTAATTAATCTTTTATCGGAAGTCGATACACACCATGCCTTTTATCAAATCCATGTAAGTACAAGAACACCCCACTATTTTAGTCGGTGGGCTGGTCACTTGCGGGACAAAGTCCACACCACTATTATTCGCCAGTGGATCGGTCACTTGCAGGACAATAGTCCACACCACTACCAGTGGATCGGCTAGTTTCTGCTCACATGGTGTTCCACTATAAGTAATTAGTATCTTTTAAATGCCTTAGTAATTCTGGTTTATGTTTATTGAGCTCGAGTCACTCCATTATTATTGCCGGTGGGCAGGTCACTTGCGGGACGAAGTCCACACCACTATTATTTGCCGGTGGATCGGTCACTTATAGGGTAAAAACCCTAACCACTATTCCTAACCGGTGAATCGGTTGGATCCGGCTCAATAATCTTTTACTTTAAATGATTAGTGTCTTAAGTATCTTATTCAAAGTTTTCACCCTGGACATGCATGACTAACTCCATGCAAACCCTAGCTCCCATGCAAATCCTAGCTCCACATAAACCACACTTCTATGCAACCCTGACTCCCATGCAAACCCCTAGCTCCACGTAAACCACCCTTCCATGAAACCCTAATACTACCATGCAACATTAATATCATCACGTGAAACCCTAACACCATGCAATATTAATAACATCATGTGAACCCTAACATGCATGTCTTAAGGCCACATCGCATCTCATCACATACAAATAAAACACATGCCATATAACAACCCAAGATCATACGTGAACTCCACATCATATCATATACGACATAATTAATAATGATAACATAGAATACATGGCATATGAAGCACATAATGCATATAAACACACAAATGGCCTTAGTAACACCCTTACCTAATAGGTCACCGGTCTTGGTGCACGCTCCTATTCCACCTGAGGGCTTTGACTGGGCTCACCTATTATGGGGGAAAATACTAGAATTAGCTTCCCTCCTAAAATACTATTAGTTTCTAACTTATCCTAAGTCTTGGTTCTTAATTAACTATACCAAATACTAATAAAATACTATTGTAATTTAAAGTAAAAGGTGATATAAGGGTGTCTACCCTTCACCAAAATAAAGTTAGTAAAAGTAATAATAATAATAATAATAATAATAATAATAATAATAATCGAATAACCATAAAAATTTAAATAAAAATAGAATAAATGTAAATAAATATAAAGGAAGGTTTAAGAAGGTCTAGGGTTTCACCTTGAGTCGGCAGGGATGGGTGACACCGGCGGTGGCCGGAAAAAGAGTCTAAGAGGGCAAAAGATGAAGGAAAAGAGGGAAGGAGGAGGGGAAAAGAGAAAATAAAGTTATGGTTCGGTGGAGGAGAATTAGAGGGAGTTTTTGGGTGGTGTAAGTGGCAATAGAAGTGGCAGCAGTGGTGGTGGAAGGCGGCTTAAAGGTTGCAGGGTACAGATTTTTGCGAGATGGGTAGGAGATTTCGCACGGCTATGGCAGCTCGTGCAAGAAGAATTGAAGGATTTGGAGGGTTTAGTTAGCGGTGAAGGAATATGCGTCTGAAGTCGCGGTGGCCGGCGGTTCTCACTTAGGGTTTCAGGAAAGAAGAAGCTTAAAAAACATCCACAACTAGGCTATTTATAGAGTTTAGATGGGTTATTAGGGTTTTGGAGGCCAGCAGGATGGTATTAGATGCTAGGGTTTGGGTGGCCGGTGGCAGAAATTGGTCGGCGATTGTTTGGGTCGGGGTCAAAATTTCGCGAAGCAAAAGAGAGGGAACGAGCGAGAGTTGAGGATAATCAATCATGCCAAGCTAATGTGTGAGTCAAGAGGGAGAAAAAGAGGGGTGAATCGGCCGGTCAAGGTCCTAGTGGCAGGCGCCGCCATTTTTGGGGGCAGAAGTTGTAGGCTACATTGACGGAGGAGAAGGGAGTAAGAAGGAAGGAGGGGGTGAACCGGTCGGCCGAGAAAGAAAAGAAAAGGGAGAGAATCGAGCCGGTCAGTGCCGGTTAATTTCGTCATTAAATGAGACACAACGTCTCAAGCAGAAACGAGTCAAAATGCGGCGTTGGGATGCTACATGAAGGAGGCAACGACGCTGGGCCGCAGGGGAAGGAGAAGGAGAGGTGGGTTGGGCCGTGTCAGGCCCAACTGGCGGGAGAAAAGAAGAAGAAAGAAAGAAAAGTAAAGAAAGGAAAAGGAGAAAAGAAAAAGAAAAAGAAAAAGGGGGAAAGGAAAATTTAAGGTTTTGGGTTTAAATAAATTAATTTGAATAATTTAGGTATCTAAAATAAAACATTTATTTAAAATAATATTAAATTTTCTTTTTAGGCTAATTTAGGGTTTTTAAAATATTTTTCCTAAATTCCTTTTTAATTAACAAAAAACCCAGTTTTTTCTTTATAAAAATATTCATAATTTCCTATTAATTTTCCCTAAATAAATCCCTCTTATTCCAAATAAAATAATAAATTAAATTAATTTCCCAATAAATCCTTATTTAATAATATATATTTAAAAAAAATTCTGGGGCATTTCAAAAAGCATATTTAGTATATATGTATTATTCATAGATTAACCATATATTTTTGGATGACATAGGTGTCGCACCCTCTTCAACATGAATGGACTCACTCTTTTTAGGATCAATATCGTGATGTAGATAGTTACTTAGTATGTATATCATTTTAAGTACTATATAGATAAAGTTTTTATGGGTATAAATGATATTTTCATAAACATAGATTAACTATATCTTGTGAGATGATTGTAAGCCAATAGTAGAGTTGGCCTCCCTCTTTATTTTTATTTTTTGTATGCACTGTGAGTAATTATGAATGTGAATTTGAGTGATTTCCTTTCCTTTTTGGATAGCATAAATAGTGGTACCAAATAATGCCTAAAATGACAAGTTATTCTCATTAGATCTTTGTTCCTTCTTCACAATCCAAAGCAATTCTTTCCGGTTCCTACTTCCACGTTCTCTAATTAGCCCTTGTTGAATTTTAGTCCAAATCTAATTCCCCATAGAACATTGGAAGTACAAATGGAGATGATAAAACCAAATTGTCTGCACATTATACAATTCATATCAACATGAATACTAGACGCATGCATCCCCTATTTATTTTTATAAAGAGAAGCAATCCACATGATATCGAGGTACCTATGTTTGCTTTGGTCTATGAAACCCACATGTCTTTCCTATACTGTAGGAGCACCAGACTGCACGCTTGTGTTTTTTCTGCATATTTGTGTGAACAAATCTGAATGAAAAAAGACAGAAAATTAGTAGGTTTAGGTAAAATCAATTATTATTTAACCAATACCTTAAACATGCTAAATTTTCTAATTGTGTACACATGTTTGGGTTCAGCTAATGGGGGGCTTATATGTATTAGATACATTTTGCTTTTAAGGCTTTTGACAAACCAAGCCAGCTCGCGAGCTTTTTAAGCTCAGCTCATTAACGGTTCGGCTTAGCTCAACTTGCTTATTAAACAAGCTTAAAAATTAGGCTCGAGCTCAACTCGATTATTAAACAAGCCAAGCTTGAGCATAATAAATTTGGGCTCGAGCTCGTTTATAGTGGAAAAGCTCCTGAGCTTGGCTCGTTTACCACCAAAGCTCGAGGGTTGGCTCTTTAAAAGTTTGGCTTGACTCGTTAAAAGCTCGACTCATTTATATACAAGCCAAGCTCAAGCTTCATTTTTAGGCTCGTTTAGTAAATGAGCAAAGCCCAAGCCTACCCCGGCTCTGATCGATTCGGCTCGTTAACAACCCTATTTGCTTTACCTATGCAGTCTAGAAGGACAATACTAGGAACTACAAGCGAAATATTTTGTGGGTCATTGTTAAATCGTTGCATTGCTTCTTCCAATTAATTTCCCATTGTAGCTTCACTTTCATCTTTTTTTGCACTCGAGAGAAAAAAAGGAAGAAAGAAAGGATAGAGGGTGCAAGGGGTAGAGAAGCAATCAGTAGTAACAACAATATACACTGGACTGCTAGCAAAAGTGATAGGGAGCAATCAATTTTTTGTCATTTCTTTCTTCCGTCCTTTCTTGCTTCGAATCATTTCTTCCATTAATTACATATTATATAAACCAATAATCAAAAAAACTTTTTAAAAATTATACTTTTTATAAAAAAGAAAAAAAATTAACAACCAAATAAAAGAATAACAATTGATTTATCTTTTTTTTTCTCTTTCCATTTCATTTTCCTTTTCTTGTAACTTTCTACAAACCAAATAGAGTCTAGTTTTCCACCAATGAGTTATCTTCGTCAAGTAATTTTCTCCATCGGCATAAAATATAGTGCTTTCTCTTCACATATCAGTATTAAATGTCATTTCTCCTCTCATTACATCGATCAAAAACATCATTTTGTTCTTTAGGAAAATTATCATTTATCCAAAAACAAATTCAAAAATAACCACCAATAAAAAATTTTGTTACCTCCTCTTTCATGGACAATAAATGACGTTTCATCTATCCTTCTACCAGCAATATCTGTCATTCCTCTTCACTCTCCATCTCCATTGGCAACTTGCGTCATTTTACCTCTCCCTCTCCCTCACTCCACCGATCTTTTGGGCCATTGTTCATTTCCTATACCAATCTAGCTTTTATGTTATATTCATCAACTAATCGTAGCCATAGGTAACATAACTGTTACGACACAAATTTAGAATATGGATATAAACGACAAATATTTTTAGAAAATGGATAGATAGGACAATTATTTACAGGTATGAAATACATAACTTTTATCAACAGAAAGGTATGGGATACATAATTTTATTGGCAAAAATGTAGGATATAGGTATAAAGTTTGAACATAACTATGGGTTGAAAAAAAATTTATCTGATACAAATTGATCGATCCATTTTATGTCATCAAACAACTTATATAAACTTCTTTTATTTTTATTATTCGTGATTTTGCTACAAGTTCCCTTTATGTTAATTTGAGATGATACGTTATATGTAATGGAGCGGGTCAACAAAGAGTGTGTCAAATAAGTAATTATGTAGGTACCAATAATGATTTATGCGGATCTTATATGTGGCGTATGCATGGGTTACCATGTGCGCACAAAATAAATAGCCACATTCATAACTACATGTCAATCTTATTGTGAAATATTCATCTATTATGGAAGAAAATTGACATAGATTGGTCCATTAATCTATTGGCACTACAAGAACCAATAGAATTTGTACCTCATTTACTCCATATTTTCATGAAATTTTTTATGAGATAGCAACTAGCAATATAGAATCAGTCAATATGAGAAATATTTAATATTATAATTCCCCATAGGACACTTCTCTAGGAACCACCAGTATAATAGTATATGGGTTTCCCAAGGAAATCCACTAGAAGGGAACCATCTAGTTGGAATTACATAAAACAATAATCCTCAAGTTATTTGGGATCAACACAAGCTCAAGGTAGGTCATCTCCAAGTGAAGGTTGGGTTTGGGGTCAAGTGTAATATCCCACACTTTTGTAAATAATTAAATGAGAAATTATGCCAAATTTAGGCCTTTGATTTTGATTTAATATTATGATTTAGTTTGGGATAAAATTTGATTTTAAATCATGTTGAAAAATAAAGTTTATTGAGTTTTGCAGGCAAACCCATTGACTGGTTCTATAAACTAATCGATTGGTTTATTATTTCAGAAAATTTGGGTTTCTTGACTAAACTAATTAACTGAATGGGGAAAACTAATCGACTAGTGGTAGAAAATTTGACTAGTAGACCCAAACCCATCTATTGGTTTATCGAGTCGGTCATATTTTTGAGCTAGATTTTTCCTTAAAAAATCCCTTATACTCAAATAGAACCTTATCAACCCATGTGAATTTATCTTCAAAATATTATTGTTTTCATGATGCATTTAACCCAATATATTTCCTTAAATTGATCTTGAGGCCGATTAGGATAATTGAGGGGGAGAGATGACCTTAGTATTGTCTTCTTCCTCCTCTCTCCTTTATGCGATTCTGAGATCAATTGATTTAATCTTAGGTACTCTTTTGAGTAGCTGAAAGATTGTTTCCATGTTGACTTTCTATTAATCCATTCATGAATGCTAATTCTATTCTAATTGATCTAAATTCTCCAGAGACACCATTTGAGTTCTAAAAAAGTGGTCAGCAAATTTTAGACAAAATACGCCCATTACGATCAAATTCAAATGGTTAATGGTAGCATTTCAAGTTGATTCCCGAACCCTCAATATTTCCTTTTGATGGGTTGACTTTAAATAGCCCCGATCATCCCTACTATGCACCTTTCTTTTAGCCACCAAATTTTCTAAGTCTTGTATTATCTCCTCTTCTTTCTACATTTTGAGTATACCAATATATTCTTACACACTCTTTTGATCTTGTATTTAGCTTTCTTTTGTTTCAATTATTAAGCAAAGAAGAGTTAGATTCAAGAGAAAAAAAAGGTTGAATGGTGTACTTTAGTCCTTCCTTATTTTTGTCTCAAGTTGGTATGTCCTTATTCCCTTATATATTTAAGTTCAAAATTTAATAAGGTTTCGGTATAATGTCCAAATTTAAGATAATGGTTTTTTAGGTATTCAAATATGAGATTTTCCACAGTTAGAAGTTATGTTTATAAGGGAATTTTATCTGCATCAAGTAAGTAATTCTTGAATATAAAATGTTTAGTAAGTGTTCCTGCATGTTAAGTGTAGGGATGGCAAAAATCCCCACAATTTTGGGGCCCCGTTGGGGGTTGAGTTTGGGGGGAATTTTCAGGGATGGGTTCGGGTTCAGGGATTTTTTTGGGCATGAGGCGGGGATGGGGATAGGTTCCCATCCCCAACCCCGCCTCGATGTATTAATATACAAATACATACATATATATATATACATAAATACATTATAATATTATAATTTTTATAAAAAAATAATAAAATAAAAATAAAGATTTTTGGGTATAGTGCAGGGATGGGGATATATTCCTCATAGGGATTGGGGCGGGAAATCCCTTGTAGTGAAAGTCAAGGAATAGTGTGGGTTCGGGGATGAGAATTTATTTTGGGTTCAGGGATGGGGATAACATCCCCATTCCCACAGGGCCCCATTGCCATCCCTAGTTAAGTGTTACCTTTAGTTTATTTTTGCATCTTGGCATGAATGAATATAGTTTGTAGAAGTGATTTCGATGATTAGATGGCATTATTGTGTAAAAAAGCATGAAAATTGTGTAAAAATGGGTTATGATGATTCCATATTGTAAAATTCAAGTTAATTTGGTTGAAAATATCATAAAATATCTTGATACATATTTTAGTGTGATTAAAAATGATTTATATGTAAGAATATATATGAAGTTTATGATTTGGTGTTGTGTTAGGGCAAATTGATTGACCAGTTATGTCAAAACAATTTACTGGTTGACCCAACCCATCGATTGGTGAGTATGTAGAGACCTTACTCTCGCTCTATACTTAAACCGATTGACTAATTAGACAGAGTTGATTAACTAGTCTATGGACAGTTGATTGGTTTACCCAAATCAATTGACTGATTTGAGGTAAGCATGGCCTGGTTGAGTCAACCGAACCTAAACCGATTGACTAGTAAGGCCATAAAGATTGGCTGGTTTGACTAGGTTAAATAATTTTCTTCTTTTTGGTTTGATTATGCTTTGAGGATATATTTGAGACTATACAATGCTTATTAATGGGATAAAATATAGATTTTATCAAAGATTATTAGCCTAATGAAAGAATTAAATGGATCATAATTTATGGTGTACTCTATGAGTAATGCAAAGGCTAAATGGTTATATCACTTATGAGTGATGATATTGAGAGAAGAGTAATGAGAATTAGTATGGGCATGAATTAAATAATATAATAGATGTGAATAATATTGGCCATTGATAAATGGAAAACCCACACGGTTGAGGAGAAATGGAAAGAAAATGATTAATAAGGATCAACATATGAAGTTGACTTGCTTGCTTTTGTTTAGGCCTTGTATGATCATCCATCTTTATGCATAATATACTGACCACTTAAAGCAAAAGGTAACTGAGTTGAGTATGGGTCTAGATTACCTGATCCTCATTTAGCTACTTAACGTTAGTTTGCGTTTGGGAATTTTTGGTGCCTTCAAGCTTTGCGTTCAAATGGGATCCTGAGAGTTTCCGATGTCTTATATAATCTAGATATTGATGATGTACTAATGGATATCAATACAACCAAACCTAGGTGGTTGGATTTGACTTAGACTTATGTCCATTTTGGTGATTGGTTTTATCCTGGATTTATATCCACTTGGTGATTGGCTTCGACCTGGACTTTATGTTACTTCTTTAGATAGGATTCCATGGTATGTGAGACCACGGGGTGGTGTGTAGTATGTCTCTCGATGATAATAAATATGGATGGTAAATATTGAATGAAACTTATGAACAATAACCAAGTGAATGGTTAATGGTTAATTAAGAAATGTAAGTAATGGTATGATTAACCAAATGAATAAAGTTGATTTATACACTTGAATAATGGTCAAAATGACTAATTAGTTGTGGAATGGAATATTGATTGAGTAATTTACTTGTCTCATATATGGATAAGTAAATGATATAACCTAAGTAATTAGATAATTAAAAATAAACCCTAGAGGTTTTTTGAATGCTCTTTGTCATTACTTATGTAAGTGCTTATGTAAAAAGGTTGTGAATCCAAGCATGATGTACCCTATTTGGCTAGAATTATACATGATAGCATGTCTTTATGCACTTCTACCTTTATATATGGCCTTATCATGATGCATGCTATAAATTATATCCACGTATGGTGCATCAATATACTTGTGTTACATTAAGGGAGCAACTTAGTTTACTTAGTACATAGTGTACCAATGTACCCATTTCCTCGGTTACCTTCTCATTCCCATCAGCAAAGGACCATGAGCAGGTCTTTAGAGATGGCTAGTAAAGGGATTAACTCAATTGGGCAGAGGCTTGATAGTAAAGATATCCTAAAGGTTTTGGTGGAGTTTGTGGCAGACCAAGGTTTTTAATTGGGTGTCATGCCCTAATTTTAATGTAGCCATATACTTTATTCACATCTATTTTGTAATGATTAAGTTAGAATCCATTAGATTCCTCTAATATAAACACTTTTATAGTTGTTTAATTAAATTGTTATTTTGTGCACTCTGTTGTTTTAAGTGTTTTGATTTGTTTATCCTTGTGTTTGATATGAGGTCGGTAGTTGACAGCTATCTTGTGTCAGTTATGACAGTAACTCATCATTTTTAGGTGTTTTCTACCTTCACAAATGTTTTAACAAAAAAATCGATAGTGAAAAATGGGGGTATTACATCGAGGATAGCAATAAGCATTTATGTCATTAGGCCAATTGTAATTTTCCATATGTCTGTCAAATGAATCATTATAGAGTTCCAAATATTAGGACCTACTACAATGTTTTATGAGATGGGAACCGTGGTTTCAGAGAATTAACATATATTATACTGGGAGATGAGGATTAGTGGGTTTAGATTCATACTGACTTATATCACTAGATATTAGTTAGACAACAACTGTATAAGAATGTGTTTGTGTATGATAACATTGATAAAGTTCTCAATAATATTGCTCATTGGGAAGGGTCATCTCCAATGACACACTGGATGGAAATTCCAAATATTGTTCATGTCATTGCAACCCGTTACTGTGTGTTGTTTCCATACTACTCGTTGAATGTGTGTAGTTCATTTCTACCTATAGTGGCGTGATATGGAATTCAAGGTCCTGAAAATGAAATGGCTATATCATTTTTGCAAGATATGAGTCACTACATATTGGTATGTTGACTTTTTATGCCTTTTTTTCATGTCAATATTATATCAATGTCATTTCTTATAATATTTATTTTTTAACAAGTATATCTTTTGGATGATTTTCCACTCTCACTACTACATGTAAATTAGAACAAATACCGCGACAACAGTATTTCAATATGGAATATACTATATTCTTTAAGATTCCAATAATGGTGCTCTTTAGTACATGATGACATATAAGAGTCACATCCTCTTTCTTCAGACTTAAATTTTATCTAGAATTTTTATAATTTTTTCTTAGTTTATTTATGTTCGACCTCTGAAAGATCTATATGATGAATTTTTGCCAATTTGTGTTTATTTCCTTATTATCTTTCCATGATAGCTTAAGTATTTCACCTATGTCTATTAGATATACTTGTGTGTTGTTCAACTTAAGTATCTTAGTGTTTGATGTGCTCAATGTGGGTTGGATGATATTTTCTTAATCATGAAATAAAATAAAAACTACATTCTATAATTATAACAAACATATTTTAGCCAAATTACATAATCATACAATAATAAATCAAGTTCAATGTAAAGGCCCACGCCCATGCGTACACACACTCCCAAGCCTAGGTATAGTAACTCCTAAATTATTCATAAGATTTTAGATGCATGTAACTAAATGTTAGTAATTTGGAGCTGGCTCACACCCCCAATAGAAACGACAAAGTGTTTTACTTACTTCGTTAAGACACCTTTCAGCTACAATTTCATACTCATCATTTGGATATTCAACAATATTCCTCCATCGATGCTAATACATACTTATGAGTTCTAGGAACATTCCAATCTATATAGTCATGAGCTACATCCTATAGTTATTGTTCCCGTAATCCGAAAATACCTAAGGCTAATATGTGTTCACACTTAAAAAACCATTGGATAAGCATGTGTGCGTAATGAACTTTATATTTCTTGAGGGAAGGACCTCTGTACATATTCTTAGTGGGCTTGATATGATCCTCAGGGATCAGTTGCGTATGTTTAAACCAGCACATCACTCTATTTGGCATATACGACTCCACTTTCTCTAAATAGTATAAATAACCTTGATATAATGTTAGAGTACAATGCCTATATGGATCAGTTACTCTGTATGGATCCCAAATGACCTGCTATAAAAAATTAAACTAAATACTGATATCAATATAATACATATAGTAGGAATATGATAATTTGAGCATACCTTTGACACAGTGATAAGATCAATCTTAGCTCGAAAGTACTAGAGCATTTCCAATTTATTATCAAAATTATGTCCACAAAACCACCTCACACAACATGGTAGGTTTGAATCATAATTGGATCATTCCATTCCAAACCCCAAAAGTATTCATAAATCCATGTCTTTTATAATATTCATTTGTTAGAATTATAACTAACAAATCCAAGTATGAACTATATATATGATAATTATAAAATTATCTGTAACAAAGTGACACATTCCAACATCTGAGCAACGTCAACTCTAGAAGGTATATAAAGTTGTCGATATAGAAAAGAAAATGTGGTTGCACCCCATGCATAACCTTCAACATGCCTAAGATCTTACAGAAAGAGGATATAGTATGTATTGACTTTATCAACCAACTTATCGGAAAAAATAGGGTGATAAACATAATGGGTACTCGATTTCTTTTTCCTCAACCCCTAACTAGTATAATTCACATACTTCTTGTATATGTTTAAATAGAAGCCCATCCTTTCAATTGACTTCATTCACTTGTACCTCCTCCATCCCAAACAAGGCAGCCAATACACCAATCATTTAGCCATGTGTGTTAGTTGTCATCTACAAATGTAATGGATCACCATTAACTCATAGCCCTATTATACGATGTATATCTAAAAGAGTGATTGCCATCTCACCTTATGGTATATAAAAGATGTTGGTGTCTAGCTGCCATATCTCTATAAAGGTTGATATAAGTGGCATGTTGGCATGCTCAAATGTGTGGATCGGAAGGTTTGACAATCTAGTTTGACGTATGAGAGCGATCATCCTTACATCAACACTTCTAAGAAAAATTTTAAACACCTCATGTTTAATGTGGATCTTCAAACAACCACAGTCCTAAAAAATAAAAGAAACAAACATAATGAATATATGATAGCTTACCCATGAAATAAGAAATAATAAATATGCTAAACTTACCTTCTCAAACTATAAATCTAAAGTTGCATGACCACCAAAGCTTGGAATCAAATTAGGGATCATTGAACCTTTGGGACATGGCTTAAGTAAGTATCATTCAACCTTCAATTATATACCCTGTTCATCTTCACTAGCATCACTAGCATCCCTATCATCATCATCATCATCATCATCATCATCATCTCCATCATCATCATAACGTACATATGTCGATGATGATGGCTAATTGATCATGTGGTTAATGATGTTGGAAAATCTAATATTGATTTAGAACGACCCACAATAGTTAAGTGGACTAGGAATGATGATACTCCCATGATAGTTGGTATTGGTAATGTAATAAAATCTACATATTTTGTAGATAATGGAAAACTTTTGTACTATGAAATGCCTACATCGGCTACAAATGATGGAAGATCTGCATAGTCTACAAATGTTGGAATGATAGAAGAATGATGATTAGACCTTGTTTGTTTGGGATCTTCTTCATATTGTTGTTGTTTTGCAGCTTCTTCTGGTTCATGTTAGCTAACTTCTTTACCTCAACATAATCATTTGGAAAGAGTTTTTCACTTCTCAGATGAAACATCAGCGCAATTTGTTCCGTAACATTTTTGTTACATAATGAATGAGCAACAATAGGATAATCCTCGGTCCTATATAGTATTATGTCTTGTCTAAGACTTGTTTTAATTTCGATAAAAATTACATCAATCAAAATTAAGTATTTGAATTGCATATAAATAGTCATTACATAAATAGAAAGTAATTACATAAGTTAGAATAATGTAATTGTTAGATATTATAATATCAATCCATATTATGATAGATAAAAAGATATATATACCCAACTTTATAACTAAAATGTAATAGTATTTTGTATTAATTTTTGTAACAACGTTCAATTTGTTTTATAGCTTAAGCTGTAAAAATGTTCAAATATTGAAAGAAAATTTATATAATCTTATAAAAAATTTCTCTAAATATATTATTAAAATAACAACATATCAACAAACTATCAAAAATTGTATAATGTAACAAACTCAACAAAAATCATAAATACACACGATTATAAAATAATTATACGTAAATCTTAATAAACCTGACATACTAAAATAAATATCTATGTACCATCTATTTAAACACTTATATCTTCCAATATTTTAAAGTTATATAATCTCTTAAACTAATCATCTATTTATATTAATTAAAATAACAACTAAACATTTATAAAGTGAAAATATATTAACAGTAATTTTATTGATTACTAGTAGTAGTTTAGTATAATATAACAAATAAATGTAATTCATTATTCAATTATCGGTAGTATCTTTAAAAACAAATCACATCGATAGTCTTTAAAAAAACTTTACACTAGCGTCGTTCATTCTTACAAAATCTCTTACTAATATACCGGTGCTTTTTCCAAAGTCTTAAAAATAAAATCCCAAAACTATAATCTCTACCAACACTTATCCAAAATTTTCCACAAAAATTAATAAATCTAATAAAATTATAAAAACATCTAATAAAGTTATAAATATATCTAGATATAATCCAAAATATTTCATAAAAATTAACAAATCAAATAAATCTAATAAAAATATAAACAAATTAATAAAATTATAACTAGATATAATTAATAAAAATAGATCTAATAAAGTTATAACCAAATATAATAAGTATAATTAAAATATAAACATATGTAATCAGACTTAATAAAAGTAACCATTTTTTTGGTCATATCCCCTACCACCGACATGTTTTGCCCGTCCCCTTCCCCTCGTAATAGCATAACATGCTATTCCCCTACCTTTAATGGGATTTTTTGCCCATCCCCTTGCCCTTGTAATGGCAAGTTATGTCGATCTCCTTCCTTTATAATGGCATAACATGCTAGTCACCTCGTAAACAACAACATGGTTTGCTGATATCCTACCCTCACAATGATAAATTATGCCGAAACATTCCCCCCACAAAGGCATAACATGTCAATCCTTTCCCTCCCACCCCACCATTATAGTTTAACAAGAATCAAAAATTACCTATGGGGACGGGGAGAGGGAGGGAGGGAGAATATATAGCTATATGAGGTTTATTTAGGTAGTTTAAAAATAAAAGTTTAATGTTGAGTAATTTAGTGTTTTCTATATAATAACTATGTTTATCAAACTTCAACCACCATTCTCCCACCATCCTCATCTTCAATTCCATTCAACACACACAACTTTCACTTGTCTTCTCATCATAATTTTCCAACACGGATCTATTTGTATCTATAAGAACTACTACCCTACTCCTAACCATCCTCTACAACCATCACCATCATCACCATCGCACGCCCCTACTCTTTTCTTCTTCCCCAATTCACACCACACACACACACTCACTCTTCTTCCCTTCTCTTTGGTTTGCCACCATTTTACCATTTTGTGTCCAAAACTCTACCCAAGCGCTCCTTCTTCCTTCTTCTTTCCTCCTTTTCTCTGTTCTTCTTCTTCTTCTTCTTCTTCTTCCTCCTCCTCCTCCTCCTCCTCCTCCTCCTCCTCCTCCTCCTTTCCTTATTTTTGGCTTGCACACCATAAGTCCACCACTGTGTACCTCCTCGGTCACCTCTCACCACACATTGACTGGTGGGTCAACCACCAAGGTCACCCCAACCTTCCCCAACACCATCACTATCCATCATCGCCAACCACTGCCTATTTTCCTTTCTTCTTTCCCTTATCCATCATACTTTTGCAGAATGCATAGCTTGTGGATGGCCTTAACACAACCATGCAGCATTTAAAATCTCCTACTGCACAACCGTAAAACCTTTGCACCACCTAGCCGTGCGCCATTTTTTCTCTCAACCTAATGTTCACTGCTATAGCTCAGTCGTACAACTTTTGCACTACTTGGTTGTGCATTACTTTTTCTCCCGACTAAGTTTGTACCGTCTATTGTATAGTCATGCGACTTTCTATTGTTGGCCATACACTCCTATTTTACCCCCAAACCTTGTCCAAACCCCACCAAATTTTTACTATAACTCCACCACATATTCCTCTATACATCTACCCATCTCAAGCTCCTATTTGACTATGGTTATTTCTATCTTTACCCTCTTTACCTTGATTTCTCATTCAATTTAACTCTTCAAGCCTAACCATGAATTTTATTATTTTTCGTAGGTCGTATTCCAGTAGCTTCGGAAGTGGAAGTCTAGTATTTGCGTACATAGAGCCCGATGTCCTACTTGGTAAGGATAGTAATCGATGTATAGGGATTTTTGGTATTATTTGCTTGTATGGTTATATGTATTTTTCATGATATTGTTGATATATGATGTAACATGTGTTGATCATGATATTTTGTGATGATGTAAATATTATATTGAAAGAAAGTGAGAATGGTGAGAGGCACCATTATACTATGATTTTGTTGTGTTAATGTCATATTTTTGAAGTATATCTTATGGTATAAAAAATGGGCTTAAGGATATTATGTTACTGAAAGAAAGTAAGAATGGGTGAGAGCTACCATTATGTTATGATTTTGTAGTGATAATGTAATATTTGTAGAAATGTATCTTAAGGTATGGAATATGGGTTAAATGAGTTTTGATAAATGGACTTCAGAATTCTCATGAGGTATGTTGATAAATTGTGGACTTGAAGAATAATATGTGTGGAAGGTACAATATTTTATAAAATAAAGATTATCACTTGTGCTTAAGGGTAATTTGGTTATTATGGGATAATAAAGAAATTTTGGTACTTTATGAGTTAGGAGGATTAAAATATGATAATAATAGCATGAGGAATTATTAGAAGTATTATTATTGTTTAGGGTTCTTAAATGAGTTAATGGATAATTTGGGGCAACTATCTTATTATGATAATATCATTATTCCATATATAAGATCTAGAGGTTTTATGGATCTCTGAATATGTTGTTAATGTCTGACTTTATGAGGTTATCTATCAGAATTAGTAATCATGTAAATTTCATGGAAGGTTTTATGACAAATTTGTGGAATTTGGGTTTTGGATATTATGTGAGCAATATATTAGGATGAGAGTATTAATGTATATGTGTGGGAATTAGATCACGCTGCTTTGATAATAATGATGAGATTGAGGATGATATAATATAAGTTGTCTGGAGTAATTAATATGGGAGAATGAATACTAAAGGGTGAGTAATTAGTGTTTGAAATGACTTAAGAACTTGGACCTATGCTATGTATGTGTCTGTTTCAATATGTTCTATGCCTGAGAATCAATCTTAAATAAGATACTAATCACTTAAAGTGAAAGAGTATGTGAGTAGGGCCAAAGTGATATCTTTTTCTATATATATATATATATTTGTATTCCCGTTCCACCAGGAAAAATAGTGGCTTGGGATCGTTTTGCCCCGAAAGGATATTTTTAATCTCCATTCCACTGGAAAGAATAGTGGCTCGAGAGCATTTTGCCCAAAGAAGTTGCTTTAGTCTATTCCATTGGATTAAGAATAGTGGCCCCCTACTCATCATGAAATGAAAATGTATTGTTATAAGCTATGGAAAAGATACTAATAATTTAAAGTGGAGGAATACGTGATTCAGGACCAATGTGATCTATATATATGTATACATATGTATGTATGTATGTATGTATGTATGTATGTATTCCTGTTTAATTGGGGAGAATAGTGGCTCGAGATCATTTTTCCCCAAGAAGATATTTTTAATCTTCATACCATCGGAAATAATAGTGGCTAAGTGTGTTATCCCTGAGTTGATGTTTCAGATTGTTTCACTAATGTAAGAATAGTGGGGTTCCTACACTCACCATATATAAAAGAATGAAAATGGATTATACTTAACGACGGCATCAGGATCATATTCTATATTATGAGTGTTTCATTTATTTGGTTATTCACTTATTGTCTAATGTGAAAGTATGTGTTATTTGTATCCTTATTTCGATAGTATTGTTCCCTTACTCAGTACGTAGCGTACTGACCACCCATTTAATAGGTGCTGCTCATTCCTATGAGCAAATCTGCCCTATTTTGTAGGTAATTGATGCTTATTAGTTTGATGTACTTTCCTTGGGTGAGCGCTAAATGAATTGGTAAAGGGTATGGTTATCTGGATATTTCTATCTCTTTTTGGACTCTTAGTCCTCTATTTTTACTATTTATTCCCTTCTCTCTATTTCATATCCTGTACTACAGTGGAATCAAGTGCTTCCCACACCTGATTCATAGGCATAAAGTTGCTTTTTCCTTGCACCTGACATACACTGGGCATAGGGAGTGACTTTCCTATGTTGAATGCGGCGTGATACCCCTATATTTTGTATTTTAGCTTTCGCTATTAACTATTTAAAACAAAATTTTTAAGTTCTAAAATTTGGAGGTGTTACAAAAAGACAATAGAGATTTCAATACAATATTAAAGTGTAATAATAAGAAAAAAGGAAGGATAAAAGTGTTACTAGTGATAAGAGAAAGAAATACAAAGAGGTAGATATGAGTTCAAGGGATATATGGATCAAAAGATATCGGAGCAGATATCAGATAATCCTACCTCTCAACCCCTATCAAAAGCTATCAAGTTGTACACTCAAAGTACTTTGTAAGGTAAATACTAATCATTGAATATATAGAGGGATATAAAATGGAACCCATTAGTGAAATGGTATTAAGTAAGTCACTACACACCACTAAGTATGTTAAGGTTATATAGAACACAGAAGGTAATACAAATGATCATAGCGCAATATATTAAATAGTATGTAATACCTCATTCTCTCAAAACCTAATTACCTTATGTTATTAAACTTGTAACACATATCCAAAATATGTATATATTTTATTATCCAATTCCTTTCATTTTTTCCATTCATGTTTTATTCATTCCTTTTGAATTGTTAAATTATGAAAAAAAATCCGTTCATGCGATTAAATGATTTTTACCACCCTTTTTTTTATCATTTTTAATCTTTTGGTCATAAAATGAGTTTCAATACCAATTTTTTTTATATATAAAACTTTTGCATAAATCTATGCTAATTTGAACCCTTATTTATTTGTTTTGTGCATTTACGGAAACCCGTGTTTTCTTAACTTATTTTATTTTGTAGTTTTAGCTTATTTTCCATTTTTTGAGCTTCAAATAGACTCTGAGACCCAATATTTTTATAAATTTAAGTTTCTAATATTATTCCAAATATTTTCATAAATGTTTATGATTTTTAGAATTTAATTGATATTTTTTCCAATAAGTGCCCATCATTGGACTTCCTTACATATTAACTATTCAAAATAAACTATAGCTAATCCTCTAACTAATATTTCAATCCTAAATAGTCACTAAACCAAAAAAAATCATATTTTTAACTTGTTTACCTTTTACTTGACCAATAAGTGCACAAAGTGCCATAATCCTGATTTTATGATATTTTTTATTCACACTCAACTATAGTATAATATCTCTCTTATACCCCTTATCCTAGCACCCAAGTGAGGCTAAAGTCAAACCAAATAACTCACTCCACACTCCTAAATATTATATCTCACTCCTACTTTTTGCTAAATCATGCAATTCAATTACAAAACACATATAAAATCATAAAATTTTAGTAGAGTTCAAAGTTGATTTCTTTCCAACTTGCATCGACCCATTATCTTTATGGCTGTTCTTTTCCTATTTTTTAAATTTTGAAATATTTCATTGCATACTAAAATTATATATCATTTTATTCTCTTCAATAAATTTGCCTTAAGCTTCTTTTTACCCGATTTTTGCTTCCCGTCTAGTTGCACAACTATAGTAAAGTAGCTTTTTTGTGAATTCCACCTGCTACCATGCTGATACTTGGATTATTTTACCATTAAATCTTGATGGGTTTTATTAATTTCATTTTATACTTCATCTGCTAACCATTTTTATCCAAGAAACCATGCCTTTACCCTCTCCTGTCTTCCTTGTCGACCATTCCCTACGAAATTGCTAATATTGTTATTTATTGGTATAATAGCAAGAAATGTGCCCTACATCATTACTTCTTCTTATTTTCCCTTCCTATTAACCCTCCCAAACCTTGATATATCATTAATTGATGGTTTTTGGTGATGGTTTCAAAGCCTCCATGATCAAGAGTAATTTTTTCATTTCACTTCTTCCATTTCATTTCTGTTCTTCCTTTTTACATAATTATTAATATTGGTTAATATAAATCTTTATATTCTTATATTCTTGAAGGCAACCAATTGTTTTACATAAGGATTTGATATATTCTTTATTTTAACTTTGCTAAGGAGCTTAGAAAATTTGGTAACTAAACTAACCTTTTCTAAATAGGATTTTATCTTGGGTGTTTTATAGATGATTTTATGTTTGATTAGATTTATTTTAATTATAATCATGAAATATTATCTTGAAAAATATTTTATGACATGTTTATTTTTTTATCTTATCTTCTAAAGCATGAAAAATTAATGAGAAGATGAATTATGTGACTTTCACATGTTCTTATATATGCTGGAAAGTTGATGAATATTTAGCAAAGTTGTGCTTAATATTCAATAGAATTATGATAAATATTTAATATACTTTTGATGAATGTACCTAGATTCAAGTTTTTAGCTTCCATACTTGTTATTTATGTGAGTTTTGATTGTTGTAAATTTATGTAATTATTCTATCGTATTTATAATAGTGTATTGAAGCTAGATTATGAATTTTAGATCATTTAGAGTTGAAATGAATTTATCTAAGGTTTAGGCATATTTGACCATGGGTATATTAGGCATTATAGATTGTTTTTGAAAGTTTTAAGTGTACTATTACATTAATTGGGCCTTGTACATGAAATTAGATATATGATATATTAGAGTTTGTTATTATTTAGAGTAACTTATAAATTTTAGAAGTTTAAAGTAATTTTTAAGTGAACAAGGATAAGTATGGCCATTATATATAATTCTAAAAATTTTAAGACCAAAGTGAATATTATATTAATAAATAAATTAAGATTTATAAGTTATAACTTGAGTGACATATGATGAGTAGACCTAGATACCTTAATTAAAATATTTAATTAACCAAGAAAAAGAAAAGAAGAAAGAGACACTTTGGATACATTGAGTAATCTTAGTATTTATTTTGGTGCTCCATTTATATTTCATCCTAAGAAGCCAATTGGTTAAATATCATTATTTTAGCATGCAATACACCTTTCTTAATATCCAGGTAATTAATAGACCTTAAGGATATTTTAATCAATTTATGTGCCTTTAGACTAGTTGTTTAATTTTGTCTTATAAGTGAACCCTAGGATGACTTAAGTGTTGCCTATTGATCCTTATCTAGAATAATTGAGTTAATATACATTAAAATATAATTTTATTGGGTCTTTTATGGCATGAAAATTGGGATTTAATGCCTCAATAATATGGCTTAAGCTTTAATGCATTAATAATCTTCCTTGGGCTTGATACCTCATAATCAATTGAGATTTAATAGCATGTTAATGAGCTTTTGTGCTATAAATAGTTGAGCCTTGATTCATCTATAGATTAAGTGCATGGTTAATATTGGAATTTAATAAAATAATTGGTTTATGTTCATGGAAGTGATTAAGTGATATTCCGTGGCATTTGCTCTTATTTGACCTAAATATTTGATAAAACATGAATCATTTAAAGTGAAAGATTTTGAGTCGGTACTTGTACCACTTAAAGTAGCTATCCGAGTTGGGCTTGGTATTTACTTGATACCATTTTGATGTTTTCTATTCTGTGGTCCCGAGTGCCTTATAAGGTCCAAAGATGCCTTCTTCTACTCTATAGGTGCCTCAATATATTTTGACCCTATAGGGGGTATACATATTTATATGATTAGGTGTTCTATTATTTGGTGGTTTAGTCACATTTATGGGTGGGCCGGCTAGGGATAATACTTTTCGAGTGTTAGATTAGTTGTTATGGTTTCTTTGAGTCTCCAACCTCAAGTTAACATAATATATTGGATGTTATCATGATAATAAAATATAACAATCAATGAATCTCATCTATCCATACAATTGTATTACATTATTTTATACATGATAGTCGAGTTTTATCATGCTCAATTTAGAATTGTATGTAAGCATGTTATTATATGTTGTATTCCTTTCTTCTCATGGGCTTCGTACATAATGCTATCTCTTTAGGATAGTTTTGTTG
Source organism: Tamarix austromongolica (assembly GCA_039764185.1). Classification (NCBI taxonomy): domain Eukaryota; kingdom Viridiplantae; phylum Streptophyta; class Magnoliopsida; order Caryophyllales; family Tamaricaceae; genus Tamarix; species Tamarix austromongolica. Next base: position 66,553,145 of record CM077813.1, on the reverse strand, counting down.
CTCAATACAAGATGTGTACTGATACTACACATTTGTAGACTTTGTGCCAAAGGTATATGATGATAGTCCTACCTACTTTAAGGAGGTTCCCCAGGCATAGTAATATGGTTTTATACCCTAGGGTTAGGACGTAGAGTTATATCTATCCAAGGTTGCACACGTTATGTGTCCTCGATTATGGATATCTCTTTTGGACTCTTCATATCTTTTTTCCTTCTTATCTCTCTTTTTATGTATTATATTATTTAGAGCATGTACTATGTACTTTGTTATTAGGCTAAATTATTAAAGTCTTTTACTATCTATATCTATTTCCATATGTTTTGATTTATTTGTCGTAACGTTTTGACATTTCACTTATTAATTACGTTGATGATTACTATTTTTATCTCATTATTGATGGATTGGAACATATTGTGAATTTTATTTTTCTTACATAATTTGGCCTTTCATATCCACCTTTGTGGAAATAAGACAACATGATACTAGTAGCTTCCATATGTTAAGGGGTGATATGATAATCACCTTCTTAGGTGTACAACATATATTAGGATTAAGTATTGATGGCAAACCATTATATAGGAGTGATACATATCATACTCATGTGAAGTTGATACATTTATTAGATGGATTATTTGGTATAGAGGAGGCTTATTATGTGAAGGCAACGATTAAAGGGAGTGGATTGGAATTCTTGTATCTATTTGCTTATGTACATCATATTTGTTACCAAATGATAGCAAATCCATTAGGCATATATTATGGTTGAGTAGTGTGTTGTTATTTTTGACAAATTATCCAATGGAGTTAACTAATATTGGATTTTTTTTTCTCTAAGATCATATTATTGTCATATAGGATGCTCAGTATTGCACCTAGAGTTAGCGCTTGTTAGATATATGGATATGCAACTCTCTTATAAGTTCTTATTCTAAAATGTCATCTATATAATAAATTCTTGGGGCTTTTAGTTTAAATTCTAACATTATATTATAATAGGTGCAGATATATGAACACATCTTAATTTTGGTTGTGTTCGATGTGATTGGGACTCTTGCATGTCCCATTGTCAAAGATGGTGGTGAGATCAACCCTTTAACAATAGTGATTCTATGCTCAAGTACTATTTAAGGGTGATTAATTCTGTGTTTGTGAGAAAGGTGATGAATTCATATTTTAATATATTTTATACCCTTTTAATCTTATTTTTTGGCATTTTAATTGAGTAGTATATGTAAATAATTATAATTTTATGCTTAAGTGATAATAATTATATAAATTTTATTATTTGAGCTAAAATGTTATAAATTAAATAAATTTTAATTATAAGATAACTTATTAATTTTTTTAATTTAATTTTGTAGGTTATACTATAAAAAAAATTGTTTGGCCTTTGGATCAACGACCTAAGGACTGAAGGTCCAAATGCCTAGAAACAAAGGAATAAAGAAAGAAGCCAAGTGGGGAGGCTAAAAGCCTAGAAAAAAGGCGGTGTAAATTTTTAGTAAAAGCACAACAGGTAGCCACGAGAAATTAAGATATCAGTCATAGGTGAGAAGAAAAAATAAAGAAGGGCATAAAGAATGAAAGAAAAGATAGATGTTAGGGATAAAAGGCTAGTAGTAGACATAATAACAGAAGGCATCGGGTGTTATAGGAATGAAGAGAAACCAGTGAAAAGGAGGAAAACGTAGAAGCACGAAAAAGAAGGTGTAGGCATTAATGTTGTAAAATAAAAAAAAAGGAAAATAAAAAAAAGAAGGCATGAAATTTCAAGCTTTCAACCATGTGAGATAAATAAAGAGAAAAGAGAGAAAAATTTATTTCAAATAAAGTTTAACAATTTTTCATCTGAATAAATTTTTGATCCTTCATCTATAATTAATTGTGGTTATTTCTTTATTTATTTTTGATTTATATTTTTAATATATATTTTTGTGTTATTAATTTAACCATTATGATGGGCTAACTATTTATTGCTAAAGAATAGACTAAAACCCTAGATTATGGTTTGAGATATGGTATCATTTTTCTTTGTTTCATGAGATTGTTCTTTGACTTTATTTTAATTGCTATCATTTATATATATAATTATATCAAGTATAGTTTACATGGTGCATGCGTTGTTTTGGTTTCCTCATAGTGATAGTATGTAGGATTATTTTTCTACTAGGTGGCTATATAAATATGTTAGAATTTATATGTATAAATTGCAGTTAAGTTAGACAATAATTTACCTAATAGTTTTGTGATTCTAAATGAAGTAGTATAATATTTAGATACGTGTGGGTCAAGGAAGAAAAAATACTACTAGACATGCTTATTGTACTAGTTTGAGTACTTAGATTGACATCACTCCAAGTGTACATAATACATTAAATGTAGTTAAATATAGGAGCCATTTGTTGCTACTGTAATGCTAGTATCTAATAGGATTAATAATATTGGCGCTTTATCATATTAATAAATTTAGAAAAGTAATGTAAGGTGTATAGACCTACTTTTGGCTTCCAACTTGGTCAATCTCTTTCTTATGATTAAAAGATGACTTAGAAATTATTTTTATATTTTTACCTAATCTTGTTGTTGATTTTGATTTCCCTAGCATATTTGGTTATCCATTAATTTTATTATTTTATATTATTTATTAATTTTATTATTTTTTATTTTGAAACCCCAATTAGTGTTTTTATTATTTATTTATTTTGTGTGATTTACAGTTTTTCTTATTTATTATTTTGAGCTAGTTAAATAGAGGTGAACCCTCTCAATTCCCAGTATATAATGATACCCTGATTTACCATTACTCTAATTGTTAACAAGAGGGTTTAAATTACGTATCAGCTACAATCACACCAAAAGGTATACTCATTCAAGTTAAATTGTACCTATATATTTATCATAGTTATTATAGTGATGTTAGTATAATCATTTTGTTACATATTATATAGGGTCTGCATAAATTAACTAATGTGAGCAATAACTGTCCTATGACATTATTCTATGCTTGTTTATAATTTATGAGTGCAATAGAACCTTAGATGACAAAATGTGTGTAACCACCTAAAATATATAACTAAATTTTTTTATTTGTAGTGAAAGCATAACATCACAATGATTGACTTACCAAATATCCATACATCAATCACAAGGTAAAACAATTATAATGTAAAACACAATAACTAGAAAATGAGAGGAGCTTTATAAACATAAATACAAGTTAGAGATTATCTCCAAGTAGAATATCCAAAATATAAAAAGGGATAACATGGAGCCAAGATTCTAAAAAGCTATTTGGGTAAATCTAATATCTAAATAATGACTCTACACTTAAACGTAATACATAATATCACTCCTCCACACATTGGGCATGAGAAGTATAAAAATAATCCATTGGGTCCTCATCAACCAGCACATAGACATTCAGATAATCTACTTATGGAAATAAGCAACACTCATGAAAAGGATAATTAGTATGCTACGTACTAAGTAGGTTGACAACACAGTCGAGTAAGAGGTACAAAAAATTACATAAGTTCACATCAATTAATAAGAATAAATGCATATTAATATAAAATAATTCCGAGTAAATAATGATCCATATCTCACTGATAGATGTAACAAAATTAATTATTTTATTTACATTGAGATCAAGGACCCCAATATTCTTCTTCTAGTGGAATAAACTAAACCATCTCTTAAAGAAGAACATACTTGGGCTACTATTATTATTTGATGGAATGAACCTAATATACTAGGAAAACACACTCCTGAACACTATTCTTAAATTGGTGAAATGGTCTAAAGCATCTCTCAGGAAAGATCACATATAAGCCACTATTATCATTTGGTGGAACAGACGCAACCCTTTGGTCCTAATTCACATAATCATTCACTTTCAATAATTCATATCTTATCCATTGATTTATTATCTCAAATCATATTATTATTTGTGTTGGGTTTAGGGCCTCACTATTTTTTATCAGTAAAATGGATTGATGCACCTCTTAGGGGATGACACACTTGAGCCACTATTATCCTGCGGTAGAATAGACCTATAAAACACCTCGACCCAACTCATGTGACATTTCTCTTTAAATGGTTAATATCTTATTTATAATTGTTAGTATCATCATGTAGGACTTAAGTAGATATGCATAACACATAATTAAGACATGTAAAGTACAAATACATAGTTATCAGGTTGTCCTAAAGGAATAGAACCATAATCTTCCTAATAAACCCTAATTTTACATTATGGGAATAACTTCCTTCACATCAGTCATTCATCCACCAAATTTAGTAATTCCTAAAATATTATTACTATTAACACACTTGAAAATCAAGGTTTAACTCTAATATTTTATGCATGCGATAACAATCCTATCTCAAAAGTTACTCTTCATGATGCTTATAAAACCCTAATTTCACAAGTCATAACTTTCCTTATAAGGATCATATAAATAAAAAATCCAATATACCTTCATACAATATCAGTATTAACAACGTATCTAAAAATTATGATCTAACTCTAATATTTCGCACATGCAATAATAACAATGCCCTTTTAGGGTTACTCTTCCCAAATCAAGCAATTTTCTTATTTTGTGGAAATTATGGCATTCATAATTAATCTAAACATTTAACATTATAATATTAGCATATTTTAAATATCACCTTATATGTTCGGTATTGTCATTTTCAATTCCTCAAATCATACATTACCATAAATATTAAATATACTTATCTCCCACTTATACTACTTTAGCAAGCCCATATTACAACCATATATCATACCAATTCTCTTAGGGTTATCGATATTGTAATTATCATACCGATATCATATGCTTCTCAATTTACTCATTTTTCATATAATATCACATTACCACCTCTTAATATTAATAATAATGAATTAAAAAAACACAATAATGAAAATATGATAATCCATATAATCATATATAACATTTATCACATAAACCCTGTTACGACTTCTATCATTACAGAAAAGGCACTGACCTCTAATCACATATATTCTATCCCACCTATTTTAGAACGTTTGACAAATCACCTAAGATACAATAATAAAACTCCATTAGAACTTAATGATATAATCAAGGAAAATTTAAGGTAATAGATAGTGAAATGATTAGAGCTTAGCTGAAACAATGCTTGAAGTTGTAATTAGTGGAACTTGTGAAACAAAAGGGAGGGAACGGTTGTGATGGTTGAATAGTAGGGGTAGCAACAGTAGTTTGTTCTATTTCTAAGGGGTGCGTAAAGGCCAAATATTCCAAAGGTGTTGGATGAGGATAAATGGAGGTGACTGAAGTTAGATGAGGGGGAACGATGGGTTTTGTCGATAGTTGGAGGTGTGGTTTGGTGGTTGTGGTCAAAGGAGGTTTGGGTGTTGCAATGGTTTTGGGCGTTGGTACCAAATTTTCGTAACCTTAATTTTAGCATTTAGCCATTTATGCCAAAAACTAACCCTTAAATATTACCTTAATTATTTTTGTTAATCATTGCCTTGTAAACCCAAATAAATTCTTTGATAAATTATCCTAATTATTTTATATTTTTTCATTTCATATGAATCAACCATAAACCAAACATTTTATCTTATTTATTTTTCCTAATTAGATACCCTAGATCAAGATAAATTAACATTATCATAAACCTAAATTTAACCTAATTATAATTCTAAACCTATTTTTTTCTTTCCCTCTTTCCCTTTTTTTTTATTTTCTCTTTTAATTTTTATTCACCTTTCTTTTTTTCCTCCCCCATTCCCGACCCACTTTATTTTTTTTCTTATTTCTTTCTTGGTCTGCTCAGCCTAGCCTAATACATCTTCTTTATTTTTTTTCCTCTTGTCCCTAGTATCCCATTATCCTTATCCCTTGATCCATCCTATCGTCCAAACATGCCCCTACCCACTCCCCTCTGTAAGACACCCCTGTAACATGCCCGTCACATCATCTTCACCCCAAGAACACACCTAATACACCTCAATCAAACTCTGCATGCTTCATTTTGCACACCTATTCTCCTTTCCTCTTCCAACATAAATAATCAATGCATGCCCCCTTGCATGCATTTCCTTTCCTTTCCCCCTCCTACACTGAGCCTTACAACCACCAACCTCATTTTCCTTTCTATGCCTCGACAACCTGTCTTAGTAGCCCCTAACTGCCCACATGCATACACCTCCTCCCCTTCTTCTTTTACTCTAATCTAGCCCCTCCCCTTCCTCTATGCCTTTTTTCTTTTTTCTTCTTCCTCCTCCTTCTCCACGTCCTCTTTTAGTTTCTAATAGAACCAACCTCCCTTATGTCCTTTATATTTCTTTATTTATCTCTCCCTACTTAATTTTTCACCGACCACCACCATTGATTACCACACCACCATCACACACCCCCGAGCCCATACCTCTCTTCCTCCTCTCTACACCAACTTCCACTACCTCTATTTTTCTTCTCCCTTCACAAACCAATCACCACCACCACTACCACACCTCTCTTCCTTATAATAGAGTCATAGCCCACACACCACCACTACAAATTGTTCATCCCTTTTTCCTCTTTGTACAATCCACACAACCCTATTGATTCTCTACATTGTGCAACCCGTCGAACCCCATTGCATTGCCAACACACCACTAACCACCAATGATCTCACCCTACCTCTACATTTGGACCCACTTCTACCCTTCTTGCCTCACCAACTTACACCACTAGCCACCATTATAGTCTCTCCTATTCCCACCTTCAACCACCAGTGAGCACCACATCCTCTTTCTTTTCCTTCTCTTGTTGAGCTAGCCAACACCCTAGCCTCTTCCTCCACCTTGCAGCTTTACCCATCCACCACTATCTCCCTATCCCTAGCTAGGAACTACCCTTACCACCGCCTGCATCGCTCGATCCTCCACTAACCAACCAATCCCCTAGCCCCATGCAACATCCAAATCCAAACTAACACCGCTCATGCAACCTGAGGACCTTTTAAAAATTTACTCATTTTCAACTAAGGGTAATTTAGTAATTTTTATATTTAATAAAAAATTATTATTTTATTAATTAAATATTAATTTGGGTAATGTGGTATTATTTTAGGTACAAAATTTTGATTAATGAAGCTTAACAATTTTTAGTAGATTACTTGATAAATTGTGTTTTTACTAAAAATTAGGTAACTTTTATACTCTACTTAAATATGAGATATTGCATGCTAGCACATTGGAATTTTGTGATGCAAAATTTTATTAAGCATATTTGTTACATTATAATTAGTTTCCTAAAGGTCTTAGTGTGAAATTTTGTGAAATGGAGATTTTTAACTTGTGTAAATTATTTTCTACATGAAAGTATGTTAAAATATGTTTTATGTTGGAGGTAAATTATATAGGTTATGTATGCCCATTGTGATAAGTTGAGTATGCCTAGGCATATTTTTAGCATGATTATTATTAATGTGTGCCCTAGAGGTAATTTGTTCATTTTAAGCAAATCATGATATTTACTTTGATAAGTATGCCTTGATTATTGTTAAGTATGGGATTATATGTTTTCAAGCTTTAGAAATGCATGTAAAGGTTTTACATGTTAAACCATGTGTAAGGATACATATCTCATGGTTGAGTATCTATATAATTGTGGTTATGCATTTTTATGATGATAGAATGTATTTGAGGTTGAAAAATCATTCATATTGGGACTTATAATATTTTGGAAGGGAAAATGAGTATTATAGATATCTCAGGAGCATTTTGGTTAATATAGGTTAAAAATAGAATATTGGGTATTTTAATGTAATAAGTGGTTTGAAATAGGCTAAGTATATTATGTGGAAATTTTGGAGTGAATGCGAAAGATCCACTACTACAGAAAGGGAATTAATAATGACACATTAATAATGGTAGTTTTGAAACTGTTGCCAAACACATGAAAATTAATGCGCAGGATAGTTTTAATAATAGCTATAGTTAAAAACCGTTATTAAAACCTCAACATTAAAATTATACATGGTAGTTTTAATAATGGTATATAAAAAACTGTTATTAAAATATATTTTTAAAATGGCTATTATAGAAACCGTTATTAAAATTTTGTCGGGTTTTATAATAATGGTTCCTGTTAGAATCGTTATTAAAACCCCAATATTCTGCCTTTTGTTCGGTTCTTGTTTAGTGCCAAAAATGTTAGACTCTCTCATTTTGCACCTTCCCTTTCTTACTCTTATTCTCTTGTAAACCCTTCCACCACCACACTGTGCACCACCACTTCGGCTCTTCTTAACTCCAAGCAACCACCAATTGTTCTCTTTTACACCACCAACTTTCATCAACTATTCTTTTGCTTGTACCACAACACTACTACCATTCATGGTGTTGCATGTGCTGCTATTCTTGCACACCTTGTGTAACACCCCCAAAATTCACTCATGATTTTTTTTGAAAGAATAAAGCAGAAGCTAGAAGAAAATTTGAAAAATGTTACCTCCACATCTAACATAAGATAAATGTCCACCATCTATCTCATGCTAGATGCAAGGCTAAAACCTATTGAATAAAACTACAAACAACGTCTATGCTGTGAGGATAACCTCCTAAAAAGAAATATCCATAGGCAGATGGCAAGTGAATAGATTCACTAAATAAAATCATCGCTAAATCAATCAGCGGAACCTATGAAATAAATCAGAATTTTAAAAGCTTATCAGAGTATGAGGAATTAAAAGCCAATTACAATGCCCTTGATATTTTAAATACAACAATTGAAACTTCCAAAAATAAATACAGTCAAACAAGAAAAATCCCAATAGATCAAATTCTGGATTGCCTACTCTCTCAAACCAAGCTTTCCACCCAAATACAATATCTGATCTCAAACCTACACAAGAGGTCTGCTCCCCACCATCAGTGGATCATCACAGGACCCATTCAACCAAGGTAGTATCATTATGGGTCCAATATTAAGTAAATCCCACTACCCTATCTTATGGGAGAGATGTAAACTATAACATCAAGTGCATATTGAATCATGGTGCATTACGTTGATACAATATTATGCATACTCAGTACCCACATCATAAGTACTACCATACACATATAATAACATGAGAAACATAAGTAACATCCTATTTAAACATGTAAGTGTGGTATGACCGAAATATAAAGTAGCTCATGCGCCTCAGGTAGGAATAATCCATATTATTGACAACTCATTACATGGCCACAATCACATAAGCAACATGTAGTAATATAGATAATGAAGGTTGGCTATGGTCCGGGTAGACTCATTCTTTAGATCTAAATATATTCGATTCACATCATAATCTTTATCAATTCATGTGAGTGCGAGAACCCCACTATTATAGCCGGTGGACTGGTCATGCAGGGCAAAATGCGGCTGGCCACTATTATAGCCCATGGACCGATCATGTAGGGCAAAACGCTCCTGGCCACTATTATTCGCCGGTAGACCGGTGTAGCCTCGACTCACATGATGTTTCACTGTAATTACTGTGTGTCTTTCCCATGTCTTATTGTTATAACGTTCAGTTTATTGAGCATGGAATCCCCCACTATTATAGCCGGTGGACCAGTCATGTAGGGAAAAACGTGCCTGGCCACTATTATAGCCGGTGGACCGGTCATGTAGGGCACCCCGGCCCTAGCCACTATTATTCGCCGGTGGATCTGTCTGGGTCCGGCTCAACATCTTCCTCTTTAAGTGATTAGTGTCTTAACATATCTTATTTGAAATTATTTTACCCTTGACATGCATGGCTAACTATATCCACATTTATCCTCCTAGGAGGGCCCGTCCCATATCTTGGGACTCTTACACCCTTTATCACACCTCGATATTCATTCCCCTCTACACTTACACATAACGTAACAATCCAAATCCTAAGGGTGTGGGTTAAGGCCCAACACCTCATGACATCAACTCCACCTACTATCACCCTCTAGGGTTTTCCCTTGAAAACCCTACTTGGACCTATGTGGCCCGACTTTCTCCCACTTACACTATCATTACTTCATTCCTTGCCTCACACATTGTCTCAATTAGATCACATCCCAAAACATATCACTTTACCTCTTGACTTTGTATGTGACCAAAAACCCTAGTTGGCCACCTCAAACCCTAGTACCTTTCTTCTCCCACAAGTAACCTCTCTCTTTTCACCCAAAATATCTTCTCTCCCATGGAACCTATACTCGCCCCTTATATAATAAATTCTCACTTTGAACCTGTACTCCGCTTTTTCTTAATCATCTTTGCTCCCACATTTTCCAGATTACTACTCTCCCCCAAAACCCTAATCGGGTCCCTTATACACCCTTACACCAACCTACATACTATTTTTCATCCCAAGTCTCCAATCACTCCAAAAATCTCCCCTTAGCTTATTAACACCTTAAATCAACTTTTCTCATGTAAAGATCATCCCCATGTGAGATTTATCCACTCCATATAAACTCTCAAAGTCCCATGCAAATTTTAAGACTCCCATGCATGGTTCTCATCTTTCATTCATTTTGGTCATTCCTTCCTCTTTAATTTCCCCTCATGGATTATGAGGTATTTTGGTCAACCTCATATCCCTCCTTAGTGAACTCACTTCCCATTTTCTTTCTTTTTGTCCTTTCATTTCCATATCATATTATCAATGGTCCTATCATGCATGTCCTAAAGGGCAATAACATATCACATCATAATCACCATATATACATATAACACACATGTAATAGGAAAACATATACAAACATACCTCAACTCCGAGCTGCGCTACTCATAAGACAAGTTAATGACAATCATGTAATACATGACGTAGCATGATATAAATCATCCAAGGCATACAAGTCACATAACACACATGGGCCTTAGCTACATCCTTACCTAAAGCGATGTCGGGCTTGGAGCACGCTCCTATGACTCCTTAGGGTTTTGGCTCGATTCACCTATAAGAGGAAAAATACTAAGGATTAGTTTCCCTCCTACCAAAAGTACCATTACTCCTTATTTTAGTTTAAGATTAGGATTGTTATTATTAAAGGGAGTATTATATGTGAAAACTAGGGTTTTTATCTTCAAGTTAGCCTAATAGATATTACTAGTCAAAATATGTTTATGTTAATATTTATTACTATACTTACATTATTAAACCTAATAGCTATATTCTTATAATAATAGCACTAATACTATTTATAGCAAAATAATGACAATAATAATAATAATAATAATAATAGTAATGTTAATGCTTATAATGATAGAAATTACCCTAGCATTTTTAAGGCTAAGTTTAATAATAGTATTAGGGTTAAAATAATAGTATAATAATTGCAATACCAACAAAGTACAATATTCCTAAAGATAATAATGATAAAAGTTATATTTTGAATAATGATAATATAAGGGTTTAAAAAGTTTTTGTCACAATAATAGTAATAAAATAATAACAATAATAATAGTAATAACTAATAATGATACCATAGTAACAATGTTAGTGCTAGAGGCATTAGGAATAGTATATTAATGATATTCTAATATTAAATAGTAAAATACTAAGGCTTAAGTATTCTTCCTCTTTAATGACAAAACGATAATACTCCAACTTCGGTTTAAATAACATTAATAATAATAATAATAATAGTAATAATAATAATAATAATAATAATAGTAATAGTAATAATAATAATAATAGTAATAGTAATAATAATAATAATAATAATAGTAATAGTAATAATAATAATAATAGTGATAACTATATTCATACTAAAGTTGTTAATAATAATAACAATGATAGTATTAGTAGTAGTAGTAATAGAAATAATAATAATAATAATAATAATAATAATAATAATAGTAATAATAATAATAATAATAATAATAATGATAACCATTTTAATATTAAAGTTGTAGCCTTTTTAAATAGTTTACCCTAGTTATAAGTATTTTATGAAATTAGGTTAGGAAATAAGGGGGGGTACATAATAATAATATTAGTAATGGTAATAATAATAATAATAACCATGATAATACAATAGTAATATTAAATAAAATTATTAACACTTATAGAAAATAGTATAGGGACTGGGGAAGTTGGAGAACCACCTAAGGTTAGTGGTGGAACCAGAGGCGATGCATGGTGGCGACGACGACGGCGGTGGAGGAGGAAGAGAGGGGAAAATGGATATGTAGGCTAAGAGAGAGTGAGTGGAGGGGTGTTTAAGGTGGAGGAAGGTGTAGCAGGTGAAGAGTGGTGGAATGAAGGTGGTGGTGTAGCTGGGAGTGGTGGCGACAGAAGGTGGTGGAAGATGGGGGAGGTAAGAGGAGAGGGAGGCAGGGGGAGATGATGGTATGGGAAGGTAGGGAAAGGTTCCTTGGGTGTTTTGGAGGGTGGAGGAGGTGCTGGTAGCGGCGGGATTGGCGGCGAAAGGCGAGGCGAGGGGCTGGAGAGGGCTGATCAGGTTGGCAACTTTGCACGGACAGGGCGGGTCGTGGAGGGCAAAGTAGGGTGTGGTGGTAGCTCGGTTTTGTAGAGGAAGATGCGGGGAAGGTGTTTGTGGGCGGAGTTCGCGGCGGAGATTGTCGAAGGTGGCAAAGTAAGGGTTTGTTTGGGAGGCGGCAGAAGGATGGAATTCTGGGCTTGTGAAAAAGGGAGCTCAATTATGGCTGCCCTGGGAGTGTATTTATAGGCTAATTGAAGGGGAAAATGACAAAGAGAGAAGAAGACAACCGGGACAGGTGTGGTAGGACCACCGGCCAGTGGTGGCAGGCGGTGCAGTCCTACAAATTGTAGGTTAGGTTGGGGGAGAGAAAATGGAAAGGAAGGGGCACATGTGAGGGAGCTGTGAGGTTTGTTGGGGTCAAAAAAGGGAAAGAAAATGACAGGGAGAGGGGCAGGGAAAGACAATCGGCGATGCAGGGGTGACTAGAGTGTGTAGAGGTGCAGGTCGGGTTGCAGCTGTGTGGGGAAGAAGAAGGAAAGGGAAAGGGGGAGGACCGGGCGGTCCAGGGGAGGAAAAGAAAAAAAAAAGAAGAGGACCGATCGGTGGTTCGGGCGGAGGAAGCAGGTAACGCGGCTTAGGCAGCATGAGACGGGGGGGGAGAAGGTGATCTGGGTAGGCGGGCTGGCCTAGTCGGGGGAAAATGGGGAAAGAAAGAATAAGTAAGGGAGGAAGAAAGAAAAAAGGAAAAGAAAGGTGAAAAAAGGAAAAGGAAAAAGGAAAACATGCATCATATTCTCTTCATTCTAAGATATTATGCACACAACTCATACATCATATTGTACATGCTAATGTTGGTGAGATGCTTAGGATATTAAGGTCAGCTACTAAATCCAAATCATACCTATGAGGCTTATGAACAAAAAATCTCAATTATACTTCTTATCACTTCTTCCATTTATTCATTAATAACAAATTCAAGCATAATTTCATCTCTAATACTCATGCTTAAATATATATACAAAACATATACTATACTGACCCATACCACTTTTCATAAAAATAGGAAAGACACTGCTTTACCTCAAAAGAGATTATCAACTCCACCCAAAAGAGAATAAGTCTTTGAAAGTCCAAACTTCTTTTCAACTCTTGAGCACCTTTTAGGAAAACAAGGATTGAAACTTAGTAAACTTTTAAAATGGTGAAAAAATCACATAAAATTGTAGAGAACCCGCCTCTTCTAGAAGAAAATAGAAAAACCAGAAGGTACAAGCTAATCCCTCATCCTTTTCCCAAATCTAACCCAATCTTGTTTAATAACAAAATAATAAGGAGTTCAGGGAAGGATTAGAAGAGGAAATAATCATAATCGAAGTAAAAAGGAAGAAAATGTGGGAAAAGCATGTATAAAGAATAATAGGGAATTTTGGAGGTCAGGGAATGGGTCAGAAAATTAAAGGCTTTAACTAGAATTATTGAAGATTTATGGGAGAAAAGAAGGATAATGGTGTTTATAAATCAAGACCCCAAACCTATCCTAAATCCATGATTGAAAATCCACATTTCGGTGATTCATGGTGTCACCTTTTTGACTTTGAGCTCAAATCATGAAAATTAAAACATTACATGGAAATATGCTTCAAAATTTCAAGCATAAGATAGGAATAAAGACAAAAGGAGAGGGAATAGAAGTTAATATTATTTAGAATTTATAAGGAGGAATCAAGAACTCAGGAATCTTGCAAAAGAGATAGAGAAGGAAGAAGAAGAAGATAAGTGGCTGAAGTCATGAAAGTGACTTATTAGAAATTATCTCTCTCAAAATTCATTGTAAATTGATAAAATAGGTTAAACATGTCTAAAAGCTTTGTAAAAACTGTCAAAAAACCTATGAGACCCATACAAAAGATGATGCAACATTTTTGGGGAAAGATTTGTAGTGAAATTAAGCCCAAAGAACAAACGGTTTAGTCAAACTAGTCAATTGGTACCCCAAACTAGTCAATCATTGTATCGAGTTTTGAAACTAAAATTTAAGGAACAAACCAGTTGATCGGTACCTCTAAAATAATTGGCTAGTTTTTTGATAAAACTAATTATCTTTCAAAAATCCAAGCCAAGCTCAACCAAAACCATACCAACCTTAAACACACCTCTAAAATAAGATAAAAAATACTTATATCACAACTAAATGCGTAGATTAATACAAATTAAATACCCTAAAAAGTGGGTTATTACAATAATAATGCTTAAGTTATCATATTTCTGAGTTAAACCATCTAACAGACTATAAAGAGAAGTCGTGATTGTGGGCTTTCATTTCCTTGATAAAGTACACATGCACTATGTTAGAAAAACACTAGAACCAAGGTAAGTTATTTAAGCAAATGATTTTTTTTTTAGAAATTTCCTAAATCCATATTTATATTTTTAGGTTTAGGGCTATTAAGTAAATCCCCAACAGCTAAAAACTTGATATTGGCTATATATACCTATCGACAAGTATACTAGTTCTTGGTAATATAGAGTACTAAGAGTACTAGACTATCATTACCATATAGACTAAATGATAATATAAATATTCTAATCACTCTAATTAGGCCTAGGTGATCAAAATTGAATAAAGAAGTAACTAATTCTAAACTAAGAATTTCAAATCAAACTTAATTAACCTAAATAGGAATAAAAAAAATCTAATAATGATAAAATCAATTAATAAACGTTACCTAGGAATATGGAACTACCACTATTTAATTATAATTATCAATTAATCAATTACATGATCTTTTTAATTACAAGCTATGTGTCAATAAGAATATTTAACTAACATACTTTCCCGAACTATGTAGTCCTATTGCCAATTATCAGTTACACTATCTCTAGTAAAATAATTTAAATAAAGCCAATTCTTTATGTTCAATTAATTATTCATATTTCCATATTTTTGTAGAAATCATGTAATTGTTCTCACAACTAATTTAATTATTATATATATTATTTAATGTAAAGTGGAGAAGCAAGTCCCCTACATTTTCTATACTTGTTAAATGCTAACTAAGGGTGTTAATTAGTCACAATTTAGAATAATATTATGAAACACATAGAGTAATCAATTAATCTATTTGTATAAAGAATAAGGTTTCACCAAATGTTGGTAAAAATAATTAGATCATGCCATTAATTAAAATTAAAAAAATTAAATTAAAAATATAATCTAAATTATACTTAAAATAATAAACATGAGAATGTTTGAGTATAAAATTACAACACTTTATATTAAAAATAAGTGTAATACCCCTATTTTTTACTATCAAAAACATTTTATTTTAAAAACATTGTGGAAGTGGAAATACAAATCTAACCTATGAAAAACAAGGTGCTACCGCTATATCTAACACAAGATAAACACCTCACCACCTACCTTGCACTAGACACAAGATTAAGTATCCAACTAATCAAAATGTAAGGAAATCTATACTGCACAAGATAAGAAAAGTTATTGTTTACAACCCATAGTTACATAGGCTCAAATGTGATTAAGATATGGATAAAGAAACTAAAGTGCTTAACTTAAGCAAATCCTTTTCAATGGAATACACATTGGTTAATAAAGGAAAAAAGAAAATTATTTAGGAAAACCTATGCTCAACCTCAAGAAACCTGCAACCAACCTCCTACTCATGGGATTGAGTAGGGGATTGCAACAAGAACCCCAACAGTATGCATACATATTGAGAAAACCAATCTACCACCATCATATAGATCCTAATACAAGCAAGATCCACACAACATACTCATGGTATGACTTACCAAAATGTGAATGTGACTTTCCTATCATGTCATTCACGCACAATCACATAATTTATACAATATATGAGTGGATCTAATTAATCATGTGAGTTATAATCATGTTAGCTTACTAGGCTATACAAACTTTTAACTTCCATACTGTCTAATCATGGATCATGAATTACTTAGATTATCCATTTGATAGTAGGCAGAGTATAACTTGCATGGTGATGAGAACACATGCTTTCATATACAACTTCTAAGCATAGATGGATCATGAGCATAATAATGATAGGTCATATGATAACTCATGGAACTATTCTAGAATATAGGCATGCACCACAGTAAACATTCCAGAAGAATATATGATTAACATCAAATTCCAAGTAGGTGAGCATAAAGTATAACACATATTCATAGCTAAAATAAGGTGTTAACTCTTAGGTATTCACAAAGCAAAGCGGATGCCATATTAAATAACCATAATCACATAACAAGAGTTAACTAGTTACTTCCTCCTGAAATCTCATTTTCATCATCATTTTACTTTAGATAAAATGGAATTTCTTTAACAAATTATTGAGTAATAATTGAGTATATAATTATTTTATCCCAAGTTCTTTGGGTAACGGGTGGGAATATTCCCCATGGTCTCTCAATACCATGGAATCCATCCAAGAAGTGGACATAAAGTCCTAAATCATGCCAAGAAAACATGGTGGACATAAGTTAGGGTTCTTACCAAAGTAACATGGACAAAAGTATTGGATCATGCTAAGTAAACTTGATGGACATAAGTCCAGGTTCCTACCAAAGTAATATGGAAAAAAGTCCTAGCTAATGCCAAATGACCATCCTATAGTGACTAGACCCTTTAGTATCAATACCACTAGTACATCATCATTGTCTAGAGTAGGACAATAACCTAGATCTATGTGGATCTTGGGATCAACTAGGATCCCGTACGAAGGCAGATTAACCCCCGATAACTAATTGAGGATTGAATAATCCAGACATTTCATAGTGTTCATTCCACTTAAAGTGATTAGTGTCTTATTAAATCAGAAAGTTCATTTCACTAAAAGGCCTACAACAATATCATACCAAGCACATAAGCCTTTTTTAATTCAACACACCCATATAGGGTTCTCACATCGATTAGTGTTCCCATTTAGGGTCTCTTCGAGAGATTATTCTAATACATAATCCATTAGATCAAAGGATGGAATTATTTGATGTTAACATCACCTAGAATAGTTCAAGCCAACCATTAACTTTTCATTTATTCCCTTTTTCATTATTCAATTCTAGCTGATGCCAAAGTCGAGGTCATAGTTCATTATTCAATCATAGACTTACCCTCTTATTAAAGTATGTTCCAATTAAATTCCTAAGGCCCATGATGAAGGTGTAATTTTAGTTCAACAAGAGTCCAATCCTAACTTCCAACTTTTTATTTATCTATTTTATTAGCTAAGTGAAAATAAATATTTTTAGGTAAGGTTAACTCAAGCCATCCTATATGATTATATTCCTTTATTTTATCTTTTCTAAGTCATTTCAATCATGAGATTTTCATTTTAGGGCCATGGAATAAGTCACTATCAGTTTATCATCCATCATTTTAATCCATTACATCAGTACTAACCATAAGGAGAATATATTCTTAGCCATTTGATCATCTATTCATATTTTGTTCAAGAAGAGTAGGGATGTAAACGGGGCAGGTTCGGGGTGGGTATACCATACCCATATCCGTACCTGATGAGAAAATTCATACCCGAATCCATATCCATATCCGTTTACCCAGTAATGGATATTATCCAATGGATAAATCCATTATCCGACGGATAAACCCATTTATAGTTAAGCCAAATGACAATTTTAACCTTAATTTATAATATATTTATTTTAAAATTAAGGGTAAAAAGGTAATTATATATCGGATAAACAGGTACGGATATTGATACGGGTATGGGTATGGATATCCAATACCTGTATCCGTACCTAAACCCGATGGGTATTTTTTTCCATCCTCCATATCCGTATCCATATCCATTTAGGTATCCGTCGGATAAAATCCGTTTGATTTTGGGTAAAATCCGCCCCGTTTACATCCTTAAAGAAGAGGGCCAAATGCTATACCAAAGTCAAACACAGAATAATTTCTTTTATTGTCTTTAATCTATTATTTAACTTCATTAATCTAGATAATTTCATAGCTATAAGAATACTAGATCATTATATACACGTGAGGAAATTCAATCATCACATTTGGGAAAAAAACATGTGAGAAAAGTAAAATTAGCCAAGACTAGTCAATCGGTTTTAAAACTAGTCAACATGTCTCATTGACCAATCGACTAGTTTCATGGACTGGTCGATCGGTCAGGGATTTACCAGTCTCCGAGTGGTGTTAAACCAGTTGGTCAGTCAACCTCACTAGTATGTTGTTTTGAGAAATAATCTATTTGTTTTGCCATACTGGTCAAAGCTTCTGACTAAAGGTAAAGGTTTCTAGATTTGTATACTAACTAGTCAATTGGTTAACCAAACTAGTTAATCGATTGACCCAGCCAGTCAACTATTTTAAGAATAAGTTGATTGATTTGGTCGAACTAATTGATCGGTTTAATTCGAGACCGAAAACACCTAAGCCATAGACCAACTAGCCGATCAGTCTACCAGACCAATCAATTAGTATTGGAGACCAGTCAATTGATCTGAGGCAAAGACACCACAAAACACAAATTACATATGATTAAATTCCATAACTTTATTCAATCCAATCCAAACATTAAATTCATGTTATTCAAGGTATTATACATGTAATATTCATGAATTGACATGCAAAAAAAAAATCATTCTAGGGTAGTAATAAGACATGCTACCATATTATGAACTTATTTTAGGAAATCATACATCACATTTTCTTCTTACTAGGCCATTATGTAGAAAATCCACTCTATATATCACTTATATCATTTTCACTTAAAACAACCTGAACATCAAGAGCTTTCAATTCTATAAATATAGACATGATATCCAAGCATATGGATCTCTAAACCCGGCCCATACTAACCCATTTATTCATTATATACTAACTAGTGTAGGCATATTATCATCTTTACTATTCAAAATGACACAGAATTATTACACATATTATGCACTTAGCAATACCATTTCTACTATAATAGGGAAAGGCAATAGTTTATCTTAAAAGTTAAGCAACACACTAAAAGAGCATAAGTCTCTAAAATACCAAATTGTTTTCCTACACTGAAACACCTTTCAAGAAATGCTTAATTAAACTTAATGAAAACTTTTCTAAAATTGTGTAAGGAAGTTTTAATGAAATCCAAGATCTAGGAGAGGATTAGAGAGAACCAAGGATGAAATTTAACCCTCACTCTTTTCCCCAATCTAACTCTATATAGCTTAAAATCAAAATAAGAAGTAGCTAGGAAGAGGATTAGAAGAGGGAGAGATGAGCAAAACGCTACCATAGAGAGAGGAAAATGGTAAAGCAAGTGTGAAGGAAAATAGGGCAGTTCAAAGGTTAGGGAAAAGGAGAGGAAAATAAAGACTCTAAGTTTGAACTACTAAGGATTTTGCTCAAAGGAGAAGGGTAACAAATTGTATAAATTGAAACTCCCAAACCTTAATCTGTATTAAAAGATTTGAAATGTAGGATTTGAAAGTTTCAAAGTAGTCATTTTTTCCTTGAGATAGTTTAGTGAAATTGTGGGGTTCTGAGTAATATATCTTCAGAATTTTCAAATATAAGAAGGGAATGGTGATAATAATGGATGAGAATAGAAGTTCAACAAATCTACTAAGGTTGCAGACACAAATAATTTAGTTATGAATCTTGTAAAAGAGAGAGAAAATAGGGAAGAAGAAGATAAATGAGCAGAGGGCATGAGAATGATTTCTCATGAATTCCCTCGTGAATCCATTGAAAACAAGTAAAACAGGCTAACTAGGTTCACAAGTTTCATAAAAATTGAAAACAAGCTATTTAAAACATAGTTATAACTTTGAAAATATTTTAGGGAAGGATTCTCAGAAAAAATCAAGTTTGAATAACAACCAGGTCGGTTAAACTAGTTGAATGGTACCCCAAACGATTCGATCAGTTCAACAAGTTTTAGAAATCAAGTTTAATGAACAAACCAATAGATCAGTACCTCAAACCTATCGATTGGTTTCTTGATAAAACTAAATATTTTTCCTAATCCAATCATGTATATCCAAGAACCATACCATTCTTAAACACGCTTCTAAAACAAGATCAAACGCACTTAGATCACGATTTAACACCTAGATTAACACACATTACAGACTCTAAAAAGTGAGGTATTACAATAAGAACCAATAAATTAATACTGTATAGCACAGATGATCATAAGTATTGAATATTTCTTTTCAGCATTGATTTTCTTGACTCCTTTTATAACTCCCCTAAAATTTACTACAATTTTGTTTTTGTTTTAAGGGAATAAAATTTTTAAATAGTTGGGTGTTACCACTATAGTTAACAAAAGTGTAGCTTATCATACCATTCTTACATCAACCATGAGGTAAAATAATTAGGAAGTAAAACATAATAATTAGAAAATGAGGGAACTTTCATAAACATTATATAAAAGTTTGGAGGTTTACTCCAAGTATAATAATCTAAAATACAAAAGGAAATACCATGGATCTAAATGTCCAAAAATGTATCCAGTTAAATTGAAGTAGGATTACACATAATACATGAGTTCACATTAGAGAGTAAGCATACATGCAATAATATAAACAGTGCCAAGTAGATACTAATTTTGAGTCTTGCTATATAGATATATCATATCTCAATCTTTTATTTACATTGAGTTTAGAGACCATACTATTCTTAAATTGATGGAATGATATAAAACACCTCTCAAGGATAATATACGTTATCCACTATTATTATTCGGTGGAATAAATCCAACATCTCACAGTGTGAAAAGATCAAAGCCACTATTCTTAAACCAGTGAAATGATTTGAAACATCTCTTAGGGACAACACATCTAAGCCACTATTATTATCTAGTAGAACGGTCTAAACCACCTCTCATTGATAACATGCTTGAAATACTATTATTATCCAATGGAGCAGACCCAACACCTATTAGAGTAAAAATGCTCATATGATCCACTATTCTTAGATCAATGAAAAATGTTTTGAGGCACCTCTAAAGGACAACACACCTAAGCCACTATTATTATAAGGGAACATACTCAATACCTTTGTTTTAACTCACTTAGTATTTTACTTTAAATAATTATTATATTTTCATTCAGATTGAGTATAGAACCCCTTATTCTTCATCTGGTGGAATAGATTGATGCACCTCTTAAAGGCAACACACTTGAGCCATTTTTTTTTATCCAGCTGAATGAATCCATATAAACACCTTGGCCTAACTCACGTGATTTTTCACTTTAAATGATTAGTATCTTATTTAGAGTTGATTTTATATTCGAGATTATCATGCGAAACTCATATAAATATGCAAGATATAGCACTAGGTAACATAATTATGACCATATAATTATCCTCAAATGGCCATAATACACTTAGAGTAGTTAACATCCTTATATTCTCCTAAAGCCTTATTAATCCCAATTCTAATACATATAAATCTCTAATATTCATTTAAGACATATATCCTCATTTACTTACATAGATATATATATCCAACATTAAACCAAAAGTATACTTTCACAATTTCATTTCTCTTAATATATCATATTATATGATAACATTATTCATATAACTCGTCCAATATAAAATCACATACACATATACATACAGATACACATAAAGTCTTAGCTACGACAATTATCCTTAACAACAAGGACACTGGACTCTATGCATGTAAATCTCTCCCTTGTATAAGATCAATATAATATTGGCATATCACCTATGAAAATAATATAATACATGATTAGGCTCAAAGATTATAATCGGGGGAAAATTTAAGGTAAAGGAAGGTAAAAATAGAAATAACTAGAGTTAAAGAGAAACTTGAGATGTGTGGAAGTGTGGTGGAAGGTATGGTGCTGTTTTGGAGATGTTTGGGTGTGCTAAAAGAGAAGCATGATTGAGAAAATGGGGCTACATAGGCACGTGGCATGAAATGCAAGCTCAGGCCATGAGCTAAGAAGTCGTATCGGTAGGTTATGTAAAGAAAGTATGGTTATGCATATGCAACACAAAAATAGGAGAGAATGAACAAAGGGCACATGGGCATGCAAGGCTATGTGTGGCACATGCAATTATGTACAACCAAATTGTGTGAGCATAAAGAGGCATACAATAAGAGAAAAAGATGGTGCATGGCTGTGCGAGGGACCATGCTGAACTGTGCACCTCACAAAAATGCAGCACACTAGGAAGAAGGAAAAGTAATTACAATGGATGGTGGTGGTGAAGGTTGTGGTGGTTGTTTTAATAAGCCATGGAGGTGCTTTATAGTTGGTGATGGTACGTGGATGGTTGTTGGTGGTTTGTTCAAATGGAATATAGTAAGGTTCAAGTAGGCTAGTTTGTCATAAAAAAATGGGGGAGTGGAAGTGGTTGCACATTAATTGAAGTAGAAAGAGATTCGAGTGGTATATAAATAAGTGTTTGGTGGTGTGAAAATGGGGAAAAATAGAAAATGATAATGGTGACTAACATGACAGACACACGAAGGCGAGGAGTAGAGGCATTAATTAGATGTCATGGTGCGTGAGGAATGGTAGGGTAAAAATTTCAATGTTGATAAGGTGAGATGATAGGTAAAAGTGATGTTGGTGTGTGGTAGGTGGTAAGGAAATTATCATGCAAGAAAAATGACGGTAAGATAAGGAAAATGAAAAGGAGAAAGAAAATACAAGGGAAAAGGCTTTAGATTAAGATTAGATTTAGTTTAAATTTTGATTAGCTAAAATTAGGCAAGATTAATAATATAAATTTAGACTAGGTTAAGGTTTTAGGAATACAAAACTAAGGTAAAGTTAAAATAAAATTTTCTTGAGATTAGAATTAGATTAAGGTAATAATTATACATGATTAGGTTTAGCAAAAAATTGGGACATTATAGTTTTGCTGGGTAATAGAGGTGTAGCAACAAGTTCTATTTCAGAAGAAGTTTTGAAGTTGGGGCCCTTTCTTTCTGTTCAGCATCAACATGATTTATTAAGACCTATTTCTATGCAGGAGGTCAAATATGCTTTATGGTCCATTGGAAATTTCAAAGCCTCTAGGCCTGATGGATTCACTGTTGGATTTTTTAAGGCTGCCTGGAATATGGTAGGGGGTGATCTAGAGTTGGTGGTTAGAAGGAGTTTTCAAACAGATTTTGTTCCATTTTTCATTGGACAGTCCAAGTTGGTGCTTATTCCAAAATTTGTTAATGCTATAAAGCTGGCTGATTTTCGACCCACTACTTGCTGCAATGTGGTTTATAAGGTTTTGGCTAAAGTGTTAGCTGGGAGGTTGCAATGTGTCCTGCCTACCATTATCCACCCATCTCAGTCAAGTTTTGTGAAGGGAAGAAGAATTGGTGATAATGTTCTCTTGGCCCATGAATTGTTGCACATGTAAAACAGGAAAAATATTCTCCTAGATGCATGGTTAAAGTTGACATGAGGAAAGCCTATGATTCTATGGATTGGAATTTCTTAGAAAAGGTTATGTTAGGCCTGCACTTCCCTCATTTTGTCAAAGTAATCATGACTTGTGTGTCTTCAGCATCTTATTCCTTGTCTGTCAACAATGTTTTGCAGCCTCCTTTCAAAGGGAGAAAAGGACTTCGACAGGGGGATCCTTTATCTTCCTTTTTGTTTGTTATTGTCATAGATTATCTTAGTAGGTCTTTCCAATCCTTATGGAGCAGGGTTGATTATCAGGGGCATCCCAAGTGCAGGAAGTTGAATATTATCAATCTAAGTTTTGCAGATGACCTCTTAGTTTTTTGTAAAGCTGATGTATCTTCTGTAAAGGCCATTAAGGAGGTTTTGGATAATTTCTCTATATGCTCAGGTCTTTATATAAGCCCTGAAGAAAGTATGGTGTTTTTTGGAGGTACTGATCAAGGGTTAAAGCAAGCTATCAAATCTATTCTTCTTTTTCAAGAAGGTGTGTTTCCTTTCAAATATTTGGGTGTCCCTCTTGATGCCGCTAGGCTCAAAGCTGCAGATATGTTGGAATTGGTTCAGAAAATATCTATTAGGATGCAACATTGGGCAAATAAGCTTCTTTCTTATGCTTAAAGGTTCAATTGTTACAATCTGTGATCATAGGCATAACTAATTACTGGAGTCAAATCTTCATTCTCCCAAAAAAGATTATTCATAAGGTGGTGGCCCTTTACAGGGCTTTCCTTTGGTCTGGCAAAGTTTCTCCTTCTAAGAGGGCCTTAGTGGCTTGGAAAGTGGTATGTTTACCAAAGAAGGAAGGAGGTTTGGGCTTGTTGGATCTATTTTCCTGGAATATAGCAGCTGTGGGGAAGATGTTGTGGCACTTATCTCAGGAAAACGACGCCCTTTGGATAAAATGGGTGCATGCTTACTATATCAAAATGCAAGATGTGGCCTCCTATAGCCTACCCTACACTGCTTCAGGGTTACTGCATAAAATATTTTCCTTAAGGTGTGTCCTCTTACCTGTTTTCTAGCAATGGTAGAGTGATAAAACCTACTTTATAGTTGAAGTTTATGAGGCTATCAGATATGCTGCTCCTCAGGTGGCCTAGTGGAGAACTGTGTGGTCAAGTTTTGTAGCTCCTAAGCATAAATTTATATTATGGTTAGGTGCACATTCCGAGCTTCCCACTAAAGATCATATTAGCATCTTTCTGCCTATCATCAATCAACAGTTTTGTTTTTGCACTCAAGATGAAACTCTGCTACATCTTTTATGTTAATGTGTTGAGCTGAAGAAAATATGGTCTGCTATAGGTCAAGGTGGTGGTTTCAGAGTAAGGCATAACTCCATTGTAGGGGTTTTTGCCTCTTTTTCAAGAAGAAGAAGCAGGAAGGCTGTCACCTCTCATTTTTACTCTAGTTTTTATGCTGTTGCTTTCTATGAGATTTGGAAAGCTAGAAATAATTGTATCTTTTTGAATAGAGCTTGGGATTTGAAAGGGGTAGCTCATAGGATTGCTTTGACTATGTCATCTCTTTTTCTCGAATGTAGTAGGAGGGAAACGTTTGGTAGTTTGCTTGGAAGGGTAGATAACTTCTACAATTTCATTTGTAACATTTGATCCTTGATATAATATTTCATCTTTTACTTTAAAAAAAAAATTGGGATATTGAACCTTCTGATCCTCTATAGTCACATATATTTTGTCTTCTATGCCTTCTCTAGATTTCTCTTTATAGGTCTATGCACAGAAACATACACTCCGAAGTACTCTTATTTTTTTTTGTTGTAGAATATTAAAAAAAAATGGTTGATATGTCAAACACATGCTTCTCTTTCTTCTATTCTTTTATTTCTTTTGTCTTGTGTTTCTATGTATTGTTATTATGCTAAGATGAATTATTCACCTATGGGCCTACGCAAGTGAAAGAAAAGAAAAAAATATAGTATTGTAGAATTAGCCTAGATACAGAGAGATCCAATCCAAATTGAAATTAACAAGATTATGAACAATTGAGGATTTAATCACAAAATAGAATACTTGAGGGAAAAGTAGCAATCTTTATTAGTGCTATTTTGTAATTACATAATGATTAAAGCAATCAATTAATCAATTGCACGAATATAAAATTATCTTTGAATGGAGAAGTCTATAGAGAAGAGAAATAATTTGGGTTGCATGACTCTTGGCAGTTAAAGCTTCATTATGTCTCCTTGTATAGAAGAAAAAATCCTATGGAGTAAAGCATTATGTTTAGAAAATAAAGAAAAAACATAGTCTGTGTTTAGGAAATAGGATACTCTTGTGTTTATTTTCTTGCTATCAAATTTTTTCCAAAACACATCAAAGATTTCTCTAAGAAACTCGGATCGCATTTATTAACATCGGAATCTTGTATTTCTTACATAAATCTCCATATTACAACAAAATTCTCAAACACCTCTACAAAAAACCTTGGCCCAAAAAAGGAGCTCATGGCCTATGAGCAATAATCAAGTTTAAGAAATACTTAAGCTTACCCATTATTAGTCACTTCATTAACAAATCAGCGATATTATCCAAAGTACCAAATTTCTCCAACATAACTTTGCCTGTAGCAACAATGCCTAAAGTGATATATGATGCTAATGTATTTTGTTCGACTATAGAAAGAATCCAATTCTTTGCTAAACAGTTAACACTCTAGTAATCACCACAAATAAATAGGGCACCATAACTAAACTCAAAATCTCCTACTAAACCACCAGACCATAATGATTCATGTAAATCCTATATCATAGCCATATATTTTACCTTAATAAACGGAGAAAGACATCACATATTATGAGGAAGATCTATAGCTAATAGCTAAACTACAAGACAAAAAATGTATCCACTAGTGGATCTCTTTTTATCATGTTCTCCACTATAATCAAAGTCCAAGAATACAAATAGTGAATAGGTTGATCTCCCAAACTCAATTTAAGTTGGTTCATTCTCTTCATTTACCTAAGGATCCACTTCACTGCTTGCTAGTGAACCTTTACCAAATTTTCCATATATCAACTTACAACACTAATAGCTTGAGAAATATTAGGCTGGGTACACACCAAAACGTACATGATACAACCAACAACATTAGAATATGGAACAATCACGATGAAATCCTCTTCCTCTTTAGATTTGGGATAAACCAAAGTAGACAATCTAAAGTGAGTAGCTAAAGGAGTGCTCACTGTCTTGGCACCCATAAAATGAAATGTCTCTAGTACCTTGTTCAGATAAGACTCTTTTGACAAGCATAAAAGCTTCTCCTCATGGTTTATAATGATCTACATACCAAGGATCCTCTTCGTAAATCCAAGATCCTTCATCTCAAACAAATAGTTCAACATGGCCTTCACCTTATCAACATCAAACATATCTCTTACCATAACAAGCATGCCATCAATATATAGCAAAAGATAAACAAAAGAGAAAACCTCCATCTCCTTTAAGTACACACATCCCTTAGACTCACTCTTAGAGAAACTATGCTCAAGCATAAACTGATCAAACTATTTCCACCACTATCAAGGAAACTGCTTTAGATCATATAATGGCCTCTTCAATAGTGGGTCTACCAGAAAGGTCTTTGCCATCCAATTTAACCTCGACCTCCACCTAGCTCGAAGCACTCTCCGCTCCACTTTCTTATTGACATCATCACCAGAACCAGTTTTCTAGAGGAATAGAAACTCATTGAAGGTAACACCCCTAATTGTCTAAAACTTAGATGCAACTGGGTCCTATAACTTATACCTCTTCACTTTAGATGTAAATCCATGAAATATATACTTCTTGGATCTAGAATAAAGTTTACCATCACTCACATAAATATAAGTAGGGAAACCAAGGACATGCAAATAAGAGTAATCAGTTAGTTTACCAGACCATAAATCCTGAGGTGTCTTCAAATCAATTGATCGATTTGGTGACCAAATCACCAGGTATGCTACCATATGTACCACCTTAGCTTAAAACTCTCTGCTTTACCTTACCTATGATAACATACATTGAGCCTTCTCTAATATGATATTGTTTATCCACTTAGCAACCCTATTCTACTATGGTCTTCTAACATAGGTGCAATATCTTGCTATTTGACAGTCCTCACAAAAATCAATAAAACTATGCTCAACAAACTCAAAAACCATTATCTATCTTGAGACACTTAACCTAGTGTCCTATATGCTTCTTTATCAAGGTATTTTAGGATTTGAAAACACCCAACACATCATTCTTATTCTTTTATAAATAAACACATACCTTTCTAGGTAAGTCATCAATAAATGTGAGTAAGTAATATGAACCACCTTTGGAAACTACTCTCCTTGGATCCTAAAAATATGAATGGATATACTCAAGAGGTCCTTTTGTACTCTACTTAGCTGTATAAAATCTAAAACTCTTCTACTTGCTAAATATATAGTGCACATAAAAGTCCATATTAACTATACTCTGTCCATCCAACAATCCCCTGTTAGAGAGCTTAGTCAGACCCTTGACAATCATATGTCCTAATCTTTTGTACCAAATTCTCACAACATCTGAGTTTGACAACCTTGGTGATGTCACAACAATTTTCTCCATAATAGTGGGACCCACCAACTCATATAGTGTCCCAACCCGCTTCCCCTTCATCACCACTAGAGCACCTTTTGTAACTCTCAAGGAACCATTATCAATAACACAACTCTACCCATTATAATCCAAGGAACTCAAAGATAGTCTCCTAACCACACCTTTATGCATCCTCACATTTACCATCCTAATCCCATTAACTTTGCAAGTAGCATCATTTTCCATCAAGATAACTCCACCCAGACCCACCTCGGATGCCTAAAACCAACTCTGATTAGGATATATATAGTAAGAGAACCCATAATCCAAGATCCATCTATGAATGATATTGTTTTGTATATTAGTGGCCAATAACACATCTCCATCACTATCACCACAGACAAATACAACATTATCCTTTTTATTAGATGACTCATTATACATAGCAACGAGCTTCCTGTTAGGACAAAATTTTCTAACGTTCCCTTTTTGGTGACAACCATAGCATATTACATTCTTCTACCAACTATTTAACTTAGATTTAAACATATTATAGTCACTAGAACCTCTTTCCTATGTTTTCCCTTTGGTACCAATCCCTCACTATATGAGTCCTCAGAAGTATCGTTAGTAGTCAACTAACTATTAATAAACTCTAGTTGTAGTAGGGTGGATTTCTTATCCTTAAGGACTTACTCATCCTTCCCAAATAAAAAAGTCTCACAAAATGTTTAAAACTTGTAGGCAGAGAATATAACAATATAAAAGATAAATCTTCATAATATAATTCAACATCTATATTATGGAAATCTATAACTATAGAGTCAAATTTATCCAATTAACTTTTTAAAGATTTACCCTCACTTAATTTTAGGTCATGAATCTCCCTCTTCAATATTAGCCTATTTGCTAATAATTTTATCATGTATAATGACTCTAGCTTCAACCGCAAAGCAATCATTGTTGATTCATTTGCTAATTCCCCCAATATCTCATTTGAACAACATAATTGTATGGTAGAGAGGGCCTTTAGATCTAATTATTCAAACCTTTCATTCGTTATTGATTCTAGCTTCTTTGAATGACTTGATAAAGCTTTTTCTAATCTGTTATGAGTTAGAATCACCTGCACCTTCAATTTTTATAATTTAAAATTGATGAATCAATTAAACTTCTAAATATCAAATCTTTTACCCATCATGATAAACTTATCTCTTCAACAATGCAGCTCTGATAAAAATTATTGCGGAATTAGCCTAGATTTAGAGAGATCCAAACCAGCTTAGAATTAATAAGATTATGAACAATTGGGGATTCAATCATAAAACCAAACAATTGTGGAAAAGGTATAGATCTTTAATTGTGCTCTTGTATAATTATAGGATGATTAAACCAATCAATCAATCAATCAATCAACTTCACATCTCTACAATTTTCTTTGAATGGAGAACTATATGGAGAAGAAGAAGAAGTTGGGTTGAACTGCCCTCGATAGATTGGGTTTCATCATGTCTCTATTTACAGAAGAAAACACACTATTACGCAAAACTATGTGTTTCAGAAATAGAGAAAAAATATGGAATGTGTTTAGGAAACACAGGACCCCTGTGTTTATTTTCTTACTCTCAACTTTTGCCCAAAATACATCAAATATTTCTCTCAGAAATATGGACCACGTTTATTAACATAAAATCCTCTTGTTTCTCACATAAATCTCCACACTACACTAATCTTCTCCAACACCTGCACAAACTAACACAATGTTATGCCATGTTCAAATACCCAATCAAAAGTGACATATAGAAATATTAAAGTCCTATAAAAATTTTCCAAATAAGTTTTTATTATTCAAATGCAACTTCAAATTAATTTATTACGTATATTTTTTATATATCATGTTTTTATATTTTCACCAAGATTTGAATCACCCAAATTCAATTTCATATATAAAAAGTTATGGTAAAAATACGGCAAGCTATCATCCAAATTTATGTTCATACATAAAAAGTTATGGTAAAAACATGGCAAGTTATCAAAATGATATAAAAATAAACTTTAAGATCTAAGTTATTGATCCTTCACAAAATGCTTTCATTAAAGGCAGAAACATTGGTGAAAATGTTTTGTTAGCCCATGAATTAGTAAGGAGATACTCTCACAAAGGCATATCACCAAGATGCATGATTAAAGTAGATCTCAAGAAGGCTTATGACATGGTGAATTGGGATTTTTTTTGCAGAAAATTCTAAATCCTTATGGCTTTCCTCCTCATTTTATTAAATTGATTATGGCATGTGTTACTTCTATCTCATATTCTGTCTCCTTTAATGGTGTGTTGGCTGCCCCTTTCTCTGGGAAAAGAGGGTTAAGGCAGGTTGATCCTCTTTCTCCCTATCTATTTGTGCTGGTTATGGATTATTTCAGTAAAACTCTGAAGAAGTTATGGGTCGACCCAAGGTTTCAAGCTCACCCAAGATGTAAAAGACTCCAACTCATTAATTTGAACTTTGCATATTACCTTCTTTTGTTCTGTAGAGGAACTCTGCAAAGTGTCGTATGTTTGAAGGAAGTATTGAACCATTTTGCTGCAGTCTCAGGCCTCATGGTGAATCCTACCAAATGTTCAGTTTTCTTTGGAGGAGTTCCAATAGAGAACCAGTTCAGTATTATTCATCTTCTTGGTTATCCAGCAGGCACTTTTCCAATTAATTATTTGGGCTTGCCTTTATCCTCTGCAAGGCTAACTGCTGCTCAGTTGCAACCATTGTTGGACAAGATGTCTGCTAGGTTAAGGCATTGGAGTACTTTATTTCTTTCTTATGCTGGGAGAGTTCAACTCATTAAATCAGTGTTATACAGCATACAACTCTACTTTAGTCAAATTATCCTCCTGCCTAAGAAAGTGCTACATTGTTTTATTAGTCTTTGTAGAACTTTCCTTTGGTCAGGTAAATTGAATATCAGGAAACCTACTCTAATAGCATGGGAGTCTCTTTGTTCTCCAAAATAGGAAGGTGGACTTGGCCTATTAAACTTACAGCTATGGAATTATTGTGCTTTGGGCAAGCTGTTGTGGAACATAGCTGCAAAAAAGGATACACTGTGGGTTAAGTGGGTTCATGCAGTATACATTAAGCAAGGTAATGTCTAGGATTATTCACCTTCATCTTACAATTCATGGCTTTTTCTCAAGATTCTTCAGAGCAGATCTATAGTGAAGGAGTTTATAGTAGAATGTATAGCAAAACAGAGGGAGTACACCATTCAATCAGCATATAAGGCCCTTAGAGCTCCACAGGCCAAATGTTTTTCGCCTAATCTGATTTGGAGACCAGGCTCTATTCCCAAGGTACATTTCCTGGTTTGGCTTGCATGCAGAAATAGACTCTTGACTAAAACAAGACTTAAGGAGATGGGCATGACTATGGACACTCTGTGTATTTTATGTAAACAGCAGGATGAGACTAGAGATCATCTTTTCCTGTTTTGTCCTGCTGTTACACTTATTTGGAAGACTAATAGAAGGCAGGCAGGCAGAAGTGACCTTATTTTAGGATGGGATCAAGAGATTAAGTCTTTGCTTACTAGAACAAGGCAAGAACATAAGAAGAAGTATCTTTTGGGAGCTCTTTTTGTTGCTTATATAGCTGTTATTTGGCATGAAAGAAATCTTAGAATTTTTCAGAACAAATCTAGACAGCTAGGAGCTCTTTTGAAATGTACTATTGTGCAAGTTTCTAGTATTTTTGTTACCCCTCCTCTTTCTATTGAGTTTGGGCAGTGGCTAGGTTTTTTGGATGTCATTGAATATAATGAAAACATGTAGTCTCCTTTTCGATTAGTAATACAAATTCTACTTATCGAAAAAATAATAATATTAGATTATTATAAATAATTAAATAATTAAAAATCATATAAATAACCTCACAAATCATTCACATAAATAACCAAAAGCTTAAAGTAAGAGTGTATAAAATATGTAAAAACGTTCATTCATTAGTTTTTAATTTAGAAAGGGCTAATCTTCATAGGGTATGGTAAGATAGACAAAGTTTTCTTTTAAGAAAAATGGCGTATATCGATTAATAAAGCTTAGAGGAGACTAAGGAAGGAGGGTTGATTCTAAGGAAATTTAGGTGAGGCTATCCATGAGGAAAGTAGAGGGAATAAAGGGTATATATATGGTTAGCGCCAATGGTGAGGGCATGAGAAACAAGGAAAATAGGGTATGGGTGTAGCATGATTAGTGGGAATTTTTACGGAAAAGTTTTAGCGACATGTTCTAAAATTTTGAGGAAGGTATAGTGGTGATGATGAGTTGGGCATAGGTAGGTTTATAAGGGAGCCTTAACAGGGTGGATTTGCTTGGATGAGAACAAAACACGTAGAGGATAAGGGAATAAGAATAAGAATGGATGATAAGAAGAAAAATTATTAAAAAAAGAAGAAAGAAAAAGGAAAACAGAGTTTAGGGTTAATAGCATAATTATATTTAAATTTTAGGATTAAAGAATTAAGGTAAGATTAAAATATTAATCATATGGGATTAGGGGTAGGTTAAAATATAAATTACAATAAATTAGGGTGAGATTAAATTTGAGTATTACAAGAACCCTAATGAACACAAGTTATGCCTAGAACAATAAGGAAGATTGATCTAATGGTAGGGCTATGATAAAAGTTGGTGGAATCTAACTCTCTTAATCATCACTCTTAGTGCCCTTAGAATCTACATGCCTCTAGCATCTCAAATAATATAAGTAGTGTGGGTGAGTGAGTCATTCAATAGATCTAATGGAAGAAGATTAATAATCTATGTATGCCTATATCAAGCACCTCATGTAGGAAAATCTTCAATAGTCTTAACTACACCATCTTTGAGAAGCAGCAACCATCTCGACATATTAATCTATCTCCATCTTATCTCACAAATGATCCTAGTGATGTGACTAAAAGTTAGGCTAAATCAAAGAGTGATCAATCCACACATTTAAATCTATAACCACTTAGAGCCTTTTGGCAACTGCTAGTTTATGTCTAAGATTGCATACATTTCATAATTAGGTCCTAAATTCTGACTATTTTCATTTTATCCCAAGTATAAAATTGAGGAGATATAGTGGATGATGAAGGAGTGTTAAAATTTGGATTATTAGTAGATGAAGAAAGCTAGAGGAAAGTGGATCATTTGATGGTGGAGGAAAACTAGCATCTCTATCTCTAGGTTGAGGTTGGGGCATTTGCAAAACTAGTATCCAATAACCATAAGTTAGTGTAGCTTGGGAATTTTTCTTGAGAAACATAAGCTATATATTATTACTCATCTCATAATCCATATATCTAAATGTCACTTAATCAAAAATATCTAATATGTTTAAAAGATAGAGTCAAGTAGTAGGAAAATTGCCAAAAGGGACCTTACCATTATGTAGGATCCTACTCATGAGGGATCCATATCCCAAGGTGACTTTGTTATGGATAACCATATGGGCCATGTGTCAAAAGGCATCAACTCATAACCCACCATAGTTCTTGAGAGAATACAATCGACCATATATTGGTACTTTATAGTCATGTCTATACCAGAGGTAGCTTAAGGGAATAGAAAATAGTTGATCAAGTAATGCAACACCCTCTTGGTGGGTGGCATATAATAGGAGATGGATTTATCTCCAATAAAATAGTGGCACTTTATCACCTTATAAATATCCATGAAGTGTGTATGAGTGTGCATTCACTCACTAAACGTTACCCTAATCAAAATTTTGAGCATTTAATACAATTATGTCAATTAGTTTACTTTGACCAATTGATTAATTGGTGTGGTCGATTGAATAGGTATGTTCATATTTAATGGAAAAGTTCTAGTTGATTGGTTTATTTAAACTAGTTGATTGGTTTAGGATACACATTATTGGTTATTGAACATGTTGAACATCCATCATATGGTTTTGCAAACCAATGGCTTGATTACAAAAAACCCTTTAATCATTTTTGATAAAACTTTCATACATTTCTTCAAGACCTTTGGAAATTTAAAAATCTAGCTACATGTTAAAAACATTTTATTTATGTTTCCTTAACATTTCTTGCAATTTTGATTTTTATAAGACTTTTGAGCCAATTTCAACTATCTAATCTCTTAAAAAATGTTCTTATCTCTCCATATTTTAATTCATTTAATTTTTCTAGTTCTCTTGTCATGTTTAAAATGATAAATAAAGATGATGATGAAAATTTTCTTTTTAAGCCTTGTTTTTCTAGTTATTCATGTTTTAAGCCTCATTTTAGTTTTTTTTTACTTAGAAGAAGAATATGAAACTTTATGAAGCATATAATTTTAATATTTTTGAGATAAAAATGAATTAATTTTTAATTCTATTTTAATTATTTTATTATTATTCACCATTTTTAGTTTTTTTTTTCAGTTATCACAATCTATCATTCTTAACTTCATTTGTATCTAACCCCTGATAAACTTAATATAAGATTTCCAATTTTACCCAACTTAAATCCTAACTCTTTAATTTTTTTAGATTTATAGGGGGCAAATCACCATATAAGTAGCGACACTATAAAGGTGTTACAATATTGAGAGGGGGGGGGGGAGGGGGATTCAAACTTGGCACCTCTAGTACTTAGGAGCTGATATTTACCACTAGACCAAACTTCATCCGCTAAATCATAACTCTTTATTAATACTAAGGTCAAACTATAATTATGTGTGTAAATATGTATTTAGAAAAAGTATTCCTTAAGAATTTCTTAAATCCTTTTCTATTTACCCTCATTTTAACACTTCTAACCTATGCTAAACTTATTTATACCCTATTTTATCTTATCTAAACATCACTTTAGATCTACCCAATTCCTTTTTGAGTTCATAACATACCTTACCCACATAAACCCTTCCCCAAATTTCATCACCCTTAGCTAAGTAATATTATACTCATGATTACCCTATCTTTAACCAACCAACCAACACACAACACATAATATATTCATTTCCCACCTCCTTCTATTTCTCATGACACTCAACCTATGATCTTTGTGCACACAAGTATCCGTTAAATATAAAATATCTCCCTCATGATTGCACAAACAAATCCCAATGATGCAAGAGTAAACACTCAATAATTGGCATTCATAATTATGGAGCTAATTCTTCTTCATTTTGAAGGTGTCTCCCATAACTTTGAAGACCAACGGGTAGTTATGTTGCTTAAAATATAGAAACAAGCAATTAAGTGTCTATGTGCATGTGTATGGCATGCATGGCATGCAAGGAGGGAGTGACCACGTGCTTGGGGAGTATATTTCTAGGGTTTTTGAGCATTATTATGTAATTTGGCTAATTTATTAATTAAGTAGTATAGTTGGAGAAAAAAGTTAGCATAAAGGTAGTATAATATATTTTAGCTTGGAATCTTTTGAATTATGCTTTATATAGTGGTAGGAACGTTATAATATGCATGAATGTTGAGAATATTTAATATTGAATGAAAAATTGAAGTTGAAGATCAACATTGAATGAATTTTGTGCGAGTTTAGGCTCAAGCAAATCAAATATGTGTGAATAGTTTGGTGTGAAAGTTTTAATCTCTCTGTCTATGTGAATTAGAGATTATCTTTTCTGCTATTCTTAATGCATATTTTCTACCATAATTACCATCAAAATCCTACTCTAATTTGTGGTTAATCAAAGCACTCAATCGGTATACAAAATCGAAGCCCTAAACCATCTCTTCAAAACCCTAAACTTTCATACCAACCAAATGTAACTTTATTCTTTATTTTCGAACCAAACCCTAACATTAAAATCATGAACTTAACCATCATACAAACCTTAAATTTTCAAATCAAGAATCATCATCAATCCATCATCAAATGCATAGGCTAATTAGTGTGTTCCATTTGAACCATCATCATTGTTAACCCATCATCACCGAATCATCATCATCACTCTTCTACCATATTCAAACTACCATCATCTTTATTACATCACCTTCAAAGATTTAATATTTTAATTCACCATCACCAATACTTTATCATATTATCTAAAATCTATTCAAACCTTAATCCCAAATAATTAAAGATTACACCCTCCCACACACATCACCCAACCAACCACAACTAAACATCCTACATTCACTTCAACCAACCTCTTTTCTTCCTCATCTTTATCCACCACTTATGCTCGATTTCTATCCCACATTCATGTCCCATAAAACTTGATAATATCAAGAAATATCTTCCATATATTATCATCTATATTAATCTCTCAACACTTGTCATATGCAACCTATAATTCCTCTCCATGGACTGACACATAATAACTGCAAACAACCCCTACAGTGCGTGTTTACATGTTTGTGATTGGAATTTTAGTGGAAAAAACTCCAAAAAAACCCATCCTTTTGTTATATAACCATATAAAATTATTTATCTTTGATTTAATTCCACACACACTACATTTCAGTTCCTTTAATTGACCCAACCCTCATCATAATCCTTCATAACTAAGATTCCTTCAAACATCTTAGACTTGAGGATGTAACTCTCTGGTGTATAAATGGACAAAGGAATTTTAATGAAATTTATTTGGTTGAATATAAAAATATCCCAAGGTAAAATTTATTCATTTCTTATTTCTTTTATTCAAACTCTTCAAGTTAAGTTAAGCACAATTCTTGTATGTTTTCTTGTGTTTTGATGATTTCCAAGGTGCTTCGAAGTATCAAAACCTTCCACAAGTTCTTAATATATTTAATAACTCATTTTTAACATTAAAGGGAAGGGAAAACATATTTTAATTTTTCTAAACCACAATGTATGTTGTGATTTTGTGTGATAAGATGAAGCATGGTATTTTACGCTTAGGTGGTTGTTTAATCTTGCTATTTTTATATCATGGGTCATATGAACTTAATTATGGGGGCCAAATCGTGTATATAATTCCAATGAGTTTATAATCATTAAAAATATTTAGTGTTGTTTCTTGAAATATTTGATACAAAAAATATTAGAGAAAGTATGAAATTAAGTAGTTTTTGGACCTACAAATTTGGGTTAATTTTGAGATAAATTTCTCTTAGTTAGATAATATTTAGAGGATCTACTTGGTATCAAAATAAATATTAATATATCTATTTTTTCAATGAAATTTTTTGATTTCAAAAACAATAAATATTGAAGCTATAATTTTTTTCCTTCACATGTATAGACTTATTTTTCTAACGACTTACACTTAGCCTCGAGTTTGAGTTTGATTCTATCTTTACTTTTTTTTTGTATGTTTTAGGGACTCTATGTTAATAATTGGAATTTTTCAGTGAAAAAGGATATAAAAAATGTTATAATTTATTTTCATATAATTAATTTGTAAAAGGTTAAATATATAGGAAAAATTATGATTTTATGTTGAATATGTTGCACTATTCATTAAAGGAACACATGGTGTGTTATTCCTTTTTCTTGATGCTGTTCGTGATAATATTAATCACATATTAATATTAAATTAATCAAAACACCAATGAAATAGGTAAGGTTAATATAAGATCAATCATGAGTATACATAAAATAAC
The DNA here is from genome assembly GCA_039764185.1 of Tamarix austromongolica. Classification (NCBI taxonomy): domain Eukaryota; kingdom Viridiplantae; phylum Streptophyta; class Magnoliopsida; order Caryophyllales; family Tamaricaceae; genus Tamarix; species Tamarix austromongolica. The sequence goes on along the minus strand of CM077813.1, from coordinate 66,515,070 downwards.
CAAACTACCCTTAAAATGGTAAAACATGGAATATGTGAATAGTAGTAGCCAACTCTTTACCATTAACTATGACCTTGACTTTGATTTATAAATTTAACCTTGAATATTATTTTTTATTTATAAAGTGACATACAATCTTTTTTGCAATTTTGAACTTAAGTATGCTTTTGGTTTTTTCTCAATTAAACCACATATAGTATTTTTGATATTTAAATGATTGCTTCCAAATGTTTAAGAATAATGTTTTATACAATGTTGTGTTAGCTACATACCTTATGTGTTATGTGCTCAGTAATCATCGTTTTTTGATATTTTTAGGCATAAAAATGGTTTTAGAAATTTCTTTATCATTGTGTGTAACCTTAAAAAACACTCACAAACATTGGGATTAGCATAATAAGTAGCCTCAGCCTCATAGCAATGTTCTAGGTCAACATTTAAAACACAAGGTTCCTTGATTGAGTTTTTGGTCCTCCAGAAATAAAAGGAGTGACTATAGTGGTTTGATATATTAGCTAATATATATTAACTATATATAATATTTATACACTTAGGATATCTTTGTAATTGTGTCAATAGCAGATAGTGGGGTCAATCATCCCTTAAGAGCTTACTCGAGACTAGACATCCCCTAAGATTTATCTATGGCTATACATTCCCTAAAGAGTCTATTCAAGGCTAAGCATTCCTTTAATATCCTACTCAATATTTTTAAATGAGACTTAGCAATATCCTAAAAGATTTCTCAATGTTTTAAATGGAGCTAATCATTTCTCTAAGATGTAATTACTCCAAAAAATTCACATAACATACTTATCATATTTTAATCTAATATCACTTTAAAAATACAAAAAAAATATATTTAACCAAAATGACTAAAATACCATTGTCTTACTTCAATTGTCTCAAAGCCTCTATTTATATAACTTGTACCCTATTCATTCGCCACTTGATCGTATGACACATGAAATTAATTATAAAGACCTCAATGATTACCATTATATATTTATTTCCCACAGCTTCATGAAAAGTGCTAAACACCCTTTAGATAGCTAAACCACCTAAACTTTCATAATAACCCTATGAGTCTCAATATTATCCACTTCCAACTTCATATATATATATATCAGCATGATAATACTTACATATTTGCAAGGCATTCTTCATAATATAATTAAGATAGTGTATCATGTCAATGTACTAGGTTTACAAAATAAGGCTTAACCAAACTATAACACATAAACTCACACCTTTATAAAATGCTCACATTTCTATAACACCATATAACAATATAATAGTTTGACATCATAGAAAGAATTAAAAAATATAATGATACTTATCATGAAATTACATATAATTTACACATAGCACTAAAACCTTATTCTAATACATGTATACGTACATAATGTCACTAGTTTCTAAGAAAGAATAACCTTAAGTCTTCTCCTCTAAGACAAAAAAAATCACCTAAAAACCAAGAAGGGCTTATGATTAGAAAATAGGAAAACAAACTATTAAGAAGTAAGGAAAATGAGGATGGAAATTAGAAATAACCAAAGTAAAAGAAAAAGTGTAAATGTTGCATAAGGGAGTTGCATTGAGAGAGCCTAGTTGAGTAAGATATGTACATAAATATGGGGTTAGAAATGTGATTTGCTCATGTTAATGAGGTGTCACAAAGTGAGGTGGTAACATTAAAGGAGGTTGGATGAATTTTGCATGAAGGTTGGGTAGTGTTAGGGGTGTTGCTGCATTAGATTTTCATGCTACCAAAGAGAAGAGATTTGGGATGATTAGGCTAAAGAAGGTGATCGAGCATGATGTGCTTTGAGTTATGTGGAGATTTTTGCTCAAAATGGCAAAAATTTGGCAAGGATGATTCAAAAGAGAGTTAGAAATAGAGAAAAGGGGTTAGGGCTAAGTTTAGTAGAGCATTAGCGGATGGAAAGTGTAATACCACATCCTTAAATCTTTTAAAATATATTTAACATTATGTTGATATAAAATAAATTAGTTTTGGTTTTGGGAAGAGCTTCAAATTATAATAAAAATGTGAATTTCAAGCGTACTAATATATTAAATAACATTACCAATTGACTGCTATGGTTAGAAACTTTGGATAAACTAGTCGACTAGTTTCCCCAAACACATTAATTGGTCATCCTATAATTTGAGATCATTTTAAAGTTTGGATTCAAATTTTTTCAATATTTATAGAAACTTAAAATAAGAATCTATTTAAACGTATGAGCATATTTTGATGCTCTGGGATTAATTTCACATTATTTAGACCATTTTATGAATTTATATATCAATTTTTGTTTCAAGAAGCACTTTTGAGGTATTTATCACCTTCTCTCCTTCTCCCCTTCTTTTCTCTCTCCTCAAGCATCCATGGTTATATATTTGACTTCCTAAACCTTATTCCCTAACTTACCTACCCTTTTCCATACCCCTAAATACAATCTACCTCCTTCACTCCCATCATGCATATTTATTAGAATTGGTACTCAATACTCAACTAAGTTAGCTTTCCTCACTCTTTTCCCATTAGCATGTCGTCCCATATCCTCTTTGCACTCCATTTTTTACTCACTATCATTCCTTAAATTCTGCACTTGCTTTAATATCCCTAATTTAAACCATAATTATTATTTTTATTTTATTTAAGCATTAATTATAAAATATAGGGTGTTACTACCACACCTAGTGTAAGTTTGATTTCCTCACCTTTAATACTAAAAGTGCTAAGGTTAAAAATATGTTAGACCTAAAACAATGGAAATTAAAGATAATAACATAGATAAAAGTTATGGATAAATATTTCTTATACAAAAGTGATGATTAAAATACAACAAGGAACATAAGTGTTCAAAGGAAAACCATTTATAACAAAAAATAGCATCCGAAGGTACAACACTGGTTTTTCCTAACACTTAAACCTGTGTTCATATTCTGAGTATGGAACCTCTTTTTAAGGCCTTCACTTATCATTGCCACTCTTATCTTCTTTGTGAACTACATGGACTTTACCTATTAATCTCCAAATATATTATCAATACAACTTCCTTATATTGAGTAAATAACAATATCACACAAGAGGTAGCATGCTCACATTGCATATAATCATACAATAATCTAGTAACATGCTCAAAGCATAAAAACATATGTACTAATGATATATGAATAATAATGCAAGAAAGTATATGACATCAAGCCTCATGCTCAACAAAAAATCATACTTAAATAAACATCATTTTAAAGTGCATAATAGCCATATCAAAAAAAATGATAAAAACTGACTTATAAAATCAATTAAAAAAATAAGGTAGGGCATAAAGGAAACTACCAAACAAACCAACAAATGAAGTAAAACATAGTAGCAACCACCAAACCACAACCACAATAATCTGTTTAAGTTTTTGTAGAATATTTACTTCCTTTTTATTTACTTGAGGGAGATAAAATCAAACTAGGGATACTGAGGTACACCTAATCATACTAGTACGCGAAGGAAACATAATACCCATACTCTAGAACCCTAGGACACTATACAATATCCTCCAACCTCGATCACCTAATCCTTAAGTATCAACACCCCGTATAGGGCCAGTAGGTCACCTATATAGTACATAAGGCCTCACTAGGGAGCAATGGAATTTAGGCAGATTAACACAATTTAAGGTCTACAACCCATCTCTAGGGTAGCTCGTTCTAGAGAGAAAAAAATTCCCAAACTCAAGTTCATCCACCTTAAATGTTAATGTTTTATGAGGTGATCACAAATATTACACACTACATAACCATTTCCATTTCAATATATAATCATTTCCCCTTCATTTCTAATTATTAAGATAAAGCATAAGTTCATAAATTAATGTCAAAGGAAAATTCAACACTAAAGTTAATTTATCATAAGTATAAGGCCATCTTATATCCAATTATTCACGTCAGTGCATTAAGATGAAAATCACCAAAATGAGCTCAAAAACCATAATTTCACCATTATAATCCATTTTCATATAAAAAAGATTATGATAAGAATTTTTCATGAAAAGGCCAAAAGATAATAAATCACAATATTTTAGCACATAGGTAATATTTAAAATTCTATAATTTAGTATATTTTTCACTTTTCATGCATTTATTTACACACACACACACACACACACACACACACACACACACACACACACACACACACACACACACATATATATATATATGTACAAACCCAAATTATGTGTTACTAACATGTCATATATTCCATGAACCAAATATAAACTTATAGAATGAAATGACATTGAATATGGCAATTAACATCATGGCACATGCAAGAAAACATTTTTTAACCCTAGAACATGTGACTAGCACTTATCATAAGTGTATACTTTCATGCTATTTGTACTAACACTAGGTACATTTGCAATTACCATCATGGAATGTTTAATATTCTAATAACTTACAACTTTTACAAGGTCAAAACCCTATACATGAATACGTTAACTTTTTAACAAATTGTAAATTTATATCGCTCATAATTAATGGTAAGTCAAATGTATGTACTATCTATTTAAGAGCATGCTATCATATTATAATAAATTTGTAACACTTGAATAATATAAAACCCTTGAATTATTCTAGATCTAAATACCCTACCATGTATGAAAAACATTTTATTGTATCATGATTGATTGGATTTACCTAATCTAAGCTATACAAAATCACAAAAGATTATCTTCTCCATAATGCTTCAAGGGTTACCAAAGCAATATACACCAAAAAACACATATATTAGCATCTAATATAACACAAACCACCTAAAATTAACAAAAATAACTTGGGAAAACTTTAGACAAGAATTAAGGACAATGAAGCTACGCAATTCATAAATTCATATAGTGTAGACAGAGAACCAAAAGTTCATGGAGTAAGGAAGGAGGAATAAGTATGCTTGCGATAAAAAAGAGGGGAGCAATGACACTGTTTCACATACATGATAAAGGTGAAGAACTACACCTGGGGAAAGCATAGTTGTGTGTTGATGGGCACACAATCCTGCATGAAGTGCATGCGTGGGTTGAGGAGGAAGGGAGCACATAGGTGTGTGGTAAGAAAATGAGGAGAAAAGCTTACTAGCTATGTGCATCTTGTGTGTTCTAAGTGAGAGAGGGTACGCCTATGCAAGAGGGTACATGGGTTATACTATTGAACAAAAACTGAGCATAGTATAAAAAATAGAAATCAAAGAAACACCTTGATATGGTGATGGTTGGGTGACAATGAGGGGAAACTGATGGGGAGGTAGTGCACATTAGTTGCTAAGAAAAATGGTGGTGCTTAGTTGTTGTTGGTGGTAAGGGATTGCGGTGATGAAGATGATGATGATAGGTGGTGCTAGTGAGACTGGGGAGATAAAGAAGAAGGAAAATAAAATTACGAGGTTGTTGATATCAATAAAAAACACCAATACAAGAGAAGAGCAAAGCTTATATGGTTAATGGTGTACGAATGGGGCACAGTTGAGCAAGATAATGGCGACAAGAACATAGGGTAGAGATAGAGTGGGTATCAAGGAGCAAGATGCCATGAAGGAGAAATACACAAGTAGGGAAAAACAGATGATAGTAGACTAAATCTCAATAGATTGTAGGTGCTAATTAGGAAAGCTAAACTTGGGAAAAACATCTAGTTAACCAAATTTGGGTTCCTCAGTAAAGTAGATATAAGTTAGGGTTCCATCTATGGTTAAAACTAATAATCTAAATTCTATCTAAATTTTAACCTAATCAAATGTATATCATGCACCATTAGAATATACAAAATAATAACACATTTAATATAAAACATCCAATTATGATTATTATAATTTATTATACATAATTTCTAGTTTTATAATTAAGTTTTCTATACATGGGGTATTATATTACTACTGTGTTTAAAGAGACTTTGTCCACAAAGTAAAAAAAATAACTCAATATAACCTTGTGTTATCCACAAACTATGGTTCTATAAGTTGAGAGCTCACTATCCCCTTAAAAGAGTTTAATCCTAATCAAGTACAATACTAACATGTAAAAATGTAAAAAATAAGCACCAATCATTCAAACATATATATGCATAATTGAAAAGGAAATTAAAAAAAATGCAAGAGCACTATTGATAGTAGTGTTCAAATTCCATGAGCCTACACCTCACTGATCACATTCAGGCTGTTGACTATTGGATGTCCATATGTGCCTCTAGTACTTGAGGTCTAACCTTCATTTCTCTGCAAGTAGGGAAAAGGGGAATGTCACTTACCCTTAGCACATGCACTTTGGATAATGTTAGCTAGCCATTGATTCACTAATAAAGCCTACTATTGATAGGTGGTCCTAACATTACATTGTACCCAACTATGTTGAAATCCAATTATAGAGAAGTAACATTGAAAGCCTCTATAGTCCATCTTGCCACACTTCCAAAACTCTAATGTTCTACCTTGGTAGTCTTTGCTTGGGTGGATCTGTAATACCCTAAAAAATTTAAAAGCCTATAATTTAATAAATAGCCTTTATTTTGGATAAATTAACTTTCAAATTTATTTAAGTTAATTACTGTGTGGATTTTTTAGCATATAAAAAATGGATATGGATAATTGATAAATTAAAATAAATATTTTGTTATTTTATTATACTCATTTTATTTAAATAAATTTTCAAACTAATAATTTTCTAAAATTAACCTTTTTAAACCACTATATTAAATTATAATAAATTAAGTTATTAAATTAGTTTATCTATTAAAAATATTAAATTATATTATTTTAAAAATTATTTTATTTTATTTTATTTCTCCCCATTTTTCTTTTTCCCCCCTTTTCCTTTTTTTCTTTCTCCTTTTCCTTTCTTTTTTCCTTTCTTTCTTTCTCCTTTGAGTCGCCAGGCCTATGGTCTTTCTCCCCCCTCATGTTGAGCCATTAACCTGTCTCCTCTTCCCTTCTCCTTCCTCTCCCGCGTGATGTCGCCCTAGCCCATCCTCCCTCTTTCTTTTCTTTCTTTCCTTCTCCCGTCGATTTGGCTAGCCCGCTCTTTCTTTACTTTCTCCCCTCTCCCTCTCCTACGGGCCGACTCGTCTTTTTTTCCTCCTCTCCCAACTGGCCTTCCTTCCTTCTTCCTTTATTTCTTCTTCTTCCTCCTTCCCTGACTAGCGAGCATGCCATGGCTGGCCTACTACAATCGCCTACCACCACCTGTAGCTTTCCCTATGACCCTACTCCTCCCTTTCTCCCCTGTCCTTTTCTTCCCATTTTTGGACCAAACCCGACCCTAAACCTCCAGCCCCGCGTGCCTTCCTTTATTTTTCTTCCCTTCCCTCTCCTTGCAACCTGACACCACCTACTACACCAACCACACCTACCTCCCCTCCTCTTCTTCTCCTTTATCTTCTTCTCTCCTACTTCATTTTTGCCTTATTCGAGCCACTTTTTCATTCTTCTCCCTTTCTTCTCTTCTCGTTTCCTTTTCCTATTTTTTCTCTACCACCCTCAACAGCCTCTTCCATCACCCTACGAACCACTAGCACCATCTCCTGCCCCACCCTACTACCCTACACCACCAAGCTACCCCCACGAGCCCCTACAACCACCCTCCTTCCTCTTCTTTTCTTTTCCCCCTTCACGGACTCCATCTAGTACCGCCACCATCCACTATCGTTTTGCTGCCTCCTAAGCCACCAATCTACTCCCTACAACCTCCTATATCACCCCCACATTCTCCTTTGGCCGAAATCTAACCTTACAGCCTCTCATTTTCCTTCTTCTTTTCCATTCCTTCTTCTCCTCTGCCAACTCTGCAACCAACTTTGCAGCCACGCAGTCATCACCTTTGTAGCCCTTGGCCGCCGATCATCTACCTTGACCACCACCTACACCCCCACTCCACCAATGCACCTAGTCTCTGCCCTAACTCCCCTCTACTTTCTCTCCACAAGCTCCCAAAGTCCCATCCGAACCAACCCCCCTTTTCTCTCCACTTCCCCTTCTTTAAACCCCTTCCTTCTTCATCTTTATATGCATCTCACACTGTATGAGCAACATGAGTCATGCCTCCATTTCTAGCCTAAACTTAATTAGTTTAAGGAATAAAAGTAATTGGTGTATTATATATTAATTAAAGTTTTGATATAAAAATTATTCCTTTGATTTTTCCTACTTCTATTATGCTAATTTTTGATATTATTTTTATGGATTGATTTTTAATAATCAAAGCTTGAATCTTTAACGGAGGTACCGATAACGTTTGATTTTTGTAGAAAATAAGGTAACCGTTAAACTTTACTTAAATATATGGGTATACGCATACTATCACATTAGGGTTTTTAATATATTTATATGCATAATATACGTCATTAAGTATAATGTTTTTAGTTGCATGTGTTGATTGATAAAAAAGAAAAGCATGTTAATTTATGTGTCATGTATAGAAATAATTCTTAAGGAAGGACCTTTATTGTTAATAATAATGTTAGGTGTATATGTATGATATGGTACGCTAATGTGGCCATTTGTTGATTAATATTGTTATTATGGGACCTAGAGGCATTTTAGTAATACTTCTTGTGTAAGAGTGTGGTCTAAATAAGTATAGGTGCTAATGTGTATTAATGTTAAATAATAATAGTTGGTGGAGATGGATGATGAGTATGAAGCATCAATATTATTATTTTATGTAGTGAGGGTATTTTGATAAAAGTGGTATAATAAGGAAAAATGGTAAATTATAAGAGTAAAGGTAGTAAAATAGTAAACGGACAAGGAATGAGGGCATTTCAGTAATTTTACATGGAAAGGGGATAACTTGGTATTTTGGTTGTAAGAAAATATTTTGGTGAATTAAATATAATGAAAAGGGTAATACGATAATTTTAAAAGTAAAGGAGGTAAAATGGTAATTTAATAAAGTATAAGGATAAAATGGTAAATTGGTGTAAGGGAAGGAAACTTTGGTAATTTAATAAAGTAAAATGGAAAAATGGTAATTTGGTATAAAGGAAGGGTATTTTGGTTATTATGTAACGTAAAAGGGAAAATTGGTAATTTGGTGTAATGGAATGGGGGAATTTTAGTAATTTTACATGGAAAAGGGATAACTTGGTATTTTGGTTGGAATAAAATATTTTGGTGAATTAAATATAATGAAAAGGGTAATATGATAATTTTAAAAGTAAAGGGGGTAAAATGGTAATTTAATAAAGTAAAATGGTAAAATGGTAATTTGGTATACAGGAAGGGTATTTTGGTTATTATGTAACGTAAAAGGGCAAACTCGTAATTTGGTGTAATGGAATGGCATTTTGGCAATTTAATAAAGTAGAAGGGTAAATGGTAATTTAGTGTAAAGGAAGTGAGTTTTGGTAAAGGGTAAAATGGTAAATTGATGTGAATGAAAGGGTATTTTGGTAATTTAATAAAGTATAAGAGTGAAATGGTAAATTGGCGTAAATGAAGGATATTTTGGTAATTTAATAAAGTAGAAGAATAAAATGGCAATTTGGAATAAAGGAAAGGGCATTTTGTTAATTTGTAGAAAGAGAGGTAAAATGGTAATTATAATAATGAAGAAGGGAAAAATGGTAATTATAATAATCAAGAAGGGCAATTTGGAAAATTAACCAACAAAAGGGGTAAAATGGTAAGTATAGTGATGAAGAAGGGTAATTTGGTAAATTAACAGACTATAAGGGCAATTTGGTAATTATAATAATGAAGAAGGGCAATTTAGTAATTTAACCAGCTAAAAGGGCAATTTGGTAATTATAATAATAAATAAGAGTAATTTTGTAATTCAACAAATAAAAGAGCAATTTGGTAACTATAAAGGGCAACTTGGTAACTGTAATAATGAAGAAGGTAAATTTGATAATCTAACTAATCAAATGGGAAGTAAGACAAGTGTAATAAGTATGAAGCATGATTTAGTACATTAATAAGCCCAAGGGGCAATTTGGTAATTTAGACAAGCATGAAGGGTAGTACGATAATTTAACCCATTGGAAGGATAAATTGTAACTTAACAAGTATGAGGGGTAAAGTTGACGATTTAATAAGTATGGAGGATAAATTAGTAATCGAACACAAGTAATGGGAAATTTGGTAATTATGTGACATCGAGTGTATTATGGTAATTCAACAATAAAAAAGGAATGACTTGATAATTTTGCAGGCAAAGCATATTTTAGTAATTTTATAAAGATGATAGGGGTGAATCAGTAGCTTGTGTTTAACATGTTAAGGGATTGAATGAGTTTCATAATCAGATACGAGTATCATTGAATAATAAGATAATGGTATTTGATAAGTTAGCGAGAATCACAAGAACTTGGCATAACGCAGGGCTAGATGGATAATTAAGTAGGTGATATGCTGTTATATCCTAATTATGCAAGGAGTGCCTTGTAAGTAAGTGTGCATGGAAATATGTGTTAGATATGTTTGGAGTACGTATTAGGGTTTTATATATGTCATGATCCTTGATATGGAATGGTTGATTCTAAGCCCAGTATATCTTTGTGTCTCTAGATTTGTGACATTTCCTTCTTCCCTCAAATTGAATAAATGGACCCATTGAATAAGATATGAATAAAGTACCGATTATGTAAAGTGAAAGATTATTGAGCCGGGCCTAGACTAATCCACCGACAATAATAGTGGCTAGGCCCAAGATGTTTTAGAGACTTGTCTAATGGTAAATAATAGTAGTCAGGTGTGTTCTGCCTTGTATGTTTCCAGTCCACTAGCTACAATAGTGGGGGATCTCGAGCTTAATAAACCAAACGTTGGACATTAATAAAGTATAGGAAGACACTAATTATTTACAGTGGAATACCATATGAGTTGAGGCCAGACCGGTCCACCAGGAATAATAGTGGCTAGGTGCAGGGAGCCCTGGAGACCGATCCATGGCCAAATAATAGTGGTTAGGTGCATGTTTCCATGTATGTTTCCATGTATGTTTCCATGTATGTTTCCATGTATGTTTCTGGTCCATCGGCTATAATAGTAGGGTTCTTGCACCCACATGGATATAATTCGAGAGATGATAATTGAATAATGATTAATTGATGATTTAAGGCCCAAAAGTATTACTTTCATATTATGATCTATTGAAATGACACGAGTTTGGCTCCAGGGCCTGTCCCTACTTGGATATGTGATGTGCTTGCTAAGAATGTAAATGTTGTGTTATACTCCTCTTATTGTATGTGTAGTGTTGAATGATGTATTAGTCCATATATTATCATTTTATATGTGTATACTATTTATGCATGATGTGTTGCATGCAGGCCTACCTTTCATTATGGTTTAAAGGGTGACTCAGTACCATAGTACTGAAGGGTTCCATTCATGGGCCCCTCCCTATTCAATGGGATGTGTCCCTTACAGGTCCATTGCAAGAGTTATTCAAGTGGGGAATGGGAAAGAGAGTAAGGATTATCCATAAACTTTTAGGGTTTCATTCTTTCACCTTCCCTTTCCTTATTTGAATTTAATTTTTATTCTTGTAACCACCATCAGTGGGTTTTTATCATTTGTAATATCTTTAATGCATTACTGTGTTTTAAATAAAAATTAATTTGTGTGAATCGTATAATGTTTCCTTTAGCATTAGCACTTGGTACTGGAATAGTAGGAGAAAACCGGTCTGGTACTGAGTGTGGCAGTAATATCCCCGAAATTTACAATGTTTGCCTTTTTGCTTCCGCTATTTTATTTTAATAAAATAAATTTTTTTAGTATTAAATTTTAGAGTTCTTAAAGGATACCTTTACAAATCCTGTAATGGTAGTGCCTAAGAGGCCGACTAGTCTAAAACACTCCCCGAAAAACTATGAAGAATGACCACCACTAAGTCATCTTTGTTAAACACTCCAGTGAACCCTCTTATCACATCCTTAATACTAAATACTCTCCACTATCCTCTCAGTCTCACAAAACATCTTCTTATACAATTGAATCTGTCTTAGGGTACAAAGGCTGTTATCCACCATGAGCATTTCTTTCATGATGTATCCTACAAACCGCTCTTGGATGCACAACTCCAAACCCTACTCAAAGCAATGAGTAACCATATCCTCACTACTGATTATATCTTGTGCAAAAGTAAAAGGCTTTAGGAATCTACTGAAGTAGTCCTTAATCAACATGTTACCCTCCTAAAAGGTCATTAACTAGACATACTTTGCATGCTGTACATGGAAAGTATAGTAGAGTGCTCTCAAGGCTACTAGAAATCCCTCCCAATTGTTCATCGGCTCAACAGCTCAAAGCCAGCACCAGTTATCTGCCTTTCTTCATAAGAATAATGCACTGATATCCACCTTCTTTCCATCTAGGAAATTAGAAGCCATAAAGATCTTCTCTAACTCTCTAATCCACTTTTCCATTATTTTCAGATCCTCAAATCCCTCAAATAAAGACAGGCGATGAAACCCAAACTCTTTGAGATAATTCTCAGTCTAAAAAATTGCTAAAGGTGGCGATAATAATGGCTACAACTTTACTACTCTTTTAGCAATTGTAGCAAGCAACTTTATATGTGTACGATTAAATTTTTGTGCCATATAACAAAAGAAAAGAGAGCAATAGGCTCACAACACTAGAAAGCACTATCAAATGTCATCAATAAGAAGATTAAGCATATCACATCATTCAAACTCTAATAATTAACAAATTCTCATATACAACCCAAGACTCTAACCCAACTCACTTCCTTACAAGGCTAAACTAGGTTTCAAAATATTTAGGAAAAAATGTTTTCAAAAATAGAAGAGTGGATTAAAAACTAAAAGCTTTGATACCAACTTACAATGTTTCCAATTTACTATATGAAAAATTTCATTTTGTAGAATGATTAATTACCAAATGGTGGGTGTTGTTGCCACACCTAGTATAAGTTTGGTTCTCTCACATATCTTATACCAAGTGCTAAGGATCAAAAAATGTTATATAAAAAAACAAAAATAAGAGATAATAACACAGATAAAAGTTATGGATAAATATTCTTTGTTAATAATGATAATCCAAATACAACAATGGACATAATATTACGAAGGAAAACTAATTGTAACAAAGCCAACACTTGAAGATACAATACTGATTTCTCCTAACTCTTAGCCGTGTAAGTCAATTATGAGAATGAAACCTCTTTCCAAGGGCTTCATTTATGCTTTCCACTTTTATAAGTTTCTTGTCACTCCATAGCATTCACATAGTCATCTACGAATATGGTATCAATATGACTTCTTTATATTGAATAACTTACAACACCTCATAGGATGCTCCTATTGCACATAATCATACAATAATCTCATAACATGATCAAAGCATAAAAACACATTTAATAATGACATATAAATCATCATGCAAGAAATTATACAACAATAAGCCTCATACTTAATAAACAATAATACTTAACTAAGTCACACAATCTCAAAGAACATAATAATCATATAAAAAATAATGACCAAAAATAACAAACTAAATGTATTCTAAAAATTAGTGTAGGGCACAAAGGAAACTACCCAACCAATGAACAAACCATGTAGTGCTACCAAACCACAACCACTTATTTACTCTAACCACAAGTGTAAGGTTTCGAGGTAGCAATCAAGGTTTATCTCACAAGGGATAAAGAGTGATCACAAGAATGGTGAAAAAACTTCTATATGTTTAGACCACCCAATAATGGCTTAATTGAATTATTTTTAAAATTTTAAAAATTGTGACAAAAAGGAAACATTAAATAAAAAATAAAAATTAAAGTAATAAAATTAAACCATAAAATATGAAGGCTAAGGTTCTAGTTAAAATTTTCAATTCTTGATATGCTAAATAATCCTACAAATCCTATCCCGAAATTTATGCTTAGTGTGCGAACAAGGATGATTATTGCTATGCTTTCTCAAATGCAATGAAATTTCTCCAATTATAAATCCAACTATATCTAGCCTTGATTAATATAATTGTCAAAGCAATAAAATCAATTATTCCCCCTTATTGTTGTAGAAATTAGATTAACGTCTATCAACATATTTATTCTTAATATCTAATTATGTTATGTTGATCTGCTAACTCTCAATCTTAATTAAAGTTCTTAATATCCAAAGTTGATTCATATTTTGACTAATACATTCAAAAACAATACAATTCACATGATTACGAATAGGTTAGGATATATATAGAAAATTTAGCACAAGAGGATCGAAGAATTATCCCTTCACCTTAGTATGAGAAAAGTAGCCACCCATAATTGAAAAAATAAAGGGTACTCATCATATGGAAAAAGATATAGAGATATATAGAGAAATATATAAATAAACCTTGAGATTATAATATTGATGACTTTGATCTACCATTCTTGATTTGGAGTTATAAGAGAAAAAAATAGAATTGATGAAGACAAATTGAGATGGGAGATAAGATAAGTGGTGATGGAAAGTGTAACTATTCTCTCAAGATAGATAAAAATATTCCTCTTTCTTCTCCTTCTATTACTACCTCTCTACCAAAAGTGTTAAATAAATATAGAATGGATCTAGTTATAGATCAACATAGGCGAAATCATTCTCAAACTCGATGGCTCTTTACAACATCATTAGTTTTCAATGTTTTAGTCATATCTTCTTTGTTAGATCTCTTTTTCAGCTTATGTTTAATAATTTGGAAGAATAATAATAAGATATAAAACTTTTATTCTGATCTTGTTTTATAATTATGATTTTATCATGGTTAAATATGCATATCTTTACTACCCTTTCACACTTTGAGTACTCAATCTTGCTTCTCATTTGTTCTAATTATTGTGTTTTAGTACTTTTTGATCTCAATCTCTCCAAATACCTATAAAATATAATCAATAGTAGTAAAAAAGAATATTTGGAGTCAAGTATACAATATTAATCAATTAATTACATTAAATATTATCATTCAAGCTCTGATTGACCAGCATAAATCATATTTGTCAACTCCCCCATGATTGAACTATTACTTGTCCTCAAGCAACCGGCATGTATAAGAGCACATAGAAGAAGTTATGATCAATAATGAGATCCATTTATTAGGAAATATTATCTAAATATTCATGTCATATCAAATAAAACCAACTCATAGAGACCCTAAACTAATCAAGATATAAACCATAATTCTCAAAAATATTTTTAGGTTGCATTTTTAAGAAAGAAATGGAAATGTATTCTTTGATTCTCAAGTCAAATTCATGCAAAGAAGAACATGCAAGGATAAAATGTTGTGTGGGTTGCAATTAACCATGTACTAAACTCATTCAAAACTCAAGTTTTAGTCTAACAACACCACTTTAGGTACTAGGACACTCCTCTCATGTGTTCATTTAAGTAAATCAATTTCAAAGTTTCTCTCAAGTCCATGTACTCATGAGCATGATCACCCATATGCTTGAAATTATTCCCAATTCTCCACCACTATGAAGACTTCAAACACATAATAATTAATATTTCTTATTACAAATGTAATGAGGACAAATGTTAGAAGGTAAGGATGGAAAATTAAGGCATATGGAGTTAAAAGTATAGTACCAATGGAGTTTGGTCGTTAAAAACTATACAAAACTCTTTCACCTTATTAAAAAATATCTTTTCCTTTCTTTTCTCTTTCATTTCCTTTTTTTTCAATAGTCCCCTCATCTTCAACATGAGAAATAAACCATAATTTCTTATTATTTTCTTTTTATCCTACATAACCATTCACTATTTCATACCTCCTCTATGCATAAGATACGCTATAACCATACCTTTGTTATCATTTTACTCATCACCCCAACATATGTAGACTATGGTAGGGATACACTGATAAAAATTATAAGTGTGGTTAGTTTAACAAAATAGGCCAAAATATTAAACGAGGCTAGCAAAAGATATAGCATTAAAGTGAGTCTATTTAGCTAATGTAGGTAATGAAAAATGTTGGTTGTATAATTTTAATGCATGTGTCCATTCATATGTGATTTTGAACAGTAAGATTGCGAGTTCTAGTTTCACAAGTCATGGAAGGACATCATACATAAGAAAGATAATGAAGGTATAATTGATGAATAAGTTTTTGAGGCCCAAATTTCACAATGTCTAAGAAAAATGCATGGTCTAATCCTTTAAATCATATAATGAGTTATTACACAAATTTATCATAATGAACCACATGAAAAATAAATATTAATGCATATATGGCCCTCAATTTCACCAACATAGGTACACTTCCTTCATAAAGGTGCAACCAAAATATTTAAGCTTAAAGCTTAAATATTTTTTCAATAAAACATTAAGGGGTCTCAACAAGTCAAGTTAACTTAATACAACTTTATGCTAAATTGTATTCTACTATCATCAATGAAAGATCATTTCCCATTTTTAGTCCTTTTTTTCATTTATTTATTTTTTTACAAACTATAAAATAACATAATAAAAATATATTAAAAACAAAACAAATAAAACAAAATGACTCATGATACTTAAAAATACTAACTCAAGAAAACAACAAAGACGAAAAAGAAAAATACTTAGACGACAAAAATAAAGAATAAAAAAAATCATAGACACATCATAACACCAAAATTACTCTCCCATGTTTAATAAGCACATTGTCCCCAATGTGCTGATAAGGTAAAAGGGAAGAGATGAACTCAGAGACCATGTTTATTTAGTGGTGCAAGTGGTAGAAGGTAAGGGTGGCCAATTTGCTAGGATTCCATCTATTGTAACACCAATAAGCTCCATCTATACTGAGTATTAGCGATGAAAAAAATTCTTTGCATCATTCTTCATCATATAAACTCCTATAATTCTTTATTTTCCTACACCACTTTTATCCATAAAAATGCACATGAATCCATGAGATATTATATATGATAAAGATAAAAGAAAAAACTTTAATAAAGAAATAAAAAATAAAAAAAAATAAAAAAATTGGGTTACCTCCCAAGAAGCATTTATTTAATGTCATTAGCTTGACTCTAGCCTCACTAAGTGTGGATTCTATACTTATTTCCTCATGAGCCTTGGTTGCTAGATTGGGTTGTTCATAACTTACATTGTCCTTAATATCCAAGTTTAGAGATGGTAGATCAGATAGCTCTTTGCCACTCCTCAAAGTGATTTCCTTTTCATCTTCTCATGCGTTATTTCATATGTTGGTAAAAAAAATCCTTGATCTCTCCTAGACATCATGCTAGCCAACTATTTTACTTATACCTCCAATTTATTCAAATAAGCCTCTATATTTTACATTTATGTGTCTTAATTTTGGAATATACAATCATTTTAATTAAGGACTTTTATCAACAATTCCTCCACATTATCCAACTTAGAATTTGATTCAAAAGTAGAAAATTAGTTCCATAGGGGTGGTTGTCTCACTTGATACTAACTTAGAACATTATTTTTACCCCACTATAAAAAGTTAGGATGATTGCACCCTCTTGAGTTGTTGATATTTATATAGGATTAGTTTGTCAACCAAAATTACTCATATAATGAGCTTGTCAATATTATTGACGAAGCATAATACCTACTTGATATTTTATACAATTATGTGATTATCCACAAAAAATTAGCCTATATTTTGGACTTGCATGTTAGAAATGCTCAAATTACCAATATTATGATAAGAAGAATCTATTTGAGCATAAGGAGAAGTCATGATTATTGGCTTCATATTCCCTTAAGAATAACACATGCAAACCACTAAAAGTTAGATTGGAAGATAACAAAAAAATGTCTAAATTACAGAAAAATCCTTTATATTCTAATGTCATGATGCCTAGTCCCAACTAATAGTACCAAAAATGGATATAATCTAACTGCAAGTAAAAAATTTTGAGCTACCACTCAAGGCTAATTCCATAAGAACTATAGATTGAGCATCGAAATAATGATCAGAATATTCTATGTTTAGACCACCGAATAGTTGACTATTTAAATTATTCCAAAAATTATAAATATATAACAAGGAAACACTCAAGACATAAAAAAAATTAAAATATCAAAATTAAACCATCAATGATGATGGATAAGGTTTCGATGAAATTCTTCGATTTATGATATGCTAAATAATCTTGTAGGTCCTAACTCAAAATTTATGCTTAGTGTGCCAACAAGTATAATTATCTCTGTATTTTTCTTGAAGCCACAATGACCTTTTTCCAATTACAATCTCAATGATCTCTGGCCTTGTTTTATATAATTATCTAAGCATTAGATTCAATGATTCCCCTTAATTGTTGCAGAAATTACATTAACATGTTTCAACTTGTTAGTTCCTAATCTATAATTGTGTTATGTACATCTACTAACCATTTCATCTCTCAATCTCAGTGGAAGTTCTCAATATCAAATGTTGATCAATATCTTAACTAGGATTCAAACACAATACAAATCATAAGACTGCAACCTCAAATTAGGACATACACATAAAATTTAACATATTAGGATCGGGATATTCTTCTTTCAACTTATCATGATAAAATTAGCCACCAGTAATTGCAAAATCAAGGATACTTGACATAAGAAAAATGATATAGATAAATCAAAAGAAATAGATAAATAAGCCTCAATTTTATAATCTAGATGAATTCTATCCACCATTTTTGAATTGGAGTTATAAGATAAAATAATAGAGTTGATGAAGAATAATTGAGATGGAAGACAAGAGATAGGATAAGCGGTGATGGAAAGTGTAACTCTTCTCTCAAGATGGATGAAAAAGAGTCATGTTCCTTCTCTCTCTATTCCTAACTCTCTATCAAAAGTGCACTTAAATAACCATGAAATGGGCCTAGGTATATATCAACACAGGCTTAGTCGTTCTTGAACTCAGTGACTCTCCACAACTTCATTAGTTTTTAATGTTTCATGCATAACTTATTTATTAGACCTACATTTGGGATATTTTTTGATGCATCAGAAAGATAAAAACAATATCTTCAACTTTAGATTTTACTAATTCCAAGTATGTGTATCTTCCACCCTTTCACACTTTTAGAGCTCAATCTTGCTTCTCATTTATTCCAATTATTGTATTTTAGATCATTTTAATCTCAATATTTTCAAATACTTATAAAATAAAATAAAGATCACTAAATAAGAATAATTCAACTCAATTACGTAAAATTCATCATATAATTACATTATATATTATCATTCAAGCTCTAGTTGACCAACGTAAATCATACCTATCAACTGCAACAATCCATTTTAATTTTTACACAATAGTTACTTCCACTTTTAATTACTTGAATGATATACAACTAACCTAGGGATACTAAGGTACACTCGGTTATACTGGTGCGTGAAGGTTGCATAATACCCTTATTCTAGAACCTAATGACACTATAGTATGCTTGGTAATACAGGTGCACACAAGCAACCTATTATCCTCCAACCTTAGTCACCAAATCGTTATATATCAATACCTTTTATAGGACTTGTATGTCACCTAGAGAGTAGAATAGGGCATTATTGGGGCACAATGACATACTAAGAAACCAACCTAAGCTAAAGGCTACACCCTATTTCTAGGGTAGTTAATCCTACAGGATAAATATTCCCAAAATTGAGGTCTTCCACTTTAATGTTTTATGTAGTAATCATTAATATCACATACTACTCAGCAATTCCAATTCCATGCTTAACCATTTTCCCATCATTTCTAATTATTAAAGTGAATCATAAGGTCATCAGTTGATATCAATGCCAAAGTCAACACTAAGGTGAACCTATCACAAGCTTAAGCCCATCTTATCTTCAATTATTTCCGTAAGGAGCATTAGGTAAATAAATAAATAAAATGCCCTAAAATACCCTTATTTCATACCAAGTATTATTATTATGAAAATTTATCATGAAAAGTATAAAATATAATAATTCACAATATTTTAGCATGCAAGTAATTTTTAAGATTCAATGATTGATTATCTTTTCCACTTTTTATGCATTTAGTAACTTACATAAACAAACCCAAATCTTACATTTATAATGTGTCATATATTCCATTCGCATATACATACATATTTATAGCATGACATGACATTTAATATGGTAATTAACATTATAGTGCATGTAAAAAAACATTTCTAACCTTATAACATGTAAATGGTAATTGTCAAGGTGGAACCCTAATCATGCGTACATATGATCTTACTATTTAAACCAACCATATCTACATATGCAATGATAATCATAGAACTCTAAACATTTTAATAACACAATACCTTATTAAATTCAAAACCCTAAACAGTTAACAATTTAAAAAATTACACTTACATATTGCTAATAATTAATGGTAAGTTAGACATACATACTAACTATTTATGAGCACAATATTATCTTATGATAAATTTTGTAACATTTGCATAATATAAAACCAAAGTATGATTCTATATATAAACAAACATCATTTTTGCACATAATTTCTACCATTTTGTGAATGATTAGATTTAGCTAATCCAAGCTAAACAAAACCACAAAATATCATCTTTACCATTATATCTAAAAGGTTAGCTAAGCTATAAACATCCAAAAACACATATATTATCATCTAATACAACACAATGATAACCTAGCATTAACTACACCAAATCAGGAAAAGGTAAGAAAATAACCTAGGTAAAATAAGCTACACA
This sequence comes from Tamarix austromongolica, assembly GCA_039764185.1. Classification (NCBI taxonomy): domain Eukaryota; kingdom Viridiplantae; phylum Streptophyta; class Magnoliopsida; order Caryophyllales; family Tamaricaceae; genus Tamarix; species Tamarix austromongolica. The sequence continues at coordinate 66,494,380 of CM077813.1, read as the reverse complement.
AGTCAACAACGGAGAAACAAAGACAAAAAGTCACATAAGATAGGGGGTCAATTGTAGAAAATCACAAACCAAGGGGGAGAAAAAAATATGTTTGCCATAATAAGAATGGGAGAAATGATGTCAGTTCACACATAGGATGGTAGGGTGAAGATCTACACATGAGACAAGCATGGTTGTGTAAGGATGGGTGCATACTCATGTATGAAGCATATACATGGGTAGAGAAGAAAAGGTGGACATAGGGATGGGTGGAGTGTACAAGCATATAAGGAGGAAATTAGGAGAAGTGCATGGGCTATGCATGTGTCGTATGTGTGTCATGTGAGAGAGGGAACAACCATGTGAGATGGTGCACGAGTTATGTGCCTCAATGAAAAATAAAAAAAGCAAAAGTATAGAGAGGAAAATAAATGGCTTGAGATGGTGATGGTTGGGCAACAAAAAGAGGAAACTGATCAAGAGGTAGTTATCATCATTGGTTGTTAGAGAATATGGTAGTGTTTGGTGGTCATTGGTGGTGAGGGGACACGATGATGAAGGTGATGATGGTAGGTGGTGTTAGTTTTAATGAAACTGGAAGTAGGGGCTAGGAGAGGCAAAGAGACATAGGAAAAAAATGGTAGTGTTGTTGGTTTGAATCAACAACCCTACAATGGGAGGATTATATGATGGATGTCATGTGATAAAGGAAAGGTCAAGTGAGATATGGATGACAAGAACACAAGACAAAGACAGACTAGGCATAAAGGAGTAGGATGGTGTGAAAGAGAAATACACACTGGAAAAAAAGGGTTCACAAAAGGAAAAAAACTCAATTACATAAATATGATATTTAGGAAAGCTAAACTAGAGAAAAAACATACAATTAGCAGAATTTAGGTTCCCTAGTAAAATATATATAGATCAAGTTTCTAACTGTGGTTATAACTTATAACCCTAATTCCATCCAAATGAAGTTTTATATCTAATACACTATAATAATATCACATTTAATACAAAATATCATACAATAATTATTATAACCAATCACACATAATTTTTAGTTTTATAATCAGGGTTTATATAAATGGCCTATTACACTTACTCATTCTCTTCCTTTCCCATGTGAAAAATTCTAGTGTTGGGAATTTCTTCACTTTTCTCCATTTTCATTATTGTTAGGAAAAATAGAGGCTTCCCTATTGTCCTCTCATCCTTTAATCAAATCATTTTCTCATTTTCTTCTTCTTCTTCTAATCTTTGCCTCAGTGATGCCTTGTTTCTCCCAAGTAAAAAAGGATTAAGGTCTTGAGAAAGGTTGAAGATCATAATTTACATCTATTTGGAACTCTAAATGGAGAGAAAGTTTGATTTATGATATTCTTCTAATTTTTTATATATTTTTTTCATTAAGTTTTGAATAAGGTTTTAGTTGTTTATTTTATTTTTTTCTCTTAAAGAATTGAGAACTAGGTAGAAACCATCAAGTTTCGAGTATTTTTGTGCTAGAATATTTACTTTGCCGTAATACATCATTATGTATAATATGGTTAACGAATTATTTGCTTATTGTGGTTAAATATTTTTGGTATTTTTCTTATGTGTATGTATTATGTTGAGCTCTTAGATTTGAGTATATCATATTATTTTAATTATTAAAGTCTTGGAGCATGTTTTAAGTAATTCTATACCATACGATGAACTTTAAGTATGATCTTATTGAGTATCAATTCTACCATGTACCCATGATGTTCTATGTGTGGATTATGTATTTTTATGTGTTTTATGATATAAAAGCATTTTAGGATTAAATTGAGAAAGCTTGGTGAATTTCTCTAAAGTGTGCATTGCGATTTTGGAGATTGTTTTACCGATCAAGTGGTTGTGTAAGTATTTTCCTGGTTTGGAGATTGTATTCAACGATTTATGTGAAACTCAATTATATTAATAAGTTAATCCGCTAGTTACCATGAACAATCAATTGATTTTCTTATCCCATTAGCTGAATGTTTTGTAACTAGAGAGGTTTGACCTTGGTTTAAGCACATTAGTTGGTTTGACTAAACTAATCAATTAGATTTTATGAACACTTGATTAGTTGGATTAACTAGTCAACAATTTTTTTTGTGTGTGATTGTTTTTACTCAAGTCTAGTGTGACCATACCATTCAAGTGATCTTAGCAACTAATTGACTGATTTAGCCTGAGTTCACCATGCTTATTTGTTATGTGAAGAAATTTCTTTGGGACTTTTATCTAAAATTTTCAAGTAATTAAAACATTAAATTATGATTTTAACCATATTTAACTAGAATTTAATGGAAATTAACATGATAATATTATGATGCTTTATGTGGTTGTAAAATGCCCCAAAAATATTTATTTTAGGAAATATAATTAAATAAGGATTTTTAGGGAATTAATTAATTTATTATTTTATTTGGAATGTGAAGGATTTATTTAAGGTAAATTAATAATAATATATAAATATTTTTATAAAGAAAAAATTGGGCTTTTTGCTAATTAAAGAGGAATTTAGGAGAAATATTTTAAAAACCCTAAAATAGCTTAAGAAGAAGATTTAATATTATTTTATTTAAATATTTTTATTCCAAATACCCAAAATATTATAATTAATTTATTTAACCCCAAACCACTTAAACTTTTTTTTTCCTTTTCCTTTTTTTATTCCTTCTTTTCTTTCTTTTCTTCTTTTTCTTTTTCTCCCGCCGGATTGGGCCTGAGCTCGGCCCAATTCTTCCTCTTTTCCTTCCTTCTCCCGCGGCCTAGCGCTGTTCCCTTTATGCGTGCATCCAAATGCTGCGTTTTGGAGCCTGTTTCCACTGAGATGCCACGTCTCATTTAAAAGGCTTATAACCGGCATAGACCGGCCCGATTCTCCTCCTTTCCTTTTGTTTCTCGGCCACTGGTTCACCCCTCTCCTTCCTTCTTTCTCCTTTCTCCCCCATCGTCGAGCCTGCAACCTCCACCCCCCAAAATAGCGCCACCGGCCACGAGGGTTTTGACCGGCCATTTCCCCCTTCATTTTCTCCCTCTTGACTCACATATTAGCTTGGCATTATCGGTTATCCTCAACTCCCACTCGTTCTCTCCCTATTTTCTCTCGAAGGATCGGACCCTACATAGAATACCCTCCTACCGACCCCTAAAACCCTACCATTCCCTCTAACCTCTATAAATAGCCTCGATTGGATTGTTATCGAAACTTTTCCTCCTCAAAACCTTAAGAGCTAACCTTGTGAAACCTTAAGGTCTTGTCCATCTCACATAAATCTTCACCCCGCAACCTTTAAGCTGTCGTTTGCCACCACATTCGCCACTTTTATTGCCTTTTGCACCACCCAAAACTTCTTCTAATTCTCCTCCACCAAACCATAACCTTATTTTCTCTTTTCTCCTTCTCTTTTCCTCTTTTTTTCATCTTTTTCCCTCTTAGACTCCTTTTTCGGCCACCATCGTACACCACCGCCAGTGCCACCCATCTCTACCAACTCAAAGTGAAACCCTATACTTTCTTGGCCCTTCCTTTCTATTTGTTAAAGTTTATTATGTTTTTATTCTAATTTTCAATGTTTATTCAATTATAATAATTATTATTATGGTTATTAGCTATAACATTATTGATAAATTTTGTTGGCAGGGTTGAGATTAATCTTGAATTAATTAAATTATTAGTTTCGAATTTTAGGAAATTATATGAATTATTATAAGCTTACTATTATTATTAATATTATTATTATTAGTGTAATTATTTTATTAATATTGTAATTATTTAAGGGGGGGCGTGACCTTAAAATTTAATTAGGTCTCGTACCCTTGTATTTTTAGTACTATTATTATTATTATTAGTATTATTATTATCTTTATTAATTTTAATATTAAAATTTATATATGTTATTATTATTATTACCATTATTAAATAGTAATTTCATCATTTGGAGGTAGGGTCGAAAACCCCACCTGGTAATATTTAAGCTTATATTATTATTATTATTATTATTTATATTAATATTATTATTATTGCTAATATTTTGTTATTATTAAAATTATTATTATTATTATTATTTTTAATAACATTATTTTGGGGAAGGGTAGAAGCCCTTATATCACCTTTTCATTTTAAATTATAATATTATTTTATTAGTATTTTTAGTAGTATTTTGTATAGTTAATTTTAGTATAGTATTATTTTAATTAAAATTGAAATCTTTGGATAAGTTAGAAATTACTAGTATTATTAGGAGGGAACCTAATTCTATTATTTCCCCCATAATAGGTGAGCCCAGTCAAAGTCCTCAAGTGGCATAGGAGTGTGCTCCAAGACTGGTGACATTTTAGGTAAGGGATGCTAAGGCCATTTGTGAATTATGTGAGTATATGTCGTGCATGCCATATGATATGATTTGTTGTGTATTTTATGTGTATACTGTATAATTATTATGAATGCAGCATGATATGGAAGTTGAGGTATGTTTTGTGTAAATACTTGTGGCTTGAGAATTATGTGTATGAGTGTGCTATTATTATGGTATTATGTGGCCCTATGACATGCATGATAGGGTGGTAAAATAGCGAAGAGGAGTGCAACAACATAGGGGGTATTAATGTTGCATGGTGCTAGGGTTTTGCATGGTGGTATTAATGTTGCATAGTGCTATGGTTTTGCATGGTGGTATTAATGTTGTATTGTGCTAGGGTTTTTCATGTGGTATTAATGTTGCATGGTGTTAGGGTTTTGCATGGTGATGGGCTTTGCATGGAGCTAGGGTTTGCATGGGAGTTAGGGTTTGCATGGAAGTGTGGTTTACATGGAGCTAGGGTTGCATGGGAGTTAGGGTTTGCATGGAAGTGTGGTTTACGTGGAGCTAAGGTTTGCATGGAAGCTAGGGTTTGCATGGAGTTAGTCATGCATGTCTGGGCGAAAGTTTGTGAATAAAATACTTAAGACATTAATCACTTAAAGTGAAACATTATTGAGCCGGGTCCAGCCGATCCACCGGTCAGGAATAGTGGTTAGGTTTTTACCCTATAAGTGACCGATCCACCGGCGAATAATAGTGGTGTGGACTTTTTCTCGCAAGTGATCAGCCTACCGAAAATAATAGTGGGGTGACTTGAGCTCAATAAACACAAATCGGAATTTCTAAGGCATTTAAAAGATACTAATTACTTACAATGGAACACCATGTGAGTAGGAACCAGCTGATCCACCGGTAAAAAATAGTTGTGTGGACTATTGTCCTATAAGTGACCGATCCACCGGCGAATAATAGTGGTGTGGAATTTGTCCCGCAAGTGACTGGCCCATGGGCAATAATAGTGGGGTGATTCGAGATCAATAAACACAAACCAAAATTTCTAAGGCATTTAAAAGATACTAATTACTTACAATGGAACACCATATGAGCAGGAACTAGCCGATCCACCGGTAAGGAATAGTGGTGTGGACTATTGTCCTACAAGTGACCAATCCACTGGCAAATAATAGTGGTGTGGACTTTGTTCCATAATTGATTGGCCCATCGACAATAATAGTGGGGTGTTCTTGTACTTACATGGATTTGATAAAAGGCATGGTGTGTATCAACTTTTGATGAAATATTAATTAAATAATTAATTTGGACTGTGTTGGGCCTTTATGTGTGGGCTTGATCATTTATAAGTTGTATTCTTATCTGTATGATCTTATGCATTATATATGTGGGCTTGAAAGTGTAAGTTGAGTATTATGTTGTATGATTTTATGTGATTATGTGTCGGCCTTAGTGCTCGGTTACCTTACTCAGTACGTAGCGTACTGATCACCCCTTTTGTGCATGCTACTCATTCCCACGAGTAGAAGGCCCATTTGACTTGCTGCAGGTAGGAGATGTTTATTTTGATGCTATCGATGTCTATGGGACATCAGATGGGGCCAAGTGATGATTGGGTTGGATTGGTTCCCAGAGTGATGTGGCCGCCTTTCCATCGAGATTATTATTACTATCTTGTTTATTTATGATTAACACTTCTGAAACAATTCCATTATTGTAGTTATCTCTTTTCCCTATAAAACTAACTCTCGTACTTTGGATTGTGTAAAGACTTATGCGTACCTGATTCCCGTATTTATGATTTCGGATTATTTATTAATATTATGAGTTATTTTTCTTAGCCTTAGCACTTGGTACTGGAACGGTAAGAGTGAATCGGTCTGGTACTAAGTGCGGCGGTAACATCCCCAGAGTTTACGATTTTAATTTATAAGCATTGTTTTAAAAAAATGTGTAAACTTTTGGGGTGTTACAGGTTGAGTTTGGCGTTACCTTTAAACATCTAAATTGGTGGCTTATATGCCTTGAGTTGTGTTTGTTGTTATCACTTGAAAACACCCAATTATTTATTAATGGAATTAATTATTGTTGGTGATATCCCTTGGTAATTATTAATAATAGAATTAAGATTTTATTTGAACCTTTTACTCCGACTCTTGAGGTAGCTAGATAGGAGTTAGTGGATAGTTTAACCAATATTTTTATCTTTTCATTCAATACCTATTTTCCTTCTCTTTTGGGTTTTGGTTGATAGGAGGTATGCATATATCATTGAGGTATTGTATAATACCTAGGTAGACCAACATGACATCGGTGGTCAACTAGTACGATACCCCTTACACTTTGTATGTCCATCGCTTAGGTTGGTGTGGTAACCCAATTTGTGATGCTCTCATGGTATATGTACTCACTCAAGGTATAGTGAGTGAGGTGTCCCATTACAAGCCCCCTCGATGTACTCTAGCCACATTTGGTGGGTAAGGTTTCCAAATCTGTGTTAACCCTCATGGTAGGTGCACTTGATGTGTGGTGGGTGTGTATCCTTAAATAAAAAACCCATTTGATGTATCTTGATCTCATGTGGTAGGTGTGCTATCCCATTATGTGTGCATGTTGTCATGAATTTTGTTCATGGTGGAGAACTGGGGGTTGCTCAAGGTAATCATCTTAGTAACTGAAAAGTATGTGGTCACTAAATAAAAAAATTATTTTATGGTTTCTATTATGTGAATCTAAAACATGATCTACATTATCATTCTTCCATGATTCACATGCAAACATGATATATCATATTATAGTCATGAGCTTAGGTGTTATACTATTTAATTATGCTTATTACCATCTTGTAATGTGTCCTCAATGTGTAGCATGAGCTCTTACGATATTTTAAGTAGTTTATTTTACTATTACTTTACTATACTAATGCTATATTTCTGTGGTCATTGTGATGATCCAGCTTCTATTCTAGCGAGCAAAAGACATTGTGTAGGGTTAGGACTCTTATCTTGAGTATTTTGAGGATGATTTTGTGGGTCAGTAGCCGACCATTGCTGAGGGATTAAGAGTTAAATTTGTCTTTAGTTAAGAGCTAGATTAACTCACTTAGATGTATGTTCTCCCACTTTTTTGGGATATTTTTTGTTCCTTTTCAGTTATTTCAACTCTTAGTGTTTATTCTTGCATTTGGATTTTGCAATCATCGTACTTATCTATAATATTTTCATAGTTGTTACTATTATTTTGGTATTAGCACATACATTTTTTTTTCTTCATTCCATTTTTTCTTGTATCAAACAAGAGTTAGGTGACTCTCACAATTAAATTGGTGGTACCATCCCCTAGTTTTGTTTTAATACACTGTCACATTGTCTTCATAATGAAAATTTCAAGTTCAAAATTTAGGGGTATTATAAAATATTGAGGGATAATGAGTTTTATGGTTGAAGGTTTCATGCAAATGAATGGTTTAAGTGAGCTGAGAGAAGAGTCATGGTGTGGTCTGACGCAAATCAACAAGGCAAGGGTTGACGGCATGAAAATCATGTGACCACGATCAGTTGATGATGGTGGAGTGAAATGTTGGTATTAGTTGTGGAATTTTGTTTGGATTAATCAAATCAAACACAACTTGTTGGTAAGGAAATAAGTGTAGTACCCATAATTTTAGCTATTCTTAATCCTAAGTAATTAATTTCTTAACTTAATTCTAATCTCAAGAAAATTGATATTTTTGCATTGCCCTAATTCCTAAATCTTAAATATTAGCATAATATTATCATTATTCGAGGTTATTAATATTTCTAACCTAAACCTAACCCTGAATGGTTAAAATTTAGTCTATTGTAATAACCTTAGCTTCGATCAAAACCACCAAAGCTCGTATTTCCCCTTTGGGAAAAACCACAGAATCAACCTCTACTATTTTGGTCTTCTCCATTACTAACCCTATTACCTCTTCCCTCCTTTCTATTTCACAACCCCTAGCATTGGCAGTAGTTGCCATTGCTACCCCCTAAGATTGAAACCTTCCATTGCTTTCCCTCCTTTATTGCACAAAGTTTTATCGAAATACTTCGAGCCTTTGTAATTAGGAAACACTTTAAGCTTTTATAATTAGGTTTTTGCTCCATTAATTTAATTATTTATATCCATAAGTTATAATTTTGTTTTATTATTTTTTTCTTAGTTAATTTTATAAACTTTACAAAGGACGTTGGATAGGATATACATGCTTAGAAACTAGTGTCATTTTTTGTAAGAATACAAGTTGCAATAAGGTTTTTGTACTAAATGTTACATATCATTATGTGGATTATCATTTTACTATGATTATGTTGTTATTTTTATGATTGTTCATATTATAATGTTTAATGTGATTTTATATGGTGAGAATTGATTAAGTTTAAAAGTATATACTTATACGATATCATTGTGATAATTCTTATATAGTAAGTTCTAAGTAATGAGCATGCTATATCTTATTAGAATGTGGATTTGAAAAAATATGGTAACTAAATTTAATTATATTTAAGATGTATGGTGACATAATATATTAAGGATTTAGAAATAAGGACAATAGATATATAAGTTGTTTTTTTTTGTGAAATAAGGGAGTTTGGTTATTATTAAGGATATTTTTGTTAATATGTGTTAAATATGGAAATTTAGGTATTTTAATGTTTTTAATAGGATAAAATATGTTAATATTATCATGTGGAATGTTAGGGGTATTTATTAATGGCCCAAGTCCAAATTAAATAAGAAAATGGTTAAAATTAGGAATAGTAATCCTTTGAACAAGGTTATTATTATATGTGTAAAATGTTGGAGTTAAACAATATTTTTTGGATATATTGTTAATATTGAAACTTTATGAATGTTTATTGAATTTTGTTATTATATTATTATTGTAGGAAAATTTATGACTTACTTATAAAATTAGGGTTTTGTAAGCATCGTGAATAATAACTCTTGAGATATGGTTGTTGTTATATGTGTAAGAAGTTGGAGCTAGAACTTGATTTTTTGGTATGTTGATAAAAATCTTATTTAGGAATATGTGATAAAATTTTCAATAAATGATCATTATGGAATAAGTTATGCCTATAATATGAAATTAGGGCATTTTAAGGATATTATGAACCTATTCCCTAAAAGTGACCTTGATAGCCATGTAGTTGTGCTTTACAGGTTTCAATTATGTGTTATGAATATCTACATGAATCCCACACGATGTTATAAGTAATTATGAATAATATATTAATCATATAAAGTGATAGATCATGTGAGTTGGGCCGAGGGATTTTACATGTCCAGTTCACTGAATGATAATAGTGGTTAGACACATTTTGCCTTGAGAGGTGTATCAGTTCATTCCATTAGATTAATAATATTTGGGACTTAATCTCAATGTGAATGATAATATGATTCATAGATAAGTAAAAAATGATTAATACATTAATCACTCAAAGAGAAATATAACATAAGTTAGGATTGAGGTGTAGGAGTCTATTCCATCGGACAATAATAGTAGCTAGAAGCATTTTTCCCTGGGAAAAGATTCTAATTGTTACATCAATTTAAAAATAGTGACCAAGAGAATATTGTTCTAGGAGGTGTAGAGTTTGTTCCACCAACTTAATAATAATAGTTTGGAGTTTTTTTTTATGAGTTGTTTCAAATTGTTCTATCAATTTAATATTAGTAGGGTCCCTAAACTCAACATAAATAAAACAATGGATTATATCATATTTAATAATGAGATATGGACTTGGTATTTACCTTACATTATTTTATGTCTCACACATGTATGTTTATTCTTTGATGTGAAACTATTTAACTCTTTATATCCTTCTCAAATGTATTGTTACCTTACAGAATATATAGCATACTGATTATCTTTTTCTTGGGTGCTAATTATTCCCACGAGTAGTCGATCTATACACTTTTGTGCGGGTTAACTAAGACCCATTGGATGATTTTGCTACTTATGATGCTTTATGTGTGGAGAACTAATGTTATGTATTGAGGTTTGGGCATAGAGTTATGTTATCTGGACATTAGTTTTACTGGGATAACTTTTTAGACTTTTAGCTTCATGGTATCCCTTTAAGAAATTTTTAGATATTGTTCTTGGAGTTAATTTTCAACCCACATTTATGTTTATGAAGCTTCTCTTGTTTTCTATTGGTCATATTAATCATTTTTCCTTTCAATTAACATAAGGATTATATGGTAAGGCTAAGTTATTTCAATTATGTTAGTAACACCCAACTAATTTGGTATTATGCTTCCACTAAAAATAAAATCTTTTAGTAGAAAGTTGTAGGGTGCTACAAGTTGGTATTAGAACTTTTTCTTTGATTACCATTTTTTGTTTTCAAAAATTTTATTTTCAAATGATCTCATGTCTTATTTTCATCATCTATTTTATATTTTAAAAAACTCAATTCTTCAAAAACATGAATGAAGTTGTGAAGAATCGAGAATGGGTAACTTAGTGAGCCTTGTAATGTGCTTATATGAAGTGTGGGCTAGAAGCTAGGAATGATTACCCTAACATGTTTTTCTATCTTACAACTTGATCACCATGTCCCTTAATTGTTGTGTTGGTTTTCCAGAGGAGGATTTCAAGGCCTTCATCAAGTTTGCCAGTTGTTCATCATCGCTACCTCAGCCTCAGTTGCCATGACTACCTCCATATTACCTATAAGAGGGTATTAAAGATGACTGGCTTTGAAAGGCTATTGGACATCACCCTCCAATCTATGCTAGTGACAAGGACCTAGTCATCTTAGAGGGATGGGTTTGGGAAATAGATAGGACATACAAGGTAGTTGATTATCCACCTACTTGGAAGGTAAGGATAACATCTTTATTCCTTCAAGGAGTCTTAGATACTTGGTGGGTAGGTCGTTGAACACAAGAAGGACCACAAATGTCCTAAGAGGACTTCAGTATGATGATCCAAACCAAGTTTTACTCCAAAATTATTAAAAGGATAATTTGAAGGAGTTCATGCACCTGAGCTTGATGAGCATGAAGGTGAGGTAGTACCACACATGATTCATAAAGCTATTGATGTTTATGCTAGGTATATCAACTAGTTAGTTGAATATTGTGTAATAATTTAATAAAGGGATCCATTTCAACATTTGGATGATGGGTTTCATGACTATTTAGGAATTGGCCACATTGTATGAGCGAACATGTGTTTTTGCTATGATAGTTCAGGAGAAGGCTTCCATTTTGGGCAAAAGGAAGATGGAGATACAAGGTTCTAGAGGCAGGATCTAGCTTTGGGGAGGTAGTATTCTAGGGTTTCAGTAGAGGGGTCATTCCCAATTATAAGGTGGTTAGTTTTGGCACTTAGGTTAGATGGGTGGATAGAGTAGATCTGTAGGACTACCGAGACGCTTCACTTGTCACTTTTATCGTTAGGATCATCTAGAATGAGACTACTAAGGCACTTCTATATAATGTCGAGGTTTTGGTCACTAGGGCCACTAATCTTTTGAGTGATACCTCTAGTAGGGCCATTTTCAATAGTAGGGACCGCTTGTACCCTAGTAGTAAGCCAATAGATAATAGACCTCTCAACAACCACAACAGTACTTTCAGTAGATGACACCTGCCCTAGTTGGTGTACAGCTTAAGGAGGCTAAAGGGAGACCATAGGGGCCTCACTCTTTCTCTCAAAGAGGAGGGTGGACTCAAGGAGCAAGATTTTATCATGGAGGATACATGGGAGGAAAATCGAGCGAGGTGTATGATTATCATTAGCCAAGCAAAGGTTGATTGGCAGCAAGATGTGGTCACTGGTACATTTTCCATCCTCTTGTTACCAACATGTGTGTTGTTTGGTTTGGGTGCATCTCTATCATTTGTATCTATTGCATTTATTATTAGAGTTTCATTTTCTCCATATTCTAGTATATTTGTATTTATGATGTTGCCTTATGAATATGTTAGATTACACTAGGCTTTACTTGGACATGGCCTTTGAGATAAGCAAGGTAGAACTTCTAGTTGAGTGGGACCTACAGGGTTTCTATGTTATCATAGGGATGGACATGTTGGGGAAATATCGAGCGGTGATATACTATGCACATGAGCAAGTTGTGCTGCGAGGACCTTAGGGTGCTAGGGTCTCCTATAGGAGATGCAATCCTAGGCTTATGATGAAGGTCGTATCTACTTGTACACTATATTCATTCGTGTAGAGGGTTTACTCTATGTATTTATGCGGAGTTCAAGAGATAAAAAGGGTGTGTTGGAGTTAGAGGATATTTTTGTCACTTAGGAGTTTCCTAACATGTTTTGGGAGGAGATAATTGGTATAATGCTATAATGTAAGATATACTTCACCATTGAGTTAGTACAAATAATGGAGCTAATTTTTAAGAAACCTTACTGGATGGCACTAGTAGAGTTACAAGATTTAAAGACCTAGTTGGATGATCTAATAGCTCACAGGTACACTCACTCGAATGTTTCTCCATAGAGAGAACCAGGTCTGTTTGTGAAAAAAAAAAGGATGGGCATCTTTACTTGTGCATATATTATCAAGGTTTGAACCAATTGATGGTGAATAACCGATATCCGCTTTTAAGGATTGATGACTTGTTTGATTAGCTTTAGGGTGCTATGATCTTCTCAAAGACTAACATGAGGTCAATTTATCATCAGCTGTTCATTGTTAAGGTTGTAAAACCACCAAAATTTACTATTGAAAAATTTGTTTTAATAAAAAGGTTTAACATAAGTGAAATAATCAAAACTATAAATTTTAGGGATATTACCACCACACTTAGTACCAGACCGATTCACTCCTACCGTTCCAATACTAAGTCCTAAGGATAAATAGGATTAACATCAAACATAAGTAATTAATAAAACAATGAGAATCCATGAGAGGAATCTCTCATTGTCATATAGAAATTAGACTGCGATTTAAGCATTACAACCCAAAGAGTAAGTGACTAGAGTTTTCTAAAAACATAAAATACCATACGATATGACATAATTAGAACAAAAATGATACATGGACAAATCAAAGGAAAAATAGAGTCTGGCCAAGTCGCTCTTGATCCCAAGTTAAGGTCTAGGCTCAATGCTCAGCCCCGCCCGATGCCTCATAAGTGTCATAAGCATTGAAGATATCATCTCATGCCTGCACAAACTCATATGGGTCTTCTGCTTATGGGAATAAGAAGCACCCATGAAACAGGTGATCAGTATGCTATGTACTGAGTAAGGTAACCATGCGCTAAGGCCAAAAAAGCAAATCATACAGCATGACATGATCATATAAGCAGTATATAATAATATAGATAATGAAGGCCGACTATGGTCTAGATAGACTTATTCTTTAGACCTCTGGTAAATATAGTTGATTCACATCATAATCTTTATCAATCCATGTGAGTGCAGGAACCCCACTATTACAGCCGGTGGACTGAAATACATACAGGGCAGAACGCACCTAACCACTATTATTTGTCGGTGGACCGGTTATGCAAGGCAAAACACTCCCGGCCACTATTATTCGCAGGTGAACCTGTTTGGCCCTGACTCACATGGCATTTTACTATTATTACTTTGTGTCTTTCCCATATCTTATCATTATTATGTTTGGTTTTTTGAGTATGTAAATTCCCACTATTATAGCCGGTGGACTGGAATACATGCAAGGCATAATGTTCCTGACCACTATTATTCGTCGGTGGACCGGTCTAGGCCCAGCTCAACAGTCTTTCTCTTTAAATGGTTATTATCTCATTCATGTCTTATTCGATAAGCATGTCACCCTAAACATGCATGTCACCAACCTTACCTATCCTCTTAAAAGGGCTCATCCCATATCTTGAGACTCCGAAGCCCCTTATCACTCCCCAACATCCATTCCCCTTACACTTACACATAATGGAAACCTAAATCCTAAGGGTGTGGGTTAGGACCCAACACCTCATGACATAAAACTCTACCTACTGTCACACTCTAGGGTTTTCTTGATAAACCTAATTGGACCTATGTGGCCCAACTTCCTCTCACTTACACTACCATTATTTCATTTATTACCCTACACATTATCTCAATTAGATTCAATCTCGAATCATATCACTTTACTCCTTGGTTCCACATGTGACTGAAAAATCCTAGTTGACCACTTCAAACCCTAGTAACTTTCTTCCCCTACAAGTAACCTCTCTATTTTTCACATATTATCTCTTCTCTCCCATGACACCCATACTCACCCCTCATATTATAAATTCCCACTCTTAAGCTATACTCTACTCTCCCTTAATTATTTTTACTTCCACATTTTTTTCCAGATTAGTGCTTCCTCCCAAAACCCTAATCAGGTCCCCTATACACCCTTACACCAACCTACGTACACATTTTTGGCCCCAAATCTCCAATCCACTCCACAACTCTCCCCTTAGCTTACTTACATCCTAAGAGAACTTTTTTTTACGCAAATATCATCCCCATGCAAACTTCATCCACCCCATACAAACCCTTGAAGTTCCTATGCAAACCCTAGAATTCCCATGCGTAGTTCCTATCTTTCATTTATTTTGGTCACCTCTTCCTCTTTATGGATCACGTGGTAGTTTGGTCAACCTCATATCCCCTTTAATGAGCTCACTTCCCATTTTATTTCTTTTTATACTTTCATCCCCATATCATATTATCAATCATCCTAGCATGTATGTCCTAGAGGGTCACATCATATCACATCATAATCACCACATATACATGTTATACTCATGCCATAAGGACACATATGAATATACCTTAACTTCAAGCTGTGTTACACATAAGACAAGTTGATGATAACCAAACGATATACAACATAGCATTGTATATAACATCCACGACATACAAGTCACACAATACACACATAGGCCTTAGTTACATCCTTACCTAAAATGACACCGGGCTTGGAGCACGCTCCTACGCCTCCTAAGGGTTTTAGCTTGATTCACTTATAAGAGGAAAATACTATGGGTTAATCTCCCTCTTACCGAAGATTACCATTATTTCTACCCTACTCTTATCATATTCAACTAGTAGGGTTAATAATGATAATAGTAGTTTTATAATTAAAAGTAGGGTTATTATTCTTAAAATAATTAATTGTGCCACTACTAACTAAAATAAGTCTTAATAGCCATCATGCTTTATGTTAAAATAGTCATAGTGGTATTCGTAGTATTAAAGGTAATAGTTTTAATATTAATAATAACAATATTATTATTAGTTTTAGCAATAATACTAATATCGACCCAAACCTTAGTAATAATAATAATAATAGTGATATAAGTAATATAGAAGTAATGACTATAATGATTCTTATATTAATAATGCTAGTATTGATAATAGATTAGTGATTATGAGATATTGACAAAGGACAAGTTAATAATAATAATATTTATAGCAGTATTAAATAATAATAATAATAATAATAGTGATAATATTAATAATAGTTCCCATCTTTCGAATAATACTAATGAAGGTCCTAGAAATCATATTAGTAGTAGCCTTAGTGACAATGTGGTCAAGTATAATAGAATAATAATAATAATAATAATGATAGAAATGATAATAATAATAATAGTTGTAATGATAGTAGAAATAATAATAATAATGTTAAACATAATAAGGATAATAATTGAAAAAAGTAATAGTAATATAAGATTCCCAACATTTACACTAATAATAAAGTGATAATGGCCGCATTAGTATTAATAGTATTAGTAAGAAAATAATAATGATAATGATAATAATAGTAGTAGTAATAATACTAATACTAACGATAACTATATTAATACTAAAGTCGTAGCCTTTTAAATAATAATACCATAGTTATAAATATTTCTAAAGTTAGGTTAGATAATAAGAGTGATAACATAATATTAATATTAATATTAAGAGTAATATTATTAATATTACTAAAAATTATTAACACTTATAAAAAAAAGAGTTTAAGGGCTGGAGAAATTAGAATACCCCCTAGGGTTGGTGGCGAAACCGACAGCGGCAGTGGAGGCAAAAGAGAGGTGGAGAGATGGGGTTATAGGCTAGAAGAGAGGGAAAGAGGGGGTTTTTGAGGTGGTAGAAGGTATCTCAGGTGGAGAGGGGTGGAATGGAGGTGGTGGTGCAGCCGGAAAGTGATGGCGCACGACAGCAAGTATGGCCGTCATTGGTGGTGGAAGGTGGAGAAGGGAGAAATGAGAAGGAGAGGGAGGCAGGAGAGACGGAGGTATGGGGAGGTAAAGCGAGGTCCCCTAGTTTTTTTTTGAGGGTGGAGAAGGCGTTGGTTGCGGCGGAATTGGTGACAAACAGTGGTGCAAGGGGCGGGGAGAGGTCAAAGTGGGCCGATCGGGAGGGTGATTTTGTATGGCTGAGGTGGCTCGTGTAGGGCAAGACAAGGAAGAAGGATGGCTCAGTTATACAGAGGGTGGTGTAATAAAGGCTTTGGTGGGCAGCATGGGTGGTGGGGATGGTTGATGGCAGCGGAATAAATATCTGATCGGGCAGTGGTGCAAGGTTAGGATTTTCTGGGTTGCAAAAATAGAAGCTCAACCTAGGCTGCTAATGGGGTATTTATAGGCTAATTTGAGGGAGGAAACGACCAAGGAGGAAGAGGACAAGTAGGGGTAGGTGAGGAAGGTTGCCTGCCGGCGGTGGAAGGCGGTGCATGCTTGCGAAATTACAAGGCATGCTTGTTCAGAGTGAGGGAGAAAAAAGAATGGCAAGCATGCGTGAGGAGGGAGGATGGATTGGTTGGGTCAAAGTTAGAAATAAAATGACAAGGGAGGCAGGGAAGACAGTCGGATGGAGCAGGTAGCTACCGGAGGAAGAAGGGCTACAGGTCGGGGGTGTAGTTCGCGTGGGGAAGGCGAAGGAAAGGGAAAGAGATGGACTAGACAGTCAAGGGGAAAGAAAAGAAAAAGAAAGGGGGTGGCTCGGTCAGCGGATGGGCAATGGGGAAAGTAGTGGTCGGGCGGGCCTGGGCCATGCCAAAGGAGGAAAGGAGGGGAAGGGAATTAGGTAGGCAGGCTGTCCCATTTAGGGGAAGGAAGAAGAAAAGAAAAAGGAGGAAGGGAAGGAAGAAAGGAAAATGGAAAAAAAGAGGAAAAAAGAGAAAAAAGGATAAAAAAAGGAAAAGGAGAAAAATAGGTTAGCTGGGGTGTTTAGGGTATTTTGGTATCCTTGCATATTTAACAATAATATTATTTGAAATAATAATAATTAAATTCCTTTTTAGCTTAATTTAGCTATTTTGAACAAATTTCCTTAACTTCCATATTAATTAGTAAAATGCCCAAGTTTTTTCTAAATAATTTATTTATTATTTCCTCCTTAATTTACCTTAATTAATTCCCCTTTATTTTGATAAAATGATTTATTTACTTAATTTTTCTAATAAAACCTTATTTCGCCATAATTTCTCAAATTAGAGTTTTGGGTATTTCAAAGGTAGACATAAAAAAGAAGACCTTTAAGACATGATGTAGGGACTATAAGTTTACAATGATACCTTTTTGGATCACCAATGTACCTTTCATATTTATGGACTTGATGATGATGATTTTTCAGCTGTTCCTAGATCATTTTGTGGTGGTTTTCATAGAAAATATGTTGGTATACTCTTATAGTCAAAATGTGCATAATTAGCAGCTTTGTATGATTTTTTCACTCCTTAGATTACACAAGTTACATGCTAAACTCTCTTAGTATGATTTTAAGATTTGGGAGGCTTTATTTTTGGGATATGTGGTGTCAACAAGAGGATTCGTCATGGGTCTACAAAGATTTTGGCAATGACTGAGGGGAAAGCACCCACTAACGACATCGGGGCTTGTAATTTCCTGGGATTGGCTAGGTCCCATGGATGCTTAGTTTAAGTTAACTCATCCCTTGGTGAACCTTCTAAAGAAGATGACTAGTTTTTAGTAAAATGATGCATTTGAGGGACCATTGTAGGATTTGAAGTGATGTTTCACTTCAACACTAACTTTTACTAAGCTATTAGGATAAGATGGGTTTGAGGTCTACAATGATACATTAAAGCATGGACTGGGCTGTGTGTTAATGTAACATGGTAAGGTAGTAACTTAAAGTTTTCATCAATTGAAGCAACATAAGCAAAAATACCTAACATATGATTTGGAGTTGATAACAATTATCTTCTTGCTAAAGATTTAGAGGCAATATCAGTATGGAACTTAATGCAGATTCTTAACTGACCATAAGAGCCTCAAATATAAATTTATTTAGAGGGATTTAAATATTAGGTAGAAGAGATGGCTAGAGTTGGTGAAGTAGCATGATATCGAGTTGACATGCCACGAAGGTAAGGTAAATGTTGTTGTAGATACATTGAGTAGGAAGACATCACACTCCTTTAGTTCTTGTATGGTGGCTAGTTGGTTTCTTTAGGAGCTTGGTGAGATGGGGATATAGTTGATTCAACATGGTAATTTAGAGGTTTAGATGAATGCTTTGATAATTACATAAACTTTGTTTAATGAGATATGAGTGGAAAAAACTAGGGTTTTTAAGCTCAAGAGGATTTGATAGAAGATACAATAAATTTGAGATGAGGTTTCTAGATCCATGAGGATGGTAGAATTTCTATAAGGGTTGTTGGTGTGTACCTTAGATTTAAAATGATTTGAAGTGCTAAACTTTAAAGGAGGGTCACTGTACTTCAAATTTCTTCTATCAAAGAGGGGATACATGATACAAGGACTTGAAGAAGGTGTATTAGCGGCCTCGTATGAATTGAGAGATAGCAAAGTTTATGTTGAGGTGTCTAATATGTCAAAATATTAACATTCAAAGTTGGAGGCCTATAAGATTAGTCTAGCCTTAGATGTTTTGAGGTGAAAGTGAGACTCCATATTAATGGATTTTATGAGTGGGATACTGAGAACTCACAGTGCGCATGATACAATATGTGTTATCATCGATAGACTGACTAATTCAGTGGTGTTTATGATGATGAAGTTGATTTAGATTATGGATCAATATGTTGATGTTTATATGAAGTTAGTGGTGAGTAGGCATTTTACTTCTACCAACATAGTCTTTGGGTGGGATTCTATATTCCTTTCACAATTCTAGGGGAAGTTATAGGTTATAGGAATAAAGTTGAGGATGAGTACCGCCTTCTACCTAGCTAAATACTAGAATACTAAGAAGATTATTCAAACATTTGAAGATACATTATGACTTACATTTTGGACTTTTGAGGTAGTTGGAAGTATCATCTATATTTATTTGAGTTCTCATGCAACAATAATTATCATAATAGCATAGGTATGATACCTTTATTGTATGGACACAATTATAGAATACCTTTTTGTTGGAGTAACATCGATGATATTGTTGTAATTGGATTCGAGATGATTGACGAGATAACTTGGCATGTTTAGTTAATTCCAGACATGATGACAGAAATTAAGAGAAATCTAAGAGTTACTAGAAGTTCTATACAGATTAATGGTGTTGTAGTGATGGACTTAAGTGAGGGAGGAAAGTACTATTGAGGGTTTCATCCACCAAAAGGGGTACATAGATTTAGTAGGATGTGTAAGATGAGCTTGAGATACATTGATCCTTATGAGATTCTTGAGAGAGTTGGTAAGGTTGCATACTGCCTAACATTTCCACCATAGTTCACCCAAGTGCATAATATCTTCCACATTTTCCAATTGAGGAAGTACTTAGTAGATCCATCACACGTGATCAAAACCAATGAGCACAAGCTCGATGACCCTTTATCTTATGAGGAGGTACCATTGCATATTCTTAGAACCAAGGTGTGTCAGACTCAAAAGATTTCTACTCATAAAGATTCTTTAGAGCCATCATAGAGAAAAGGAGGCAACCTAGGAGACAAACAAGGGTATGTGAAAGTCACATCTCAAGCTTTTCAACACAAGTGTGTTAGGCTTAATGGTTATCTCTTTTAATGGGGTAGTCTGCACTAGTGTTGTGTCAACACCTATAAAGTTAACCGCTAAGATCACCTTTCCATACATCTTTTTTCTCTTCTTATCTAACCTTGACTCATTGACTTTAGGAAAAACGTTTATTTTAAAGGGGTAATAATGTAATACCTATAATTTTAGCTAATTCTAATATTGAGAAATTAATATCTTAACCTAATTTTACTCTTGGAAAAAATAAATATTTTTACTTTATCTTAATTCTATAATCCTAAATATTAACCTAATACTAGCCTTATTTCTGGTCATTGATATTTCTAACTTAAGCCTAACCTCGTATGGTCGATAATAAGTTTTTCCTAATACTATAACTTAAATTATTTGAACTTAATTCTATCCTAAACACAAACTTATTTTCTTTCCTTCTTTTTCCTTTATCCTTTTTTCCTCTCCTTTTTTTATTTATTTTCCACCTACCTTGCTTTGTTTTTCTTTATTCATCCTCTTCTTCTTGTGTGAAACATTTCCTCGACCATGCCCTATACTATGCTTCCAATCTACATCCTACCATCATTGCCACACCATCCCCTCCCACAATTTGCGAGATATATCGTGTTGAAAAAATGTTGCCTTTACCTAAATGCCTCACTCTCCTTCTCCTGCTCCTGGTGCATGTATGTATGTATGTATGTATGTACTTATGAATATATATGTGTGTGTGTAAATCATAGTGATGTCTCATTTAATGCCCAAAACCACTTCCTTCCTCACTCTATTTTCTATCAAAAGCTATCACCAGCAACTAAAAACACCACAACTACCAAGGAAGGTAACTCTGCACCACACAACACTCCATTTCATTAGTTGCCCTTCTTGTTCCTTTCCCCTTTGTTCCAACAAGTTCCACCAAAGCCTCCTATTTAATTCACCATCCACCACTAAAGCCTCCTATTTTTCTTCACCACCCACCACCTTCAACCCTTTCTTCCATACCTTCCCTTGTGCACAAGTGGTTATTGTCTTTCCACCCCTAACCATCGGCTAAAGCTACCAAAACAAGCCCCTAGCTTTAGCCAAAGCCATTAAAACCCCCTCCACTTTGGTTAAAGCCTCTTTATTCTTTTACTCTTTGTTAAATTATCCTTTTATCGGTAATATCCCAAAGTTTTAATTTTTTTTATTATTGTTGCTTTTTGAGGTGATATTTGGATGTTTTAGAGGAGATGAGATATGACATACGTGCTTAGAGACCTGTGTTTTTTGGGTATGGATATAAGTCATAATAGTTTTTTTGTGCTAAATATTATGCATGATTGTGTGGATTACCATATTGTTATGATTATGTTGTTAATTTCATGATTTTTAATATTATGATGTGTTAATATGATTTTATACAATGAAAAGTGAGTAAGCTAAAAAGTATGCACTTATATGATATCGTTGTGATAATTCTTATGATGTAAGTCCTAATTAATGAGCATGGTATATCTTATTTTATTGTGGATTTGAAAAAATATGTTAAGTGGACAATAAGTATGTTTAATATGTATGGTGATGTAATAAATTGAGGATTTGAAAGTAGGGGCATTGGGTATATAAGGTTTTTATAAAATAAGGGTGTTTGGTTATTATTAAAGGTATTTTTCTTAATATGTGTTGAATATAGAAATTTCGTTATTTAAATGAATTTAATTGGTTAAAATATTCTAAGAATATCATGTGGAATATTCAAAGTATTTATGAATGACCAAAGTCAAAATAAAATGGGAAAATGGCTTAAATTGGGAATAATAACCCTTAGAACAAGGTTATTATTGCATGTGTAAAATGTTAAATTTAGGTCATGATTTTTAAATATGTTGTTAATATTGGGATTTTAGGAACTTATATTAAATTTTTTTATCATATGAGCCTTGTGGGAAATGTTATGATTTGTGAAATTAGGATTTTGTAAGCATTATGAATAGTAACTCATCAGATAGGGTTGCTATCAAACGTGTAAAATGTTGGACTTAGACCTTGATTTTTGATTATGTTGATGATAATAATATTCGAGGAATAATTGATAAACTTTGTGGATAAATGATTAATATGGATAAAGTTATGCTTATAAGGTAAAATTGGGGTTTAAAAGGGAGTTTGTGCACATATTCCTTAAGGATGGCCTTGATAACTATATGGCTGTGTTTTACATGTTTCAATTATATGTTTTGCATACCTACTTGAGTATTGCATGATGTTATAATCAAATATGAAAAGATATTAATCATTTAAAGTGATAGATTATACGAGTTGGGCTGAAGTATTTTACGTGTCTATTCCATTGAACGATAATCATAGCTAGGTGCATTTTTTCCTAGGAGGTGCATCAATCCTTTCCATTCAATTAAGAATAGTGGGGCCTTAATCTCAATGTGAATGGTAATAATATTTTAAGATAAGTAAAAATTGATAATCACTTAAAGTGAAAGATCACGTGAGTCAAGATCGAGGTGTAGGAGTCTATTCTACCGGAAGATAATAGTGGTCAGTAGTGTTCTACCCTAAAACGTACTTCAAACAGTTCCAACAGTTTATGAAAAGTGGCCAAGAGTATGTTATCCTAGGAGGTATAGAGTTAATTCCATCAGCTTAATGTTAGAGGTAAGGAGTGTTTTTCCTTGGGAGGTATTTTAGTCAATTCCACTAGACCAATAATAGGAGGGTCCTTGAACTCAACGTAAATAAAAGAGTAGGTTATTTCATATATAATAATGAGATCTAGAGTCAATGTTTACCTTACATTGTTTTATGTATCATGAATGTATGCTTATTCTTTGATGTGAAATTATGTAACTCTTTGTATCCTTTTCAATTGTATTATTAATAATCCTTCTTTAATGGGGTTTGCTCATTACCATGAGCAGACGATCTAGATACTTTTTACAATTCGATTGGGAACAATTGGATGATTTTACATCTTATAATACTCTATGTATCAAGGTTTGGGTATAGAGTCATGGTAATTATCCATATATTAGTTTAATCTGAATATCTTTTTAAACTATTAGCTCTATGTGATATGAATCTTAAAAATTTATACTTAATTAATTTTGATAATTGCTGTGGAATATTTGTTACTTATAATTGTTTGTCTTATTTGTGTGAATCAATAGGAAATTGATGCAGCACATGGATTCTGTGGATTCTGGATGCAACTGTTGGAGTGTTGCAGATTATGTAATTTTTTTTTGTTAATTATATGTAATCCCATGTGATGCATTCGCCGGTCGAATTGGCTAATGGAAATTAGGTCGGTTGTATAATCCGCCACCTGGTCCATAATTATGGATTAGTTGGTTTTTGGATTAATCAATCCTTAATAGCCATGATTAGCTAAAGTTAATTTAGCTGATGGGAATTATGTCGGTATTTGGGGGAGTTTCTCTTGTTGCGTTCTTGGGCTGGTCGAACCTATATCTTCGGCCCAATTTTTGGCGACCATTCCCATTTGTATCGCTGGGCTGTGATGGCGTCTGGGCTGTATGTGTGTGTATTTTTATACGGTCAGTATGCTTATATAATAGGCCATATACGTTGTGATACGCAGACAATTTTTGACGAAATACGATTCTTGATTTCTCTCGATCTTTCTCTCTCGCGACTTGCCTCTCTCGACGAACCTCTCACTCGCTCTTCTTTTCTGTGTTTGCTCTCTGTCTTTGATCGATCTTGATTATTCTTTCTTCGATTTCAGTTGTCGTTGTAAAACTGTGCCTCTGAATCTTTGGATCTTCCTTTGGGAGTTTTCCTTAGGCTGAATCCGGCGAATCAAACCTTGCGCTCGATTAATTTCTCGATCCTTTCGTGAAACTCTAACATGTTTCCATCACTATGGCATCCTTTTATGTATTTTTGGATATTATACTCAAAGTTAATCTATAACTAGCATTTATGTTTATGAATGTTCTCCCATTTTTCTATTTATCATGTTTTATATTCTAATTATTTTGTCTTGTGATTGATATACGGATGGTATAGTAAGCTAGACTTATGTCAATAATGGAGGTAACACCCACCTAATTTTGTATTATGCTTATGCTAAAAATGAAATTTTTAGAAGTAAATTTTTTTCATGTTATATTGACACGGGAAGAAGAAAGGGAACTAAATGAAAGAGGAAAAGAAACAAAAGATAAAAAGGAAAAATATAAGAAAGAATTTTAGGTTTAGGGTTATTGTTTGGTTTAAAGTTACAATTAAACAATTAGGACTAGGTTAAAATACTAATTATCTGGGATTAGGCCTAGGTTAAATTTGGAGTATTACAAATGCACTCACTTACCCTTGAAAGCCATAGCTAAGGCATGTTTGATAGGTTTAACTACTATCTATAGATTCACCCATATAGTGTTTCAGTTTGATTCTAAAAGGATGGTGCATGTCTTAAATAAATAAGAAGTAGGTAAGGTTTAGCCTAGTAGTTTAAGGTTATATTTTCTTAATTAATAGAATGCTCATATTCAAATCCCCATTTTCTTCTCTTGATATTAGAATATTTTTGTGGTGATTATTGTTACATATATGATGTTTGCTACTCACTTTTCTTATATCCTTATGAGAAAAAAAAAGTGGCACAATCTAGTGAATCAATCATGTAATCTAGCTAGATCATGAAATCTTAGAGCACAATACACATTTTATTATGTCCTATGTCCCCTATTGTGTGAATAGGGTAGATCATATATGTTCTTAGTAGATTAGTATATTAGTTATCCAATCACAATTAAATGGATCTTGGAAGGTCTTGGTACGTTCTTAACCAAAAGTTGTAGGTGATGATATTATACTCAACTTATGATATGAATGAAAGTGTTTGTTTTCCTTGAAAAAAAATTTGTATAGTATCTAAATAATTATATAATAAAACTAAATTGAAACTAACATTTTGATGCAAATCCACTTGCACAAACACCAACTTAATCTTGTCTTCATTGCCCGTATAAATTATGATATATAAATAATTAGCATATTAACTTATCGTATAATTAGAGGCTAAACCATATAGAAATCACGAAGATATATCCCTTCATCCAAGACATGACATATTGTTGAAGACATCCTCGATAAATTTCCCAATAGAATGGTAAGACGATCCACTCTCAGTCACCGTTGCCTGACTCTTCTCCGTCATTTCCTTCACCTTCTTCCTCAACTCCTCTCCTTCCTCCATCACCTTCTTCACTCCTTCCTTCACCTCCTCTGCGGTCACCTTCATGTTACTCCTGTGCTCCTTTAAACACCAATGATAATCAATCTTGATCTCCACCGCCAGACCAAACTCCTTTACTAACTCAAATGCATTCAACTGTTGCTCTGCGTACAATGGCCAAGTCAAGATCGGCACTCCGAACCACAAGCTCTCTAACGTCGAGTTCCATCCGCAATGAGACACAAACACACCTACCGACGGATGGGCAAGTATTTCAGCCTGTGGAGCCCATCCTATTATTTTTCCTATTTTAGCCGTCTCCTCCAGGAAGCGGAGAGGCAATATCGTGTCTCGTAATTCCTTGAGGCTGTACTCAACCGGAGGAGATATGTGATCTTTTCCCCCTGCCGGTCGGCGCAAGGACCACAAGAACCGGTGACCGGATCTCCACAGACCAATAGCTATTTCCTTCACCTGATCCTCATTAAAGCCTCCATAGCTTCCGAAACATAGGAACACAACTGAAGAAGGTGGCTGACGATCCAACCAATTCATGATTGAATCCTTCTCATCGGGTTGGGATGACAGTCCCTGTGAGAGGCCTAAGTTGACGATTGGCCCTACGGGATAGACAGGAGGGATCTTTTCATCCTCGTACAAAGACTGAAAGGCATGAGATTCCAGCTCCATGAAGCTATTTATTAAAATACCCTTAGTTTCCCTGAATCGCCTAGCATGATGGAGCAACATCGAACTGGTTTCCCTATCAAAGAAACTCGAAGGGAGGACCTTCCCAGGCACCAAATTCTTATAACCCGGTACCTCCAACTCAATATCAGGCTTATTTAATTCATTTGCAACATCCACACCATGATCATCAGTTAATGACTGCAAATGAAACACTAGTCTCAGAAAGCTAGCATTCGAAGTATAGAATGTATAAGTAGGTACACCCAACTCATTGGCCACATCAATCATGGTTGTACAAAACATATCGATTATGAAACCGGCCAGCCTTGATGAGTCAGGTTGATTCAGTTCGGTATCGACTCGGTCTTTCGTGGCATCTCTAATGATCGGTTTATAGCTTTCGATTAAGTGGGTAGTATTTGACACCAGCAAATTACCGGGCTGAGGAAGGACGATGAATTTGAGGCGGGTGATGGTTTTAATAGAAGGGTCAGATTCAAGTGAGTGGACGTACGAGTTGATGATTTTGTCCGATGGACTCTTCATTATGAGGATGGAGATGGATATTTGGTGGTTGCGATGGACTAGCTTTTTGGCTGTTTCGACGGCTGGGATTAAGTGTCCCATTCCAGGGGTGGGAACGAACACCAGCTCTGCATTACTTTCCATTTTTGATTTCTTGATTGAGGTCGTGTAGTCAGTTCTCAAGAGGAGCGATGGCGTTGTATATTTCGATGTTAAATATGAGCTTTGGAGTGATTTGTAATTTCAGATAAGTAGATGATTTCAGCTATGAAATTAAACAGTTATATAGCAGTGGAAATGGAAATGAGGGAGGAGTTGAGTGGATGATACTTGAGCAGACGTTTGAGTGTTTTAATTGATTTGCTGGGTGTGGGTGATGCTTCTGGAGGAGAATCTATGAATCAATTTTGATCTTTTTTTTTGCACTTTTTTGTATTTTGAACGAGGGGCGTGAAATGGATTTTATGGCCTGAGTAAGCTGTGTCCTATTTGCCTTGTTCAACTAAGTGGTACCCAATTCAATCTTCTACCTACACCTATCTTTTATGCTTTCAAGAGAAAGAAGATTTCAAGAGAAAGAAACTAATTCAGCCGTCTCAACCGCACAGTCCGGATGATGAGTGTGGTATGCTATCTAAAATAAATAGTGATGATGTGTTAATAAAGGTGTAAGTATAATAGCATTGGATGGTTTAAATATTTAATAATAAAAGATAGTGAAATCTACTCATAAAGTAATAACAATATGCTAGATAATAATGTTATAAAAACAATATACAAAACACACGCCATATAGTTCATCTGAAAATATAATAGAGATCATGAGAGGTCTGCCAAACACACACTCAATAAATGATGATAAATAACTATTTTAATTATAATAACAATACAATATAGTAAATGACAAAATAAATGACACCTCGTTTGAAATGAAAAAAACTGGCTTAGTTGAATTAAATATGAAATCGACACAAAAGTTAGAGGATACCTCCACAATTTCACATATGAAAGTGTTAAGGAAAAAAATTAGATGAAACTATTTTCCACCTAAGTTGCTGACAAAATTGTAGGAAAAAAAATAAGAAGGAAAAATCTTAAGAAAGTTACATGGAGTCATTTTCCTTAACAAAGTGATGGGAAAAAATCGTGGAAAGTTTTTTTTTTTAATCCATCCAATTCCTTTTTCTTGGATCTTCCTTTTTATTTTCTACAGTTATCCATTTCATAACTCCTTTAGAACTTGAGCCTAAGCTTCTCATTGGTTGTTCTATAAGTTCTAATTCAAAACTGCCTGCTAGCACACCTTCATTGGCTCAAGCAACTCGATGTGAGGCTCTATCAACTTGATCCAAAAGGCATGTCTTAAATATTTGGTTCGCTTTTGAAATAAAGTTAGCAACAAATGAATTCTTAAACCCTACTTTTTTTCTTACTTTATATTATCAATCTTTAGGAGATACGATTAGTAATTATTAAATCATGAGGTGGGTATGATTCACAAAATAGTAAAATTTTCATCGAGTGTTTTGTTGAACGAGAGTAGGGCTTGATTATTTGGAGAAAAATATTTGTTGCATTTTTTTGTTCCATCTTTTGAAGAAGAAAGCAATCCATGTAATGCAAAGTTTTTGGCCTTCTTGATGTTGCTAATGTTGTTGTTTATCAGACTCCATGATTGATTAATTGATGTTTTTGGTAGTGGGCATCTAATGGGTACTAGTGTATACATAGGAGAGCTATATGAATTGAATTTACTAGTATATAACTATAATTAGGTAGGTAGTGACTATGACGTCCATGTTAGGGAATCATGGACCTTTGAACATAAGTGTACCACTATTGTTTATTGAATAAGATATAATGGTTTTATGAAACAGGTTTACTTTTCAAAGGCACGATGTCATGATTGCTATTTTGTAGGTAGTGTGAATATATTTTTTTAGCTTCCATGTTCAATGATAGATTTAGATGAATATGAATAAGTCTACTATGATTAGTATTGGGTGTGTATATATTATTCCCATTTTTTATGCACCAATAATATTCTATTTTGATGTCCTTGCCATTATAGAGATAGATGTATATGAATATGAATAAGACTACTAGGATTAGATAAGGGTATGCATATATTATTCCCCCTTTTGATATATCAATAATGTATTGTTTTGATGTCGATGTTTGTGTATGACTTACATGATAACTTTTCTTAACAAAAAATTGGTAGGAAAAAGTCAAAAATATTAGATAATATGTCTCCTATATTAGAAAGAATAATTATCTTCTACAAATTCCTCGCCTAACACATCTATTACAGGTATTCGTAGTTAGAAAAAAGGTATAGGTAGACTTCCTTCTTTCTCTTCTAGCAATTTTACACTATATAAATCATAGGAAGAGAGCTAGCTAGCACATGTAGTCAAAAAAATAGCATCCAATATACTATTTTAAACTATATAAAGAATAGGAAGAGAGCTAGCTAGCACATGTAATCAAACAAATAGCATGCAATATACTTATGCTATAAAAAATGTACAACAGTAATAATGAATAAACATAATTATGCCCCAGCTAAGAATAACGAAAAATTTGAAATTCAAAAGTATTGGCAAGTCCAAACTTTAGTGAAATTTGACTAATAAAAACATTATATGAGCAAAAGGGTAATCTATCTATTTGTAATATGATTTTTGTTTATTAGCTACAAGGAGTAGGATCACTAGCTATAAAGTTCAAGTTTTGCCACTGTACTTATTCACTATATCATATATTTGGTGTAGCTTTTCTAACATCAAAATTTTCTTTTTGGTGGTATGTTGTTGTGTTGCTATTTTTCTATGGTTGTTATTTTTATTATGTTTTTTGGGTTCTTGTGGGGGCATTTTATGTTTGATTTGGCTGTTTTCATTTTTGATAAGCTTGATGTTGTTGTTGTTGAGTTATTTTATGGTATTATTTGCTATCTTTTGTCCACTCATCTAGATCTTGTCTTACGAGTTACTCAACTCTTTTCCTACAAAAATTATAGTTTAATTAGGGCTCATTTGGTATCAAGAAAGTAAAGAGAGGAAGTATAACTTCCTGGAAAATACAAAATACCTTATTTTTTAGTTCAAGTGTTATAAAAAGTCAAAGGGAGAAGCTATTTCCCCTGAAACTCTAGACTACTCATAAGTTGAGGAAGTTATTTACTAATGTGGGGTTAAGTAAATAATACCTTGAGTTGTAAACTACATAATCATCCTCAACTACCCTTAATTTTTGTAAATTGTCTAGCAACTTTGTACTACTTTATCAACATATCATCCATCATACCACGATAATGCATATGATCTGACATGTTTGTTACTTCAAAAACATAGCAATAGCAAATTTAATCCATCCTCATAGTTTTTCATTTAGGTAAAGATAAGAGAGATAAAATTCATAAAAATGATCAATTGATAGCCATGAATTGGCCAACCAACAAGTTGAGTAAGAAGCCATTCGACAACAAGAAAGTATTGGGAGGAATCCATTAATTTCAAAGTTGTAGTAAAATTATTAGGTAATATAAAGTATAATTCTTTGTAAATAGAGGTTAAAATTGTTTACAACCTTTGTGATTACTCTATCAATCTTTTAATTTGTGATATGGTGGTTCTTTTTCTCTATATTTAAAGCTATTATGTAACACCCTTTTCTTTTCCTGTTTTAGTAGGATTTAGATGGGGTGCTTTATTAGTAAATGAATGACACTAATTCCCATTAGCTCCATTTTTTTCAATGTTTTTTTGGGTTTGGGGGGTGTTTCATTCACAGATAGATCAATATCTACCATCTAGAGGCATCCACAAATCATAATAAAGAAGGATCTTTCGGACCCAACACCTTCTTTGGCTTTTGGTTATCTTGTTTGGATGGCCTACTACCTAATCCCTCCTAGTTTTCATCTCTTTCATCATCAATAGTTATGTATCTATGGCCATCGTGTCGGATTCAACTAGCTATTTTGAACCTTTAGTGTCATTAGATTCTATATGCCCAACATGTTACTTCTTACATGCATGTGATGGCTAATTTGATTTTGTACAGCAAAGTCTGTACTTTTAGAATATGTATTTTTCTACCTTGTGCTTCATCCAAAGATGTTCTAATCCTTATGATTTGTTGTGTAGTTGACATGTTACTCTAGAATTGCTTTATTATTGAGGTGATGTAGTTGTTAATATTGTATAATATTTGTTTGTTTTTTATATATAATTGACATTTTAGCCTCTCTTTTTGTTCAAATATTGTTGACATTTTATTGTTTTTAATATAGCTCTTTGGTAGGCTCATTATTATTATTATTATCATTGTCGTCGTCGTCATCATCATCATCATCATCATCATCATCACCACCATAATCATCTACTATCTTTTTTTAGTGATCAGGCTCCTATACGCTCAATAGTACTGATTTCTAGAGGAAACAAGAATAATCCAATCACTAGATACACAAATTTCACTCCTCACCACATGAATAGTCATGAGGGTTGCTTTACATTTATTGGCAAAGTTCTCGATGAATGAGGTTGCACACTCTATTATCATTTTTCCAATTTACCATAACCATAGAATAACCACATTAATAACTTTGTTATCCCATCCAACAACCGAAACACAAAAATTACTTTTTCATTACAACAAACTAGTATTATTTTGTCCATTATTACTTTGTTATTATTCTATCCAACAATATAACAACGTTAATTGCTTTATCATTACTCCATACTTGTACTTTTAGTATTTAATATTATTTGATATAATAATTATTTATACTTGTAGTAATTTTAGCATATAGTAGTAATGGATATGATGTGTTTATGTAATCAAATATTGATTATATTTTATGGATAATACTTTGGTGTGCAGTAATGACATGGATGCCAATAAGAAAAAAGAAGAAGAAGAAGAAGAATGGCAAAAACTTGTCTTATTATTTATTATCAAATGATGATTATAATTATGGAGACTAAGATCATGATGATTCTTTCTCTTATTAGAATGTTAATTAGAACTCTTAGATCTATCCAATATACTTTAGATGGTTCAACACATAGACAATATGAAGTTAGAATATCAAATACCAACTCTTTTACTTGAGTTAGTAACCAATTGTGTGTGGATCATTTCATAATGAATAAAAGATGTTTCTTAAGTTGTGTGGTATGTTATTTGATGTTGATGGTCCAAAAGGGAAACAAAAACACTAATTTAGAAGAGAAGGTCATGCTATTCTTATGTACAGTCTCATGATAAAAATAAGATAAAATAGACAAACTCAAGAATATTTTAGGCAAATTGGTGAAACAATATCTAGGAACTTCAATACCGTACTTCGTATTGTTATTAAATATCTGTAATACCCCGTATTTTTAAAATCCAGATTTATTAAGTTTAATGATTTTATTAGCGTAATTTGATGTAAACAATTAATTATTTTAATTTCGATTCGTTTTATGGACTTATCAACGATTTTGAATTCATAATTGTATGTAATTAATCATTTTCGGGAAGTAATATTTTATCGACGTTTTAATTAATTGAATGTAATATTTTCAGGAAGTTTAAATTAAAAATAGTTTCGGAACTTATTTAAGAATTTCTTTTTGAAATTAATTTTCTTCCGTTCTACGCTTTTTAGTTTGTGGAAAACCGATTTCGAAAATTATTAAAATCAGTCTTGACTTATTAGAATTTGACTTAAACATTTTATTATATACTTTTAAATAATTTTTTCGAGGTCTTATAATACATTTCCGTAAATAATATAAATTTTGTGTTCGTTGTTAAATCCTTCCGAAAATGTTTTCAAAAGTCTTTATATAGCCTTTTTACTAATTTTAAGCCTTCAGATCCAGTCAAAATAAATTTTTGATTAAATAAATTTTAGATAAAATCTTCTACTAATATTTTGATGTTTTTGGTATTTTATCTAATGTGTATTTGTAAAAATAAAAAAAAAAACCCGCACCCTGCCCCGACCGGCGCCCCCTCCCTTCTTTTTCTTCTCTCTTCCCTTTCCCCGACCCCCTGACTCGCAACCCTAACCCTAACCCTAGCCAACCCCCCTCGCGCCTCTCCATCTCCCCAGCTCCTCCTCCCTGCTCCCCCCTCGTCGATCGTCGGCCTCCAACTGCCGACCAGCACCGTCGACGCAACAGCAGCAGTCGAAGCCACGCCCAGCAGCGCACAGAAGCAGTAGCGGCGGCAGAGCGCAGCGGCAACGATCCGCACCGCTTGCGCTACCGCCCGGTCACCGGTGAGCTCGGGCGATCACCGGCGAGCAGTCCTTAGCCTCCGATGAAGCTTCCCCGGCCTCCCTTTGCCCCGATTTGTCAGTTTTTTGTTTGGTATAATTTCCGAAAAAACCCTAACCTTGTTTTGATTAATTGGGTATGAATTAGCTTATAAAAAGCTAAATTGATTGTTTGTTTATGTATGTATATGCTGTAAGATTGATTTGGATAGGTTAATTGTATGGTTATGTTGAGATTTTGGAAAAATTGGATTTTTAGCCGGGTTATGCCCAAATTTTTCGGATCCGCCCGTTTTTGCGATTTCAGACAAATTGATTATACAATATGTTTTAAAATGTATCCAATTTCATTTTGGAACCGTCAATTTGAGAAATTTATGCAGGTTTTATCGGAATTTGATTCCTAGGTCAAATTTTGGGTGTAATGAAATTGGGTTGTATAATTGAGTCGTTCCGCTCAATTGATTTTATAGTATCGTTTAAAATGTATTTAATTTTATATTGGAAGTGTTGATTTGGGAAAATTGTGCGTAATTGATCGGAATTGGATTTTTAGGTCAAAACTTCCGCGGGTTTAAATTGGTCTGGGTAATCGGTTTATTTTATTCAATTGACTATATAAATTACATTAGAATATGTTTAATTACATTTTCGAACCGTCAATTGATATGTTTTGGCAAGAATTAATCGGATTTGCGTTCCGGGCTCAAAAACCCTAATTGGGCTAAATTGTGTATTTCTTTTACTAGTTTTGAGCAATTGATTATTTGATATGTTATAAAATGTGTTTAATTGCATTTCTAAACATTCAATTTGATTAAATTTATATAATTTTAACGAGTTGTATTTTCGGGCCTAAAACCCTAAATTTCAAGTGAAATTATGAAGTCGATTGCTTGTATTGTTGTTTTTTCTAAAATTGAATGTATAGAAATAGTTGAAATGGTATTAATTGCTTTCTAATACCTTTAATTTGAATTAATTAAATGGAATTACTTGAGTTTGTGTTATGGGCTTTGAAACCCTAATTTTCGGGGATGATTTTATAAAATTGATTTTGCTATGTGTATTTTATCTAATCGAATTCTATCTTTGGGTTTTAAATCATTTAAATTCTGTTCTAACCTAATCGGGTTGGATTTGGTTCTATGTAAATGGTTAGATTACCTATTTAGTTGTAAAACCTAATAAATAAGTTATTTTCGATAAATTAACTTATGATCGATTATTCCTTCTCGGGCTTTCCAAATTAAGTTGAAATGTCCCGAGTGATATTTGTATTAATCCATTTTGATTTAGTTTTAACCTTAAATCTTAATAAAGCTATGCTTTTAAGTTCTAAGTTTTAGACACGTTTTCTAAGAGAGATAATTTGTGTCGTTTGTGTGTATTTAATTAGAGTATGTGAATTATTGATTGATAGGATAGTTTCTAATTTAGTTTTTCGATTTCTATCGGATCTAGAAAAGCTTTCTCGTGGATCCACGAGCTAGGGATCTCTCTCCCTCTTACGTCGCTTAGCTAGCTTCGGATCCAGGTAAGTCTCTACTTACCTCTACTTGTGGGTGTTTAGTAAGGACGAAGCTAATGGCCTTGTGCTATGTGTGACATGGATGTGTTGAATGTTGTGTATGCCATGCTATGCCATGTATTATATGATTTGTGTATAACTTGCCTTATGTGTAGCGCAACTTGGAGATTGAGGTATGTTGTATGTGTTCCCATGATATGAGCATGACATGTATATGTGTGATGTTTATGATGTATTATGTTATGGCCCTCTAGGACATGCATAATAGGATAAATGGTAATACGAGTTGGGAACCATCATGGGAGTCTTGAAGTTTGTATGATGGTATTAATGTTCTAGGGCGGTACTAATGGTTCGCATGGTGGTATTCGGGTTGTATGGTGGTATTTATGATTTTATGGAGGTATTAATATTGTATGGTGGTGTTAGGGTTTGTATGGTGGTATTAATGTTCGTATGGTAGTATTAATGATTGCACAATGGTATTAATGGCTTATGGTGGTATTAGGGTTTGCATGGTGGTATTATGGTTGGAATGGTGGTATTAGGGTTCGCATGGTGGTATTAGGGTTTGTATGGTGGTATTTATGATTTTATGGAGGTATTAATGTTGTATGGTGGTATTAGGGTTTGTATGGTGATATTTGTGATTTCATGGTGGTATTAATGGCTTATGGCGGTATTAGGGTTTGCATGGTGGTATTATGGTTGTATGGTGGTATTAATGTTTTTATGGTGGTATTAGGGTCTGCATGTTGGAATTAGGGTTTTGCATGGGAGTTAATGATTGTATGGGATTTAGGGTTGTATGAAAAGTTCGAGAGGTTGTGTGGGATGTGTAACGTTTGCGTGGGAGTAAAATTTACGTATGATAGGTTGATTTGGGATGTAAGGAAGGTAATGCAAGTATGATTTGGGTGTTTAACAGTTTTGGACGGAGAATAGTACGCGGAGTATTATCAGGGTATGAAGGAGACATAATTGGGGTTTGGAGTGATTAACTCTGGGTCGTTGTGATTAAGCAAGGTTGGAGTAGCTAATTGTGATTTGTCGAGGATAATTAAGGTTTGAGATGGCTAAGTATGGTTGTTATGGTAAAATAGGGTTAATAGTGGTTAACCACGGTTTGGTGTGGACAATTAGGGTTGGTTATGGTTGCTTAGAGTTGTTTGGTGTTATCATGTGTATTTATTGACTAAAGTGTAGTTATGAATGTGGGGTTTTATTTGTTGTGATGTGTACAGTATAAAGAGGATGATTTATGCATGTCAAGGGTGTTGTGTGATTCAATAAGACACGGATAAGACACTAATAACGTAAAGTGAAAGA
This sequence comes from Tamarix austromongolica, assembly GCA_039764185.1. Lineage (NCBI taxonomy): Eukaryota > Viridiplantae > Streptophyta > Magnoliopsida > Caryophyllales > Tamaricaceae > Tamarix > Tamarix austromongolica. The sequence continues at coordinate 66,458,556 of CM077813.1, read as the reverse complement.
TTATTGAGCCGAGCCTAGTCCGATCCACCGGTTAGAATAGTGGTCAGAGGCGTTCTGCCCTGTGCATTTCGTGCCGGTCCATCGGCTATAATAGTGGTCAGAGGCGTTCTGCCCTGTGCGTTTCGTTCCGGTCCACCGGCTATAATAGTGGTCAGAGGCGTTCTGCCCTGTGCGTTTCGTGCCGGTCCACCGGCTATAATAGTGGTCAGAGGCGTTCTGCCCTGTGCGTTTTGTTCCGGTCCACCGGCTATAATAGTGGTCAGAGGCGTTATGCCCTGTGCGTTTCGTTCCAGTCCACCGGCTATAATAGTGGTCAGAGGCGTTTTGCCCTGTGTGTTTACACCCGGTCCACCGGTTATAATAGTGGGGGATCTCGGCTCGACAGACCCAAGTAAATAAGTTAATCCATGGGAAAATACTAAGTACTTACAGCGAAACACCATGTGAGTCGGGGCCAGTCCGGTCCACCGGTCAGAATAGTGGTCAGAGGCGTTCTGCCCTGTGTGTTTCGTTCCGGTCCACCGGCTATAATAGTGGTCAGAGGCGTTCTTCCCTGTGTGTTTACTTCCGGTCCACCGGCTATAATAGTGGGGTTCCCGCACTCACATGGACTATTAAAGAATATGTGTGGAATGAACATATTATTAATGAGAATAAAGAATAAGTCTAATTGGACTATGACCGGCTTTTATTATCTGTATTACTACATGCTGCTTACGTGAGTATGCCACGTATTGAGTTTTAATAGTATGGATTATTCCTACCTGAGGCGTATGAGCCACTTCATATTTCGGTTACCACGCTTATATGTTTAAATATAATGTTACATATGTTTTATATGTTACTCTAGTTGTATGGTAAGATTCATGCCATGGGTTGTGAATATGCATGATATTGTATCAACGTATTGTACCCGGATCTAATATGCGCTTGATGATATCTCTCCTATAAGATAAGGTAGTGGAACTTACTCAGTATTGGACCCGTACTGATACTACCTTGGTTGAATGGGTCCTGTGATGATCCACCGATGGTGGGGAGCAGATCTCTTGTGCAGGTTGATACTGTGTTGGGGTGGAAGGCTTGACTTGAGTGAGTAGGCGATCCGGATATTTATCCTTCGGGATTTGTTTTGTTTAATTGTATTCACCTTTCGAAGTTGCAAGTATTGTATTTAGATTTCTAAGGGTTTGTAATTGACTTTTAATTCCTCGTAACGCTGTGATGCTTTAAAACTCGGATTTAATTGTTTGACAGGTTTTAGCCTTGCATCTAACATGAGATAGATGGTTGACATTTATCTTGTGTTAGATGTGGCGGTAACATTTTCCAAATTCGCTCCTAGCTTCCGCTTTATTCTTTCAAAATTTTTTTTTTCAGGAGTGAAATTTGGGGGTGTTACAATATCACATTAATTTTATACATTTATCTAAATTCAAAAAATAAAGCAAATAATCTATAACAATTTTGATTTTGTGTAAAATTGTTTAGGAGCTTTAGATGGAACCCATGTCAAAGTTTGTGTTGGAGAAAATGTGAAAGCTAGGTATAGAAATTGAAAGGACGAATTATTCACTAATGTGTTAGGTTTATATTCAAAAGACCTACTAATTATATATGTTTAACCTAGTTGAGAAGGTTGAACTCATGATAATAGAGTGCTTCAAGATGCACTTTCTAGAAGGAATGAGTTAATAATTCCTTAAGGTAATAATTAGAATACCATAACACAAAAAAATTTACTACTGAAAAATTTTATTTTTAGCGGAAGTGTAATATCAAATTAGCTGGCCCTGGCTTACCATAACATCCTTACGTCGAACATATGAAAAAATAATTAAGACTTAAAACATGATAAATAGAGAAAAATATAACTTTAAAAAACTTAGATAAAGTTTGGAGATTAAATCATAGTACAATATCAAAATACAATTAAAGGGTTCTCATCAAACTAAGATTCTAAAAAGGTATCTAAGTAAAAGTTAACCACTAGATAACTTGAATTTACGTCCAATCTCGATACATATATGTATCATGTTGTATTTTGAATATCTGATTGGTATGTTTATTTGAAAATATTTTAGATGTAGTAGTTTATATTGTATATTATGTTTAATGTATTTTTATTTATTTACAGGCACATCAAGCCTAAACATTTTGGCACAAACCAATCCTGAATTTCCATTGACCAACCACTTTGTTTGATTTTAGGAAATTAAGATGGAAAAGGAAAAAAAAATAAGTAAAACTATTTTTCAGCTATATTTTGGTTATTTTGGTTGCTAAGAGAAATGATTGGAAAGAAAATGCAGAAGAAACATGAAAGAAAGTTGTACTAAATACTATTCCTTTTTATTTACGATAGGAAAGTTACTCGAGAAGTAGCATCTTTAGCATAATATGGAGTGGTATAGCCCCCTCAAGGATCGAACTTATTTTTGGTTTACTGTTCAACAAAAACTCAACATAAGAAAAAGATTGGATAAGCTTCATATTGTTTATATAAGGGAGTTAGGATGCCCTTTTTGCAAGTCTAAGCAAGAATCGATCAACTATATTCTCCTACATTGTATCATGATGGGGAAGGTCTGGTATGAATTTTGTGATTGGCTTGAATGCATGTGGGGGATGCCAAAATCTATTGAGGATAATGTTGTTGCTTGGCTAAGAGATAAAAAAAAAAGGGACCAAGGGGGGAAATTTGGAATGCAACTTTCTTAGCAATAACGGAAACTATATGGGAATTTACAAATAAGATAGTGTTTGAAAGTCAGCAAGTATGCATAAGGTGAATGCTTATGCTTATCAAATCAAGAATTGGCTTTTGGATCAACAATACAAAATATGAGTTTCCTTACAAAATCGAGGAGGTGGTCCACAATGTGAAGGTTTTCTTATGATTCGAGGGTTCAAAAGGGAGTGTTTTCTTAGTTTGATATCTTTAATTTTGTCACCCTATATTTTTTGTAATCCCTTCTCTCAATTATCAAAAATATATATGATAGGAATGTTGAATAAAAGCGGCAGGTACGACACAGAGGTTGATTTAAAGAAAAAAATTGTTTATAAAAGCCTACTGTATGTGAATTTGGATACATATTTTAATTGAAAAGTACAATCAAGGCGGCATTGGTTTGAGGGTTATAAGGTAATTCTCAAAAGTATGGTTTGGGAACAGTTATTGTAGTATTTTTTATTTCATTATTTAATGTTTATAATCTTTTTTTTTGATAATTAGGTGAAGAAGAAAAACACTAGGCAAAAACAAATGTAATAGACAAAAACTATGAAACAAAGGAGTCACTTCCTAATGAACCAAATCACAAGAAGGCCTAGACATTCTGTGCCACCTCCTCAGCTCTGTAGGGAAAATCCTTTTTTCGTACCTTGATCTAGAACCTAATTCTTGATTTGATGACCATGATCATCCGCCTTATATAGATTTGTTGATTATCAAAAACTATTTTAATCCTGAACTCCCATATAGTTCCTACTATTGCATAAAAAGTTGTGATCCATATTTCACCCCTCAATCCTTTTCTTCTTCCTCATAGCCAAGCAATAACGTTATCCCAAACCGAACTTGGCATCACCCACGTACATCCAAGCCACTCATATATCTCATACCAGACCTTCCCCGTCACATTGCAATGTAGAAAGACGTGGTTAACCAATTCCTACTCCAAGAAGGGCATTCTAACTCCCTAATATCCATAATTTGGAGCCTGGACAACCTATCTCTCTTGTCGAGTCTATTCTGTACCATAAACTAAGAAATCATTTCAATCCTTGGCGGTGCTATGCCACTCCAAATTATGCTGAGAGACCTATTACTTAAGCTTTCCTCATGAGTTCTCTAGTAAGAGGCAGAACAGAATGAGCTCACAGAAAAGACCCCTATAGCATCAAAGTCCCACTTAATCATGTCCTTCTTATCATAGTTCAGAACAACCTGCTTGATCAAACTTTCCATCTGTTTCACCAGATTTTTCTCCCACACAAACAACCTCTTCCTCCACATGAAGTGCCATGCCCACTATGCCCCTTCCCACTCTCCTATTTCAGCTACCTTTCCTTCTTGTTGACTAGATATTATAAATAGTCTCGGATAAATATTTCTTAATAGTCCCTACCCTATCTAGTTATCATGCCAAAACCTAACGCTTCTTCCACTTCCAATCACGATCTTTAGCCCTAAATTAAGAACGTGATCTTTATGTCCAACCTTCACAATGTCCGCCCATGGTGTCCACCCTTGCTTTTTATCCGATATCTCTAACTACCCAAAATGATCTCTAGGATAAATTAAAGAAATAATCCTCTTCCATGATGCCCCTTCAACGGTATAAAACCTCCACCACCATTTGAATAACAATGCATTATTCCTCATGACAAGATCCCCTACACCCTGGCCACCTAGTGTTTTAGGTCGCTGTATAATACTCTATTTCACCAAAGGCATCTTCCTATTTCCATTACTGCTCCAGAAAAATTTTCTCTGGATACTAATTATTTCCTTTACCACCCCTTTTGAAATTCTAAAAAGGCTAAGGTAGTACATCAGATGACTGTTCAAGACACTTTTGATCAAAACCAATCTCCCTACCCTTGATAGGACTTTCACCTTCTACCCCGCCAATCTCTACTTAATCTTATCGACCACAGGTTTCCAAACCTGGGTTTTTCTCCACTCCCAACTGCAAACCCAGATAACTAATAGGATGAGTGATGATCTTATAGTTCATAATATCTGCCACCTCCTTCTAAAACTGATCATCCACACCAAGACCTATGAGCTCAGATTTAGCAAAATTCACACTCAAACCCGATAGCAAAAAGAAACAGTCAAGCAATCTCTACCAAATCCTAATGTTCTCCAGAGTAGTTCCACAGAAAATCATAGTGTCATCTGAAAATTGAAGGTGTGTAGCTTCGCACGTATCTCTCCCCACTTTTAAACCATATATTAAACCTTTATCCACACGCCTTTTAACTAGCTGATTAAAAGCCTCTATTGCCATAACAAACAAGAAGGGGGAGATAGGGTCCCCTTTCCTAAGGCCCCTACCCATCTTAAAGGGAGCGGATAGGGTTCCATTAACAAGAATCGAAATGTTTGATGTTGAGATACAATACTTTATCCATTCTCTGAAAATAACCTCGAAGCACATAATACTTAGAATACACTCCAAAAAACTCCCATTTAATGTTTATAATCTATTTCTAATTCAGTCTTCCTTATTACTTTCTCAAGCTTTATTAAATTTAATTTATTTCACTAATGAAATTTACATAAAAAAATTATAATAATATTGGAATTTTCTTACTATAGTTTGAATATACATATTATTTTTACCACTCATATCTTTTTTAATTACTTTTTTATATTACTTTGTTTTCTTCAACTTTACTTTACGATGAGAAAAAAAGTTTAGGAAAGTTACAATTTTCCTAGCCTAAATTGAAGTAAAGTTCAAAGAAAACTAATTATATAGAGAAATACAATACAAAAATATTATAAGTAAAAATAAATATTTATAATCATAACTTCAAAACTCACAGATGTAATACATTTGCACCACTACTACTAAGAGGAGGAAAAATAATGATTATGATACTAAAAATGGTAAAATAATAAAAATACCACATTAAAATTTTCAAATCAAATTAGTTATGCTTATATGAAGAGATCATAGCCTTATTTTATCAAGTTTTGGTCATGATGGGTCAAATTATCAATATGGATTGAATTTGTGTCAGGATGTCTTAATATTGAGAAAAACTAACAATATTAATTTAGATCGAGTTATTTTGATTTCGGGTTTGGTTTAATTTATCATCTTGGTCCTCATTACTTTGTGATCATGTTTGCTCATGTTTTTAGTCAATTAAAGTTTGGCTTAGTCATTTCAAGTTTATTTTACTTGTGCTCAATTTAGGATTGAGTTCACGTTAGATTACTTTAGGTTTATATTTACATGAACTTTATGATGACTCAAAAAAAGTTAGGTCAGTTCAGACTATTTTTCAATTATAGGTTAATGGCCCAATGGTTGTATCATATAACTCGTATTGGTTCTAGAAGAATACAAAGAAAACATGCTTAGATTGTGTTTAGTTTAAGGAAACTAAAAAGGAAAAGGAAAGAAAATTAAATAAATTATTTTATTTTCCTTATTTAGTTCTCAATTTTTTTTATAAAAAAAATAGAATTCTTAAAAGTTGTTTTTGGTATTTGGTTTTCTAGAAAAAAAATTTTTAAGGAAAATTTATTATTATTATTATTATTATTATTATTATTATTATTATTATTATTATTATTATTATTATTATTATACTCTTATATTTCTAATAATAAATAAAAAGTTAAAATATTAGTAGAACATGAAAATTTCCACAAATGTTCTAAAAAGTCATAAAAACTCTATAAACTTAATACTAATCTCAAATTATTTTAAAAACAAAAACCAAAATATTTATTTAAAAATTACCATAATTTCTAAAAAATCTATAAATTTACAAAATATTTAATATTCCTTTTCATTTCAAATACTATATAATAGATATTGGAGGAAAACAAATTATGTGGTTCATTACTAATGCATGTGTCATTTCCGTAAAATATCAATAACCCATTAGTCTACCTTTTAGTTTTCTGTTTGGTATAAATATTCAAGAACCCTATTAATAAGAGATAGAGTAAATAGAAATAAAATAAAAAACCACTTGCTTAACTCCACTCCTCTAGGAACTAATGTAAAAATTTAGAGACCAAGGTTCATGCCCAAATATTAGTATATGAAGATCCCCAAAAAAAATATAATAAAGGAAATAGAAAATTCATAGTTATTAGCAACTAATACAATAGGTCAAAGCAATATACTATGATCATTTATAATGTTAGAACCAAGCTCCGTGTACAACCATATAGCTCTATTATCTAGTGTAAGACCAAGAAAGGTTTGAGTAGCACTGATATTTGTTACAAACTTGGTATAGATTTTCATTAAATGAACATCCTTTAATCCTTCATCCTTGTTAATCTTAGAATGCAACTCAACTTTAGTTAAATTGCATGGATTTATTCTACCAAGAGCTACTACTATTGCATCCATCGATTGTTTTAAAGCCTTCATTTCTTCTTATACATAATCTCTCACTTTCTCTTTTTTATGGTTAATGATCTAGATGCACCAGCCAAAGTAGATGGTACTTCATTATGTTTCTCTTGCTCAGTAATTTGATCCTTAACTATTGTTTCCTTACATTCTTGTCTCTCTAGGTGTATACACCTTTATTTTGAACCTAATAAAAAAAATTTCAGTGGCTTAGTACTTGCCAAAAAATATATCTAACATATGTTAATTTAAAATTTAATTGTATTAAAATCATTTGAAATTAGAATGAACCTAGAAAAAAAAAACATATAAGTGAGTACTAATATTTACACAACTTTAGAAGCAAGATGACATATAATTTATCAAATTGAAAATATCAAAAGCTGATAGGGATAATACGAAGTGATAAATCTTATGGGGTTAAGATGTAAAATAGATGTCAACAGATATACATCTCAAAGCATAATTCACAACATTCATGCATTAGCTTACCAAAATTTTACATTATTATCAAGCCATGAAATTAGGAGTGGAAGCTATAAAAATATATAAAAGATATCATCATTAATAATTGCATTACTTATCATACAAAAGAATAAGAGGGTATAAGACTTAATAATATATACCTTTCCCTCATAATTGCATCACCTAATACTTCTACAATGTTCAGTAGCCCAAAAAATGCAACCTCAATTATTGATTGTAAAATTGTGAGAAATAGTATTACTTTAAAAAGTTTAAGAGAATTGTAATCAAAATCTCCAATACAATAAAATCTATAACCTCTTTATAGCTCCATGATATCTTATTCTTACTAGATGTGGCAAATGGATTAGGTTTGTGTTGGGTTAAAATTAGGTTTATTATGTGACTAGGTTGGGTTCAAGTCTAGTGTCCTTCAAGTACGGTTCTAATTAAAATAATAATAATTTGGATTGAGTATGTGTTTTTGGTCAATTTATTTTAGATACGGAGAATATCAAGTCGAATCCAAGTTTAACCCATTAGGTTTTTTCAGATTTGGATTCAATTTGAGTCTACAGACTCTAGCTTAGATTAGGTTGATTTTGGTCTGTCGACTTTAGGTCATATCAGATTTGGACCAAGTTAATACAATTTAAAATTTATATTGAAATTTATTGTTATTAATTTATTATAATGAATAAATTGAGTTTTCTTAGTTATTATTATTGTTATGCTTATCATAGTAATTTTAATCATAACATATGTAATGTTATAACAAATTGTTATCATAATATGTGTAGTAATAATAGTAAAACATTATTATCATTATTATTATAGTTATTTTTATAAATAGAATTATATATATATATATATATATATATATATATATTATACACATAATTATAATGATTTTTATAAATTTTATAACAATTACAATTATCATACTAATTATAAAAATTATTGTTATTATTATTATCATCATCTTTAGAAACATAATAATAATTATTATTAGAAGTACAAATATAAAGTTTATTATTGTTATTATAATAATATATATTATAAATATTATATTTATAATAATAATATTTATGTTTTTAAATATTATAATTATAACATCAATATAATTTTTTATGATATAATCTGATTGATGCGAATATAATATTAAAATAAAGTGAGGAGAACAAATTCTTACTAGTTTTGTTTTGTTTCTTGTTATATGGGTTTCATATATTTTTATGTAAAATTTTATTCATAATATATTTTATTGAATATGTTAAATATAATGTTATCTTCATGGATTAAATTTGAATTTAGTTTGAATCAAATTTAAAATTATATTTAGGTATAGGTTAAGTTCTAGTCGGGTCATTACGAGTTGGATAAGTTTGGATCAAGTTTTTTTTTTTATATGGATTAGGTTCAATTTAGGTTCTTTTCAAATTGAATTATTTTAGATATTGATCATTATCATGTTCGCTAACTTTGAATTAGTTTCATATTAATTCATATTTTTTCAAGATTTTGAATTTAAACTGAATTTAAAATTTTGAATCCAAATTAACTTTGAGATTAGATTATTTGAGGCAAATCAACTTTTTGTGGTATATTCCTCCTTTAATTTAACCGATTTTTACTTAATACCACTATAAAACAATTAATTTATATCAACAGGACCTTATATGTTGGTAAAAGCTATTTTTCTATTGGCAAAAGCTTTTACCGACAGAATTTTTTGTGATAAAACTATGAGTAAAAAGTATGTGCTTAAAAGTTTTACCCACAGATATGTATGATATGTTAGAAATAATTGATAATGCCCATAGATATTTATCTATTAGTAAAACTTATACCCACACTTATATCTATAAGCAAAATTATTGACTAAAAAATAATATTTCTTACTAAAAGTATTACCCACAAAATAATATATGTAACTAAAACTATTATCCATAATACATTATATGTGACTAATAGTATTATCCACAAACTTATATATGTGATAAAAAGGAATTAACCACACAATCATATCTATGAATAAAAGTATTAGCCACAATATTATTGCTAAAACTATTGCCAACAATATATATTGTTGGTTATACATATTTTAACCCTGTACATAAATATACATTTATATCAATTGGTAAAAACTTTACTGAAACGTACAAGATTTATTGATATTACCTGTTACCATAATATCCATATGTAGTAACAATTTATTCACTTGTAGTAATAATTTATCCTCATATAAAATTAACTACACCATACATAATTATCATTGTGTAGTACAAAATAGTTAGTTGTTTAGCTCCCAAAGCCATAGTAGTCCTCTAAGTATAATTCTATATATACAACTTGTAAGATAAGATATTATACAAAAATATCTTCATACACTTACATACAAAAGCATTAAAAATCTTTGTAAGTTGACAAGCAAAAGTACTGAGCGTCTCTGTAAACTGACATATATACAAAAGCACTGAGCATCTTCATAATTTGATATATAAAAATATTGATCATCTTCATAAGATAACGAACAAAAGCATCAAGCATCTTCATAAGCTGACTCAAAGAAGCATATTTATAAATACATCAAACATCATCTTCTTCTTTCTCATATTTAGTGTCATCCTTTTTATTCTTGTCATCCTCCATTTGATAATAATCATCAACATGCTTTCCCTAAAAATACTTAATAATATTAATCTAAAATCATATCAAAAAACTAGATAGTGAGGGTATTTTAAAGCTTTCTAAAAATATTATATTACCTTAAAAATATATTTTATATAGTTGGAGATAGAGAAGGTGAAACCAGCAATTTAGAGAGCTACATAATATATTCATAAGTAAAATCATCTACAATCTATATGAATGGTTGATACAAATACAACATATTGTAGCTAGTTAAGTCTTGATACCTATACCAATTGTATGAAAATTTTGATTATATCATACATTCTATTATTAGTTATTATTTCAATAGTATATATATATATATATATATATATATATATATATATATATATATATATATATCTTCTCAACTATAATTATAGCAAATACATATATAATAGATGAGAAATTGAAGACCAAGCTTTCAACTCAGTTGGCAATTTAGTAGTCAGTAATACTAATAGCGGTAACAAAATAAATAATTCTTGACAAATTAGGATAACTAGAAAAACTAAGTGAAAAAAAAATTATTGGCCAGCTAGGACTAAGTGGAGTGGAATTGGCACAAAAGAGGAGATACATATATTGCTACTGCTATGAAAAAATTCATTGTAGTCAATAAAAAAAAGTCATATATACACTTGTTGGAAATAAGAACACTTGAGAAATAATCAATTTAAAACAACTTTGATACTCTTATCAGATAAACTAATTATTTATTAACATAGAAATGTAGAGTCGGAAACATGTGGAAAATAGAAAAAACAAGTTAACATGGGGAATGGAGTAAATTAGAGAATTATTGTTTAAATAAATATTTATAACAAAACCTAACACACAAAAGTTCTCGAATAGATTTTGAGAACATCACATGAGTTAATTAATTAAAGACACATTCCCCTAACTACTTTCCCTTTTATTTATTAAATTTCTCATGTTTTTAATGTCTATTTTTTTATATTACTTAAGTTACTATTCTTTTGATATGGGATGCAAATCAAGTGTAGAGATAGGGAATTGTGTTGCGGTTGGTAGTTAGGGGGATATTAATTACAAAGGATAGATTGTGATACCTAGACATAACATTAAGTGTTTATTGTAAGGTTACCAATTTGATTTGGGGAAAACAATCAGATATTGGTTGGGTATTAGAAGAGGATTTACCACACTATATAGTGATGTTAGGTCCATCAAAAAGTGGAAGAAAAAGAGGAACCTATTGCATACACAAGAAAGAACCTTAAGGTAGTAGAAATAATTTTTTAGATCTCAATAAATCAAAATTATACTAATTTTGAGAATTAGATGAAAGATATAGATACCATTATTTTTAAGATAAAAATGGGAGTATATATGGTATTTTTAGGCATTCCCTCTTATTTTCATATCTGATTTGTAGACTAAAATAGGTGGGATAGGTTACTGAGTTTTTGATATGTTTGCAAGGTAGGGTTGGGAGAGGGTTTTCACAGTTAACCATAACTACAAAGGGAAATTGCTAAAGTACAAGTGACAATAAGGATCTGATGTATCTTATATTTGATGTTTTTCTTACTTTTGTAACCCTCATTTTTCCATTTAAGTAGTGGGTATACTATTTTCCTATCATGGAATGTAAGGGGTGGATAAGATATGTTTGTGTGAGTGTTTTATTTCTAGGGTAACATTAAAAATTTTAAATGGTGGTTGGTTTTCTAACTTTTTGTAGCAATAACCGATGGTTACTGATTATAGTAGTCATGATCGATGATACAAATTCATTTAGCTTGTTTGTGACAAAAGGGTTTTCCTACCCAATTTTGTAAATTTAATATAATATTTATTTTTTACTTTACTCTAGGTATTCCTAGTTGGTATTGTAATTATTAGTCTCAATATATATAATACTTTTACTTAGACTAAAAAAGAAAAAAATTAATAACAACACATAACTTTTGTCATTTAGGAATTATGGTGTAGTGAAACCATACCATAGCTACCCAACCTAATCTTTATATGACCCCTAATGTTCTTTTTTATTCATTTTTGCACTATTTTAGTGGTAGAAAAAAGATGTACCAAATATTGATGTGTTTCCTAAGAAATGTAAAATGATTATCAACATTTACTAAGGAACTTACTTGATTCTCCAATAATATATGCATTATACCAGTCAGATATCCTACTTGGTCTTTAGTCTAAAGGAGATCCTTTTCTAACCTCTCAACTTTAGACTCAGATTTGATCCTTTTAGATTGCTCCTCCTCAAAAGCTCATCTTTCTTTGTGGGATCGTGGAACTCTTACACCAAGACCAAATGTTTTTACATATCCATTCCTATCTTCTCCCACCACCTTTTTGAATATTTCACTTTGAGCATTAACATTAGATCCTTCTGGAAGTGTAGTCATCTTATTTTGTTGTAGTAGAAGCATTATTAAGCTTAGAACCCTTTTTTTATTCATGACTTTTCAACCATATTTCCAATTCATCGGGTTCTTTCACCATTTTTTTCCTAATCAAAACACATACACAAAATTGTATATTAAGTATACAAGGTAAAATAAAGTTGGTATTTCCTAGATGAATTAATCATGTACCTACCTTTTCTTCCACTCGAATGCGTGCAAAACTATTTGAACTAGCATATGAATTAATCCCTCTTTAACTTCTGTCCTAAGCAATATGAGGAAAAAAATATTAGTATAAAAATAAACTAATAGAACTATCATAATAATAACCTATTTTTTTTAAATAATTAAAGGAGGAATCACTACTTGCCTTTAAGAGATTCCCAAAACTTTACCATCTTTAACCACATAGTCTTGAGTATTTCCTTTGGCCAAGAATGTATTGCATGATTGTGTGTTTTTCCATCAAAATTAACCACCTTCAACTTAAAATTATGATGTCTCCAAGCTTTATGGATTATACCTAATTCCCACTTATATGGTTCTCAATTTTCAAAAAAGTAATAAGAGATCTATAAAGGGAGAAAATAAAATAGAAAATAAAAGCTATATAATAGATATAATAAAAATAAGAAATCTAATAAAGTAAATATTGTGATAATATAGCTTTGCTTCCTCCCAAATTGAATTTGGATATGTCCTATCTATCTTTCTCTAATCCCAACGATCAAGTAGCAACCACCTAGGATCCCATGCCAAGTAGCTTAGAAGTGTTGATAATTGCCTAGCTGAATCACCAATTGGTTGAAGATGTTCATTGACATCCACATACTTATCCTTTTTTAACACTTAGTCTTGTTACATCCAAGGCCCTTTTCATTTCTCGGCATTGTATCTTAAAATCCTCTTCTATTTTTGGTGTTATAGCCACATAAAAATTGCATTCTTGGTTTGTAAACATCATTGACTTCTATTATAGATGACACAATGTTGGATTGGATAAACCCAGAACTATGTCATTGCCTAACAACAACAATAAAAGGGAAACTAATTTCTTCATTTTCAACATGGAGAATGTGTTAATAAATGGAAAAGTAAAGTTACAACATACTAAATTATATGACTTACACATGTTAGTATTGGGAATTCTTAAAGGATCGTACATTATCATTTCATTTAGACTATTAATCTTTGAGCAATAATATTCTTGTCTATGATGTTCCCCTTAAAAGATGAGAAACAACTAACAATAAATGATAGAAATAATCTTAAAAGACATAAAAATAATAAAATTCTACCATTAAATGTTGTTTCCTAAATAATTTTCATATTACAAGACCATCTATTACCATACAAATAGGATTTTAAACTTACCCATGTGACTAAGTAACATGAATAACCTATTAATGGTTGTTTCCTCAGTAGTTTTCATATTTTTTTATCCTTTATTGCCCTCCTAATTGAAATAAATTGAATGTAATAAAAACTTAGAATAAACTCATGTCTTTGATTATTGAATGTAGTATTTAAACATAATAAAAATAAATATATACCAAATTCAGCTCTTGGAGATCCTTCATTTGGTGACATAGGCGTGAATAGTTTGTGCTTAATTGATGAATATGTGGATGGATCGATTGCGATCACTTTCTTTAGCCTAGGAGTATGTCTTATTGCTTCATTTGATTATCCTCCGATTGGACATTTTTGAATTCTAGATGTTGTATAAAACTTCTTGCATAAACAATACAACAATAATGATGAATTAATAATGCTACAACTTAAAGCTACTTCAAAAATTAGTTACATACAACATGGCAACAACTAATTTTGCTGTTCAAAAATTGAAAACAAATAAAAGAAGATAATGCTACTAATGTGTAGGTAATAGTCATTGATAGCCTCTATATATTCTTTTAACAACATATAAAAACTCATAAGCATTTATACATATAATGTCCATTCATATAAAGTCTTTTCATCTTTTATAACTATTAGCTAAGAGTTTGGATACAATTTCTCAACTCAAAATTAATGAACTCACTTACTTATAGAAAAATGACAAAAAAAATAATGACGAAATATGGACTGATAACCATTTATAGTACTACTAGAACAAAAAAAAAAGAAGACAAAAAAATAATAATAGTGAAAAATTTACCTCCAATTGTCCTTAACTTCTTGTAGTTACTTTCTTCTTACTCGATGCCTTTTGCAAAGACGACATAGAAACCTAGTAACATAAAAATCAGAATTAGTATCTAATTATGTTTCCATATCCAACTTAGAAATCAAAAACTAATATATGAAAAATAAAATTTAACCAACAACCATTTATATTGCTAAGAAAATGAAAGTACATAAAAGTAAACAAAAAAGAATGAAAGATTTACCACTAATTGTTCCCGACTTATTCTAGTTATTTTCTTTTTTGCTTGATGCTTTTTTCAAACACGACATGACAACATAGTGACATACAAAGTATAATTAGTATATATTTTCATTCAACATACTATATTGCAAATGATAATTAGAAATATTTAAAGATGTACAATACAAAATATTTTAAGCATAAGAAAAATAAATACTATTAAAAACTTAAAGTTTCATCTTCATAACCAAAACACATAAATATAAAATTACATTCTAACATTATAGCTAAAATTAGATAAAGATACATACTTCTAACACTACTCGGTATCATAATCATATAAAGTTTCATTTTCTTCATCACTTTGGGTATTATATTCTTCAATTTCTTCATCATCATTATTACCTTTTATCATAGAAAATAAATCTTCTTCTTCTTCTTCTTCTCCCATAATAGTAAAATCATCTGCACCTAAATCTGTAGGCATACTAGTTTGTCCATAATCCACTTCAGGTATGAGATCATCTTCTATTTCAAACAAGTTTATTGGCTTAGTGAAATTGACAACATGCCAACTTCTTTATTTAGAATATGGGGTATAGAACACCTGCAATGCTTGAGATGCTAGGACAAAAGGTTCATTTGTTTTCAAAATCACCTTTAAATTAACAAGAGTAAATCCAAGTTCGTCTTCCTTAACTCCTTTACTAGGATCAACCCAATGGCATCGAAATAAAATAACACTCCTTCCACAAAGATAAGTTAACTCAATAAGTTTAGTCAAAACACCATAGTATGATATGCTCCTAATATCTGTGTTTCATTAAATAGAACGTCAGAGTTTTGAGTTTCACTCCTCTTATCAATGCCTTTCATGTGCCACTTGTATCCATTGCAAGTTATTTTAGTCATTATCTTTATCAACATGCTTGGAGCACTAAGAATTATTAGATCCTCCATAACACATGCTTCATTTAGTAGATGCTTGGAGACCTAATAATTAATAACACTCATTGAACAAAAAGATGTATAACCAATGATATAAACATAATGAATATAAGTATCAACATACATTCATTGCAAACCATTCAAGGAACTTTCTTCTATGGATGTCATCAATCATATTTGACATGTGTTGGTATTCAATTTTTATGATAACATAATTTTCTTTGGAAGCAAATGATAAAGTTAGAAATATATATGAAATGATTAAAATAATTACTCAAAGTGAATTATGACTTACTGTGAAAATACTGTAACTTCATCACAATTTGCAAGCACATAACTATGTTATTCCTCAATCAACATATATTCCGGTTGTACATTTTTATTCTTAGACATTGCATGAGACTTTAAGGAAAATATAGGCCACCTATTATGCAATTCATTATCATCATTATTATAATTTTGTGTGGACCTATTTTCCTTTGTTTGAAAATCAGGAAAATATCTAAAACAAAATGTTAGACATTCTTCTGCAATTGATCCTTCAGGATGGCCTTTATTACTAACATACATTTTTAACCTCCTTAAATACCTATAACATTAGTATCATATTAATAAAATAATATAACCATAAGCTTGATCTTCCATTAAAAATAATAAATAAAATACTAGAATGTACATACCTTTCCACACGATACATCCAATGGTAAAATACTAGACCTGTAATGATTGCCTCCTTAGCCAAATGAATAACTAGGTGCACCATGATGTTATATAAAGAAGGAAAATAAATGTGTTCCATATGACAAAGTGTGAGAGCGATGTGATCCTTCAATATCGCTAAGTCTTGGGTCATTGCATCTTTCAAGCAAAGTTCCTTAAAATAATTACTTAGTTCAATCAAAACCTTGCTCACATCCTTATTCCACATTTTTCTTAAAGCTAGTGGTAATAGTTGTTACATTATGATGTGATGATCATGAATTTTTAAGCCAGAAACTTTTCCATCAATAAATCGCCTTATGAAGTTTGTAGCATACCCATTTGGTACTTTTATAGAACCTAATGTGCTTAGTATTTCCTCCTTTTATTTTTGGGTCAATGTGAAGCATGCTAGAGGTAGATATATTTTATCTTCTATTTCAATTCGTTGCAGCTCATGTCTTATATCCTTTACTTGCAAGTTAAGCCTTAACTATAAGGTATCCTTAGTTCTCCCTTCAATGGCTAAAAGAGTGCCAAGTAAATTCTTAGAAACATTCTTCTCCACATGCATCATATCTAAGCCGTGATGTAGTAGAAGATGCTCCCAATATGGAAGTTGGAAGAATATACTTCTCTTCTTCCAAGGCCTTTTTTTAATCCTCCCTTTTCCTTTTATTATAATTATTAGAAGATTTTCTAAAAATGACATCAATTCCATTCATTTGGTATAACAATTTTATCCCAGAATATGATGTAGGAGGAGGTTTGAGTTTTGCTTTTCCATTAAAGGCCCTTTTGCTATGTCCAAATCTGTGATTAGAATCCAAGAAGTGGCAATGGCTCATATAACATATTTTTTTCTTCCCCTCAAATATTTGAAGCAGGTATCTATATTACAATGTGGGCATGTAACTTTTCCTTTAGTTTTCCATCCCGATAACTTGCCATATGCTTGAAAGTCATTCATGGTATTGATCAAGGCACCATGAAGAGAGAAAGTTTCATTTTTTGAGGCATCATAAGTCTATAATCCTACCTCTTAAAAATCCTTTAACTCATCAACTAATGGTTCAAGAAAAACATCAATGTCATTCCCAAGTGCCTTTGGGCTAGGTAAAAGTAATGAAAGAATAAAGTACAATAGTTTCATACATAACCATGGAGGTAAGTTATAAATCATTAATACAAGTTGCCAGATACTATATTAAGTACCCATCATGCAAGCCTGAAATTTCTTGGATCACTAGCAAACTCTGAGTACTTAGCATCAAAATCTTTACAAAGATAAGAGCCCGCTAGATGTCTGAGCTTACCATCTTTTTTTCCAATCCTCTTCATGCCATCTCATTAAAGGGGTTATTTTTTGTGACGTAAACAACCTATTAAGCCTTAGGATCAAAGGAAAGTATCGTAATACCTTTGAAATAACCTTTTTACCACTAGCTAATTTCACCATAGTTCCATCATTGGAAAATTTTGATCTTAAAGCATTACAAATGGGGAAATTATCTAAATCAATCTTTTCCTTCCTAAAAAGTACATACTCATTTAGACACGCATCAATTTTCTCATAACCAAGTCCATGTTTTTTTATAATCCCCTCCACTTTCCTATGAGAGTTTGGCAATGTTGATTCTTTAGAAAGAGCTCTTTTAAACAATTTCACTAAGATATCAAAGGCAACATCGGTCACTCCATATAAAAAATTTTAGATGATACATTTCAACAATGAAGGAGAGTTTACTAAAATCTTCACAACTAGGACATAATGGTTGCCCTGCATCTTCAATCAACTTAAAAAACACATAATCTTCATCATTAGGACCTGGAGAACTGCTAGTTACCTTGTGAAATTCAAAAGTATCTCCTACCATCTCAAGAACATCATCACATGAACCATTATACACTGCATCAAACCCCATATCATCATCAAGCCCCAAATCTGAAATTTCATTATCTTCATTACCCCTTTGTTCCCTATAAAAAAATCCAAACAAACCTTTGATAGTCTATATCCATATCTCTCCTTATAAGATAACTCTAATCATATTTCTTTCATAATAAAATTGATTTTCACAATTCGAGCATGGACAAGCAATAACATTTCCATTGATGATTGAGGTTGCAAATGCATAGTCAAGGAATGTATCTAATGCTATTTTGTAAGTATTTTCTATTCTACTTAGTTTCGCCCAACTCTTATCCTTAAATACATCTATGACATCAAGTTCCTACATATTTTTCAACAAGCAGAGACATCAAAATAATGAGGAAAATAAGGACAAAGGCTAACAATGAAGACTAGTTTTTTATAGCACACAATGTGTGTAGCTTTATATATTATAGTTATAATTATAATACATCTACAATTTAATTATAGGTGATGCTACCTAATCCTCAAACCAAAAAGTGTCCCTTGCATGTTTGGTGAAGTGATTTTTTTTGCATCAATTGAACAGTGATTAAGCATGGTAACAAATAGAGATAACATCATAAAATTAACAAGAAGTCAGAAATGATAACGACCAACCAATTCAATAGGGAAAAGATAGATTGATAAATATCTAAAATTGTATCTTAAAAGCCCAAATGACATTCAGCAAAGAAATTTGATCAATAAATTTGGATAATACTCAAACTCCAATTAGACAAGTGTAGAAAAGTATATATAAAAAAATAAAAGAGTACCATTATGTACATATGACATTCAATCATAAAAGAAGAATCATTTATAAAAAAAAAATTATGTTGCATATTCTAAACCAATAAAAAAAGATAATATAGCTACATTACACAAAATCTAAGAGATAGATATTGTTTTAGATTCAAATATCATCAACACAAAAGCAAATAAAATATTTTATTCAAATAATTATTCTAGTGAGAAATATTCCATGGATTCTTAATGTTTAACAACCATTATGTACAACCATGTTTACTAAGAAACAACAAGCAATAATTTCCTACCACATTACCACAAAGAAAGAATAATTTCTAATAAGAAAACGATTCATAACCACTTAAGTGTTGACCTCCCTAACTTCACCTATAAGCAAGAATAGCTTAAAAGGAAGATAACTTCTAGTGAAAGAGGAATTAACAATTTACAAGCATGTTAAAGCTTTTACAAAAATTATATCACTTTTATAATTGAATCCAACCCCCTTTTCTAAATTATTGGTAACCATAATAGAAACTCAAAGAGACATAAGCACCAACCAAATATGATCAGCAAGAACAAAACTAAAATAGGAACCCACCCTATGGGTTGTTAAGACCTAATGCTCCATATACCTCCCTATGATGAGTAAAAGATATAATGTCATCAACAATGGCTAAGACAAAATAAGAAAAGTCAAAACACTCTCCCAATACCAATTTAGTCCTCCTTGCTAGCTCCCCCAAAAACCAAAAGAATATTAGGACATTGTAGACACAAAAGGGAAAAACCAAGCACCTTAGGCTATAAAGCATTAGCTTTGATCACTTCCAGTTCAAAAGCCTTAGAAAATATTCATAAACCCACAAATCATACAAGCAAACTATAACCAGATCAACACCTTAAGTAAAATGACAAAAGAAAAACCAAAAAACTATAAAATGGTATATACATTGGGCTTTCAGGATCCACTAGAGTGCCTTCCTAGATTACTAATAAAAAAATGTAAATATTAGATTAGAAAAACTATTTGAAACATAAAAAATAGAAAACAAGTAAATTTTATGAAAAATCACTTATAAAATTAGGGTTTACAACCCCAAAATGTCTAATCAATCAATTTCATAGAATTGATCCAAATGATAAGTTAAAAACTCAATTTAATTGATTTTAAATCAAAACTAGTTGATTTTAACTCAATTTAATTGATTTTAGAAACTATTCCCAAAAATTAGGGTTTTAAAGCCCAAAATATAGATCTGAACAATATAAATAAATTAATCTAGATTGAAGGTGTTAAAATACAATTAAGGTCGTTTAAAATAATTCTATAAAATCAATTTCAAAAGAAACAACTATACAAATGAAAATTTCTATAATTTCATTTGGAAGTTTAGGTTTTATGCCAAAAAATATAGTTCAGTCAAATTTTATTAATTTATTTAAATTGAATGTTTAGAAATGTAATTATACCTATTTTATAACATATTGTATATTCAATTGATTAAAAACAATAAAGAAAATACCCAATTTCACATAATTAAGGTTTTTGAGCCCGGACAACATATGCAATCAAGTCTTACTAAAATATTTAAATTCATGGTTTAAAAATGAAATTGAACATAGTCTTTTACAAATTGTATAATCAATTTAATAAAATAACTCAATTACACAATTTATAAATCCGCAAGAATTTTGACCTAAAAATCAAATTCTGATTAATTTCACACAAATTTCTTGAATTGATAATTCCATTATGAAACTAAGTACATTTCAAAGTATAAAACATAATAAAAATATCTAAAATAACTTAATCAAACCAATCCGAGATATCTAGAAGTAACCACGTAAAAATTTCCAAATTTTAGAAATCAACATATACCACACAATTAGCCCATCCAATTCATATATATATACTCAATTAAATAACTAATTTAGCTTAATTAAAGATAATTCTTTCAAAATGAATTAAAATAAAAGTTAGGGTTTGGGGAAAATATACCAAATGAATTCAGCCAAAACAATGTGGGTGAAGGGCGGTGGAGCTTCTTCGATTGGAGAGGACCACTTTTCGATGGCAAAGTGATGGAGGTGGCAGTTAGATAGTGGTGCGCCGCTACTATCTTAGTGCGCTCCTGGCTCCGCTACTACTACTGCTTCACTGATGGTGGCGTGCTGCCGTCAATGACGACAAGCGAATGAGCTGTAGGTTGTGGTTGTGTGGTCGAGCGGCGGCAAGGTGGTGTCATGGTGGTGCTGTGGTCAATAAACTAGAGGAGGGAGGGAGTAGGGGAACTCTAGCTTTGGGTTTCCTAGATAAAAAAATAAGAATGGGAAGAAGAAAGAGACATAGATGAGAAATTAAGGAGGGGGTGGGGGCAGTCGGTACACATGTAACCGATATATTTTTTTAAACTAAAATATCTAAAAGGGGTTATATCAAAAATATGATTTCAAGTAGATTAAATTTAATCGAAAAATTTTGTAAACAACTTTTCAAGAAGAAACAAAAGACTTATTTGATGAAAGCTTTTATTTAAAATAAATCAGAACACTTATTAAAATAGAAATTTGATTTAAATTAAATAATCCAATTAAAATAAAATTCAATGTTAAAACTCATAAATCAATAATAATATTTATAAAAATTAGGGTTTTAAGAAGTGTGGTATTACACTATGTACAATGTTCCTCGAACCCCCAACTCCTAGACCGGTTTATGAGACCCCTGTCCTAGGTTATTCGAAACGTGACTTACCTAATTATTATTTTTATTATGATATTTATTAAAATAATTCTTAAAATAATAATAGTTATTTATTATGTTTAAGGAAATTGAATTTAAAAAATATTAGATTTTACAATAACTATATAAATAACTATAATAATATTAAGCTCAAAAAGATCTAACAACCAAGGGTACAACGCCCCCTTAGACCCCTATTGCACCTATTAAGCAATGAGGCCCCATCATATAAGTCATTTGCAACACAAATTGATTGATTATTACTTTTGTTATAATTTTTATTGTTTTAATTATCATAGTTATTTTATAATAATATTAACAATAACTATAATGCTAATTATAAATCTGGTTATTCATTTTATTATTAGTATTTCATATAAAAATTAGCAATTATGGTAATAAGAGAAGTATCTCATATATAAGAGGAATGAATGTGTTTTGCTAAGGAATATAACAATAGTTGAAACATTTATCTTCCTTATATACTAATACCAAGAGATATATGATTAAGTATTATTTTTGTTGGTATAATTCTATTAATACCCACAGATATAAAAGTAGGTAAAATATCTGTTGGCATAATATACTCTTGCCAACAAATAAAAAAAAATTAGGGAAAAAATTTCTTCATTGTCCACAAAAATATAACTGTTGGTATTAGTAACTTTTGCCAACAGAAAAAAAATATGTGACTACATTTTTGTTGGCACAAGTAATATTTTGTAGTGTATTTTGGTCATGGAATCTATATTGACCAAAGCACACACAAAGGTACAATTATAGACATAAAAAATAGAGGAGAGAGAGAAAAAGGAAGATAGAGGGAGAGAGAGAGAGAGAGAGAGAGAAGACTCCTTTAGGGATGAAAATAGATCGGGCACAGATTAGATATCTCCTATAAGTTACCCAAACTTGATAAGAAAACTTATACCCATATTTTTATCCAAAATCGATAGATATTTTGTTTTTCTCCTCTATATCCATATCCGTTTATATATCTATCGGATAAAACCCATCAAGTTTAAAATAAAAATCATTCAATGTTAGATTTATGTACTTAGAATGTTAGAATTTAATTATATATTTAATTTTATCCCTAGAAAGTATATTTAAGGTTATATAAATGAGGCTAGAAATGTAATCTCATATCGGGTAAACGGATGCGTGTATAGGTATTTGAAGATTTCTTACCTATATCCATACCCAAACTCGAGGGATATTTCTCCTCTTCCTCCATATTCATTTATCCATATCTATTTACATATTCAGCAACCGTAGTCTTCACTTTTTCTCTCCTTTAGTTATAAATAATCATTAATCATCTACTTAGCTCTTCTTTATTAGCACACAACACCACATATTCCTATCTTTTCTTTTCTAGTTTCTTCTTATTGATCATCATCTTCTTCCTTATTTCTACATTTTTCTTCAACCATGGTTGTAGATCTCATGATGATGGCCTATGGTCATGGTGAAAGTTATCCCCACCTCCTACTTCTAATATTATCAAAAAAAAAAAAAACAAGACATGAAGGAAAAGAAGGAAATGATAGCATAATTAGTGAAGTCGGTGGAATCAAAAGCATTGAGAATTTCATTCACTTACTCTCTAAAATAAAAGAACAACAACAATAAAAATGCCAAAATAAATAATAATGGAAGAAAAACATATCTCTTCAGCTCATATATGTTACAAGGAGATAGTTTTGATTTAAACTTCCAAATTGTTGCAGATGATTCCATTTTGAGATTTAAGAAAGTAAATCCACTACTTGGCGAAACCTAAACCCATGTCTCCATCATAATATTTCTATGATTCATAATAGGTCAATGGATAAATACTAGAGCAATTCATGGGGGAAGACTAGAAGGGATGAAGACAAGGTCAATGGAGGAAGGTTGGAGCAATTGATTGCAGAGGTCAAGACTGAAAAATATTTCATGACTTTTTCCTTTAATTCTTTTGATTTCTTGGGGGGATAGGTTATTATAACTTTCTCTCTATTTTTTCTTTCTATTTTATTTCTTTTTAAATTTTTAAGCAGCCAAACACTATAAAATTATTTCATAGCATTTCACCCTTTTCCTAGTAGCTTTTCACAAATCAAACACACCCTTAGATTTCTTGTGGGTCTTGGTGTTACTATATATATATATAGCTTAGTAAATTATTTTTACTTTATAAATAAAATATTTTATATTTTATGTATATATTAATTTTTGACATAGTCTATATTAAATTAGATATAGAGACTTTAGCCATAAAATGTATATTATATGGTAATATGTAAGTAATTAAGTATAAACTTAATCTCTCTACATAAATCTTGATGGTAGGATTATAATTAAATAAGTATGGATGCTAGTATGTGTGATAAGGAAATACAAGAGATAATAAATGAATTATTTAATTAATTTATATTTCAAAATTTTCTTTTAATATAAGGTGGGAAAAGTAAGGAGTTGCCTATAATAACCCCACCCCCACTTTTTCTTAATAAGGAGCACAATAGGTGCTATCATTTTGGTTCTTCTTTACATAAAATAAAGTTTCTAAACATACACACATACGTTCATTAGATATAAAAATAGAGGAAGGCTTCTTCTTCATAATTTTACTTGATTTCTATGTAAAATCAAAGAGGATGAAGAAATCCAAAGAAGGAATCTACTCTCGCACCTCATAAGAAGTAGATACCATTAGGTTTGAGGAAAAAGAGAGTGAAACCATTAAAATTCAATTACGGTGATCATATATTACATTTCTAGTTTAATTAATTTTGTCAATGGCCGGAGGTAAATTTCTAATAATCTTTAACAAGCATTATTTAGTTGAATTTTGCATATTGAATGCTTGTATTGTGTGTTAGGTTTTTGCATGTTTGTCTTTAGATTGTGTATGAATTGTATATATTAATTATTGATTATAATGCATGCCATAAATTATTTATTACACTTGGAAGATCATGGGTAAAGGAAAGAAAATTGGACGAGGCATAGATTTTTGTTGGCGTCAAAGGTGAGTAGTGGTGAAGAAAAAAGAAGAGGTAGAGATAGCATGGTGAAATGATTTTTGAAAGTGATCTCTCCAACGAGTGGAAATAGTCTTCAATAATTTAAAAAGTTAAATAATGTAAAAAGAAAATATTCTATTGTACTAAACATAGACAAAGATTATACTAATCCCCATCTATATCCATAAAAAAAATTAAAAAAATAATCTTGTTAAAGCATAGATAGTGATTTTAAACTATAAATGCCTTTTATACTTTTTTCCTTTGTGCTAATACAATAGATGGCGGTTATACTTCTCCAACCATTGTCTATTTCTTCCATCCTTTTTTTTATCATGCTTATTTTATTTACTATATATATATATTATCAATTACGTTCATTTTTTTTATTAGTGTGGAATTGGTTATATTGTTATTGTTAAAAGCCGAAGCTAAGGCATGTTTCATAGGGCTTACTACTATGTCTAGATTCACCCATATAGTGTTGGAGTATGGTTCCACAAGCATGGTGCACCTCTTGAACAAGTAAGTAATAGGTTAAGCCTAACACCCTATGACATCAGTCTCGCCTATTCTCAACCTCTAGGGTTTTTCCCTTGGAAACCCTAGTTGGGCCTATGTGACCCAACCTCGTCTCACTTACCTTACCATTACTTATTCTTCACCTCACATCTCACCCTTATTAGGTCAAACCCCAATGCATATCCCTTTACTCCTCGATCTCGCATGTGGCCGGCAAAACCCTAGTTGGCCACATCAAACCCTAGCACCTTACTTCTTCCACAAGTAACCTCTCTCTTTTCATCCCCAAGTCTCTTTTTTTCACATGGAAACCCATACTCATCTTTTATATAATAGAATTCTCACTCTTAACCCATACTCCACCCTTCCTTAATCATACTTACTTTTACACTTCCCAAATTTTCACTTTCTCCCCAAAACCCCTAATCGGGTCCCTCATACACCCTTGCACCAACCTACATACTATTTTTCACCCCAAGTCTCCAATCACTCCACAACTCTCCCATTCTCTTATTTACACCCAAATTCAACTTTTCTCACGTATGATTCACCCCCATGCAATATTTAGTCACCCCATGCAAACACCCCAAGTCACCATGCAAATTTTAAGACTCCCATGCATGGTTCCCAACTCTCATTTATTTTGGACATTCCTCCCACTTAAATCTTCTCTCATGGATCATGAGGTACTTAGGTCAACCCCATATCCCCCTTAGTGAACTCACTTCCCATTCCTTTCTTGTTATCCTTTTATTACCAAGTCATATTACCAATTACCCTAACATGCATGTCCTAGAGGGCCGTAACATAACACATCCAAAACAACTTACGTATACATGTCATGCTCATGTCATAGAAAGCACATACAACATACCTCAATCTCCAAGCTGCGCTACACATAAGACAAGTTATCCACAAATCATATAATACATGGCATAGCATGGCATACACAACATTCAACACATCCATGTCACACATAGCACAAGGCCATAGCTTCGTCCTTACCTAAGGCGACGCCGGGCTTGGAGCACGCTCCTCTAACTCCTTAGGGCTTTGGTTGGGATTACCTATCAAAGGGGAAAAATTCTAAATATTAGTTTCCCTTGATAGTACCATCATCCCTTATTCTAGTTTAGGAGTAGGGTTCTTATTACTAAAGAGGGTATTATACAAAAACTAGGGTTTTTATCTTAAATTTAGTATACTAAATATTACTAGTCAAAAAGTATTTATTTTTGATACGTATTGTTACCCTTATGCTATTAGACCTGTTAGCTCTATTCTTATAGTAATAGTGTTCATGCCAACTATAGGAAAATAGTGATAGTATTAATAATAAAACTAATAATAGTGACACTAATGTTTATAGTGATAGAAACCCTAGCGTTTTTAAGGCTAAGTCTAATAATAGTGTTAGGGTTAAAATAATAATATAATAATTACAATACCAACAAGTATAGATATTCCTAAAGATAAAAATGATAAAAATTATATTTTGAATAATAATAGTATGCGGGTTCAAATGTTTTTGTCATAATAATAGGAATGAAATAATGATAATGGTAATAATAGTAATAACTAATAATGATACCATAGTAATGATGTTAGTGTTAAAGGCATTAGGAATAATATTAAATGGTAAGGTGCTAAGGTTCAAGTATTCTTCTTATTTAACAACAACATGGTAACACACCAACTTTGAGTTAAATACATTGATAATAATAAAAGTAGTAGCACTAATAACAATAAGGATAAAGGTCTTAAGTATAGTAAGAATAATAATAATAATAATAGTAATAATAATAATAATAATAATAATAATAATAATAATAATAATAATAATAATAATAATAATAATCAAATAAGGTTAGGTTAAGTAATAATAATAATAATAATAATAATAATAATAATGATAATAATAATAATAATAATGATAATGGTAGTAATAATAGTAGTAGTAGTAGTAGTAGTAGTAGTAGTAGTAGTAGTAGTAGTAGTAGTAGTAGTAGTAATAATAATAATAATAATAATAATAATAATAATAATAATAATAATAATAATAATAATAATAATAATAATAATAATGTTAAGTATAATAGAAGGTAACAATCGAAGGAATGATTGTATTAGTAAGAAAATAATAACATTAATGATGGAGATAATAATAGTAATAATAATAATAATAAAAGTAATAATAATAATAATGATAATAATAGGTATAATATCATTAATATTAGTTAAAATTATTAGCAGTTATGTAAAACAGATATTAGGGTTTGGGTAAGTGGGAAACCACCTAAGGTTGGCGGTGGCGCATGGCGGCGACGACGGCGGCGGTGGAGGAGGAAGAGAAAGTAAAAGTTCAAGGTGGAGGTTGGATGGGAGGAGGAAAAGAGAAGTTTGAGGTGGGGGAAGAAGCAGCAGGTGAAGAGGAGTGGAATGAGGGTGGTGGCGTGGCAAGAGGTGGCGGCGCGTGTTGTTGGCGTGGCGGCCGAGGGTGGTGGAGAGTGGTCGAAAAGTAGGGGAGATGAAGTTGTGGAAAGGTAGGGGAGGGTCTGCTGGACTTTTTGGAGGGTGGTGGAGGTGTTGGCAGGGGCGGAATTGGCGGCGGAAGGCGGTGCAAGGGGCGGCAATGGCTGAAGGTGGTGGTTTCGGGATGGGAACTTGGCATGGCTAGGGCGGCACGTGCAGGGCAAGGCGGAGGATGGTGGTGACTTGGTTTTATCGAGGGAGGTGCAGGGAAGATCCCGGTAGGCAGCGGTGGTGGCGGCAGCGGCAAACTTGACTTTTTGAGGCGGTGGAGAGGCAGGGTTTCGGGGCAAATTCGAAAAAGGGAGCTGATTATGGCTTCCAATGGGGGGGGTATTTATAGGCAATTGGGAGGGGAAAACGACAAGGGAAGAAAGAGACGAGCGAGGTAGGTGTGGAAGGACCACCGGCCGGCGGTGCAGTCCTGCCATGGCAAGTTAGGTTGGGGAGGGGGAGAGGAAAAGGGAAAGAGATGCGCACGCGGGAAGGGGAGAGATGGGCTTGGTCGGGGTCGAAAAGAGGAAAGAAAATGATAGGGAAGGGCAGGGGAGGACGGTCGGCACTGGGCTAGTGGCTGCCGGCGAGATTCGGGGTTGTAGGGTCGACATTGCAGGTCGGGGCTGGGAGGGAGGAAGACGACGACTGGACCGATTGGTCCAGGGGGGAAAAGAAAAAAAGAAAGGGATCGGCCGACCGGGGTAAGGGAGTGGGCTGACGCGCGAGACAGGCCAGGGAAGAAAGGAGATTTGGGCCGATGGGCTGGCCCAAACCGAGGGGGGAATGGAAATAATGTAAAGGAGGAAGAGAGAAAAAGGAAAAGAAGGGAGAAAAGGAAAAATGGAAAATGGAAAAATGATAAAATGGTTGGGTTGGGGGTATTTGGGTCCTTATTTATTTATATATTTAATTTAGATATTTAAATTTAATAATAATTATTTTAAGTATAATAATTAAATTCATTTTCAAATTAATTAGGCTATTTTGGATAAATTGTTCTTAACTTCCATTTTAATTAGTAAAATGTCCTAAATTTTCTAAATAACTTATTTATTATTTTCTCCTTATTTTCCTCAATTAATTTCCTCTTTATTCAATGAAGTAATTTATTTTCTTAATTTTTCCCTAATAAATCACTATTTTGCCATAATTCCTAAATTAGGATTTTTGGGGTATTTCAAGAGATAACCAAACTGCAAATGCTCGAAAACTAGAAGCAAATGAGACTTTAAGGCAAAAATGCTATTTAGGATCCAAGAGGTTGTATTGGGAAGATTACAAGATTCCATAGCCTGATGTTTGATGAAGTAGGAATGAATCCATTTTATCCATAAGGAATCCTTTTCCTAACATAAATTTCAAAGGTGTTTCCCCACAATAGCAACATTTCAAGCAAACAAATCAATAATTCCCAGACCTCCCTTATTCTTAGAGAGACAAACCACTTTCCAAGCCAAAAGAGCTCTTTTACTAGGAGAAGCCTTACCTATCTAGAGAAAAGACCTGCATAAACCGACCACCTACTGCAAGATCATTTTGGGAAGTAGGAATAATTAACTCGAGTAATTGGTTATACCAAAGATTACAGATTTCAAAAATTGAAGTCTTTTAGCATAGGATATCAATCTATTTGACCAGTGATGCAGCTTGCCAGTAATCTTCTAGATCAAGGAGAGCATATTAGCTGCTTTTAACCTAGAAGCATCCAAAGGAACTCCTAAGTATCTGAAGGGTAGCCTCCCCTCCTAGAACTGCAACTAAGATAGAATAAGCATCTTCAAATCCTAGGAAATACCTCCAAAATATATAGAACTCTTCTCTGGACTGATATACAGCCCTGAAGCAGCAGCAAACTCATTAAAAATTCCTTTGATAGCAAGCATTGAGGCCAAATCAGTTTTACAGAACACCAAAAGGTCATCTGCAAAAGCTAAATTGATGAGCTTCAACCTCTTACATTTAGGATGACCATGGAAATCATCCTTTAACCATAATTTCTACAACATCCTGCTTAGGTACTCCATAATAATGATAAACAAATGAGGGGACAAGGGAGCTCTTTGTCTTAAACCATTTTTCCCCTGAAAAGGATCCTACATATAATTATTAATAGATAAAGAGTAAGAGAACTTTGATACACAAGCCATGATCAGCTTTACCATATGAATAGGAAATGTAGCCTTAGCAAAACATTCTCTAAAAACTTCCAATTGACTGAATCATAGGCCTTCCTAATATCCACCTTGAGCATACACCTTGGAGATGCACATTTTCTATTATAAAAATGAATTAGCTCATGAGCTAATAAAATATTTTCTCCAATATATTTGCCTTTAATAAAACTAGCCTAGGAAGTATGAATAATAGAAGGCAAAATATATTGTAATCTACTAGCTAAAATTTTACCTAAAACCTTATACATCGCATTGCAATAAGTAATGGGATAGAAATCAGACACACCTTGAGCACCATCAAACTTAGGAATAAGAACCAACTTAGTTTATCCTATAAAGAAGGAATAGAAGCATTTTAGAAAGAACTCTTCAGCAAAAATCCATAAATCCTTCCCCAACATAAGCCAAGAAGCCTTAAAGAATCCAACAATGAAACCATTAGGTCTTGCGGCTTTATATCGCCCAATAGCCCAGAGAGCCTCTTAGACCTCCTGTAAAGATATAGGCCTTAACAACTGCTGCTGATGAGCCACAAACAAAGTAGGACCCTTCATAAAAATTTCCTCAAAAGTTTCTCCAGAAGCTGAACTCCCTGTGCCTAATAAATCTTTATAGAATGAAATAAAAGCTTGATTAATCCCCTCTGAATCAGAAAACCATTGGCCATCTCTTTACTTAACTCTTCTCACCACATTCTTCATTTGTCTAACTTTCATAATAGAGATAAAATAATGAGAGTTTGAGTCTCCCAAATTCAACCATTTAATACTTGATTTCTATTTTAGAAAACTCTCTTCACATAATGCAAAATGCTCATACAATTTTAGGCATCTTCTTTCCTCTTCCTGTAATGACAAATTCTGAGGCTATTGATCAAGTCGAGTCTGAATCCTATTAAGCCTTGATCTGGCTTCCTGCACTCTATTAGAAATTCCCCCAAATTTAGCCTTGTTAAAATTGTTGAGACGAGATCTGATCTCTCTAAGCTTGCTTTCAAAACCCTCCTGAGCAAAACCAGGGAAAGACTGCCTCCAAACAAAAGACACCAAAGGAAGAAAATCGGGGTTCAAAGTCTACGTATCAAAGAACTTGAACTGCCTCTTCCATTAAGGCTTCCTTTCAACTAGAGTCACCAAATCTGGGCTATGATAAAAAATAAAATAAAAAAGGAATCCAAAAACTGAGTTAAAGAAAAAGGAAATTTTAAAGTCCAAAATAAATTAACCATAACCCTATCCAGCTTAGCCATAATCCTATCCTCGCCATTACTTCAATTAAACCAAGTAAATTTCAATCCTGAATAACCTAGATCATGAATTAATAAGGAATTACAACAATCTCTTGCATCATTAACATCATTGATATTCACTACATTACCTTGGAATTTCTCACCTGGCTGCAACACCACATTAAAGTCTCCCTAAAAAATCCAAGCCTCACCTTCCACCTTATGATCACCGAGCTAACTCCACAGGCACTTTCTGCTATCCCTAGTATTAAAAGCATGCACAAATGTTACATAAAAAACGATTAGAATGAATTCCTGAGACAAATACATGAATAGCCTGATCACAGCTGGCAAGAAGTTGAACATCTCATATATATTTATCCCATAAACACCAAATCTTGCTATTAGAATGAGAATCATAATTGCTATATCTCGACCACCTATGCCCTAACCTTTCACATGTCTTACTCACCTTACTACTCTTCACCCTAGTTTCAATCAGACACATAATGGACACTTTATGCATTGATAACCAATGCTTCAATTCCTTTTATTTATAGGACTTATTCAAGCCCCGAACATTCCAAGCCCCTATCATGCACCTGATCCATCAAATAATGAATTAAAGGAGGATCCTCCAACAATTGAATACCTTTCCCGTTGAGGGGAGAAGATGGAGAAATGCTCTCAACACCTCCTTCTTGTAAACACTCAAACCTATTACCAGTGGCCACCAAATCTATCTTCTCTTTCCCTTTATGAGATCTTGTTTGCTGCAAGATCCCCAAATGACTCTCCTTCAAACATTCATCTCTATCAGCAATCTATATATTCTCTTTTCCAGCAACATCCACTAATTGCTTTGCACTAGGACAACCAACCTGATCCTGAGATTGAGAAGCTTCCTTTTGGACTTTCCTCCACTACTGATTCTCCTTCCTAGGATTAAGGCTTCCCTCATACTGCTTAAAAATCCTATAAGGATGATCTTTAAGCTCTCTCACCTTCCTACACTTCTCAGAAGAATGATCTGAGTCATTACAAACCTCATAGAAAGCTGGTCTCCATTCATATACTATCTTTTGGCACAAAACCTCACCATCAGGATCCACAATCTCCATTGAATCCACAAGCTTCTTCGATAAATCAACCTCAACAAGCATACGAGCATAAGAAATTATTTCTCTAGAAGAGGTGATACCATCTAAAAATAATGGCCTACCCACAACACTACCAATCCTACTTAATGAATATACATCCCAATAGTCTAAAGGCAGGTTCACAAACTTTACCCATAGCAGCATGAATTGAAATTTCTCTTTGGTGAATTGAAATTTTTGATGCCATTATTTTAATATAAAAGGACGGTTTAAGAAATACCAATAGGGTTTAGATAACACCCAATCCCTATCCTCCTTAGAACCAAATTTAAAAACTACAAAGCCTTGATCATGCAACAAAACTTTAGGTTCTTTCACTTCCGACCAGTTTCTTTTGGCATAACCTATCATTTGTCCCAGGGTAGGTCTAAACCCAATGATATACCCCACAATCTTCCATTGTCAATTTGCACAATTGAGGTCTACCTTCTCCCTTTGCAAATTGACCCGAATTTTATCCCTAGAAATCGCTGTCGGCACATAGTTAAGTTGGGAACCTCTTACCGGAAGCTGATTACCCATCAATTTATCCTTCCATGAAACTAGACCAACGTCTTGGTTAACTTGAGAGTCATTATAGATCAAATCACCACAATTCAAGGATTGATCAGACATAAAATAATCCTTAACAACACAATCCTCCAGTATTGAACCATCACCAACCACTTCTGCAGAATGGGGATCTCCCTTGAAACATCCCTATGATCGATGTTCAACCCTGCATGCTCTATGCATGCACCATCAGAAGCCTTCGCGTTCATCACCATCACGTCCTCATCCCCCAAATCTATAACCTAATTAACAGTCCTAGAAACCCCACCAAGAGCAGAAGAATCTACATCCCCCAAAGCCATCTTCATCTTCTTTGTCGAAGAAGCAACACTCCTCATATGAACCATGGAGGAGGAGAGAGGAGAGAGCGGCTAGGGTTTTTTGTTTGGCGAAAAGGGTTTTTAGGATGATTATTGTTACCTATAAAGTATTTTTATACTTTCTTTTATTAGTTTTCAAATGGAAAAAAATTGCCACAATATAGTGAATCAATCATATAATCTAGCTATATTGTGAAATTTTAAAGCACAACATGCATTTCATTACGTCCTCCATCCCCTATTGTGGGAATAGGGTAGACCATATGTATGGTCTTAGAGTGTGCACATCAGGGATTCTAAAAGAAAATAGGAATTCTTCAACCTATGCATCAAAATTCCTAATTTCAAAGAAAGAAAAAGGCAAATTTTGTGTCCTCAATTTCTATTTTTTAATCGCCTATAAATTTTTTATAACCTATAAAATTTCTTTTTATAATAAAAATTAACATGAAACCTAATTTTTGAATAATTGATGTACTAGCTCTTTATAAACTAGTTATCAAATCACACATAAATGAGTCTTGGAAGGTCTTGGAACCGTTCATACCTAAAAGTGTGTCAATGATGATATTGTACTTAATTTGTGCTATGAATGGAAGGATTAATATACATATTTTAGTTGTATAAAACTATTATTATTATTATTATTATTTTATATAAAAAGTATTTTATATTATTTTCATATATTAATCCTTGGTGTGGTCTTTATTAAATTAGACATAAGGTTTGACCAGAAAGTTTATAGTACATGGTAATATATTAGTATTTAAGCCTAACCTTATATTTCTCTATCTAATTCTTGATGGTAGAACTAGAATTAAGTATGGATGCAAGCATATGTTTGTCATATGATAAAGACATAAGAAGATAATATATTAATTATTTAATTTTATTTATCCTAAAGTGTGAATTTTCAAATGAGGGAAATAAAATTTGGTCATAATAACCAACTTGGCACATTTTTTTTACACTTGAGTTTTGTGCACAAGATAGTGTTGTGCACTCTCTCCTTTTTTTTCTTTTTTTTTTGCAAAGAACAAAATTTCCATTATTGAACATCTAATAGAGAGAAAAAATACTAGTTCTTCAATATTCTTGGTGATTTTTGTGTGAAATCAAAGAAGAAGAGGAAATCTAAAGAAGGTTGTCATTCTTGTTCCTCATAATAAGCACACACTTCAAGTTTGAATAAGAGGGAGTGGAACTATAAAATTTGACATTGGAAATCACAAATTTATAATTCAGTGCAATTAATCCCATTAATGGCTGGAGGTATGATATATAATTTATATATAGGATTCTATAATCTTAATTTTGCATAAAATTTATTATTTCATGTATTAGGATTTCACATGAATTTTAATTTGATTTTGTATGACTTTATATTAATAATGTGTTGATTATATGATTCATGCCATATTATTGCCTAACATTTGGTATTAGAGCTTGATAAGTCCTTTATCTTAAACGTTAATTGTGTTTGTGGGTGTTTAATTATGGTTATCAATATCTAAAAAATTACTAGATGAAACAACCATGTTCATCGTTTTTTTTAACAAAAAAAAATATGAAAGTTGCGTTCGATGGGGCTTGATCTCGCACTCCACAGAAGTTGTATGCCCATTTTCATTCAAACTATACACATAATTTTGATATGTATGCATGTTCCATTTCTATTATTGGCAAACTAGGCCTATTGTGATGTTGAGTAAAAATTGTATTATGCTAAAGTAATGGAGATTTGATCCCGAGTCCTCTGTCCCAACGCCTTGTGCCTTTGCCACTTCTTTAATGTGAGTTTGATGTTTTTACTATGCATTTTTGGTTTATATCATGTTCGATATTGGGTGAGTGTTTGGCTTACTATTTGCGCCTCTTGGCACGATTAGGCCATACTCTCAACATTAGGCCATGTTTGGCTTATTCGATTTCACGGATGTATTTTTGTGTACCTTAATGCTGTGTTTGGATATTTTTAAATTTATTTATGTAAGTATCATATGTGATAGTATAACTTTATGTGATTTTGGACTTAGCCACAACACTCCTAATCATATAAAATTATACATTAATATTTTTAAAATAATTTGTCACATATAGTTAATATGATACTAAATGCAATATATTTTATGTATATAATAAGTGTTTTCCCACAATATCATATATATATATATATATATATATATATATATATATATAAAGATAATACATTGGATTAAATATTAAGTCAGTATTCTCAATTTTTCTGTAAGGATTGAAGGATTATGGGATGAATTAATAGTTTTAATAAAGAGGTTCATGAGTTTATTTGAATTAAATATTTAGCCCATGAGCAGCTTTAATGTCTTTGATTCATGTTGCATTTTTGTTATGATATACTCTTGTAGATCATATGTGTGTGTGTGTGTGTTTTGGCTTCAAATTGATTTTGAGCATATATGTGTATTTAAATTTTGTAGCAAATTGTCTTAGTTTATATTCAATGTTTGATCTTAATGTTGATGTTCTTGAGTTGAAAGGGGGAAACTAGATGGTTTGGAAGGAGAGGATTATCCTAAAGCTTAGTTTTGGTGATGTGGATAAGGCTATTGAGTATCTAAATATTGTGATTAATGTAGGAGCATCCAAAGATGATATTCAAGGTATTGATTTGGCATACATATTTTTAGAGTTAATTACATTACATGTCTTTGATGATAGTTTTTTAACTAATTTTAATGATATTACCTTGTAGGAATGTAATATATTCATAGAAAGATGATCAAATCATATAAGAAGTTAATATACTTATGATTTCTACATGCTACAAGTTATTGTAAAGGAAGCTATGTTATGCATAAAAGTCAAAGTCAAGAAGACTTAATCAGCCTTTCAAAGTCAACACTATGGTTTTGATTAGGATTTTTGTAAATTATTTTCATGTATTATCATCTTACTTTGTTTATAATAGTCATGTTGAGCCATATATTATGTAAGATATCAATATATTATAATATTAGTTATGTGATAGCAAGTAATTTGTGTGTTATGCGGCTAAACTAATTGCTAGTTAGCAATTTTATAAGGCCTATATAAGGCATGTGTGTTGACAACCATTGTAGCATGTTGGATAATTTTTTTATATTAAATTATAACACAAGTAAATAATTGTTTAATTCTTTCCTTGTGATTGAATACTCACTTTAAGACTATTTGAAATAATCTTAGATTAATGATATTCAAATTGGTTTTTTTGAATCTTTTTGAATTCTTTAGTTTCTTGATTGTGTTCTTGCTTGAATATTCTAATTCTTCGTTGAATTCCAACCTAAAATGATCCTAAACTTCAACTCTTTTACATTAATCTTCATCCTCTTTGAATATTTGTGTCAGTGATAATTGAGGAAAGCACTGAGGAAGAAAAGGTTACACATGAGTGATGGGTGAAATGTAATCGCATTAGCTGCACGTACATAAAGACTAAGATGTCTCCTTCCATCAGAGGCTTAGTTTATCACCATCAAGATGTCAATGACTTGATAAGGTCTATATATGAACAATTCATCTAATCTAATAAAGCCTTATCTAGCACATTGATAATGAAGTTTTCATCCATGAAGCTCATTACTAGCAAGGATGTGTGTGAGAACATCATGAAAACTAGAGACTTAGAAGCAGAACTCAAGTCACTAGAGGTTGACATGTTTGATGTCTTCTTGGTTAACTTCATTATGAATTCTCTTCCTAAAGAATACAAACCTTTCAAAGTCACCTATCACACAAAAAGAGAGAAATGGTCAATCAATAAACTAATGACCATGTTTATATAAGAGGAGGAAATACTCTTAATTGGTCATGGGGTGATAGTGATGATAACAACCATGGGAAAGGAAAATACGAAGAAGATAGGCTAAATGGATAAAGGAAAAATCTCACCACAAGGTGAGGTAAAAAAGTAGTCTAGGTGTTTCTTCTATAAGAAGAAAGGACACATGAAGAAGGATTGTGCTAAGTATAAAGCTTAGCTTGGCTTGTTAAGAATGGTAATGTAACATCTTTGGTATGTTTTTAATCTTATACAGTAGATACAAATCATAATACTTAGTGGATTGATTTTGTTTCTACAATCCATTTTTACTATTCTTTAAAAGTTATGGAAAGCATAATGGAACTAGTGGGCAATGAATAAAGTATCTTTACCAGTATCAAGATATGTTCAAAAGTTTAAGGAATAGACAAATGTAAGATAGTTCTCTCTAATAGTTATATATTAATGCTAGACAAGACATTTTATGCTCCAATTTTTAGTAGAAACTTAGTTTCAATTTCAAGACTTGTACCATTTAGATACTCTTTCGTTTTCAAAGACAATTTAGTTAGTTTGTACTATGAAGAAAATTGTGTTGGATATGGTACATTGTGTGAAGGTCTTCACTCTATTAGTTTAATGAAATATGATACAAATATTGTAATGAATTTGAAAATTGGTTCAAAAAGATATGTTATGAATGACAACTCATCAATACTTTGGCACAAAAGATTATGTCACATCTCTCAAGTCATATCTCTATTAAGAGAATAAGGAGATTGGTGAATGAGGAAGTACTTAGTGCTCCAGATTTTACCAACTTTAACACTTGTATAAATTATATAAATGACATATAAATGAACGAGTCTAAAATAGGTTCCAATAGGAGTTCTCAAATTATTGAGATTATTCATATTGATATATGTAGTAATGATATGAATTCACACAGGTAGAGATACTTTATCTCATTTATTGATGACTATTCATTATATATATATCTCTCTACTTGCTAATCAATAAGTATGAAGCATTAGATGCTTTTAAAGTGTTCAAAGCTGAGGTAAAGAAACAATGTGACAAGAAAAAAAATAATGAGGTTTGATAGAGGTGGAGAGTACTATAATAGGTACACTAAGGATGGACAAGCAACTAGTACATTTGTGAAGTTTCTTTAATAAAATGGGATAGTAGCTCAATACATAATGCTTGGTTCATTGGACCAAAATGGCATAGCTAAGATAAGAAATAAGACATTATTAGATATGGTATGGAGTATGCTTAGCAACTCCAATATTCCTAGATATTTATGGAAGGAAGCACTTAAGACTATAATATATATTTTAAACCGAGTTCTAACTAAATTGGTGTCAAAGACACCATTTGAACATTTCAAGTGTTGGAAGCTCAGATTAAAACATATGAGAGTTTGGTGTTGTTCGTCTGAAGTGAAAATTTATAATCCATAAGAAAGGAAGCTAAACCCAAGGATCATAAGTAGATAATTTTTTAGATACACTGAAAGGTCTGAGGGTTATAGGTTATATTGTCCATCATATAACAATAGATTTTTGGAGCCAAGAAGTGATAAATTTCTTGAAAATGAATTAATCAATGGGAGTAATCAGATCAGGAATCCAATTCTTAAACCTACTGATTCAATAGAAGAAGCTTCCACTTCATATGATAGATTGGATTTTGTTCATCCTGTAGTTACAGTTCCAATCCTAGTTGAACAATAAGTCAATGAGGCTTCATACGGTTCTAACATAAATTTAGTAGATTAGGTTGTTTAGGAACTTCTTGAAATTGTTGAACAACTAGGTTTTGAGAAAGCTCCTACTTAGGATGCTAGGCCATCTTTAATAAGATATATTAGGGAAAGAAGGTCAGCTATATCTAGTGATTATTATGTGTACTTACAAGAGTCTGACTGTGATATTTGTGCTTTTGATGATTCTAAAACCCATTCAAATGCTATGAATAGTTTAAAATCTAAATTATGATATGATGCCATGAAGGAAGAGATGAGTTCCATGAAGATCAATGAAGTTTGGTACCTTACACCATTACCTGATGGAGCTAAGCTTATTGGTTGTAAGTTGGCCTTTAAGACCAAGAGAGACTCATTAGACAACATTGATAGGTACAAGGCTAGACTAGTTGCTAAAAGGTTCACTCAA
The DNA here is from genome assembly GCA_039764185.1 of Tamarix austromongolica. Lineage (NCBI taxonomy): Eukaryota > Viridiplantae > Streptophyta > Magnoliopsida > Caryophyllales > Tamaricaceae > Tamarix > Tamarix austromongolica. The sequence goes on along the minus strand of CM077813.1, from coordinate 66,419,021 downwards.
AGGGAGTAAGAAGATTATAAGGATACTTTCTCCCTTGTGTCCACTAGGAATTCCTTACACATAGTTATGGCATTAGTGACACCTTTTGATTTTAAACTAAAATAAATGGATGTGAAAATGACATTTTTAAATGGTGAGCTTGAGGAGGAGCTATACATGAAATAACTTGAAGGGTTCTCCTCTCACAAAGGCAACAGTCTTGTATACAAGCTTAAAAAAAAACATATATAGATTGAAAAAAGTTTACTAATAATGGTATCTAAAGTTCCATGGCATTATTTCTTCATTTAAATTTGCCATGAATCAATCTAAATACATTGAGGTCAGTGGGATTAAGATTTGTTTCTTGGTTTTATATGTAGATGACATTCAACTTGCATGAAATGATATATAGATGCCATATGAGGTGAAATAACTTCTTTCTAACACATTTTATATGAAGGATATGGGTGATGCATCTTATATCATTGGTATTAAGATTCATCGAGATAGATCTAGAGGGATATTAAGACTATCTCATGAAGCATACATCAATAAAGTGTTATAAATATACAAGATGGCAGATTATACACCAAGTGTGGCTCATATTATCAAGGGTAACAAATTATAGTTAAGTCAATGACCTAAGAATAATGTAGAGAGAGATTGAATGAAGAACATCTCATATTCTTCTACAATTGGAAGCCTTATGTGTGCGCATGTTTGCACAAGACCTAACATTGTATATGTCGTTGGGGGTATTGGAACATTACTAGAGTAATCCAAAAGTTAACCATTAGAAAGCTACAAAGAAAGTTATAAGGTACTTAAAAGAAACTAAGTACTACATGCCCACGTATCATCATGTTGAAGATTTGAAGGTAGTAGGCCATTTGGATACAAACTTTGATAGTTGTATAGATTTATGCAAGTCTACTTCTGGATTCATTTTCCTACTAGTAAGTGGAGCAATATCCTATAAAGAAAAAAGCAGGATTACATAGCCACCTTTACAATGGAAGCAAAATTAATCACATCATTTGAAACCACAAAGCATGTTGTGTGGTTAAGAAATTTCATATCGGATATTAAAATAGTTGATTCTATTTCTACACCTTTGATGCTCATGTTTGAAAATTCAACTATCATCTTTATCTCAAGGAACGAAAAAAGTGGTGGTCATGCCAATGGCATAGACATCAAGTATTTGACGATAAGTGTTTCAAAAGGGGAAATGGTATTATAACACATAGAAACTAATTGTATGTTAGTTGATCCTTTAAATAAGGGCATACCACCAAGTAAGTTTAAGGATCATGTGTGTAATATAGATGTTGTACCCACTGTGTGATTGTATTATGATGTTTTTAAATAAAGCTGTGTTTGCTTCTCATATGGTTTGCATGCATGTTGTTTATTGAGAAATAACACAAGAAGTGAAGAACCTTGACTAAACATTGAGTTCATTCACAAAGTTAAAGTTATGGGTAAAATTAGTACATTGTGATACGTAGAAGATAACTTTTGAAATATCAAAAGGTTGTCACCGTTATCCGTATATTAGTGTCATCATTCAGTTTATACTAATATAAAAAGACCATGTTAAGAATCTAATTTATATAAACCAAGTGGGAGAATGTTAATATATATATATATATATATTAGTTTTATAAAATTATTGTTATTATATTTATAATTAAAGTATTTTATATTTTTTTGTATATATTAATCCTTGGTATGATCCATATTAAATTAGATATAAAGTTTATATTATAAGGTAATATGTAAGTAATTAAGCCTAACTTTATATCTCTGTATCTAATTATTGATGGTAGAATTAGAATTAGAATTAGAATTAGAATTAAGTAAGTATGGATGCAAGAATGTGTGTGTCATATGATGAAGAAATAAAGAATATAATAAATTAATTATTTAATTTTATTTATCATAAAGCCTGAATTTTGAAATAAGGAAGGAAACAAGAGTTGGCTACAATAACCAACTTGGCATATTTTTTTTACACGTAAGTTTTGTGCACATGATAGTGATGTGCACTCTCTCCTCTTTTTTTTTTTTTCCTATTTTTCATCTAAAGAACAAAAGTTCCATTATTGAACATCCATTAGAGAGAAAAGAGACCATTTCTTCAATTTTTTTGGGTGAAATCTGTAAGAAACCAAAGAAGAAGAAGTAATCTAAAGAAGGTTGTCATTTCCATTCCTCATAATAAGCGTGCACTTTGAGTTTGAATAAGATGGAGTAGAGCTACAAAATTTGACTCCGAAAATCACAAATTAATAATTTGATGTAGTTAATTATGTCAATGGTTGGAGTTATATAAATAATTTATATATTGTATTCTATAATCTTATTTCCACACAAAGTTTATTATTTCATGTATTATAATTTCACGTGAACTTTAATTTAATTGTGCATGAATTCGTATTCATGATGTGTCACTTATATGATTCATGTCATATTATTGCCTAAAAGAAAGTGCTTATTCTCCTTATAAAAATGATATTTAATAAAACAGATAAATTGAAAGAAAATAGCATTTTCATGCAAATCCACTTTCACAACACCAACTTAATCACGCCTTCTTTATCCATATATATTATTTTTGAAATATGAATAATTAGCATATTTACTTATCATGACTTTTGATGCTATAGCATATAGAAATCATAGAAGTAAGCAACTATTTTCATGAAGATATATCCCTTCATCCCAGACATGGCATATGGTTTAGAACATCCTCAATAAATTTCTCAATCGAATGATAAGACGAACCACCATCGGTCACCGTCGCCCTACTCTTCTCCGTCATTTCCTTCACCTTCTTCCTCAACTCCTCCCCTTCCTCCATCACCTTCTTCACTTCTTCCTTCACCTCCTCTGCGGTCACCTTCATGTTACTTATGTGCTCCTTTAAACACCAATGATAATCAATCTTGATCTCCACCGCCAGACCAAACTCCTTTACTAACTCAAATGCATTCAACTGTTGCTCTGCGTACAATGGCCATGTCACGGTCGGCACTCCGAACCACAAGCTCTCTAACGTCGAGTTCCATCCGCAATGCGACACAAACGCGCCTACCGACGGATGGGCAAGTACCTCACCCTGTGGAGCCCATCCTATTATTTTTCCTATTTCAGCCGTCTCTTCCAAGAAGTGGGGAGGCGTTATTGTGTTTCTTAGCTCCTTCAGGTTGTACTCAACCGGAGGAGACCTGTCACCTTTTTCCCCCGCCGGTCTGCGCAAGGACCGGATCTCCACAGACCAATAGCTATTTCCTTCGCCTGATCTTCATTAAAGCCTCCATAGCTTCCGAAACAAAGGAACACAACTGAAGATGGTGGCTGGCGATCCAACCAATTCATGATTGAATCCTTCTCATCGGGTTGGGATGACAGTCCCTGTGAGAGACCTAAGTTGACGATTGGCCCTACAGGATAGACAGGAGGGATCTTTTCATCCTCGTACAAAGACTGAAAGGCATGAGATTCCAGCTCCAGGAAGCTATTTATTAAAATACCCTTAGTTTCCCTGAATCGCCTAACATGATGGAGCAGCATCGTACTGATTTTCCTATCAAAAAACATCGAAGGGAGGACTTTCCCAGGCACCAAATGCATAGAACCCGGTACATCCAGCTCAATATCAGGCTTATTTAATTCATTCACAACATCCACACCATGATCATCAGTTAATGACTGCATATGAAACACCAGTCACAGAAAACTAGCATTTGAAGTAAGGAACATATAAGAAGGTACAACCAGCTCATTGGCCACATCGATCATGGTAGTACAAAACATATCGATTATGAAACCGGCTAGCCTTGGTGAGTCTGCTTGATCCAGTTCGCCATTGACTCGGTCTTTCATGACATCTCTAATGATCGGTTTATAGCTTTCGACTATGTGGGTAGTATAGAACACTGGCAGATTATCAGGCTGAGGAAGGTCGATTAATTTGAGGCGGGTCATGGTTTTTATAGACGGGTCAGATTCGATCGAGCGGACGTACGAGTCGATCATTTTGTCCGATGGAATCTTCATTATGAGGATGGAGATGAAGATGTGGTGGCTGCGATGGACTAGCTTCTTGGCTATTTCCACGGCTGGGATTAAGTGTCCCATTCCAGGGGTAGGAATGAACACCAGCTCTGCATTCCTCTCCATATTTTATTCCTTGATTGAACAAGAAAAACAATGGAGTTGTATAGTTCGATGTTAACTATGATTGGATTGTTTGGTAACCTAAGCTAGCTAGCTGATTTCAGATATGAAATGAAGAGGTTTTGTAGCGGTGGAAACGGAAATGAGGGAAAAGGAATCAGAGAGGTTTGACAGTTTTAATGGATTCGTTGGGTGCGGGTGATTTTTAAGGAGAATGAATGAATGAATCAATTTTGATTTATTTATTTTTTCTTCCGGATCGAGCCATGTGATTCCTGAGAAAGTTGCAGCCCTATTTGCCTTGTTTAATTATAGTAAATGGGTGCATCTTTGCGTTAGGTGTAGGGGCCATACCAATCCTAGGTTAATCATCCTAGGTTAGTTTAGTTATCTCGATATATGATAGGTGGTAGTACCTAATTCAGTTTTCTTATTCTAATTTATATATAATTTTTAATTTAAAAGTAAGTGCAAATTATGATGCTTAAGGCGATATCATCATTGGTACTATAAAAATATTATAATATTTTTTAGAAAATAAAAAAATTCAAATCTAAAATTTTTAATATCTAAAAATTAATATTTATTATTAGACAAAATTTCATCCTACGATATTCTGCTCTCAACCCCATACAATGTATAGATGAATCAATGATGAGAGATGGATTTTTCGAATAATGACATAACGTTATCGTGAATGAAAAAATAGGGGTAGCTGTGTCGGCCTTTTATTTTTTTAAACCAACTTTACTTTTATCATTTATTTAGTTCTTTTTTACAGTTGTCTCTCCTTGCGGACTAACTAATCTATTATAAAAAATTTGGTGGCCTGAGATAATCAACGCAACGGGCAATGAGTTTGTTGATGGTGATGAAGTATTCAATAATTCAGTACTTATTTGACTATTTTTTACATTATGATAGAATTTGACTAAAAAGGACGAAAAAACTGAACTTTAGGATAAATTGCGAACACCCACGGATGTAGGGACGAAAAAACATACCAAAATATTATTTTTTTAAAATTTTACAAATAAAAATGTTAGGTAATATAAAAAATTATATATATATATATATATAATATTAAATCTATTAAATTTAAGAGAGAAAAATAAATAATTAAAAGTATTATTTATGTTAGTTAATTTTAATTATTAATATTTTTTTAATAAAATAATTCATTAAATAATTTTAATATAAATTCTAACGCCAACAAAATTTTAAAAAGAAAAATATGTTTGAAACGTTTCGCGTCGAAGTGCCGTTTCCGGTGGGCACACCAAGTCACCTAATTCATACGTTTCGGACGAACCGATATACTCCACCTCTGCGACCAAGGAAACGGGGCCGCACCGGTCATGAAACCTAGGCAGCACAGAGCTGCATCAGTCGTGCATTTCTTGTGCAACTCGGATGTACCGATCGTGCGTTCCCTCTTCCCTCGTGGAGCATGGAACGTGCGTTGCGGTTTTTTTTTTTTTTTTAATGAATTTTTATTTATTTATTATATTACCATGATGCTTATTAATTATTGTTAATAATATATTGTTTAAAATTAGCATAATGCTTGATGTTTGATAATAATTAAAGTCCAGTAGTTTCTATTCATATATTTATCATATTTAACATGCTTTTTTCAATTTTAAGATCCAATCGGTATTGATTGGAATAAATTATTTCAAACTTATTTAATTTTTCCCACACTTGACAAATTAATTAAGTAGGTTAGACTAATAGAAATAAATAAAAAATATGGTTTTATGATTAATCAATTCAAGAAAGCTGAAGAAGGTAAAAGAAAAAGGTATAATGTAACACTCCAATTTTTACTATTGAAAATATTTGTTTTGTAGCGGAAGTAATAAGTAAACTATTGGAGATTAACGTCGTGATCGATATAATTCTAACTTATGCAACCATCCTTACATCAATCACAATGCTAAAATATTTAAAGTAATACAAAAAAATTAAAAACAACCGAATATTAATAGTACAATAATGAGTTTGGAGCATATCTTCAAGTTAATAATATAAAATACAAAAGAAGGAATACCATGGATCAAGAGTCTAAAAAGGATATCTAGTTAAACACATCGACCGAATAACAATTACTTTTCGCCCAACCCCTAACATAGATAAAGTCACTCATTCCCACATAGGGCATCATAGATAGTATAATCATCTAGCTGATTTTTTGAGACCTGCACAAGAGATTAAGGGCCTCATAGAAGTAGGAATGAGCAGCATCCATAAAAAGGGTGGTCAGTGCACTATGTATTGAGTAATGAAATAACAGGAATACAAATAACATATGCTTTCACATTAGATAGTAAGTGAATAACCAAATAAATAAAACATCTCATAAGATAGAAAATGATCTAGATTCCTTTATTAAGTATAATATATTTTTATTCTCTTATATATGTTGAGTGTAGGAACCCCACTATTCTTAAACTAGTGAAACGGTTTGAAACTCCATTTCAGAGACAACACACCTGAGCCACTATTATCATCTAGTGGAACGGGTTTAAAAACATTACCTTCTCAGGGCAACAAGCTCCCAATCAATTATTCTTCCTAATGGAATGCGAACACATACATACATACATACATATATGTATATATGTATAGATCACCTTGGTTCTGACTCACGTATTATTCCACCTTAAATCATTATTATCTTTTCCATAAGTTATAATGAGACATTTTCATTTCACGATGAGTAGGAGCCCTACTATTCTTAATCTAGTGGAATGGACTAAAGTACCTTCTCGGGGTAAAATATTCCCTAGTCACTATTCTTTCCGGTAGAACGGCGATTAAAAATATCTTCTTGGGGAAAAATGCTCCCTAGCCACTATTCTTCCCCATGGAACAGGAATATATACATATATATATATAGAAAAATAGATCACCTTAGCCCTAATCAAGTGCTCATTTACTTTAAATGATTAGTATCTTATCCAATATTACTTCTCAAGCATTAAACACATTAAAACATATATACATATAGTATAGGTCCAAGTCCTTAAGTCCTTTCAAGCCCTAATTACACACCCTTTGGTATTCATTCTCCCATATTGGTTATTCCACACAACTTATATTATATCATCTCCAAATCCCATCATTATTATCATACCCAAAATGCACGATCTAATTCCCATACACATACATTAATAATATCATTCTGATATGTTACCCACATAAATATCCTAAACCCAAATTCCATAGATTTATCACAACACATCCCATGAAATGTACATGATTGTCAATTCCAATGGATAATGTCATAAGGTTAAACATTAAAAACGTATTCAGAAATCTGTATAATCTTTAGATTTTATATAGGGAATAATAATATTATTATTATAATATAGTTGTCCCAAGTTATCCATTAAATAATTTAAGGATCCTAAATAATGCTAATGCTTCCAAGAATCCTCATGCTATTATTATCATATTGTAATCCACCTAACACATAAAATACCAAAATTTCCTTATTACCTTATAATGATAAAATTACCCTTAAGCACAAATAATAATCTTTATTTTTATAAAATCTTGTACATTCCACACATATTAGTTTCCAAGTCCATAATTTATCATCATACCTCATGAGAATCCTCAAGTCCATTTATCAAAACTCATTTAACCCATATTTCATACCATAAGATATATTTTCACAAATATGACATTATCACAACAAAATAACAATGGTACCTCTTATCCATTCTTACTTTCTTTCAATAACATAATATCCTTAATCTCATATTTCATACCATAAGATATACTTTCAAAAATATGACATTATCATAACAAAATCATAACATAATGGTACATCTCACCCATTCTTACTTCCTTTCAACATAACATTCATATCATCATAAAATATCATGATCAACGCATGTTACATCATATATCAACAATATCATGGAAAAATACATATAACCATACAAGAAAATAACACCAAAAACCATAAACATCGTATAGTATCTTTTGCCAACTAGGACATCTAGTTCTAAGCATGCAAATCCTAGACTTCTTCCTCCGAAGCTACTGGATTACCACTTATGAAAATAACAAGATTTATGATTAGGCTCAAAGAGTTAAATCGAAGGAGAAATCGAGGTAAAGAGGGTAAAATAGAAATAACCATAGTCAAATGGGAGCTTGAGATGTGTGGATGTGTGGTGGTGCTATGGTAAAATTTTTTTGGTGTTTGAACAAAGTTTGGGGATAAAAATAGGGGTGCGGGGCCCAAAATGGGAAGTTACACCACTGTGTTGCAGGCAGTGCAGCCCTAGTCTAGAGAAAAGACCACACACAGCCAGGCGATGCTGAGTTGCATAGCTGTTCTGCAAGCGGTGCACACTCAAACTGAGACAAAAGATCACGCATGGTCAGGCAGTGTAAAGTTGCATAGTTGTGTTGTAGGTGATGCACATCTAGGCCGAGAGAAAAGATCATGCATAGCTAGGTGGTACAAAGTTTTATGGCTACATAATAGGAAATTTGTAGTGTTGCATGGCTGTGCACAGGCTATGTGCTATACAAAAACACAACAAATGAGAGAAAGAAAAAAGAAAAAGAGGTGGTGGTCAGTGGCGATGACCGTAGATGGTGTTGGGGAAGGTTAGGGTGCCCTTAGTGGTTAGTCCATCGACCAATGGGCAGCAAGTAGTGGCGGAGGTAGTGCATGATGGTGGAATGGGTGGTGCACAGGCCTAAAATAGAGGAAAGAAGGAGGAAGAAGAAGAAGAAAAGAGAAGGAAGAGGGGGTGCTCGAGCAGTGTTTTGGACACAAAAATGGGCAGAATGGAGGTAAACCAAAGAGGAAGAAAGGAAATGTAGCGTATGTGTGTGTGTGTATGGTCATATGTGCATGTATGAAGTGAATCGGGGAAGGAAGAAGGATAGGGAAGGGAGAGACATATGATCAATGGTGCAGGGTGGTGCAAAGGAAAAAGACAGTTGAGTGTTGGGAACTATAACAGGTGATGGAGATGGTTGTGTGTGTGAGTATTGCGTAAGGATAAGAGGAAAAGGAAGAAGAAGAAGAGTGGTAGGATGTGTGCATGGGGTTTTTGGGTCTGCAAAGATGGAAGAAGGAGAATAAGAAAGAGAAAGGTGATGGATGATGGTGCAAGTGGGGAGGGTGCAAGTTGCAACAATTTCAATTGTTGAGGCTTAAGGTTTACAGAAGGAGGAGAAGAAAGAAAGAAAACAAAAGGAGAACGAAAAGAAAAAAGAGAAGGGTTGGGAATTAGTTTATATGATTTTGGATTATCCACAAGTAATTAGGATTAGTGGAAATTTTAGCGGGTTTTGGTTTTGGTTACGAATTACGATTTATCCAAGTCAAGGTTTCGATTTCAGTTAAAGTTTCAAGATGAAGAAATTAGGTTATGTCTAAAATAAGATTTTTTGATATTAGAATCAAACTAAGGCATTAATGATGTGAGATTAGGCTATGTAAATTTTTTAGTGTATTACATATGGTCACGTTGTGAGAGATTAACAGTTATAAAAGATGTGCTCTATTGGATCGTGGAAGTATATGATTAATAAGTTCAAAAAAGTGTGGATGCTCAGTACTTGGCAATAGTTGGCAATTAGTTGTTTAGTGTGGTCAGCACAATTACTCTGCTACAAAAAAAAACTTTCATTAGAAAAGCATTAGGTAGTGAAAGATTTTACTAATTCTCATATGAAACTAAAGGAAATTCCTGACAATCTACTTTAGTGGAATGAGGAAGATAATACTTCTACCCTTAGAATAATTTGTAACGAGAGGTATAAGATCAGAGTGGACAAGATAAGAAGGTGTATAGTTCTGCAACAACTAATGTACTTGTCTAGGTACACACGCACACAGATGTATGTATATATATATATATATATACATATATATATATATATGACCTGATCTTTTTAGAGGTGCTGGAGTTTACTCGCACTAATAAAAAAATTTACTGTTGCATTAGCATTTCTAGTAGTAGAGAAAGAAGATAATTATCTATAGGCCCTTGATAAGGTGAAGAGGCTGATGGAGCCATGACTACCAAGTGTTATCATAATTAATAGAGAATTAGTTTTTACAAGAATAATGACCATAACTTTTATATACGTGAGTTCTCTTCTTTGTAGATTTCATGTCGATAAGAATGTTTGGTCAAATGCTCCAAAGAAGATGGGAGAAATGATAAGCATGCTAACAATGTTTTATCCAAGTGGATTACACTTAATAAAAAGGATATTATGGTTGCTTATAAGGATAAATTAGCAAGAATGCAAGAAATTTTGCATATTTCCTCATTTAATGGAATATTTCACATAAACCTAATTAATACATTCCAAAGAGAGAATCCTTTTGGAGTTGGTTGATAAATTACTTCACTTTGACACGCTTACAACAAACATGTACTTATACTTTCTTTTAGTTTTTGTTTTAACATCCAACAAACATGTAACTTATTTATTAAATCAATTGTTTATTGCAGGGTTAAAAGTGAGCACTCTAGAGTTAAAGTCTTCATAAATTAATTCGTTAGTAGTTTTGACACCATATTTTCAAAACTACATAGTTTGTTAAGTTATCATATTAATGGGATAAAATGGTCTTTAGAGGAGTCTTGGAATATCATAACACATTACTTCCAAGAGTTTTTATGCACTGAGCTTTTACTTCTGTTGTATATCTTAATGAATTAGACTTGATTGAAATATACCATAGGCAATCAGAATAGGTTGGTTTTGAGTTATTGGAGTGTAGGAGTTATTTTAGGATCTCACTTGGTTTACCATGTACACATGAGATATTCCTATACATGTGAGATCATCAACCTATTCTAGAATGAGCATTTCATCCATTTTGGAATACTTTTAGGTTCTCAAACTCTAAAGAATATTATCTCTCCTTTGATCCATCAACCAGATCTATATATATGTTCAGTTCATTCCAATGTGAATGAGATTTTGAGTCAGACTCCCTCTCATATACTAGAATATTAAAGGAAAATAGAATAAATTGTTCATTCTTCTGATACAAATAAGGATGAGCCATAAATATAACAAGGCAAGGGTCATCCTAGAAATCTTATATAAAGGAATATATCAAAGTGGGACCAAACTTATCAAGCTTATTCATGTAATTATGTTTCACCTTCATCATGTGGGCATGGTCCATTGCCATCACATGCATATTGCCAGTTGACTCACGGGTATGGTCAATTGACTTGTGATCGTGGTTATACTTCTATTAAGGTTTCTATAGAGGCATGTGATCCACAAATTCATACTTTTCAATTGTTTGATGATATTGAGTCTTAGAAGGTCCCATGGATGGAATCATGGTATGATGTGTTACCCAATGGAATTTGTGGATTTAGGACCATTACTCATATGTTTAGAGGGGATGAGAAAGCAAGGCCATTCATTATAACAGATATATTTAAGGATTTGATGAATCAATGTGAATTATGTCAAAGGGCATTCTAAAACTCTATTGATGACAATCTAGAAAGCCTTGGTCATTAGCATGGACTAAATCCCCAACAAAAATGTTGGTAACAACTTGACTAAGGAAATGTCTTTATAACAGTAAAGAATGTGGTGTTTGTTTGTTTAAGTCCTTAAGGATCAGATATGTCTCTAAAAATCATCTCTCCATTAGATGGATGATAGCCTGATCAAATTAACATTTCAAGCATTAATCATTTGAGTCACTATATATTGGTATCTTTCTAATTAACATATGCATATCTATTATGCATCCCCCTTATATATTATTATTCAACTAATGCTACTTTATATTATATAGGTAACCTTATAAAATAGATCCTTATTACCACTTAATATAGAAGAATAGTGTGATGTAGTTGATTTAAGTGTTATGAAATGGGATGAGCCATATTGTGATTGTATTAGGTTATACCAAAAAATTCAACAAAGGAGACAAGATTACTCCTCCTATAGATTGATGGTTTTTAATGCTAGTTTTGAAAAAAAAACATTTAGTGGATGAATAAGGTTTTGGTCATTATTATGAAATTTCATGTAGTAGTATTATTTTGGTGCTTTAATGCTTTAATGCATTTGATTTCCTTAAGCTAAGTATATCTTACATTGTATATTCTTTTTATTTTTGGTTTATGTGTTAAATAGTTATGTGGAACTTTCCTTCCTTTTCATTTCCTCTTGTTTTTACATTCTTTATTATGGAATCAATACTTTTTTTTCATGACACAAGTACACCAACTCATTTTCTTCAATATAATTAGTAAGTCATTTCATATCTATGTAAATAGATGTCACTTTAATCAACATTGCAAATGATGATCAAATAAATATAAAATGAGGGATAAAAACACTAATATAGTCAACTGATCAACCAAGCCAACCAAGTCAAAGTACAGATTCATATAATCATTGAAAATTTAATCCCTCCTAGGGAATGATACATATAGTGAATACAATAAACAATTATGTTAGAACTAGTTCATCCAAACTTCCATTCAGTAAGCTCACTATGTAGATTGTCAAATAATGTCTGTGTTCACTCATTTCTAATGACCAAGTGTGAAGCTGGATCATATGCAGGTTCTCCAGGTTATACATTATGAACATGAAAATATGAAAAACTACATCAAGTAATCAAGTGTAACATTATGTTGGTATATACAAGTGTGTGAAACATGAGAAATATCAAGTGTGTAATGGCCCTAAAGAAGCCAAGTTCCACCAATGTTTGAGTAATCAAACTTGTATGATGAGATCTTTAACCCTTGATTAAATTTATTTGTTGGTCATATACGATCACTTAGGATAGTTTGAATGTATCCAAACTAACATATGCCTAGATTTGGCATGAAACACTCCACATCATCAAGTTATTGAGTGCCCCTAGTATATAGCATCATAGGACACCGAGCTACCACATAAACATAATAAGGCATAAAATAAACCTACAAATGTTATAAATGGGAATTATTAACTAATACTTTAACTAGAAAGTATGAAGAAGAAGAGTTGAAAAGTTCACTAACTTCATCAGCAAGCATCCTATCCACTTTCCTCCTGTAATGAACTTAATGATCCATTGTCTTAGGTAGATAATGCTCCACACTAGTATCCCATATTGGATATCATGGTTGGCTTGAAAAATACCGACTCTTAGTCATTAAAGAGAGATAGGAAAGGATTTGTATACCCATGCTGACAAAATATAAAGCATTGTAACATAAATTATATCAATGTCTATATTCTTTGAGCTTATATAATGAAAAAATGAACTATTACCTCTCAAAGTATATAACATACACAAAAGGAGGTTTAATTGGTATGAGTGGAATTACCCAATTGCCAATAAAGAAATGTTAATGAAGTTACTCCCCATGACATACATTTAATAGCCCTCAAATCGGTTAACAATCTCAACACTAATATATAGGAATGATCCAATGACTTGTCCATAAATAAATTTGTTGAGAGCACATGCCATAAATATAAGTGGGACCAAGTCTTAGACGGGTTTTGTATGCCTCCATTGGATAACAATAAGTTGATATTAGTATACATTAGCAGTATACTCTTCCAGTAATCCCACTTAAATACTATTTGGTAAGGACAATAGAAGCCAACAAGATAAGAAACATTACCATTTATTCCATCTCCTATCCGATATAGTAATTTCCATCAACCTAAATTTCTAAGATAGGTTGCATATCGTGTAATGTAATCCTCATCCCTCCAAAAGTTAATGGGAAACTATTCATCTCTAGCTGTCTCCTCTCAACAAAGGAACAAATGAACGAACAATTATGATGTTCATAACTGACATAGCAAAGAAAAATGAAGCCTGGTATCACTAATGATCACTCTGGAATCATCAAAATCATAAGGTACTCTTTCAAGTATAAGAACACGTGAATGGATCCTCAACTCAGGACATTCCTATAATTAGATGAGTATTAGAGAAAATAAACCATAATATAGTAAATGATTATCATACAATCATGTATACATTAAAACTTACATCATGGTTCTATATGGAATATGCCACATGGGCCTTGAAACTATTTAAAAGGTTAGGAATATATGCACCACCATGAGCAGGTCTAGTGAAAAACCAATCAAAAGCATTATCCTATGCAGGAGGAACACAACCATCACCATATCTAATGTGTCCAAGAAAAGAACCATCCTAATAGTGAGCATTGCTCTGATCGCCATAAACATCGGGAGTATCATCTTTCATCTCCTCATGCAATATGTGAGCATATGTCCCTCAACGAGCCTTCAAAAGTGTGGTTGCCATATCCCATCTCACAATAGGAATGATTATGCACTCAGTTACTCTACTTGAAGAAATATAGAAGGAGATAAGAAACTTTTAGGTAACTATTTTTCTTTACTATCCATCTATAAATTAAAATAATAAATAAATATCTTAATAAAGTATACAAACTGAAATTAATAGCATTACACATAATGCATATAATTAATCATTAACTACTAACATATGATCATTTATCAAACTATTAATTATATACTTTTAATAAATAAATAAATATCTTAAGTGCTCGTTATTTAATATAATATCTAATTAGTTAAACACCACTTAAGTATCTATTTACTTAAATAATAACATATAATTTATTAAATACTACTACTACTACTACTACTACTACTTATAATTATTATTATTATTATTATTATTATTATTATTATTATTATATATTAGCTACTAAGATATAATAAATATAATTAATTATTAACTACTAACATATAATTATAATTAATTATCTATTAACTAACTAATATGATATAAGATATTACTATTTATAATTATTTATTAAAAACCACCACTTATTATAACAACTAATATATAATATATAGAATTATATATTAACTACTAATATATACTCATTAAGTACCTACTAATTACCTATTAACTACTAATTGCTATCTATTTATAATAAGTGATACTAATAACTATATTTTAATTAAGAACTACTAATTATATAGAACCACTATATAATTTATAGAGTCCAATACTACCAACATAGAAGCTTGACCCCCTACTTTTGTCAATGTTGAACCCTAACTTTGATAAAAAGTTGACTTTAATTATTATTATTTATTAAGTATCACTATTAGTATTAATTATTTTTACCATTTATTATTAAGTATTATTAATATAAATGGTTACATAGTAGTTATCAACAACTTGTTATTACTAAGTTTCAACTATTAACACTTACTACTAATTATTAATGATTAACTATTAAGTATTAATAGTTATGATAAATTACTATTAAGTAATAATCATTATTTTTCAATTATTTATCATTATTTATTATTTTATTTCTTATTATTAAGACTTGATAAAAAAAATGGTTAAATACTAGTATATGTTAACAATAATAGCTATTACAAGTAACCAATTACTAATTCTTAGTAATTATTGACCATTAACTATTAATATTTATTCATCAATTAATTATTAATTATTATCACTGCTAATTAAGTCATGATTCATAGCAATTGCATATATGGGAAAAGAATGCATGGACAATATGATGGAGAACGTAGAAGCCACAAGTGGCGTGAGAAAGAGGGTAGAAGATGCTTGACTTGCATGATCCGTACGAGTGGTGCGGCTCATAGGAAGCCGAGACCCACCAATCATGTGGTTCGGAAGCATGCCAAATTGACCACATCTACGTTCCCTAGGCCCTTGGAATTGATTTTCTAGATCAATCATTATCAAAGAGAGAACATAATTGCATAATTTTTAGGTCAAATTCCATGCAATTCAATTGTGAAAAAACTAAAGCAATGCACCTAACAAAAGAAACAACTAGAATCAAAATTGCTAACATAAAAACTAGAGGTGATTACATAATCACAAAATTTGAAGAGAGAAAATGGAAGTGTGGTCGATCACTTGGTCTTTCAGCAAACCACTTCATTTTTTGTTGAATTAAGCCCTTATTTGGTTTTAATTATTTTTAATAACTAATTTTAGATCAAAATTACTTTTAGAAATCTACTTTTAAAAAAGTACTTTGATAAGTAAAATATATGTTTGTTTTTACTTTTATTATATAAGTGATTAATACTAAAAAACTACTTATGATACCTTATTAGTGTTTGGTTTTCATTTTTCTATAAATTTACTTTTCATTTTCCATCTTTAATTCTTATCTTCCCATATATATATATTTTGGTAATAATTATTATATAAATTATGTAATATTAAATATTAAAAAGCATATGAAACATTAAAAAGTATAAAAAAAATATAAAGATATTATAGGGGATTCCAGTAATCTCAAGCGACAGTACAGGGATGAGCATAATCTTTGTTTATTTAGGCGCTGGAGGGTAAATATTCCCTACGCTGGCAATTTATCTTCAAGGAGTGCCAAAAACAGAATGGAAACAAGTGGTTGCAGACTCGCACGCACTCGCGGACCACAAGGATACTGTATCAGGTAGGTTATAAACTAATTTCGATAAGTAGGTAGGATTTACTTCTTGATTATAGCTTATAAAAAGTAGTTTTAGATAATTAATTTTAAAAATAACTTTTAAAAAGGAAAACCAATCAGTAATAATTAATCTGTAATTACTTTTTATAATTAATTATCAAAAAAACTATTTCTCCTAAGTAAAACCAAACAAGCTGTACATTAGAAACCTACAGATCTGAGGAACATTTCAAAACTATTGATGCTAAAGAGCGGTGAGAGGTGGGAAGGTTTGGAGGAGAGAGAGGAGAGAGTAAAAGAATAGTGAAAAACATGAGAAGGACAATATTATAATAAAAAAATAACTTTAAAGGGGTGTTAATTTATACATACATATATATAAAGGTATTCAAATGAAAGTTACAAAAAAAAATATAAGGCTCAAAATATGTCGTTTTAATGACATAATTTTGTTGAAACAAGGAAAATATAAAGAAAGCATACGATTATTTCTCCTTTGTGATAAGAAAGTGAGTGTGGAAAAAGTAGGAAAATGATATTAGATACCATCAGCAGTGCAAATGGTTATATGAATCGTTAACCAATAATTTCATAGTTTGATTTAGTTAATTGTTATAAAAAAAATTATATAGCTTGATTAAAGAATTTAAAAAAGGGAATAGTTGACATAATAAAGTTATATTGTTGACTAATAATTTTACAATTGCATTTATTTAATGGTTAGAAAAAATGTAATTTTATTAAAGAGTTTTAAAAATGGTCTAGTTAATGGTAAGGGGATCAAAATTTTAGTTAATTGAAGTTTAATTATTTAATTGTTTAATGATATTATTACA
The DNA here is from genome assembly GCA_039764185.1 of Tamarix austromongolica. NCBI lineage: Eukaryota > Viridiplantae > Streptophyta > Magnoliopsida > Caryophyllales > Tamaricaceae > Tamarix > Tamarix austromongolica. The sequence continues at coordinate 66,401,524 of CM077813.1, read as the reverse complement.
CATACACACACTAACTATGGTGTTGCATTTGGTCCTTTTACAATATGTATTGTTGGAGATTTATTAGATACATGTAACAATTGACTATATTAGTTTATTGTGAACCTTGTGATTTTGTAGTTAGTTTAGAACTATAATGGTTGGTGGCTTGATAGTTATATATCTAATATTATATAGATATTGTGAATGATAGGAATATGTTGATATCAACAAACAATGTCAATTTTATGTTCTTTTAAATATTTTTATTAACAATTAACTATACCAACTTATATTTTAAAATAATGATTTGGTTTTATTATATTAAATTTAAAATATGGTTTAGTTTGATTGAGGGAAACATTTTCCATAAAATATGATTTAATTTAGTTAACATCAATTAACAAAACCATATAATCCCTATACACATAAAATCTTTAGATAGATGATGGGGGAAATAAGGATATCATGCACCCTAGTGCAACATGTAAGGTGCATCAAGATGATATGGCATGATGATGTGAACCATAGTTGGAGAGCTATAAGTCGACAATGTGGTAATTATATTGAAAAATATTATAACATAACAATCAACATGCTTATTCTCATGCATCCGGTTGTGGGTTCCATTTATGTTATAATATTGTTCAACAGAAACTAAAGGTGCATGAGTCTAAGAAGAATAAACATCAATCAAGAGGAGTATACACATCAAGGTGGAGATTGATGAATATTAATCTATCCCACAAAAGGATAAACTTTATCTTTTAAAAAGAATAAGCATCAACTAATAAGAGGATAGACATCAGGTGAAGAAGGACAAACATCAACCTAGCCCAAAGAATAATAAACTTCCTCTTAGAAGAAGGTCCAATCATCAACTAATAGGAGGATAAACATTAACCTAAATGAGAATAGACACCAAGTTGTAGTTGCTTGAATTCAAAGAAGGATAAACATCAACAAAGAATAATAAACATCAACCAATAAAGACATGCACCAAACCAAGAAGAAGATGTACATCGACCCAAATGAGAATACACATTAATTTATAGTCATTTCAATCCAAAGAAGGATAAACATCAATCTATAAAGATATGCATCAACCAAGAGGAAGATAAATATCAACTTAAATGAGAATACACATTGAGATGTTGTCGCTTCAACCCAAATAAGGATAAAAATCAACTTAGACAATGATACACCCTATGGTATAGAAAAATAAATATCAACCCAAAAAAGCTTAAATAATGATATATATCAATCAAGAAGAGAAGATATACATCAAGGCAGAGAGGGATAAACACTAGCCTAAATAAATATACACATCAAGTTGAAGAAATATATATATGTAACACCCTAAAATTCACTATTTTTTTTAAAGTGGAAGAGTTTAAATTAAAACCCGTGAATTCTTGGGATGTTACCGCCACACTTAGTACTAGACCGGTTCTCTCCGACCGTTCTAGTACCAAGTGCTAAGGCTAAAAAGAATAACATTAAAATCAAACCAAAAGTTCATAAAAGAACTAGAAAGATCATAATATTAAAAATCAGAGTATGCATTAAGGTTTACAAACCAATAGAGTAAAATCAATCATAAGATAGAAATCAGAGTGCGAAGTCAAAATTCCTCGAAGGGAATAATCTTACAATCGATAAAAGGTTTATTTAATATATACAAGTAATGAATCAAAAAGGGTAAATCCGATATAAATGAAATAGCAGAAGAGGATAAATTAACAATAAGAGTAAATACGGCTATGACACTCTTGAACTTTGAGCCAACCACAAGCTCAACACTCAGCCCTGCCGGATGTCTCGCCCACCTGCACAAAGTCAAAAGGGCCTACTACTCGTGGGAATTAGTAGCACCCATAAAAAGGGTGATTAGTACGATACGTACTGAGTAAGGTAACCGAGTACTAAGGCCAACACATAAGCACGTAAAATCATGCAGGATCATATTCAACTTACACTTTCAAACCCGCACATGAAATATATAAGGTCATGCAAAAAATTATACAGCTTATAAATGATCAAGCCCACACATAAAGCCCCAAAAAGTCCGGATTAATTATTTAATTAATCTTTTATCAGAAGTCAATACCCACCATGCCTTTTATCAAATCCATATAAGTACAGGAACACCCCACTATTTTAGCCGATGGATCGGTCACTTGTGGGACAATAGTCCACACCACTATTCCTAACCGATGGATTGGCTGGTTCCTGCTCACATGGTGTTCCACTGTAAGTAATTACTATATTTTAAGTGTCTTAGCAAACTCTGGTTTATATTTATTGAGCTCAAGGTCACCCCACTATTATTGCCAGTGGATCGGTCACTTACGGGACAATAGTCCACACCACTATTTTTCGCTAGTGGATCGGTTACTTATAGGGTAAAAACCCTAACCACTATTCCTAGCTGGAGGATCAGCTGGACCCGACTCAATATCTTCCACTTTAAGTGATTAATGATTTAAGTATCTTATTCAGAAGCTTTCACCCTAGACATGCATGACTCACTCTCCCCACACTTATCCTCCAATGGACTCTTTCCACGTCATCAGAATCATATTCCTCCCAACTTGCCCCAACATCCTTTCCTCCATATCCTATCTCACAGTAGAAGCCCAACTCTTAAGTATATGGGTCAAGGCACACTACTTTACACTTCCAAATCCACTCCACATTTTACTCTAGGGTTTTATCCCAAAACCCTAATTTAGGCCTCAGTGGCCCATCTTACTCCACCTTACACAATCAAAATCATTTTAACACTCCACACACCACAACTCATAAATTCCATCATCAAAATTACACTTTAATCGTCAAATACACATAATACCACAAAAACCCTAATTGTCCACACCAAACCCTAGCTCGGTCTCCTATGTACCCTTATAATGCTCCATGTACTATTTTTCATCCAAAGTGTTCAAACACCCAAACAACACTTACATTACCTTCCTCACATCCTAAATTAACATTTTATAAGTAAACTTTACTCCCATGCATATGCTAACCTCCCCATGCAAACCTTCGAACTCTTTCATGCAACCCCTAAAATCCCACGTGAAACCCTAAATTCAACCATGCAAACCCTAGATTCTTCCATATAATTAAAACCCTAGATTCCTCTATACAAAAACTTATATTCATTCCATACAAAAACCCTAGATTAGATCCTTCCATGCAACACCATAGAATCTGCTATGCAAAACCCTAAGTCCATCCATACAAAACCTAAGGTTTTTCCATACAAAACCATAAATTCAGTCCATACAAACCATATGTTAGATTCTCCTATGTTACACCAAAGATTAGATTATCCCATGTGACACCATAGATTAAATTCTCCCATATAAAACCATAGATTAGATTCTCCCATATAAAACCATAAATTAGATTCTCCCATATAAAACCATAGATTAGATTCTCCCATACAAAATCATAAATTAGATTCTCCCATAAAAAATCATAGATTAGATTCTCCCATATAAAATAATAAATTAGATTCTCCCATATAAGACCATAAATTAGATTCTCCCATATAAAACCTTAGATTAGATTATCCCACATGAAACCTTAAATTTCCCATTTTATTCTTCCACTCATGGATCATTAAAATACTTAGATCAACTCACATTCTTTGGTCAACTTATTTCCCCATTCTCCTTTTTCATCCTTTCCCCCCCCACAAACCATATTAACATCCTCATATGCATGTCTTACAGGGTCACAACACATATCATCACATACTAAAATATTTCATCACATACACATAATACATATGCCATATAATAACAAAGAAACATACTTCAACTCCACGCCATACAACATATGAAATCAATATAAGGATAAATATAGGATGCATAACATACAAAACATATAATGCACATCAACACACAATAGGCCTTAGTAACACCCTTACCTAAAATGACATTGGTCTTGGAACACACTCCTACGCCTCCTTAGGGCTTTGATTGGTCTCACCTATATTAGGGAAAAACTACAATTAGATTCCCTCTTACCAAAAATACTATTATTTACTAATTTATTCTAAGACCAGGCTTTTAATAAAATAATAATATATTAATAAAATAACATTAACTAATTACTAACTTTGCTAAAGATATAGAAATAATAGTAATATTATAAAAGTTGATAATATAAGGTTGAAGACTTTACCCTAATAATAATAATAATAATACTAAAATAATAATAGCAAAGATACCAAAAATAATATCATGGTTAATATTAACAAGAATAATAATTATAATAATAATAATAATAATAATAATAATAGTAACAATAATAATAAAAAGGGCATTACTCAAAAACATAGTGAAATAAGGGCTTCAGCCCCTTTACCAAAATAATATTAATAATAACATTAGTAAAATAAATAATAAAGTTTAGTAATAATAATAATGATAAAAACCATAATACTATTGCAAAAATGATAATAATCATAATAGTAATAATAGTAAGGATAATATTTGAAGATAAAATGAAGTAGGGTTTCTACCCCACATTGAATAATAATAAACTTATTAAATAATGATAATAATAAAAATAACAGTAATAAGAAAAATAAATGCTATTGATAAAATATTAATAATAAGAAGACTTGATATCTATAATACTACTACTATAATTTAAAATAGGCACAAAAGGGTTTCAGCCCTATATAGAATAATAATAATACTAACATTGAAAATAGTAATAATAATAATAATAATAATAATAATAATAATAATCACAACACTATTGGTAAAATATTTGTAATAATAATAATGGAATAATATTAATAATATTTTTGAAATAGCAATAATAATAATAATAATAAAATCAAAATAAAAATATAATAGGGCTTCGGCCCTCAATAGGAATAATAATAATAATAAAATCATTAATAATAATAATAGTAATAACAATAATAATAGAAATAATAATAATAATAATAATAATATATTTCAAATAAATGAAATAAAATAGATTAAGGCTTCTAAAAATAGGTAAAAGGGTTGAAAGGGTCTAGGGTTCAACCTCAGGCCGGTGGTGATTGGCGACACCTGTGGTGGTGCACGGCAACGGCGGTAGTGGTCGGAAAAAAAGAAGGAAAGGGGAAAAGTTGAATGGTGGAAAAAATATAGGGAGAATAAAGGTGGAAATAAGGGTGATTATGGTTGTTTAGAAGAGGAACAGAATAAGGGTGGTGGCGCAGCCAAAGGTGGTGGCGCACAGCGACAACAGTGGTGGCTGAATGGGAAAGAAGGAGAGGAAGAGAGAAGGAGAGGGAGGGAGAGGAAAAGAAATGTAGGGAAAGGTAGAGGAGGGTCTGCAGAGCAGAATGGGAGGTGAAAGAAGTGGGGGCAGCAGTAGAAGTGGTTGCTAAGGGCGGTAGAGGCAGAAAATAGGGTTGCTTGAGGAGATATCTTTGCATGGCCGAGGTGGCTCGTGTAGGAAGAATCGAGGGACAGGGGAGGTTTAGGTAGTTAGAGGGCGGTGCAAGAAGTATTCGGGTGGCCAGAACGGGGGCAAAGTTAACCGAGGGCGGCGGAAATGGTGTCTGAAGGGGCGGTGACGCACAAGGTGGATTTTCTGTGTAGGGTATCAAAAGCTCGATACAAGGCAGCTTAAGGGGTTATTTATAGAGTTATGGAGGGAGATAAGGTCGAAGGAAGGACAGGGAAATCGGGGTAGGTCAGTTAGGGCTCACCGACGGCGTTGTTTAGCCGGCGAAATCAAAACGGGGCAAGGTAGTGGTCGGCTGGGAGAGGGGAAAAACGTGCGAGGAGAGGGGGAGTTAGTTGGGCAAAAAGGTCAACGAGTAAGCAATAGAGAGGAAGGAGAGGTTAACCGGATCAACGGCGAGGTTGGCAGCAAAAATCCAGGGCTGGACAACGGAGTTGCAGGTAGTCGACCACGGGGGGAGGAGAAAGGAAGAAGAAGAAATAGGTGGCGGTTGGACCGGCGGTTCAAGAGGAAAAGAAGAAAAAGAAAAGAAAGTGGATCGGGCAGCGACGGGGGATCTTTTAAAATAAAATGCGGCGTTTTTTTTGGGCCGCGTTGAAAGAAGAAAAAGAAGGAGATGGGCCGCGGGAAAGGAGAAAGAAGACAGGCCGCTGAACTAGGCCGTGCTAAAGAAGGAAGAAGCAATAAGGGAAAGGACTGGGCTGCTGGGCTGACCTAGGTCGGGAAGCAAAAGAAAAAGAAAAGAAGAAGAAAAAAAGAGAAAAGGAGAAAAATAAAAGAAAAAGAAGAAAGAAAAAGGAAAAAGGAAAAAGGAAAAGAGAAAAACAATTAGGTTGGGTATTTAAATTAATTAAAATATTTGGAATATTTAAAAATAATAATATTTAAATAAAATTATATTAAATTTTCTTTTTAAGCTAATTTAGGATTTTTGAAAGATTTTCCATAAATTCCTATTTAATTAGTAAATCACTCTAATTTTCTTCAATTAAATTATTTATAAACTTCATATTAATTTGAAACTATTTTCTCCTTATTATTTTAAATAAAATAATTTATTTAATTAATTTTTCTAATAAAACCTTATTTAACTATAATTCATAAAATTAGAAATTTTTGGGGCATTTCAATACATCAACCTAAAGAAGAATATACATCGAGAGTCAAATTATAAAACATTCTTCGTCATGTTTGACTTTATCATCCTATTTGTCACTTATATATCATCACTGTGTTAGCTAGATATATCATGCAAGGGCCACTTGGGTGCATAATAGAATTTAGAGATGGGGGCTACCAAATGGCTAGAAATAATGATAAAATGTTAGGAAAATGAAGTTGTTCGATAAGGAATGAGCTAAAATGTTATAAATAAGTGGTGTAGGAATAATGAACTAGAACCTAAATGGTGCCTCTACAACTCAAATATACATTTTCAAGCAAAAAATAGCCAGACATGTAAAAATGAGGACTTAGATTTCATGAACAATTTATATCAATATTTGTTCTTAAGAAAAAAATAATAATTATATAGATAGAAAGGTGTGACACATTTATTGATTTTTGAAATTTATCCAACTTTTTATTATAACTTTTCATGATTAGATATATATATATATATATATATTTTAATCAGTTCATAATATGTGGGTTAGATATATATATATATATAAAGAATATTTAGCGAGAACTTACTCTCCCAGTAAAAACTAAGAACTATTACTCATAGTAGAAAACCTATCCACAACGAGTGGTGAAAACTACTTTTAGTAGATAAGGAAAAAACTACAGTAACTTAAAAAATTATAGTATTTGGTTGCTAAAAAAAGATGATATCATTTTTATAAATATTATATATTTATATTTTAGGTTTGAAAACTGCCTACATTAGGTAGTGAAAGTTATTCTCACTAGGTGGATGAAACTACTATAAGTCTTTAAAAAATTATAGTATTTGAGTAATATAAGGAAAAAAAGGCAGTGACTTCTTTACAAATATTAGGTATTTTTGTTCTAGGATAGAAATTTATCCTTGTTAGGTGGTTTAAATTACCTTTAGTGAGTAGGAAAAACTATTATAAGTCTCTTAAAAAAAGACTATAGAATTTGAGTACAAAAAAAATGTGGTGGAATTTTTATAAATATTTAATATTTATGTTTTATATTAAAAAATTACCTACAATATGTGATGAAAATTATTCTAAATAGGTAGAGAAAACTATTGCAATTATCTTAAAAAACTAAAATAATTCTCAATTATCGCCATAATATATATATATATATATATATATATATATATATTCCTGTGTTTGTATGTATGTAGAACTAATAATTCGTAAGAGAGTTACATACAACTAGCTTGTAAAATTTTTTAGCTGCGTTGTTATCCTTTTTGTATTGTCTACAAAATATAATTTAGCAATGAAATAATTATCCTATCATGGGTATATTAGATGTTGTATCTTATACCCGAATGTATACATATATGCCTCCATATTAGCAATTGGTGTATTATCCACCTAGCAAGGTAAATATCATATATCCAAGATCACTACGAGAACAAGGCTTAATCCCAATGATCTTAACATTGACGATAAATGATCATCACTGTTAGGCCTTATTACCAACGATTACTTGTCTCTAATAGATCAAATGATGAATATACTTTTTTTTTTCTGAATAAAAGGCAAGAAAATACTTAATACCCATGATACCTATCATTGGTGTTAAATTACGCCAAAATTTTCCCCTAAATTTTTGTATCAAAATATCAGGAAAATAAATACCAATGAGTAATTTATTAATATTGATGATATTGATCGTTGGTAATACATAATATATTTCAGCGAAATACCATGGAGGAAAAATTACTATCGAAAAAAGCATAGCATAAATGATATATCATCGGTATTAAGTGATCAATATTTAGACAAAAGAAAGAGGAGGAAAGTATGTCATCGAGAAACAAGGTAATAATGGATTAATTATTATAGACGATACTCGCTTAATACCAACAATAAATCATCGGTAATAAGTGTTTGATTTTGTTTTTTATGCAAGGAAAACAATATCATCTAATTTGGTCTTCCTTAATACCCACAATAAGAGCCTTAATAACGAAGATTAAAATCATCAATATTAAGGGTTTGTTATATTTCAGACAGTGAGTCCTAGCTCCTCATTTGTTGTCTTCTTCTTTCAACTTCGGTTCTCTCTCTCTTATCAGCTACGAGCTCATCATTCTTTCTTATTATCTTCATCCTTCTCCTTCATATGTTTCCTTTTAGAAGGTTTGTTTTAATCCAATTTCTATTTCTTATATATTTTTTAGTTTAAGGTTATATAATCATGATTTCTTAAGTGTAATTTGGAGGACCACCACCATGCCATAGCCTAAGCATCACCGCGCCCCCACCGACCACCACTGCTCCACCACCAAGCATTGTCAAGCACCCCTGAATTATTGATTTGGTATAATTATTAAGTTTTTATTTTGTTATGATAATATTTGTATATTATTTACATTAAAATAATTTCTAAATTAGATTATGGTATGGAGGGTTTGATTGGTTAATTACATATTTTAATTAAATTTTTTTATAATTGGATTATAATCATACTATAGTTTTTTTTTGTATAATTGATTATTTAGATTTTGTATAATTGAGTTATTAGATTATTATAATTAGACAACCTTGTAATGTATTAACTTTTCTCTAATATATATGTTAATCTTGAGACAAGCAAAATTTTAACTACCGTCGAGATCTATAGAAAAATGCATTTTAAGAATAACAAATGAGTCATTCCCCAAACTGAGGAAAATTTTATAATTTAGTTATATGTAATTAATTATAATATATATTATTAACATTTCTTATAATATGCCTACCTTTTAATTATATGTACAAAACAAAATGTTAAGAAAATGAAAGAAGACCTTGTCATATATGACTTCTTGTAGTACTAATGATCCTATACCATCTGAAATTGATGAAGAACCAATACTCGAGGACATCTTAGGTAGTCATCCAAGCCATAGAAAAGGTGTGGGGCGAAGACTTGTAGGGGAGGGTTCAAGTCATGCTACTTCTCGTATGGGTTAGATGCACACTATTTTACTACAATAACAACAATTAAAATTAGAGCAAAATCAAAAATAAATGCATGAGATTATAGCCCAACAACAAGCATCATTTGAGTGTCAATCGGAAGAATTAAGATAAATGAGAGCTTTCATGGCTATGTGGGCTCAAGCTCATCCACCTCCGCAATCTAATCAAGATCAAGATGAAGATAATAAAGATGACAAAATTAATTTTTAAGTTTTATGCTAGTATTGACAGGCCAAATGTAATAACAATATATTTGTTTTGTAAATTACGTTTTTATAACAATATTTATCTTTAAAATGCTATTTAGAAAATATTTTTAAAACCTTATTTTTTTTATTTTATTTAATATTTTAAAAAGTAAATTACTTATGATAATTTGTTTGTAGAAAGGTTTTTAATACGAAATATTTTTTAAAATAAAAAATTAATTATCATCGGTATTAAAGCATAGATATCCTCGCTAATAAACAATAATCATTGGCAATAATGTTTTTTGAATTCAAATAAATTTTGAAATTTAAAATTTCAATTGTTGAAAATAAATGTAATGATCATGATTTATCGTTAGTATTGCGAGCTATTTAAATTATTTTTTTAATCTTGTTATTTTTTATGATTGACAATAAGTTGAACTTCAATGAAAAAAACGTTGATGACAGACTTTATTATGGCAATAATTAAATTATCTATAATAAATTTATAATTAATTTAATTATACTAATAAAATATTATTGATGATATTTATTTTCAATAATTTTTTTTCTTATAGCCATTCTACTGACACTTAAATTTTTTTTATGTTACCAATAATACATATTACATAAACCTTAATACATCTAATTGAAGAGTCAAATCAACTCTTTTTTCCCACGTATCAAGGTATGAGATCAAGTTGGTTTGTTTATTCTGAAAAAGTACCTACTAGTAGCAGGCAATTTTTCTACCCATCAAGCATCAATCGGGAGTTTAGGGGTCAACTTTAGCGGTCAAAAGATAAATTGAGGTAAAACCAGTCGTAGATCATCGCAGTTTTCATAACTTGACAGTTTTAATCTTAAGGGGCCCAATCCTGCCAATTTTCAATTTAAACTTGAGTTGACAATGATTTTTATCGAGCCTGTGAAGCTTCTTACGGAAATTTCATACTGAACGGCGAACCCTTGAGCCGTCTAGGTCCGACAAAAGTTAACCTAATTTGTTTAATTCAATTAGATTTATATATTTCATTTAATATAATTTAATAAATTTATGAATACTATTTAATTTAAGTCTTATTTAAAATTAATTCGATCTAATAGTAATTCAACTATAAGTAATTTAATTTGATTCGGACTTGATGCAACCCCATCCTAATTTATAATCTACCTTCAACTCAACCCACCATCCATCCAACCTCCAATCAATCAAACCCAATTAGGTAAAATTAAATTTGATATTAACTAGCTATGATACTAATAAAATAAACATATCTTATTGTTTATTTAAAAGTTTTAAAAATATATTATTATTAAAATTTTATTTATTTTTCTTACTTTTATTATGAACTTACTTATTCACTAAATATATTATAATTTTATCTATTTTTTTCATAAAAGCACAACATTAAAAAGATATAATAATGACTAAATAATAATTAATAACATATTATTAATTACATGCTTACATGAAGCCAACTTAACTATTACCTAAGAGGTTAATGAATTAGATTAATTTTAATTGTCAATATCTGATTTGACCTAAATTTAAAGTGATATGATCTAAGATTGGCTCGGTCCAAATCCAATTCAATCCATCAAAATGTAAAATGACTCATCAAAATAACTTAAATACGAAATCACCCGAATACGAGTTTGTTTGGCCTAAACTCGACCTAATAGGTATGTAAATGGAGTAGTTTCAGGGTGGAAGCCCATACCTATATCTATACTTGTATCCAATAAAAAAATTTATACCAAAATACGTATCTATTAACATATTCATATCCATATCCACTTGATATTTGTTACCAAACGGATAATTCATTGACCCTAACAGATATTATCTAGCGGATAAATCTATTACTCAGCGGATAAACCCATTTATTGTTAAACCAAATAAAAATTTTAACCTTAATTTATACTATATTTATTTTTAAAATCAAAGGTAAAAAGATTATTATAAATCTAGTAAATTAATAAGGATATGGATACAAGTATGAGTACGGGTACAAATATGGATAAATGTATGGGTACGGGTACGAATATGGTGAACCTATACACGTATCCATACCGGAATCCGATGGGTATTTTTTTTCATCATTCATATTTATTTATCCATATCCGTTTAAGTATCTGATGGATAAAATTCATTGAATTTCCTGTTAATTTTGCCTGTTTACATCTATAGACCTAATCAAACAAGCTAATTCAAAATAATCTGACCCCAACCTCACTTTAAACTAAATTATCTCTACCTAAATCCAATTCGTTAAATTAACCTAATATAACTCGGAACTGCAACAACTTGAATCTAAACCCCACTCGACTCGAATAATAAAACAATTCAAAATAACCTAACCCACTATAATCCAATCCGAACCCAACCTATCCACCCCCATTGGTACCTATATGTGTGCGCCATATTCAAATTTCAAGCTCTAATTTATACCTCCAAAATCATTCTATATAAATGATGGAACCCTCACGAAGCTTACACCCAGACCTTTGTCCATGTATTATAATCAACCGAACAGGTACCAGACTATCAATGTTTACCCTACTTGATATGTGTATTTAAATCAAATATGGAAATTATAGTTCCATTTGATATGGTAGCTAAACAAGTTTTAAAACTATTACTTTGTTGCAGGTTATCTCAATGTGACGAAGTTACGACGCCCAACAACGTACTACATAGGAGTGAGACCATCGATGGGGGAAAAGGCCTTTTAAGAAATTTCATATCTGTCCGCAAGAAAAAACTCCCAACTTCTAAAATAGTTGAAAGCTATTCCTATCTACTCCATATCTTTTGTCTATCTGAAGTTACATGTTAAGAAAATTCATTCTATTGTCTCAGTCAGATGAATTGCCCGCACATTGGTCAATACTGCATTAAATCAAGTCTTTTCAATTATTGTATATGTGATAATATGTGCCATAATCGTAGTTTCTTAAACTTCAGACGCAAGTTGGCCAAATCTGTAACAGGCAATCGCGTACCAAAATTTTTAGCAACATAAGTCTAATTTCCTAATAAATAAGAATTAGGTTCGATGTAATGTAAATATTATATTATTATAAAACCTCATTAGCCATTGTACGTGTGTCATTATGTATGTTGGGATCATATTTCGTTAAGCTTTGTAAACAAACTGGCCAAATTTGTAGCCCTGCACAGAACAGTTATGGCCTAATTTTCAACAAATTAAATGTCTATTTTTAACAAATACGAATCATATATGATTTATGAGTCAATACTATATAATCAAAAAAAAAAAAAAAAACTAATGACCAAGACACACCTCAAAAAATAATATAAGAAAATTCTAAGATGCATATAAAACGATAATTACTATAGGATACAACTATATAACAACATTTATCAAAAGAAGTGAGAAAAAATAATTCAGTAATGCTTTTCTTATTTCAAGTATGTGGTTCCACACATTTTCAAGCTCCACCCCCTGCACAAAAAAAAAAATCATTGGTTTACCAAGAAATCCAAATATAAAAAATATTCATTTGGGAATAAAGCATCTTTATTTGTCATATTTGGTTGCAGATCTAGAAACTTCAAATAATAAAAACCAAAGAGATATGCACTTTAATAAGTAAACAAATTGAAACACAAGCTATCGTTGACCCATGACTTCAACATGGTAGCTCCATTTTATTCACTTTCTATATGCTGAGTCACTAAGGATTTGTTTGATTTTAAGAAAATTTGGAAGAAAGGAAAAAGTTGGATAAAAAACGCTCTTCACAAATTTGGATGCTAGAAAAAATGGGCGGGAGAAAACATGGACGAAAAGGCAGATAACAATTGTACTTATTTTCCTTACAAAATCTTATGGAAAAAATTGAGAAGTGAGTAAAATTTATTTCCATCCTCCCATGTTGTCTCACTTGATAGTTCCTCCTTCTCCCTTCAAGCCCATCCCTTTTTCTTCCACCACCCTTTTATGCTCTTCAAATTGGATTCCTAATGGCTTGTTCAGATCAGAGCATTCATGTTGGCCAAGAGTCCACTTCGCCGTCAAAGCTTCCTATCAAGAGGCCTTCATCTACTCACCCAGTTGATCAACTCCATAAAATAAAATAAAAATCAATTGGTTGAGAATAGATCTGACTTGTAGACCTTTGTCTCTCTCTCCTTTGGTTGATCTATGCTTTAATTGTGTTGAAGTGTTTCAATTTCCTTGACTTAGTCTCAGGATTGAAGAAGTCATGATCTCGGTAACTTTGGTTTGCCTTTTTAAATATAATTTAGAGTTGAGTTTGAGTGTTTATGTTTGATTTGAAGTTCCTTGTTGTTGGAAATAGTGTTACACCATACGATGTAAAGAAGTAACAAAATAAATAAAGAGCAATACCTTATCAAACGTTTGTTGTGTTGCAAATAAGAACGTTGCCTTGAAGAAAAGATTAGGCTAGCCCAAGGTGCAATTGTATGTTGGCTCGCCTCCAAGGTTAACACAACACATCCCATTCTCATGCACTCAAGAATGAGATATTTGAAATTGTAAATTAATGCCTAGAATTTTGTGATGGAAAAACAAAAGAAGAGAGCTTAGATTTTTTTGTAATGAAAACTGATGAATGTCGTCTCTTAAATGGATAAATACAAAGAGAAGGAAAAACTGAATTGCTTTGAAGAATTTGCATCCTTCACTTGCATGAAGGAAGAATGTTTACAAAATGTTTGACTATGGAGGAAGTCTCAGAGTCTAGTTTACCAATAAAAAGAAAAAGAAAACATATAAGATTTTTTCTAAACAATAGTAAAATTTTAGTAAAAAGAAATTAGGTCCATTTGGATCTATAACCCATACTCATATCACACCATGCCAAACCAAATGGGCGAATGTCGACGTGTGCATGTGTGGTATAAAGTCTAGCCCACTAGGAATATAAAAAACTCCAAGCTTTCAACTTAATCCATATACCAAAGGAGGGGAAATATAAGCACTCTTAAAATATTATCTCCTACAATGTAGGACTAAAAAAAATAGAAGAAAAAACACACTTTTTCCATTGTTCCTTACCAATCCCCCATCATTAGTAAAATAGTACAAAACCATAAAAGATGTACACAAAGAAGGCTTGGCACTTAATGGATAATATCACAAGAATTGAATTGATAAGTAGTAAAGTGAGATAATAATCGTGCCTAAGAGTTGAACGAATCTTGAAATTCCTTAACTTCTATTGAGACCCCCACAATATATGTCTTACCTTAGAATCTGCATATTTTAAGATACAAATAAACTAAAATGAGCACTTTTAATGGTTATGCACACACCTGGGACACTTATGATTACTCTAGAAAGATAACCTAAGTATTTCATAAAAGCAACCCATCTTCACACTCATCTAAGTGAATCTATCAAGTGCTTCTCAACAACACTACCGCAATAGGCTATGGATTCATTAAGAGAACAGAAACGATCAACCTCAAAACATTAAATGGTAAGTTCATCAGATCCGTATCATTAGAACCCCTAAAGAATAAGGCTATGAACTCATTAAGAATCTAAGCTCAATCTGTCCATATAGTAGTAGTACTACCACATGCCATAGAGATGGGAATGTAGTGTAATAGAGTAATCATACATTTTCATTTGACCATAAATGGTATCTACTATAATTTCCTTTACTTAAAAGATTAAGCCCATCCCCTTTATTAGAAATTCTTAAGAGGATCTTCCACATTTATCTGAGATTTGACAATCTCTAATAAGACCACACCATTCCTCAACATTTTTCTCACAAAACTGTATCTTACATGGATATGTTTTCTCTTACCATTATACTCACTATTATTAACAACACTTATAGCTTCCCATGAATTATAGTGTAAGGAAATTGGTTCACAAGGTTTCCTCCACAAAGCCACATCTATAAATACACTCCTTAACCACTTTGCCTCTTGAATAGCAATCTCAAGGTGAGGCAGGGGCATCTCAATTTCACTATTCTAATATTGAAGAATAAGAGTTAGCATACTTAGAAACGGTAACTTTGTGCTTGAAGATTCTAATACTTCTAATCTTTTGTTAAGTAACTCTTACAGGTATTATATATATTTGTAAAAGTAAGCCATCAAAGATATCTGGTGCACAAGACAATCACATTACAAGGATTAAAAGTTGCATGGAATATAAGGATACATGATACAAAGTTTGATTGCATATGGTTATTCAATGTATTACGTACTTAGGTGTAATACCCCAAATTGAGTGGAGTATTATAAGAATTAATCTGGTTACTTATATCAATATGGTATACTATCATTTTGGTGATTTTATCCTAAGAACTTCACAATTAAGTGTGTTGGTCGTGTAGTAATTTTTAGGATAGGTGACCCTCCTAAAAAGTTTAAGAAAATTTTTAAAATTTTTTCAAAAAGTGAGTGGAGATAAAGCGTGTTGAAATAACTTTTGTTGATCTATAGGGCTAACCAATCAATTTGAAAGTGCTATGAGGTAGCTTTTGCATGGTCGTATCGACTCGGGGTGTTACAAATTGTATTAAAGCAAAACCTCAACCTTGAGATGAACTTAGATGAGTCAGTCAACCACCTAGCGAGACGACTCTTGGGATAAAACTATATTAAGATAAATATTGGTTGAGGCTTAAAGAGGATGTTGTGTACATTGAGTGGGGGTGAATGTAATACCCTAAATTGAACAGATTGTTATAAGAATTGATTTGACAACTTATATCAACATGGTATACTATCACTTTGGTGATTCTGTCCTAATAACTCCACAGTTAAGCGAGCTGGTCATGGAACAATTTTTAGGATGGGTGACCCTTGTGGGAAGTTTCAGAAAATTTCTAAAAATTTCTCAAGAAGCACATAAGTGAGGATAAAATGCATTGAAAGGACTCGTGTTAATCTATGGGGCTAATTAATCAATTTAAAAGTGTACCAAGGTAGCCCCATGTGGTTGTATTGACTCAGGGTGTTACAGCTTTGTGCAACTTTGTTATTTTATTATATACTTTTTAATGTTTGTAATTTTTATTATAGTAGCTATATATGTAATATAGGCATGAAATTTAGTTGATCCTTGTTAATTAGGCCAGTTATATAGGCTTAGTTAATATAGAGTAAGCTAGGCCTGCATGTGTGTGTGTGTGTGTGCTTGTGTGTATAGGGTGCTTGTACATTCATAATTGATGACAATCGTTAAATAAAAATAGGCATTAAGAGAAACCCTTCGAGCCTCTTTTATCTTATTCATCAAGTGAGAGTTTTCATAAGAAGTTGAAAAGTATTCTCTAGAGAAAAATATGTGATTTATCTATTAAATTGATTTGATCTTAGATTAGATCAATATCAACCTATCAAAGAGCAACGAAATCATCAACCATAATCGACATTTCCAACATCTTAGAACTAGATTTTTCTACCTAAGTCACAAGATAAAATATCCCGCATTGTATAATATTAATCATTCATTATCTTTCACATTAAATTTGGTATCATATCTAGCCTTGAATTCAACATCATTGGGTGCAAAATTTCATCACCAATTTCAACATCACAACATATCACAATCGATTCTTTAGTAAGATTCTTGATCTTTCTTTATTGTTTTCTTTGAATATTGATTTATGTTCTTTGAATCTTGAACATATTCAAATGATGTCAAGTAGGACGTGCATGGTGTATATGACATAACATAGGAATCTTAAAAAGAATCTTGAGTAAGTGCATGCAAAGAATCAACACAAATAAACTAGTCGTATGAGATTTTTTCAAAAGTGTAAAGAAGAAAATATTGTGTGTGTTCCATTAGGATTTATATTATTCATTATTCATAAAGTCTTATGTGTGTAGGATAGTATTTAGATTGAATGACCACATGTGGTAATCCATGCATATGTTAAAATTGATCGTGTATGTGTTTTGTTTATGATGCCACTTAGTTGATTTAGAGTTACTTACATTTAATGGTTTAATCAATTCTATTTATGGAATATTTTAGTAAGATAAGTGTATATTAGTGTATTTTTTTTTTTACTTTGATAGCATTAAACAAAGAAAAATAAAAATGTGCATGATAACTGCTAGTGTTTTGAGTTGAATTAATGTAAACCTTGCTGAATTCTACATCAAGAATGTAGCAAGAAAGGTGTAAAGCATGATAAATTATTTGTGTGTGTAGCATATGTGATTTCTTTCTATGTGTTTAATTCATTAGAATTAAATTTTCCTACAAGAACCAACCAAGGATTGAAATGGTGAAAATTATTTGATTTAGGTTTCCTAGCTGAAACCCTAAGGATTTCTAACTTGTGATTAAGTGTGTTAGTGAGTTGAAACAATGGAAGGGGTACCAAACTTTCAATCCATATTTGAGGCCATAAAAAAGCTCTCAACCACTCTAGATGTAACAAATTCTCAACTTAGTTAAATTCCTACAATGCAAACACAATTACGAAGATGGAATCTTGATTTGTTGAATAAAAATAATCCTTAATTAAACAAGCTTATTTATGAGTATCATGATGTGTTTCCTGATGACTTACCACATGGATTACCACCTAAAATAGGAATAGAACATGCTATAGAATTAATGTCTAATTCATCTTTACCTAATCAATCTACATATCGATGTAATATGGAAGTGGCTAAGGAATTACAGAGACACAAACAAGAACTCATAGAAAAAGGATATGTGAGAGAAATTATGCATCTATTATATGCCTGCATTACTTGTTCCTAAAAAATATGGTATATAGTGCATGTGTATTGACACTAGAGGTTATGAATAATATAACTATCAAATATTTATTTCCTATGCCAAGATTAGGTCACATGTTAGATGAATTATCTGGAGAGTAAGTATTCTTTAAAATTGATATAAGGAGTGAATATCATCAAATGAGAATAATAGAAGGGGATGAATGGAAGAATGCATTTAAAAAAAAAATAGTCTTTATGAATGGATTGTGATGCCTCTTGGCTTATATAATACACCTAGTTCGTTTATGAGATAATGAATGAAGTTCTTTGACCTTTTCTTAGAATTTTTATTGTGGTATACCAATATGATACACTTGAGTATAGTAAAAATGAGCATGATCATCTTATTCATTTGAGGAGGTTATTTGATAAGCTAAGGGAAGTTAAACTCTATGTAAAAATGAAAAATTGTGATTTTATGCTTTTTAGTACTGTTTTTCTTGGATATATTATAAGTAGTAAAGGTCTAAAAGTAGATCCCATAAATATTCAAAGTATTCAAGATTGGCCAATACCCAAAGATATTTATGAGGTGAGGAGTTTCCGTGGTTTAGCAAGGTTTTATAGAAGATTCATCAATAACTTCTCCACTATTGCTGTGCCAATGACACAACTCATGAAGAAAAGTGAATTCAAATGGATTGAGGATACAACTAAAGCCTTAAAGACTTTGGCAGACAAACTATGTAATGCACCAGTATTAAATTGGGACAAATTAAATTATTCAACAGATAATAAATAATTCTATACCATTATAAGAAGTTTAGAAATATGGAGTCATTATTTGAGATCTAAGCCATTTTTTTTCCATTTAGATCATGAAAGTTTAAAAATATTTGCAGGTAGACGAAGATTACTCCTAGACATGAAAAATGGGTTAGTTTCTTACAATATTTTGTGTTTTCTATCAAATATTTTGATGGTAAGGAAAATGTCATAGTAGATGCCTTATCTAGGAGATATATGATATTTTTCATAGTGGATACTAAATCATTAGGTTTTGAATTTTTCAAGGAATTATATACAAAAGATAATTTTTTTTGAGATGTTAAGACCTCTACACCTTGATGTAGTATTTGTGATGCATGACATATAAATACCTCTACAAAAAACCTGGACCAACAAAGGAACTCATGGTCTATGAAAGCTAATCAAGTCCGAATGACACTTAAACTTACCCATATCAATGGTTTCATTAGCATATCGGATGGATTATCAAAGTACTAACTTTTTCCAACATAACTTTTCCACCAAGCCACAAGGCTTCCCGAAAAACCTCTGTCATAGCCAAACACACAACCTTTGTAACCTCTAAGGTTGAAAACTAGTAAACTAGTGTACCTGTGATCACATGACCATAACCAAGATCAGAGTAATCTATTGATAGAATTGTCAACAATGCATACGTAACACAAGCCAATACAATATGAAACAAGTACCTTAGAATCTGCACCATACCTAGTTTCAAAAATCTTCAAAAAGGATGAAGATTGGTGTGAAAAATAGAATTGTAGGATCGTTTGGCTTGTCTACAAAAGATGAATTAATAAATTTAACCAAAAACTTAATCAAGAAATCAAAGAATTCAAAAAGAATCAAATAAACCAATTTGAATATCACCAATTTAAGATTATTCTAAATAGTCTTAAAATGCATATTCAATCATAAAGAGAGAATTAACTAAGTGAATTACTTACATTATATTTAAATATGAAAAATTATCCAACATCATCATACTATAAGTGTTGACACACATGCCTTATATAGGGCTCATGATGTTGCTTACTAGTATACTTGTTTAGTCACATGACACACAAATGACTAACTAGCACATAACTAATATTATAATGCATTTATATTCTATATAGTCCACCGCTCAACAAGACTATTACAAAAAAAAGTAAGCTAATATTATATGATAACAATTTATAAGAATCCTAATCAAAACAATAATGTTGACTTTGAAAATTTGACTAGGTCTTCTTAACTTTGACTTTCATGCACAACATAGCTTCCTTTGCAATAACTTGTTACATATGGAAATCTTAATTATCTTAACTTCTTATATGAATTGATCATCTTCCTACAAATATGTTACATACCTGCAATAATAAATTAAAGCAATATCATTAAAGTTAGTCAAATCATTATCATTAAAGTCAAGCAATGTAATTAGCTTTGTAAGTAAGTATGCCAAATCATCACCTTGTGGATCATCTTTGGATGCTCCTACATCAAGTGCCTCAAAGTCTACAACACACTAAGGTGTCTTTAAGAGACTCATACACGAGCAATGTAAGAGTTTGTACTAATTAAATTATACATCAAGCATCTCACACTTGTAGAGTATGAACCAGTGACTAAGAAAGCTACCACAAATACTTATGATTTGGGTACATATAAAGTCTTCATCTTGTTCTCCTTATACATTTCTTATGTTTTGACAAGCAAAACATAAACACATAACAAAATAATAACCAGTAAAATATCACATACCAATGTTTGAGTCCACTAAAGAGACCACATATCCTTAGCAACACCATCAGAATACCATAAGGAAGAATCAACATCAAAAATAACCTCCCAGTCTAACATTGACTCCTACACACCAATACTACTCAGGCTAGAGTTTCCATTTGAGCTAGTCAAGCTAGAGTTTAGAAGCCTTATCATTTTAAACAAGGTTAGGGATCATGTAGTGGTGTAGGAGTTCATTTATGACGATGCTTAAATGTGATTAGCCAACAAGAGGCAGGGCTTTCAATAGGTGTGGTGACCTGTATACTTACTATCTCTACATTTACAATATGAATATTTTTTCACTTTGGTGCATCACATTATTTCATGTCATATGCATTTGTAAATAAAGTTGGCTTTTGTCTTTCTAGTAGCATTTCCACTTCAATTGTACTTCTTTTGAGGGTTAGGATTACAAGTTCTAGGTTCTATAATGGGGTGACCTTGATATTTGGGGAATAAGATTTTTGCTTAGAACTCATGGAGCTTGAATTGCATGACTTTAATGTAATTGTTAAAATGGACATGTTGGGGATGTGCTGAGCAATGATAGACTATGTGCAAGAATATGTGGTTGTACAAGGACCAATGGGTTTTAGGGTCTTATATCAAAAGTGTGAAATTAGCTCTTTTGTAAAGGTCATGTTAGCAATTGTGATGAACAACCTTGTTCACAAGGAATGTCCGTTATTGTTGTGTAGTGTTTGAGATAATGAGGTTGCTGAGATGCCATTAAAATAAATCGTAGTAATCTATAAGTATCCTGATGTATTCCATAAGGAGATCTTGGGAATTCCACCTATTTGGGACGTTGAGTTTACTATGGAAGTATTAATAGGGACAGAACTGATTTCTAAAGCCCCATACCATATGGCACCTGTAGAGACGAAAGAGTTTAAGGTCTAATTAGAGGATTTTTTGGGGAGGGGATAAATATGACCAAGTATATTGTTGCGGGGAGTGATAGTATTGTTCATGAAAAAAAGGATGAGAGTTTGGTATCATGCATCAATTTTTGTGGGTTGAATCAGGTTTTGGTAAAGAATAGTTATCCCATTACCAAGGATGAAAGCCTATCCTTTATTTGGTGCTCGGTAGCACCTCATTTTTCCTAAGTATTTATTAGTTTTGTGCTTCTTCAAGGTTTTTAAAATGAATTTTTTTAATAGTGAAAAATGGGGCATTACAAAACCTCCTAAGGTAAAACTTTCTTGGTCATTATTATCATCTAGTGGAATAGAGTGAAAACCTTAGCTTTGATTTACGTGATCTTTCACTTTAAAATTTTAATGCCCTATTGAATATTTTTTTATCTTGATGAAAGCATGTAGATATAAATATAAACATTTATGGTACATAATC
Source organism: Tamarix austromongolica (assembly GCA_039764185.1). Classification (NCBI taxonomy): domain Eukaryota; kingdom Viridiplantae; phylum Streptophyta; class Magnoliopsida; order Caryophyllales; family Tamaricaceae; genus Tamarix; species Tamarix austromongolica. The sequence continues at coordinate 66,379,106 of CM077813.1, read as the reverse complement.
CAAATTTAACATAAATATACAAGACACATAAGATACAACCACATAATGATAAGGACATCACTCAACGAAAAAGGCCATTATTCCCCTAAGAAATCCTAATCTCACAAGTTAAATATTACTAATTCCATAAGACTCATATAATCACCAAATTTGGTACCCAACCATAAAATAATATTAATAACAACATATCCAAAAATAAGGTCAAACTCTAATGTCTTACATATGCAATAACGAGCCCGCGTCTAGGGTTATTATTCACTATTTAAGCTATTTTATTCTTTTACTATTCTTGTACGATTCATAATTAACTAAAATAATTATCATATAATACTTAGCATATTTTGAGTCCATTACCATTTTATAATCACCAAAATCCTATATTTAACCTATATTAACAAAAATACCCTTATCATACAGAAAGCATTAAAATCTCTTTTTAAGTAACTTATGTCTTCCATAATTTGATCATATTAGTTATGAAATACTTTATGAAACCATTAAAGATTATCATTCAATGATTTTATTACACATTATCATAAAATAATCAAAATATCCTTAAAGTAACCAAAATACCTAACAAAACCTTATATGTCCAATATCATTATTTTCTTACTCTTAGTTTATAATATCACCATATGACTTAACCATACTCCTTATCCACTTACTAAAATTTATCAAGTCCACATGGCAATACTATAGATCATACTACCTACATTTAGGTTTTTAAGATAAGACTTATCACAACAATATCATATAAGTACATGCTTTCACATCTTACTCATTTTCCATTATAAGATACCAAATTATAACATAATAACATTAACAACATATCATTTTCAATATAATAAGAAAAAACATGCTATTTCTTACAAAATACACATGGAATAAAAAAACCCTAATTATAACTTGTATTCATACCAAATAGACATTAGTCTCTAAGCATGGATAAAACTTTGAATGCCTCCTCTGAGATTATCATTAAATCACCTAAAAATAAAAAATGACATAGGGTTAGAATGTAAGAAAACAAATAAGGTAGATATATAGCAATAATGGGACTAGTTGCATTATAAGGTAACACAACAAGAGGGGGATGCATCAATTTAAAACTTTGCTTTTAGGGTGGTTACATGGGTTAGTAATATCGTAATGAGGGTGGTTGCATGGGCTAGTGACACAACTAGGTTGAGGGTGGCATGTGGTGGTGATGCAAATGAGGTTAGGCTACACTAGTTAGTGGTGTATTTGTGGGATGACTTGCATGAGGTTGTGGCTCATAAATGGTGGTAGGTGCATGAGAATATCACACAACTAAGGGGTTTAGTGTGGGGTGATGGTTATTGCATGAGGTAATGCCATATATGGGGTGGTCTTGTATGAGAAGTTGATGCAGGTAAGGGGTGATCTATATGGGTTTTTTAGTATGGTAGGGTGGAGTTGCGAGGGTATTTGACTCACGATTGACTAAGCTGTGTGAAGGTGCATATGTTATGTAGAGTTTCACTAGATGAAATAGTGGACGATGATGGAATGATGCACAAAGGAGTTGGAGGAATCAAGAGAGAGGATGGGGAGATGGTTTGTGGGTTATTAAATGAGGTAAGGAGAATGAATGGGGTATATTTATATGGTTGGTGTGAATAGTGAGGGGTTACAAAAATGAGGCATAGGGTTAATGGTGAGGCTTGATTAGGGGAAGATTTGGGTAAAAGTTTTTTGACAGCATATCCCTAATGTTAGGGGAGGTGATGGTAGTGATGATAAATGTAGGGCATATAGGGTGGAGGTTATAAGATTGGGAGATAGGATTTAGTAGGTGGAAGAGGAAATCATGCAGAGGAAGGGGAAGAAGAAGAAGAAGATCAGGGAGGAGAAGAAAATGGAAAAAGGAACGGAGAAAGAATAGGGGAAAAATGAGTAGGAAAAAAAGAAAAAATATAATTTAGGGTTAAGATTAGAGTTAGGCTTAAATTTAGGATTAAGGAATTAAGGTAAGATTTAAATATTAATAATATGGTATTAAGGTTAGTTTAAAATATTAATTACCCTAAATTAGGGTTAGACAAATTTTGTGGTAGTACATTCCTACCCCATTAAAAGAGACTTTTTCCTTGAAGTCAACATGTTAAGGTTGGAGAAGAAGATAAAAAGATGTATGGAAAGGTGATATCAGTGGTGAAATCTATATATACTAACCCCTTAAAAGAGAGAGAAGCCTAAAACCTAACACACTTATGCTAAAAATCTTAGGATGTATCTCACCCATGTTCTTCTCTTTCTTTGAGGTTGCTTCCTCTACTTCATAGTGACTCTAGAGAATCTTTACATGTGGAACTATACTCGTATGTGTTTTTTGTACTTTAGTGTTAAGAATATGCATGGGAGCCTCCTTAAAGAACAATAACTTATCAAACTCTATCTCATCAAGTCCGATCATGTGAGACGGATCTGCAACCTACTTCCCCATTTGTGATATATAGAAGATATTGTGAACTTGGGCTAACTCTAATGGAAGTGATAAGTAGTGAGCAGCCTCACCAACTATATCGAGAATCTTATAAGGAATAATATACTTTAGTCTCAGCTTACACATCCGACTAAACATCTACACTCACTTAGTGGCTGAGACCCTAAAAAAATGCTTTTCCCTTCCTCAAAACCATCACTGTGATGCCTATGATCAACATAACTCTTTTGTTCACTCTAAGCTTCTTTCATCTTATCCTGGATCAACCAAAGCTACTGAATCATATTCTTAATCATATTTGCTCCAAGTACAAATGTCTTGCTAATGTTTCTAAAACACATGGGTGTTTGACACTTGCGTCCATAAAATACCTTAGAGGATGCCATCTATATACTAGCATAACTACTATTGTTGTAGGAGAACTCAACAAATGTAGAAGATCATCCTAACTGCCTTAAAACCTTAAAACACAGCCCAATATAATTTCCTCAAGAGTCTAAATCATCCCCTTAGACTGCCTTTCTATAGCTAGGTGAAAGGTGGTACTTATCCTCAACATTTTTCCCATAGCCTTCTACTACTTCCCCTAAAAGTATGACATAAATCTTGATACCCTATTAAATACTATGTTGGTAGGTGTACCAAGCCTTTTCACCATATGCCTCATGTAAGCATCAAGTAACTGATCTATACTCTAGGGTGTCTTCATCAACACAAAAAATAATGATTTATTCAATTAGTCGATGATAACCCAAATTATATAGCAATCATTGTGATTCCTTGGTTGTCCTATCAAAAAATCTATGGAGATGGAGTCCCACTTCCATCTTAGAACATCTAAAGGCTAGAATAACCCTACAATTCTATGGTGGTTTATGTTATTCTATTGACAAGTTAGACACATCAACACAAAATCCTTTACTTCTTGCTTTATAAGATGCTGCCAATAAGTTCTCTCAAAGTTCTTATACAGCCTATCCCCTCCTAGGTGAAAACAATTTGGAGTAGAATGACCCTCATCTAAAATCTAGCACTTCAGATCAAGACAAATCTAGGGTACAAACCAATGTCCCTTATAGAAAATGATGTCATTCTCTTGAATTTGAAAGCCTTCGACTCGACCATCATGTATCTTCTAATGAATTCTATTGAGCTTAACATCACCTAGCTAATCAAATCTTTCTATATCTTCTATAGTTGGTGTAATTTTCAAAGAACTCATCCATACCTCCAAATCACCTTACTAGATCAGCTCTATCTCTATATCACCAAGATCATGTAACCAATTATCCATTACACTAGAACTTAGTGACTTTGATGTATTCCTACTCAAGGCTTATACAACAACATTGGCTTTACCATCGTGGTAGGTCAACTCATTATCATAGTCCTTCATCAACTCTAGACATCTCCTCTACCTCATATTAAACTAATTTTGAGTGAATAAATACCTAAAACTCTTATGATCGGTGAAGAACCTATAATGAGTCCTATATAGATAGTACCTCCAAATCTTCAATGCAAAGACTATTGTGGCTAACTAGAGATCATGCATTAGGTACTTTTTCTCATGTTGCTTCGGTTGATAAGAAGTATATACAATTACTTTACCATTGTGCATCAATACACAACCCATTATGTGCTCCAATGCATCATTGTATACCTCATACTTATTTGATTTTAATGACAGAGCCAAAATCAATGTTGTAGTCGAGCATCTGCTCAACTCCTAAAATGCTCCTTCACATGTGTTATCCCACTAGAATCTAGTAATATTCCATAGAATTTTTTTCAGGGGATGAGGTACCTTTGAGAAGCTATAAACAAAGTGCTTGTAGTACCTAGCCACACCTAGGAAACTACAAACCTTAGGCGCACTAGTGGGTGCCTTCCACTCTGTAACTGCCATTAACTTCGTTAGATCTACATCAACTCATCTTGTTCACACCACATGTCCTAAAAATACAATCTACCAAAGGTAGAACTCACATTTGGAGAGTTTGACATATAACTTTTTCTATTTAAGGAGTGATAAAATGGTGTAATAATATTTCTCGTGCGCCTCTCTACTCTAAGAGTATACCAAAATATTATCAATGAACACGAACATAATTTGATAAAGGAATAGCTAGAAGATCCCCAACATCAATTCCATAAATATGGTAGGTGTATTGGTTAGCCCAAAAGGCATCATTGTAAACTTATAGTACCATACTGAGTCTTAAAGTCCGTTTTCATGATGCCTTCTTTACGATGAGTAATTGATGATATCTCGATGTCATGAAAATAATAAAAAGATAATAGCATCCTAAAGATTGTTAAATAGATCATTGATCCTCGAAAGCAAATAATGGTTCTTTATGGTTAACTAGTTTAGACCTTGATAATCAATACAAAAATGAAAGCTATCATCTTTCTTCCTCTTCACAAAAAGAACTAGTACTCCCTATAGAGGCACATTCAAGCAAATTTACCCGTGAGCTAAAAAATCCTCCAAATGTAATTTCAACTTCTATAATTTAGTGGGATCCATCTGATATGGTTCCTCTGAAATTAAATCTACCCTAATTACTAGCTTAATGGTGAATAATATCTCGAGGACTAGAACATGAGTGTCTTCTTCGAGAATAAATCTAGGAAGTCTCAGGTAATTGGAATATCCTCTATTGCCGATACGTCTTTTTTCAACTCTTGAACACTACATAACTACTTAGGGTAATCTCTCTACACCAACAAATACAACATATCAGAATATTTGCCCTTAGAGCTAGGCTTACATCTCCTATAGAAGATCCTAATAGCTTGAGGTCCTTTCAACACATCTTACTCATGTGCACAATCTATCACTTCTCCGTATCTTCCCAACATAGGAATCCCAAGGATCATATTAGAGTCTCGTAGGTCAATCTCAACCTAGTTCACTAGGAATTTTACCCCATCTATCTCTAAGGAGATGACTGAGTAGAGCCTAATGCAATTCATTATATCCTAAGAAGGTAGTAAAACATATACACACATACTAATAGATGGTGAAAAGGAAGCTCCAACAAAAAGGGGAGTAGATACAAGGGATAAAGATGCACCCGAATCAATCAAAATATGCACTGGTAATAAAAAGATGGTGAACATATTAGTGACCATATCCATCTATCGATCAACCATTATCTGGCTTATGATATTCATACACCCTTCTAACTGTCCTCCTTAGTATCCTCCATATTACCTCTAACACCCTAGGTTTTTCCTCCTCCACTATAAGGAAAATGATGAGGCCTATGTAGTATCTCTTTAGGCTTAGGTTTTACACTAGTTAAGGATGTAAACCTCTATTGATATTGTTGTTATGGATTGAAAGTCCATTGTTGATATGCCTGCTGCTAAGGTACAGGCGATGTTTATGGTTGCTAAGACTAGCTTTGGTGCTAGTAGAACTAACCCCTCTACTACTAACTTCAGAAGGATTAGTGGCTCACTCTTTATAGTGAATATATATGGTACAACTATCTCATCCTTGATGATCCTAGCTATAAGAACAACACATGAAGCATCTCTCTTATCTTGAATACCTAATTTGACCACCCGTCTAACCCTTCTCTTAGGACTTAAGGGTCTATCTCCTAAAAACTGAATATGACCTTTGGAACCTTGTGTTGCCAAATTTATCTTACCTAAAATAGAAGACTACTCCTAAACCATCATAACAACAATAGTTTCCCATTCACACAAGGTGGATAAGTCTTAGAAAGTCATGGTATCCATCATTCTTCATATATTGAAATGAAGTCCTTACTCAAACTAGATCAGTGCCGACGTTCTATCTACTATGCCTAGAGTGAATATTAACAACTTGTAACACCCTAAAATTTACAACTAAGCTTTTTCATTTAATTGGAAGCATAATAATAATATAGTTAGTAATATAAGGGGAAATAGTTAGAACTTAAAACATGATAAATAGGGAATGGGAGAAACTTTCATAGACTTATATAGTTGTTAGGACCTTAACTTTGAGTATAATATCAAACTACACAAAAATGGATCCCACAAAACTAAGATTCTAAAAAGATATCTAGAGAAAAACTAATACCTGGATAACATGACTCTACGTCTAACCCCAAAGATAATAAGATCATCCCTCATCAAATAAAGCATTATAAGCAGCAAAGTCATCTAAATAATCATCACCAACCTACATAAAATCATGTGGGCCATCTTTTTTTTAGGAATAAGAAATACCTATTAGAAGGATAATCGTTACGCTACGTACTAAGAAAAGGAACAATAGATTCATAGTAAGGCCACACATAATATCTAAGGTCATATAGAAGAAAAAACCTACATATTTATAACATTATATAATGTGAGATGAGAAACGAATTAGAGTGCCATTATTAGGTATAGAAACAATCCATTTTTTATTTATGTTTAGTTTAACATATCATATTCTTAATTTGGTGGAGCGCATTGAAGCATCTTCCAAGGTAAAATACACTTGGCCAATATTATTGACCAATTGAAAGAGCTAATACCTCCCAAGGCTACACGCTCTTAGCCACTATTCTTAAAGAAGTAAGATGCTTTAATGGACTTTTCAGGATAAAATTATTTTGGCCAGTATTTTTATATAGTGGAACAGACTGAATACCTCAATCTTGACGCATGTGATCTTTCACTTAAATTGATTAATTTCTTATTAACTATTCTTTATCTTAATTTCAACATGCAGGCTTAAATATAAACATGCATGATATATAGTCCTGATTTAACATATATATATATATATATAAGACACAATAACATGGTGATCAGAACATCACCTAATGATAAGAAATCCTAATTTCAAAAATTAAGCATAACTCCTCCCATAAGACTCATCTCATTATTAAATTTAATAAAGGATCATAAAATAATATTATTAACAACTTGCCAAAAAATAAACATATAAATCCAACGTGCTACATAAACGATAATGAGTGTGTCTCTTGGGTTGCTATATCTAATTGAAGTTATTTTCTCATTTTACTATACTAAAAAAATTGATAATTATCAAGAATATTTCCCATTTCATGCTTCATATATTTTAAATCCATTCCCATTTTTAGAATCATAAAAATCTCATATACAACCCATATTGATCAAAATGTCTTTATCTTATTCGAAGCCTCAATTTCTCTTTTTAAATAACTTGTGTCTTACTCAACCATCATTTGATCATATTACTTATGAAATACTTTATGAAACCCTAAAATATTATCATTCCAAGATTATTTTAAACATTGTCATAAAATGACCAAAATGCCCTTATAATAGGCAAAATACCTAAATTTCCACAAAATCCTATAAGCCCAATATCATTATACAACTTAATCATAATCATTAACCACTTACAAACTCTATCTAATCCACATTTTAATACAATACATCATACTATCTTACTTTAAGCTTTCTAGATAAGGCTTATTATAATAATATCATATAAGAGAATGCTTTCTCATCTTACTCAATTTCCATCATATGATACCACGTTATCAAATAATAAAATTAAAAATAAGATATCATCAATATAATAAAAATTAAAATGTGATTTCACATAAAATACATATAGTATGAAAGTACCGGGAGAACGAATTATATTTCACAAAAAATACATATAGCATTAAAGTACCCTAAGCGCAAATTGTATCATTACTAATCAACACCAATCTTTAAGCATGAACAAATATTGAAGATGCCTCCTCTAAGACAGCTAGAAAATGACCTAAAAATAAATAATAAAATATTTTTAGAATTTCAGAAAACGACTAAAGAAGAATTAAGGCAAATTAAGGTTAAAAAAGTAAAACCAAAGCAACCAGAGCATGAATGTGGCACTAATGGGACTAGTTGTATTGGAAGGTAACACAATAAGAGGAGGTTGTATCGATGTGTGAAACATATATGATGTTGTCTTAATAGGATAGGGATGTAGTAAGGAGGGTGATTGTGTGGGCTATTGACACAACAAGGTGGACGGTGGTGTGATATGGTGATGCAAATATGGTTGGGTTGAATTTGTTGGTGGTGTAGTTTTCATGTGACTCGTGTGAGGTTCTGGCATATAAATGATGGTTGTTGAGTGGGAATATCACATAGATAGGGTGTTTGGCTTAGGTTGATGGTTGTCACGTGAGGTGATACCATAGATGGGATTGTATTGCATGAGAAGTTAACACGACCAAGGGGTGATCTATATGGGTTTTTGACTCTCGTAGGGTGGTGTTTCATGGAGTTTTTTTGAATTACGAGATGAGTTGCATGAAGGTGTACATGTTACGTAGATATCCCTTACATGAAAAGAGCATATGGTGATGGAACTATACATAGATGAGTTAGAGGAAGGAAGAATAAGTCTTAAGAGAAGGTTGGTGGGGAATTGAATGAGGTATAGAGAAGGAATGGAAGCTATATATTTGGTGTGAGTATGAATAGTGAGGAATAACATAAGTGAGGTAAAGGGTTATGGGATGTTGTTCCAAACTTTTCCAACAACATAATATTGGTGATGGGTGAGATGATGGTAGTGATATTGAATGTAGGATAGGTGGGTTAGATTTTGTGAGCTCAATGGAAATGATTTGATCAGGAGAAGAGGAAATCATGTTGAGGAAAGGGGGGAAAAAGAAGACTTCGATGGAGAAGAAAAGATGAAATAAAAAGGAAAAAGGAAAAGGAAAAAGGATAAAAAGTAATTTAAGGTTAGGATTAGAATTAGATTTAAATTTAGGATTAAGAAATTAAGGTATGACTAAAATATTTTAACATAAACCGAACCTCGAATGGTTGATAAATTAATTTTAATCTAATTTCATAATATAAAAAAATAAACCTAGTTATAACCTTAAGCCTAAACACTTTTGTTTTCTTTTCTTTTCCTTTTTCCCTTCTTCTCTTTCTATTTTCTTTTCATTCCTTTTTCCTTGTCCTAATCATTATTCTTCCCTCTTCCCCTTTTAGCCATGCACGTACTCCCTTACACGACCTCTTTTTCCTTTCTTATCCCTATAATAAGACTATCCTGACTCATCTAACTCCCCTGCTATGCACTACATCACATCTCCCCCTACACCATCCCTACAACATGAGCCCACGACCACTAGTTAGCAACCAGGGTCACCCCTTTCTTTTCTAAACTTTTTTCAAAGAGCTAAACCCATAATAGAAAAATTTCCCTTATCCTTGGACCATTCGGTATGCTCTCCCTTTCTTACTTCATTCTTTATAGATCCCTCATAATCTCCTCCATACTCCATCTCCCTTCCCTGACTTCCTTATGCATTGTTTATCTGAATATTTCCTTTTTTCCTTTAGATTTCTCAAATCTAGATTGTCTCTTGATAAACCTTCTAAAGAAGACCAACATATTTTAGTGGGATTATGCTTATAAGGGTACATTACACAAGTTGATATGGATTTTGACTACAACACCAATTTTGACTCTGCCATCTAGATTAGAAGGATTTGAGGTCTATAGTGATACATCAAAGCATAGATAGAGCTATGTGTTGATGTAACATGGTAAGGTAGTATTTTATCCATCCTAACAGTTGAAGCAACATGAGAAAACCTACTTAATAGATGATTTGGATTTAGCTAAATTAATCTTCACGTTGAATATCTGGTGGCACCATCTATATAAGATACAATATATATTCTTCATCAATCATAAGAGCCTTAAATATATATGCACTCAATATGAGTTGAACATGAGATAAAGGAGATAGCTAGTAGTGGTGAATAACTATGATATTGAGTTGACTTACCATGAGGGTAAGCTAACATCGTTATAGATTCCTTGAGTAGGAAGGAATCACACTCTTTAAGTTTTTATGTGGTGGGTAATAATTTTCTTGAGAAGCTTAGTGAGATGGGGACATAACTCATTTAGCAAGATGATTTATAGGATCGAATGAGTGCTTTGATGATTACACAAACTATTTTTAATGAGATCTACGTAGGGAGGTGGAAGTTGTTAAGCTTGAGAGGATTCAATATAGGATAGAAGATGGTTGACTTTAGAGCTTTTAGATTCACGAGGATGGTAGCATTAGCTATAAGGGCCATTGGTGTATACCTTAGATTTCCCACTGATATATAGTGTTAGATCTTAGAGAAAGTTCATAATACTCCCTACTCCGTTCACCTAGGAACGACTAAGTTTTAAAAGGACCTTAAGTAGATGTATTGGTGGCCTCACATAAATTATGAGGTATTAGAGTTTGTGTGTCGATGTTAGACTTGTTAAAAGTTTGAAATAGAGCACAATGAACCTACAAGTTTGATCCAGTCTTTAGATGTACCTTAATGGAAGTGGGAATCCATTTCCATAGATTTTATGAGTGGAATACCAAGGATTAATACTAGGTGTGATACGATTTGGTTCATCATCGACCAGTTGACCAAATCATTAGTTTTTATATTGAGAAAGTTGATCTAGAGTATATACCAATTAGTCGATTCTTATATGGGATATGTGGTGAGTAGACATGTTACACCTGTTGACATGGTCTCGGGTAGGGATTCGAGATTTCTTTAATACTTTTGGGGAAAGTTGTAGGGGGCTATGGAAATGAATATGTGAATAAGTACAACCTCACACCTAGTTATAGATGGGAAGAGTAAGAGGAAAATTCATACACTCAAGGACATTATACAAGCTTGTGTTTTATATAGGCTTGTGTATATACCAATTGATTTGGTGGAGTTCTTGTATAATAACAATTATCACACTAGTGTAAGAATGACACCCTTTGAGGCACTATATGGATGCAAGTGCCAAATGCTTTTGTGTTGGAGTGATATTAGTGAGACTTTTGTACTTAGATCAAAGTTTATTGAAGAGGTAATTTAATAGATTTAGTTGATTCAAGATAGGATAAGGGACATTTAGAGTTGATAGAATAGTTATTTAGATTGTAGGTATCATAGTGATGGTTTTGAGGTAGGGGATAGAGTTTTGTTGAAGGTCTCACACACTAAGGGATTATAAAGATATGGTAGGAAGGGTATGCTTAGTCTGTGGTATATAGATCCATATAATATTCTTGATAGAGTTTGCAAGGTTATATATTGTTTGACACTTCTACTAGGGTTAGCTTGAGTCCATAACATATTACACATCTTATAGCTAAGCAATTATGTTGTAGATTTTTCCCACACGACTATACCTTATGAGATTGACTTTAATGATTCATTATCCTATGAGAAGATACTCTTAAATATTCTTGACATTAAGGTACAATCATTTTAATTTAACATGTGAAGGCTCTCTAAAGCAACCATAGGGGAGAGGAGGAGATCTAGGTGATAGAGAAGGACATTTGTGAGATGTATTTTGATTTCTTCAATATAGGTGCTTTAGGTTTTGGGGTTGTATCTCTTTTAAGGTGGTAGTTCCCTATAGTGTAGTGTCAACTCTTTTAGATTCAACCACCTAGATTACCTTTTCTTACATCCTTTTTCTCTTCATGCCCAACCTTATCTTGTTGAATTTGAAAAAACAAAAACCTCTTTTAAGGGGGTAAAGATTTAATATCCTATATTTTATAAAATCTTAATCCTAATTAATTAATAACTTAAACTAATCTGAATATTAGGAAATTAATATTTCTACTTTACCTTAATTCCTTAATCTTAAATATAAGACTAATCTTAAACATTAATATTTGAACCTAAACCTAACCTTGGTTGGTTGATACATTAATTTTACCCTAATTCCATAATAAAAAATTTAAACCTACTTCTAACCCTAGCCTTAAACTCTTATCTTCTATTTTCCCTTTTCCCTTTTTCCTTTTTCCTCATTCATTTTCTCATTCCTTTTCCTTTTCCTTTTCTTTGCTTCTCCTCTATCTCAATCAGTCTTCTTCCCCTTCTAGTCACGTGGACTACTCCTCTGCATGGCCTCTTTTTTCCCTTCCTATGATGCACTACCACCACCTTACCTCATATGCCTCACCTACTATGTACTACACCCAACTTTACATTTGCTCTCCTACATTAGCCCACAACCACTAGTCTATAGTCATATTGATCCCTTTCTTTACCATAATTATTTTGATGAGCCAAATTCATGCTAAAAACATTTCCCCCAACCTTGCACATTCAACATGTCCTCACCCCATGTCCTTTTATGAATACCCTTCTCCCCATTTTAGTTTAATCTTTACAGCTCCCATCTAATGTCCTCAACCTCCTTCTCCATTCTCTTAGCTTCCTTGTGCATTATTCGACAAAATATTTTGATTTTTCCTTCAACTTAACTCTAAAAATTTCCCATTCCACATGCTATAAAGAAGGCTCAACATGAGCCACCCATGTTTGAAGACCTAGTTACGTGGAAAACTCACATTGCAACCTCCACCAAACCATCCCAACCTCATGCTAAAAAATCCCCTCAACATGAAGAGCTCTTGCTAATCTCCCACCATGAGTGTGAAGAGCTCACATAACCCTTATCCATGTGAGTCACTAACATAACAACTGCCTCGTTGTGCCAGTTCCTAACATGGCTAGCTTAACTCTTACAAGACTTAGTTTGCTTTGGTTTTCTCCATTTCCACCCTCCTTTACTTAGATTTTCCTTAATTGTTTTCTTGAGTTATTATTATGTTTTATTATTATTGATTCTTAGGTGTTTTATTGTTGTCTCATAGGAGGTATATTAGGTTATACATACTTAGAGACTAGATACATTTTTGGTAAGGATACACATTGTAGCTAGGGTTTTGCATGTAATGTGTGTTTTTTTTTTTTGAATCATCATGTCTGACATTGTTAAATGCATAACTTTATTATGTTAATGCTGATGTATGTTATGTTGTGTTGTATGTTAAAAAGGTGACAAAAATGTGAAAGCTTGCAATTATGCAAATTCTTGGTTAAGAAGGTTATAATGAATATTTTATCAGAATTATGCTATGACATTTGAATCATATAGATATGTATGTATTTCAATATTTTCATGAGGATATGTGTTAGAGGTTGAAAATTATTCATGTTGGGACCCAAAGGTTTTTTGGCAAAATTATGGGCATTCTGGCTATATTGAGGCCAAATTGTTCAATATGGATAAAATGTGGAATATCACATATTTTAATGTGTTTATTGGTTCAAAATATTTGAATTTTTTAGTAATTAAGAATTTCCTAAGTTAAATAAAATGAGAAAAGTGCTCAATTTAGGAATATTTCCCTAGAGGAAGGATCATTATTATGTGTAAAGTGTTGAAATTAAACCATAATTTTTTGATATGTTGTTATTATTGAAATTTTAGGAATTTGTATTAATTTTGGTGGTTATATAAGTCTTATGGGAGATTTTATGCTTGAAAATAATATGTGGTCTTGGTATGGATAGTAATAAACAAAATATTAGTTACTTAAAGTGAAATACTATATAAGCTACGACTGACTGTGAGTTCGTTCTATTGCCTTAATAATAGTGGACACATGCATTTTGTCCTACCGGGTGCTTCAGATTGTTCCAATAGTTATGAATAGTGGATATGAGCATGTTCTCCTAATAGGTTTTAAATTCTTTCGACTAGCTAATAATAGTGGTCAGGCGCCTTCTGATCTAGAAGGTTTTTCAGTTCGTTCCACTAGATTAAAAATATTGGGCTCATGAGCTCAATATAAGTAAAAAAATGGAATATAGATATACCTAATAATAGAATGCTAATGCAATTCTCCTTCTACGTTCATATCGAATTTAATCATTATGAATGCTTATTCTCCTTTATGATTTTATGTAACCGTTGGCGCTTTGATATAGTTGTAGTGTCACCTTACTTGGTAGAAGCATACTAATCATCATTTTTATAGGTGTTGCTTATTTCCACTAGGAAACAACCTAGGTATTTTTGTTTAGGTCATTGATGATCCCTTGGATGATTTTTTATACTTATGATTTCTTACTTGGGCACAATGATCTTATTATGCTTAGGGTTTGGGAGCATAGAGTCATGTTTTACGAATCTTCGCTTCATGAGGATACATTTTGGGACTCTTAAAGAAAACTACACGAAAGTTTAAAAAAATTGGAAAATGTTATTTCCATACCTAGCACAAGGTAGATTGCTATCATTATTTTCATACTAGATGTAATGTTAAAGAATGTTTAATAAAAACTTAAATATCATCTATACCATGAGAATTAAATCCCACAAGGACATGTTTAATGGTAGATGAAAAACAAACGATTACACTTAACAAAAATAATCATTGATAAAATAATCAAAAACCTTTGAAATAACCTTGGATTTTAAAAACTTAGCAATGTAAAGAGAAACTAAAATTCGGTCCATTAAAATTTGCATATAATGTTTGAACATTTCCAAAATATATAAAACAAAAAAAAAAAGATAAAATTTTGAAGTATAAAAGCTCTAGGTGGCCTATAGTAAAGCCCAATCCTTCAAAAACAATAACATTTATCTTAAGCTTGGGCAAAAAGGTCTACTCCCTAGTATCAGTAGATCATTGTATGACCCATTATACGAAGGTACTATCAAGACAAGGTTAGTAATGAGTAAATCAAATATACCTAACTCATAGGGAAGCATGATACACATAAGTACATGGTAATCTTTAACATATAATACTCATGTTCAAGTACACCTGTGATACACACACTAGCCCACTCTTAGAACAACTCATACTATTTCATTAAATATATAACATAACAATAATCTTTATCTCAATAGGTATCACCAAAATTCATGCATGAAAAGAATATAACAATATACACATGTGATGAAGATAGTATGACATACTCACATGGATTATCATAGTCACAATTATTAAAGGTATACATGAGTACATATGATAACATATGATAGAAAATGTGATTATAGAATCATGCATATAAACATATGACTCTACATGACAACATTTAGTTATGAGCGTATAACGAAACATGAAATAACAAAACTAGCATAGAATTTAACATTCATCTTATTTTTCCCACATGCAATTAAAATAGTAGATCATGTTTCCATATGGTAGCACTATAGTATAGAAGACAATTAAGAGACATATATAGGGTAATAAAACATAAATTCCATGAATGAACAATAAGAATAATTTTTTTTATTACATTATCTTGAACACATCATTTCAATATTTTAACTTAAAGATGGAGACTCAAAGAAATTTTAACAACTAACCTAGTAATTGAAAGATACTAGCATTAGCTGGTCTTCTTATAAACATTAATAGAATACCAAATCACGAGGAACCTAATAACTTAATATATGCATACACACTATAGGGTCAATACATATAAAGACACTAATAAATAAAAAAGGAGCCTCCCAAAGTGGTGTGAATATTATTAGTAGTAATGAAAATTCAATGGTTAGAAGAAGTAGTAGGATAGATAGGTTGAGATTGAAGGAGAAGAATGAGAATCTACAGGAAAGATTCAATTAAGGTTTAAAAAATTATATGAATCTTCAAATAAGATTTAAAAAGTATTCAACAAGAAGATATCTTTGAATGTTTCTCCAACAATACATTCAAAGTACTCTAGCTAAGATTATTCTAAGTAGTCTTAGGTAGAAAATTTTACTCAAAGAGAGAAAATATAACCATGTAGTATACTTGTTATTGATTTCAATTTTTATTTTAACTTCTTCATGTTATAAAGGTGTTAGTACATGTATATATATAGGCAGCTATATTTTGCTAAATAGTATACTAAGATAACCAAGGTAATGCACAGATGGCTAACTAGCACACTAAATATATTACTAACCTATATATTACATGAATCAAACTATAAATTATTACAAAAAAAACATATCTAACTATTACATGGAAATAGCTAACAAAAACTCTAATTTATATAAGAATGATAAATAAGTTCTCTTTAACTTGTAAGTTTATCTTCCATACATAAAAGCTCTTTTGACTTGCAATAACTTGTAACATAAGAAAGCTTAAATGTGCTACCATCTTGAAGTGTATAAATCTTCTCCTTGGAAATATGTTACATACTTGGAAGAACTACTCAAAATACACTTTTTATGGTTATTTATAGTTATATTATCATTAAAGATATATTATATTAGACTCTATTACTGAGAATGCCTAATCCTCATTATCATGAGAATCTATAGATTCTCCTGCATTATTTAGACAAACTTAAAAAAAAAATTGTCCTCAAATTGACATCATTGTAATAATGGGACAAATCACTAATATTAAATGTCCATAAAATGCCACCATAAGATTCTAGAATTTTATGTTTAGAAGCATTTTCTCCAAATTTTCTAAGAATTTTAAATAGTATGTTTTCTCTTAGGATTAGTTTATGTTTTCTTAGATTAATAAATCTTTCTTTTGATAAATGTAAAAAAAAATCGCTAGGAAAAAAATACCTATGGAATGCGATGTTTGCTATATTGCCTTTAATAACTCTTTGGCCCGTTTTACGTTTCCATTTATTTGTTGATGAAGCTTTTGAAATAATTTATCTATTTGTTCATTTGATAATTTTTAAATTCACCTTTTTTAAGGGTATAATGTGAACTAGCATGTGCAAATTCACCCCATACACAATCTCAAATGGACTTTAGTGAGTTTTACGTGAAGGAATTTGATTGTAAGAAAAATCTACATGAGCAAATTTAATATCCAAATCTTTAGTACTTTTACTTACCAATCCTCTTAACAAAGTGCCAAGAGTATGGTTTATAACATTAGTTTGTCCATTAGTTTGTTGATGATGTGAAGTACTAAATAACAACTTAGTTCCTAACATGTGCTATAATGTCTTCCAAAAGTAACTAAGAAACTTGAAATCTCTATATGAAACAATACTTTTAGTTATGCCATGTTGTTCACAATTTTTTTTGAAATGCAAATCAGCAATATGTGTAGCATCATTAGGTTTATTCCATGGAATAAAATGAGTATTTTTAGAAAATATATATACCACAACCATAATAGAATATTTACCTTTTTATGTTATAGGGAATCCTAATATAAAGTCCATACTAACTCATTTCAATGGTTAACTAGACATAGGTAATGTCGTATATAAACCTTTGTGGAAAAATGTTTACTCTTTTTACAAGTAATACATTGGTTTACTATAATTTGTACATCTTTAATCATGCATAACCAATAGAAATTCTCTTGTAATATTTCTAGTGTATTTTGAGTATCAAAATGTCCCGCTATAGCACCTTCATGTATCTCTTTAATAAGTAAATCTCTTATACTTGATCTTGGTAAACTTAGTTTATTGAGTTTAAACAAAAATCTATCTTGTAATGCATAATTTCCATGATATCAATTTGCTTTACATGCTTGATATTTATCACTAAAATATTATTCTTTAGGATACAAGTCTTTTAACATTTCAAAATATAGAAATTTATCATCTAATATAACAAGTAATGTAGAACTTTGAGAAAGAGCATTGACTATTACATTTTCTTTCCTATCAAAGTGTTTGACAGAGAAGAAAAATGATTGTAACAATTTTATCTATTTTGTATGTAAATATTTCAAACTCTCATGATTAGAATTTAATACAAAGGATTTATGCCTCAAATAATGACTTCATGTCTCTAAACTACATTTGATGACAAAGAATTCTTTGTCATATGTTGAATACTTTAATTTAGCACTATTTAAATTTTCACTAAAGCATGCAATAGGACTTTTTTCTTGTCAAAGAACTCCTCCTATACCTACCCCACTAGCATCATAAGTTACCTAGAAAAGTAGGTCAAAATGAGGAATTTCTAACATAGCAGCATTGCACAATTTATTCTTGAGGGTTTCAGAAGCTTTAGTGCTTCATTTCCCTACTAAAATTCTCCTTTTTTCATGAGTTGACTAATAGGTGCAGCCATAGTAGAGAAATCTTTAATAAATCTCCTATAGAAACCAATTTACCCATGAAAACTTCTTATTTGGTGAAAATCATTACGAAAAGGCCACTCTTTAATAGATTGTATCGTAGTATAATCAAGTTTAATACCATCGCCACTAATAATATAACCAATGAAAACTACACTAAGAAGCATAAATTCACAATTTCCTAATTTTCCACAAAGTATAGTTTCCTTTAGGTTATCAAATAGTTTCCTTAGATGCATAAGATGATCATGTTTATGTTTACTATATATAAATATGTCATCTAAATAAACCACAATGAAATTACCTAGGAAAGGATGATGAATTTCATTCATTGGACTCATAAAAGAACTAGGTGTATTACACAAACTAAGAGGCATAACAATCCATTTATAAAGACCATATTTAGTTTTAAGGGTCATCTTCCATTCATCTAATTTTGTAATTCTCATTTGATGATAACCATTTTTTAGGTTAATTTTGGAAAATACACGTGTACCACAAAGTTCATCAAGCATATCATCAAGTTTAGGCATAGGAAACCTATACTTGATAGTTATACTATTTGATTCTCTAGAATCTATGCACATGTGCCATGTACTATCTTTCTTAGGAACTAGTAAAGCAAGTACACAAGAAGGATGCATACTTTCTTTCACATAACCTTTATCTACTAGTTCTTATATTTGTATTTTTCCTTAGTTTCTTCTGAATTACATCTATATGAAGCTTTATTAGGTATAGGTATTCTAGGATTTAAACCTATAGTATGCTCTATACCTCTAATAAGAGGTAGTCGAAGAGGTAAGTCATTTGGAAATACATCATTATATTCATCAAGTAATCTAGTAAGGTTAAAATTTTTAGAATTGATATTCTTTTACTACTAAGGCATAGCAAGCTCTCTTTTCCTCAATGCAATTAATAATATATTTTTCACATATGAATAAACTATTATTACTCTCGGTAAGTTGCATATGATCACATTGAGATGGTTTTAATTTATACTTCTTTTTATCTTTAAGAACAATATATTAATTTGTCACAACATCACGAATTGCATTTATATAATATTGCCACAATGTTTCTAGTAAAATACCCAAAGGATCCATGGGAAATACATCACATAATACTTCATTATGATAGTCACCAATATGAAAAGTCATGAGGGTATGGTTATCTACTTTAGAATCTTTATCCTTAATAAGCTATTGTAATAAATATGGTTTAGGATGATTAGTAGTCACTAAATCTAGTTGTTTAACCATCATTTGATAAGCAACATTAGTACATAAACCACTATCTATGATGACTCTACAAACCTTATCACCAACTCTACACTTAGTTTTAAAAATTCTATGTCATTGTGTAGATGGATTATTCGGTTGCATTTATAATACCTTTTGAAGTACAAAATATAGACTATCATCTTCTTCCTACATACTCAAGGTATCATCATTCGATTCAATCTCTAGGTCATCATTACCATTATATGGTTCCATACTTGCTATTTCACTGAAAGTTAAAACTCTTTAGCTAGGATATTCTCTAGCAAAGTGACAATAAAGCATAAACAATCAATTCCAAGTGGCATTAAAGCCTAATAATTCTACGGTGTAAAAGCTCAACATATGACATCACATAATTTCATTTCATACTTAACCAATTATATGATTTTCCAAATCAATATTTGTAATACCCCCAATTTTTTAACAAGAAAATTTTGTTTTTAAGATAATGCGGGAGAGTTTGAAAAATAAAATCAGAAAATGTTACTACAACATGAACCATGAGAGAAGTGTGATCATCACCTAACCCATGGCTAATGTAAGGCAAAATGGAATAAGAAACAAAAGAAATAATGATCATACCATGCATATGATAATATAAGATAAAAAAGAATAGAATAATATTATAGATTGAATGAACTTGATAGTTTTACAAAAACAAATGTGGGAAATTGAGCCAAGAGTTTAAATAACTGAAAATAAAAAATCTTCCCAACACAATGGGAAAAATACTTTTAACTAGTTAGCTTAACTCTTAGGCATAGATATAAACCTCTAACCCCAAGCATTAACCTACTAATATCCTACATCATAAACCTCAATAGACTAATTGAGAGTGGTAATCCTATAAATTCTCCTGTGTTACACAAACCAGACAACGGATCCTCACAGTAACCACATAAGTGTATTTTTAGCATGGTAAAGTATTAGTGAAATATAATACCTAAAATATAATAAGGCTCATGTAGCACATTGAAGTCACATAATAGCATGTCGATATTATATCTGTATAACTCAAGTACAACATGGCATACTTGAATAGAAATCATGGAAGTATAAAAAGATAATAAATATATGAAATTCATACATTACAAACCCATATTAAAAATCCTTATTTAATGACCACACAATATCTGGTTAGTAAGATAGTTCGTTTGACCACACCAATTTATCTACCATGAACAAAAGTCATGGTAGGGCAAATTATCGCAAAGGGATACTAAACCCATAACACAAGGTTAGGATATATCAAAGGGGATTTCTTTAAGGATACTATACCCACAACACATTAGGTGCACTTATCACAAATCAGGATAGCACACCCACCACATGTGGTAGAAGTACACTAAGAGGGCTTGTACTAGGATACCTCACCAACCATACCTTTAATGTATCCGCCATGAGGGCTACAAAGTTGGGATACCAAACCCATCTAAGTAATGGGCAATACAAAGTACCAGGGGCTTGTACTATAATACCTCAACCACTCGAGCTGGACACTGGTACCATGCTAGCCGGCCATTGTATAATCCTATACCTCAAAGATAAACACATACCCCCTACTGACATCAACTTGGTACAAAAGAAAATAGGTACTGAGTGAAAAATATAACTAAGAGAAACCACCCACTAACTCCTTGCAATTACCCAAGAGCTAGAGAAAAAGGCTTATACAAAATCTTAAACCATTAATTAGATTACAAGTGATATCACAAATCATAACAAGTCCACACATAACCAAATTTAGTGTTTCCAATTGAAAAAATATATTCCATTATCTAACCAAATTAGTTGTTTCCAAGTGATAACACCAAATACATCACAAGGCATTAAATCCACTATTTGAGTGTTAGAGAAGACACAAAACACATTTATAAGGCATAGAAGCTACCAATTGGGTATTTAGAGATGACACCAAACTTAACAAAGATCAAGCCTCAAATACTATCGTGGTGATTCATATTAAATTAGGCCAATCATACTTTAAATATAATTAAAATGCTCTGAATGCATGAAAGTATCAATACAAAAGGCCTAATAGAAATACAACAAATTATTACAAACCATACAGCTTTTAGCCAGGCCAATCGAATGGTCTCTTAGACTAGTTAACTGGTCTAGTCGTACCAGACTTGGACTAAAACAACACCAGAGAACCAGTTAGCTGGTTGGCTTCACCTATTAATTGTTCATGAGAACTAGTTGGCCAGTTTAGTCCAATTAGTCGATAGGTCTAAGTAAATACCAACCCATTCTGGCCTATGGAAAAACCAATCGATGGGTTTAACCAACCGATCTACTATTTATAATAACTAGTCGACTGGTTTGGTCCAACCGGTTGATAGGTTTAAGAAGAGACCAACACTTTTGGACTATAGGGACACTAGTTAATGGATTTGACCAACCGATAGACCTTTTATCAAAAATAGCCAACTAGTTTATTAAACTAATTGATTTATCTCAAGACCAACTGATCCAAATTCCAAATTATTTGGTTGCTCGTAAAACCCATTGACGGGTTTGAGGAACCAATTAACTGGTTTGGGTAAAACACTACCTTGACTTGCGAAATACACACCAAATTTTACCACACTTTAGCATATTAATTCTAGCATGCTTATATATCAAAATACACATAAAAATACTTGTTGCACACATAGAATCACATGGTGTAATGTACACACTTACACAAATCTTGCTCAAACAACCTACTTATTTGCTTAAAATCAAAAAACTCCATCAACACTAACTTGGAAAGAATTATTCCACATGCTTAGACCATGGAACACAATTAGATCATACTCATATAATCACCAAACACATGGAACCCCAACATATCACAAAAAACTATTTATGTTAAAGAAAATAATGCCTTACCTTGAAAAAAATTCTTCTAGCACAAAACTCCTATCGAATGGCTTAGCTAGCAGTACTTTGATTCCTTAAAGAATCAAAGTTAAAACAATTTAAATCCTCTTTTAGAACTTGTAACTCCCCCATTTTCCATTAGCAATATAAAAATTTCATTAAAACATGTTTCGGAAGTAGGAAACACTTTGAAAATGGGGTTTTACTTCCATACCTGACATAAGTTAGACACCCACCGCCTACCCTATATCAGATGCAAGGCTAAACTATCAAAATACTAAAATAGTAGAGTGCACAATGGTAATTTAATTGAAACCAAGTTCCAAAATGTTTACAACAATGACCCTAATAGGTTCTATTCAAATCGTTATACATACACATTAGAGTACGAAATTTCAAAACATAGGTTGGGGAACGAGGCCTAAAATAGATACCGTGGTCCTCTATGGACCCCGTTCGGTCCTTATGAATGTGCTCGCTCACAACCCCAATCCATTTAAGGTAGGACCTTGATTGGATATCTCCAAAAACTTGCGCAAGGTCCTCTGCTTATAGGAATGAGCAGGTGATCGAGTGAACGAACACATCAGTATGCTATGTATAGAGTAAGCCAAGTTACTCCCTCATTATACAAATGCATAATAGTTTATCATACACAATATAGATTATAGTAAGCATTATGAAGGTCATATATATGCATAAGGTTAAAAGCACATGAAGCCATACTATCATGCATAGTTTCAACAAATAGTACTTACTACCTTTCTATATAGGCATGCACACACTTAATGGCAAGGAGAAACCAACAACCTCTACTACCAAATTGACCAAATCCTCAAGATCAAGTGTTAATTCATTTATGTATGAGATAAGTGAGTCAATAAGTTAATATTCCATTTTCTATCAAGTACTTTAGGTCAACCATTGATTAAGTGTGATAACCAACTTTGTACATTTTTTACTAATCCTACCTTTAGTTCCATTCATGCCAATTATTTGCCATTCTCATAACCATCATTTATGTATAATCCATTACTTATTTAACAACCATATTTTATTATCATTGAGTGATGGACTGTACACCACCTCATGTTCTCACATACTATGGAAGCCTATCCAAGAAAGGACATAAAGTCCAGGCTAAAGCCAATCAATGTGGGCATAATGTCACACACTAACTTCTTCACCAAGTCTAGCTATGTGCGGCCTTAGTCTTTTCTTCCTCCTTAAGAGGTTAAGTTAGCCTTCCTCCTTCAAGTATATTCAACACTTAGGCTAGAGGCGCCTCTTAGGCCACCACACCGAACCCTTCACAAGAGAACTCAAGAGAGAACTTTTAGAGAGAGAACGAGAGATTGTATTATAGAGAGAGAAGCTCTGAATACAACTCTTGTTGGATGACCTCAAATTCTTCTACCCCCCTCTATTTATAGGAGAGGATCCACCCCTTCACCTCCCCTAGGAAGATTCTAGATACGGGCCTAATGGATTTCTCTAGAATGGCCCAATAAGCCCATTAGGGGTTCTAGAATAGTCTATTAGGGTTTCTAAAGTCTTTAGGGTTTCTAGAATTATTCATACTTATCTACACAAATAGAAAAGAATCTAGAGACATTCCCCTCTAGAAACTTCTAGAACCATCTAAGAGAGTGTAGAACCCTATACATCTCTCCATACTTATCTAGATTATACAAGGATATTCTAGACTAATCCGAGACTGGTAGGACCTCAATGCGAACTTTTCAATGTGGCATGTAACAATAAGCCTAGTCCGAAGCCAACCAATATGGAGATAAGTGCAGGCCAATGCTAACCACCTAGGTAACCAGGGCCTTTTGTATCTATACCCCCAAGTACATTATTAGTGTCTAGAGTAGATAAGGCATTGGGACCTCTCAAGATCCTATTTGAAGGTAAAGCCCAAGGCACTTAAACACTTGAAGGTAGACTAACCCCCGATAGCTAATCGAGGATTAGGTAACCTAGACCCACACTTAACTTGACTTTCTTGGTTTTTGTTTTGGATTGCATCCATCCCATTACTAAAAACCAAATCAAGAATATGTGCAACACAATCGATGTGTAAATATTTTCCATGCAATGAAAAACAATTCACCTACAATCTCTTTTTCATCTTATCAATAGTAGCATCATTGGTAGTATAATTGTTAACTAATACTGTTATGAGTCTTTTATCAACATTTCAATACACCAAAATAGTTTAAAAAAACTAACTAACAAAGAGCTTCAATTTTGTGGGGGAGTAGAAAATATATGAACCATAACAAAGATAGATATAAGAAAAAACAAAATAAAAATGAGAATGTATTATTACATAGTATTAACATCGAAACTTAGAAATTGTTTGTAACACCCCAAAATTTACTACTAAAAAATTTTGTTTTATAGCGGAAGCATAATTAAAATAATTGGACGTTACCGCCGTAATTGACATAAGTTGGGCTTACCATCCAAACCTTATGTCAATCACAAGGCTAAATAATTTAAAATGCTCAATAGGATAAAACCAAAAACTAGAGAAGTTTCATAATACCAAATACAAGTTTGGAGATTAACTCTAGATTACAATAACAAAATATAACAAAAGGGATACCATGGATCAAAGAGTCCGAAAAGGGTATATGGGTAGAAATATCATCTGGATAACATCACTCTTTTCCCAAACACCCAGTATAGATAAATGTCACTCTCCTCCACACGCTACATCAAAGGCAGTGAAATTATAAACTGGGTCCTCAAAGACTTGCACAAAACCATTAGGGTCATATACTCGTGGTAATGAGTAGCATCTATGAAAAGGATGATCAGTACTCTATAAACTGAGTAAGGTAACAATATAACTAAAACTAAGAAAACATGTCATTACACACATTCACAGCTGAAAATAGTATACATGCGAGATACAAGAATCAACACAAGGTAGTTACCGATATGGATTAAAAATATTTGAATATGATATAACCTATTATTTTATTTATGTTGAGTTCAAGGACCCCACTATTCTCAATCGGTGGAACGGTTATTCCACCCTATGGCAAAATACTCTTGGTCACTATTCTTATCGGTGAAACGGTTAATAATATACAATCCTAGAAAAATACATCCATCCACTATTCTTACTGGTGGAATGGTTAATAATATACATTCTTGGGGTAGAACGCTCTCGGATAATGCTCTCGTCCGATGGAACAGACATATATAACCAGTCCTGACTCACATAATATTCCACTTTACATGATTAGTGTCTTATCAATGATTATAATTATTCTTGGGATTTATTTTAAATTGAGTTCACGGACCCTACTATTCTAAACCGGTAGAATGGTTATTCCTCCCCAAGGAAAGATGCTCCTGGCCACTATTCTTACCGGTGGAACGGTTAATAACAAATAGTCTCGGGGGAAAAAGCGCACCCGGCTAATATTCTCGTCTAGTGGAACAGACATATACAACGGATCCTGATTCATTTGATATTTCACTTTAAATAATTAACATCTTATTCATGATTTATTTATGAGTAAAAAATAATTAATTCAAGCAAGGGAATCAACATACAGATAGCAAGATTATTCTTAAAGATTAACATGCTTATTTCTCCTAAAAACTCTAAATTCACAAGTTAAGAATAACTTCCCCCATATTGAACATTTATCTACCAAATTTAATATGTATTCCTAAAATAATAGTATAATTAAAACACCCAAATTTCAAGTTCTAACTCCCACTTCTTACACATGCAATAATAGCCCTATCTCAAAAGTTACTATTTATAAGGCTCCCAAAATCCTAATTTTACAGGTAAGCCATAACTTCTCCCATAAGGCACACATAATTACCAAATTAAATATAAATACTCAAAATACCCATATTAACAACATATCCAAAATTTGTGGCCTAACAATAATATTTTACACATGTGATAATAACATTACTATTTTAAGGCTACTATTCCTAGATTAAGCTATTTTCTCATCTGAAGAAATTATGACACTCATAATCACTCCCAAACACTTTATGTGATATTATTAGCATATTTTAATCTATCTAGTACATTAAAATACCAAAATTCTTATATTAACCCATATTGACAAAAATGCCCTTAAAAAGTAGCCGATATCCCTTATTTTATGAAAATCTCATATCCTCAATATCCTTTTTTTTATTCAAATCCTCCTTTTATCAAAAAAAAAATCTTAAATATAATTATTTACCACTTTTAATAAATCATTAGGCCCATATTACTTTCCCACAATTTATACTCATCCACAAAAATACATCCTAACATAATATCATCATATCAAAATATATCTTTCGATATTCTCACTTCCTTTCTATCATATAATTCATATTAATATATCATATCATCAAAAACATGCATTTAAATAGTATAATAAAAATAACATAATGACACACGTAATCATACAAGCATTTAACACAAAACCCGAAACATCGACTAGTATCCTTACTGATAAAGTTCTGGTCTCTAAGCACCCTTATTCTAATCCGCTTCTTCCAAAACTTCCAAAATATCACCTAATAATAATTAACAAGACATAATTAGAATTATTGATATTATTAATGAATTTGTAAGGTAATATAAAGGAAAAATAATGGGAAAAAACCAAACCGGGTCTAAAGGAATATCGTCGGCCAAGAAGGCTAGCAACAACACAAACTGTTGTTGCTAAGGAATGTACAACGGCAAGGAGAGCCAAAAGAGGGGGTAGGGATTAATGAGGGCTTCTGGAAGGGTTTTAGGCTTTGGTAATTTTTTCCAAAGCTATGGATGATTTGGTGGTTTTTGTGAAAGGGTAGGGGTGATTTTTGGTGAGTTTTGCCGATGGGTTTGGGCTTGTTCTTCTGTAGATTTTGTTGTAACTTAGGGGTAGGAATGGGTGGTTTTGTTGCAGCTAAGGGTTTTTTTCGTGAGTTTTGTTGTAGCTAAAGGTGAGGGAATGGAAAGTTTATCCGGTGGTGGTGGAAGTAATGCCGCAATGGTTGTTGAAGGTGAATTTCTGGGGGTGTTCTTGGGTGGTTTTGGAGACGGTAAGGAGGGAAGATAGGGAGTGTGTTTGGGGTGATTTTTTGACAAAAAAATTAGAAAAATAATGAGGTATTTTTCAATTCATTAAATGAGGTATATGTATATGTGTGTATATATATATATATTTACACAGAGAGAGAGGAAGTGGAAGGGGTTGCAATCGGGTAAAATTTTCAAACCCCAACCCACGACCACAGGAGCTAGGAATCGATGGGGTAGGGGTATGTTTGGCAAAGGGAGGGTAAGATGCTTAGCATGGAGAGGAAGAAATAATAATTAAATAAGATATGGAGAAGGGAAGGAAAAGGGAAAAGGGAAAATAAAAGGTGGGGTTTAGATTTAGGTTTAGGTTAGATAATTATCTTGGATTAGATTTAGGTTAGGAAAAATATTAAAAAACCGAAATAAAAATTAGGATTAGGCTAAGATTTATAATTAGAAAATTAGCATAAGGTAGAAAAAAAATTCCTGAGGTTAGAATTAAGTTTTGATATTAATTATTCGGGATTAGGTTTAGCTAAAATTTTGAGGTATTGTATTGATGTGGATAAAACATTAAAAGTAATTAAGTATCCAACTTTGTAAGTTACATTGCGTATCAATTAAATGAGTTGTTATAGCCATAAAACCCTTCTTTTGATTTTGATTAGTCCACACATTGGTAGTGATTGAAATCAGACTCTTATTACAACATGACAGGGACATTATTTTATTTTTCTCAAATTCAAGCATCATAAGGGTATAACTATTTAATGTATTTCTCAACAACTACTGAAAAGAAGATTAAAGGCCTGATAAAAAATTCTTAAATCCTTCATGTTCCACTATAGGAAGTGGATAGTCATGCATGATATTACATAAGTCTTGCCTTAAAATATCTTGATTGAAGTCAATGATCATTATCTTTCCCTTTCCTTCCTCTTTTTAAGTGAATAACAACTTGTTTTAGCCTAATTCTCATATAAAATTAGAAACACACACTTCTTTATATACTCATGCAAATGAGAAGTTCCATTTTTGGGATCTTCACATAGAATTTTATTACATCCTATGAAAATTGCATTCTTCTTCCCATTAGTCTCAACCACATTAAAATTTTCCCATATAATTAAATTTTTTTTCCTTGACTAAGTTATTGCACTTCCACATCTTCATCTTCCTCATTTATATATGGATCAATAGTGTAGTGGATGAATATGGAGGTATTTGACTTGGTAAATATATAGTACTAGCTGTAGCTACCATCCCTAAACCTAAGAATAAAATTATAAAAGCACATAAAACATCAAAGCTTTAAAATATCAAATTTGAATGAGTTTACATATATTACAAATATTAGATAAATAAAATTACATAAAAATAATTATAATTTTTATCAATTTCAAGATTATGATCACAAAATTATCATAATAACTTTTGTAACACAGAGCCATTTGCTAATTAATTTTGTGTATCAATATTGGATCATACATAATTTAGTCATGACATCTTTATTATTTCCATTCATAATTTAAGTTTTAATTATCTGAAAAATAATGTCTTCATTTTTACCCTTTTTTCAATGATTTTTGACAAACAAGATCCTATTTAGCAAGGAAATTGTAGATAGCATATATAAACTTTATAACTTAAGATATACGACCTTGTTCCATTCAACCAAAATGCTCTTTACAATTATTAACCTAAGATAGAAATCAACAAATTGCATATTCTAAAAGATTAACTTTAAATAGCATATTTCATGTAGCCATTTAAGACTATTGACATTTTGTAAGTTCATAACTAAAATAACTTAATTGCATTAAATTGGTAAAACCCCTATGTACTAATGATATTACATGTGTTATTATTAATATTTGGATTTATTATCATAAATAAGGGGATATAAGGGGTGTGGCCTTGACAAGAAACTAGATTGGAGCTTGGGTTTTATTACAATGTATTATAATAGAAAATAGAACCGGACAATGTGAACTTTACCTCTTAGTACTATGTATTACTCATGAACTAGATTGAAAATCTAATCATGTGTATCAATATTATGCATAAATCATCATTAAAATTTAAATTATATTCAAAGAGATAGAGATATTGATCAAAATCATCCAACTAAAAAGAAAATATAATAGTATAGCCATTAAGCAGTACATAGGTTTCATGTTTGGAAGCTAGGATAAATGTTTGAACTTATAAAAGAAGGAAAGAAAATCTGTATTCTATCTTCTAGTTTATTAGGTTCCAAAGGGTGACAATTTCATTTAAAAAGTTTCTCCCCCTTGATTATTTCCCCGTTCAAACTTGAAATTAAAAGAAAAATAAATTCGTAAAGGATAAGAAAGCGAAGGAAATCTCATCAAAACTTGAACTGATGTTTCAAAATGACCCTCCACATATACTAATTTGTTCATAAAATGGCATAGAAGTACTTACTAATGATTACATATCTCTTTCATAATCCTTTGGCCTCCCTCAGATCTACTTAAGGCCATAAGCAAAAGAAGTGTCTCCCTTGCCAACCATCTCAGTTATTACATTATGCTGAATTAATTAACATAAGATAGCACATTGCATATAGCTAGTTAGCCAAAAGAAACAACATGCTAGTTAGGAATTTTTCAAGGTACGAGTGGCTAGATTCTTTTTCTACTAAATTCCAATGGCCTCATTGCAAAAAAAAAAAGAAAAAAAATTTAAAATCTTGCCCAATTCATGAATCTTCTTGCCTACTTGGGAGTCAAAGCCTTTGTTCGGCTCGATGGTTACCCTCATCTTCTTAATCGCCTGCCTAAGGAGAAAACACCTAAGAAGAAAAATAATGGTCGCCTAATGAGAAAAATAATGGTTGGAGGGCCGAGAAAAGGAGGAGACCAAAAGGAAACTTCATCTAACGGTGACGGTGCGATGAGGCACGGTTGGTGAGATATAGTCAACGATAGGATAGTCTATAGTAGTGTGATAAAAACTTTTAACTATGGAATGAATGAGAGAAAAAGAGGTTGAAACCCAAAGGAAGACTAGATGGACGTTGTGACTCAGTTGTGCAGTTGTTGGTAAGTAAGCAAGGGATGACATCAAGCCATCAATGGAGAATTAAGTTTTAAAGAAGGAGGAACATGAGCACAAGTGCACGATGGATAATGGGGTTAAATGGTAATAGGGGTGGGCATAAGGCACGTATCTTGTTGTTTGTTGTGTTAAATGTTTAGGGTTTTGTTTTATTTACATTATTAACCTTAGTATATGTATTTTCGTATTATTTAAATGAAGGGTAAAATGGGATTTTTACTACTAATAAATGGGTGCAAGTACGAATATAGGCATAAAAGTGGGTATAAATTTGGATACCTTGTACCCATATTCGTACCCAAACCCATCAAATATTTTTAAATCCCCTCCATATCCATATCTATATTCATATCCATTTATCTAAATTCATTTATATGTCTAATGGATAAAATCCATCAGATTTTGAGTAAAACCTACCAGATTGCCTTCCCTAATCCCTTATAGCAATACATACATGATAGTTTAGGACATAAAAGAATTCCCAGTAAATATGTATGTTCTAGTTTTAGACATATATATTACAATAGCTATACTTAATGAGCTTAAGCAAGTATAATTTATAATTTAAATTATAATCAAATGAAGATAGGTTTCTAAAATAATATGTAACATTTTTTCCATTTATTTTTGAATCAAACTATAAATCTTAATTGACGATCACATTTGTAATGGTACAATATATTTTTTTAATTCAAAATTAGTGAATTTCCATTGGGCCAACATTCAAAAATAATAAAAAATTAAAACAAAACTAGAACAAAAGAAAGGCAACCAATGTAATTAAGCAACTCTCTAAGGCCAAATATGTTCATATTCTTAGAATCTAAATCACATTGGCTTTGTTTGGCAACTTATACCTTAGAAAAGAATATTAACGAGGTAACTTATAAATGACACCATATATGTACCATATAATGTAATTAAATAGAAAACCATCATTGGAATCTAACCTCCAAAATATCACCATATAAACATCAAAGAGAAAAAGAGGGAAAACTAAATTATAACAAAGCAATAACTACCATAGATAATTATCACAATAATAAACCTACCCATATCATGCATAGAATTACATTCCTAAAACCCTAAAATTAGGTCATTCAATCAACAACACCCATAAAATATGAAATCAATTTTTACCAAACTACATAACTAGATAATAACACAAAATCTCTCCATCTCAAACTGCATGCACCATAGCCTATAAGAATTTAACCTCACTTCAATTATAGAAAATTCCTTTTGCATTGCATATACCTTCCATTGAATGAATTTTAGCAACATGTTGAAATTAAAAGGAGGAAAAAGATCATAACAGGTTGAATTTTCTTTCACCTTTGATCTTTGACATTATGCTTGGAGAATAAGGCAAGCTTGGAAAGAAACACAACTTATGGGAAAAGAAGATGATGCTAGAAGGGAAGGGAAGAAGGTTGGGGAATGTTTGTTGTTCCACTTGAGAAGCTAAGTATCTCACATAATGGGAGTTAGGATACTAATTCTATGACACCTTCAATAGCATATAAAAAATTAGTTTTTAATAAACAAATATATTGTGTTATCCATATAAAAATTAGATTTGAGACGACAAAATACCAGAATAAATACAAAAATCAACTACACCCAGTGTAATTATTTTATAACCGATGGACCACAAAGCTTTCTTCCCAAAAAATAAAGAAATAGGCTGACTTCAAGCGTATCATTGTTGAAGTCATTATTTCACCCTCAATGAAAGACATATCATCAAGCCTAGTGAAATCATTAGCTAAGGCCCTAACAAGGTGTACACCATTTAGTTGGCTCTAGTCTTCAAAAATTAAATTACCAAACTTGATACAAAAAGTAGTGGACCAAATAAAAATAATTTGAGTAAGGTGGGCCGCACACTATTTTTTTTCCTTCATCTTTTTTTTTTTTTTAAAAAAAAGAATGTTCTCATTAATTTTCAATTGCCTTAATTAAAAATAACCCAGAATAATCCAATCATAAGAGTAATTGCACATATAAGTAACCATAAATGTACATATATATAAACTTTCAATATACATTTACCTAGACTTACATGTACAAAGTGTCTTTTAGTGCTATAATAACTAGGTTCAAAGAATTAATTCATAAATTTTTAAACAAAAACAGTCAAGAATATGTTTACATAGGTAAATTAACTTGAATGCTCCATTTTTTTTTTGAAATGTGATTTAAGTGTTTATTTTAAAACCAACATGCAAGAAACCAACACAATGATTCATTACATGGATATAGCTGAATATAATAAAAGTTGAATAGACATATTCATAATAACAATTAGACTTAAATATAGTTCAACAATATCAATATGCACAAAAGATACATGATAGACCCTATCATTACTAACTACAAAGCTAACTGCTGATGTATGTTTTAAGAGTAAAAGCATTCATACACCTTTTTATTAATTGTTTTGAATGTAGTTTAATTATATATACAAAAAAGAAACTTTTTAAGGAAGAAATCACTGACCTTAACAAAATATCTAATTTAAATAATTATATCTGACATAAAGAAATAACATCTTCTAAGGGATTCATATACATGACTAGAAAAAAAAAAGATAGTATAAGAAATATGCATGTTTAGAAAACACTTTTAACACTAATTCAAGCAATCAACTCTTACAAAAAAAATGGAAGGGATACTAAAGTACTATAAAATATTTTAGGGAAAAGAAACATAGGCATTATACACATGCACATGTAAGAAAAATTGAATAGATAAAGGTCTAAAAGCAAAGGGCATGTGTGGGCATACGAATCTTAAATGGGAAAAACACAAATATAAATCCATTCCCACAACATAAACAAATATTAAGGTTAACTCTCTCATTGTCAACCATGTTACCGGTCTTACTAGAAGGGTCAAATTTATTTCCTTTCAATTTGTTTAACATCAAAACATGAGTTATGAAACTATTAGAATCACACACTTCATATAGTTGTTCATACCTTTGATCTAATTCACATAAATGCTCATACCTCTAATCTTCTCAAAAGCATGGTTAGGACATCAATTCACTCTTTAAACTTGACATATTAGATATGAAATAGGATAAATTCAACATCCAATATACTCTATCAAATGCTCATTTACAGCAACACAAGCAAAATAATTATAAAGTGAAATATTCATAAATGGTAGTAAATGAAGTAACCCAATCAACTACATGACTGCTAGTAAGAAAGATAGAAGTAGGAAAGTTAGTTTTTTAAAAGAATAAAAGTCATTGCCATCATCACATGCATCTCTCTCTAGATTCTATTACATGAGAAAGTGTATGACAAACTAGCGCATCATATGCAAGAAATAAAAATTTTGAGATTCTATCTCTATAGAAAATGGAAGTTAGGGAATAGAAGGTATTCATGAAGGGAAGAAAAGTGGAAGAGAAATTGATGAAATAAGGGGCTACTACATTGATGAAATTGATGAATATATATTTAACCTTCCATAATCCATAATGGGTGTCTTATAACAATGTCATCTAGCAATATATGTGCACACTACCCTATACGATGAAGAATATATTATATACTTTATTTATTCAAGATTTTGGCCTTACTGAAATGCTTCTTCTATTGACCCACAAAGAATACCACAACCTATGGGTGAGCAATAAAGGAGAAGAAGCCATATCCAAAGAAAGTAACTCATAATTTAGACTAACCTTCTAGCCTCTGCCATATAAGTCCAATAAATAATTAACTTTGTTTACTTTCATTTATTTTAAATATATCTTTTTCATGTAAACATTTGAAATATAATTAACACGTGCATTATTTTATAATTAATTATAAGTGACTTAATAAAAGTTAATAAATGAATATAACCTCATCTTCTTTTGATAATCAAGTTCAATGTCTTATTAGTCATGTATGTGCTCTACCTACAAAAAATCAAATAATGTAATTGATAAAAGAAGATGATCGGTCATCTATATAGTTACTTTTTGGTCAACCTTCACCATTATTAATTTTCCTACCTCTTCTATCAACATTAGCCAAAAATTAGTATTTTTCATTTGTTTTATCAACGAAAAAATTATCAAATGAAAATTGTATTCTGAAACCATAAAACTCAATTTCCATACAATATATTAGTATAGAAAGATGTATTTCAAAATTTGAAGATATCTGAACATAAGAATACCAATTAACAAACCCCTAGATTATAATTTCTTACTTTTCTTATCTTCCAAGACATAAAACGTAGCAATTTTTTTTTACTTATTTGAATGAAACAACCCTTTTATATTCTATGTAAAGAATACCGTTTGGCAAACCGCCTCTTTTGTTATCACTGGCTCTATTTGGGAATCCAGGAATAAGGTGGTTTTTGACAATCAAGAGTTTTGCATCAACTGGATGTTCATGACTATCAAGATGAGAGTTGGCTTTTGGTTGAAATACAGTAATAAGGAGTTCTCATATAATATAGAGGAGTTAGTGCATAATGTGTAAGTTTTCTTAAAGTAGGAGTTTTTATTCCTTGGCATTTTTTGGCCTCTGAAGGTGTCTTTGGCACTTTTCGATTCTTGTTATGAATTATTTAACAAAAATAAAAAATAAGAACACCGTTTGGGATTAAATAGAAAATGGAGTAAATACCAAAAGCGGTGGGCCGGTTATAAAAAGTTTGAGGTGGGCGGACTTGGAGACTATTTTTTCCTTCAACGAAAGCTCCGGACAAAACGAAACTCCAAAAGTAGAGAACGTTGTTAAATAAAATAATACTCGCAGCATCATACCTAATAACCGTAGCTGGCAAATTAAATGATGAATCTCTGCAACAAAGCGACCCCCACTAGTGATTGCTGTGCTTAGTGGAGGTAAATGCCCTGTTAAGCATTTTGGGGGAGCATTAAACAAAGATATGCTTTTGTTAAATTTGCGGGATTATGGAAACCTATTGGCACCTCAAGATTGGAGGGGAAGTTGGGGCGAGAGAAAGGCAGCTGCTTGATTCATGCATAGAGAGTAGTACTTTATTAGAAAGGAGGCTATTCCGAGCTTGGAATCTAGCTTAGGACATCTAGCGACTTCTGGCTATTTTTATGGATCAAGAACCTAAGGCTTAGGCACAACCACCGGTCTGCTTTTGACGACTACTATAAAATACGTTTGCAAAATGCAATCATAGTGGTGTATGATAATCTCGTATGACGATGATTGTTGATGGAAAGAGTCGGGATCCAATCATCGGTTTATTGTAGTAATTTAAGGCTTTGAAGTATTATTGACCCACCCTAGACTTCATAGACTGGTTAATTAGGCAAGACATTCCTAAACTATTCTTAATGACGAAGTATGTCCCCGCAAATACTCGTCGGATCCAATTATTTGAACCGAATAATATGAATTCATAACTCATTTAAATTTAAATAAAAAATCAATTTAAACTAAAATGTTATAACAACATAACTCAATCGAAGATCCCCTCAAAGTTGTTATAAATCAATAAATAATGACCCATATCAAAACCAACCCAAACTTAAATGATCTAAACTAACCAGAAACCCCAATCAATTATAATCTAGGACAAACATAAAAACAAATCCGAAGGACTTCAAATATAAAATAATACATAAAATAATAGAATTTTCTAATGCATGTTCATGGACACTTGTTGAATTTACTATAATTAGAAAGAAAAATATTATATAATATTGCAAACCAACCTATGCTTATAAAATTACTTCATTTGTTGTACTATTTTTGGTAAAATTATTTGTTAGACAAACCACGACAAGATTACTAGCTATAATATGATAAGTATACAATATTAATAAATGAAAACTTTGGTTTAATTATACCATAAAGGTGAATAGGGGAGATCAATAGTCGAGACCTCTGGTACATAGGACTCCAGGCCCAATTACTAGGCTATAACCTCATTGGTAAAGGTATATCCATCTCTAGTTAAAAAAATCTGATACAACTACATAAATTTAACAAAAATTCATAAAATAATTATATTATTCTTAGTTTATTTGTTATAAAAAAAATCAATAGTTAATTTTAATATGAATTTTAAATTGATTTCTCCAAACCCATACCCAATATGACCAAAATTTCATGGATCTAAATTATATCAGGATTGATAAAAATAGATAGATGGAAGCTTAATTATTCAATACCTATCTAACCAATATTTGATTTGATCTAAAATGAAACCAAGCCAAATTGTCACAACTAAAGTCTAGACCCAAATTGAATCTAAATGTTGATCGTGCATATTAAAGTTGATGCAAACTTGAACCATAACCAGCCAACACCAAAACTGACCCAAATGGTTCTTATTCTGGTTTGATTTAAGTGTGCTCTTGTAAGATGCCACATATTATTCAATAATATTATACATACCCTTTAGAGTTTATAGATGTTATTTAATTTTCAAAGATATATCCAACTTTTTATTCTTAAGCCAAATTGTTATCATCTTACTTGTATTGATGTAGATAGCATATAGGTATGTGTGTGAGTTTGGACTCATTTTCAAAGAATCTAGGAGAGAATATCAAGGGTATCATGGCCATGTTGAAAGTGTAGCTAAGTAGGAAAAAATGAGGCAAAATAGATGTAAACACAAATCATTGGCATGATCGTGCGTGTATCCAACATAAGTAGCCCCTATATGTGGACATGCACCATATTTCGTTGTTTTTCCATTAGCTCGAAGTCGTATAGTTTTGTATCACTATCTAATGTTTTATTTACTTCTTTTTCATCATAATAAGGAGAGATGTATGGGATCCTTCTTTTTCAATATTCTTTAAAACCCTAAAAGAGACAAGAGAAGGCGCTCTGATTGATCTCAAGAAAATGTATGAGCATTGATTCATCCTTCTATTATTCTCTTTGATGATACATTTAGTGAATTAATCATCTATTCCAAAAACATGTTATTGTTCTTTTCTTTCTTCAAATTTATATTGTGACCTAAACCTACAAATATGTTTCCAACAAACTAATATCAAAGCTTCAACCCAAATTCAAGATTGGTGAAGATGGTGTTTGCAAAGTTTGATCATTCTAGGAAGATTGGCTTACAAATTTTGAAAATGTGAGTCTTCTAATTTAGAATGAATTCGATAAGAGTTTGTTAGTAAATCCAAGAAGCAAGTGTTGATAAATGTTGATGAATTTAATAAAATCAATTTGAAGAACTTAATAAGTATGCAATTGTGTTTGTTTAATAAACACTTGTGTGAGATAGCAAAGGAGACAACTGCGTCCATCCTATGGATACAATTTGAATCTCCCTAATTAACAAAGGAAGACATAAATTATTGGTTGTTCAAGAGTAGATTGAATGAATTCATGACAAGTGAGGGATATTGTCTTAAATATTATCTTGATAAATTTGATTCTAGTGTTATAGATTTAAAATATGTTAATGTTAAATTGGATAAAAAAAAGATTTGAAAATTAAATTGGTGTGCTCCTTATACCCTAAGCATAATTGATTAAGTGAAATAATATTATATGGTAGAGATGAGTTAAGTCTTGAGGATCAAGATTGCCTTGCTAAAAAAGGAATAGACTAATGAGAATCAATAGACTGATAATAAACCAATTTACTTCCATGGTGAAGAACATGCTACAAGGGGATTGGTGATAAGAGTGTTAGATGAAGAAGAATTGGTTCAAAGATATTCTCTACCATATGTGTCATAGGAAATGTCATATTAGAAAATACTATCAAAAGAGGAAACTTATATTTAGAATGAATGATTCTTCCAATGACGATGTTGTTGCTATACTTCAAGATGAAGATGTTGATGATGTTTTGACAACCATAGATGAACATTATAGATAAATAAATATATAGCTTTTGGGTTATAGGTGCATTCACCATGTTAGTCCCAACAGAAGTTGGCTCCAAGCATATGACTTATTTTGGTGCAAGAGCATCTTAATCTCAATCTCAATTTTACTCTTCTAAGGATTAAGAACAAGAATTAGCATACTTAAAGATGGTACTAATTATTCTTAAAGATCCTAATGCCTCTAATGATTTGTTAAGTAACTCTTATAGGTAATATATATATATATTTGCAATAATCAAACTATTAAAAATATTTGATGTACGAGACAATGACATTACAAGGATTGCAATGTTGCATGAAAGATAAGGCAACAAGAATAAAATATTGATAACATATGTTAATTCAATGTATTACATGTATGTATGTATGTATGTATGTATTAGTACCGTGCATGGGGTTTAGCTTTTGTTAATAAGGTTGGTTTTGTGGGCTTATTAATGAAAGGAGAACAAAGGCTTACATATGTATATATATATATATATATATATATATATGTAGGATATTGTACCTTGAAAACGTATAGAATAACATGAATTGGGATTTAAAATTGAAAAATGAGAGAAAGTTTAGGACCCGTTTGTATTTATATAAAGTATTGATTGTTATTATTTTTAAAAATAGTTGGACCTATTTAGGACCCGTTTACCCACTAAACCCAGTGGATTTGGGTCTAGGTCTAAACTTTTGAGACCCGACAGGTTTGGGTCGGATCTAGGTCTAGATAATATAAACGGATCTGGGTCTAACCCATACCTGGCCCATTTCTATCCCTAGTGACAAATCACACTCTTGCCCACTTTTTTGAGAGAATTGGTAGACAAAAGTACTAAATATTGGGATAATAAGTTAGCTCATGTAAAGTATTTTTTTTTTATAATCAAAGTCCTTCAATTCCTACTCACTCAAGTCCATTCAAGATTGTGTATCATACATGCTAGTTGATATGGTACCCTTGAAGAAAGGTTAATTTAAAAATTATGAGGCCAAGGAATGAGTTGAATTCTTTCAATAGTTTCATCAACAAATTAAGGGGAACATGGAACGAGCCAATGAAAAATACCAAAATAAAGCTAACAAACATCGTACTTTAATGTTATTTTCTCCTGGTGATTTAGCTTGGTTACATTTGTGAAAATAAAGGTTTCCTAATCTAAGAAAACATAAACTAATGCTAAGAGTAGAAGGACTTTTTAAAATACTTAGAAAATTTGGAGAAAGTACTTATGCCCTTAAACTTCCAAAATATTATGGTAGTATTTCAAGGACATTTGGTGATTTGTCTCCTTATTATAGTGATGTCAATTTGAGGAAAAATTATTCTTAAGTTAGAGAGAATGGTGTAGAAGCATCTATGGATTCTCAAGATAATGAAGATTTGGCATAAATAGTTATGGATCTTATTATAATATTTGTCTTTAATGATAATATTAATAACATGACTAACCTTAATAAGTGTACTTTGAGTAATTCTTGCAAGTATGTAACATATTTGCAATGAGAGGTTAATGCACTTTAAGATGTCAACATATTTAAGAGTTCATATATTATAAGTTATTACAAGTCAAATGAAGCTATTACGCATAGAATTCAAACTTACACGTCAAGGAGATCTAGTTATTATTTTTATGTAAATTAGGACTCTTATTAGTTATTTTCATGTAACAATTAGCTACATTTTTTTGTAATAGTTTTTCATCCAATTCATATATTATATAGGTTAGTACTATGTTTCTTTATTAGTTAGTTTGCAAGTTAGTTAGGTTTATATTACTTTAGCTATCTTAGTGTACTATTTAGCAAATTGTGACTACCTTTATAAGGCATAAGTCAAATCATTTGAATCTAATATAACTAATGCACTTGTCTATTTCTCTATTTTGTGAGTGAATATTTATAACTAAGACTACTTAGAGTAATCTTAGAAAGGATACTTTGAATTTCTTCTTAGAGAAACATTAAAAGTTAAACTTCTTGTTGAATTCTTCCTTGAATCCTGCTTGAAGATTCATACCATTCTTCCAATATTCCTTGAATATTGCTTGAAGATTCATTCCATTCTTCAATATTCTTTGAATCTTTCTTGAAGATTCAAATTATTCTTCTTCTTATTCAACCACCAAACTTAAACCTCTTCTAATCTTTGAATATTCAACATTTAAGGAGGAACACACACCATTAGGTAATATAGGTTAAAAAATGGAATATTGGGTATTTTTAATGTGATAATTGATTCAAAATAGTTTAAGTATATTATGTGGAATTTTTGGAGTGAATATGAATATTCTAAGTCTAATAAATAAGAAAAGTGGCTTTAAGCTTTAATAGTAACCCGAGAGGCAGAATTATAATCATATGTGTGAAATGTTGGAATAGGACCTTAAGTTATGGATACGTTGTTGATATTAGCATTCTAGGTATGTATATTAAATTTGGCAGTTATATGATTCTCATGGAAAAAATTATAATTAAATTGTATAAGTAGGGTTTTGGGGAAAAGGTGGTGAGTAACACAAAATGGTAGGCTATTATCACATGTGTAAGATATTAGTGTTAGACCTTGATTTTTGGGTATGTTGTTAATAATAATATTTTAAGGATGTGTATTGAATTTGGTAATCAAATGAGTACTAAGGAAGAAGTTATGCGCATAACTTATGAAACTAAGATTTCTTAGGGGGGATAAGCCTTGTCCTTGGGATGTATATTAGATCATATGCCTTATAGGTATATATGTGTGTTTGCATGACGACCTAGAAATAAGTAACTATGAATAAGATGTTAATTATTTGTAGTGAATTGCCATATGAATCAGGACCGATTATAATTTTCCTTCTATAAGACAAGGATAGTGGTTATGATCTTTATGCCTTGAGTTTGTGTACTATTGATATCATTCCATTAGTAGAGAATAGTAGCCAAGAGCTTTATATTCTAGGGTTGTATATTATTGATATCATTCCATCTTTTGAGAATCGTGGGGTTCATAAACTCAAATTTAAATAAATCATCTAAATGATCTTAATTAATGATAAGTTATTAATAACTTACAGTGAATTATTATGTGAGTCAATACCTTTCTATTCCACCAAACGAGAATAGTAGCCAAAAATTTTATGCCCTAAGGTTGTATATTATTGATATCATTCCACTAGTAGAGAATAATTTTCAGGAGCTTGATGCCTTGGGGTTGTATATTGTTGATAGCATTTCATCGATAGATAATAGTAGAATCCCTAAACTCAATGTGAATAAGAGTATAGATATCAATTTTAATATTATTATTGTAAGACCTAGAATTAATAAATAAGTTGTACAACTCTATGTTAATCTATATGTATGTTACCCCTTGTTGTTATACCTTATGAATTTGTATGACTTTCCTATATCTGTATTGTTACCTTACTTAATACGTAACTTACTGATCATTCTTTTTATCAGTGTTGCTCATTCCTACAAGCAGACAACCTACTTGAGTTTGTACAGGTCTTTGAGGCTTTTGGATTACTATGCCGCTTATAATTCACTTATTGGGGGAGAGAGATGATTCTATCCTCAGGAATCAGGTCTTAGAGTTAGGTTATGCAATTGACACTTTTGGCTTGGATAACTCTTGGGAATCTTAGCTCTCAATATGTCTCTTTATGTATTTTGTCTTTCCTACTTAAAGAAATCCACCAAAAATTTATTTTAATTCAAAAAATTGTTTTCTTTCTCTATCTTATTATGCTTAATTGTTTGAGTATTTTGCCTTGTATTTAATGTAATGATGGTATGGTAAGTTGGACATATGTAATGTTGTTTTACGCTTTTACATAAATAAAAAAAATACTTGTGAATTTTGGGGTATTACATTTATTCTAACCTTTTTTAATGTCTCTCTCCTCTTCATACCTTTTTCATTCTCTTTGTCTAATTTCTATTTTTATTACTTCAGGGTTCAATGGGTGGAAGGAGTCTAAGAGTATTTTTGTGCATAAAGATCAAAGTAGCTTTGATAAGGGATATATATTTCTAGTTAAGGGCTTGTTTGTGTTTATGTGTTGACTTTTATGATTTTTATGCTTTGTGCTAGAGAGAATGTTTAGGTTTTACTCTTATATATTTGCATGTATTTCAAGGTTAAGTGGGTGATTTTATGAGTAGTTGCTATAATTAATGTTTGCTAGGCTTTACCATAAAATCCTATGTATGATTATATATTATGTTGTATTTTTAAGCCTAAAGTTGAGTGGATTAAATTATGTCTAAGTATGGTGATTGGTGTAAAATGTTAATATCTCAAAATTTGGAGGTTTTGGGCTATGGGGATGCCTCGGCCATGTGCCTTTGTGGTGTTGTGAATTGTTCTAATTTTAGCAAATTGTATTTTTAGGATGATAATAATGTAAATGAGGTTGTGTGCGAAATTGGTAAGATTTGGAGACTTGTATCATTTTGTAATATGTTAGGGGGAGTCTCATCCTTAAGGGTAAAATGATATTTTTGTGATTTTTTGAAGAAAATAAGTATGCCATTATGTTCCTTGAGATTTTTATAATATATTTGATATATAATATGTTAAGTTGTATACGGGGATGACTTAAGTTATAAAAATAATAAAATTGGAGATGTTTAGGTGAACTAAGGGCATTTTGGTTCTTGTAGATTAAATATAGAATTTTGGTGTTACATAAGAAATAAGGTATATAAGATCATTATGGCATTTTACCTTGTAAAATATTCCTTTATATATATTTAATAATTGATAATATGTATTAACTTTACTCTTTGTATCATGTTCAATATGTTTTGGTGTTGCACTTTAAGTGTTGGATATTATCAATTGTTGGAATATATTTATGATAAACGGAGATCTTAAAAAGTTGTTATTTCATAGTAAATAAATATAACAAAATTCATAGTACAATGACTTAAGTAACACAGGTAATGCCTTATTATGTAGTAAGTGTTTTTTAGGGTACTAAAAATACACTAATACTTAAGGTGGAAGAGCACATGAGTCAA
This sequence comes from Tamarix austromongolica, assembly GCA_039764185.1. Taxonomy (NCBI): domain Eukaryota; kingdom Viridiplantae; phylum Streptophyta; class Magnoliopsida; order Caryophyllales; family Tamaricaceae; genus Tamarix; species Tamarix austromongolica. The sequence goes on along the minus strand of CM077813.1, from coordinate 66,335,575 downwards.
CGCCAATTACTTTACAATTATTTGGAATAATTGCCTAGTCCTAATGAAACTAGAGGACCATATTCTTCTCTATCCTATCGATCCATTAACTTATTGGTTGTATGTATAGTTAAGGATGAGAATTTTACCAGTGGCTCAAACATGTTTTACTCTTAATGTATAAGTATTAGTGAGGTTGGAGACCTTTCTGCTATATACGTGGAAAGGTGAGAGTATTGTTTATATTGGTTCCTTAACCTTAATATATTAATTAAATGGGTCCATCGATCAACTATTTATGGATATTTAATATGGATGCTTCTTAGGTAGTTTTGCAATGATTAGTAAAGTGCATGTGTAATTTCTTCTTATGGTGATCATGTGTGTTGCATGTCTTATTATAGTAATATATATATTTGTTACCTTACTAAATACACATGTATTAATAATATTTTTAATTGGTGTTGCTCATTCTAAGGAATAGACAACGGTCTTGTTTGATGTGTAGGGTTTTTTATGACCATATCAGGAACTTTGCTGACTTTGATGCATGCACTTCTAGGGAAGTAACTACTTTTGTTGGGTTGAACATAGAGTCTTAGTTATCTGGTAGTTAGTATTTTTGTCCCACTATCTTATGGACTTTTTAATCTATAGTTCCCTTTTATTATACTTTAAATTGTATTGTACTCAGAGCGTATCTTCAAAACTCTTACCTATGTTTATGGAAATTTACTTTACTCTCTTATTATCTTATTTAAACTTATTAATGTTTTTACCTTGTACTCGATACGAGAATGGTACATCAACTGAATCATATTGAGTATGGTGGTAATATCTAATCATATTATGATTAGCTACCGTAAAAATTAAAAAAATTCAGTAGTAAATAATGAGGTGTTGTACCAACATCTAAAGAAGTGTTTGATAGCCATTTTTAGTAATAAAAAAAATTAGTAAAATTTTTATCTTAAGTCCTATGTTTTTGAAACCTTAGATACATGTTAATTTCCTCCTAGAATGAGTATCTAAAGTCATACATAAATATGTTTATTGTATTTTAGATGATCTTTTTCTTTATTGTTGTCAAATATTAGATGGTCTCAAAGATAATACAGCTTGATATTGTTATCTAATATTAAAATTATCCGACATTAAATCCATGTTTCATGTTAGTATCATTTTAGATCTTCAATGTAAAAAATGAATTATTTTTCTCAAGTCGGGGGTATATTATAAACATTACAAACATCAAAATTAATCTAATCATTGAATATTTAGATTATAAACACTATTTATTGAGGTATATATATATATAATAGAGATACAAATGATAGCTTACATACTTTTTTAAATAAGTATAAAAAGTCTAAAATGACCCTTATTTTGGACCTAAAGTAGTAGAAAATAGACATTAATAGGTAATAACATCTATGATAAAGGAATTCCAATCATTAGTTTAATACAAAAACAAAATTTTATTCATTTTACAATAGATGATCTATATATTTTTTTTGACACATATTAAAAAGTATTAAAATGCATAATAAATAATTTACAATTTAACTAAAATGCCCTTATGATAAATTAAATAAATTTTGATATTATTAGATATATTAAAAAAGGGGAGAGATGGTAGCAGAAGAAAGTTGACACTATATTCTTATTAGAATTTGAAAGATAATATATATCCATAAAAGAAACTATTGATATTCTATTATAAAACGAAAAGAGTACTACATACCGTCTAAGGGGATATCAAACATTAAACTCAAGCACCAAAACTCCAATTTCGAATACTGGACCCGCGATCGTTATTTTTCTGCTCTCAGAAGGTAGCTAGTATCGCTGCTGACTATACATTATCATCATCCTCGGATCATGATTCATGGATTCGAATCCACCCAGCGCTCAGACTTCTGCGGTGGTTCGGCCTACTAGCAAAACGAACATCCTCGTTCCTCTCGTAGAGTTGTAGATCGATCCTACAGCCTCTTGGTCAGCTTTAAATGAGCTCACCTTGATTTTGTAACTTTAGGGTGAGTTGATTGTATATGTAATTTTAATAAGTTTTAGTATCCCATCAAATTATTTGTACGACTAGCTTTTCTAGCAACTTTGTATAATTCGTGACTAGCTAAGCTTTGCGCGTGAAAAGATCATAAAGTATACGAACGTGTAACTTTGATATTTAGCTGTCGCCCACAGGCTCCATAATTGACCTGAGGTTCAATGTAATGCCTAAGGTACGTAAAATACTCCCTTCCTAATTAAAATGAAGTTTGTACATTATTTTAGAGGGTAGTTAATTTACCTAAAATATTATAATGATACATTTTATTGAAAAAATGATAACAATTAATACATATAAAAAAGGGGGAAAAATAAAGGTGAAAATTAAAAGTATGTTATAAATTGTTTTAAAAACTTTTCTAAAAATATGATTTTTTATCCATTTTTTTTTATATTTGAGATGTGAGAGAGTATATGTAAATGGAGTATATCTAGAGATGGCAATCGGGTCGAGTCGCAGCGGGTCGGGTCATTTCGAGTTCAGGTTGTTTTGGGTCATTATATTGTTTGGATCAGTGCGGGTCGTTGTAGTTTCGGGTCATTTTGGGTTAATTTGCTAGGTCAAATCGGATTCAGGTCATTTTTTTGTTAACTTAACTAGATGAGTTCAGCTCGTTCGGATCATTTTGTATAATTTGATAGGTCGGTCATATTGGGTCCGAGTTGTTTTGAATTAACTTAATGTGTCGGGTCATTTTGTGCAATTTTACTGTTTGAGTTTGAGTAATTACCGGTTAACTTGATGGATCGGGTCAAGTCGAATTTTGATGGATTGAGTCAAATTCGGGTCCAGGTAATTATCATTTATTACATTGTAAATATTAGAGACAAAGACAATCATAAGATTACTAGTACAGAAAAATAAAATAAGAATATTAGATGTGTTTTATTTTCACAAATAAATAATACAAATATTTATATATTTTAACAATAAAAAATATTGCATGATTCAATCTAACAAGGATTTTTATCATTTATTTGATTACTTAAAAAAATATAATTTTATAAAATAAAGGTGATCACAATATGACTATACAATGTATAATTATCATTTATTACATTGTAAATATTAGAGACAATCATAAGATTGCTAATGCAGATGAATGAAATAAGAATATTAGATCCGCTTTATTTTTACAAGTAAATAATAAAGATATTTATATATTTTAACAATAAAAAACATTTCATTATTCAATCTTACAAAGATATTTATCATTTATTTGATTACTTAAAAAAATATAATTTTATAAAATAAAGGTGATCATAATATGACTATAATATATAATTATGATTTATTACATTGTAAATATTAGAGACAATCATATCTTATTTTAGTTTTTAATTTGTCACTAATATATCTTATTTGTTAAGGAAGATCTTGGAAAATTTAAGAAGATATTGTCTTTTGTTAAGTTAAATGATTTTCCTAATACATAAAAATATTTTATAGTATTTTATATAAAAACATAGAGTAATAATCAAAATAATTCAAATAACATATTGATACTTGTTAATTGTTAATTTATTATACATGTTATGGATGATGGAATCAAAGAAAAAAAATATTATTTTACACCATAAGCAATAACATATAATATAATAAATCGATAGTTTGCTAATTTACCAGTTGAGTAATATTAATGATTATGTATATATGTTTATTTGATATTATAGAATATGTGTATGTTTATAAGTTGTGAACTTGTAAAAGTAGTTAGGAAAATAAGGTAAAAGATATTAATAAATTATCTAATATACACCTTCACTACTAAAATTACGCTAACTCATTAACCTCGTAAGTATATATTAAGTTTGATTTTATATAGGCATGTAATTAAAAATATGTTATTAATTGTTACTTATTTATTAAATTATTATTATAACTTCTTAATCTTGTATTTTTTTTGTGAAAAATGTTATTAGGATATTATTAATAAATAAGGATGTTTAGGGTAAAATTATGAAAATAAGTACAATTTATAAAATATTATATGTTTAAAAACTTTAAATAAATAATAAAATGTATAATTTATTATTATTATAATAGATTTTGATGTCTAGTCGAGTCAATATTAAGTTGGGTCAATACTGAGTCAGGTCGGATCCGGATCGGGTTTATTTTTATTGGATTACTGTCGGATTAGGTTGGTGCTAGATTGAATTTAGGTCGAATTAGATTGCTATACTTTTCTAATTTTATTGAGTCGAATTTTATTCGGATCGGATCAGGTTAACTTTTGCTAGCTTTTAAGTATATCTATGGGGTGAGAGTGCGTGTGAATGTTAAGTCAATCATCTGACCTCCCCTCTTTAACTAAAAGCTTACTAAAATCAATCAAAGGTAGTTAAAAAAAATTGCTAAAAGTTGATAAAAATGATGATTTCAATCAATACGAGGATAATCTTGTTTGGCTGTTGCCCACAGGCTCCATAATTGACCTGAGGTTCAATGTAATGCCTAAGGTACGTAAAATACTCCCTTCCTAATTAAAATGAAGTTTGTACATTATTTTAGAGGGTAGTTAATTTACCTAAAATATTATAATGATACATTTTATTAAAAAAAATTATAAAAATTAATACATATAAAAAAGGGGGAAAAATAAAGGTGAAAATTAAAAGTATGTTATAAATTGTTTTTAAAACTTTTCTAAAAATATGATTTTTTATCCATTTTTTTTTTATATTTGAGATGTGAGAGAGTATATGTAAATGGAGTATATCTAGAGATGGCAATCGGGTCGAGTCGCAGTGGGTCGGGTCATTTCGAGTTTAGGTTGTTTTGGGTCATTATATTGTTTGGATCAGGTCAGGTCGTTGTAGTTTCGGGTCATTTCGGGTTAATTTACCAGGTCAAATCAGGTTCAGGTCATTTTTTTGTTAACTTAACTAGATAAGTTCAACCCGTTTGTGTCATTTTGTGTAATTTGATAGGTCGGTCATATTGGGTCCGAGTTGTTTTGAATTAACTTAATGTGTCAGGTCATTTTGTGCAATTTGACTATTTGGGTTTGAATAATTACAGGTTAACTTGATGGATCGGGTCAAGTCGAGTTTTGATGGGTTGAGTCAAATTTGGGTCCAGGTAATTATCATTTATTACATTGTAAATATTAGAGACAAAGATAATCATAAGATTATTAGTATAGAAAAATAAAATAAGAATATTAGATGCGTTTAATTTTCACAAGTAAATAATAAAAATATTTATATATTTTAACAATAAAAAACATTGCATGATTCAATCTAACAAGGATTTTTATCATTTATTTGATTACTTACAAAAATATAATTTTATAAAATACAGGTGATCATAATATGACTATAAACAATCATAAGATTACTAATGCAGATAAATGAAATAAAAATATTAGATCTGCTTTATTTTTACAAGTAAATAATAAAGATATTTATATATTTTAACAATAAAAAATATTGCATGATTCAATCTAACAGAGATATTTATCATTTATTTGATTACTTAAAAAATATAATTTTATAAAATAAAGGTGATCATAATATGAATATATAATGTATAATTATGATTTATTACATTGTAAATATTAGAGACAATCATATCTTATTTTAGTTTTTAATTTGTCACTAATATATCTTATTTGTTAAGGAAGATCTTGGGAAATTTTAGAAGATATTGTCTTTTATTGAATTAAATGATTTTACTAATACATAAAATAATTATTTTATTTTATATAAAAATATAGAGTAATGATCAAAATAATTGGAATAACATATTGATAATTGTTAGTTGTTAATTTATTATACATGTCATGGATGATGGAGTCAAAGAAAAAATATTATTATACACCATAAGTAATAACATATAATATAATAAATCAATAGTTTGCTAATTTAACAGTTGAGTAATATTAATGATTATATATATAAGTTTATTTGATATTATAAAACATGTGTATGTTTATAAGTTGTGAACTTGTAAAAGTAATTATGCAAAGAAGATAAGAGATATTAATAAATTATCTAATGTACACCTTCACTGCTAAAATTACTCTAATTCATTATTAACCTTGTAAGTATATATTAAGTTTGATTTCATATAGGCATGTAATTAAAAATATGTTATTAATTGTTGCTTGTTTATTAAATTATTATTATGACTTCTTAATATTGTATTTTTGTGTGGAATAAGTTATTAGGATATCAGTAATAAATAAGGACGTTTAGGGTAAAAGTATAAAAAATAAGTATAATTTATAAAATATTATATTTTTAAAAAACTTTAAATAAATAATGAAATATGTATAATTTTTTATTATTATAATAGATTTTGATGTCTAGTTGAGTCAACATTAGGTTGTGTCAGATCATATCCGGATCGGGTTTATTTTTATCGGGTTGGTATCGGATCAGGTCAGTGTTGGGTTAGATTTGGATCGAATTAGATTGCTATACTTTTCGAATTTTATCGAGTCAAATTTCGTTCGGATCGGATCAGATTAGGTTAACTTTTGCTAGATTTTAAGTATATCCATAGGGTGAGAGTGCGTGTGAATGTTAAGTCAATCATCTGACCTCCCCTCTTTAACTAAAAGCTTACTAAAATCAATCAAAGGTATTAAATTTTTTTCTTGTTAAAAGTTGATAAAAATGATGATTTCAATCAATACGAGGATAATCTTGTTTGGCTCATAAATCAATACAAAACGGAGAACATTCTCATATTAATTGATTGTCTCATTAATTATTTAACCTCATCATAATACACACTTATGACCGCTGCGTGGCTCGTACAAGAATTCAACATATACTAGTAGTAATTAAGTGCTTACCTACCTCGAAGAAAAATAAAGTGCATAATAATAAGTGAAGATTCTATGTCATAAATACAACTTTACAACCATGCAAAGTTCAAAAGCACGGGGAATCTTGAGACCCAAAAGCGATGGATATAGAATTCCCAATTGCGTGTGCGTGCTCGGAATTAATTTGTCGCCAGTTATGGATCCATATGGCGATTCAAGAGTTTGCCGCCATAAAGCCTTAATCACGAAGTAAAAACAAAAGGAAGGGAGAAAGGGACGCTGAGCCTTTTTAACTTTCCTTAGTCACGTGGGCATGTACTCTCTCCAACTACCATGTGGGGGTTCAAAAGTAATGGTCGGTCGGGAAAAGTTCGTGGATCCATGGCCATTGGCTGCGCCTTACGAAAATTCTCAAATCCAAAATTTTGATATGGTATTTAAAACAATTGATTCTAAAATATTCGACTGCAGTTAAAATGAATATTTAATGTATTTTTTTTATTAAATTATCTTAAACAAATATAATATACTGTTGTGATAAACGCATATTATATTATATTTGTGGTATATTGTACTATATTATTTAGTATCTTATACATTATTGTTTTTTTTCCTAATTGCGTGCATCTAATTATAAATAATAGTATACTCAGACATATTTGACGTCTATTTTTTTTATTTACAGATATTCAATCTAGTATACTAAAAATATGGTGGATATTTAATCTTGTGGATATAGATATATAATCTAATACACTCTTACTTTGTGAATACAAATTATTATATAAATGTATAATAAGTGGGCAATTTGATCCTAAAATTTCTGGTACTTATAATTTTAGTTTCAATTACCAGAATCTAATCTCACTAGTGACGCGTCCTTTATGGTTATTTATTTAACAATTTGACATACTGCAGCTATTCCGAAGAAAAAGAAGTACGAGTAACGATAATACGATACCAAATTTTTAGGAGAAAGATGTGAAAGAAGAACTTTTGTTTTGAAATTTTGTACCTAATATAATTCTATTATACACTAGACGAAATCATACCATTTGTTCCCTTATATATTAGTTTAGCGTGAGGTGTTAAACTAAATAAGCATTTTTAATCTAGAAAAACATTAAAAAACAACCATGAGAGAACAATGTGTGAGTAGTAAGAAAGATGCAGATTCGCTTCTGTAGGCTTAAAATACCAGTTTTCTACCCTAACAAACAGGGACACGAGGATAGCCAATGTAGTTTTCATAATAGAACAATCCTGAAATGTCACTGCTTAGTTGGTATCAAGATTTGGTTCTAACACCCAATTCCGACGCATGCGTCTTTGAACATTCAAGTCCGGTCTCAGACTTACCACCATCGTCGTCCAAAGGCGCTTTAAGTCGGGCGCACAGTCATTGAAGCCGAAAGACCAACCCGATCGCCTATAGTGGAACGCCTCCTTTATTCCACTTGCCATGAATATCGACTTCTACTTTCAAGCATCCCATGCATGATGACCTTTAAGGTAATTCTATCCACTAAAGTCCTTTACGCAATTACCAAAATCATCGACATCATGAAAAAGAGATAACATAACATCCTCGAAGTCACCGGCCATCCTAGGTAGATGCACGACCTTAAATCCTTAGTTCCCTCTCCTTTACCTATCAAAAAAAAAAAAACTTCGTTCCCTCTATAAACAGAGGAAGACAACAGTCCACGTGATCATCGAGCAACATATATACAGCGTCACTGCTCATTGCTACTCGTACTTAACGCATACTCTGCTCTCGTCCTCTTAATACTCACAATTGACTCCGTTCACTTATTTTCTCAGGTCAAGCGCTGTCTACTTCCATATATATAATATATTGATCCGACGGATCTATTACTAATTTATTAAGATTATAATAATAACTATAAGACGGAAACATACCTAAATTTATAACTCCAGAATCATCGTACTCAGTTGAATTCAAAACAATAATCATAATGGCGGTATTGTGATCTTTTGGATCAAGCACATACTTATCGATCTCTATTAACGGATGAAAATTAAATAGGACGATGTATGTATAACCCAATGACTATGACTCTATATATAGACAACTAAATTGTAAAGTTTCTACACATACGTGTACACATCTAATGAGATACATTAAACCCAAATAGTTTATATGTAAATATAATCACTTATATACAAGCTTAACTTATACGATAACCCGCAATTCGTATAGTTCACATATATGCTCAATCATTGGATAAAAATCCAACAAACTCCCACTTGGGTTATATGTGTAACTTTATAACCATGATTAGTAGCTATTTTATAAGCTACTTTGAACAATCAAAGGGCTATAAGTTCTATAATTCTACACTCAAGTCAAATTTTGAGATACAAACTACCATATTTTTTTAGGATGTTGACCTTATGGGCAGAAATAAGGTTAGGAATATTGTCTTTGAGAAGAAGTCGATTACAATTGCAAAGAATTAAAATGATTTCTTCACATATTTTTAGTTGTATACGCCACTAAGATGAAGTATTTCCTTGATAACTAAAGTGGTGGTGAGAGAGGAAAAGGAGACAAATAAGAAAACGTCCATTGTGGTAGACTAACTACTGGCTAACTTAGAAGAAAATGTTAAGTCTCTATTCAACCTTTAGATGATGGTAGGTTATGGAAGTATGCTAAAATCCACTGACTAAAAAGGAAACCCAATAAATATTACTAGTGGCTAAGAAGGGAAGCAATTCTCTCAAAAGTTAGGGAGCATTAATAGCGGAGCATATAGATTTATCACCGCCAATGGTATAGCTATTAATCTACCTATAGAGAAAGATTCTACTTTAATTAAGGATGTGAACCTAGAGGACAACTTTAAAATATAAAAGATTCTCAAACCAATAGTTATTATTGTAACAGGAAATGTGGAACTTGCAAAATTTTATAGAGGTTATATCAAAGGAAAATGAGTAGAACCATTAAAAGACCATGCCCACAATTACAACTCTAGTGGTGGGGGGAAACTGAGCCCATAGATTCCTAAAACTCTATTGCCATGTAGTCATATCGTAATCCATATATGTCGTTTATTGGTGCACCAAGCAAGAATTAGAAGATAAATAATTTTGAAATAACCACAGAGGGGGTAAATAGAATTGAATGGAATGTTATTGGAAAATAAATAAACAAAAAATCTAACACCTAATGTATAATGGTTCAAGACAACCAAAATATGGTTTCACTACATCCACTACCAAAAGGCTCTCTGTTTAGGATTTTGAAACTATTGTGACTAGTTTATCAACAATCTTCTCCAATATTTATGGATATTTAGCTCTAATGACCTCTATGATTATGGCTTACATTAACATATTTATATTATCTAGATTCTATATTCATAATCATTAAAATATTGATAGGCTCATTCACAACCCCTTTGTAATGAATATTTATGAAGGATGCCTATGATTACAATAATACCCACAATATTACAAATATAAAAGTCCAAGAACAATTTTGTGGGATGTAATCAGGCTAGAAAAATCAGGTATGAAATAAATAATTAATTCTAGCTAATTTGCAAGGAGAAAGAGCACTTTTGAGAATGACTGAACAAATCTGATAGGAAAGTGAATCGTTTAAACTTAATTGGAAGAGAGAGTAGAGAATTAAATTCCAATCAATAAAGACTCAAATGATTTATTTTATTCTACTCAATAACCACTATATACATATACATACATATATACATATGCCAATCAAATTAGGTGAAAAAAGTAATATAGTTATTTTACAAATAACAAATAGAAAAATCATCATTTAATATTAACCAGGCGATTAGGTAAGGGTACGAGTGGATCTATTACCCTTACTAATCAATCAAATGTTATAGCTAACTAAATGATTATTTTTAGACTTGATTGAAAATGTTATCATTTCTATAATATGTCAATAAACTTAAGTTATACATTTTTTGTACCTTAACATGCCCTAACACTCATCAAATGGTTGTGAAAACCAATTACCTACTTAGAAAACTAGTTGATCAATTTGGAAAAACTATTGGTGTATATAGGCTGAGGGAAAACTAAGCTTACAACTAATTTAACACTTAGCTTGGTTTCAAAAATCAAACGATCAATTTCAAGAATCAATCGATCAATTTTGAGAAATCAACTAATCAACTAAAGTCGAGGAAAACTTGAGTTTGCAAAATTCAACACACAATGTGGTTGAGCATACTAGTTAATTAGTACAGGAGATCAATTGAGTAGTTTTCTGAAAACTAACCAATTTCTTAAAGCCATGTCCAAATGTCACTTCCAAGACAAAATTCCATAAAGAACTAGTTAATTAGTTTTTCAAACTGTTCAATTAGTTGCTGGGGTTTTTAAAAGGTTAATGTCTTAGATTTAAAACATTAAAAAAAGGTCTCTAAGTAATTCTAAAAACTAAGTTATGATAGTGATAGACTTTAGTATTAAAGGAAATCAAATACCCAATGATACATAGATAGTACAAAATGGATAAAAGGATAATGAAGGATACCCATAAAAACTATAATTTTTCTTATTCATCTTCTACTCTTTTCCTCATATGGATAGTTGCAGATAAATATGCTAGAATGTGAAAGAGGTGGATTACCCTAACTTCCAACATCACTAAGGAGTTATTGAAATTAAATTAATATTTCTTTGAGGCATTTTGATTGAAAATAAAATTAATGGTACAAGAGTGGTTGTGACTATTGGGTGTTTTAGTTTAAAGGTTAATTTTTGATATAAATCTAGAGGATTCACTAGGGTATTTATTTTTTATGGAATATGGAATAGGTTGACGTTCAAGTATTAGCATATCTTCATGACTTATATACTCCAACATTTAGCTTTTAGATGAGAGAAATCATCTTTTCAATAGCATTTTTAGATCTTCTCTTTCCAATGCTTGTAATTAGATGTGGGTGCATTTGTTCAATATTTTTAATCATGATAATCTACCATAGGTGGTTGAACAAAACTATAATTAGGGGTAGTTCTAAAGTTGAGGCATTCTAAAATTTTCTATTACCGCCTATAATATTATAGTAAACATGATTTGTGGCATAACCTTCATTTTGAATGGCATGAAAAAGCTCATGGACCACGCATATATAATTATAATGGTAGGTTCATCGCCACTAAAGCATAAAGTTATGGATTCCATACGGTTATAGTCCACTAATTTGCAAGTTCCCACTTCAATCATCACTCATCAAGCTTGAGATGATGGAACAAATATAATTCATCAAGATCTCAAAAATATTTAACTTTGAAATGGCTTTGCATGTTGTTCTTTATGCTAAACATGTTGTGAAAAAATTCTTAGATAAATTAAGAGACATTGATTCCAAAATATTTTGGTTTACTAGAAAATATCATATTAGGAGGGGGATTGCCTTTGGTGATAATTTTTTTTGTAGAAAGATAAGGATATACACTATAATTTTTGGGATTCAACGTGTTGTTGAAAATGATAATAATTGAAATTACACAAGATAAGGGGTAAGTTATTTGATGAGCTAAATCATACTTTACTTTAAGAATAAACTTGTATTTCCAAAAGCCTGTATTTGAATCTACAATCCTTTATGATCGTAAAATTTTAGTTTTTTTTTTATTTTTCTATTAGAAGAAAAACTAGAGAAAAAGGAGATATAAGGTTTTTAGGTTTGAGAATGAGATCCTTTTTATAGTGGATTGAGAAACACAAATAGATAAAGTAGTAGAATTCTTGTTTTCTCTTTATATAGTTGACATGTGTAGGGGTCGCCTCTCAAGAAAACTTCACTTGCTTCTTTCCTCTTATATCAAGATATTTTCTTTATGGGTTCTTACAAGGGTTAAATTCCTAACAATTTTGGACCCATTTTATTTCACATATGGTGAATGGTTACATTTTTTAATGGTGGAACATGTCCTAACCAATGGTAGAACAAGCCTAACCATTGGCGACTTTCTATATACCATTAATTAAACATTGCCTTATTTTTTAAATGCTTCTTCTGATGCTATTTTGTGATGTTTTATGCATGAAATTTGGGCTGGACTACTTATCACACACTTATGCACACAACACCCACCCATCCACATTAGGTGTAACATCCCAAAATTTGCTAACATTGATCTTTGGGTATTAGCTTCCAAATCCTCCTTTAACCTGATGTAGGAGCAAATGATCCAGACTTAGAATTTATTATCATGGATCCTATTTTTCTTTATCTAGAGAGGATACCCTTTCAATTTGAAGACAAACAAATGACTAAATTGCAATAAAAGCATTTGCCTGGCATGTATGGGATGTATGCGAACATTTTTTTAGACATAGTGGAGTTTTTTTAGGCTTTACTTATTGTGTTATTTACTTATGTATTTTTTTAATTAGATGTCTCATGATTTTCTAGTGCATAAATTAGTTTTTTTAATTAGGGTATACTATCTTATTCTATCTTATAGGGATTATCTTATAAGATGAGCTTAGAGCGGGGAACAAGAAATTACATAGGGCTGATTAGATCAAGCTTTTATTCCTAGTTAATTAGCATTATGTTTTAATATTTAGAAGGTGCATATAGAATATAAAAGCCTTATATTTACACATTTTTATGCACAGCCAAATTGAATGAAATACAAGTTATTCCTTATTTGAATTCTATGTAAGTTATTCTCAATTATAATCAATTATGTATGACTAATTATTAATGAAACCACTAATCTCTTTATATTTGTGAATTAAATTTTAATTACTATCCCCAAACCGATCCATAACTCACGCCAATAATCAACCCTAATCGTCACTTTTATCATACATTCATCATCTTCTACTTTATCTTAAACCTATCCTTCTTACTTAATTCTACCTAATTTATTTACAAAACTTCGACAATAAATCTATGAATATCACACATTCATCATCTCCAAATAATATTCAAAATCTCTTTATTAGATCATCACCATCCCAAACATCCATCATCATTATCTTCATCCCACAACCAAAGCCTAATCTAAAACACTAACCCTAACCTTAACCTACAAACCATATCACCCTAAAACCCTAACCATTCTACCATCATCCTTCTTAATCTACCATCACCAAATAATTATCATCATATCCAAACCGTAACCAACCCATATTAGCACCGAAATCATAAGTCCATATACCTGATATAAGGATGGCAAGGTAAGATGGACTAATATCGAGTACAGTGGTAACACACAACTATTATGTTATCATACTTCTGCTTAAGTAAAGGTTTTAAATATAAAATTTTAGGGTGTTGCAATCTATCCACATAAGGCGTCCACTTAAAAATGATGGAAACTAATTACTATGATCTAAAGTTAATACCTCATTCTTCTTCTCTTACTTTCTAAGTTTCCATTAGGAGTTAACCCTTCATTACCTATTAGCAACTTATGATACTTCTTCTTCTTTTTTTCACTCCATTCTATGCCATCCATCATCCTCTATTTGCAGACTCTTTGAAACTTCCTATAAGCAAAAACACTCACACTTGGTTAATCTTCTCCTTTCATTTTTTTCCCACTCAATTTTCTTAGGCTATCATGGAATTAATCTTATGATTACTTTTGAAATTTGGTGGGCTGAGAAGATATCTCTATTCACTTGTTAAGCTTGATAGTAGATAAATAAATAAAACTCTTTAGATGGTAAAATTAACGTTAGTCTTTTTTATTTTTGTAACTTGGTTGATATGATGCTATTTATGGTTCGAATGTTATGTATGGCATAACCATAAGTTGTAGGAATTATTAAAACTATTTTAAGTTAGTTGTTGAATGGTTAGATAATTGTATTACCAAGGAAAACATGAAATTTAGAAATTTGAAAAATGCAAGTTTAGGGTAAATTTAGTGAATAAATCCCCTCAATTAAGTAAAAGATGGAAGGCCTCTCTGGTATCAAACTTAATTACTATTTGTATAATTTTGAATACAACTATTGGATCATGAAAAAGGATTTGTGTGGAAAAAGTTATGATATTTTTCCCTCAAGTAAGTAAAATTATCCAAAGTGTTATTTGGTTACTAAGCTAGGCTTTAATATCTTTTTTTTTATGAAACATTTTTGTTTTGCTTAATATAAGTATTCAATAATTTTTATTGGAGTTTTTGAGATACATTTCTTATATGATATGATATCATTTGGACTCATATAATTTATGTTATGTTTGATGGAAATTTGATTAAGTTAGATTGAATATGTTCATCTATGTCCATGATCATATTCAACAGGTTCTTTACTATTTATATAACATAGTTATGGTTTTTCATATGTGTTATTGAGACCTTTAAGTTTTTCATCACTAATCATGTCCTAATGACTCTATAATGACATACTTAAGTTAAAGTAAGATCAATCATATTTAGATATAAAATTTCTAAATTACCCTTTAAAGGGTAAAATATGGAATATATGATTATTGATAGTAAAACTAGGACTATGGCCCTTATATTTGAATTTTACTTTGATATTGACTATGACTTTGACCATTAAGCTTGGACATCTATCAATGACCTTGAATCTTGAGCAATGAATTTTATGAAAATGATATACAACCTTATTTTGTGATTTCAAAGTCATATACAATTGTTTTTTTTTTCTCACTTGAATCCTAAGTGATCTTTCTTTTAACATTGGTGGCATGCATCAATGAATTAGCTTGTTCATATATCCAATAAATGAGAAAATTCTACCTCTAGGTAATAAGATTTTAGGGGGAAATGGTTAAGATTTTATGTCTTTTGTATTATATAAGTGTGGTTAAGGACATACTAGTCATTATATGGTATAATTTGTTTAAGTTGTTAAGAGAGACTAATTAGCTCTAGATGACTAAATTTGAAAATGCACAACTAAATTTGAAACAAAATGAGGTTAATATGTCTAAGAGGTTTTTATCACCCTAAGTAGTCATTATATGCTTATCACTTCTTTTTCCATTAAACATTGAAGTAACATATCATGTATCTTAGAATTTCCCCTAAGTAAGAGAACTCGACATTCAAGCTAGAAGGCACATTCTGGCCGCCATAAGTTAACTCACAAGACATATGGGGGGTATGTCCACTTAAGGATTTGGACCTTTAGTTGATTATGTACACTCATTGACTACTTATCTTTAACGAGAGGAGTCACTAAGAATTATTATGAGATATTATAATTTATTTAAGTTAATTAGAGATATCATGGGTTAATCTAAGTTACATGATATTCGTTAACTTACTTTTCCAGAGATAAGTTAATTTCTCCATGGTGGAAATTCTTGGATGATGAGATACGATCCTTCTTTTAGATGAGTTAAATTTGTTAAGTTCTCACCTAATAAGGCTTAATAATATGAGAAGAGTGGAGCTAGATTGGTGCTAACACTTTTTGTTAGTAAGTGGATGCCACCTTGTTTGGATGGTTAAGGTAATTTTAAGATATCACATTTGACTGTAGAATTTTATCCTTGAGCTATACTTGATTGTTGTTACTATATATTTGTGTTATAGGAGCGTCTTACCTTTGTAGGGGAGTTTTGATTTACTTAGTACAAAATGTTGTACTAATATTACACTATATCACCTGATTTTGTAAAGGAAAATAGTGGTACAAGGTATTTAAGAGGGAAGAACACTCTAGGAGTGAAGGTTTTTGCCTTTATGAATTATATAAACTATAGCATTGAGTAAGATGGTATAAGTTTAAAGGTCACTCTATGTTCTTTGTTGGGAGGGGGTTGTTCCATAAATCTTTTGGACTTTGAAGTCATTTCCCTATGTACTTATACCCCCTTCCTGAATTTTGACACTTTGGTAGAGAAATATACTTTTAGGACTCAATTTATATACATTATGGTTCTCACTTAAGTTTTAAGTTCTTTAAAAATATTTATCCATGTATCTGACACCAGCTAGGTGATGTGCACACCTCTATTCATGGTATATTCTTGCTTTGCATTGGCAAACTATATGTTTAAACAATAAATTTTAGTTGGTAAAAATGAGCATGTTACCAATTTCTATTAGAGACATTAGTTTGGAAAATCCTTTTTTTATTTTTTAAATTTAGCTTTCATGGGCCTAATATTTGAAGTATTCTATCTAATTAGAAAACCTAAATGAACCAAGTGAGGAAGGTGAGTTAGTGAGTCATTATGGTCTTATTGGTTGTTTATTAAATATTATATCATTAAGGTATTATTGTGTACAATATTTTGTATTGATGTTGATGTTTAGGATGATCTTAGGCGATCATATATTATGTGTTAAGTCACAAGTTGTACCTAATAGGGTGTACCCTTACTTTACCTATAGTTAGCTTAGGTACCTTACATTGATGAAGTGGTTGCTAAGTGTATTAACTGCTTAATGAGTTGTTTATGAGTTGAGATAATTGAGAGAGATTTTTTATTTTATTATTTTATTTAATGAGTAAGAGAGACCATTTTAGTGAATGATAAGGGGTTAGAGAGTACAATGGGCTACAATGGTAGTTAGGTCTGACCAAGTTGAAGTACTTATTGAGGCTTATTATGGAGTTCTACATGTATTGGGGTACAATTAGAGTTGACAGTTGTGGTGGTGAGTACTATGTATGTTGTTGATTTGAGATTTGATGAATAGTTAAGTTATCATATTTCCATATATGTGTTTGCTTCATGAGTACCTATTTATGAGATGCTTTTTGAGATCTCATGTGATTGTTAATAATAACTTTTGTTTGTTAATTTGTTTCCTTATTGTAAACTCCTAGGGAAAAGTCTAATTTAAGTGTTTAGTGATATATTAAACCACAATGTAAATATTTTACAATAAAAAATGTGAAATTTAAGTTACTTAAAGATTCATTACATCTTTCAAATGAAATTGAAACCTTAGTTATGTTTCGATAACATTTCATTCTCACTCGTAATATTATTCTTTGAGATTTTCTAAACCAATTTTGGTAATATAGCTTTTACAAGATCATTCTTGATTCATCATATTTAAAATACTTAGATTTTTAGGTTTCTTACACATTTTTAAAAATGGAAAATGAAGGTTTTAATATGAAAAAATACAACTTTTTTTTTCAATTAGTTTCTATCATATTTTATACCTCAAAACAATCCTTCTAATTATCTAAAATTCAAAAACTTTTAGGATTAGTTTTTTTTTAATTTAAAATGAATTCAATTTTAATTTACTTTTTTTTATTAATGTGAGATAAACTATTATTTTTACATGAAATAATCCATTCAAACTTAACTTCTATACTCAATTCTTATCCTTTTCTTCTAAAATTTAATCCTAAACCTCTATATTCATTCAAATATAATCCTAAACTCCATTTTATCCTATATCAAAACCACCATGCATGTAACCCATAACATAGCCTAAACCCCATGCGCAAGTAACAATTAAAATTCTATAATTATTAGATATATCTGCCCTCACAACTTATTCATCCCTTTTTATCATTCTTAACTTTGGGCATGATACAAGAGTAAACACTCAAGAATTTTCTTTCATATTTATGGAAGCAATTATTCTTCATTTAAAATTGTCTCCTACAAATTTGAAAACCAATGGATGGTTACATTTTTAGAAACATATTAAACAAGCAACCAAGTGTCTACGTGCATGTGCATCACATGCAAGGAGAGAGTGACCATGTGCACGGGGAGTATATTGGTAGGATTTTAGAGCATTATTAAGTAATTTATCTAATTTATTAATTGAGTAGTAAAGTAGGAGAATAAAGTTAGCATAAAGTTAGCATAAAGGTAGCATAATATCTTTTAGCTTAGAATCTTTTGAAATATACTTTAACTAGTGGCATAAAGGTTATAATATGCATGAAAGTTGAGCATATTGAAGATATTTGAATGAGAATCGAAGTTGAAGATCAACATTGACTAAATTCTGTGTGAGTTCAAGCTCAAGCAAATCGAATCTATGTAAATAGTTTGGCTTTCAAGTTTTAATCTCTTCGTCTATATGAATTAAAGATTAATCCATACCTTTTCTACTATTCTTAATCTATATTTTCCTACCATAATTACCATCAAAATAATACTCTAAATTGTGGTTAATCAAAGCCCTATTTCGGTATACACAATAAAAACCCTAAACTATCCATTTGAAACCCTAACCTTCCCAAACAAACCAAACGCAACCTTATTCATTCTTATTAAACCAAACCCTAACCCTAAACCATGACTCTAACCTTTATCTAAACCCTAACCTTTGAAGCTTAACTTCAGCATCATACCATCATCAAATGTATATGCTAATTAGTAAACAATATTCGAACCATCATCATCATTAAATCACCATCATTAAATCATCATCATCGTTCCCCTACCATATTTGAACTATCCCCATCCTTATTCCATCACATTTAAATATTTAATTTCCTAATTCATCTTCAACGAGCCTTTAGCCTAATATCTAAACCCAATTTGTGAATTAATCCCACATAGTTGAAAATCCAATCCTCCTATACACATTAGGTCCCCATTCTCATACACACCCCTTGGATGCCTCTCATTGATGCCCAACTTTTATTGGCTCCCTTACGGCCTTACCCCCTTAGGTGTCTAATGAATAAATGCAGACTAACCATTAGTAGCTAATTTTAATCTCCCCTTCACTTTCCCTTAGCTCCTATTTTTCCAATATAATTTAACCCTCCATAATGTAAGAGAATCTTCATATCATTCTTTTATTTTTTTAGGACAAGAGTTAGCATATTTGGAGATGGTACCAATTTTTCTTAAAAATCTTGAACACCTTCATGATAACTCTAATGATAGTTTATTAAGTGATTCTTATAGGCATTATATATGTTTGAAAAAATAATAACTCACCAAAGACATCTAGTGTGCAAGACAATGAATGAAAAATTGCATAAAATACAAAGCTACAAGACATGACTCTTAATTACTTGATAATTCATTGTATTACATGAATAAGGTTTTTCTTAGCTTTGATATTTTATGTAAACTTTTTAATGTCTTTTGACATTTAATTATAGATCAATATATGTATATATGATGTATAGTGCGTTACTTTAGCTACTTAATTAACTAGCTACATTGGTTTGGGTGGAATTGGTTAATAAATAGGAACTAAGGCCTCATGTGTGTGTGTATGTGTGTGTACATGTATGTAAACTTGTATATGATAGTTAATGATCAAGTGAAATAAAAGTTTTATAATTTTGAATTCTTCATCCTTTTCAAGGGAAAATTATGTTGAGATTTTGGGTTTGTTATTGAGAGATAACTTGGCTAGATCATATTAGAATACATTCGGTTTGTTGGAGATTAAATCCAAAGTTACAATAATGTCAAATACATCAACACCATCAAAGATATTTTCTACTCCAAGGAACAAGATAAAAGATCCCGCATTGTGAAAGAATAATTCTCTATTATCTTCCACATCACTCCATTCTATCCTAGAAGCCAATGTCACTTCTTTTCCTTTCTTTCTCTATCCCACACCATACATCATTCATTGTTGAAGTACCATTAGAATCATTGATTCAAGAAACAACATTCACACTTGATTAATCCTCTACTTTTCTTTGTTTTCTTCTTAATTTTCTTATGCTCTTTTGACATAAATATCATTCTTCAACTTTGAATCTTGGTATGTTGAGAAAGAGAATGAAAATACCTCTCTATTCATTAGTTAATCTTGGTTGTTGGTAAATCGAACAACTCTCTCGAAGGTAGAATTAGTTTGAAAGTATTTTTTTTCCTATGATTAGCATGTTATTCTTGTTATATTTTTTTTAATTTGGGTGATATGGCGTTATTTATGTTGAATATATATATAAAGAATCATCATAAGTACTATAAATTATTAGCATTGTTATAATTTGGTTCTTGAAAGGTTTGGTCTATGCATGATTAAGTAACTCATGAAATTTTATAATTTGAAATGTAAAAATTAAGAGAAAATTTAGTGCTTAACTTATCTCAACTAGCGATGACTTATAATGTTTAGTTTCATGTTAAATCTCTATGTGTCTAATTTTCAACGCAACTCTTACAACATAAAAGGGTTTCTTATGTAACAAGTTATGATATTTTTCCCTCAAGTGCACAAATATGCCAAAAATGTTGTTCGGATATTAGGCTTAGCTTTAATCTTGATTTTGATTACAAATTTGTGTTTTGTTAATCTAAAGGTTCCATACTTTTTTATTGGCATTTTATGATAAACTTCATATATGAAATGTTTTTGTTTGAATTTATATAACCTATTTTATGATTCATGGTGGTTTGAATAAGTTAAGTAAAATATATTCATGTGTGTCTATGGACACATGCAACATGTTCTTCACTATTCATTCAAGATACTCATGGTTGTTTTTATGTGTTCTTTAGCCTTCAATTTGTTTACCATTAATCATGTTTTAATTTCTTTTTAGTGTTAGAATTAGAGAAAAAGTAATATTTATCATGTTTGGGTATAAAATAACCAAATTAACCTTAAAAAGGTAAATTATGGAATATGTCATTAAGGAAAGTTAAATCTTAACCATGACCCTAGAATTTAAATTAAACCTTGATTTTAAATTTGACCATTAACCATTGACTAGAAATAGTATTTTTTTAACAATGGCATACGAACTCATTTCATGATTATGGACCTAGATACAATTGTTTTTTCTCTCACTTGAATCCGATGTGGTTTTTCTATAAATACTGGTGTTATACTTTAACATATTAACTTGTTCTAATTTTTTTATATAATTGAGAGTAATGTAACTCATAGTAAGAAGAATTTAGGGAGGAAATGATTAACATTCTTTGTGCTATGCAATTTTTAAGTGTGGTTAAGAACATCCCTATTATTTACAGCTTAATATTTAAGTATCTTTAAGATATCCTAATTAGCTCCAACTAATTAAAGTTAATCATGTATAATTGAATCTAAGAATTTAAGACAAAGCAAGTTTAACATCTGTTAGATTTGTTTGTGATCTTGGGTAGCCAAGAGATACTTATGAATTCATTTCCTAGATAACTTCAAAGTAAGAGAAGATGCACCTTAGAATTTCCCTCGAGTGGAAGGGCTAGACCTTTTGAGTTATAGGGCCCATTTCTACCCCTCATAAGTTCATCCACAAAACCTATAGGGGTATGTGTACTTAGGGATTTTGGGCTCTAATTATTTTGTGTACACTCTTTAACTAGTTCTTTTAGAATGGAAAATGCACCATGAATTATTACGAGCCACTATAGGCTACTATAAGTGACTGGGAGTTATCAAGAGTCACTTTGAGCTAGATCACGACTTTGAGTTACTTTTCTTAAGGTGTGTTAACATCTCCATGGTGTCAATGCCTAGATGATGAGATATGATCCCCCATTCAACTAAATTAAAGTTTTTAGGTACTCACCTAATATGTTTTAATAATTTAAGAATAGTAGCATTTGCTTTACACCAACTCTCTTTGATAGGAAGTGGGTGCCATTGTGTTTGGATGGTTAAGGGTTTTTTGTTTTTGTTAATATATCACATTTCAATGTAGAATTTTACCCTTAAAATCTTGCTTTCTTGATGTTACCATGTGATTTATGTGATTTGTTTTATGTGAGCGTGTTACCTCATAAGGAGACTTGTGACTCACTTAATATGAAGAAGTTGAACTAATACTACACTCTAGTTTAGGGTATTGACCCCATGCTCTATCCATATCTAGTTGGTAATCTACCTCCCAAAAAGGATTTCTTTCGGTCATTAGAAGGTTGACGATCTTCAAATTTCCTCTTACTACCAAACTGAGCACTCTGGGCCTAAATGACTCGGAATGCCCCTAAAGCCGACTCATACATCCCTACCATATCTGGTAGAGTGACTCCCACTAGAAGCTCCTAGTATTGGATCCCCATCCAAATCTTAAAGTGGTGAACTTATATCACCTCATTGGCTTCCACTTTTAGGGTGAAATAGACTAAGTCCATATCAAGTATATTACTCCTCGATGGACATGTCCCTTACTAAAAAGCTATAAACTCATCATACTTCTTCATACGAAGGTGATTTATTTATAAATTGGCTCATAATGCCTCTAAGAACTATCACTATCCCATAGGTTCTCTACCCCTATGTTAAACGCTCATCCACCATGCATCTGCTATTCCTCTCAGATAGTAGACTGCTATGTCTACCCTCCTATCTCTAGGAAAACCATAGGTGGTGAAAGTCTACTCCATATCTTGGACCCATCATTTAATGATGTTGGGGTCCTCTTAACCCTCAAATAATGGTGGGTTATGATGCCCAACCCTTCTAAGCCAATCCTCCAGAGCTAGTGCAACTACTAGCACCAGTGGAGGTTGAGGTGCTCGGACATGGCCCTCAATATAGGCTCCGACAATCTCCATAACCACCTCGATAAATTTTTAATGGTGATTAGTGGCCATCATGTCCTAAAGACTGAGAGAATTTAGGGATGGAATTCAGTCTACTAAGTACTAAGAATTGAACATAAATAATCACAAAGCTATCTATGGTATAATCCTCACCCCACTCTCATTCACGGGCATTTTGGGTTTGAAAAAAATTAAACTTGTTGAGAAAATCCAGGGAAAGAATTTCAAACAAAAATGAATACCATTATATAGTATAAAACCAAAATTATTTTCGAAAGTGAGGAATTTTTAGTAAAAAATTTTTATAAAAATCTATGGTATCATTTTACTTATCACCAATAATGATATGTTTTTAAGAAAATGCTCGGATACCAACCTGTAACACCTCTATTTTCCACTACCAAAAAATTTTATTTTAAATATTGCAAAAGATGAAAACATACCTAGGAAAAATGGGGTGTGACCGCCACACCTAACGTAGGATAGACGTCTGCTACCTACTCCATATCAGATACAAGGATACAACCAACCAAAACATTTAAAGAAACAGAGTGTGTGAATGAAATATTACATAAAAAATTTAAGAGAGTTTTTACATCAAAGGACCTTAACGGTCCTTAGCAAAATCATTACACAACATATATAGATTTTTTATAATCATTGAGTGATGAACTGTGCATTACCATATGGTCTCATATACCATGGAATCCTATCCAAATAAGGGACATAAAGTCCAGCCAAAGCCAATTACCAAGTGAAGAAAAAAGTCCAGACAAAGCCAATCACTAGAATAAGGACATAAGTCCAAGCTGAAGCTAACCACTAAGGTAACTAGATCCTTCAGTATCAATACCTTCTAATACAACATCAGTGTCTAGAGTAGGTAAGGTACCGGAACCTCTCAGGATCTCATCTGAAGGCACCAAAAATGCCTAAAGGAAGACTAATCCCTGATAGATAATCGAGGATCAAGTAACCCAAATACATACTTAACTCAATTTTATTTTACATTACATGATTAATATTTTATTTGTAAGAATAAGTGATCACATAAGGCCCTTACAAAATGATCAAGGCAATTTTATATGTTTATTCCATGTCAATCATTTTCTTTCCATTTTCTCCACCATATGAGTTTTCTCTTTATCATTGGCCAATATTATTCTTATCCACCATATTATTTAACTTAAGCCCGTGCTGAGTTTTATTACTCTTTTTTCAATATCATCACTTATCATAAGTGGAATATTCGTTTAGCCTTTTCATTACTCATAGAGTGTTTCATAATTTATGATCCATTTAATACTTTCATTAAGATAATCATCCAAGATAAAAAAAAGTATGTTATCCTATTAATAATCATAATATAGTCCCAAACTGAAAGGAAAAAACTGTGCAAACAAAGCAAACCAATTGATTATTTAGGTCATTTGGTTAATTGGTTTGGCTCAACAAAACCATGATTTTCCTAAAATTGGTCAATTAGTTTTGCAAAACACTATACTTTTCATAGACCAGTCGATCAATTCTCTCCAACTAGTCTATGGCTTAAAGCAGATAGCAAGACCAAAAAAACTAAATTTGATGTAGATTTTTACATATAAATCACCCTTAACCACATTAAAACTTGTATAAACATAGTCTAATACATTTCCAATGGAATTGATTTGCATTTCATAACACGGAATCATCATACCCTATTTTTACCACTTTTCCTAATTTTTTATAAAATTATGCCATCTAATCATCCAAACCACTTATTAGGACTGCATACACTCATGTCATAATGTAGAAATTAACTTAAAAGAACACATGACATGCACAAATACTCATTAAATATTTTAGAAGTAAGAATCACTTCTTTTAAATTAGAATTTCTATTTGTAAAATTTTGAGCTTTTAAAACTTTACAACCACAATCTAAAACTCATAAGTTTACACCAAACCCTGTTAGATTTTTGAAATTAAAACAAAATTAAAGAAGAGCTAACCAACTTGAGGCAAAAATAGGCAAATGCTCAGTTGAACCTCTCAACCTTTTTCTTAGAATCTAACTCTTCCTTTCTTAATAATTGAAATAAGAGAGAGCTAAAGACAAGATAAAAAGCATGTAAGAAAATTAATTGGCAAGGCTCAAATTGTAGAAATAAGAGAGTGAATACCAAACTCAGAGATTTCAGTAGCTGAAAGAAAAGGTGCATAAAAGGGATGATTGGGGCTATTTATAACTAATAAATAGAAGGGAATCATATAGGGTTCAAGGATCAACTTGAAACCTTAAAAATTATTGTTTGAAGATGACTTAAACGGATTGATTTCATCCAAGGTATGCTGACCTATTCTCCAAAACTCAAATGGTGTTTCTGGAGAATAGAGGTAAATTAGGCCATAATTAGCATAGACTAGAGAAGTAATGGAAGTTTAGTGTGGAAAAAATATTCCATCTACTCAAAGTCATACTTGAGATCGAAGCATTGAACTCAAAAACGTTTAGAGGAGAGGTTTGGAAGAAGACAAGGATGAGGTTATCTCTCTGCCTCAAATGTCCCAATCAGCCTCCAGATCAATTTGAGGTAATATTTTAGGATAAATGAATCATGAAAATAGTTAAGAATATCTTAGTAACAATATATCATGGGTTGGAAAAATTCCATTTCAATATAAGAGATTTTTTAGAAAACCAAGGTCAAAAAATATGACCAACTCGACAAATCAATTGATGGGTCTGGGCCTACTAGTTGAATATTCTACAAACCAATCAACCCTTTTCCACAACCCAGTCAATCGGTTTAGTCAAGAAAATCCATGTTGCTAAAATGACAGAGCAACCAATTGGTTCATGAAACCAGTCGATCGGTTTATTAGAAAAATTAAATAAAGTCCATATTTTGGCATAATTTCAAATAAAAATTTGCCTCAAACAAAATCATAACATTAAATTAAGATCAAAGGTTAAAAAATTGGCAACATTCTCATTCAACCATTTACAAAATATATGGGTAATTATAATAGGAGTGCCTAATTTAGGGTAAGAGGAAGTTTGAAAGTCATCATTATCCAAGAAATAGGAAGAAATCTTAATCTATAGACAACATACTGCCTATATATGATAGAAGTATGGGGTCAACACCTCATTCAGGAGTTTAGTTAAGGAAAAGTTTTGAGGAAAGGCATTACCATTGCACGCATAGAGGGGAAAATCATTAAGAGTGGATTATAAGGGTAACAAGATGACATATCATGGTTGAAGTACGGTGGGACATAGGGTTTATGAATGTCGTGTTAGAGGTGGTACATTTTAGATAGAAAATATTGATCTTAAAACATCAAATTGATTCTACAATAGAATCAAACTCAAAGAGTTCTGTATCACCAATTAGTGTTGTTAGTTTTCCTAATCAAACTAGGACAAGAAACCCCACAACATTTAGCAGGTTTATGGGTCAACTAGTGCTTTAGGAGTTCCTTCAATTAGGCACCTAAACTTGATAACCTAGATTGAGGCCAAGCGTTATGGCAGTGTGGTAATCGATACGCTTATAGTATATACCTATTTAGAAAGTATGTTGTTTAAATTTGGTATATTACATTCTATTTGATCATTGGCATTCATAGCTATAGCTTCTATATATCCTTCTTGTAGTATTTTTAATTCTACTTTTTTACCTTTATGTGATAAGATTGTGTGATCTAGACTTTATAAAATGGTGGCCTTAATAATTAGGGGAGTAAAGTTTCCCTTAGATCTTATTTAGCTTAAGTTACATGAATTCAATGTGATTATTTGTATGGACATGCTAAGGAACCATTGAACCATGATAGATTAAGCATACAAGCGTGTGTTTCTATGAGGGTCAAAAGGTGTGAGAGTTTCCTATCTGAAGTGTAAGCCTAACCCTTCTTTCAAGATTATGACAGTTATCATGTGTGTATCCTTGTTCAAAAAGGGTACCCACCCTCCTTGTGTAATGTTCAAGATATCTAGATGTTAATTTCACAATTAATTTGTTACCAAAGATGGAGCCAATATCCAGAGCACCATATAGTATGGCTCTGACAAAGATTAATGAGCTTAAGGCTTAGTTGGTAGAATTGCTAGAGAGGGGCTATATTAGACTAATTGTATCACCCTAGGGAGCACCAATTTTATTCATCAAGAAGATTGATAGAATTCTAAAATTTTGCATCAAATATGGAAGATTGAATCATAATATAACAAAGAATAGTTTTACCTCGAATTCATGATATTTTGGACCATCTCAAGGGTGCCTTAGAGTTTTTAAAGGTTGATCTTCTATCAAGTTACCTTCAGCTAAGGATCATTGAGCAAGGCATTCTAAAGACACACTTTTGGTCTAGGTATATGCATTATGAGTTTGTAATGATGCCTTTCAGATTGATAAATGCACCAAAAACATTTAGCTTTCTCATAAAATAGATTTTTTAAGAATTTTTAGACTAGTCCATTATGGTATTCATTGACAACATCCTCAGTTACACTAGTATCCTTAAGAAGCATAAACAACATCTAAGGTAGACTTTGGCATTGTTGAGAGAACACTAATGTTATGCCAAAATTTTGAAGTGCAAATTTTGGCTGGATCAAGTAGCTTTTATTAGTTATGTGGTCTTAAAGGATGGTCCATTAGTGGATCCTCCAAATATTTGGGAAGCTTTTGAGTATCTAGACTTGACATTTTCTAAATAGGCATGTATTTTTCTATGATTGGTTAATTATTAGTGTAGATTTGTCACAAACGTCTCCAAGATAGTTCATCTATTAACCAATTTACTAAAAAATGATACATGTTTCCAATAGGAGGAGAATTGTAGTAAGGTCTTTGAGTAATTGAAGGTGCATTTGACTTCAGCTTCAATGCTTGCATTACTGATTGAATAGATGGTTTTGAAGTCTATAGCGATGCGT
Organism: Tamarix austromongolica; assembly: GCA_039764185.1. NCBI lineage: Eukaryota > Viridiplantae > Streptophyta > Magnoliopsida > Caryophyllales > Tamaricaceae > Tamarix > Tamarix austromongolica. Next base: position 66,307,400 of record CM077813.1, on the reverse strand, counting down.
CTAAACATGGATTTGATTTCATGCTGATGTAACATGAAAGATTGTTGGCTTATGCTTCTCGATATTTGAAGTCACGTGAGTATAACTATCTGACCCAAAATATAGAGCTTAATATGGTGGTGTTTTCCTTGAATATTTGGTGGCATTATCTCTATGGAGTTTGATACAAGATCTACACTAACCACAAGAGTCTCAAGTACATTTTCACACAATAAATAATGAATTTGAGATAATGCCAATGGTTGGATTTGATAAAGGATTATGACCTAGAATTAACCTACCATAAGGGTAAGGCCAATGTAGTGATAGATGCTCTTAGTTGAATGAAGTCACGTTCCATAAGAACAATTGTGTTTTTTAACCATTTATGTGACTAGCTTAGAGAGATGGAGATTGCTTTGAAAATCTGATACGGACCCAAAAGGGGGTACTCCCCTAGAGGGCCCCAGGGGTACTCCCCCGGGAAGAGCCCTAACTCCACCCAAAAGCTAGCTCAAGAGGTGAGGACTGACTCCCCTATATAAACTTCCCAAATATCCCCTCAGTAACCGATGTGGGAATCCCACATCACCCACCCCCTTTAGACTGCACGTCCTCGTGCTGCCTCTGTCAACGATCGGCACGCAAGACTGCAGGGAGGTTTGACTGAGGATAGCTCTGATACCATATGATACGGACCCAAAGGGGGTACTCCCCCAGAGGGCCCTAGGGGTACTCCCCTGGGAAGAGCCCTAACTCCATCCAAAAGCTAGCTCAAGAGGTGAGGACTGACTCCCCTATATAAACTTCCCAAAGATCCCCTCAGTAACCGATGTGGGAATCCCACATCAAAATCGCTAATAGTTTGGAAATAAAGATGAGCTCTTCCCCCATCACACTATCTATCTTTGATGAGATTTGAGCTTGTTAGTTTATTGATGTCAAGATCAAGAGGATCAAACATGGTATTGAACAAGGTAGAGTTAAGGGATTTCAAATTGATGAGGATGGAAGCATCAGATACCGTGGTAAGTGGTGTGTACTACAAAGATGTGTTGAGATAAAGAGTAATATACTTAAGGAAGGTCATTGTACTCCTTATTTTTTCTATCTTGGAGGGAATAAGTTGTATAAAGACTTAAAGAAGAAAAATTGATTTCCACATAAAACTAGGTTATAGAGTTTGTCATCCAACGTTTGACTTCTTAGAAGGTCAAGATTGAGTTCAAGATACCAATAGGGTTAGTAAAACCAATAAAAGTTCTATAGTGGAAATGGGATAGCATATCCATGAATTTAATAGTTCAGCTTTTGAAGACTCGTAGTAGCTTCAATTCCATAATGGTTACCATAGATCATCTAAATAAGTTATTAGTGTTTATACTGATAAAGATAACATAAGGTATAGAGTAGTAATCCAACACTTATAGTACACTCATTGTGAGACTACAAAGATTCAGAGACATTATGCCAATCCAAGATTCCTAATTCTTCACATATTTTTGGTAGAGTTAGCAAGATGCATTTGATAGGATGAGTACTTTTCACCCAACTGCAAATGGTCAAACAACAAGGACCTTTAAGAACTTAGAGAACATTCTTCACTCATGCATGCTGGACTTTGGGGATAATTAGGATGACCACCTTAACTTGATAGAACTCTCCAACAATAATAGTTATCATGCAAGTATTGGGACGACACCTTTTGAGGGCTTATAAAGGAGGAAGTAATATAATCCCTCATGCTAGAGTAATATCAATGATTTCATTGTATTGGGACTATATATGATTGATGAGACTATGAGATAGGTTAGAGTGATTTAGGACCATATGAAAGCTTCCTAGGATAAAAAAAAAAGAGCTATAAAAATTTGAAGAGATGGGTTGATGATTATGAGGTGGATGATAGAGTAACTATAAGGGTTTATCCCACTAAGTGAGTAACGAGGTTAAATAGGAAGGGTATGCTCATTATGTGGTATATTGGACCATATGAGAACTTAAATCAAGTTATTGAGGTTAATTATTGATTAGGGCTACCGATAGAGTTGTCTCATGTGCTTGCATCTTTCACATTTACTAGTTGAGAAAGAACGTAAGAGATTATTAGCAAGTCATCCAACCAAAGAACTTAAATTTGATAAGTTTTTGACCTATGAGGATTAAAAAGTGAGCATGTTAGACCCAGAAACAAGATAGACCCATACGAAGACCATTTTCACAGTGAATGTCCTTTAGCTACAATATTGTACCTAGGGGGCCACATGGAATATTGAATGTCCTTTTGTTCTCTTAGTGTACTATCTTTTGGTGTAACATTTTCTTTTTAAAGGGAAATAACCACTTTTTGCCTTTATTTTGTTGAATAACATATGTGTTTTATGTGTTATTAGATGAACATTTGGATTTTATTTAGTAGGATTCAAGGACACAACCTCATTTAAAGAGGTGGTACTGTAATGCCCTCTAACTAGATATTTAAAAAGTATAAACATATTGTGTTTATTTGAGTTTTTTTGGTGTATGACCTTGGTTTGGAAATATATTTTTTATTTGACTTAAAAATAAATTTAAAAGATTGGAAAATATGAGAGAGAATAAGTTATCTTGGAATACCAAATGACTAGTTCTTATAACTTATTGACGATTTTGTTATTTTCAGTAAGGATTTTTGTTTGATGCAATAGATCAACTAATTTGGGAAAAGCATCGAATACTTTGAATGAGTTTGTTGAGATAAGTGATTTTTTCATGTTTAATCTTTCTAGAAAATTATTCTAACAAGCTAGAACATTGGTATTCATCCTTTGAGTTGTTTCTTGAGTGATCTTTACCCCTTTTTATCATTGTCTCAGCTTTGTTTTGTCTTGAACAAATTCAAAGGTTTGATTTTGGCAGAAAGAGGGGATGATGACTTCATCATTTGTATATTTCTTCCTCAATCCTCCATAAATCTTTGGAAGGGATGATCTATTATATATTATCACTGCATGCCTAGGATGTTTGTTTCCCATGCTAATATGCCCATTTATCTTAATGTATTCAACCTTTCTCTAGAAATTTTAAGCTTAAACTTTCAAAACATTATCATTTGAGCCCTACGAAGAAAGTCAACCTTATTCCTGACAAATAAGCCCTATATGGTCCAATTTCAAATGGTAAAAGTATGTTTTTGATTTGTTGTACCACTCTCCTTCATTACATAATATATAAATAGCCCTAATCCTCTTTTCCCTTCACCTTTCTTCAACCACTAAGATATAATAAGTTTTCCCACACTTGTATTCCCTTCTTAAATTTGTGCCTTCACACTAACTTGTATAACTCTTCTAACACTTAACTCCCTCTTCTCTTATCTTTAAGCAAAAATTATATGGATGCTGAAGGAAACTCAAACACACACATAAGCAAGATCTTTGAGTTCTTGGTGCTTCAATCTTAGTTTGATTGCTAATGATGATGTCTTCAACACTTTGATTACTGATGTAACTCTTCAACAAATCATACACACACACAAGGGCGTGTTAGTTTAACCCTTCACTAAATAAATACTAACCTTCCTAGCTAATGTGGTTGACATTGCCCACTTATATTAGGTTGAAAATAACAACATGCTAACATAGGAAATTAATTAACCTAACATCCTTAAACTATCTAGATTAAACTCGTTAGAAAAAATGAAAATAATACGCTTCAACCTTACAAAATACATACAAAGTATCACCACTATTTTCAATGAGTGAAATATACAAAATATTACAATGTTTACACAAAATTACAAAGCTAAACAAACACCTTAGCCATGCAATATATGCAAGAATCATGTAACTAAGCTTTGTGTCTTATAACTTTGTCTTCTATGTAACTTTTTAAAAAATTTCTCATACAATAGATATCTTTGATGTATTATTCTTCTTAAAAATATATAAAATATCTACAATAATCACTTAAAAACCATTAATATCATTAGCATTCTTAAGAATGATTAGTTTCATCTCTAAGTATGCTAACTCTTGATATTCATTAGGAAAAGAGTGAGATGCTCCTCCATCACACTCCTCTTCCAAAAGATAATTTTCCCTCAAAGTATAATCACTATAGTAAGGAGACAAATCACCAATATTTAATGTTATTGAAACTACCTCATAATATTCAAGTGATTCTAATTCATAAGCATTAATCTCAAATGTCCTTAATAATTTAAATAATCTATAAACTCATGGAATTAGTTAGTTTTATATTAAGCTTAAAAATATTTCTTTTATTAAGTATAACCAAACTAGTTCTCCTAGGGAAATTATTTGACAATTTATTTTTATTTTTTTAGCTTGAGCTAGATATTTAGCATGAGATTTCTCAATGTTTCTCTTAAGTTGCTCACAAAGTTTCTTAATTAATTCAACTCATTCCTTAGCATCATAATTCTTAATGTCAACTTTCTTTGATAACAACATATCAATAAGCAAGTAAGGATTAAATCCATAGAGAACTTTAAATGTACTCAATTGAATTGAACTACAAGGAATGCTATTATATGCAAATACAACATGTGCAAGTTTCATATCCTTTTGTACTCTTATTTACTATTCCTTGTGGGAAAGTGCCTAAGGTTCTATTAGTAACTTTAGTTTGACCATTCATTTGACAATGATAGGATGGACTAAACAACAACTAATTACCTAAAATATACGAAAGTGTCTTCCAAAAGTAACTCAAAGATTTTACATCTCTATATGACACAACATTTTTGGGATTACCATGAAACCTTACAACTTCTTTGAAATATAAATCCACCACATGAGTTGCATCATCGATTTTATTATAAGGAATAAAATATGTCATTTTAGAAAACCTATCAAAAAATATCATAATTGAATCCCTTCCCCTTTATATCCTTGGTAACCCTATTATAAAGTCCATATTAACCCCCTCCCATGGTTAACTAGGAAATAGTAAAGGAGTATGCAAACCCTTATAGAAGAAACTCTTAGTCTTTTGACAAATCACACATCTCCTAATTATAACATGTACCATTTTTATCATTCATGGTCAATAGAAATGTCTTATAATAATTTGATAGTTTTCTACACACAAAAATGACCAAATATACACCCTCATGAACTTTTTTAATAAGTAAATCACCCATACTAGATTGAGGTATACACAATTTTTTAATCTTAAAAAGAAAGTCATCTTGAAGAATATAATTACCAAAACTATGATTCTTTTTACCTAAATCGTAAATATTAGACAAATATTTATCTTTTTCATACACTTCTTTCAACATTTCAAAACCTAATAACTTATCATCCAGCATGACAAGTATCAAAGATCCTCTCGATAATACATCTGCTGCCACATTTTCTTTACCATTGAAATGATTGACAAAAACATGAAGGATTATAAGAATCTAAGCCATTTTTCATGCTTAGGACTAATATTCTTTTATCCATGCAAACATTTCAAACTTTCATAGTATAAATGCAATACAAATGGTTTAGGTCTTAAATAATGGCTCCATGTTTCTAAGATTCTAATCATGGCAAGGAGTTCTTTATCATACGTGGAGTAATTCAATTTGGCCCCATTTAATTTTTCACTAATGAATCATTTTTCTTGTGAAAGTATACCTCCTATCCTTACCCCACTAACAAATGCAACTTAAAATAACTTATAAATTTTAGGTAAGGATAATACCAATGCATTACATAGCTTATCTTTGAAAGTCTTAAAGCATTTAGTTGCATCATCCCCCCACTTGAACTTATTTTTCTTTATGAGAATACTTGTGCTCCATACAATTCATCTAACATGTCATCTAATCTAGGCATAGGTTATTGATAATTTATAGCTATATTATTTACAGTTCTAGAGTTAATACACATGTGTCATGTACCATATTTTTTTGGAACAAGTAATGTAGGTACAAAACATGGACTCATGCTCTCTCTCACATATCCTTTACCTATAAGCTTTGGTATTCATTTTTCAAACTCCTTAGATTATTCCAAATCACATCTATATGTAGATTAATTAGGTATAGAAACACTAGGAATAAAGTCAATAGCATATTATATTCCTCTTTTAGGAGGTAATTTAAGTAGTAAGTCATCAGGAAACACATCACTATACTTATTAATAAGCTCATTTAATAGAGGATTGCTAACATTTTTCTCCCCTTATAGGGATTCCTTGATAACCAAATCATAACAACTACCCTCTTCTCTAATATATTCTATCATAGCCTTTTTTGTTTATAATGCTAGTAATATCACACTTGGAGTGGCTAATAACCCCTTCAATTATAATCCAAAAATCTTAACCTAGAACCCTAACTTGGATCATAAAGTTAAAATTCCAACGAGCATATAAAGTGTAATACCCTCTCAGGTCACTATACCCTATTATGTAAGGATAATCATCTATATCTAATATGAATGCACCTAATAGACAGCACATTGCCAATTAGTTATTATCCCTTATTTTAGTTTGTAGAGACCAAACTATTGTATCTTAACCTTATAGTTTGGTCTCAAGTTTTTTCAATAGAGCTCACTCTAACTCACCTCTCAAATCTTATTGGAGTTTCACTAGCCAATAATGGAAAGGTGATAAATTTTCATATAATGTTAACTAAAATGTCAACATAACACATATGGCTAGGGGCTGAATTAGGTTAGGGTTTTAATTTCTAAACACATTAGTATCGAGGGAGTATCATATCGTCTTATCACAAGTAGATTAGATAATCATTCAAGCACATATTTTCAAGTAAGAGAGAATTCATCAATTAATTAAAAATTATGAAATTGAAGAATATAATATGAAATACCATTTTCTTCACAAATTATATTCCACCAATCAATTACCTCACTTGCATTAGAAAATTAAGATCTCAAATATGGATTGTGGATAGATAGGGCATGGGGAATTAATCTGAGAGTGATAATCCCTAAGTCCAAGATAAGCCTCCAATTGTGCTCTAGGTTGTATAAAAACAACTATTTGAAAATGACTCAAAAAATTCATTATATATATTGTCAAGGGTGTTGACATTGGCACTCTATGCCAATTGACATGGTGCATTCATATAGAATATTTGAACTATAATATTTTTGACAAAGTTGACTACATAGTGTATTTGAACCATAATTTATTCATTTTACCTTTGATTGAGAAGGATTTTGATGCATTAGAAAGCTAACAAAAAGATAAATAATTTATTATGCTTATCTCTTTTCCAAATTTTGAAAAAATAATGGTTGAATTTGCATATCTTTTAATTTTTAAAGACTTTGGGTACTCAATTTTTTTTTGTTCTAGATGATGTGTTTTAGCTCTTTTTAATTCTTTTTTTCTCAAAATACCTATAAAATATGATCAAGAGTATTAAATAGGAAAAAGTGGACTAAATTATGCAAAAATTATCACATAATGACTTTAATATTTATTTTAAAGCTCCACTTGATCAACATAATCATACCCATAACAATTCTTAGTAGTCTTACTCATCAATCCTTTTAGAAAGGTACGAAGGTTCTATTAGTCATCTCTACTTGACTATTAGTTTATGGATGATGAGAAGTCATAAAAAAAAATACCTAAAAATGTTATAATCTTACAAAAGTAAATTAGGAACTTCATGCCTCAATCACTCATGATGGTTCTTTTTCCCTAATTCAACTTCATAATTTCTCAAAAGTAGAGATTTGCAATGTTAGTAGCATAATCCATTGTGTGTCATGGTATAAAGTGTTCCATAATGAAAAATGATCCATGATCACCATAATTAAGTCCTTACACTAAGTAAATTCTCAGTAAAGCAAGCATGAAATCCATACTAACTCCTTAAAATGCATTAAGAACTGATAGCGGTACATAAAACCCTTTGTGGAAGAAACTCTTACCCATTTTCACATATCACATCTTCTTACCATATTTTTCACACCCTTCAACATGCATGGACAATGAAAGTGCTATTGAAGTACCTCTAGTGTCTTGTGCACTCTAAAGTGTCCCACAATACCTCCTTTATGTGCCTCATTGATGAGAAAATATGAAATAGAAGATATTAAGATGGACAATTTTTTTGCTTGATTAGAAAGCCATATAAAACCACATAATTTTCACTAATTTCATGCTTCCTACAAGTTTCAAAATTTTCCATGAAGTCCTCATCTTTAGCATAGAGATATTTCAACATCTCAAACACTAGCAACTTAGAATCCATAAGTGCTAATACCATGGATCTTCTGAAAGCATACTCTACCATTTTATCCTTTACATCCAAGTTTTTCATAAAAAAACACATACAATTACATGAATCTCACCCACTTGGCATGAATCAGGATCACTTTCTTTTTCCTATGCAAGTACTTCAAACTCTCGTGATCCAAGTAAACAACAAATGGCTTTGAACTCAAATAATTACACTAATTCTCTAGACCTTATGATATCATAGATCTCCTTATCTTGAGTTGACTAATTAAGTCTTGCACCATTCAACTTCTCACTAAATAATACTATATGAAACCCTTCTTGATCCAAAACACATCAAATACATATAACACTATCATCACAAGTTACTTTAAGTAGTTTATCAAAACAAGGTAAAGCAAGTATATATGCATTAGAGAGTTTAGTATTAAATTCTATAAAAAGCCTTTGTAGCATCTTCTTTCAACTTGAACTCTATTTTTTTTTTTCATAAATTAGAAAATAGGATTTGTAATAGCTGAAAAATCTCTAATGAACCTCATATAGAATGATTCCAACCCATGAAAACTTCTAATTTCATACACATTGGATAGTTTTTCCAAGTCTAAATATCTTTAACTTTTGATAGATCCACACCTATCCCATATCCACTCATAATGTAGCCAAGGAATACTATACTTTCCATCATGAAGCTATAATTTTCTAGCTTTCCATGTAAAATCACTTCTCTTGATTTCACCTTGATTTCACAAACAACCTCTTTAAGTGTATTAGATGCCCCCTTTAAACCTACTATAAACAATAATATCATCAGAATATACCACTACAAATTTGTCTTAGCACCTCATTCAATACCCTCATAAATAAGCTAGGCGCATTGCATAGTCCAAAGGGAATCACCTACCACTCATAAAGACCATACATAATCTTGAAAGTCATCTTCCACTCATCCCCTTCTCTAATCTTCATTTGCTAGTAATTGCCCCTCAAATAAACTTTAGAGTATGTCCTTGATCAACACAACTCACATAACATATCATTTAATCTCAATATAGGAAATTTTCTATTGATTTCTATGGTGTTGAATTCCCTTGAATAAATGCACATATTCCATGCCTTATCCCTATTAGGAACTAACAAATCTAGAACACAACATAGACTCAAATCTTCTCTAACATAGCCCTTATCTAGCAACGCTTAAATATACATCTAAATCTCTTTTTCCACCTCAAGATTTCATCAAAATACTACGTTGTATGGAAGATATCCTGCTCAAAAGTGGAAATCCAGGTGGTAACTCTTTAAGAAACACATTATTACACTCCTCTAAAAGCTAAGTGAAATTTGGATTTAGCTTGGATTACTCCCTTGTTAGACTTATTCTTTCACTACCAAAGCAAAGAAAAATCCCTCTTTATTGATAACCTCTACCATGGTTTGTTCTTAGAGGAATAAAATTTTGAACTTGTGATCCTTCTGTGCCCACATTAGTTTAGTTGCTAGCTTTTAAATAAGCTTCAACTTTAATTTTATTTTTATCTTGCAAACAATGTATTTGTTAAGAACTCCATCATGGAAAACGTGCCTATCGTATTGGCATCGCCTCCCAAGAAAGATATGGCATGAATCCATTCATAATGTCCCACATAACACATCATCAACATAATTATAAATTTAAAAATTAAGAAACAGTTATTCCAAGACTCTTACCCCTATGTCTTTGATGAGCCATTGCAAGGAAAATGGTCTCAAATGCTTTATGGTTTTTAATCCAAGATTCTTCACCATACCCTTGATTGCTATATTGGTGAAAAACCCATGATCACTTATGACCATGCACACTTTATTTTCCGCCATGCACTTGATCATGAACATATTCTCTCATTAGTTTAAAGATAACAATAATGCACTTGTAAAACCTTTAAATTGATATAAAACTTTTGGTCTTCTTCACGATATGAATTATTTACTCCATAAATATGATCATATTCTTGTTAAATATCTTTATCACTACATGGATTCAACATATAAATCTCTCTCAACGTAATTCATTTTGGTTAGGAAAATCTCTTGCAAAGTTTTTGTAGCCTCCACACTTAAAGCATTATTTTTTTTGCATTCTCTCCCATATTATCCTTACCCTTCTATGCCCTGTATCCACTTCCATTTTACTCAAAATTTGAACCACCATAAGGCTTAAAATATGTTGAAGTTAAAGGCTTAGATTTCATCTTGGTCCTCTTCAATCACTTCTTCAATTTTAAATATAATTTTACTAACTCTTCAAACAAATCCATGCAAAATTCTTAAATTCTTGAACATATTCTTCTACACTCAAGATTTTGCTTAAGTGTATCCAATTTGATGAAGTTACTTTATTCATAGTCTCGTAGAACAAACTTCCTGTAAAGATATTTCTTCAACTTTTTACATTAATTCATCTTGGACTTATCCTAATTCTTCCATGACTTCTTTAAATTCTCAAACCATATTCTTTCAAGTTTCTTGAGTCTCAAAATAGGTTTATTTCACCTTATATCATTATCTAGCTCTTTAAACTCAAAAATTACCACTATCATTCATTGCCATTATAAGTAGGCATTGGGATCCATATTTTTTTCAAAATAGGGAATATCAAATTTAAATCTTTTCATTACATCATCATTATTTTATTTCCACTTGAATTACCCCTCCAATAATTACCAAGATTCTACTCATCCTCATCATCAACTTAGTTGATCGTGTAGGGTAGCAAGGGTTTCCCCCTATTGTGGCCTCCTTATCATCTCTCTTTCTCCTTTTGTTTATGTTTCTATGTTATTAGAGAGTACCTATTCAACTCTTGACAATCCTTTAATTTTAACTTGCAAGTTATGATGCATGTTGATGAATTTAAGTCACCAACATGTCATACTTATCGTTTCCTCCCTTTTTTTGTTTTTTTTTTCCATAAATAAATTATCCCAAAAATATTATGGCATCCCCTTTAATGAAGAAAATAATTCTAAGCTTTTAAGGGTTCTTGATGAATTCATAGTAGAAGAGGTTGAATTCATCAAGAAAAATCAAGGCTTTGTGTACTCCTCTTTGAGTATGTGATAATGACTAATTATCTTAAGATTTCTTACCACTTTTTGTGAGTGTTGGAATCACAAAAATATAAAAATATGTGATTGATACAAAAATATGTGATTAAAAAAATAAAGAATAAGAACTTGGTTAAGATGAAGGTTAGGGTTCTAGTAAGGATTTTAGTTTTCATGATTTGGTTTAGAATTTGGACATCTTTTAAGATATGGGTAATTGTGGTTATTATTGGAATTTTAGTGGGGTATAAATGGTTGTTGGATTTATTGTTATTAGGGTTAAATAATGGTGGAACATGTTGGTTGTAGAAGAGGATTAGTGTTTCAAGAAGTTAAAGATGATTTTGATGTTGAATATGTGTATGTGCATGCGGTGATTATGGGTTGGTTGTATATGGTTATTGGTGCTAGATTAATATTGAGATTAAGAGGTAATTTTGGCAATTTGGATCAGTTTTAATGGAGTACTGACTGAAGAGAATAAAAAATATAGCTTTAGAGAGGGATGAGATTGAATTTGAAGGTGTTGAAGTTGGGGTTCATTATGTTGATGGAGATGATGAATGATTATGGTGGGATGATTTAGCGTAACAACCCTAAATTTTGGAATAGAAAATTTTGTTTGAAGACAATGCAAAAGTAGTTTAAAAAAACTGGAGATTGCCACTACCACATTAGCCATATAAGAGATATGATCACCACCTAACCTAACCATGATGTAAGGAAAAATAGAACCAAATGAATGCATGACCTAATAGTATAATAGTACTGATAATAATGGTTCAAATAATGGCATAGATGGGAGAGAGATTACATAATTTGAATATAGAAACCAAAGCTAGGATTTTAAATAACTATAAAGAACAAAAAGTATCCCATTAAAATGGAAAAAATACATCTAAATAGGTTAGCCTAACTCTTAATTAAATGGAAATATATCTCTCAAGCCCTAGGAAATGGCTAGCCACTAACCCATGATGTCATCCTCAACGCACTCTTACTAAGAATCATAACCCTACAAATCATCTTGTACTTTTTGGAATAGAAGCCAAATAATCACATTAACCATACAAATGTAGTATCAATAAGGTAATGTATTAGAAAAACCAACTACCTAACACATGGTAAAAGCTCATCTTACACATTGAGGCCATTTAGGAACACAATTTAATAGATACCACTTACTTAGATAACTTAACTATAATACATCACTTTTCAAAGTCCTTAATATGCAGTAATCTAAGTGTCTAATGGCGATATAAGTGTGTTTGATCTTATTTTAGAAGTGTTTTTAAGATTGGTATGGTTCTTGGATAAGCTTGATTTAAATTAGGAAAAATATTTGGTTTTATTAAGATCAGTCAAATTATTTGAGGAACCAATCAACTAGTTTGTTAATACAAATTTGATTTCTAGAACCTGTCAAACCCATCTACTAGTTTGGGTACTAGTCAACTAGTTTGACTAACCTAATTGTTCTTCAAACTTGATTTTCCTAAGAATCTTTCCCCAAAATTTTTTCAATGTCGTAACTACATTTTAAATAGTTTATTATCAAAATTTACAAAACTTATTAACCTAATTAGCCTATTTTGATTATTTTCAATGAATTCACGAAAGAGGAGTTCATGAGGAGTCATTTTCATGCCCTCAACTCATTTTTCTACTTCTTCCTTATTTTATCTCCCTTCTACAAGATTCCTAAGTGAATTATCTATGTTTGCAACCTTATTCGATTTGATGAACTTTGATTCACATCCATTTATGTCATCATACTTTACCTAAGTTCAAAATTCTGAGGCACATTGCCTAGAACCCTACATTTTCACTAAACTAGCTCAAGACAGAAATGTTAGCCTTGAAAATTGAAAAAACTACACTTCACTATCTAATTTAGACTAGATTTTGGAAGTCTCAAATTATACACTTCTTTACCCTTTTCCTTACATCAAAACCCTCAATGATTTGGACCCAAAGTCCTCATTTTTCTCTCTTCTTCCCTAACCTTCAAACTGCCCTATTTTCTTCACACTTGCTTTACCATTTTCCCTTCCCTATGGTTGCATTCTAAATGTCTCTTCCTTTTCTAATCCTCTTCCTATCTCCTTATGTTGATTTTAAGCAAGATAGAGTTAGATTGGGGAAAAGAGTGAGGGTTGAATCTTATCCTTGGTACTCTCTATTTTTCCATTTAAAGGGTGTGTTTTCTTAGATTTCCACTCCCATGCCTATCATTTCATTAAAGCTTCTTTGCACAATTTTAGAAATTTTTTCACTTAGTTTAATTAATTTTTTCTCGAAAGGGGTTTTAGGGTAGGAAAAGGATTTGATATTTCAGAGAGTTGTGCTATTTTGGTGTGTTGCTTAACTTTTAAGGTAAATCATTGTCTTCCTCTATTACTATAGAAATGGTATGGGTAGTTGAAATATATGTGCTATAATTATATGGTACTTTGAATAGTAAGGATGACAATATGCCTACATTAATTAATTGTGGAATAAAATAAGGGGTTAATATGATACGTGGCTTAAAAGTTCATATGCTTGGATCTCATGTTTATATTTATGGATTCAAAACCTCTTGATGGTTTGGGTGGTGAAAATGATATGTGTGATAGGTAGAGTGTATTTGCTGCATAATGGCCAGGTAAGAAGGGAATGGGATGCATGATTTCACAAAATAAGTTCAAACATATGCCAACATGTCTTACTACCAATCCTAGAATAATTTTGGTATTTTATATGTCAACTCATGAATAAACTGAGTTTGATGTTTGGATTTGAATGAACAAGTTATGGAATTTAATTGTGTGGAATTGGAGCTTTTGTGGGCTACTTTTGTCCCAGACCAATCGACTAGTCTGATAGACCCACTGATTGGTTGGTTAGTGAATTCGATGATTTCAGCCTAAGATTTAACCGATTGACTAGTTCCTAGAACACCTAACTGGTTTGGTCCATCAATCAATCGATTGGTCTGTAAATATAGAAGTCTTAGCCTCGGTTTAGACCCATTGACCAGTATGGCCAAACCAATCAGTTGGTTCTCATAATAGTTGACTAGTGAGGTTGACCAATTGACTGGTTGACCACCACTAGAAGGTTGGTAGCACCTTAACTGAGCCACTGGTCCATAAAACCACTCAGCTTATTAGTAAGACCCATCAACTTGTTTTGAAGCTGATAGACCGGCCTTGGCCAATTTTTTCTTTTCTCGCATGTTTTGCTTCCTAGAGTGATGTTTAACTTTCTTATGATTGGATAATGAGCCAGTAGGCTGATAGCTATGAAATTATCTAGATTAATAAAGTTAAATAATGGATTAAAGATAATAAAAAGCAATGATTCCATGTTTGACCTTAGTGTAGTATTTAGCCCTCTTCTTGAACACAACATGAATAGATGATCAAATAACTAACAATGGATTCTCCTTATGGTTATTACTGAAGTAATAGATTATCATGATGGATGATATACCTATAGTGACTTATATCATGGCTGTAAAATGAGAACCCCATAGGTGAAATAACTTAGCAAAGATAAAAGAAAATAATACAATCCTATAGGATAGCTTGAGTTAACCTACGATTAGTTATTTAAACTTAGCTAATGAAATAAATAAATAGACCATTGTAAGTTAGGCTTGGACTCTAGTTGACCCATAATTATACCTTCACCTTTGGCCTTAGGAAATTAATTGGTACATCCTTTAATAAATGGGTAAGTCTACGACTAAATAACAAACTATGACCTTAACATTAGCATGAGCTAGAGTCGAATGGTGAAAAAGGGAATAAATGGATATTCAATGGTTGGCTTGGATTATTATGGTATTATTATCATTAGATAATTCCATCATTTGGTATAAATGATTGTGTAATGGAATAATCTCTTGAAGAGACCCTAAATGGGAACACCAGTTGATATGAGAACCCTATATGGGTGTGTTGAATGAAAAAGGCTTGTATGATTGGTATGATATTGTTGTGGGCTTTTATGTGAAATGACATTTTCGATCCAATAAGACAATAATCACTTAATGTAGAATGATAATTGTGAAAGGTCTGGATTATTCGATCCTTGATTAGCTACCGGGGGTTAGTCTGCCTTCAGTCACTTTTTTCCTTCCAACTTTACCTTCTAGCGTGATCCTAGTTGATCTAGAGATCCTTAAATATCCCAATGCCTTTCCTAGTCTAGAAATTAATGATGTACTAGGGGATATTGATACTAAAGGATCTGGTCACCACAAAATGGTTATTGACTTTTGTCCACGTTACTTTGGCAGGAACCCAGACTTATGCCCATTAGGATTCCTTAGAATGAGCTAAGACTTTATGTTCACTATTTGGATGGCTTCCATGGTATTGAGAGACTATTGGGAATAATCCTATATATTTCTCAAACAATATGGGGTAAATTAATTATATAATCATTTAATACTCAAGGATTTGGTAAAGCAATTCCATTCTATCTAAATTAAGATATTGACCATAATGAGATTTAAGGAGGAGATAACTGGCCAGCTCTTGTAAATGATAATGGATAGTTAATATGTCATCTGCTTTTGAACACTTAATAGATCACACCTTGTTTAAACTACAAATATATGGTACACCTTATGCTCACCTACTCGAAATTTAATGTTAATCACATGTTTCTCTAGAATGTATATTATAATATATACTTGCATTCTAGAATGGTTCCATAAGTTATCCCATGTTCTATTATTATTAAGCTCATGAATCATCCATGGTTAGAAGTTGTACATGAATTCTGGTTTGCTCATCATCATGCAAGTTATACTTTATCAATTATTGAATAGATGATCTAAGTATTTCATGATCCATGAGTAGACAATATGCATGTTAAAAGTCTGTATACCCTATTATGCTGACATCATTATAAGTATGCATGATTGAATAGATCCACTCATATCTTATATGACTTATGTGACTATACATAAATGACATGATAGGAAGGTTGCATGCACACTTTGGTAAGTTGTACCATGAGTATGTTGTGTGGGTCTTGCTTGTACTAGGATCTACATGATGGTGGTAGATTGGTTTACTCAATATATATGCATACAAATAGGGTTGCTATTGTAATCTCTTGCTCAATCCCATGAGTAGGAAGTTGGTTGTAGGTTTCCTAATGATGGCCATTAATTGGTCCATCCTCCTCTCAAAAATCTTAGGTTGTTGAGCGTAGGCATTTCTTGAAGACTTTCTTGTGGTCCCTGAGTAACCATGGTGTATTCTCGATGAAATTGATTTTATTTAGTTAATCAAGTTATCTTCTTTGTGTGTATCTTATATAGATTTGGGCTTACATAACCCTGGGTTGTAAATAAAGATTTTCATAACTCGCACACTATAATTTTCTTTGTATTTTAATTGGTTGGATACTTATCCTTATGCCTAACGCAAGGTAGGTGGTGAGGCGCCCATCTTGTATTAGATATGGTGGTAGCACCTCTTTTTTTATGAGTTGGTTTTATATTTCTACTTCCGCAATGTTTTCAAATGAAATGTTTTGTAGTGAAAAATGGGGTTGTTATAGGTTGGTATCATAGCTTTCTGAAAGAAATGTAACATTTTCAAAAATAACTTAGCTAATACCATAGGTTGGTATCATAGCATTTTTCTAAAAGTGGCTTACTTTTTACTATAAATAAACTGATACCACGGGTTGGTATCAAAGTATTGCTTAAAAATTTCTACGTTTAAGAATTATTAAGCTGGTACCACATATTGGTACTAGAGTTTTCTAAAATCCTTCTTCCAATTTTAAATTTTTACCTTACCCCCATAAGATTTTGTTAGAACATTATTTCAAGAATCTCTGCAATTTTAAATTTCCTAGCAACCACCCAAAGCTAGGGACTAGCAATTCTTGTATGAGATTAAGTTGTTTGGACACTGAATTCTTTTGTTCAAGACTCCTTTTTAAACCATCAATGTTTGGTCCAACGTAATTTGAAAATATCACTCTCAAAAACCACTTGAATAGTTGGTCTAACCAATAGATTATTCATAGGAACCAGTCAATGGGTTTGAACAAACCCATTAATGGGTTTAAGTAGAAGTCAAATCACTCTAGTCACATAGCAGCTAGTCGATGGGTTAGATAAACTGATCAACTACTCATGGGAACTAGTTCATTAGGTTAATCGATTATTTAAGCAACCAGCTGATCATAGGCAACAAAGCGCATAACTATTGACTCAACTACTCGATTAGTTATAGCAAATCGGTCACCTAGTCTAGGCAAAACAGTGCCCAAACGCACGAACCACACATAAACAAAATTACCAAATTTTCCCCAATTAATCCTATCATGATTCTATGTTATAAAACGTAATAAATGACATAATTTACATTTGGATTCACATAATTCATGGTAGAAATCAATACTCAACAAAATCATGCTTGAATGTCACTGAACTCATGCATAACATCAAAATACTTAAGCATACTCCAAAATGTCACAAAGTAAAACATGGTGACATGCTTGAATCCAAGAACTTAATAATATACATACACATCACAGAACATAACTAGTACTCAAAACAACAAAAAACAACACAAAAGCTTATTCATATTAAAGATAAGGATGTCTTACCTCCAAGAAAATCTTCTAGCACAAAAATACTTCTAACTTGATGGTCTCTACCAATATATTGATTTCCTAAGAGAAGAAAGAATCAAACCCATTAAAAATTCATTTAAAAACTTAATAAAATGAAATCAAAAGGAGGAGAAGAAAAATGGCATAGCACAACCTTTCTCTTAAAAATTATTTTTAACGAGGAAACCAAGATCTTCAACCTTTATCAAAAATTTAACCCATCCTTACTTAATAGAAACATAGAAGATCTAAGGCTAAAATTAGAAGAAGAAAGAAGATATAAGAATCGAGCAAAGGATGAGAAGAAAGAGGCAAGTCTTTGTTTTTCCTAATAGAGAAGAAAAATGAAAAAAAATGAAGGATATCTTGACACTTAGCAAATTTACCAAGAAAAAGGGAGAAGAGAGTTAATTTAAAAAGAAAGAATTGGAAATGAATCAGGAATAGAGTGTATAGGAGAGATATGGGTCAACATCATTAAGAATAAGAAGAAGAAGAAGAAGAAGAGAGAGAGAGAGAGAGAGAGAGAGAGTGTGTGTGTGTGTGTGTGTGTGTGAGGTAAAGAAGCTAAAGTGTAGTCAAGTAGAGACATGGAAGAGGGTTTGTAAGTTAGGGAAGAGGGTGTAGAAGATGAAAGGGAAGGAGAAAGAGAGAGAAAATATGAGGAATACCACAAAAGTGCTTGTTTTAAATAGCCAAATAAAATCATGGAATAATCTAAATAACTTAAAAATAATCCTAAAGAATCAAAACATAATGTGCAACACAAATAAATTCCAATTAGAAGTTTTTATAACCATTAGAAATAGATTCAAACTAAAATATGATGACTAATGTTTTAGAGAATAATAGTGTCATTTCCTAAGCATATTGGTCAATTTCTTAGGAAAAACACTTGATCGGTGCACCTTAAATTCAATTTTTTATTAAAATTTTAAGCCTTTCCAAAATAAAAACCTATTTATTTTATATTAACATAACTTTAAACATAATTTAAAATATTTAAGGATGGGGTATTATAGTTGGAATATTATTTTATTTAATTTAAACAAAAAATAACACTCTCAAAACATACAAAAATTGAGTAATGAAAACAAAAATTTGAATTACATGGAAATCAAATTCAAGAAAGAACTCACAATAAGAACAAAGTGAAGAATCAAACTTAACTTTGTTGTATTCTATGTAACTTCAACGTGTACAAGACCCTCTTTTTATAATTGGTTTTACACTTCCTCAAATCTCATTCTCCGTGAAAGTATAAGATAAAACTGAAAGATAAAAATCACATAAAACCTTGCCAAAATCAACACACAAACTAAAAGATAAACTAACTAATACAATTAAACTTCTAATAATATCACCTAGATAAATATTCTAACCAATATCTTTATGAGCATTATTGGTTCTCCCCTCTTATTTTAATCCATTATAAGACTCAAATATGTGTGTTTATAAATAAATAAAAAATCAATAATGACCACTAAGTCCCACCTTAATCAGTAATCAAGTAAATAAGCATCATATTATGCTCAATGTTGTTAGTTTATCCCAATTCCTCTAACAAGGCTAAACTAGTGGGCTCTAATATGAAGTAAGTCAACCCATGCCATATACAATTTGTAAGACACACACCTATATTACCTAGATTTATCCATATTGCTTGGATTTATATAATATTAGTCTATTGTTATAAATTAAGTATACACTATGTCTTAAAATGTGTTTAATTATATTTTGAGAGATTCAATTTAAAAAATAATTGTGTGAAATCAAATGAATTGGGGTTTCAGGCTCAAACACTAACTTTTAGAAATAATTTATTTAAATTGGTTATTCCCATGATTACTTTTATTTAAATTAATTTTCTTGGATGTACTTAAAATACATATATATATATATATATATATATATATATATATATATATATTATACCTTTAAACTATTAATCTAAGATAATTTGTTTTATTTGGTCAATTTCACTAAAATTGACTTGTTTTATATTATTTTCTACTTCATATAGTTTTTCTAACTTAGTCCTTTAACTTCCTTCAGCAATCTAGAATAACACTTGGTGGTTCCTTGAAGCTAGTGAGTTTTTCCCTTATTGTTCTTTAGGAGAATATGTAAGCTCACTTAAACAATTAGAAAATAGAAAATTTATGTGGTTTTGTAATTATGGTTTTGTGTGCAATCTAAATGTATCATTATGTATATATTGTGATAAACTCAATGTTCAGTATTATGCGTTGATGTATTAATTTAGAATTAAAGTTCATACCTAACACTCAACCTCTTTGTTGTGCTAAAAGTAGAATGATTTTGTCATAATCAATATTCATTTGTCTTATATTGCAGTTTTTTGTGGCATAAGATGTTTGGTATGAAGTATGAGCATCAAGGTACATGGTTTAGCTTTAATCGCTGTATAAGATTAGTAGTTTAAGTATGTGTGATAGTTTAGTTAATTCTCAGCATGTTGGACATGTTTATTGGGTTGATTTTATCCTTATATAAGTTTTAATATAATGAATCCATGGTGGAATGTTCAAATTCTTTTTAGAAGAGCATAAAGAATTTTAATAAGTGATTCAATGGTCCTTCATGGCATATGTTAGTGGTGATTGTCATATAATACCGATTTTTGAATTTAAATAATAATATTATGGAAATGATATACATATTTTGAAAATAATTAATAATTCAAATGTAAGACTTAGTTTGGGTTTAGGCTAGTATCATTAGGATAACCTTTTAGATAAGGTCATGTAGTAGATACCTTCCCTAGTTAATAGTATATGATGTTGCACCAAGTCATAATAATGCATTTCTATACTCTATAGGTAACCTACAAGACCTATAAGGGTTATCTATGCTTAAAAATAGAATGACATACACAGGTCATAGTTTTTCTTAGTCATCATGCTCTAGATAATATTCTTGATCACAAATCCAAGGATTTAGATTTTTCACTCTTAGATAAATAAATAAGTGCTTGTGTGATAATGATAATAATGGATATAAGTAGTGGACCTTGTATATACACACATGTATGCTTTTACTTGTAACACCATTCTAGTGTCTCTAACTATATATTATTATATGCACTAAAATTCTTAGATATTATCCATGTGATAGCATATTTTCCCATCTTTTTGATTTTACTATGATCATATGTAACTCTTTTCTTATGTGATGGCATGTTTATCCATATTCTTCTATAGACCCATGTTATTGTCATATCAATGTTGATTTGTGGCCCTTCAAGTTCTCATCGTAATCATTTGATATGATTAGCCTTAAGAGGTTATGGATAATATAAATCATGAATTATAAATTGATAAGGGTTGACCCTTGAGAGGTTATCCATAATTATTTACTAGATAAGGGTTAAATCTTATAAGATTACCCAAAAATATTAATTTTGGCCCAATTATATAATGTGTGTGATATTTTTTTATCATTATGGAATAAAACACATGAATCTAAACTAAAAGATAAATGGATTTAGGGCGATTACATTCTATATTGAAATCAAGAGTATTGATGATGACCCTTCATATTATATTGGGTTTTGGTTCACATCACATTAGTAGGTTGATCATACGCTGCTAAATCAATTCATTGTGGTGTACTTATTTTAGATAAAAATACATTCTCTTATTCTAAGTCCATATCCACTTAATGGGTTGTATGCCATAGACGTTATGCATACTAATAGAATTGGTCACTCTTCCAAGCTATATGTACGTCGGTTCCTGATTTATTCATTCGAATTGCATGTCTAACAATATATGATATATTTGGTAACCTATAGTCTATGCTATCTGATATTGATATAGGCTAAGGTCTAATGTACTGATTAACTTTAAAGAGTGAATACCCACTAATGATTAAATTGTGGTATGCGATCGCGCTCTATTATAAAGAATAACCAAAATATGAGTTGATTTATTAGTATCTAAGGGTATAACTTATTTGCATGGTTGATATGCATAAGATTATGAAGGTTATGTGCTAAGCATGCCTTTATTTATGCTAATATTTGATTAAACATAGTCCATATTACATATATTAAATGAATAATATATGTACTTATGCCTTGTTGGTAATATCATTCTTTACTTATTAATGTGACCCTATACTGATGTTATACTTGGTTATAGATGCATAGCAATGATCTTGATAAGATTATTGGGTGAGGAGGGGACACTCCGTAGGTTGACCACAAGTAGACTATATCCATCAATTTTTTTGGGGGGTCAAATAAAGACAAGCCTACTATGTTGTTTAGTTCATACCAATATTTTAATAGTATGATTGTTAATTTAAATTTGGTTGTATATTTTCATCCTATGATCCAAAATATCTATCTCTTTGTACTTTGGGGTTTAATATCACTCTATAAATATTTTATTATTGTACTCTACTATTGATTGCACTTCAGTTAGCATTATATTTAATATAAGATATTTGTTAAGATATCGATATTATGCTAGATATGGCAGTAACATCCTATGTTTTATTTTATCTTTAGCAATAAAACCATTTTTTTTAAAAAAAATATAGTCCTAAAAAATTGGGTGTTACAAGAAGTTTAGGTCATGTAGTATTGGAAAAGAGAAACACAACAACACAACTTTTAATAACTTATTATCATCGGCGCCTTAAAGACAGCAATGAACTTGCTAAATGGGAGTTCGAAAGCTACTACAATCATGTAGGATTGATCAAATGTCTTAATAGACTTATTACTCAATTTAGCAAATGCAAAATAATAAATGACTACAAGGAAACAAATGGTATAGTAGACATGATGACACACCATGATCGTGAGCTGACTCTTAGCTTGATAGTTTTAAGGAATCAACCATTCTTTGTGATCAAAGAATTTGTTATTTAATTTGATAAGTAGTGCCTATTATACGAGCATCACATTGAATAAGTTTATCTCTTCATTAATGTATTGAGGTCTCCTCAAAGTTGGTCTACATATAGCAAAAAGAGACATAGGCTTAGGACTCCCAAAACTTGGGAGCCCCAAATTTATATGTGTGCATTATATAGAAAATAAAGTCAAGTAAGCTAACAATTAATGAAGATACCTAAGTTGGTGAAACATTAAGTGAATAATTCAAAAGACATGAGTTTAACTCTCAACATTGAAAATTTTAAGTATTATAATAATTTTTTTTTATCTATAAACAACATATGATGCCCCCAAATTTCTTATTGTGTAAGGCCCACTAGAACTCAAGTCCAACTCGGGGTCTCGTCCTATCCTCTATTAGCCAAAAAAAGAATGGTCCAACCGTTATTTTATTTCAATTTATTAATAAAAAAACTTATATATATATATATATATATATATATATATATATATATATATATATATATATATATATATGTTAAAAAATGTTAATTTACTTAGTTTATTTTATATTTAGTATCCTTTTGTATCAATATTTTTGGCTTGCCTGCAATCTTAAAGGATAAATATAATTAATTCTGACCATAACTTTTTTTAAAATATACAGATTTTTTTATAAGAAATAATCTTGTTTGCTCAATGTCAAAGAATATTTTATGATGTTATATTTTCATTATTTTCCTAGTATATAGTTATACTCCGTCTATTTTTGAATGAAAATTCTTTTAGCTAAAATTTTTGTTTTAAAATAAAAGCTATTTTAAGAAGTTGATGGTTATTTTTTATTTTTACGCTTATTTTTTCCTTTATTATTTTATATATTAATTGTCATTATTTTTTAAAATAACAATATAATTATTATATTAAAAGTATATGTATTATCTATTAACATAATGTATAAATTAATAAAAAAAATATTAAAAAGGAAGGAGTAAAAAATAATGATCAAAGTTTGGTGTTGTTGACTTGAAAAGTTTCACGACCTAGGGCATCATTTCTGACACATGTACGGGACAAGTAATCAATTGTTTTAACTCTATTGGATTGTAGTACATTTGAAATTGATCGGTCAGACCGATCGTTATCTGCTTTCCTACCTAATCGTCTATTGCCTTAAGACCTAAGCAGTTATATTTGCTTCTTCAAGAGCATACAGCTATGCACTGGGGCGTAGCCATTACTGGAATATATATATATATAAGAATATATCATATGGATTCTGTAGAGGGCAAAATAAAAGGAAAGAAAGGCATCGAGATTGTCTTAACCAATTAGAGCCGCCTTCACCGTCACTCTCCTTGACCAAATTTGTATCCTGAAACATTATGAGTGCATTTTTATTTGCTATTTTACGAAAAGAAGCACCTTTATATGAATCCATAAACTTTAGGGAATTAATAAATTATAGGTATTGTATGTATCGGTGCTGGTCTCAATCGGAAAACACATTGGAAAATAAAATTACGAGAAAACAAAGTGGCTGCGGGGCGTGTTATGATCCGCTTATCATATATTGTCCCATATGTGATGGCTAATTATGATTTTCTTCTGAAAGGTCTTTGCATGTGATGCTGACTCGTAAAAAGAACTCGAGGACAAGGAACATATGCCCTTTAGATGTCCGATGGCACCTTGTCATATATATTAAACGTTATTAATTTTTTTTAATTTCTGGGTTTTGTTATTTTTCTGTCGGTTCTTTATGCTATGAATTAATGGTACAGAACAGACGTAAGAACAAAAGTTTACTGAACGTTCAAAGCGACACAAACATAATGGGATTTGGTGTGCTTGTCCGCCATTTCCCATGATTAAATCCTGCAAATAATTTTAGCTGTGAGTTGTGAGGAATCCATGTAATTTTGTCCCATGATTGAATCCCAGGAAAATTTTAGCTGTGAGTTGTGACCATTTTTCAGTGTCATAAACCTAAATCTTAGAATTAATTACTTTTGTCAAAAAAGATAAAAGATTTATCCTTAGAGTTTCCACTGCCCAATCTTACAATATTATAGATGAGATAAATTATAGCATACGTCTTATTTTGTTTAGTGCATGTAAATTTTCTGTATTCTAATATCCATTAATAGTCGTTCCAACCATGTTACTAACAGAATTCACATTAATTATTTATGTGCTCTAGAGATGCGACTTCGCGATGCAAAGTGATCCAAGTTAGTGTCACTTACCAACTTAACCATAGACTTGACAACTACAGCCTTCTTATAAATATCGTTCTCTTTTTTTTTTGTCCCCCTTATTGTATAAATTCAATACTGTGCCTTTTTTGTTTTTTTATTTGGGTGAGTGGGCAATATCGTCCCATATTAAGGCAAGGGTTGCGTTGAAAAGTGATCAATCTATATGTCACTGCAAAGTGCCAACGTCGGTGGAAAACGACTAATCAAAGCTCGACCCAAGGCCACTTTATAAGTGACAATACTTGGGGGAGGGAATGGAGGGGGAAAAACGGACGTTGCAGGATGATCAACACGTAAAAGTTAAGAAAATGGACCCATGGCGATTTCATTTTCTGGTATGCAAGGAGCCCCACTAATCCATCAAGGACCGAGAAAGAAGTGGGAAGGCAATGGAAGTGGAAAATGTGCATGCAATTTTTCTTTGTGTATGTAGTGATTAAAAAGCTTTAAAGCTTAAATTAATTGACAAAATAGAGTAGTTTTACATCAGTTGCCTTCTGATTTTTCCTTTCCTTCAAGTCATTTTCTCAAAACTTAAAGATTCTTTTCTTACTAGGCAAGTTGTGTCTCTCAATGGACTTTTGCCTAACAAGAAAGGAACAACAATGTGTAATTCAGGTAGAGAGCGAGAGGTCGATTTGAAGTTTAATTTGACAGCCAATATTGTCCTTTTGTAAATGTTCATAAATTGTCCACTTGCAAATATTGAGAGAAAGTTGAACAACATGCATGCTGCTCCACTATATACTGCTGTTAAATAACATTTTTTGTTGCACGGTGCTTATGTCCGTGTTTGAAAAAGCATTTTGCCTTCAAATCTTAATTTTTCTACCGCTGTTATTCTAAAAATATATTATTACTTTTTTATAAATTTACATTTAAAATATAGTAAATGAACAAATTATAATAGGAAACAAATAATAGCTTTCCTAAACAAAGGCTATAAGGGGCATTGCCTGTGAAGAAAGAAAGAGATGGCTAAAAGGGAATGCATAAAAGAAAGAAAGAAAGCTATATCAAATAACACTACACAGAAGCACCATCTGTAAGTGCTTTTAATAGTTTTAAACTATTATTGAATCGCTTGTATAATACCCTAAAGCTTACTACTAAAAAAAATTATTTTTAAGCAAAAGCATAATAATAATATAGTTGGGTTTTACCATCTTAATTGACGTAAATATGGCTTATCAGACCATTTTTACATCAATTACAATACAAAATGATTAAAATATAAAACATTTTATATAGAAAATGAGAGAAGATTTATAACATGATTAATATAGGTTGGAGATTAAATCCAAGTACAATATCCAAAAATACATAAAAGATAGCATGGAGCTAAGAATCCAAAAAAGTATTTGAGTAAAACTAATATCTAGATAGCATAATTTTATGCCCAAACCCTAATATATAATATCACTCCTCCACACATGTCACATCATAAGCAGCAAAATTATTTATTAAGTCCTCATTGACCTGTATAAAGATATCCAGGTATTCTACTTATGAGAGTGAGCATGTAGTACCCATAAAAAGGATAGTTAGTGTGCTACATATTGAATAAAGTGCCAATACAGTGGAGAAGGATTACACAAACTATATGAGTTCACAACAAATAATAAGCATACATGCATTTGACATAGAACGATGTAAGGTATATACTTATTTCATATCTCTTTATTAGATATAAGATAATCCATTCTTTTATTTATGTTGTATTTAGAGACCCCATTATTCTTAATCCATTGGAATGGACTTAAACACCTCATAGGGTAAAATACGCCTAACTACTATTATTAAACTAGTAAAACAAACTCTACACCTCATAGGACAATATGATCATGGTCATTATTCTTAAACTAATGGCACGGCTGAAGCACCTCACAAGGTAGAATAATCATAGCCACTATTATTAAGTCAGTAGAATAGAATCCTACACCTCGGTCCTGACTCATATAATCTTTTATTTTAAGTGATTAATGTTTGTCTTAATCATTTGTTACATATCTCATAATCATATTATCATTCACGTTAATAGTAAGGTCCCACTATTCTTAATCTAGTGGAACCAACTAATACACTTCCCAAGTCAAAATATGCATGGCCACTATTATTGTCTAATGGAATGGACACATAAAACACCTCACTTTAACTTACGTGATATTTCACTTTAAATGAATAATATTTTATTTATAATTGATTATACTATCATTCAAGACTTAGATATATAGAACATAATTGAAACATGTAAAGAACAACCACACAGTCATCAAGGCCCAAAGGATTAGGTTCATAATCTTCCTAAGAAACCCTAACTTTACATTTCAGACATAAATGCTTCCATATTGATCATTTAGCCACCAAATTCATCACATATTCCTCAAATATTATTATTATCAACATACCTAAAAATCAAGGTCTAACTTCAACATCTTACATATGCAATAACAACCCTATCACAAGAGTTATTATGCACGATGCTTATAAAACCCTAATTTCACAAGTAAGTCATAACTTTCCCCACAGGGATCATACAATAACCAAATTCAAAATACATTCCCAAAACTCCAATCTTAACAACACATCCAAAAATTGTGGTCTAAATCAAACATTTTACGCATGCGACAATAACCTCATTTCTAGGGTTATTATTCCTAATTTAAGCCATTTATTCATTTTATATAGACTTAGGCCATTCACAAATACAAAAAACATTCCATGTGATATTCTTAGAACATTTTAACTGATTGAACACATCAAAATACCAATATTTTCATATCTAACACATATTAACCAAAATACTATTGATAATAACCAAACAACCTTATTTCACAAAAAACCTTATGAGTCTGATGTCCTAAATTCTAAATCATAAATTTATTACCTCGCCATACCTCTTAAATATAGTTATTTCTCAATTAACATAATTTTTCAAATCCACATTACAATAAGATATATCATGCTCATTAGTTAGTACTTACAACATAAGCATTAACATAATGATATCATATAAGCATATACTTTTCAACTTACTCACTTTTCTTGACATAATATCACATCACCACATCATAGTATTAACAATACTGAAATTAAAAAAAATAATCATAACTACATGATAATCCATATAGTCATACATAATATTTAGCACAAAAACCCTAACTACAACTTATATCCTTACTGAAAAGGACACCAATCTCTAAACACATATATCATATCATGGCTCCTCTAGAACCTATGTAAAATCACCTAAGAGAAAAAAAATCATAATTAGAACTTAAGGACATAACCAATAATATTATAAGGTAACATGGAGTCAAAGAAGGTGCAAAAACTAAATCAAACCAAGATAAGGATTCAGTGTGTAAACTTGCACCAATGGGCAATAATGGGATATACGGAGATAAGGGGAAGCAATGATAGTTTTTGAAGTTGATAAGGGTTGGGGAATGGTGAAAATTTCCAAATGGATGGGGTGAGGATTGGTGGAGAAGTCCAAAAGGGTGGAGATTATTTCAGTTGATGATTCCAAAAGGAAATGGGGGCTACGATGATTTTGTCTAAAAGGAAGAAGGAGGGATTTGGTAGCTTTGGAAAAAGCTAGGGGTTGGAATAGTGGCTTTGGTGATGGTTGGATGGTGAAGAAAATCGCAAGGTTTTGGTGGTATATGGTGAAGAAAATGGGGAGGTTTTACTGAAGCTTACCGAAGCAAAAAAGGGAGGGAACAACAAGGGCATCCGGTGCAAGGGAGTGTGGTGTGGTGGAGCATTGCATTTTTCAGTTTTTGTGGTGTTTTTGCGATTGCAAGAAGGAGGAAAGGAATGAAAGAAAGGCTCAGTGGATGCTTCTACTTTTCAATCAAAAATAGAGGGAGGAAGGAAGTGATTCAAGGCATTAAATATGTTATATATATAAACACATGCACATAGAGAGTAGAGAGGAAAGGGGAAGTATGGCGTGAAATATTTTCAACCAAACCGATAAACGCATGACATATGTGATGATGAGGGTAACGTATAGGTCAAGGAATTATGGCAGAGGATATGGTAGGGAGATACAATCAGGGGAGTTGTATCACACAAGAGGAGGAGAAGAAAGACAATAAAGCCACAAAGGGAAAGAAAAAGAAAAAAAAGGAGAGGAAAGGGGAAAAGAAAAAAGAAAAAGAAAGAAAGAAAATAAGTTTGGGTTTAGAATTAGAATTAGGTTTAAATAATTGATGTTAGGATATTTATGATAAATTAATTACCAACCATCTAGAGTTAGCTTAGGTTAAAAATATTAAAAACTTGGAATAAAGATTAGGATTAGGTTAAGATTTAAGATTAAAAAATTAAGGTAAGATAAAATATTAATACTTTAATATTAAAATTATGTTAAGAGATTAATTACTCGGGATTAGAATTACCTAAAATTTGGGTATTACACTATGTTATTAAAACATTAAGAACAATTTCAAAATTGTTTTTTTTTGTAAAAATTGTCATTGAAACCAACCTTTAATAGTTCCTAGCTAAAATTGTTATTAAAGGTGGGTTTTGATGGTAATTTTTACAAAAAACCGTTATTAAAAACTCAAATCTAAGTCCCATAAAAGTTCTTTTTTTCTAATTGCTTGAAGTAGTAAGAACCGTGAGGGAGTTGAACCCTCATAGTTCTCAATCAAATTATATACCACACACTTCATGGTAGATATGGGAAGGAAACGGATGTGGAATGAAATATATCTGGGGGAAAATCGAGGAACAAAAAAAATAATAAAACATATAAAATTATATATCCCATACAATGTTAGGTTTGTTCAACATCAACAACACAACTCAAGAATTTTAGATTTGGGAATGAGACTACAATTGGAATCATACCTAGATTTTCAAATCTATACAACATCAAAAACACTCATATAGAAACCATACTTGAAATCAACAAGTCTCAAGTTGTGATAGTATGTGGCCTCTGAATCGACATGCAAGTTCATATTTGAACCAATAAAAATCATGAATTGAAGTTGCAGATCTAAAGCCTAAAATCAACACATGAATTTTAGATATGAACTAAAAGAGTAAACTTGACAAAAGATAAGAGACGAGATACATATTTGCAAAAATGGAAACGAAATCAATGGTAGAGAAGAAGGTGAATGAGTGGTGAAATTTAGATTTGAAAATGGGAAAGGGAAATCAACGAGAGACAAGAACTAAACTCAATGGGGTAATCTTGAAGATATGAAAACAATTTCTTTGGCAAATTGATGAGGGAGAAGGGGACATTGAAAGTAGGCCTTAAGTCTTCATATTGAAGACTAGGATGCAAAAGACTGGAAATGAAACCAAAAGGTAGTATGAGTATTAGTTATAGACTTTTAATAATGGTTTTGTTTGCAAACTATTATTAAAAGTTGAAAATTTTAAATACTGTACTTTTGATCCATTTTATACAACGATTTCTTTAAAATCCTACTATTAAAACTCACACTCAGAAAATTTCAAGCTTTTAGTATCAATTGTAAGCTAATTTTTATCTAAATGCCGTAATTAAAACCCACATTTGTAGTAGCATAAATTTTAAATTTATTTAGAATATACTTAAACAAACAACTGAAGATAATAATCAAAAAGAATATGATTAAAATTTTAAGTATTCAAATGAAAAGGTTATCATTATCATATTGCCTTTATCTATGTGTATATTTATCATGTCCAACTCAATATTATTTTCAAGAAATAGTTTTAAATTATTTACTATAATTTTTATCAACCAAAAAACATATGACAGCTCTCAACTAGCTAATGAAATTCAAATACTTCCTCTTATACATTATATTTGTTGTTATAGAATAAAGTGCATATATTAAAGAGTCCTATGCAGTTTTTAATTTATTATTGTTTGAAGAAAATAAATATTTAATGAGGAAATCATATATTCTTATATATATATATATATATATATATATATTAAAAAGATGCACCTGAAAACTTAAAACAACTAATAGTTTAAATCATGTTTTTTACTTAAACGATTTGGATGGAAGGGAATAAAATAATGCATTTAGTAGAAGAATAACTTCATACTTACGAAACGCTTCTTACTTCTTCCTTTTCTACATGCAATCTATTCACACGGTTTGTGCGGACGTAAAAAGATGCCTCTAGATCAATCGCAAATGTTAAAAGTAACCCGAAATTGTGAACGTTTTAGTGGTATAGGATCGTTACATTTTTATTATATGTTACCGGATTTAATAATGATAATTGTAATGGAGTCTATGAACAAAAAAAAAAAAAAAGGCAAACGTTAAAAGTAAGAAAAGGTGGTAGTATATTGCTAAAGGGGATAGGAAAATCGTGTAAAACACCTTTCCCCGACACGAACTCCGTTCCATCAGCCTGGCCGCGGATTATTTAGCATTGTTTGATGTTACTTCTTTTCGTTTTTTTTTGGTGGTAAGTACAATAGTATTAAAAATTAGACAGGTTGGTACAGTCGGAGAACAGGCAAACCGGTCATATCACCTGCTAAAATTTATAGATTAGTTTTTAAGTTCTCGAAACTAATAAAAATTAGTTAAAAATCGATCGAAACAATAAAAATTGATAAACCGATAAAAAAAATTGTCGAATAGATCAAAAATTAATTGTAAGCCAATTAAATTTATGTATTTTATATACTTTATATTTTTTAACTTAATATGTCTCTGGTCCTATCAGTCCAAACTATTCATTTATATTTTTTTTATTACTGATGGACTTTGTGTTCCATTTTTCTAAAAAAAAAATTACACCCACCTACTTCAGTCTTCCCTTCTCCTTCCTCTTTTCTCTGCCCATTCCTCCGCTGCCAATCAATCTTCAACCCCTCTATATGACTTATGCCCTTAAGAAAGGGGGTTCCATTTTTTTCATCTTTGCCTCTTCCTTCGCCATCCTACAACTATTGCTAATGCTTCACCATGGAAGAAGTAATAGAGATATGGGATCAATGGAAGAAGCTGACATCCCATATAATGGCATGGTTAAGGCTACTCCATGACATCCACCGCTTTATTCGTCTCTCTGTCAAGACTAGCACATTCAACTTCAAAAGAAATTCAAAAAATGTCAAAATCTCAAAAAAAAAAATTAGCAATTAATTTATAGATTGGTGTCCCTGCTACTAGAGGTGTCAATTAGGACCGGAGGGTCTTACTCAGGTGGTTTTGGGTATGTTATGAGTCGAATCCATCTATTTCATGTTCGGACCCTTTTATTGGTTGAGTTAGTTTAGGTTTTGATTGTTGTAGATTTAGATCGTATATGGTTCATTTTGTCTACTTGGGTTGGGTTCAAGATTAAGCTAACTCGAATTAGGGTTATTTTAAGTTCAAGTAGAGCTAGCTCATATCTAGGTCATTTTAGATTTAGATCATCTCATGATAATTTGAAGGGTTGAATTCTAATCGAGCAAAGTTGGATTTAAGTTATTTAGAGTTAAATTCATAAGTTAGGTCATCTTGGATTAATTTAATAGGTTTAGTTAATCCTAAATTGGATAATTTCATATTCAGATCTAATCGAGTTAATTTAACAATGTAGGAGGACTTCATCTTGAGTAACTTTGATTTAGAATATTTCAATGTTGAGCCACTACGAGTCAATTTATTAGCTTGAGCTAAGTTTACCCGCTTAAGTTAGAACTCATTTCATTACCAAATCACTTTATCAATTTAGCTTGAGTTATTTTGAATTATGGATAACTTTGAGCTTGATTCATTTTAGATTTGAGTTAATTTAACAAATTAGGTGATGTCACCTAACTCACTTTGGATTCAAGTTTTATATTGAATCCAACTTGATTTAGTCATTTCAAAATTATTTTCTCTCGATTCAACTTATCAATTATAGGTTTTTATAAATGATAGTTAAGCTAATAGTGTTATAGTCACATAAAGGGAGCCCGCCTGTCTAAGGACCCACCCATATAGGAAAGGAGGAAAAAAAACTCAAAAAACATCAATTGATGATAAAAATATAAAGATTGCTAGTCAAAGGAAACACTAGGAAAAAGAACTAGACAACTATTGTATCACCCATGACTTACATTCTATAATATCTTCAACCCTAACCGACCTTACTAACCCATACCCTCTAGAGGAAGAAGCATTAAAACCATCTAAAACTCACATGAGTGCCTGAATGTTGTGCACTATATCATCCATCCACCTATAGTCACACCTTTCTTGTCCATGTCTAATCTAGAAACCAATCCTCGTCTTTATCAGCATCAATAACTAATTCATTCATGGGGCATAACTTTCAAAGAAAATTTTATTTCTGAATTCCCATATTTTGCCAATTGTCACAAATAGAGCAGCAATCCACATTCTACCACAAAACCTTTACTGTGAGCACCTAACAAGGCTAAAGCTATATCAATTGTGGTCTTTAGTATTACCTAAGAGTACCCTATCCACTCACAAACTCCACACTACAATTTTCTTGTTACTCTACAATGAAGGAAGAGGTGATTCACTGATTCCTGTTAATTCCCATAAAATGAGCAACTAGATTATTTTGCTTTAATAAGCTACAATTTTATAAGTTTATCCTTAGTGTTCAACTTTTGATATATGACAAACCACATGGTTAACTCAATCCTCGGTTGGGCTATGCCAATCTAAATTTTACTAAAATCACTATCATACCTAATCACCATCATACCTACTAGCTTCATCAGACGCTAAGGACGATGCTTCACAAAAGAAATTCACTGTATATATACCATTCCTTTCATAATTCTAGAAAATTACATCCTTCCTCCCCCTACATGACAAGACTTGATTAAACATTTGCATAATTATGCTACCTGCTCTTCCTCCTAAGAAAAAATCCCTTTATTGCCAAACCAAGCTCCATTTCCACACTACTCCATCCAATACTCCTATATTTGCTACCTATCTTGTTATCGTGCCAAAATCTTATCTTTGTACCTTCTCCTACGATAATCTTAAAACCCGTTTTCAATAGATTATTGTGCGTTCTATGGTCAACTATGTTTGCCTAAACGCCTTTGCCCCACTTTTGGTCTTGGCCTTCTAGAAACTCCATCTTATTGTAGGAGTAGATATCTTTTATAATCTGCTTCCACATAACACCATCTATAGTGAAGAATCTCCACCACCATTTGAAGAACAATTCATTATTCTTAAGTATTGAGTCCCCCACTCCCAAGCCGCCCATCCTTCTAGGTTTTTGGATTATTTTCCAACTGACTAGCGGTAAGTTCTTACTATCCCCATTGCCATTCTAGAAAACATTTATCTGAATACAAATGATTTCCTTTGCCACCCCTTTTGGCATCCTAAAGAGGCTCCTAGAGTACAAAAGTAGGTTTTTGAGAACACTTTTAATAAGTACTAATTGGCCAACTCTTAATAGTATCCTTGCCTTCCATCTCTTTAAACCTTCCTTCTCCTTATCCATAATAGTCTACTAATTCTGCTTAAGTCCAGGATTTGCACCTAGAGGAAGACCAAGGTACATGATGGGTAATTTTCCAATCTAAAAATTCAAAACATCTACAACCTCCTTCATCAAATTTCAAATCACCAACCACTTATATACTAATGAGTGCTAATTTGGCAAAGTTGACACCCAATTCTAAGGCTAGGTAGAAGTAGTCTAAAAACCCTTTTCAATTATTAATATTAGTCCTTGAAGGCTCAAAAAAGATCATTATATCATCAACATACTGTAAATGAGAAACTTTAATCTTATTTTTTCTAATTAATCTTATTTTTTCTAATCTTAACCCCTATATTAGACCTTTCGATATGCCTCTTTGAACCATTTAACTGAAAACTTCTATTAGCATGACGAAAAGGAAGGGGTATAACGGCCCCCTTGTTTGAGTAACCTCTTCATCTTGAAAGGACGGTAGGAGAACCATTTAGTAGCACTCGTATACAGCAATTATAAGGAATTCCTAATCCATCCCCTCAACATTATGCCAAAATCTATTAACTCTAGGCTTTATGAAAGTATAGCTTTACCATCAAACCTTTATGTCTATTGTCTTTCTTAAGCTAGTGGATTACTTCATTCTCCACTAACTCTCCATCGAATATACTTCTTCCTGTAATGAAAGTTGATTAGGAATCACCAACCAAGGGCTCTATCACTTGTTTCATTCATTCTGCCATAATCTTGGTAATAACTTTATAAATTCACCCTATCATGCTGATTGGTCTAAAATGTGTCTCCTTTGTTGTGTCCTACACTTTAGGGATTACTATGACCAATGTGATTTTTAACAAGTGAGGCACTTTCCCCTGAGGTAAAGAATAGTAGCACTAACTCTATGAAGTCCCAACCAATCACATTCCACATCTTATGCACGAAACCCATATGGAAGTCGTCATATCCCAAGATTTTCATAGGGTCACAAGCCCACATCATAGTCTTCACTTCCTCTATTTGAGGCATACTCTCTATCCAAATCCTCTAGACTATTGTCAACTTACTAAAACCATCATCAATAATTGTAATCATAGGTAGATCAGGATCGTTGTACAAATATATATAAAAGGAGATGATATTTTTCTTTATTTTTAAATGGTCCACCACCATCTGATATTTTTCCTACAGTTTATGAATGCCTACACTCTTCTTTTTTATAGTTGCAATACTATGGAAGTATTAGGTATTTTTATCCCTCTCCTTCAACCCTATGACTCTTGATACTTGGATCCAATAACTTTCTCTTCTCTTATGTTATATCCATAATTGTCATTATAGTGCTACCCTCTTAGCCAAATATACCTTTAAATATGGTCCTTTATATCCCTTTTGGTCCATTCTTGTCGGCTCCATCTCAAACACCTTAATTTTCTTTTAAAATCCCCAAACACTTTTTTATTCCATTGTCGTAGTGGTGCCTTAAGAATCTTGAGTTTCACCTAGCACGATATGTCCCCTAATCTGTTACAGCATTCTAACACACAAAACTTCAGAACCTCAGGTGAGAGAACCACATGTCCCAACATCTAAAAGGCTTTGGGCATTCCCCTTCAACCCTTCAAAATAAGAGAATGGGGTTGTGGTTCAAGAGTGACTTGCTAAGGCCTGAGTATCTTAGGTTTAGGAAATATGTGACCCATTTAGAATCAATAAAGAACATGTCATGTAAGCTAGCTAAATTACCCCTATGCCAGGTATACTTCAAATTTTCTGTTGAAAAATCATGTAGACTCAATCTTTCTATCCACTCATTAAAGGCTCCCAAGCTGTTGCTTTCACTAGTTCCACCTTGTCTTTCTTCTAGAGGTATCACATTGTTAAAATCTTCCATGATCAAAACTGGAACATCCAACTCTTTTCTAATTGCAAAGATCTTTTCTAACAAATTATTTCTCTCACGTGGTTTAAGAAAGTAATAAAGTATGAAATTACCGTAATCAAAATTAAAAGGATAGATAGTACCTTCTAAAAGTATCCACCGGAATCTAGATCTCAACCTTCTTGACTTAAATTTGGTTCGATCCCAACCAAGTACCAAGCTATCACTCCTCCTTCATACCTAAGCATCCTTCCATTTGGCAGAGCTATTGCTCTAAGCTAGATTCTTTCAAGCTTTTGAGATCATGCTGTGTTTATTCTCAACCTATCCTAGTACTCATGGTTTCTCCCTTCCAATGATAGATTAGATACTAGAAATTTTGCCTCTCGCTCCTATTCCTATGACATTATAGCAAATAATAATAATAGTAAAGAAAAATATTTAGTAGTTCCCCTTTATCATCCTCATAAACTCAGCTCCTTTTCTTTGGAGCAATCAGATGGCTTCTCCTTACTAATTCTAATTTTTTAACACAGGCATTCTCATCTTTAAAAAAGTTATAGTTGTAACACCCCGAGTCAATACGACCATGCAGAGCTACCTTAGAGCACTTTCGAATTGATCGGCTGGACCCACAGATCAACACTAGTCCTTTCAGCATGCTTTATCCTCACTTAGGTGCTTCATGAGAAATTTTTAGAAAATTTCTAAAACTTCCCAGGAGGGTCACCCATCCTAAAATTGCTCTATGGCCGACACGCTTAACTATGGAGTTCTTAGGATGGAATCACTAAAAGGATGGTATACCATGTTGATATAAATAGCCAGATCAATACTTATAACACTCCGATCAATTTGGGGTATTACATTCACCCCCACTCAAAGAACGCAACATCCTTGTTGCACCTCAACCACTAACTTTCTCAATATAGTTTATCCGAAGAATCATCCCACTAGGTGGCTGACTATCTCATCCAAGTTTAGCTCACAGTCGCGGTTTTGCTCTGATACCATTTGTAACACCCCGAGTCGAAATGACCATGCAAAGCTACCTAAGAGCACTTTTGGATTGATTAGCTAGCCCCACAGATCGACACTAGTCCTTCCAGCTCGCTTTGTCCTCACTAATGCGCTTCTCGAGAAATTTTCTAAAACTTCCCAGGAGGTTCACCCATCCTAAAATTATTCCACAGCCAGCACGCTTGACTATGGAGTTCTTAGGATGGAATCACCAAAAGGATGGTATACCATATTGATATAAATAGCCAGATCAATTCTTATAACACTC
The DNA here is from genome assembly GCA_039764185.1 of Tamarix austromongolica. Classification (NCBI taxonomy): domain Eukaryota; kingdom Viridiplantae; phylum Streptophyta; class Magnoliopsida; order Caryophyllales; family Tamaricaceae; genus Tamarix; species Tamarix austromongolica. The sequence continues at coordinate 66,269,752 of CM077813.1, read as the reverse complement.
CACTTGATTTAGGGCATTATAATAGTTCCTTCCCTAGGTTCCACATTTTGATAGCTTCATTAATCTCTAATATGGTGTATTCCTCTACTCCTTACCTTACTTCTTGAGTTTTCATACTCCATTCCTGGTGGGATGCAAAGGAATATGGTGTGGAAGGGAGATTTTGTTTAGTAAATCCAAGGGTGGGCTGGTCTCACTAATCATAAGAGATCTTGAGTTTAAAAGCCCAGTAATGCCTGATCTCCTCTAGCATGCAACATCTTGAAATAGTGACAATTGTGCCTCCAAATCTTATGGGACATCCTTTGCTCTTATCTCCTCAAATTTTTAGCCTATAACTCTACCCTTGTTACTAGGGACACCATGCATTTGATGATGAAGCCAATTGTTTGTGTATCTGTGAATCTCAATGCTTTAGGAACTGATAAGACATTAAGAAACTCTTCCTCTCCCCAACACATATAGTATTCATTCACCCCTGTAACTTCCTCTTCTTCCTTCTAAGTAGGTGCCATAAAACTTGTTTCGCTTGTGGCATGGTGCAAATATTCAATGTGGTTGGCCAGAATCCCTACATCTTCCATCGTTGGAATCTATTCTTACTGGTGAGAATGATAATCTTCCTCTAGCTCTAAAGGAGAGACCCCTTAGACTTAATCTCCCATCCCACTACCCTTTCACCTTCCTAAGGTAGAGAGTTCCATCTGGTTTCTTGAATGATTATATCAACTTTAGAGGTTCTTATTGCTAAAACTAACCACTCCATGATATCTTCAATTCTTAGAGTATCCAAAAGAATTTTAATAGCCTCCATGGATGTCCCATTCTCCATATGTATCTCCCAGCTTATCCACATTCCCAATGGGTGGATAATTTCTAGAACCACCTCCTTAATCCATGCCACTAGAGGTAAGTCCCAAACCTCGATCCACGTACACCTTATCTTGGTTGCATCTTCTAATTTCTATTTCCTCACCACCAAAAAGTGGTCTAGAAGTATACTGCCTTCTTTTATTTCTTTTAAGCATAAACCCTCTGATTCAAATGTGACTAGGAAGCTATGTCACCCCAAGTCTCTTACCCCAAAATGATACTCCACATGTTGAGTAAATATAGGATAACTATATTTGGATATGAAGGTGGGTGGGTTCCACCACTAAGCTCCTCTCTAACCATTCCAAGTTTTTGTCTTTAACCTCGTGCATTGTCGCTCTATTTACTTATTTATACTACTCTTTATGTTTCTTTCCTCTAGTGGCCATTGTGTATGTTATATTATCTCTGTATGCTGGTTTTCAAGCCTTACCAAAGAAATTTTTGGTGTATCCTCTACCCAATAACCCCATCCTATTCTTTACCTTTGGCTCTACCTTCTTGTATCTTAGCCTCTACACAAAAAGCTTTACTCTATGTTGTAACATACTTTTCCTTACCACTTTCACTACTTCATCTTCACTGCTATATCTAACGAAACCAAAGTGGAGGTCTGTCAACCTCCTTACCTTCCTATAGACACATGCATCAGCCGCCTTACCTAACTCTTTAAAAGCTCCTCTAACTTCCTCCATAGGTATACCTTTCCTTAGATTATCTACAAAGATCCTGATAGTATTCTCTAGGTGCTGCCCATTTTGATCCCTTTGTGCTATAACTCCCATCCAAGAGCAAATTGAACCCCAACCTTCATTCCTATCTTACTGTCGAGCAACTTGTTTATTGTTTCGTGCATGAGCATCGAGTGCCATCTTTAATTTCTAAAGGAATTTGAACTAAAAATGGGGTCAAACTCAAAGGGCTTCTAGGATATATAGTAAGGGTGGATTCTAAGGAAAGCAAAACACACAACATTTGTTCTCGTTGTTGGTTTCATATATTTAGAATGTGAGTTTACTGAAATTAGCATAAATAATATTGAAAATTGCTTGTAAAAAGTTGCATATTGAGATTTAAACTCTATTCCAAACCCTCCCTTTACAAAACTATAGCAAATTTCTTTAGAGAGAAGGGTAAAAATAGAATAAAAGATATTACTAAATTTTAGTTTTTAGATTATTTAATTCTAAAAATTTTCACTAGAAAACAGAGATAGGAAATGCTTAATGCACCTGATATGTACGCTCTTATTTATTTAGTTGAATTTGAGTCAAATTACTTTTGGTATAGAATTTATATGGTTATGTTGGTTTAGAATATCCCAAATTATTATTCAATAACCCAATGATCATTTCATGTGATTCATATTGGTTCTAATCTTCTAGTCAAGTTGAATTCTATACGATTCAAATGTCAAACTTGCCTCTATGTGTTTAATTTCTCTTTAACATTTTTTTTAATATTTTGATATGTTAAAAATGAGATATATATTTTATACCGTAATGTATTAACATAAGTATATAATAATTATATTATCTCTTACAATTTTTTTATAGAACTAAATAACTTTAAAGTAATATTGATGAAATTAAAGAATCATTAGTGAATATGGATGTCAAAAATAAAATTAAAAAAAAGAGTAAAATTTATAAAAATATATAATTTTTAAATATTTAAATAAATAATAAAATATGTACACTTTTTTATATTATCATAACAGTTTAATATCAAATTCGATATTATTTGATTGAGTTGATAATGAGTTAACATTAGGTTAGGTTAATATTTTTCGATATTATTTGATTGAGTTGATAATGAGTTAACATTAGGTTAGGTTAATATCGGGTTTTAAAGTAACCCTGGTCACAAATCGACATTGGATTGGATCCATTATTATTAGATCAGCATCCGATCAAATTTGAGCCAAGTTGGATTGATAATTTTTTTTCAAATTTTATTCAATTGGCTTTTGCATATATCTCGTCGGATCAATTTTTTGCATCTCTGCATGCTACTCTAATTGACTTATTGATGAACTTCTTAGCTAGCAACAAAAGATAAGATGGAGAAGGATAGAGAAAAAATGGCCAATTGTCTTAAACAACATTTTACATCATAAAAAATAAAAATAAAAATCAATAAAGCTTTCATATTTTTTCAAAATGTAATTTTGTTAAATGAGAAAGTGGGTAAAAACTACCTTTTGTTTTTAACTTAAAAAGGTAATTTTTCTAAATGAGTTTATAAGAATAAATTTGATGAATTAATACCAAATGGTTGTCATTAATCTAAAGCTATGTTTTTTTTAATCAATTTTGTGAAAATCTACTCTATCTTTTTAAAGTACTACAGTATGTATGACTCTAACATTCTTCACTACTTGGAAAGTTCCACATAAACTAATTGAAAAAATTATATTTTTTATATCATTGTTTAGATAATTAAATAATTAATTATTAATATATTATTTTTTAAGCAAATCAAAGATAGAAAATACTAGTTTTTTTTGGAAGTTTTAAAAATCAAATTAAGCTTAAATTTTATTTTGGGAAAAAATAAAATGAAAAGTAAAAAAGCTTTCTTTCGATTTTTTTGCTTTTTCATGAAAAGAATAATCAAATAACTTTTTAAATAAATTTACTCAATATTTGCATCTCTTTTTTTAAGCATAATAAATGTCAATAAATATTGTTTCCCTTGTCCATAATTGTTTATAAGAAAAATGTGGAGTACAAACTTCAATCTGATTGCCATAATTCAGATTTAGTTGACGTACATCTCATTTATTAATAAATTTTTCAAATGAATCAAAGATAGAGATAAACATAGATAAGATCAAAGCTAACACATGTAGCAGAACTAGTTGTCAACTCAAACGCTTAATGATGGGCTAAAAGTCGAAAGGTTAAAACCTCAGTGAGACTAAGTTTCATCGCGATAGTGTATATTGAGGGACCCATAACTGTTAATTGTTATTGTCAATGTTTTATTGTATTTATAAAGTAATTTTAGCATAAATAACATAAATTTTGAAGAAAAAAATAGTTATTAGAAAGGAAATAATTAATCAAATATATATACTTTTTTATAGCTTAATTTTTATTTAAAAAGAAAAATAAACTAAAATACTAATTTTGATTGAAAATTGTGAACTATATATATATATATATATATTAAATCATTAGTTGTTTAATTGTTCTTTTGAAACTCTTTATTTATCTTACTTTATTATTATTGTTATTTTTTTAATTTATTTTCTTTATTCTTTATTTTTGCATTAAGAAGAGGAAAATATCCTTTACAACTAGGAGAAAACAGTAGGTGAGAAGACAATGCCAAACTTTTCGTTATGGACTTCTTGCCGAGAATACGTTTTGAAAATTTGATGCAATTCATAACAATCCTCGTGTGAGGGGCACCGGCATGCAGTGATGCATGGGAACGGGGACGGGGACAGGGAAACGGGGACGAGACGAAACGCGGAAACATCATTTCTTAAAAATTTAGAAAATGGAGACGGCATGAAACGTTAAAAAAATTATATATATATATATATATATATATATATATATATATATATATATATATATATATATATATAATAGATTAAATTTATTAAAATATAGAGAGAAAAATAAAAAAAAATTAAAATTAATTTTTATATTAGTTAATTTTAATTATTAATAATTATTTTTTAATAAAAATATTAATTAAATAATTTTAATATAAATTTTAATCTGGAGAAGTTTCCGAGAAGTTTCCGGCCTCTTTCAGAAGAAAAAATACATATGCTCCAAATCTATAGCCAAAAGAAAGGGTGACGATTTTATAAATTTTATGAAATTTGTCTTTAAATGATGGCGGAATCAAATATATGTTATACAATGAAATATACATATTACAGAGTAAAAAGACACTCATTCAAGATATAATGAGTGTGCTCTGATACACTCTTATAATAAATAAATAGTTCAATACTCATCTAATTTTAAGTTTTGTCATGGTCTAACCCGTTAGATTTCTTTAGATTTGATTCTGGTTCATAGAGACTCTAGATTGAATTAGATTTGGGTCGGACTGATTTGAGCCTACAAACATTGAATCATATCAAATTATCATAAGTTAATTCAGTGCAAACATTGGATTGACATTGATTGTTATTAATTTGATATAATTAATAAACTAAATGTTATGATTTATTATAATTGTTATGCTTATCATAAATATTTTTTTTATCATAATATAGGTAAGCATATAACAATTGTTATCATAAAATATGTAATAATAATAATAATAATAATAATAAATTATTATCATTATTAGTATTGTTACTATAGTTATTATTAGAAATAATTTTATAAATATTATTATATACATAATTATAATGATTTTTTATGAATTTTATAATAGTTATAACTATCATGTTAATTATAATCATTTATTATTATTATTATTATTGTTTCTATTGTTGTAATTATCTTTCAAAATATAATAATCATTATAATTATTAGAAATATAAATATAAATGTTATTATTGTTATTATAAAACTTTATATTACAATTATTATATTTAAAATTATAATTTTTATGTTTATAATATTTATATTATAATAATAATATCAATTTCTATGATTTAATCTGATCGATGCTAATATGATATTAAAATAAAGTGATGATAATACAATTTTACTAGTTTTGTCTCATTTGTTGTTATAAGGGTTACCTATTATTATTTTTTACATGAATTTTTATTAATAAGATACTTTATTGGTGTTTATATGTCAATATATGTGAGATCAAAATGCTTCCTTTGTAAATCAAATTTGAATGTAGTTCGGATCAAATTTAGAACTATGTCCCCGGATGAGTTGGGTTTAAGTCAGGTAAGCTCAAGTCGAGTCATCATTATATTTATGTTTAGGTATGGGTTGCGTTTAGGTTAGATTCTTTTTAGATTGGATTATTTCAGTTTGGATCATTTCTAATATAAAGCTATTATCAGATTAACTAAATTTAGGCTAGTTTCAAATTAGTTTGGGTTATTTCATGTTCAAATTTTTGAGTCTATATCAAATTTTGATTAGGTTATTGAGGTCGGGGCATTTGGATTGGGTAAATTTTGTCAAATCTAGAAATATTATCAATCAATTGTCTAGTCTTATGGATGTCCCCAATTAGACTCCACAAAATGGTTACAAGGGTCAACCTTGTTCAAGTTCAACTCCTATACCACAATCTCTTATGCTTATGAAATGAGTGAAATGAAAGAAACTACAATGGTTTATGCATATCTGGATGTATAATCTATTTAGGTTCAGTCTTGAAAAGCGTTTATGTTCATATTATAAAACAATTAAGTTCATCATATAATTCTTTTAGGTTTATAAATTTATATAAATTAGGTTTGATTTTCGAAACCTTTAAGTTCATAATACTTCACATATAGATTTATATCATAACATAAATAGGTTCGTTAGTAACCTCTTCATGATTTCATATATATGCTCTGCATGTAATCAATATTTGGAAGCAACGTGAAATGGATGTAAAAATGCAATGAAAAGTTTGAAGTCCCCAAAATAATCATCATTTTCTTCCTTTTGTTTGGTACTGTAACATAATGAGGTAGTTTATCAAAGGTGGTGATGAATTCTCTGGTTCTTTTGTTTAATGCCTTTGTGGTAGTCTTCATTTATACCAAGTCACAATGTTTTGCTTTATTTTTGAAAATAAGGAGAAGAAAACTCAATCATAAAAAAAAATGAAGAAGAAGGATGAACATAGTGTGTTGTTCCTTTCTCCAAATTTCTCAACGTGATCTTAAACTAATTAGATTCATTATATAATTCATTAAAGTTTAGCCTAAAAAATATTTAGGCTCATGACACCTTATATATATATTTGTGTCATAAAATAATTATAAGTCCACCAAATATTTATGGGATTTATCTAAATATTTTTATGGGATAAACCGACAAGTTTTATGTAATTAACCCAGCCAAACATCTTGTGCGATGAACCTAAACATTCTATGTTATATGTAAGAAATCTAATTATCTTATATTATGAATATATGTGTTATATGTTATGAACTTAACCTAGTTATGAATCTAATAATGAACATTACCACAATGTTATACCTAATAAGTTTTTATTGTATTGAAAAGTATATCAGTATACGTGTCTATTTATGGAGAAAAAATGGGTAATATTTATATTTTTTATTAATACAAATTAAAGATAGTTTATTTTTTAAATTTTAAATAAAGAAGAGGTCATTGTAAATTAGAGAGAGTGAGGGGGGCGGGGGGAAATGAAGTTGATATTCTGTGTTTATATTTAGCACGTACATGTACCCTAGACATTATGTTTTTTACTATTTCATATCTCAAAGTACGTTGTAAGTTGTTGCAGGTCCGTGATACAAGAATTCTTGGCTTCGACAAAAACAATGTGGTCCACGCCGTAATCATATGCACGAGAGAAAGGCTTTGCTCGCAACATGGTTGTGACTTGAGCCAGAAGGCCGTCGAAGGCAATTAAATTGATAAATATCTTTATAATTTAATTTAAGTTTTGAGTGTAGCGTCCTGGAGTAAGAGACATTTGTTGAGACTAATTTTTGGACAAATATTTCGATGGAAATCCTGGTTATTATAAATGAACTATTATTCAATCTACTAGACATGGATGCTGCTATAATCTAATAATTATCCAATATCTCATATATAAATTTTATTTTATAGTATTGCACACCTATATATTATTTTAACCTGATCATTTCCTATAAAAAAATTAAGGCTTATAAAGTAAATGCATTTTTATTCATTTAATAATAATGTATCAGGTAGAAAAAGCAATGCGGTAATCTTTTACTTTAGATCAAAAGTAGTTAGCTTAAATATTACCAATACTTTTATTACAAATAGATAGTTAGGGTTCTTAAGAATATAAGTGATCGTTTAAGGAAAAAAAATGACTTTAGAATGACATTAAATGCAAATAAATATTAATATTGTAAAAATAATTTAATGGTATTGAGAATTGCACAAATTTGCAATATTCAAGATGTGTACTGAAAAACTGATGCCGAGGATATACAAAATATTTTATGTGGCAGAACATGTAATTAGGTAGCAAAAAAACATAAATAAATTACGCTTGACTAGATGAGGTGCTAGTCCCAGGCCCACAAATTCTAGGTTCGGTATCCATTAATGTGGCATGTATTATATTATTGTTTACGTGAAGAACATCGATTTCAATGAGACTATTGGGTGATTTAAGGAAAAATCATCACCACTCAACCCAAACTAGGGATGTTGATTGATAGGTATTGATATTTTAGCTATTTAATGATCGTGTACCCAAGCAAGAGTTTTAGATATTTTCAAACATCCACAATTTTAATTGAATTACAAGTATTTAAAACTTTAGATCATGCCACAATTAAGACATGTTGATTAAAAAATACCATGATAATAAATTAATCCAATTTAAACTAATCTAATCTAAGCACTTCATTAAAATAATAATACTATGTGATAAAGATTTAATTCGAGCTTTAAATTATATTATATTTAACTAATACTTCTAAATCTATAGTAATAGTTAAATCTTTAACAAAAATAGAAATTAGAAAATATTAAATTTTTCAATAATAAACAAAATAAAAATAAAATTTATAAAGATATACAATAATCTTTGTAAATTAACCACTTTATTTCATTCTTCATCATTAATACTTGCTCTCCAAATGGCATCATTGGTGGAACCAAATCATTTGCTCCAATTCTACCAAAAAAAAAATAGTCTAACAGTAAATTACATTATACACATAATTTTTACACAAGACATTATTTATATTTGTTAGATTAAATATTCAATTTATTTGACTATTTAGGACTCAAATATAAGATTAGTTCATCATATATTAGATCACATGAACATCCAAACTCAAACAAGATATATATTTAGAACAAAAGACTACTTAAAAAAATTTGGCATGAAAAAAATATTATTTATAAATGAATAAAAGTATACTAATATTTATATACATATGTGTGTAGGATATAATATAGGTTCATACAACATAAAATTAAACAAACACATATTTATACTTAAAAATGCAAAAAATTCTAATATTTGCAAAATATTGTATACATTTATGAAATTTCTAAAATATACGAAAAGCTATAAAAAAATAAACTAAACTAAAATTTCAAAACAATCCTAAAAATTTATAAAAGGTTGGAAAAATACATTATTATTATTATTATTATTATCTTACTTGTTAATTAGCTTCAAAACAATTATAGTATAAAAAATGTGAACAATTTGCAAAAATGCCACATATTACTCTTGTAGTATGTTATTAAAATTTTAAATTTCTTTTAAAAAACTTGAGTACAAAATACATAATAGCATGTGCACTATTAGACCATCACCGTCATCGTCATTATTATTATTATCTTACTTGTTAATTTACTTCTTTAGTAACAGATGGCGACATTGTGGAGTTATTTTTCGGTAAAATATTTTCCATTCGGTGACATTATGTTCACATAAATATGTCACTTGACATTACCTTAGTAGGGTCTGACCTCTCATTTTAAATATTTATCGATTCAATTTGAGGACTGAAAGATCCTTGGTCTAAAACAGAATGGCACAACATTATTTCCTCCAAAATACATAATTATGTTATAATTTCTATATTAGGAAATCAAATTAAGTAGTACTAATTAATATTATTATAAAATTATCTGTCCAAAAAATTTATTAAGAGGGCAGGTCGAAATTTATGTACCTACTTTTAAAAAAGTTAATTGTCTCTTTACAAAAAGTTTATATATATTTATGTAAACTTCAATGAAACCACTAACGAGAATTTCCTTTTACCGTAGGAAACATCAACTTCCTTCAAAGCAGACACCGAGGAAAGCAGCCTAGTGGCCGTGGCCCACCCGCACCAAGTGGAATTCCACCTTCGGCGGTAAGTAAAAAAGCAGCTAGGAAAGCTGGAAAGCTAGCCACCATTGGCGTTTCTTTCTATTTTAATTTCTAGTTTTTTTTTCCTCTCATTCTCATGTCAGTTCACGAAAATAAACGCCGACCAATGGGGCAATGCCGCCGTAAGTCTATAAATAGGATAGAAATCCGAAAGACGCAAGTCATACTTCACGTCAAAAATCGGCAAAAAAAACTCACACTTCGTCCTGCATTCTACAATCTCCCACACACACAAGTACGTTCACACTAAAATTTACGCTCATTTCCCCCTGCCCTCTCTGTCCCAAATTCCGCCAATCAAATCATCCATTCCATCATCTTATCTCCCCCTCCATCCCGGAACTGATCTTTGTTTCCTTCGCTCCGCCATTTTCAAACAATTACCTTTTTCTTCTCTGATTCGTTTGCTGCTTATAACTGTGCGGATCGTTTGATCTGAAATCGATCAGGGAGAGAAAGAAGAAATAAATTATATATATATTTATATAGAAAAAAGAGAGTAAAATGGAGCAGAGGGGTTTGCTGTTGTCTGCATTAAGCGTCGGAGTTGGGGTCGGAATTGGTTTGGCTTCTGGCCAGACTGTTGGTAAATGGGTCGGCTCTAATCCGGAGTTTGATGGTATCACAGCAGAACAGATTGAGATGGAGTTGATGAAAGAAGTTGTTGATGGGAGAGAAGTATCGGTTACGTTTGATGAATTCCCTTATTATTTGAGGTACGTAGATATGAATATTCTGATTTCTTGTAGTACATTTATATATTTTTCTGAAGTTTTCCTTTATGATTTCAATGAATCTTGGTGGTGGGTGTGTAGAATTTAATGACCTTACTTAATTTGGCATGACAAATCTGATGCTCAAGAATTTTTTTTTGCTGTAGTTCTCTGGAAAATCTTGTGATGTGAAATGTTTGGATGCTTTTTGAAGCAGAATCATGTGTTTATGGTATAACTGTGGGAGTTCTAGAATATGCTTTCTTCTGATATTCATCCTTATGAGAAGATTACCTGTAAATCACCTTGATCTGATCAACCAAAATGGGAAGGATTTTTTTTTTTTACTTTTTTTTCCCTTTTTTCTGGGGTTCTGATTATAAATTGTTTATACGTGTGATTGTTTGCTGATGGATTATTTAGATATTGTAAGAATTAACGGAGAGTGTGGACTTTATTTCTTTTTTATTTATGTAGTATTATGACCATTTTAGCTGAACTTTGCGTCATTCAAGGAGAATGACTGTCTCTGAACTTCCAGTTGTGATTGTGATTCCATCTGGGCGTGATCTTAATAGCTCCGCAGCCTTTCCCGCAGATGATATATTTCTTGAGTTTTGGCCTAGTCTCTGTGCTGTAAAGTCATAAAGTCATAGCTTTCGGGTATTAATTGCACGGAAAATACCCAGGTTTTCCAAGTTTGATGATGAACAACTTTGTCATCTTGAGTCATCTGATTGACTGACCCTCATCCTCATAACGATAGTTTTCTCACAAAATTTAATTCTATATCTATGGAAGTACTGTACCAACAAATAAACTTGACCATTTATTTAGATATGCTGGGATTGTGTACGATCAGACTATTTGGATCTACATATTTTTCATAATTTGATATTCACTTATGCTGGTTGGTGATGGCAGTGGACAAACACGAGAGTTGCTGACAAGTGCTGCATATGTCCATCTCAAGCATTCTGAAGTGTCCAAGTATACCAAGAACCTCTCCCCTGCCAGTCGAGCTATTCTGCTCTCTGGGCCTGCTGGTGTGTAGCTCGTTGAAGCTTTTAACCTTACTTCATTTTAGCTAAGTGATGTCCTGTTATTTCGACTAATTTATTTGTCCTCCCTCCCCCCTTCTCTTTTATCTTGCAGAACTGTATCAGCAAATGCTTGCTAAAGCTCTGGCAGAATACTTTGAATCAAAACTGCTCCTGCTTGATGTAGCTGATTTCTCTATGAAGGTACCTTTTTCAAATACTTACTTCCCTTTCGGTTTGTGGATCGGTAAAACTGTCTCTTGCTTGATTTGTCCATCATGAATTCTAACGCTTTGTCACTATTGCCTTCCGCAGATGCAGAACAAATACGGCTGTACCGCGAAGACGACTGTAAGTTATCGCCCTATTTTGAGTAATCGAGGATGTTTCTTCTTTTGGAAACTTGGTCGGTCTGTTGATGAGTTAATGAGAAAAAGATTTCATATGAGAAGATAACATTTTGTCCCGTATTTTTCTGCTTTTATAACCACAAAGTCACCAATCCTATGCTACATCTGTTGTCATATGTCTGCTGGAGCTGATTTATGTTATGTTATCACTACGGGAAAAAAGTTCATCTTCCTGTTAAGTTATTCTTCATCTCTGTCTGTTCTCCGATGAATGGGAAGTTCGTTTGCTAGGTCTGATAAAACCATCCTCACGGGTTTACTCTTTTACTCCTTATTTTAGGATATGAAGAGATCCATTTCTGAAACGACAATGAAGCGAGTGTCAAATTTATTCGGCTCCTTCTCGATCCTTCCTTCAAGAGATAGTAGCAAAGGTATGGGATTTGACTATTGTGATTTGGTCCTCTATCATTTCATCTCTGATCGAATGCTGCATTTCTACAGGCCTGCATAGGAATGCCTCAAGTTCCTCTGATATGAGCAGTATGGCTTCTCAACTGCCTACAAATCCATGTATGACTACTTCTGAATGAATACTTTGTGTGGAGATACGGTACATATCACAGTGTGTGTGACAAAAATTCTGCTTCCCAATCCAATAGCAATAGGCGAACAAACAAAGATAAACACTTTTTTCTTTCCAGTTCAGTTTCTGCTCTTATATGTGCAATTTGTTATAAGAGCATAATAATGCACTAGATGTGTATTCTTAACTTCTCTGGTGGTTTTTTCTCGCTTTTCAGCCACAATGAAGCGCGCATCTAGCTGGGCCTTTGACGAGAAGCTATTTTTACAGGCACTCTACAAGGTACATATGTGGACCAGTTCTACTACTTCTGATGTTGCTACGATTGTGATGCTAGATGCTCTATGCATAGTCAATATGTCACTAACATTAGGGTGTATGATTTGATCTGTAGGTCTTGGTTTCCTTATCAGATACTGGGTCCGTCGTTCTCTACATCAGGGATGTCGAGACGATGCTCCTCCAATCTGATAGGCTGTACAATTTATTCAGCAAGTTTTCGCAGAAGCTATCCGGATCGATCGTGATACTTGGTTCCCGAATGTTGAAGCCAGAAAGCGACTTTTCTCAAGTGGACGAAAGGCTCGCTGAGCTATTCCCTTACAACATCGCGATAAGGGCACCAGACGACGAGAGTAATCTCTTAAGCTGGAAGCAGCAGGTGGAAGAGGACATGAAGATGATCCAGTCCCGGGATAACAGGAATCACATTGCTGCTGTGCTTGCAGCAAATGATCTCATGTGCGAGGACCTTGGTTTGATCTGCTATGCCGACACGGTAGACTTGAGTGATCACATAGAAGAAGTTGTGATGTCGGCAATATCCTATCACTTGATGAACAACAAGGAACCAGAATATAGAAATGGGAAGCTTGTAATATCATCTAGCAGGTAATATGATCATCTTTTCTGGTTGTTGACGTTCTCTGTGTTTCTTATAATTTCGTAGCCGTGTTTCAAAGGAAAGAAAATGTCAAATAAAATAAAAACTCAACTAATTACAATTCTCTGCCTGCCTGGCTCAGTTTGTCCCATGGCTTGAGTATATTCCAGGAGGGCAAGGGTGCCGGGCAAAAGAGGCTGGAAAAAAATTCTGATTCTCAAAAGGTAGGTTCATATAATTTTTTTGTGTTCATATTTCAACCGATTGTGAACTTAGAAGTAGCTATTGCTGATTTATTCGATTATGTTCTATCTGTAATTTTTTTTCTTTTTCTTTTTTTTCCCTTTGGAAATTAGGGTGAACATTCTGCTGGCGGAAAGCCCGACGAAAAGTCCGAATCTGCAAGCCCTGAGAACAAAAATGAGGACAAGTCAATTCCTCAGCCTCAGAAGGATGTCAGCAATTCTCCCCCGGTCAAAGTAAGCTATACTTCCCTACAATAATCGTAAACTAAAATTGGCAGCTTGAGTTTCATCCAGATTTTTTTTTTTTTGCTTAGTGCTTGCTAATTCATTGTTACCAGATCAAACAAATCACATCGGTTTATCATCATGATGCAAATCTAGATTCAACTTTATGATTAGATGTGGAACTGGTACAACAATGGAGAGGTTCATATTACTGTTGCTTATTACCCTAATCCAGTATCAGAACAATAAGGTTGTCTCTGTTTTCATGATGCATTCCAACAGGAAGTACCCCCAGACAATGAATTTGAGAAGCGCATAAGGCCTGAGGTGATCTCCCCAAAAGATATTGGAGTGACATTTCAAGACATTGGTGCTATGGAGGAGATCAAAGAATCATTGCAGGAGCTGGTCATGCTTCCTCTTAGAAGGCCCGACCTTTTCACGGGTGGCCTCCTTAAGCCTTGCAGAGGGATATTGCTTTTTGGTCCCCCTGGTACTGGGAAAACAATGCTGGCAAAGGCCATTGCCAATGAGGCTGGAGCAAGTTTCATCAATTGCTCTATGTCGACTATCACCTCAAAATGGTTTGGAGAAGATGAAAAGAATGTTAGGGCTTTGTTCACTCTTGCTGCTAAAGTTGCCCCGACAATCATCTTCGTAGATGAAGTTGATAGCATGCTTGGGCAGCGTACTAGGGTTGGGGAGCATGAGGCTATGCGCAAGATAAAGAATGAATTCATGACACACTGGGATGGTCTGATGACAAAAACCGGTGAACAGATTCTTGTTCTTGCGGCCACGAACAGGCCATTTGACCTTGATGAAGCAATTATTAGGAGATTCGAGCGCAGGTATGAATCCTTATTGAGCTTCATACTTCTGTCTCTTAAATGTTTTCTCCAGCTCCGCTTTTTATATTGGGCATACTGACATAGCATAATTCATTCCCTTAGTTACGCTTGTCGCAACAAACATCAAGGATATCTGACGTTGTCCTAAATATTGACACAAAACTTTTGCGCAGAGTGATGGTTGGCCTACCATCTGTGGAGAACAGAGAGAAGATCTTGAGGACCCTTTTGTCAAAGGAGAAAACAGAAGGGATAGATTATCATGAGCTTGCAACAATGACAGAGGGATACACCGGAAGTGATCTCAAGGTTTGTACTTTCTTCAAATGACCCAATGAAAAAAAATTACGACCGAATTATTATTAATAATGTCTAACCTGCTGAGTACAGATTCTCTGCACAACTGCTGCCTATCGCCCTGTTCGGGAGCTTTTAAAGCGAGAGACGGAGAAGGATTTGGTTAGTGCATAGATTCCAAGCTCTTTATATTCAAATGTCTTGTATTATTGATGACTGGTCTCTAGGGATTCCCGCACAACCCTGACTGTCTGTTGATAATGACTCAATGTTACAGGAAAGGAAGATGAGAGCACAGGAGAAGGAAAACTCAGAAGGTAGCTCGGAGCAAAAAGAAGACGACCAAGACAAAGAAGAAGAAGCTATTACCATCAGAGCATTGACAATGGAAGATATGAAGAAGGCAAAGGAACAAGTAAGCAACTAAAAACCATGCATTCTACATGAACAAAGCAGCGCTTTTTCTTTTCTTTTTTTTTCTGTTTTTTTTTTTTTTATCTCGAAGCACCTGATTATATTTCAGTGATATTGTCGATCATTGTTTCCGACGACGCAAGCATTGTTTATTTCCTGTATATTGCAGGTGGCAGCCAGCTTTGCCGCTGAAGGTGCAGTAATGAATGAGCTGAAACAATGGAATGAACTGTACGGAGAAGGCGGATCTCGAAAGAAGGAGCAGTTGACTTACTTCTTATAGAGAACCCAGGAGACTGGGCATCCAGCGTCATTCTATGCGCCTTTGGTGAAGCTAGAGAGTATACGAGTCTTTATTTGAGAACAGCTCGTTTCCTTGCTGCTGCTGCCGCCGCCGCCGCCGCTACCTTGACATGGTGTGAGCATTATTAGTCTGGAAAAGCTCTAGCACCAAATGCTCGTGCAAGATGCCGGTCCCAATCAAAGAAAACAAGCCAGTACAAGGCCTGCTACATCTGTCCCTGATGATTTTTAGTGATTGGTCGTGATGGTCGGAAAAGGAGGATACCAGTATGTATAATTAGGTGGTTCGAGTGCCCATTCTAGGGTTGGGAGTTTGGAGCGTGTGATATTGTGGTATTTATATTAATAAGCATGTTTGCTGAACCTAATAAAGTAGAATTGTTGATGCCTATAGTAATTTATTAAACTATATATCGGGACAGTAGTTACCTTCTGGTAAACCCCAGCGCTGTTGTAATATAATTCAGTTGTTTTACGTTTTGTATCTTCTTAGTTCCTTTGAATATCAGTTGATGCATGTTTATATGCTCTTTATAATAGATTTCCGTCATTCGAATTTAAAAATCCAAGAGCCCGATTTGAACCAGGGGAGTGTATCTTGTAGAAAAACATTCTTGACAAATAAACATAAGAAAATATTACCCAAAAGGAAAAGATGCAAACACAAAATTCACCAAAAACTAGTACCTTGCTACTCCATTAAAAAACCTTTTGCTAAACCCCATAAGAGGAGGCATAATCCTCTCCCTTTTGACAATTTCCTTTGAAGCATTGAGAACACTTCTCGCACTACGATGAGGGTCTCAAGATATCTCGCAATCTACCGCGGCCGATGACCTTCCTGGAGGATATTTCACACTATATCTCACCTGCAGCCTCCTCGTCCTTCCAGAACGTGATTCTGAGAGGTCAGCGGGGGTGACTGTCCCTGTCGGGCAGAGTTGCGTCCTCTCTTCTCCTCGGCAAGGGCTTCATCAACAGCCAGATCTCCACAGATTACAACCTGTCTATGTTTGACTTCATTCGCTTTACTTTCATGCAGAAAAGGCAAAATTCTTTAGATGGGCTTTGTCACCGAAATGAGTCGGGGCATATTGCAGTTTAGGCTTAGGATTCCTTCCTTGTGATGCAGCATCCGCCTCATAGAGTGCCCCTACCGACTTCTTCTTCCCTTGGCTCCTTGTAACGTGCTACGAGGCCAAGCTTCTCGTCGATCCGTTGCTTTTATCTTGAGCTCTACTTCACGAGTAATTCTTGACCAACCTTTTATACTATATGTCAGAGGCTCACCATGAACCTGGCTAATTTTTCCGGCTTCAGACCTAGCCATCTTCCCTTGCTTCGCATGATCCCGTCGCATTTCGGTGAAAAACAGTCCCAGTCAACATGTCGAGTTCGTTGAATTGTGGGCTGACTTCTTGTACTCAGTCCGCTGAGTCCGATTAATTTCTTCCTCGCTATCAATAATTTCCAAGCACCTAACAAGCCGGTACGGAGAAGGACGATCTCGAAAGGAGCAGGTGACATACTTCTGGTAGAGAACCCAGGAAATTAATTGCACATCCACCGGACCACCGCCATATTTCTATGTGCCTTTCGTGAAGCTAGAAAGTATGCGGGTGTTTTTCTGTGATTGCTCGTTTTCTTGCTGCTGCTGCCTCGTCATGGACAGAGCATTATTAGTCTGCAGACGCTGGCGCAAAAAGCCCCGTACCTATCAAAGACAGGATACCAGCCTCTTATATCCGTCTCTGATAATTTGTAGCGAGTGGGGAAATGGAGTTATCATTATTGTTGTGTATGAATTGGGATAAATATTAAAAATGAATTGAGAAGATTAAGTTAAATTGAGGTAAATATTTGAAATTATTATTTAGATATTATTAATCTAATTTTGATAAATAGAAATTGAATATTGTTACTTGTAAATCTTGAGAGTCATAAAATAATTTAGTTAAATCACCTTAGAACATGTTTAATAGTTACTACATAATGGGGAACTTAACCAAAATTTTTAATTAAAAAACCAAGAAGAAAAACTTCTAAGTTACACACGTGTTTAACAAAAACTATTATACAATAGTGGTATAAATTCCAAAATATTTTACATACCCTAATAACTTTATCTACAGTAATTTAATGCCTTAAATTTTATTTCATTTTATTTGCATACCCCTTCTAATTATCCGCCTACTTATCTTTTTCCTATACTACAGTTAGCAAAAATTCCCTCGCTTTGATGCCCAAATAATCAACCATTATTTCAAACACTCTCATTAAACTACCCTAATAATCTTCCATTATATCGACTCTTATTTTCTTTGAATAAGAATAGTAGTTGCTACATATTTGAACTCTTTATAATTTATTCAATCATATTATTCAAGAACCGAATCTCATGATACAAATATTCTTGTTAAATAAATAGAAGAAAATATTATCCACCCAAAGTGTGATACTCCAGTGGAATCAAGTAATAGCTTTTAAGTCATAGGTCACTAGATCTAATTTCAATAGTTGTAATATGGTCTCTCTCCTTTCCCTAAAAAATGAAGAAGAGAGGGAAGAAGAAAATATTACTTGAAAAGAGAAAAGATACAAACTCGGAATGTACAAAAAAAATGACAATAATACATTGCTATGCCATTAAAAAAACTATCATTAATCACATATAAGAGGGAAAATCTTCCCCATTGAAAATGTCCTTTGAATTACTAACAACACATCTCTCACTATGATGCAGGGCAACATTGCTTAGGAATGGGAATGCGGAATTGGAGGTAGGGAAAGATGTGGAATTATATTGTCTAAAACATTAGGAATTAGAAATGGAAGGAATATATATATATATATATATATATATATATATATATATATATATATATATATATAACAAAAAAAATAGTCTTAGATAAACATTCAAAGTTTACATAACTAAAATACAAGTCTCAACCTCATACTAAATCACAACTTTACACCAAGTGAAGAAAGCACCAAAAGATTACAATTGCTAGTGCCACAATACCAATAACATAAATCACAATCAACAACACATAATGAATAATCACAAACAATAGCACCACAACTCAATAATAACAACAATGACACAAATCACAGCAACAATAACACAACAACGCCACAATAGCCCAAGCAACATCAACACTATACCACCTTAATAGAACAAACTTCTTCAACATTTAATTTTTAACTTCTAAAATAAAATATTTGCAACTAAAATTGGAATAAAGTTATTAAAAATGGAAAAATACTTACTAGCCTATAGCGTTAGCTACCTAAGCTTAGAACCAATGACCTTCAGCACTAAGCCTTACCGATCTTCATCACTAGACCATATCATAGCTTGAACACCCAGCAACAACAATGGAGATTCAGCGCCTTACTACAATGGTGTGGCATTAATACAAACAAGTTGGAGACAGTTTAGCGAAAGTCAAAATATGACATATGCATTAAAATTCAACACAAACCAACTTCATATGAAATTAAATGTCACAGGTGCGTTGAGACGAGAGACGATCCAACTTCATATGAAATGGATCAAAACTAAAGGAGGGATGAAGGGGTTGTGACTGTTTGGTGTTTTCAAATGCATTGATAGCTTGAGGTAGAAGACACCATTAGAAATTAGGTATTTTGCTAATCAAAGCCCAAAACTTTTATCACTTTGGAGGAAATTTTTTCCTTTCTTTTAGTATTTCCCCATGGTTTCAAGGTTTTTAGGAATCTTCCTATCCCCAAAATGTTCTAGGGAGGTGAAAAAACCCTAGTTGAATTTCCATTTGCTTCTATGATAAGGGTTCTCAAAATCTCTGGCAATCTTTGTGATTATTCCTAGAGGATTTCTTATAATACTTGTAGTCTCATCCCCAGATTCTGGTGACATCGCTTGAGTATGTGGTGCTTAGTATTATGGCAAGGGACTTGGCTTCTTCCTGCTCATTAAGCAAGGGAATTGTTCCTATCGAGTAGAGTTACACACTCTTTTCTCCTCTAAAAAGGTCTCATCAACAGCTTGATCTCCAAAAATGACAACAAGTATATGTTTGACTTCATTTGCTTTTCTTTAATGCCCTAAGCCCTGAAAAAGCAAGAGGTTTTTCATTAGATAGGCCTTGATTGTAGCACAATTCCACTCATGACAAGCAAATTCATCCTATCTCCCTAAAACGGTTGCCTATAGTCCAGCATATATTTTTTTTTCAAAACTATAGATGATGATGTTATATATAATCATCTTTTATATCTTAAGGGATTTTTTTTTGGCTTCCTTCCACATTAACATATTGTTATTTGTATTTTCACTCATTTACTTGAACATGAAAGAGCAAGAGAACTTGAAGCGGTGTGAAAAACCTTCTCATTTCTTCCACTTCAAGCCTTCTTCTCCAATGACCATCGTCATTTTTTTCCCTCCATTTTATCGTCATCGCCGTCTACTTACTTCATATATTCATTTTTCTTCTTCATTCTTGGTTAATTTTGCATAAAATTTTGAGTCTCTAATCTTAAATAGTCTTGTTTCCTTGAAATATATTTATCAATTTGTTGTTTAATAGGTTATATACATAATAAAAATTAATTACACCCATTACTTGGAGTGTTATTTTTTTCTATGGCTTTGGAATGTTACAACTTTCATTTTGATTGTTCTGTGTTATACGTGCTTTAAATGCACTATTATCTAGTTGGTTGTTATTACTTAATTAGTAAGGTGGATAAAATATTGGTTGCTGCTAGTTGGTTTGTTATATGCTTTGCCACAGTTTTCCCATTGATTTGAGTATTGCTTAGTTGTTGTTTACTATCATGTGGTTGCATAATTTCACATTATTTTGTCCATTTCTCTATGGTAAACTAGTCAAGAAGAACTTTGTAAAAATTTATAGTGGTTTCTATAATGATAGCTTCTTGTGTGTTGGAATTTTAAAATGTGGCAAAAGAAGTTAGGCTTTTGTAAATTTTCTTGCTTACTTGTGTGAAAATAGAAAACTCATCAATATCTTATTAAAATCCAATTTTTTGATTTTATGGTTAATTTTATGCAATTGTTATGACATATCAAAATGATAAAGTGTAAAAATATACTAAAGCAAAAAAGAGAGAAGGTTGAGATGAAAAATGTATATACGTTAAGGCACAGTGGACTTAAATATATAGTTGATGAATTTAATTATGAAGGGATATCATTAGGAGAGAATGTGACATATTGCATAAGCTATGTGAAGGCAAGAGCTCATGTAATAGTTCCCATTGCAATTCATAATTGGATAATGGTACCTAATGAGACGAATGAAAAGTTATTGTCTAATATACATTAATAGTGAACTTTTATATACCAATATTATATTATAATTTAAATTATATACTAATAATATTTATTTTCTTATGATGTATAGTTTTTTTGACATTTCCAAACACCAAAATAAAGTTATACTTCAAAAGTGTGATAAATTTTAAAAAGAATTTAATTTTGATTTAACATATCATTATATAGTAGCTAAAGATGAAACTTACCGGTCATAACTACAAGAAGATTATTAGTCCTTATCACACCCCAACAATGGGTTGAGTTTGTTGAGTATAAAAGTCAAAATAAGCTAAGGTATGAAATTACTCACACTATATTTTATGCCATAAATAGTACACTTGCTCAAATGCATTGATTTTCTGTATAATCATATGTAGTTGAGATATATGAAATTAATGTAACTCTTGAATATAGGGTAACTATTTATGCAATCTTAAGACATAAAAGGAATATTCCATTGTCCCCTAAGGAACCCCCCCCCTCATGTGTTTGAGGAGAGATCATTGGAGTATGACATAGTTCTAGTCACTCTCAACAATATCCATGATGAATATGTTTTTTTAAAGTTACTACTTAGTAAAGATAAGGATCTTGATTTTCTTTCTCAAAGGAGACGCTTTGGTGGAAATTCCATCTAGTGACCCTTGGTTAAGCTTGGTATGATTATTAGTAATAAGAGTGAAATTAATTAATTATCTAATTATTATCTATTTACCTCTTTTATTCTTCTTCTTATTATTATTTTTTTACTAGAATTGTAACATTTTATGGAGAAAGTTAACCCTTAAGGAGCAATGAGAGAATTTTTTTTTAAAGGAGATAAGAAAGGCATTGTGTTCAAGGCATTAAATACCTTCTATCAACTATCAAGCATTTCCTTGTAGAATGAGGAGGCATTGCACAATCAAGATTTGAACATAGAGTTGAATTACCACTATAATTGATTTTCAAGACCCAACAAGTTAGTTTATATATAGGAACTAAGAACTTAATTCATTTGTTGGCTAAACTTTGTTTACAAGTCCTATATATAAAGGCATACATAAGATATAATTTCATTCAATTTTAATATATAGCTATAATATAAAAAATATTATTATAATTTTTAAATTTTTTTTATAAGTAGAATTTATTATTATCGAAATGGAGATTACAACTTAGCATTACAATCAATAGCATCAAGCAGCCCTAGCCAGTTAATATACTTAGCATAATAAATATGATTAACAAACATTCTAGATACATGCATAACAATACTTCTCAAAAGAACACCTAAATGTCTAGTTTTATTTTGAAAAATTCTAAGGTTCCTTTCATGCCGAACAGTGGCAATGTAAGAAACAAAAAGAGCCCCCAAAATATATTTTTTCTGTGCTACTTGCCTAGTTCTTGTAAGTAAAGGAGATGACCTCTTAATCCCATCCTAAGATAGGATCACTTCTTCCAGCCAACCTCCTAATAGTTCTCTAGATAATGGAAGTAGTAGGGCAATACAAAAAAAGATGGTCCCTGGTCTCAACATGCTGATGGCAAAAAATACATGCTGGATCCACAACCATGCCAATCTCCCTCAATCTTGCTTTAGTTGACAATCGATTTCTGCAGGCAACCCAAGCAATAAAGTTCAATCGAGGAGTAGAAACAAATCTCCATACCAACTTTGTCCAAGGTAGCTTGTCCTGTGGTGGTCTAATGGCCTTATAAGCTGCTTTAATAGAATACTCTGTCTGATTTGCCTCACACCTCAAAATGAAGTCCTACATAAGTGGTCTAATGTGAAGAATCCTGAGAAAAATCCAGGAAGTATAAGATGTTGGGGTAAAGTCCCACACAGAGGCTTGTTTGATATACACTGAATATACCCATTTGACCCATAGGGTATCTTTCTTTGCAGCAATGTTCCAGAGGAGCTTCCCTAATGCACAACAATTCCACAATTGAAGATTTAACAATCCAAGCCCACCTTCATTGGTTGGAGAACACAGATATTCCCATGCAACAAGAGAAAACTTTTTCAGCTGCAGCTTGCCAGACCATAGGAAAGTCCTGCAAAGACTAATAAAACAGTTGAAAACTTTCCTAGGAAGTAATATGATCTGGCTAAAGTAGAGCTGAACACTGAATAACATAGACTTAATGAGTTGCAATCTGCCTACATAAAAGAGGAACAAGGTACTCCAATGCCTTAACCTTGGTGTCATTTTATCCAACAGTGGCTGCAGCTGAGTAGTAGATAATCTTGCAAAGGATAAAGGCAATCCCAGATAGGTGATGGAAAAGCTTCCTGTAGGAAAACCAAGGTGTTCCAGGATAACTGCCTGTGTTGCACCATCTACACCCCCAAAAAACACAGAACATTTGTTGGGATTAACCACAAGGCCTGAAGTTGCAGAGAAATGGTCCATAACCTCCTTAAGACAATGAACACTCTACAAATTACCCTTACAAAACAGCAAAAGGTCATCTGCAAAATTTAAATTGATAAGCTGCAGACCTCTACATCTTGAGTGAGCTTGAAAACTGGGTCAATCCATGATTTCTTCAAGCACCTACTAAAATAATCCATAACCAGTACAAAGAGGTAAGGAGAAAGAGGATCTCCTTGCCTTAAGCCTCTTTTCCCAAGGAAAGGTGCAGCCAAAACACCATTGAAAGAAACTGAATATGAAATAGTGGTTACACATGCCATAATCAATTTAATAAAATGAGGTGGAAATCCATATAAGTTAAGGATTTGCTGTAGAAATTCCCAATTAACCATGTCATAAGCCTTCTTAAGATCAATCTTAAGCATGCATCTAGGAGAGGTGCCCTTTTGAGAATATTTCCTTACTAATTTATGGGCCAACAGAATATTTTCACCAATGCTTCTACCTTTAATGAATGCATTTTGAGAGAGGTCAATGAGAATTGGCATAATGTGCTGCAACCTCTATACTATAACCTTTGCAATAATTTTATATAACACATTGCAACAAGTTATTGGTCTAAAATCAGTAACCCTATTTGCATTTAGCTGTTTTGGAATGAGAGTGAGGGCAATGATGTTCAATTTCTTGGGAAGAAGACCAAAAGAGAAATTCTCTCACAGCCTAGACCACCTCCTCTGCAATAATAGGCCAGCAAGACTTGTAGAACCCTGCAAAAAACCCATCAACACTAGGTGCTTTTGTATCCCCCATGGAGAAAACAACTGATTTCACTTTCTCTTGAGAAATAGGAGTAGAAAGGCCAGAAAAAGAATTAAGAGGAAGACCTGTACTGATAACAGAAGGATCAATAACCCCATCCATAAAAGATCCTGCTCCCAAGAGATCTTTATAATAATTACTAAAAGCTTCATGAATGTGCTTTGCACCTCTAATCTCATTATTAGTAGAGTCTAACAGAAAAACCACTGCTTTCCTTTGATGCCTCTTTTTAACCTTGGCATAAAAATATTTATGGTTTGAATCCCCACATTTAAGCCATTGATTTGTTGCTTTTTGTTTATAGAACAGTTCTTCACAATGAAGTAAATGATAGAAGTTCTTCTCTTTTACCATCAGTAGCTCTCTCTGATCATGATTACCTGGATTAGTATAACAATTGTGATGCAATGCTGCCACTTCCTCTCTATCTTTATTAACTCTTTGAGAAATAGAGCCATAATTTTCTCTATTGAAATTTTTGAGCTCCTGCTTTAGCATACTCAACCTCTTAGAAATTTAATCAAAAAATTTCCCCCAAACTTGAGTCTCCATATGCTCTGGACAATAGGCAAGAACTCCTCTGATTCAGTCCAGAATTAGAAGAACTTAAAAGGTTTAGGTCCTGTCAAATGAGAAATATTAAGATGAATAATCACAGGGCAATGATCTGAAACTAAAGGACTTAAGAACTCTGCCATAGATTAAGGATAAGAATCAAGCCATTGAAGATTGACAAGAGCTCTATCCAGCTTACAAAACACCTCCTCTCCTTCTCTATGACTGGACCATGTAAAATGACAACCCTGACTCTACAAATCACACAATCTTAACTCTTGACAACAATCTCTAAAATCCTACACATTAGAGCAATTAGGCTGCCTCCCTTGAAATTTTTCTAAATCTTGTAGCACCACATTGAAATCACCCACCACCAGCCAAGGAACCTATCCAAGAGAATTAATCTTCAATCGATGCCATACGGCTTTTCGTGCAACACCAGAATTAAAAGCATACACAAAAGTCACACAGAAACTAACATTTGAATGCAAATGAGTGACATGACATAAGATAGCTTGGTCATGCACAGAATAGGAACCTATCAGCTATACTGTGGGATTCTATAGAACCCAAATTCTACCATTTGGATGATGAGAATAATTATTAATGGTCTTCCAACCATTCTGAATTTTATTAAAAATATTTGTTGAATTTGATTCTTTAACCCTGGTTTCCAATAAACTAAACAAATCCACTTTGTGCCTAGCACAAAATCTTCTGACTTCCTTATGCTTGGAAGTATTATTTAGTCCCCTTATATTCCAAGCACTAATCATGTCCACCAAGGTCAAGTCTAGAAAAAATTCCTCCTGCTCTAAACCAGCCCTATCCTGTCTTGGATCAGTGTCTACACCACCACAATCATGAGACCTAGACTGAGAGGCTCTAAATCTTGTAAGTCTTGGCTCTGAAAAATGAAAAGATCTTTGTAAAGTCTTAGCCAACCTTGGCTCAATCATAGAAAAGTTCTTCTCCTCAACATCAGAAGAAGAACCAGGACCCTTAGAACTAGTGACTGGTCCTAACAAGCTAGTATTTGAATTTACCAGAGAAACAACATCATTTTTTTAAGTGGGACATCAGCCACAACACCATTTTCAACACCAGTGAGATTCTCCTCTACAGATTGCACAGGGAAGGTGTGTTGGGGTTTTGCTTGAGCATGATCAATCTCCGCTTGGGCCTTCCCTTTTCTAAGATCCTTGACTAATCTCCATTCCACTCCTTTATCAGGACCTATATTGCTATCTTGTTTTTATACCTTGCATCTCCTTTGATCATGGCCAAAACAGTCACAAAGAGGACAATAGAAAGGCTTACAATCATACTCTACTTTCTGTTCAACCTCTATCCCCTCAGGATCCATGATCATGAATGAATCCAGCAAAGGTTTTTTCACATCCACCTCAACCAAAACCCTTGGATAGGAAGCCCTATCCCTAGAGGCAGTAATAGAGTTAGTGTAGACTGGGTTACCAACTGCATTGGCTAATCTGCTAAGTGATTTAGTGGACCAAAACTCCAAAGGAAGGTTTGGGAATCTAATCCATAGAGGAAAAACCTGCATCTCATCAAGGTTGAATTGCAATCGTCTATGCTATCTCTTTAGAACAAAATGCCTATTGAAAAACATCCAATGCTGGCTAAGCACCCATGTAACATCCTCTTGTGAAAGAAATTTAAATAGAAAAAACCCAAAAGAATGTAAGATAACCTGTGGAATTTGAATAGCTTCCCATTGTCTCTTGACAAAAGCCTACATCTGAGTATAAGATGGAGCTCAGCCATACACAAACCCTATCAAAGTATTGGCCCAAAGTGCTACTTCAGAATCATCATCATCTTTATCCAGTTTTACCACAACCCGAACATTGTCATACATGGGATTCTGAAAAGTTAGGGATTGTCCATGGCTAGGAATTCTATTTCCTAGAACCACATTTCTCCATGATGAATTAGGGGTTGAATCAGGCTACAATCTACTCCATACTAATTCCCTGGTATTAATATTCGAATGATCTCTAGCAGTAACAAAACCCTCTGCTAGGTTTCCTTCTGTTCCATTAGAAACCCCTGCATGGTTATGTCCTGGAGAAGATGTAACATTACTGGATGATTTCCTCATATCTCCCTCACGATCAGTAGGTAAAATCACATCGATCAAATCATTCTCCTCTGGCAGGGTTTGGACGCCAACCCCTTCATGCAACGGTTCAGAATTCTCAGGCTTGAAGGTAATAGATTTGGTTCCATCCATTGGCAATTCTCGAGCATTGTCCACAGCATCATTCGAACTTCCTTGAATCCTAGATCCCAGCGAGGCACGTTTCTTCTTTGCCATGGTCAAGACTCCCTCAACCCTACGAGAGAGGATAGAGCACCCACTTGCTTGTCGGGATGATTTTATTCTCCCTCTTTCTTAGGCCTGCATATCACTATTTTTAATATATTATTAATTTCCTTATAGGTTTTTAAAATATAGCATTATACATGAGGATGATGACCATAAGTATGGAATCTTATTCCCTCAAGTAATATCTTATGGAGGCTTAAGTCTACAGGTGGAACATATCATCTAAACGATGAGGGTGGCTCGGCATCAAATTATTTTTCCACTTATCTTTTAATTCACAGTAGGCTTTTGTCATTTTGCATCCATAAAAATGGTTGGCATATTGATTTAACTCCTTAAGAGGAAGATGACATAACATTCCACAGAAGTATATTGATAGGTAATTAATTGATTTTGAAATTTAATAAATTTATAACATAAGTTATTATACTATATAATTAATATGTCTCTATTCATCAATTAGATCATTTAAGAAGTATGTAGAGAAGAAAAAAAAAAGGAAAAAAAGTATTATATAGATGGGTGAACATAAAGATGTGTTAGTAATATTGTTTCTATATTTTAATGTTTGTTTAGTATTGTTATAACAAATTAATATATGTGTTTCACTTAATATAATGTTCAAAACAATGAGATAATGACAATTATGGCTATTTTTTCATGCAATATATGAAAGATGTAATTGCAAAATAATGGAGTGGAGATTCAGATGTGTGTGTGTGTGTATTGTTACTTGAATAAAATACTTGTAACCATGGAAATTTTGATTTTTTTGCCCTTATATAAACAAAATGAGGTTAAATTTTTAGATAGCCACATTAATGAGATCAAACAAAAGGTGCTAGATTTTGTCTTTGAAATAGCTAGCTAAGGACTTCAATTATAGGTAGCCACATTAATGTAGATCTTTTGCTTCGAATACTTGATTTTTTTTTTCCAGGATTGTAGGTAGTTAGGAAATTAGATACTTATGACCATTTATATTTGTATGTTAGTTTTTTATATATGATCAAGTATATTTGATTTTATTTTTATTAATGCATGAGTTTTTTTTAAAGTATGATCTTATATATATATATATATATATATATATATATATATATACTTAATTATTTTTTATAGATAAAGTTTAAGATGTATATATGCATGGGATACATAGTATTGATGTTTGTGTATCAATTTCATATATATATGCATATTTTCTATTCGCATCTGGCATAGGTGTTGTTCTATTTATAAAAAAGAAAAAAAGGTTATAGATGGTGATTATAAATTAAAAACATCAACTATACCTAAGCAAGATATATTTTTCAAAAGAATTTTTTAGAGTATAGATGATAATTATATATTAAAATCATGTACACACATTAGTGGTAACCTTTTAAAAAAAAAACTAAACAAATAGACATTAATTTTAATTAAAAATCGTCATCTATAGTTATGTTTAAAGGGTAGTTTTAAATTGAAATTTTCATCTATCTCTTCACACATTTTTGTTAAGCACCATTTATATTTTTGTTTCAGTATAGATGACTGTCTTTTGAATGGATTTCTATAGTATAGATAGTTGTAGCACACACAATTATTGGTTACCATCATTTATTTTTATTTTCCACAATCATCTATCACTTTGTTATATCGGTGCCTATAGTACTAGGTACCTAAGTTTGGATCCAATATACTTCAACACCAAGCCTTA
This sequence comes from Tamarix austromongolica, assembly GCA_039764185.1. NCBI lineage: Eukaryota > Viridiplantae > Streptophyta > Magnoliopsida > Caryophyllales > Tamaricaceae > Tamarix > Tamarix austromongolica. Next base: position 66,240,830 of record CM077813.1, on the reverse strand, counting down.
TCAAACTTCAACACTAGACCGGATCGGAGCTTGAACACCTAATAGTAGAAATGAATATTCAACATCCAACTGCAACGACATAGCTTTAACATGAGAAAGTTAGAGGTGGGGCAGTGAAGGTCAAAATATGATAGAATCTCTAACCTTCAATAGGAACCAACTACATATGGAGTTATATGTCACTAGTGTGCTAAGACAAGAGATGACAGAATGTATCAAAATTGAAGGGAAAGGGGGTTTAAACTTTATAATGTTGTCAAATGTGTTAATAGATTAAGGTATAGAGTGCCCATTAGAAATTGGTTTTTTGGCTAATAAATTTTCTTAAAATGACATTTTTTATCTTTCAACATTTCCCCATGGTTTCAGCATTTAATAGGCATTTTCCTATTCTCAAAACATCCAAGGGATACAAAACGACCCTATTTGAAAGTTCTTATGCTTCCATGGCATGTGGTCTCAAAATCTCTTACACTCTTGGTGATCCTTCCTTAAGGATTTCTCATGCTACTTGTAGCCTCATCCTGATAACATGGTCCCAACACCCTATTATCTAGTGCTTAGTATTAGGGTGAGGGACTTATCTTCTACACATTTGGTCGGTAGAGGGATTGTTCCTATTAGACAAAATTTTGCACTCTTTTTTCTTCTAAAAAGTTTTCATCAATAACCCAATCTCTACAAATGACAAATGATTTATCTTTGAATTCTTTTTATTTTTTTCCTTCTTTAGATAGGCCTTAATTGCAACATGATTCTACTTACAAAAATTGAACTCATTCTGTATAATCTCCCTAGCCTTGTTACAAAATTATTCTTGGCATATTCCATGTTAGCAATCAATTTCTACTTTAGATTATTAATTTGTGATGAAACATCCACACCTTTCTACCCACTTTATCATCTCAGGCTCTATGTAAGTTGTTGTGAAAATGGTCCCAATCAAGATGTCAATTTTTGTGAATTATAGGGTGGCCTTCCCACTTGTACTTATTAATCCTCTAAGTCTAATGAATTTCTTCCTATTCATCAATAGTTTTTGAATACCTAATAAATTTGATGAAGTGATTATGTGTCATCACAATATGAAACTTCATGAAACCCTTCTGGATTACAACTGTAATAATGCTCATAAGAGTTGAATATATTGGAGTAGAATATTACATGCGCAAAGATAGTGCACCCGTTTTGTGTCTATCCATATTTTCTTATTTTGGTGTAGATTCACATTCTTCCAATGACATCTAATCAATGGTTGGAGGCACATGTTATTTTCTTATTATAATTTATATTAAAATTTTAACTCCTCATAAAGTAATCAAGTGATTAGGGTTTATGTGCATGAGAATTGATTGCTAGTGCATGAAATTGTGATATTTTATTTATATCAATCATGATTCATGCCATTAGTTATATTTTACATTTGGTATCAGAGTAGAAATGTCTCTATCTTGATTGAATTATGTGTATGTCAAAGTTTTCCTAAGTTATGATGGATGAAAATTTTGGGAAATCCCAAATATTTCCTTTTTTGTACGTGAACACAAGCGCTTTTATTGACACAAGTTGATTATGTAGGAAAAACATTAACTGTATTTATTAACATGAGAGGGCTTGATGTTGGCCTTAAGGAAGCACCGATGGTGTCACCGTATTTAGCCTTTGATTAGAACAGTCCTCAACTTTTATCTTTTTTGTAGCAATTATATATGAGAAAAAAGAAAAAAAACATTTTCTATCAAGTTGAGGGAGCAATACAATCAATATATGCCTTTTGGAGAATATATTTGCCCACAATGTTTAAACCATCTTAATGATGTGGTTCTTTTCCTCCTCAAAATGTGTGAAAGTCTTATTTATTTATTTATTTATTTTTAAACCTTAAAAATATAAAAAAAAACTAAAAAAATGTATTACCTTATTCAGTACGTAGTTAACTAATTATATTTTTCATGGGTGCTTGTCATTCCTACTAGTAGATGAGCCTGATACTTTTGTACAAGTTAGTGAGGATCCATTAGATGACTTTGTCACTTATGATGCTCTATGTGTAGAAGAGTGATTCTTATGTATTAGGGTTAGGTGTTGAGTCCTATTTTTTGATGAATAGCTTTTACCTAAATACCACTTGGACTCTTAGTTCCATGAGATCCCTTTTATGTATTTTGATATTATACTTAGATCTAATCTCCAAAATTGTATTTAAGTATATGAAGGTTATATTTTTTTCTATTTATCTTGTTTTATGTTCTAATTATTTTGCCTTATAACTGATGTAAGAATGATATACTAAGCAATAATTATGTCGATTTTAACGGTGACACCCAAATATTTTGATATTTTGCTTCTACTAAAATAAAATTTTTATGTAGTAAATAATAGGTTGTTACATTAATAATATTTAGTTTCTTAATTATGGGATGGACTCTAAAATCATCCTCATTCCATAAGCATTTGAGAATTCAAGTGAGGTAGTGAGCCATGAGAATAAACAGATAAGGTGGAAAACGGTTACTCTGATAAAGTCCCCATTTCCCCTTAAATGATGGGGTAAGATCACCATTAAGGAGAAGATAGAAATAAATAGTAGTTACACAAGTAAAAATACATTTAACCACTTGGAAAATAAAAGCATATGAACAAACGACTTGTTGTAGGAAAGCCCAACTTATTGAATTATATGCTTTCTTGATATCATAATTCATCATACACCTTGGTGAAATATGTTTTTGTGTATATTTGCATACCAAATTAGCTAAAAGGAGAATATTGTCACCTATATTCCTCCCTTTTACAAAACCTAATTTTGCTTGATCAATGATGAATGGGATGAGACTTTTGTAATCTAGTATCCTTGATATGATATTATAAAGTACCTACAACAAGAAATACATTAACACTCACCCACCTTGTTATCATTATCTTTTCTAGGGATGAGGGTTAAGGTGGTAACATTTATCTATTGCGGGAGATAAATAGTTGTGAAGATATCCTTAATCTCATATGCAACTTCATCACTAATGATACACCAAGCCTTTATGAAAAATAAGGTTGAAAAGCCATCCACAATGATGGGGATTGTTATAACTTATGTTGAAAACAATGTTCTTAACCTCATGATGTGAAATAGGAGCCAAGAGGAAATGCATATTAAAAAATTGAAGCATATGCCATGCCACTATATTTGGAGCAAATTTTCAACTCACATGGACACAAAAAAAGCAAGAGATTACCATAAAACTCTAGGAAATCTACCTTGAATTGTAATTCCTTGGTGATGATATTTCCATCTTCTAGCTTCAAGTGAGTCATTGCATTCCTATTTTGGTTTACCTTCAAGGGAGAAAAATAAATAGCTATGGTTTTAATCTCTCGCCTTAATCTAATGTATCTTAGCTTTATATTTAAAAAAAAAGGGATCGTCACAATGAGAAAATTTGATTATACTCCACTTCACAAGAATGTAAATGTGTCCTTTAAGTTTGTATTAGTAACTTCTTTAAGCAATGCTCTTTGGGTAACATACATGGTCTCTTTAGCATTCTCCAATCTATATCCAACTTATTCAAGTCGTTAAGAGCATATTTCAAGTTTTTTAATTTTCAATAAATATTGAGAAAGAGGTTAACTATAGGATAACAATTCCATTAACTTTGCACAATACTTAGAAAATTAGTACATTCAACCAAGAATTTTTAAAAAAAAATAACTTCCTTCTTGAAATAATCATCCCATTTTGCACAATAATTAGGTTATGGTCATAGATAGATGGATAAACTAATTTCATGCAATATTGTGTGAAAATTTTTAACCATATAACATAAACTAAGGCTACATCAAAGTTTAAACAATAGTATACTCTCCTTGTCTTTTGTTAAACTAGGTTAGATGGCATCCATATCCTTTGATGCCAACAAAATCCATTTTCTAGATGCATTGGGTAAAATCCTTAACATCTTGTATTAATGAGGCATCACCTCCTACTTTCTCCACCATACACATGAAAATATTAAAATCGCCTCAAAAATCTTGTGGTAAATTAGAAGAAACTCCTCCTTTTATCTAGGTCCTGAGTGGTCTCCTATAAACAATCATATTAAGCGTGTAGACAAAAGTAGCTAAAATTTTCCAATCACCATTGACTACCCTCACTTCACACATTATACATTGATCACATGCTTTGAGTTGGGAAACATTCCATACCATAAAATCCCACGAAACCCATATATAACCATTTTGATGATCATGATAGTTATTAATACATCTCAAGTTTCTTACTATATTATTATTTTAAAAAAAGATCAAATTTCCCCATTTGCCATCTAATCTCTACTAATATTAATAAAGAACATTTACTATGTTTCATCTATTCTCTTATTTCTATTTATTTACATGGATAATTCATTTCCCTAACATTTCAACAGGCTAACATTAGACACTCAGATCATATGGTACATGGCTTGTCAAGATTAGTTCTTAACCCAAGATTTATTCCATAATACCCTAAAGTACCTTAAATTTGCTCATGTTAACCACCTTATCTTTTCAATTCCCTAATATCAGTGCATAATTATTCTACTAGGGTGGTAACTCCCTCACATGGCATCCTCTTTTTGAGTAAGAGAGTTTAAGATATTCGAGGCTCCAATAAACCTAGTATTTAGTGAGGAAAATTTCTCGTCAATCTTGTTGATCTTGAAAATCTATACTAGCACCCCCATTTACGGGTCCTAGATCATGAGTAAGGGCCTTATCTTGAGGATAATTACGACAATACCTCACCAAAATCCACTCCTGATGTTTTGGGGAGACTTTGCCATGTGATTTCACTTGCATTTTTGGGTAAGTGAGTTTGTCATGGGTGGGAATTACACATACATAACATCACATGGGTTACTAATCATACTCCACTCACTAGACAGACATAAGACCATCAAGATCCTTAATGTTCATATATTCACACAATGATATTTTTGTATCCACCTCAACAAGAACCCTAGAGTATATAATCCTATCTTTACTCAGAGTGAGAGCCTCTATGCATATTAGTATTCCCACTAAAGTCACTATCATGATAATTGATTTAGGGTACATGTGCACCAAATGTAGTTGAGGAAGCTTCATCCAAATAAGAACTTACTGATGTACCTCCTTATTTAGTTTCATATTATAGTGCCAGCTTTTCAGAACCAATGGATGATTATAGTAAGTCCAGTATTCATTAAGTATAAATGCAGAGTTTTTCGTTGATGAAAATTTGAAAACAAAGAATCCATCAACATTGTAAATAACATTTGATTGTTCTCCATGATTCCAATGGGTTTGAACAAACCCAATCCTCTTATTGAAAGAGGGAGAATCAACGTAAACATAGCCAAGTAAGGAATGTTTCCATTCTTTCAATTCCTTATCAATCTCTTCTTTCTCAAGTATTATGACCACCTTTACTTCTTCAATGTAGGGAAACATGGTTTATTTCCAAACACTAATCTAAAATCCTGTTAAAGGATACATGATTCTTCCATGTGTAAAAGGGTTTTTCATTGGTATGCAAATCTTTATCTTTCAAATGCATGGGCCTATAAGTTACTACCTAATTCAACGAAGGAGATCCAACCAAATTTGATTCAAATTACATGAAAATTTTGATATTCGTAGCATGTTTATTTTGCTCATTAGGGATTTTTGATAACCCAAGAATTTTGATTATGGTCTCTTCTAAGGCAGCATTATCCCCCAAATCCTTGTTAATTGAATTATGTGCAAAAGAGTACTCATTTACTTAATTCATTGTCCTCCTTGATCCCAAAATCTTGCAACTAAAAGTGTTCCTATTTTATAGTGCTATGGAGAAACAATGTGGAAACCCTAGGTGCATACTAAAAACGTTTAGTTTGGGAAACCTTCACTAATCACAATATTCTTTCATTAAATATGTCCATTATTTTTCTAATGTATTTTTTTCTTTTTAGGTAATTTAAAATATGAACCATTTAATTTCCTTAAATAACATTCTCATTTTCCATATGGTAACAACTTCTCACCTCCGATGTATTTATTAAATTTTCATTTTCCACATTAACATCGTTTACTTTGGTTAAAAAAAGGTTAATAGCCATACTATAAGCTGTAAAAATGTTACTCCCCCTATCTTATAATATAAGAGATACTCCCTCTATTTCATAATAGAGATCTTATATGTGCATTTAGTTTGGGAAAACAAAGGTTTTTTTTTTTTAAAAAAAAATCAGTTTCTAAAAAATTTAAAAAACATTTTCATCACCAATGTTTTTTATATTTCTAATTGAAAAACCATATAACACAACTTTCCTACATTGTGATAAGAACGGAAAAAAACCTAGATGATGCTTTTTGAGTTTTTCATACAAATGAATGTCCTTATTTTATACACGTTTTTAATTAAAAATTTATTATTAATAATAAGTTTAAGGCACATATTTAATTTATCATAATAAAATGCTAATGATTTATTTAATTTATTAATATTTATCAATACTAACGATACTATTATTGTTGTTATTAACATATAATTATTAATATTATTAAAACATTATTATCTTTATTATCAACATTAATATTATTAATATTATTATTAACATTAATATTTAAAATAATATTATTAATGATATTAATTAATATTTATAATTATTAAATAATTATATGATAATTATTAATATAAAAATTACTAAAAATATTATTATTAAGAATATTGCTACTAATTTTAATAGTATTATTTTTCATAGCATTAGTAATAATAATAACGATAATTTTAATATTATGATTACTTTTATTAATATTAATAATAACAATACTCTATTTTTATTATATTATTTTGATAAAATATAGCATTATTATTAATAATAATAATATCAAAACTAATTATAATATTATTATTACATATCAATATTATATTTACTCTGATAAACAATATATTATTATGGCAATACAAAATAATAACATTATAATATTTTTCATGATAATAATATTTATTAATGACATTTTTATCATCATTATTATTATAACTGATATGATTATAATTATATTAATTAATCTTATTATTATCATTCTTAGGGTTGATGAAAATAATAATAATTTTATTATTATTCTTATGAATTTTAATATTTATATATTTGTTTTCATGATAGTTATAAATATTAATGTTTTTATTATTATCATCATTGTTAATACTAATAATCAATTATTATTATTATTATTATTATTATTATTATTATTATCATTATTAAATTTGATAATATTATTTTGAATAATGTTGGTAGTAATTAATATTATTATTTTCATCGTCTTCATCCAATCTAGTGAAAAATGAGCATGTTTTCAACTTTTTAAAAATTAAAAGTTAGATTTATAATATAGATAAATAAAAATGTTTTTTCCTAGTTTTCTATGGAAAATAGTTTTATGAATTTTCACAGAAAATTAGAGATTGATATGTTTCATGATATAAAACATCTTCCAATTTCCAAAAAAAATGCTATATTTACTAATTTATCATTTCACATTTTATTAAGGGATGTTATAATAATAAAATTATGGAAAGTTCCATTTGTGTACATTTCAGTCGATTTGTGTATAATTTATTATAAAATTTAAAACTTCTTCATTTATGTAGTAAGAAAAAAAATATATGCTCTTTATTATGACATAAAGGAAATGTTTATAATTTTATTTAATAATATAAGAATTTTTATAAAATAATTTATCACTGATCAAATGCATTATTTTAATTTTAGCATTAGTTTATTCTCTTAGCAAATAAATTAGTAAGGGATATAAAATTTAATGTGAGGATATATTAGTAATAGTAGATGTCTTTTTTGGTATAATTTAATGTTTCATAAGATACGCATAAAAACCTACAATATCTTCTATTATAAAAGAATAGAGGGATTAATTATAATATAATCATTCATAATGTTTCTAATTTAGTTAAGTGGCACCAATTTGATCTAAATGTCCTTAACGATATCCCAACATGTACGAGGATACCCCCAAGCTATTAAAAACTCAAAGGATTTATTTTGATAAAACATTTAACAAATTGGATTAATCTTTCTTAATTAATCACACGTAACACAATCTACATACATTTATAAAAATGTTTTCACCTAAAATGTGAATAACAGTAGGAATTATCAATGAAATATTTATAGGAGGAGGAAATAGATTAGTGGGACAATCCAACTGATCACAATACAATCTTGGTGTCCTATACTCCACAAACATGATCTATTTTGGAGATTTCGACACCTTTGATCTCAATATTCCACTTCGGTATTTTAGAGAGACGATTCTCTTAATTAATATACTCAAAGCCCATGGCATCAATAGTTTTGATATCTTTATTATTGGTTATTTAATGTATATTATGTATTAAATGTATTCTTAAAATATTAAAATCACTTGTGTTGAATCCTTTGATACTTTAAAATCTTATAAATATAAGGTGGAAAAGGGTCACTCTAACAGATTCCCCATTACCCTATAAATGATGGGGTAAAATCACCATTAAGGAGAAGAGAGAAAGAAATAGTAGTTACACAAGTAAACATACATTTAACTACTTAGAGAAGAAAACCATAAGCATAAAGGACTAATTGTAGGAAATCCCAACTTAATGAATACTATGCTTTCTTTATAGCAAGATTCATCATACACCTTGGTGAAATATGTTTTTATGTATAATTGTGAATCAACACAGCTATAAGGAGAATAGTATCACCGATGTGCCTTCCTTTTACAAAACGTAATTGTGGTTGGTCAATGACGAATGCCATGAGACTCTGTAATCTAGTGATGAAAATCCTTGAGATGATCTTATAAAGTACCCCCACACAAGAAATAGGTTAACACTTACCCACCTTGTTGCCAATATATTTTTTAGGGATGAGGTTCAAGGAGGAAAAATTTAACTGTTGTGGGAGATAAGTAGTTGAAAATAAATCCTTAATCGCATAAAAAATTTTATCACCAATGATATGCCAAGCCTTTTTGAAAAATAAAGTTGAAAATCCATATATAGTGCTAGAGGGACCTTGTTATCACCTATGTTGAAAGCAACATTTTCAACCTCATAAATGTGAAATATGAACCAATTGGGAATGTAAATGAAAAAGATGTAGCATAGGCCTCTATGTCATTATATTTGGAGCAAATTTTCCACTAACATGGCCACAATAACCCAAGAGCTTACCACAAATCTCTAGGAAAGCTATATTGATTTGTGATGTCTCGGTGATGATATTTCCATCTTCTAGCTCTAGGTGAGTCACTGCATTCCTATTTTTGTTTCCCTTCAAGTGTGCAAAGAAATATTTGTGGTTTAAATCTCTCATATTAAGACAATATATCTTGGCTTTATACTTCAAAAATATCTCATCACAATGAGCAAAATGATTATTCTCCACTTCACAAGCATGTAAATTGCCCTTTAAGTTTATATTAGTACTGCCATTACGCAATGCTTTTTGGGAAGTATACACGGTCTCTTTAGCATTCTCCAATCTATGTCAAACTTATTCAAGTCCTTAAGAGCATATTTCAAGTTTTTTTTTAATTTTCAACAAATAATGAGCAAGACGTTATCTATATGACAACAATGACATTAGCTTTGTAATATACTCTAAAAATTAGGACATTCAACCAAGAAGTTGTTAAAACAAAATGACTTCCTTCTTAAAACAATCATCCTTATTTGCATAATAATTAAATTATGGTCATAGATAGATGAATCATGGAATCCTATGAAAGATTGTGTGGAAATTTTGAGTTATGAAACATAAATTAAGGCTACATCAAGGTTCAAACTACAACATACTCTCCTTCCCTTTTGTTAAACGAGGTCATAAGGTATCCATATCCTTAGATGTCAACCAAATCCATTTTCTAGACAAATATGGTAAAATCCTTTGGCATCTTATATTTATGGGGCATCTCCTCCTACTTTATCCTCCATATGCATGAAAATATTAAAATCACCTCATAAAACTTGTGGTAAATTAGAAGCAAATCCTCCTTTTAGTTAGGTCTAGAGTGGTCTTCTATCAACACTTATAATAAGCGTATAGACAAAAGTAGCTAAAAATTGGCAATCACCATTCAAATCCTTCACTTCACACAATATACATTAGTCACATGCTCTAAGTTAGGAAACATTCCACAGCACAAGATCCCACAAAAACCATATATGATCTTTTTGATGATCATGATAGTTATTAAACATCTCTAGTTTCTCACTATATTATTCTTTAAAAAATCAAATTTCCTCAATTTCCCTCTAATCTCCACTAATATTAATAAAGAACATAGACTATATTTGATCCATTCTCTTATTTCTATTTATTTGTATGGATACTTTATTCCTTTAACATTCCTAAAAGCTAATATGGGGTACATAAATCATATGGTACATGGCCTATCAAGCTTAGTTCTTAACACAGGATTTCTTACACAATATCCTAAAGTACCTTAAATTATATCCCATTAACCACATTGTATTTTTGAGTCCCTAATCTCAGTGCATAACTATCTTGTTGGGGAGGTAACTTCCTCACATTGTATTATGTTTTTTATTTTTCTAATTGAAAAAACCATATAACACGGTTTTCCAACTTTGTGATAAAAACAGGAAACAACCTAGATGATGCTCTCTAAGTTTTCATATAAATTTAGGTCCTTATATTTATCATTAACATTAATATTATTAATATTATTATTAATATTAACAATTTAAATAATAATAATAATAGTATATTTAATAATAATGTTGATATTGATTAATATTAATATTTATAATATAATTGCATGCTAATTATTAATAGAAGCATTACTAATAACACTATTATTAATATTAATTATTAATTAGTAATAATATTACTACTAATGTTACTAATATTATTTTTAGTAGTATTAGTAGTAATAATAACGATAATTTTAATATTACTGTTACTTTTATTAATATTAATAATAAAATGTTATGTTTTGATAATATTATTTTTGAAAAATAAAAAATATTATTAATAATATTATTATAAAAAATAATCATTATAATATTATTACACATCAATATTATTTTTACTTTTATAAATAATATATTATTACTACTATATATAACAATAATATTATAATATTTTTTCATAATAATTTTATTATTTATTATTAATACTAATAATGAAATGATATTATTATTATTAATAATCTTATTATTATCATTCTTAGTGGCGATAATAATAATAATAGTAATAATAATTTTATTATTATTATTATTATTATGACTTTCAATATTTATATGATTTTTATCATGATTATTATTGTTATTACTATCATCATTGTTAATATTAATAATAAAAAAATTATTATGATGATTATCATTAAATTTAATAATATTATTTTGAATAATGTCGGTAGTGATTATTATTATTATTATTATTATTATTATTATTATTATTATTATTATTTTCATCATCCAATCTAATAAAAAATGAACATGTTTTTAATTTTTTAAAATTAAAAGTTAGTTTTATAATATGGATAAATAAACATCTTTTTTCTAGTTTTCTATGGAAAGTAGCTGTCTTAATTTTCATAGAAAATTAGAGATTGATATGTTTCATAATATAATACATCTTCCAATTTCCAACAAAAGTATTGTTATATTTACTAATTTACCCTTTCACATCTTATTAATGAATCTTATAATAATAAAATTATGAAAAGTTTCATTGTGTGCAATTTAGTCAATTTGTATATAATTTATTCTAAACTTTAATACTTATTTATATATGTGCTAAAAAGACTATATACTCTCTATTGTGACGTGAAGGAAGTATTATGTTTTTAATTTTATTTAATAAGACAAGAATTTTTGTGAAAAGGAAAATATCACAGATCAAATGCTTTATTTTTAATTTTAACATTAGGTTATTCTCTTAGTAAATTAATTAGCAAGGGATATTAAATTTAATATGAGGATATATTAGTAATAGTATATGTCTTTTTTGGTAGAATTTAATGTTTTATAAGATAAGCATAAAACCCTATAACATATTCTATTATAAAAATGCACAAGGATTAATTATAATATAATATTTCACATTGTTTTTTATTTAGTTAAGTGGTACTAATCTGGCCTAAGCATCCTTAATGATATCCTAATATGTACGATGATACCCCATGCTTTCAAAAACTTAGAGGATTTATTTTGAAAATTAATTCAACAAATCAGATTAATCTTGCTTAATTAATCACACATCACACAACTTGAGTACATTTATAAAAATATTTATACCTAAAAAGTGAATGAGAATCAAAATTAACGATGCAATACTTATAGAAAGAGGAAATATAATAGTGGAACAATCCAACTGTTCGGATATTTTAGAGTCATGATTATCTTAATTACTATACTTAAAGTCCATATAATCAATAGTCGTAATATCTTTATTATTAATTCTTTAATGTATATTATGTATTTAATATATTATTCAAATATTCAAATCACTTGTGTCATTTTAAAATCTTCTACATATCATACAATAAAAAATAATAATATACATATTATACAAATCATTATATATTTAAAAGTACTTGTATTTTACGGTAATAATAAAATTCGAATCGTACCAGTAGTAAAATAATATATATATTTTTTATGTTCCTTTAATTTGGCAATACTAATTATTAATAATATCGATTTTATTATAGGGCTATTGTGTAACTCTATGATTTTTACACAAGCTCGGGCAAAAATCATAATAGAAGTCATTCTTCCTTTGTAACCCCTCCGTCACTCGACTCACTTCCCCTTTCATGTAAATCGCCTTAAGATTCCACGTGTCGAAAGGTGTTGCTGCAGCGGGCTATACCTGCGTCGCAACAGTAGCAACTCCGGATCTAACAAAAAGCGCACCACATGTCAGCTTTTGCCTGAAAATTTTCAATCCCCAAACGAAATTGAGATGCTGTAACGTCTGCCGCGTGAGTGTGACGGGAGAAGACAGCCATGTAACATCATACACGTTGTGTTAGTGATAGATCACAAAATTTTGCTGAAAGTAGGCCGTTGCATGGAGATTTATTAACCAAAAATAAAATAAAAAAATACACAGAAAAACTAAATTAGGAAGCTAAAGCCTCTTATATATATATATAAGAGGCTTTTTATATATATATATTGTCAAACAAAAAGAATAAAAAAATATATATTTAAGATAAACACAAAAATTATATTCAACAAAACATCTCCCTCTCAAAATAGTGTCTGCATATCATAGATCACGTTATCATTTCTATAATTAAAATCTTCCTAACAATTCTTAATCTAAAATCTTGTCCTCATTTTGATTAACATTACAAAAAATGCAGTGTTCTATATTGTTCTCTCCATCCCTTCATTTGTCTTTCAAGCCAAACAATAGTATTATTTATGGTAGACCTCGGCATTATATTCAAATTTACTCTATACATTCCCATATCTTATACCAAATTTTTCTCCAAGCCAATTTTTCTTTGGTATTTAGTCTCTACTAAATAACAAATCATGTAATGAGTTCAATCCTAGGCGGGGCAATGACGACCCATATTTTGTTGTAATCCCTATTGCCCCTTCCATCTTTACCATTCATTTGATACAAAATCTCACAAAATAAACTAATCAAAAAAATTCCCTTATTGTCGTATGCCTATCTAATCAAATCTCTCATGTCTCTACATGGGAGGAATTCCTGTTCTTCCTCCCATATAAATAGTCTTTGATGCTACATTAGGTCTTAATGCCGCACTACACCAAACCAATATACTATATTCACAATTCTTTCCCCCTGCTAGTCTGACATTGAGAACGGTCTAATAAATAAATTTTTTAGGGTACATTTTTATCAAATGTCTTAGGTTAAATCTTTAGTACTATCTTCTCAAGTAATGTTTGATTAAAAAAAAACTTAATCATGTACCTCCCACATTAGAATAAATTAAGAGCACCTTTTTTATTAATTCACTCAAGTAACAATCTTAATTTTCAATTAAGATGGCTTATAGACTTAGAATCAAAAGAATTCTATCCTAATTCGTGTCTCTCCCCCTATGGGTTTTGTTATGAATAACATTTAAGAGGTATTCATATAGACTAAGAACTCAACTTAAAACCAACAAATTAGATAACCAACTAAGAGGACACCTAAGAAAAAGAAATAACAAACAAAATCGGCTAGTTAAGGTATTTAATTATCAATTAAAACTTAATTGATTACATTTTCCACTTATGGACCAATTAAACACACATAGGTAGCCTAATGACCGATTGATCTTATTACCTAAATGCCTTGATCGATCACACACCCTCGTTCTCTCCGTTGTCCACAACAAGAAATATTAATTTGGGTGACAAAAAAATTTCATCACAATTTTGTCACCATAAGCCTGTTGCCCTTGCTTAGGGTGAAGAAAAGAAAATTTTGTTGCCCTAAGTCTTTTTTTGTGCAACGAATATTTTTTGTCGCCGTAAAACTCTTTTGTGCGACAGATATGTTTTGTCGCCCTAAACCTCTTTTGTGCGACGCAGATGTTTTGTTGCCCTAAACCTCTTTTGTGCGACACATATGTTTTGTCGCCCTAAACCTCTTTTGTGCTACAAATATTTTTTGTTGCCTAGACCCACTTTTGTGCGGCGAAGATGTTTCATGTGGCCCTATTACTTGTTTTGCAACAAAATCAAATTCTAGTATTTCTTTCAAGTTATAAAAATATTTTGTAGCCCAAAGACCTGTATTATGTATTTATAATAATAGATCATGTTGTAATGCAATATCATTCATATAGAGACTCCACCATATTTCATTACCCTGTACAATCATATATCATTCAAACCATGCATCGATTACGATATCATTGTCCAAAAACAAATGTCATTTTAATTTCAAAGTATATGACACTGCAATATACAAATTGGCAAAGTCATGCCTAATGGGTACCACAAAAATCAATTATGCTATCTAGCTTGAATGACCACCAAAAAATGGATAATGTTATCTATAGTTCTGCATACTTAGCTTCATCAAGTATATTGCAGCGTCACAAAAAATGCTTCAAGTTAATCTGCAATTCATGAAATAAAAAAATATAAATTAAGATTATAAAGAGATATGCAATGGTATCTATTTATAATTTTCCAATTCCCTTAAATTAAAAAAAGTTGTAAGCCATATTATAAAAATGAATACAAGAACTAACTTACATTCATAAGTCCAAAAAAGCTCCTTGCCTCTAAAAGTCTTTGTCATTTTCTATGTCCAATTAGAACTCCCAGCTGTAAAAGAAAATAAATAATATAGTTAGAATACCTGATGCAAAAAGTCATCCATCTCAATTTCAAGACAATGAATATCACATATCTAACATTGGCACAAACTACAAATTTTGGTTCCATAATTTGTCCACACTTATAGTGCAGAGTTCTAACGTTCAAACCATTAAAAATGGGAAATTTTGAATGGATTAAATATACCTCATACTAATTTAGTGAGTTGTGAAGATTATTGTGTTCCTAGAAAGCCTGCAATTTGATCTCTCACAACTTGCATCATTTCAGCCTTCAACTTCTGCGTGGCCTCATCATCATCTGCTCTAAGTTTCCTTTCTCATTCCTTTGCTTCTTCTATTAACTTTCTCTCTCTTTCTTCAGCAATTTCCTTCATCTTTTCCATTTCGAGCCTTAAATTTTCCTTCCTTAAGGCATTTGAATGTTTAAGCTCCTCAATTTGTTGACGAAGGCTAGCCTCAATTTCATTATCTTTTTTGTTCCTTAAAGGCATAGGTCTAGCTCCTAGCCCTCTAATATAGACAGAACGATGCTCAAATGCCTGGGTATATGCTTCTTTCACACTAAGATTATCAACTCCATACAAATCCTTCTGCTTAGAATGAAGTTCAGTCAACTTTTGGTATTTTGCATATGCACCATCTTCCCATGTGCCATCTTTTTTCCTATAATAATATAAAATAAATAATAAAAAACCTTTACAAATTTGTATAAATTAACTTATATTTACATACTTATTCATATCTGACACACCTTTTGGTCTTTTACCATAATCTAATATAATCTGGTTCTTGCTTAGGCTCCTCAATCGACTCATCAGCATTTTCAACTATAATAGAAGGCTCTTTTAATGATTGATATTCCTACATATAATAAATCCATGTGTTTATTTAACTGAAAGAACAAGATATCAAGAGTCAAAGAATATAATCCTTTGCATTAACAATGATAGTTTATTCCATTGTAACACTTTTCATATACAAATATATAGAATTGGCCAACCTTTATATTTTTGATAGAACAATAGTAGTAGCAACAAAAATATAACAAAAATTGAAAAAATTTCATTAATATACTTACAATTTCATGAAGATAGCGTGTTGTTGACTTTCCTTCATTCCTAGGAATTTCAGTTTGTCTTGATTTATTTCTACGATTCACTTCACTAATATGCTATATGTGAAAAAAATGATAATTAATGATTTCATAACTCTTTTGCATCTCATTAGCCAATGCATATCCATCAAATAAACTAAATTTTTAAATTATAGTGGAAATATTGTCATCGGAAACTTTAAAAAAATTAAATAGTAGAACCTTTTGCTTAGACGAACCCCAAAAATCCACCACTAACCACCTCCATACAGTAGCATTTATGGTTTGAGGTCAGTTTGCAATAGCTTGTGATGTTGAAAATCCATTAAAATATCTCTCTTTTAGCCTGAAACGCCATTGTCTATACAAAATTTGACATTGCATAGATAATGCTTTGTCAACATGACTACCCTTTGGAAGTCTCCACTCAGCCTAAACCATATATAAATATCAAAGTAATCAATTGGTTACGAAAAAAATGAAATGTGTAACTGATATGCAAAACTAAAACATTAGCTTTAAATTTTACCTTTATCTTATTGAAAAGTCTTTCTTTCGCGGTAGGATCCATATGTTTCCAATTTCTACACATAATTCAATATTCCAAAAAAAAATAATACAATTGATGAGAAAGTTTTGTCAAAAATAGACATGTGAAAATAGAATTAGAATAATAAAAATTAGGTTTACCGTGAATCAAGAGGACAATAATTTTTTACCCACACTCCCAACTCTGTGATGAACTGGTTTGCATCAGTGCCTATAGTTCTATTCATTTCTTCGGTGATTTTAGCATATGGCTTTGTAGTGTGGTCATTTAACCGTGAATTAAAATATTTTTTTCCACGAGTCGACCCCCGCTTTGGCCCTACATCACACAAGTATATTGTTTCAACAAATAATGATGAATGTCTACAAGAAATATATAATTAAAAAATATATTACAGAAAAATAGGCATTCTTAACACAAACCTGTCCTTTGTGATTGTTGCAACCGACAACGTTCCCTATATTTCATATGATTGGCTAAGTTGTCAGATCGCTCATCATGACCATCCGGTGAAGTCTCCTAATTTATATGCACCATAGCTTGTGGTGATGAAAGATTAGATGCCATTAACCTGTAAAATCCAACAACAATAAAATAAATTGATTGACATGCTAATTAAATAAATTAAGATACAATAGTTATATCATTTGGAAATTTATCACCATCACCTTCGAATTTGAAGGAAAACTAAAATAATATCATGCAATATCTTCATCTGATTCTAAATTTAAATAGTAATTAACTTCACCATTTTTATCTTCGAGGCCCTCCTCCTTCATTTCTTTTTCCTCCTCCTCCTCCTCTTCCTCCTCATTATTCATAGCCCTTTCAACGTCACAAATATCAACTAAATCAGGTTCAATATCATCACGTACCAAAGGAATTTCATCCCAATTTAAATCTTGCATATCAGAAATCGTAGTAGTCATCTCATTCTCCCAATTTGTATTTGAAGGTTCACTATCATCATCAATGTCCTCAATAATAGGAAAATCAAAATGATTTCGAGGACTTGTTTTAACAACTATCCTCCATTGAGGTTCTTTATGGGCCTTTACATAAAAAAACTTACCCTACTTGAGAGGCTAGCGCAAAAGGTTCATTATATCTTAACCTACTATTAACATTAACAAGGGTAATTCTATATTTATCATCTCTCTTTACCCCCATCCTCTTATCCCATAGATTGAACCATTCAAATCTAAAAATAATGGTGGTAGGACTACCATAATTTTTGATAGGGTCGTATTCCAACACAATCACCTCTTCTAGTAACCCGTAAAAATCCACACATCCACTATCATCATCTCCTTTTACCATTACTCCACTGTTTTGTGTCTTCCTTCTTCTTTGGCGCTTTCTTGTATGAAATCTAAAACCATTCACAACATATCCCTCATATGTAAGCACATTCCTCATTGGACCTCGAGCTAGACATAATAGTTCATCTGTAATCCTTTCATCCCCAGCATCTCTCAATTCTGTTATCTATATTGCATAAAAATTAAAAGAAATAACGTAAGACATAGGTTATTACTATAATAGATCTATTATTTAAGTTATATATATTATTAGTTCACTTACTCTTTTTTCAAACCATTTAACAAAAGCAACAACTTGTCCTTCATTGGCATTCAAATACTCCCTATCATAAAGAACAATCATTAATCTTTGTAGCCCTATTTACATATTCAATATTCTATATAAATTAAAATAATCTCACTTACTCATAAAATAGTTGAACTTCTTCACAATTTCTTAGAATGTACAATTGCGCTTGCTCCCAATATTTAAAGCTTAATTCTTTAAGTGTAGCCTTCCCTAATGGCTTACCATACTTACAGAAAGTAGATAAGCTATAGGGAAGTGGATGATTTTCATTATCATTCCTCTCTTCACGATTGAATTGTGTCTCTATTTTACTCAAATACCGTGAGCAAAATGTAAGGCATTCATCTGCAATCTCACTTTCTGCAATCGATCCTTCTAGACATGCTTTGTTGCCTACAAATGATTTATAAGTACGCATTTCCCTACAATAAGAAAAAAGTCATAATTTTACGTTTACATTAAAAAATATATTATGTTAAAATATTACAACTTTACATTACCTTTCAAAGCACCGCATCAAATGATAAGCCACAAGTCCTGCAAGCTTTGCTTCACTGGCTAAGTGCACAGTTAGATGCACCATCACATCAAAAAAAGAAGGAACAAATACCCGTTCCAATTTGCAAAGGGTGATGGCTATATCTCTTTCCATTTGCTCCAACATATCAATCTTTAACATCTTTGAACATAGTTGCTTCAAATATCTATTCAACTCTACCAAAGGTTGAAGCACCTTATCATCTAACACACCTCGAAAAGCTGGTAGAAGTAAATCTTGCATAAACACGTGACATTCATGACTCTTCATCCCAGAAATCTTACCATCCTCCAAGTTTACACATCTTGAGATATTGGATGAATAGCCATCTGAAATTTACAAATTTGCTAGTAGGGCAGGGACCTCCCTCCTCTCAAATAATGTTAAACTGTAAGATGCCTTCGGAATATGAAAATTTTCCCCCACTAACTTAGGACGTAAATGTGGATGCATCTTCATCTTCATCTTCTCAAGGTCCAATCTAGCATTCAAAGTATCTTTATTTTTTCCGGGTATCTCCAACAATGTGCCGAAGATATTGTCACAAATGTTCTTCTCCCCACGTATCACATCTAGATTATGCCGAATTAACAAATGCTTCCAATACAGGAGTTCAAAAAAAATAATCTTTTTCTTCCATTGATGTACCAAGTATCGCTCAGATCTCTTTCGCTTAAAAGATTTACTTTTTCCAAATGTGCATTTATAACTCCACTCAATTCCTCCAAAATATCATGTCCAGAAAGTGATTCTGGTTGGGTCCTCTTTTAGTGTGTCCAACACCGAAGTCTTTCCTATTTAATCGCCATTTATGGTCTAGTTCCAAGAATCTCCTATGTCCCAAATAGCAGTGCTTACGAGAGTGCTTTAATCTTTGAGACCAAGTATCTTTATGGAAATTAGGACAAGCAAGGGTCCCTTTTGTGCTCCATCCGGATAAATTAGCGTATGCTGGAAAATCACTAATTGTCCATATTAAAACAACATGCATATTAAACACCTCACCAGTATGTGCATCAAATGTCCTAACCCCATTCTCCCACAATTCCTTCAATTCTTCTATTAGTGGTTGCAAAAATAAATCTATATCATTGCCTAGTGATTTTGGATCAGGAATTAACAAAGATAACATGAAGTAAGCACTTTTCATGCACATCCAAGGAGGTAAATTGTATGGGACAAGAATAACAGGCCATATGCTATACTTAGAACTTAAGTGTGCTCCAGAGTTGAACCCATCACTCGCAAGTGCCAACCTAACACTCCATGGATCAGCAGAGAAAGTGGGAAATAATTCATCTAGAAACTTCCAAGCTCTTGAATCTGCAGGATGCCTCATAATTCCATCGTCTGGACGATGCTGTTTGTGCTAATGCATATGTTCTGCTAATTTAGAGCACCTATACCTCCTTTGAAGCCTAGGGATTAAAGGAAAATGGCGTAAGACTAGTTGAGGCACCTTATTTCTCATATGCAACCCATCACCATCACTGCTACTTCCATCATCTTGATTGTTGTCCTTCCATCTAGAGCATCCACAAACTGGACAACTATTGTATTGAGAATATTCTTTCCAAAATAATATGCAATGATTAATGCAAGTATCAATTTTTACATAATTCAACCCAAGTTCCTTAGTGTATTTCCTTGCTTCATACGATGTCTTAGGAAGTCCTTTATCAAAGTTAAAGGCTCTATGCAAAACTTGAAGTAGCATATCAAAAGATTTATTACTCCATTTATTACTCACTTTGATGTGGAGTAAGTTAACCAAAAATTCTAATTTTGAGAACGTCTTACAACCTGCATATAACTCTGTCTCAACATCTTTCATCAACTTAAAAAACTTCTCTAAACCAACACCATTTTCCTCAAGAGACTGACACCCTACTTCTGGTTCACTATTATCAATACCCATGAAAAATTAAACGTTTGTCACATCTTGTACCAATGGACCCATATTATCAAGATCTGCCTCACCATCCGCATTAACTCTAGTCTCTTCATCATAAGTATTATGAATACTAATATTATCACCCCTGATACTGCTACCATCACTTTCTCCATGAAAAATCCGTGGATTAAAATCATTCTTGATGCCATACATCATCAAATGAATCCACATAGTACGTCGATTTTGGGCTAACATAAAATTACAATTCAAGAAAGGACATTTTAGCAAAATTTCCTCTTCCTTTCCACCAAAAAAAAATTCTAAAAATTCATTAACACCTTCAATATACTCTAGCTTTCTCCTATCATTTATTCCCTTATGGTTCATCCAACTTCGATCCCCATGCATTTTTGAAACAATGACTATACATGCAAAAGCAAATAGGAAAACATATATTAGGAAATGTTCATCGGTCAAATATAATCAATGACTATCTTCTATTTTTCTTATTAATTAAGATGATTTATGTGTTAATTATTAGTTATCATATATATGAAAAGCAAGCATTTGAATATATCTAAAGGAATGTTTCTATCTTAAAAGTTGATGCTTAATTGTTTATATTGCTTAACTATATAAGATAACATAAGTTTAATGTATAGACTCATATAATATTTTCTAAGAGATGATTTACAATGCTCAGACAACAACATGATTGATCATTTATAATCAAACTTCAAGTTAAAGTGTATTTAAATTGTATATTTCACATAAGAGTATTTGTAAAAGTTAATTAATAGACTACAATTTTGCCCCTTTCTCTTTTTGCCTTTTAGTTAAAGCTAAGACAATCAAGAAGACACTACAAAATATATGACTTATACCAACAGGGTCTTATCTGTTGGTAAAAGCTATTTTTCTGTTGGCAAAAGCTTTTACCAACAGATTTTTTTTTGTGACAAAACTGTGGGTAAAAACTCTGTGCTTAAAAGTTTTACCCACAGATATGTATCATCTGTTGGGAATAATTGATAATGCCCACAGATATTTATCTGTTAGTAAAACTTATGCCCACACTTATATCTGTAAGTAAAAGTATTAACCACAAAATAATATCTGTGACTAAAACTATTATCCACAAAATAATATCTGTGACTAGAAGTATTAGGCACAAAATTATATCTGTGATAAAAAGAATTAACCACACAATCATATCTGTATATAAAAGTATTAAACACAATATTATATGTGTTATTAAAACTTATTGCCAACATATATATATTTACAAAAATATCCGTAACATTTTCATTCTCATTCCTCTCTTGTTAAAGAGAAGGGGGAATACAAAAATGTTGACTACCATTCAGCCACATCTAGTACTGTTCCACATAACTAAGATAAAACAGCCATTATATCCGATGCCCTGAGAGCTATGTAGTTTGATCCATCAGGGGCCTTGAAATCATTCCCAGCATATTTGGAATACAAGATAGTGAATTCCCTGGCGACATAAACAAAGGTTTTCTCTTTCCTTCCTCATCCAGAGGTCTAGGTCCCACAACAATTATCTATGTTTCATCCAACAAATCAAAATGCAGATGAAAGTTTCAGATGTCAGATCGGCTCAGTATGAAGTAGAATACATAATGATAATGGTAGAAACATTGATACAGCTTTTATTTGTCAAACTTACAGCTCCAACTGAAGGTTTCTCCTTGGCCGCGTCTATCAACAACAAACCTCCAACAGTTTTTCCTCAGCCTCAGCAACCTGAATTTTTGCCCCGATATTTTTAGGAGAGTTAACTCTATCCATAATCATGCAAGAACGACATAGGAAACACTTTCTGGAATGGATCACTATAAAAGCTTCCAAGCTACTAATAGCAAAGTGATATGGCATTCACCCCAATGGACTGTTAAGGTAGTTGGATTCACAGGGCAGATATAAAACTAAGAATCAAACTAGCATGGTTCCCAAGGATTTAGCCAGAAATTAAGGTGCGATTGACTTTAAGAATAATAAATTCAAATTAGCCTGTAACTACAGCAAAGCATGTATGAGTTTATCTGCAAGAAATGATATAGTAGTATTGGTTGACCAACCAATCGATGAAAAAGTGAGGATACAATGCAAATGGCCATAAAAGACTTAGGATAGATATGACACAAACAATGCAGGAAACAACAGATAGAAAGGTCAAACAAATTCAGTTTTAGGACATTCCAACAATAAACTATACAAATGATAATTTACATAATTTTATTTGAAAGTTAGGGTTTTAGGACGAAAATCATAAAAGAAGGTCAAATTTTATTAATTTATTTAAATTTAATGTTTACAAATGTAATAAGACCTATTTTATAACATATTATATACTCAATTGATTAAAAAAATAAAGAAAATATCCAATTTAACATAATTAGCGTTTTTGAGCCCGTACTTTAAATTCGGTCAAATCTTGCCAAAATATTTAAATTGACTGTTCGGAAATTAAATTAAACATATTCTATTACAAAATGTATAATAAATTTAATAAAATAACTCCACTATACAATTCAATTTAAATCCGCATGGATTTGACCTAAAAATTAAATTCCGAATAATTTCACACAATTTTCTTAAATTGACAATTCCAATATGAAACTAAGTATATTTTAAAGTATAATACGTAATCAAATTATCCCAAATAGCTTAATCGATCCAATCCAACATATCCGGACATAACCGGGTCAATAATCACAAACTCCAGAAATCAACATATATCACATAATTAGCATATCCAATGCATTCATACAATACATATATACTTAATTAAATAACTAATTTAGCTTAATTAAAGCCCATTCTTTCATAATTAATCAAAATAAAAAATTAGGGTTTCAGGAATTTATACCAAACGAAATCAGTCAAATCAATGCAGGTAAATGGCGGTGGAGCTTCGTCGGTGGGAGAAGAGCAATCGCCGGTGGCTGACCGACGCTAGAGCTGTTCGGCTGGTGGCGCATCGCTACTGCCTTCTTCCCCTGCTGCTGCGCCACAACTGCCCTTCCACACTGCTATTTCGCTGCTGCAGCTCCCCTGATGCTGTCGTGTGCGACGACCGGGAACTGTGGCGGCAAGGTCGAGCGGCGGCGAGATAGTGTTCGACCACCGAGGCCATCCACGGACGAAGTCGGGGTGGGATCTGCAGGCACCGAACAACAGAGGGGTCGGGGAGGCGTAAGGTTCAGACAGAAATAAATCATGGGATGTGGAGGCACAGGAAACTTAGGGAATGAAATAAGACGCGGGGTAGTTTGGGCCGAAATAAGACGCAAGTTAGGGCCGGATTTTTTTCTTTTTCAAATATTGAAAAGAATTTATGGAGACAATATAATTTTAAATAGATTAAATTTAATCTAAAATAAATACTATACATCTAAAAATATTCTTGAAAATATTTATCTACAAATTATTTAATAAAAAAATCATTTCAAACGGATCCGAAGGCCTAAAATCAATATAAGAAGTATATAAAGAATTTTAAAAATATTTTTGAAAAAAATTTACCAACGTGTGTAAATATCTGTATTATTTTTTTAAGTTGTGAAAGTCTTTAATTCACTATTTTTTTAAGATCTTATCGACCTCGTAAAAATAAATAAATTCAACGATAAAAATATTTACTATAGATAAAGATATTAAAAGGCTCTATAATAGATGACATTAAAGATAATATTTCAAATACATTCGAGAAATATTCTTATAATAGTTTAAACGACTAAAAATAATTTAACATATTTTTCAGAAAAGCCATCTATAAGCCCTAAAAAAATAATTTTATTGATAACAATTAATTATTATAATATTGACTATAATAATTATAAATTTTTTCTTAAAAATAATATAATTAATTTTACTACTACTAACAATAATATTATTAATTATCTAATAATATTATTAAATAAAAATTAATATTATTTAAAAATATTTAATATAAAATTAATATTTTATAATGTATTATTAAGATAATATTAATCATAATTTATAATAAAATAATAATTATTATTAAAAATAATTAATAATGGGAAATAAATACAAATATTAATCATACTTTCCAACAATTAGTAATAATCATTTTTTATTAAAATAATAATAATAATAATAATAATTTCCTAAAATAATTATTCTTAGTAATAATTTATAAATAATTATATTAATAAGAATAATATGAATCATTATTTTAAATAAATTAATAATAGGATCTAATAATTACTAATATAATATTAATAATGTGAATGATTATTGATAATATTTATTATTGTTAAGATAATATAGATTTGAATGATAATTGGTGGTATTTAATAATAAATTAATTTAATAGTAAGTGGTAGTAGATATAATATATATTATTTCATTATAATTGTTAAAAGACACCATTATGAACAATAAATATTAATATAAAAAATTTAAATAAAATAATAATTAATAATAATATATGTAAACTATTATTCCTAAAAATGACTAATGACTTAATTATTATTATTATTATTAGTATTATTATTATTATATTAAAAAGAATATAATTAATCATTATTAAAATTAAATAAAAACAAATATCATTGTTGAATTTCATAAACACTAATACCAACAGATGTAAAAGTGGGTATTAGTTCTGTTGGTATAATGCTACTAATAACCACAGATATAAGCGATGGTAAAATATCTGTTGGCATAACATATTAATACCAACAGATAAAAAATTTATGTTGGAAAAACTATATTATTGCCCATAGAAAATTATCTGGTATTAGTTGCTTTTACTAACAGAAAAAGTATCTGTGACTAAGTTTCTGTTGGCAAAAGTCAATTATTTTGTAGTGAGATGAAACCATATCCTAGCAAAAAAAATTACATATTGTAATTGCAAATATTTTAAAAGAAATGGACTTCAATACTCTAAGTGTCTACCATTTGTGCAACAAGAAGTAGACTTCAGCTATTATTTAGCAACAACATAATATTAGAATTCTTGACAATGATTTTGTGAAGGAATAATATTGCCCTTATTATCATACATGAGTCCTGTACAAAATTTTTCTTATTTTCATTAATTTTTAATTATGATAATTAAATCACAAATGAGGGGTGTACAATTCTGACTAAAGTCAGAGATTTTTCAGCAAAGAGCATAGCAAAAATAACATTTATTGGAATTCATTTAAGTGAAGTATAGGTCATATTAAACACACAGCCTCTTCCATATGTTTAGACATATCCTGAATAATATTTGGTTGTATAATTTAAACTTACAAGAAAACATTTTATATGTGGTAAAGCAATAAGAAGTTCAATTTTCTGATTATATGATTCAGGCAACATAACATTTTATGAAACTAGCAATATGCACGCACATATAACATCATTACTCTTAGAAAATAAATTATCAAACCACCCCATCCCCCAACTAAAGGGACTTGCCAATGCAGAAAAAAAGAAATTATCAAACCAGCAACTTACAATTAAAGAGCAATATATAATCAAAATAAATTATGAAACCAGCAATATGCACGCACATATAACACTAAGTTAATCTGCAATATAAAAAGGGAACTGAAACAATTATCTGCAGCAATATGCATGCACATATAACACTAAGTTAATCTACAATATAAAAAGGGAACTGAAACAATTATCTACAACATACACGCACATAAAACACATTTCAGGGAATTGAAACAGGTAAAGTATAGAAAAATAATTTGGCAACACATACATTATGTGCAACATACACGCACATCCGACACATTCAAGGGAACTGAAACAATTAAAGAGAGAAATAATCAAATAAAATAAGACTTACCACTGTTTGCTACCCAAAAAACCAGATGGGAGGAAGATTAATATTGTTTAATAAGCCCTGCACTTGCAAATTTATCAAACAGATAAGAAAATTTAGGAAATTTTATACATTTTTCAATGAAGTTGGAGAAAGGGTAGAAGATTAGTAGATATATGAACCGAAATGAAGATGATGAAGAGGGAAATTAAAGATTTACCTAGACAACTAGAAGCTGTAGAACATGGTGGTGCGAAATTGAGGGTTAGGGTTTCACGAAATAAAGAGGGAAGTTTGTTCTGTATTGTTTGTGAAAAATTTTGGCCGAAATAAGAAGTCTGGCGGTAAGGGTAAAAATTTTGGACGCCAGGGAAAAGAGTACCATGGACGATAAAATATATAATTGTTGTTCAAATTTATTTTTGTGCAACGACACTAATTTTGTTGCCCAAACTTATTTTTGTGCAACGAGACTAATTTTGTTGCCCTTATTATCATATCAAACAATATTTCTTACATATCAGAAACGTAGTTGTTATTTGGAAACCGAGTATTTACTGCGCAGAAAACATTTGCGCAGTAAATACCGGTTTTACCCTTTGCTGCTTTTGCTTTATTTGACTCTTTGACTCTGCTGCTCCCTTCTCACCCTCTCACCCTCTCGACCGAGTATTCACTCTCTCTAAAAACTCTCTCGCAGAAGAAATATCAAGCAACTGCAATAAGGTAAGTTTGTTATTTTATTTTTAATTTTTAATTTATAATATATAATTATTTGTAAGTATAATATTTTACATTTATTAGATCTAGTAAAAAAAATTATTAATTTTTTTTAGATCTGGGTTTCGGTAGATTAGACCGAAACCCAGGGTGGATATGGACGGCTTATGAGTTTAGATCTGGGTTTCGGTAAGGGTGGATATCGGCGAAATTGACCGAAGATAGGGTAGGATTTCGATAGTTTTTACCGAAGACTAGGCTTGGTTTCGGCAATTTTTGCCGATGTAAGGGTTGAGTTTCGGTAGAATACACCGAAATCTAGGCTTGGTTTCGGCAATTTTTGCCGATGTAAGGGTCTTGGTTCGGCAATTTTTGCCGATGTAAGGGTCTTGGTTCGGCAAAATGTGCCGATTCCCGGGACGGATTGAATTAGGGTTTCGTTAATAATAATTTGATAATTATAATTTAATTTAATACTATATTTTGATTATGGTTAATTGATTAAATTTAGGATGTAAAATTATATATAATAATTATAATTTAATAATAATATTAATTGTACTCTAATATTCTAATTAAATATAGATTAGGTAAATTATATCTTTATTGTATAGTTTTGGTTATTTGTAGGATATATAATTATATATATTAATTATAGTTTATTAATTTGGTTATTTTTATGATGTAAAATTATATATATTAAATATAGTTTATTAATAATATTAATTTTACTCGAATATTGGCTATATTTTGGATATGTAATTATATATATTAATTATGTTTTATTAATTATGTTAATAATATATTTTGATTATGGTTAATTGATTAATTTTAGAAAAATATATTTTTAGATTTATTATACTCTAATATTTGAATTAAATATAGGTTTTAGTAAATTGTCTTTCTATTATAGGATTTTGGTTATTTTTATGATGTAAAATTATATATATTGAATATAGTTTATTAATTTGGTTATTTTTATGATGTAAAATTATATATATTGAATATAGTTTATTAATAATATTAATTTTACTCGAATATTGTAATGAAATATGGGTTTGGTAAATTATATCTGTATGCTATAGTTTTGGTTATTTGTAGGATATATAATTATATATATTAATTATGGTTTATTAATTATATTCATTGTAGGTTTTAGTTTTGGGTATTGGCTATATCTTTGAAGTGTAATTTGTATATATTAATTAAGATATATTAATGATATATGCTAATTAAAGATTTTAATTATGGTTAAGTTGATTAATTTTGTTTATTATGTTTATAGATTTGTTAATACGTTGTTAATTATGTTATTGTATTATTTATATATGATTAGTTGTTTATTAGATTTAATTATATTTTCATTAAATATGTTAAATAGTATTATGTGATAGGGATTATTGGTGAATGTTTTTAATTATATTGATAGGATAATAGGTTAGATTTGTTTAATATTTTTGTTAAATGTATTTATAATAGATAAAATATGTTTATATCTGAATTATATTTAATTATGTTGCTAAATTGTATGGAATATATTTGGATAATTCTGGTTGGACTATTGAAAAAATAGATGAGGACATACCATAATTAAGTATACTTTAGTTGTTATATTATACTAAACTCCTACTAGTATGTAATACAAATATTGTTGATATATTTAATGAATAAAGTAGAGGATTAATGTAAAGAGATTGTATTTGAGTTATATGGTTGGGTATACAGATCTCTTTGGCTATCATAATATGAGTTGATATTTATTAATGATATTAATTTCATGTATGTAATTATGTTATATTTATGTTATCACGTATTACCTTCAATTCATATACATAATTAAAAATGACTTTATGTATTTATTATTGAAATTCAGATGAGTCGCAGACAAGACAATGTAGTAGATAGAACCGATGGTCGGCATGTGACTGCTTCTGCACGACGTAACAGAACTGGTACTGAGGTACCTGCGCCGATGGCTCGTTTGAGAAATTTCGGCAGGAGTATTACCAAAGGATTACGACGATCTAAGAAATCTGGAGAACAAGAACCGGAAGAAGCATCAGAACAACAAGAATATGCAGAAGTTCGCGAAGAACCATTGTCTAGTCAACAAGGTCATAAATTTCCATCATTTATAGACTATGCAGGTCGTCCATCATTTGTGGCTGATGTTGGTACTACGGGGTTTGGAGGTTTGGGGGCAAGAGGTCCGGGGTTTGGAGGTTTGGGGGCAAGAGGTCCGGGGTTTGTAGGTTTGGGGGTTGGAGGTTCTAGGGTTGGAGATTCTGGGGTTGGAGGTGCTGGGTATGGAGGTTCCGGGTACGGAGGTTCGGAGTCAGGAGGTTTTCCATATCTTACACAATATGTAGATTTACTTACCTCACCGGCGCAGCCTGCTATGGGAGGAGGAGGAGGAGGAGCATCGTCATCGAGACTCTACCGTAATGATGATGATGAGGAGGAGGAGGAAGAGGAGGAGGAGGAGGAGGAGGAAGAGGAGGAGGAGGAGGAAGAGGAGGAGGAGGAGGAAGAGGAGGAGGAGGAGGATAGAGATCATCATGATAGGGATGTTGGTGATGCTGGTCACGATAGTGATGATGAAGAGAGTATACAATTAAAGGATGAATGGTACTTGCTTGGGCCATGTCCAGGAGGTCCAATAATTCCTGATTTGATTCCTAGCTTTGGTGGTCACGCAGCTTTAGATTTATGGTTAGGAAAGGTAAGTTTAATATATCCATTATTTCTTAATTATTATTTTATATGTAATCAATCATATGTACACATTACATTTGCTTGTTGTATTGATCAGGATCGGGGTTGTCTGAAGATCCACACGAGGCAGGAGGTTTTAAGAAGTTTTCTAGGAAGTGTCAATGATAGGATGTTCGCTCTGATACGACGAACAGGATTATCACACCTTCCATCCTGCACATTTGAACATGTGAACGTGCCGCTTATTTCAGCATTTATCGAGCGATGGCAACCAGACACAAATAGCTTTCATATGCCATGGGGGGAGATGACGATCACTCTTTTAGATGTACATCGTATATTAGGGCTACGTGTTGATGGTCATCCATTACATTTGGACATGACGGCGGACACGCGTGGGCAAATGATTGGTGCAATGGGTGGCTTATTTGGGATGGAGGAAATGCAAGTGAATGAAGTCACTCGAAAGGGCGGGCTTCCATTTAAATGGCTGCAAGAAGTATGTGAATCATACTGGTTAGGGGACGAAGCAAAAGCGATCGGGTATACATTATGGTTGATCGGCTTATCGCTGTTTGTCGATAAGACGGTTGATAAAGTAAATCCATACTTTATCATTTTCCTTCAAGATCTTAGCCAGGTTGAAGGTTATGCATGGGGTGCAGCCACACTTGCTTTTTTATATCGACAGCTTGGCATGGCTTCTAGAGCCGACGCTGCTCAATTGTCTGGATGCATGACTCTATTACAGGTAATTTTATAATCAATATATATATACATATATGCCATACTCTATATTCATTATGATGGCTAACAATCGAATATTATGACAGACGTGGATATATGAGTACTTTCCTGGGTTTGGAGTGGAAAGATCTGGGTATGATCCAGACCATCCTCGTTGTATGAGGTGGTCTTGTGGCCAGAAATTCGAAAATCAATTGGAGACGCTCGAGTACTTTCGGACAAAGATTGATGTTATGTCTGCGTCGAAGGTATGCTAAATCAATTATTTTATCCTCCTATATTATATTTGTGATATCCATATT
Source organism: Tamarix austromongolica (assembly GCA_039764185.1). Classification (NCBI taxonomy): domain Eukaryota; kingdom Viridiplantae; phylum Streptophyta; class Magnoliopsida; order Caryophyllales; family Tamaricaceae; genus Tamarix; species Tamarix austromongolica. The sequence continues at coordinate 66,209,485 of CM077813.1, read as the reverse complement.
TACTTGAATATTTTCGTGAAAGGTCAATTGGGATCCGTACGGAGTTGCTGATCCATATATATATTGTCGTATGACATTCTATCACGGTTGTATACACTGTTTGGCCAAAGTTGAACCACATATGCCTGATAGAGTGACACGACAATTCGGTTATATACAAGTCATCCCTGAGGAGCCCATCAAGCCAAATACAAACTCATACAGAGGTCCTTCCCTGAAGAAGTACAAAGTATACTATGCACACATGCTGGGGCAATGGTTCTTGAGGTATGAACATATTTTGGGCCCGGATGTTTTTGGACCGGCTGTTGAATACCCATGGGAAGTGGCCGATGATTATATGGATTGGTATGTTCCGAGAACGCATAGATATATATTGGCTACGACGGAAGAATATTTGGCTGAACATGCGAACGATGATCATCATATACCAGCCGAAAAACGTCTGAACAAAGCACGTAAAACTATTCGTCGATTGTATTGGAGGGGAGAGCCAGCTCCAAATTATGAGCAGTTAGTTACATGTATCGAAACCCTTGTGCGTGATTTAGGAGTTACTCCACCTCGGCGTGGCCATTTGTAATGAACTTCATATATTACCGTATTGTTATGTGAAAACATTAACATATGTTTGTTAGAATTAATACCACCTGTCCTTATTATTTTACCATTGACTATTTGTGTTCAAATTTAAAAACATATCAAGTGTTTTTTTATATATCCATAGTTTAGAACTTCGTGATAGAAATTATACTATATTTTATAAAATTACCGCGTACATGTTACAAAGGATGTAAACTTAAATAAATGTACCATCCTAATTACAACAATTCTACATTAAAGTTGAGTCCGAAGATAAAGGATGAGGGTCTTGTGTGTCATCGTTTACCAATGCACGCCATTGTTCGAATCTTGAAGAATATTGCGTATTCCATGTTGAAACGCTGCTATCACGATATCTATTCCAATTGGTATGTACTGGTGGGAGTGGAAAACTTTCCAGAAGATATACCTGTAGAAAAAAAAACTATTATGTCAGCCATTCATATCATATTGAAATGGAAAAATTCTTCATTAAACTTAGTGCTCACCGATATGTAGTGACTCATGTCTTGCAAGAAAAATATAGTGACTTCAGTTTCAGGACCTTGAATTCCGTGCATAGCCACTAAAGGTAAGAATGAGCTGCATGCATTCAATGAGTAATATGCGAACAACACACAGTAACGGGTTGCAATGACATGACCAATATCAGGCATTTCCATCCAGTGTGCCATCGGAGCTGGCCCTTCCCAGTGGGCAATAGTATTAAGAACTTGATCAACGCTTTCGTAGACGAACACGTTCTCGTACAACTGTCGTCTCGCCAATATCTCATGATACAAGTCCGTACGAATCTGAACCCATCGTTCTTCATCTCCTAGTATAATAGAAGCCAGTGCTCTGAAACCACAATTCCCATCTCCTAAAACATTACACCAGCTACTAATATAAGGAACTATATGTCGATTCATTTGAGTCACATATGGAAATTGAAATTGGCCTGATGACAGAAATGCCGATTGCCGTCCCCGACCCCGACCCCGACCCCGACGTTGAGTTGATCTAGGACGACTACAAAATTGTTGTTCTGTATACTCCCAACTAGATTGTTCCCTTCTAGTGGAGTTCCTTGGTCGACCCCTGTGTTGCCGTACTTGTGGCTCGTCGAAAGGTGTTCTCTGGGGAACTGCAATATTAAATATCTCTCTAGCCAACTGATTCTGTATTTCTGGTGGCTGGCGCATAACAGATTCCATCGAAATATGGAGCAAGTGAGATGCGACATCAATTGGTTCTTGGGGTCTCGGTGGAGTAATGGGTCCATCTATGTCGAGTTTCTTCCAAAACGGATGAATAGCCGACAGGGGGATTGACATGTAGTTATGAATGTATGTTTTAATTTCATGCGTACACGGTATCCCGTGCGTACGACGCATGTAACATCCGCATAAATCATCATTCCCACTTACATGCTCAAGTCTCTGACACTCGTTCTTCACCAACTCCATTGCATATAAAGAAACATGACCCCTCATATTGGCATAAAGATCACTTGTAGCAAAATGAGGAGTGTTGAACCGAGACCTCTCAAGCGATGCTTTTATCTCATCATGTTGTAATTCGAGGAACGTGTGCATTTGTTTGTGGACTGTATTGAAGCTGCCCCGTGATGTCTCCAGGAATCTTTTTAAAGATCCATGAGCTCCTTCAACCCTGTTCGTTACAAAAATTTATTTACTTAACTTTATCAACATAAAATAAGCTCAATCAGCTATCACGGTTGCAAGAAAATATAAATCATACCTATTCGTTGTAAGTTGATGGATATGGAACACGTCACCAAAGAATGCTGCAACAATTTTATGTTTGTAGGGTTGTAGCCAATTCGTCTTGAGATACGAAATTAGACTGGGCATGCTTCTGTAATCTTCCTCTATTGACAACAATCGTGCCTCATATGTTTCTTCGTCCGTGGCATCTATCAAATTTTTCCATCGTGACATAAAACCACGTGCGAACGATGAACGACCATAAAGTTTCTTACATTTTTCCTCGACATTCTTATTCACATGAAATCTGCATAATAAATGTTTTGAAGTAGGAAAAATATGTTCCACAGCTGAAATTAGAGCAAGTTCTCGGTCGGTAATAATGGTGGTTGGAAGCATATATGGATCCATTAAGGTCTTTAATCTCTCAAGCACCCATAAATAATTTTCCTCCTTCTCAGATGACATGTATGCACATGCAACGTTGAAATTCAATTGTGTCGGTGTTAAGCCAATAACTTCAAGTAAGGGCATTCCGTATCTATTTGTCTTATACGTGCAATCCATTTGTAAAACAAAAGGAAATGCACGTAAAATATTAACAGATACGGGATGTGCGAACAGATGCTCACTTATTACGTTTGATTGAGGCTCACTTCGATGCCACTGAAAATAATTATTCTCAACCAACATACTCATGACATGCTGTAACATTGTTTGACCATCCATTTCTTCGGACCTAAGCTTCTGTCGAGCATTATAAATATGCCTCCTCATACTCACATTACCTTCAAATTGTTTTTGAAGAAGTGGTATGATTTGTCGTGGCTTCACGTTAGCTGTAATAAGTTCATCAACAAATTGAACTTCATTTTCTGTTAACTTACCAAGAACAGCATGGCCTTGCTCATAATTAGCCAATTCGTGATTGTGTGTCCCGTTCTTAACTACCACTTGCCATCCACCATTATTATTTTCAACACCAATAATAAAAAAAGGACAATCGGTTTTTTTTGAACAAGTATTACGTGCACCTTCGGTATCTGTTGGTCTAGTACGGACGTACGTACCACTTCGTTCACATCTTATCGAGACTCTACCCGCCCCTATACCATTTCCTTTTCTAGAACCTTTGATGATCAAAATCATCTTATGAGTTCTACCCATTTTCTTAACCCATGTCACAAGTTCATCCCGATCCGAAAATATTTCATCTGTTACAAAAAATCTCTGATAATTTTCACTCGTAAAAGATGTATTCCCCATGTCCTGAAAAAAAGAGTTTACCATAATAATATAATAACAAAAAACTATAAATTTCATGTAACTAATTTTTTCGCCACAATTTACAATACTTAAAAAATAATATTTTACCTCTTCGTTGAAGTTGTAATTAATATTGGGAGAATGCATTTGCGTATCTTCTGCATATCCATAGCTTCTCGGTATTGTAAATCTATCATCGTAATACGATGGGGTTCTGACCCCATCTTCGTAGCTCATCGGACTTCCGAAATCATCGTACCCTATCGAAGTTTCAAACTCTTCGTAGTTTGAAGAACTTCCAAATTCATTATTCATTGTGAGTGTTTGACAAATATTGAAAAATTATATCTCAACCTTCAACTAACAAAGTTTCTGCAGAATAGAAATATTGAGTTGAAGAATACGATCGGGTAAGCTGTTCCTTTATATACAAGGCTTCATGTTCCTATCCCTGACGAGCTTAACATACCATCGTACAATTATTTTACTTACAAAGATATGCAACAGTAAATTTATTCTACGTACCGTCCTACAATACTATTTGCAGAAGCCACAGACATTTACTATCCCTGCTAGCAACCTTCGATTCATTGTATATGATCGGCCAAACTTGCCGAAACACCAACAGTACGCGTTACTGAAACACCAACAATAATATGATTCATTGTCAGGTAAGATTATTTTGTCAGAAGTACGCGTTACTTTTACTGTGTACAATCTTTGAATCAGCGTTTTTGTTATTTGGAAAACAAAATTTTACTCCATAGAAAATATATTTTATCCTTATCTTATATTTTTTTAATTATAAATATATTAATTTAATTTTGTATCAAATATTTATATAAATTCTGATTTTTTTAATTATAAATAATAATTATTTACAAACTTTTCGGCCGAAATTAAAAAAAAAAATAATAATAATTGGTGAATCGGCAGATATTACCGATGGAATGGTCTGGTTTCGGTAAAAATTGCCGATGCACTGGCGCCGAAAAAAAAAATTTTGGTGCATCGGTAGTATTTGCCGAAACACCAACAGTACGGTAAGACTATTTTGTCAGAATTACGTGCGTACAGAATCAGCGTTTTTGTTATTTGGAAAACAAAATTTTACTCCATAGAAAATATATTTTATCCTTATCTTATATTTTTTTAATTATAAATATATTAATTTAATTTTGTATCAAATATTTATATAAATTCCGATTTTTTTAATTATAAATAATAATTATTTACAAACTTTTTTCGACCGAAATTAAAATAAAATAATAATAATTGGTGAACCGGGCCGGTTTCGGCAAAAATTGCCGATCCCCCTGGCCGGTTTCGGCAAAAATTGCCGATCCCCTGGCTCGGTTTCGGCAAAAATTGCCGATCCCCTGGCTCGGTTTCGGCAAAAATTGCCGATTCCCTGGCCCGGTTTCGGCAAAAATTGCCGATCCCCTTGCACGGTTTCGGCAAAAATTGCCGATCCCCTGGGCTGGTTTCGGTACAAATTGCCGAATATATCGGCCGAAATAAAAAATATATATGCTGCAATAATTGCCGATATGTTTCGGCCGAAATTGAAAAAAAAAAATTATTTTTTTTTTGTTGCATCGGCAGTGTTTGCCGATGTCTTGACCTGCTTTCGGCAATAAGTACCGATGGTCAGGGCCATTTTCGGAAAAAAATGCCGATGAAAAGGTTACTTTCGGTATATGTTTTCCGCCGAGTAAAAATGCGTTTTCCGTATAACAATACCCATCAGAAATTGATTTTTCGTTTAGGTTTGACAATGTTAAATGACGATGTAATATTTTAAATTTAATACGATCTGGAGATTCTGGACCTGCTGCACAAAAGGCTTCATAAGATTTGAATGAATCTCGACGGACGCCGAAATGAAGAAAAGCACGGTCGGCTTGACGATAGACCGTAGACGTGCCTGAATCTCACTATCCTTAGATCTAGAGAAAACAACCACTCTACCATCAATCAAGTGATATATATATATGCACTTCAGTTATGGCATGCGGGGACCATAACTCGAAAGTCACTTAGTATGTTTTGGTCGATTTTGTAGACCTTTTAAACTTATTTAGAAATAAACTTGCCAAGCTTTGACTACATTTCTAAAAATTATGACCGAAAAATAGTCGTCGGACGGTGAAACTCTCCCCAAACGTACCCTTAATACTAGAAAATCGATAGTCCCGAGATTTTGGAGATAATAGTATACTTTAAGCTTGGTTTGGCACAGTTGCCAGTGCCAGACTATTGTGTTTTATAATTTTATTTACCAATAAATGAAAACTGCTAACTCCCTAGACCAAACTTCATGTTATTAATTATGTCGAGGCAAAGGAAAGATAAATAAGCGTCTCTATTTCTAACGCAAAGAAAGTAGAGCAAAAGATTTACAATGGCAAACGCTTTTTATCACTTTAAAAGAGATTATATATAAATACATGTATAGTACAGGAAGAAGAGGAAGAATAGTTTTTTACCCCATACGGGGAAACCAGTTATACAAAACGAATTCTTCCCGTGTCATCGGCCCCCGACAAACTTGGAAGCACCGTTCCCTTTCTTCTGAGCAACTCTAACTTCCTATCTCCGTCACTTCCGGTTCCGTCATCATTATTATTTTCCCTCACGATCGAAGAAGTAGAATCATTTCGCTGAAACCATGGTACGTACAACATCATGTTAGAGGCTCAAAATTAGACCGAGGCACAGGAGAGCACACAGATAAATTTATGGTATCATACCCACAGATCTTTTACAATGAAGAACTGCCTCAGAAATGTAGCTCTCCATGTCGCGAGACCTTCGGGAATCAGATCCACAAGTGTGAGCGCCGCCATCAGATCGTTTGATCTTATCGAGTGGCGCCGTCGTCTGAGCAGCCCCCCTACCGCTAGCGTTCAGTCCGAGCCTCCCCATCGTACGGTACAGCGGCCTAAGGAGACCCTGCAGGTACCGCTGCAGCAGCATTTCCTTGGACAAGCCCGTGCACCTTTTCAAGGAAGAAGAGCATCTTAGCTTTGGGCCTGAAAAGATGTTTTCCGCAGGCGGACGAAGAGGCGCGCGAGGTAACGAAGCCGACTCGGTACAGCCGCCGGTACCGTCCGTATCATGTTCGCGGACGACGGAATCAGGAAGGGCGGAACCAAAATCCTGAGGGCGGCACTGCTGGTGCTGCAAGAACCTCTTGGAAGGTGGCATGCTGGGATATATCTCGATGAACGAAGCTTTATTAGATGGGTCGAGAGCGGCCCTAAAGGAATCGCCGATGCGATCAGCCGAAGGGTGTGCGTTTACGAGCCAGCTGTAAGAGAAGCTTTGATCCATGGAAAGAGGTTGAGAACCTTCTGGAATTTCAATTGGCATTATATTCTATATATATACATATATATGCATGAATTCAAGCACATAACTGAAACGCAAATATGTATAGAGGCACAAGCAAGAAACATATACTGTCTGAACCCAATTAATAAGCTTTCTGACGACAGTTGTTTAATTTATATACATAACAAAAGACATGCTCCGATTTTAATCAGCCTCCCTACCCACCTTGCATCTCTGTTGTCTAGTTTATGCTCCCTTCTCTTCATCTGTTTCTCCTCACACGTCTCACGCCTGGAAGGAAGACGATCGATGTTCTCCCTGACCTCCCCTAGCTAGCTAATTGATAAAGCAACGTAAAAGGAGAAAAGAAAAAAGAAAAAGGAAGGAATATTTGGCTAACTCTGGCCAACAAGAATATGCCCACACTTCACCTTACAAATCAAAAGGAAGAAAAGAGCGCATGCTTCTTTCAAGAAAACTATAAACCTCACTTCTGGTTCACCGCTAATTCTTCGAACCATAAATAGCTGGCAGAAAAGGGAAGTTCGGCAAGGAGGTTCATGCACGATCCTAATAGTACTCCTACTCCTCGAACAATTTTTTTTTTTTTTAATCTATTTACTAGAAAAAGAATAGCTCTGCTTTCGCTGCCGCTCTATTTTATTAATATAAACATATAATATAGTGGGTGGACAACGATCGAGTCGGCATTCTGCGTATACATAATATGAGCAAACAAAAATTGTAGGAATATATAGCGCCATTCAATCCTGTATTTTTTTTATTCAATCATTGGCCAAAGCCTTTTTGTACACTATTCATTAGTAAGACGTATTGTTCCAACTGCTGCGCTAGAAAGAATTCATATGACGCCATCTATCATGGACCATGGCGACATCTTTTTTCCGGTAATAATGGTGCTCTAGGTAGCCAAAGGGTCTCGTGATCTCATCTCATGTTCATCGCCCTTTCAACCAAACGAAAGGGAATTAAGTAATAAAAATAATAATATTAAATTATAATAATATCAGATTAGCAAAAAATAATAATTTAACGAGAACACTAAGTTATATTACTTTAGCTCATGTCTTTTTATAAAAGCATAAAATTACCTCTATTTTTTTCACTTTTTTATATCATAATTTTGATTAATTACCAAAATAATATAATTAAGTTTGACAAATACCAAAATAGTTTTTAATTGGAAACTAACCAAAATGACCCTCCATTTGGGATGAAGGAACCAATTAGTAGAAGAAATTAATTAAATTTGACAAATACCAAAATAAACTTTAGCTGAAAAAGTAGTAAAAATGACCAAATGTTTACGACGAAGTTAGGATCGCCCCGAAACACACCTGACCATTGGACTTGTTTACTTAAAAGTAACTTATTTCACTACGCGCTCAACAATCAAGCGTAATTCTTTTAACAGAAACCTCCGGCATAACCTTACCTTTCTCACTTTCATATTCAGTTTCTTCGGTCATCCTTTTTCATCTCCATTTCTCTACAATCCATTATTTCTCCTCTTCAATTTTTTCTTGCAATTAAATCTTTGTTTGGTATCCATTATTTCCTATGTTGTACCAATTTTGCTTATTTCTCAATTTGCATCTCAAATATCAGGTATGTTTATACTTTTATCTTATTTTCTTAACAATTATAATATGTGTTAGATTTTGTTAGACTATTTATAATTATGCTATAATATATAGATTCTGTTAGATCGTAATATATGATTATGTTGTTAGATATGTTATAATACATACATACATACATACATACATATATATATATATATATATTATTTTTAATATTGTATGTTATATATAATTATGCTAGAAGTGTGTTCTAATTTTGGCTTATATTTAATGTGCTAAAATTGTGCTAGACTAAATTTAATTTTTTTAGGCTATAATTTTTATTATTAATATGTTTATGTGTTAGACATGGTTATGTGAAAATATTGTCGAATATGACAGAGAATAGAAAAAATTTTGATCAATATTTTATATCTTCAAAAATTGTAGATGTGCAAACTATACTAATATATTATGTTTATGTATTCAAGTATAGGATGAGTAAAATGTTAGTCATTTTATATTAGAACAGTAAACAAAAGTATGAGTGCGAGGAACTTACATTGGAAGAAAATCTTGATAAAGTTACATTTGTTTCAACGTCTACTACTTTTAGTGAGTTTATAAATATAGTGCCTCTATGAACAAATTATATCAGGGATACATACTCATTCAAGATATCTAGGATATATTAGAATTAGATAATGGGTAGAACTCTTCTCATTCTAATAGATAGTAATAAGTCATTAAAAATACTGATAGACTCGACAAAGTTAGTGAATTTTTTGCAATTGTCTATAGAGATCAACCGTCAAGGTCTCCAACCTAGTCATCCAACATTTGGTTCTTTCAAGGATTTGCTCATTGAGTAATTAAAATTTCAATACACAAATCCTTCATGCCATATAGGTTGTTGACTGTACGTCAAGTTAGCATCAATATTCCACTACACATATTGATGGCACGACAAATATGAATGACTTCAATGAAATGGGTGTTGATGTCAAAGAAGAAGAAAATGAAGATACACCTATAAACACACATAGTGTTATAGTGGAAGCTGAAGTTTGGAGAATGTTTGAATATAAGAATGTATATGAACTTTCTAATAAGATAAATACAATGATTGATTTGAGAATTGATTCTGATTGCAAACAATACATATTAGAAGAATAGTTGTTGTTAGAAGAAGAGTTAGAAGTGTGTCAAGATTTGTGGAAGTGTGCACATCCTAATTTTGTTGATCCCATATATGTCAAACAAGATATTAATGGTATAGAGTCTCAATGGGTAGCTTCAACTTCAAGCTCTACACAAGGTTTTGAAGTTGACCAAATATTTTATTCAAAGGACACGTTAGTGTATAATGTTAAACGCTACTCAGTGAAGCTACCCTACAAGATAGACTAATCATTGAAAATAAGATTTGAGGCATATTGTGATAGATGTGCTTGGAGGCTGGGGGCACTCACTAGAAATGATTATTTAGGGAATATGAAGGTCACATCATACAATGGTCCACATCAATGTCTCCTTGAGATATTGAATCGTGATAATTTTAATTTGACATTTGGTTTTATAGCCAAAAAAGATTAAAGGCCTAGTAAGAGCCTAATTATCTATGAGTGTAAAAGTCATCATTAAACACATAAAATCAAAGTGGGAATTTATGGTGTCTTATAAGAAGGCATCGATGGAAAAACAAAAGGTAATAAATAAAATGAATAAAGAGTTCAACGAGTCTTTTTCCAGACTTCTAAGATGGCCTTTTGAAATGAATAGAGCTAATCCTAGTTCTATTGTTGAATGGGAAGTTGTATATACTAATGATCCTACTATAGTAATTTTTAGAAAGTATTTTGGGAGTTTAGGCCAAGCATTGAAGGATATAAGTGGTGTCGTTCAGTAATCTCTATAGATGCCACACACTTGCATGGTAAGCACAAGAGTGTGTTACTTATTGTAGTGGGTCTTGACACCAATAATTATATATTTTTACTTGTTTTTGATGTTGTTAACTTAAAGAGTGGTGATAATTGGGGTTGGTTCAAGGGAATCATTTGACGAAAAGTTGTACATAATAGGCATTTTTGTGCATAAGTATATAATACAAGCAATGCAAAGTGAAGGATGTCATAAGCCATATGACGCACATCAATACTATTTTCACCATTTGAAAGAAAAAAAAATTTATGGTGATGAAAAATGATAAGTCCATGGGTAATAGGTTGTGGAAGATCGGGATCTAATGTCAGCCTCAAAAGTGGATTAGTTGGATGGAATCATTGAAAAGGATTAACAAGGAAGCCTACAAATGTCTTAATAAGTTAGATCCCACAAAGTGGTCATTGGTGCATGATGATGGTATGTGTTTTGGCATGATGACGATAAATTTTTCTGAATCACTAAACAATGTTTTGGAAGATGAAAGGTATCTTCCCATTACTACCCATATACAAATAACCTTTTATTGGATAAATAATTAGTTTTTCACCCAAAAAAATCAAGTGAATACGTACATTTGTGAGGATAAGCATTTTCACCAACAATTGAACAAGTGATTACTAAGACTTTGGCTATCCCCAACACTAAAGAGATTGTTAGTTTCTTAGTGGTATTATAGGTACTTATTTTTGGATATTGTATGTTATGTTTTTCATGAATATCATGCATTGTTTTAACTAATTGTCATCTTATAGCGTTAGCTATGGGAGAGGATACCATGGGATTTCTATCTATTTCATGTGTTGATGCATTGGGTCTCCATCAATGCTTACTTGACATTAGTGTTAATGTTTTCAATGAGCCTGAAGTATAGGGACCATTAATGAAAATGTAATTACCTGTCTATGGTAATATTTTTTGTAATACCCCATCCCAAAATCCTTCAAATTTTATTTGTAATTATGTTGTTATAAAAGAAATGTGTTTTGGCCTTGAAATAGGCTCGAAATTCTAATAAAAATATGAATTTCAAGTATACCAATCAACTGGTTTACATAAATGATCAACTAATGCACTAAGAGAATTTATATTCTTGTCCTAGACAAACCAGTTAACTTGTTTGTCTAAACTAATTGACCGGTTTACCTACGATTTTAGATCCATTTTTTTAATTTATCTTAATGTTTATCAAGACTTCTGATTGAGTTCAATAATGTTAATAAGCATGTTTTAGTGCCCTGAGTTTATTTTCACATTAATTAAATCATTATATAATTTTAAATAGAAATGTTTTTTCCCAAAAGCCACTTTTGGACGCAAGCTTCTCCTCTTTCTTCTCCCTCACCTCTCCCTCTCTCTTCTAATAGATTGGGTTGTGAGATTAACTTAGGGAACCATTCCCTAAATTGCCAACCCACTACCATGCCCATCTCTAACTATAATCAACCCCCACCACTCCATCAAGTCAGCCCTCACTTCTTATCTTGCCTATACTCAACTTTACCAGTCTCATTCTCCTTTGCCCTAAGAATGTTGACCAGCCTTATCCCTATACTTCTCATTTGCTGATCTATTCTCATTCCTTACTTGTGTTCTTACTCTCTTCTCCCTTCTCTCTTCTTTTTGTGGAAATTTTCACTAAGTGTTGAGCACCCTTCCATTTTCCGCTCGTCTTCCTTCTATTAAGAAAAATAAAGACCCTCTATGATTTTATCCTTTTAACTATGCAAGCATTGTTTTCCCTTTTCATCTTCTAATCTTGGTTTTAGTTATCTCTTGCTTTCCTTAAGCAAGGAAGAATTAAGGTTGAGAAAAGTTGAATATTTCAGCTCTTCCTTTTAACACCCCATTTTCGAGTCAAAGGTGGTGTTTTATGTCTCTTTTATTTTTCTTTCTTTTATTTTTTAATTTTCTTTGTTTTAATGAAATTTTGAAAGATAATTTTAATGGTTTTACTTTTATTCTATTAGGAATCAAAGTTTAGCTAGATAAGCCATCCAGTAGGAGCTTTGTGCTAAAAGAATTGTTATAAGGTAAGGCATTCTTATCTTTAACATAATTAGGTTTTTGTGGTATTTAAGGGTTCTATGTGTTATTTATTATATGAGTATGATATAATTGTGCTCCCTATTATGAGCATGTGGTATAATTCTCCTTAAGTAAGTGTTGTTGAGATTCTCTAATTTTAAGCATAAAATGGGTTATTTGAGCATGATTTGCTTAAGTGTGTACATTAAGATGTATCCATATGATTCTATGCAAGCACTATATATTTTTATGTGTGTTTTGACATATCAGTATGCTAGAACCAATATGGTAATGTGTGGTATAATTTGGTGTGTGTTTCACAAGCCTAGGTTTTATTTTACCCAGACTAGTCGATTGGTTCCTCAAACCTACTGACTGGTTTCGATAATAATGGATTAGTTGGTCAAACCTATTAACTAGTGTCCTTATAAACCAACATGATTTGGTATCTAATTAAACCCATCGACCGATTAAACCAAACCATATTTGGAGTTTTAAATCGGTTGGTTGTGAGATCAGTTGATTGTTTTGGAAAACCAATTGACTGGTTTCGATAATAATGGATTAGTTGGTTAAACCTGTTAACTAGTGTCCTTATAAACCAACATGATTTGGTCTCTGATTAAACCCATCGACCGATTAAACCAAACCATACCATTCGAGTTGTTACTATGAACTATAGATTGGTTGTTCAAACCCACCGATAGGTTTCTTTATAGACCAAAATGGGTTGGTATCTGCTTAGATGCATCGACCGATTGGACCAAACCAATCAACTTGTTCTCATGAATAGTCAATCGATGAGGCTAACTAGTTGACTAATGCTCAGGGTGTTTTTGGCCCAGGTCTGGTACGACCAGACCAGTCGACTGATTTGTTGTCAATTGGTGTGTTTCTCTTGGGTCTTTTTTGTTGATACTTCCATATATTTACAAAATTTTAATTATGATTTTAACTATAATTGACCTGATTTAATATGAATCACCATGATGGTATTTGACAATTGATTTTTGATTAAGTTTGGTATTATCTCTGAATACCTAATTGGTGGCTTGTATGCCTTGTGGATGAGTTTGGTGTCATCTTTAAACACCCAAATGGTGGCTTTAATGCCTTATGATGTGTTTGGTGTTATCACTTGGAAACACCCAATTTGGTTAAATAATGAATTTTAATTTTGTTTGGTGTTATTACTTGGAAACACCTAATTTGGTTATGTGTGGACTATGTTGTGATTTGTGATATCACTTATACATAAATTAATGGTTTAAGATTTTGTTTTAGCCTTTTTCTCTAGCTCTTAAGGTAGTTGTTGGGAGTTATTGGGTGGGTTACCTTTGGTTATATATTTTTCACTTAGTACCTATTTTCTTCTCTATCGGGTTACAGTCATTAGGGGGTATGTGCATATATTTGAGGTATAGAATTATATTATGGCATGCTGGTATGGTATTGGTGTCTAGTATGGGTGGGTGAGGTATCAAAGTATAAGCCCCCTAGCGCTTTGTATTTTCCTTTTCTTAGACATATGCGGTATCCTAACTTTTTATCCCGCTTAGCTGAAACATTTAAGCTGTGGTGGGTCAGATATCTTAGAACAAGCCCCCTTGGTGTACTATGACCATGTGTGGTGGGCGTGGTATCCTGATTTGTGGTAGGTGCAATCGATGTATGGTGGGTGTGGTATCCCCATAGAAAATATCCTTCGATGTATCCTAACCTTATGTGATGCGTGTGGTATCCCATTATGATTATTTGTGCTACCATGACTTTTGTACATGATAGAGAACTAAGTGTGGTCAAACGAACTATCTTACTAATCGGAACTTGTGTGTTCACTAAAGGAGGAATTCTAATATGGTTTACATTTTATGAATCATATGTATTACTGTACTTCTATACTTTCTTGATTTACATGCAAGCATGCTATGTTGTACGTGAGTTGTATTGTTATGATATCGTCATACTGTTATGTGACTTCATTGTGCTGCATGAGCCTTCCATGTTTTAGGTATTATGTTTTATCAGCACTTCACCATACTAATATTACACTTGTGTGGTCACCATGATGATCCAGCTTCTAGGCCAGGAAGCAGAGGATGATTTATAGGATTATGACACTTAGTTAGAGTATGCTAAGGGTGATGACATGAGTCATTAAGGGGGATTTCTTAGGGTTCAAGGTTTATGATTGTGCATAAGAGTTTGGCTAACCGATTATTAGTATTTTGCCCACAACATTGAGATGTTTTTGTATTTTCAATTATTTAGACTCTTGACTTAGATTCCTATATTTGATTTTATATAACTATCAAGTTCATTCTATCTATGATATGGTTCTAGTCTTTATTATCTTATATTATCACATTATTATAATGATCATGCATTCTTTTTTCTTATTCCATTTTTCCTTGCATCAGGTATGACTTAAGTGATGATCACACCTCTCTTATGGTTAATGTCGTAGTAACATTTCTTGGTTTTATATTTCAAACATTTATGCATTATCTTGAAAACACAAATTTATGGTTCAAAAATTAGGCGTGTTACATTTTTATTGTAATTTGAATTATTTTTCCTAATTTAAGAAAATGATTTTGATGGGTGGAAACTTTTCATAGACGGGTGGAAACTAAAAGTTTGTACATAAATTCGCTAAGATCTTTAGGTTTTTATAGAGACTATTTAGATTTTGTGAGTGAGGTATGCATGAATGCCCACTTTCCTAATTATTCCTAATTTTTTTAAAGGTATACTCAACATTGATATGTTGTTATTTTAATGTATATTAAGAAGATGATTTAGATGACTAATATTGATGTGTATGATGACCTACCACCATCAATGGAGCACAAATAGTCCAATTATTTACCATGTGTTTGTAAAGTTATATGGTACTGACCATGTGTTGAGACAATTTGGTATGGTGCAACTGGTTCCTACATTACCACACCTCTTGAATACAAAAATTCATAAAATGGATGTGTGTAGTAAACACTTCACAAATCGACAAGAATTCCATATACAATATATTCAAGAATGGATTCATAGTAAGGTGTAGTATGATCTTATTAAACGTCTTACCAAATTTACTTGTGATCTTATGAAACCTCTTACACTCTACTGAATTAAACTAATAAAACATTTATCATTGTGGTTGGAACATAAACATCATCCAATCTCCCTCATAATATAATGATATAAAAAACTAACATCAAAGAAAAATAGAAATTAATATTTGTTTGACTAAATTTAAAATTTTCTTTAAATATAAACTTATTAATGTCATAATTTTGATGAAGAAGGTAAAAATTGAGATTCGATGATTCTTAACAAAATAAAGGTCGCCACTTCCAAATTATTAATATTACATACTACCTATGCCTATACATTGAACGAATAAATTTGCAATTCATAGAATATAACATTAACCTTACTAAATTCATAGTATAATTATAAAATATTACCCCTAAAGTTTAATCATAATGTATGTTGTGTTATCTTGCACTACCACGGAAATGGGTTTTAATAACGGGACATTAATAACGGTAGTTAGAAAACCATTGTCAAACGCGTGAAAATTAATCGGCGGGAAGTTTTGATAACGGTTCTAGTTAAAAACCGTTATTAAAAGGGCAACGTTAAAATTTAGACGGATGTTTTAATAACGGTTTTATATAAACCGTTATTAAAAGAGGATTTAATAACGGTTCATATTAGAACCGTTGTCAAAAGTCAGAAGCTTTTAATGACGGTTCCTAGAAGAACCGTTATTAAAACCCCAAAATCAAACTTTTATTTCGCTCGGTTCTGTTTCGTGCCAAAATTTTCAGACTTTCTGCACTTTCGTTCTCTTGCTCTCCTCCCTTCTCCTTGCAAACCCTCGCACCGCCACACCGTGCACCACCAACTCGCACCACCAGGCTCCTCTCAAGTAAAGGAAACCTTCGCACCGCCAACTCTCCACCACGCCTCTGCCATTGTTCCAAAGCTAGGTGGCACTTACACCTTCATCCTCCGTCGTGTTTGAAGCCCTTGCCTCTCTCAACATTCTCACCGTTGTGTTTGTAGCTAGCTCACTTTACGTATGTGTTTGTTCTTCCTCTCGTAAATTTTTATCTACTTATATAAATGCATGTCGCCAGGGTTTCGTTCGAAAATGTGTTGTTGAATGTGTTGGCTGAAAATTTTGCTGTTTGTTGCGTTATTGTTATATATTAACAAATGCATGTGTTGGCTGAGACCTTTACATATTATTGTTGTATTTGTTTGTATGGAGAATATAGATTCAACATTATTTAGAGCTACAACCATAATAAACAAAAGAGAAGACATTATTGAGGTTATTTAGAGCTAGATTCAACTGTAAACTTTGGAGGGTCATAACTTTTTCGTAGGACCTCGGATTTAGGTGATCTAGGAGGCTATATTGGGTAATTTTTTGAGATCTACAACGTGGCAAAGCGGCGGAGCCGGTTTGGGCAATATCGGAGCCCAAAAGATGCCATTTTGGCCTCTAAATTGAGGTTTTTTTGTTATATACAAGTGATATAACCTTTTTAGGGCCTTTTTTACAAATTGAATCTTTAATTTAGACTATCCTGAAAACCTTTTTCATATTCTAGGGTATGATGGTGTTATATAACCTCTTGAGGTTTTTGAATCTTTATTTTGTATGTAGGGTAATACATGTTTTTAGTTATTGTTTATCTCTTTATCCTCTATTGTAATTATGGATGAGATAAGAGCTTTAGGTACCTCCAAAATTGAAGATCTTCGAGACAAAGGAACTTAGATGATGATGACGATGATGATGAAATTGAAGTTTTTAAGGGTTCAAGTGAAGAAGACGAGCAATGGATCTTATATTCTAGAATAGATTGGTCAACATAGATCCAAGCCATGTATGTTTGCTTTTCCATATTTTTCTATTAATGAATCATGGCATACCTAATGGCTAACCGTTATTGAAACACGGGTGTTGTAGTTTTTCACCGATGACTATGCACGAGGCCAGCAATATAATGTTGATGAAATTGATGAAGTTAGAGATCAATGGGTCAAGCAAGTGCACTCATTCATTCGGTATTAGGTAGCGATCTATATATTCTACATGCCGGTGTAGAGCTACCAAGTTGTGGTATGCCCACTAATTTTTATTCCTAAGTATAGTTGGTGTATTGAGACATGCATACCAATTATAGATTGATTGAAATTATGGTGTGATTGCAGATTTGGTATGAATTGATGTTGTTTTACATTGTAGATTTGGTAATTATTTTAACATACAACTGTGTATGTGGGCAGGAACAAAACTGCAAAAAAAAAAGTAGAGTTTTAATAACGGTTCTTATAAAAACCGTTATTAAAACCTTGTTTTAATAACGGTTCTGATGAAAACCGTTATTAAAATGTAGGTTTTAATAACGGTTCTTCTAAAACCGTTATTAAAACTCCAGTTTTTAATAACAGTTTTTCATAAGAACCGTTATTAAAACCTATGTTTTAATAACGGTTTTTATAAGAACCGTTATTAAAACCTACGTTTTAATAACGGTTTTTAAGTAAAAACCGTTATTAAATATGAAGTTTACGCATATATTCGCGGGTTTTTGTGTATTTTTCATGACGGTTATGAACCGTTATTAAAGATTTAATAACGGGCGATTCAATAACGGTTGAAAACCGTTATTAAAACTATGAAATAACCGTTATTAAAACCCATTTCCGTGGTAGTGTTGGAGAGCTTCCAATTTTAGCTTTAGCATATGTGTGTGATTGATCAATGGGTGTAGTTACCCAATTATCTATTTCCTATAACATTTACATAATATATTATGCAAGTAGAGCCATATAATTCATTCTGGGCATAATCAACAACTTATATAATAAACACACCATTATATATAATGGGATATCAATATGATACTATTACTTCACAACCTCACTTATCCATTATTGGAATTTTGTATCCAACTATTTATTGTTTGAATTGCCTAGTTATTAAGTTGGTAAAATATATAACCATAGCCAATTAGCCTATATATAAGGTTAGGGATAATTTACAAAAGATACATCATATATAGGTCGAAAAAAATACTTCTTTATAGTTATTCTAAAGTTTATGGACTTTGATTTTGATTGCTATCTATTTTTGTTTCTTAAATGCTTCATACAGACTACGAAGCACCCAAGTAAGTTTCAAAGACTGAGCATGATCCTTATTCCTTTTAGCAATGTTGAAAGTAGAGTGATGCCTGTCATCAAAATGCACATCATCTAACATTTACTCTAATGTCAGTAAAATTTTCATTTTAATGATGGTCATCATTAATTAGGATGGGTATAGTGTAATACCGCATTTTTAAAAACCCTAATTATAAATCAATAATTGTGTGTAATGGCTATATTAATTATTTTAGGACCTTTGGTAATAAATATATTATTAATATGTGTATTATTATGACAACGTATTATGTATAAAATCTAATTAGGTTAAAGTTTACTAGAGAATGTGTATTAAAATTGTTAAACCTAGGATGGATTATAACCAGTATCCACTTCGTCAAGTAAACTCATATTTCAATAACCTAACAATTTAATCTAAATATTTCCACTCAATTATTCACCTAGATAGATTACCCTAGCCTACTAGACTCCCTTAACTTTTCCTCCTTTCCCTTCCCATAGGTTTTCCTTACTCCTGCGAGCCATTACCCTACACCACACTTGACTTGCACCATACCTCCCTTTTCCCCATGTTTTCCTCTCTTTGTTTTGCTCCACATCTCCATGTATTCCATCCTCTTCTTAATCCTTCTCATCTCCCATTTTGTGTTGTGCCTTAACCCTGAGCAACCTTGATTTTTCCCACTTCTTCTCCTGAGCTCCTTTACGAAAAATTTCCTCTGCTTTATCCATTGTTGCACCTCTATCTGCACCATTTTTATCTACAACACACCCCTCCACAGGACTCCACAGGACTCCTTTTCTTGATATCAACCACTAGCATCGGTCCCTCACCCCTTGCACCATCATCTCCTATTGAAACCACCCTAACACCCACACACAACCTCATCAAAACCAACCCAACTCCATCGTCTATCCACATAAAACTCCTTCCTTTTTTTTTGTTTTGGTCATTCCCACCAAAACCACTAGCCAATCCTATCATTCCACGCACTCCTCATCCATCCAAGACCACCATCCCACCCTCCCCCTTTGGCCAAACTCACCGAAGCTCTACCCGTTCACCTTCAACCAACCTTGTTAAAGCTCCGTTTGTTATTGCACCATTATCCACTGAAGCTCCTCTCTCCATCTTTAGTTCCTTTATTCCACCTTCTCCTTCCCCATTTCTATACCTTTTTCGGCCATTATTGTAGCACCCTAATTTTTATTATTAAAAACTTTTATTTTATAGCTGAAGCACATAAGTAGAATATTGGGGGTTGCCACCATAATTGACACAAGTCTGGTTTGCCCAACCATATTTATATCAATCATAAGGCTAAAATCATGTATAGTGAGATAGGGAAATAAGAAACAGAAGAAACATTTATAATACAATATGAGTTTGGAGGTTAGCTCCAAATTACAATTACAAAATGCAAAGTAACGGATATCATAGATCAAAGAGTTCAAAAAAGTATACATGTAAATACATCAACCATATAACATTACTCTTCACCCAAACACCTAGTACACATAATAGGCCACTCATACCTACATAGTGCATCATAAGCAGCATAGTCATCTAGCGGTTCTTTCGAGACCTATACACAAGAATCAGGTTCTCCTGCTCGTGGGAATGAGCAGTACCCATGAAAAGTGTGGTAAGTATGCTACGTACTAAGTAAGGTTACAATACTATTAAATCAAGAATTCACAATCGATGATAATTATATATTCAAATCAATGATACATCTCATAAGATAAATACTAATCTAGGCATTTTTATTAGATATAACCATTTTCATTCTTTTATATACATTGATTTTAGGAATCTTGGTATTTTTAAAATGATGGAATGGTTTGAAGCACCTTCTCAGGAAAAATACACCTGAACCACTATTATCATCTGGTGGAACTAATCTAAAAATATCACCTTCTTGAGGCAAAACACTTATGAGTCACTATTGTCTCTAGTGGAATGGATATAAAAATGATACCTTGGTCTTGACTCACGTACTCTTTCATTTTAAGTCATTAGTATCTTATACATAGGTTATATTGTTATATTTTCATTCACGATGAGCAATGGCCCCATAATTCTTAATCCGATGGGACGGACCGAACTGCCTTCTTGGGAAAAAATACTCCCTAATTACTATTATCTCTGGTGGAATGGATATATAAAAACATCATCTTCTCATGAAAAAATGTTCTTGAGCCATTATTATCTCTTATGGAATGGATATAAAAACATCAAATTGGACCTAGTTATGTACTATTTCACTTTAAATGATTAGTATCTTATTCATGATTGATTTACAGGTGTTGAACACCTTGAGGCAGATAAACACATCAAGCAGGTTAAGCTCCTTAATCTCCTCAAACTTTAATTCCACACTCCTAGCATTATTCTCTTATATTGATTATTCAACCACAAATTATAATATATCATTCTCAAATATCATCATTATTATCATACCTATAATTCATGATCTAACTCCTATGTTGTACACATACAATAATAATATTCTCCTAAGGTACTACTCATAGAATTACTAAAACCTTAATTTCATTGGTAGTCATAAATCTTCCCATAAGACTCATATGAATACCACATTCCATATACATCCCTATAATGATAACAACATTATGGATAAACTCTAAGGTTTTACACATGAACTACTAAGTTTATCATTTTAGGTCACTATGCCCTAATTAGACCATTACCTCATTTTGAAGAACCTAAGACAAATAATAATCCTTCCATAATATTTCTCAGGATATCATTTTTATATTTTAATCCACCTAACATATTATAATACTATTTTTTTTATTATCTCATAATGACCAAAATGCTCTTAAGGATAACCCATAGCCTTAATTTTATAAAACCTTGTACCTTCCACAAATATTATTTTCCAAATCCACCATTTATCATCATACCTTACACACACACACACACACACACACACACACACACACTTATGTCTACTTATCATAGCTTATTTAGCCCATAGATAATGCCATAAAATGTAATTCTCACAAAAACATCATTATCATAACGAAATCATTTACATACCTCTTATCCATTCTTACTTTCATTCAAGAACATGTTACATATAATCACAACATATTATCATTAACATAAATTAAATCATATAGCAACAATATCATGGAAATTCACATAACCGTACAAGTAAATAACAAAAAACCCTAAAGCATTGATTGGTATCCTTAACAACTAGGACATTGGGCTTTAAGCACGTAAATCCTAGACTTCCTCCTCCTCAATCGCTAGAATATCACCTACAAAAAATTACATAATACGGGGTTATGTTTGAATACTATAACTAAGGAAAAAGTTAAGGTAAAGGAAGATAAAAATGGAAATAACTATAGTTAAATGGAAGCTTGAGTTGTGTGGGTGTGTGGTGGAATGAATGGAGGAGCTATGGTGAAAATTTGGTAGTGTTTGTATAAGGTTTAGGGATAAAAATAAGGGTGCAAGGTAGACAATGTATAGCTACATGGCCTGGCTGTGCGTAGTGGCACGACCATGCTCAATCACTAGGTAGAATAGACTTATTCAAACATATGTGCACTAGAGTGCAATAGGCCTTGAGTAGGCCGTCCGAGGGTGCATGAGCAGGCTATGTTAGGTTGCATGGGTGTGAGATAAGAAATTTTAGCGTTGCAATACTGTGCTTAAGGCTGTGAACAAACCATGCATTTTATAAAAAAATGTGACGGAAGAGAAGGAAAGGGAGGGGAAAACGATGGTGGTTAACGGAAATGGTTGACGACAGCAAAGGGGAAGGATGAGGTAACCTTAGTGGTTGGTTCATTGATCAATGGGTGGTGCGTGGTTGCACACGATGGTGATATAGGTGGCAAAGAAGAGGAAGAAAAAGAAGAAGGAAGAAGAAAAGAGATCTCAAGGTAGTTGCTTTTATACAAAGTGTGTATAAGAAAGGACATAAACAAAAGAGAAAGGAAGAAGAGTGTGTAGTGCGTGTATATATATGGACATGGGTGTGCGAGTAGGTGAAAGAAAAAGTAGAAGGAGGTGTGCGATAGTTGTATAGGGTGATGGTGCAGAGGTCACGAGAGGTGGTAAGAAGGTGATGGTTGTGTGTGTTAGGGTGAAATTACAGAGGATGCAGGCAATAGATGGTGATGGTTGTGTGTAAGCATGTTACATAAGGAGAAAATGGTGGTAGGGGAGGTGATGGTGTGCATGTGTGTAGGTTGGGAAGGATAAAAAGGTGAGGGATGATGGTGATGATGGAAGTTATAGTGGCATGATGGGAGATGCAAGTTGTAGTTTGCACGTTGCATAAAGGCTAGTCGAATGTTACAGCAAGGATCATGGGAGAAAGAAGAAAGGATAAGGAAAAGGATAAAGAAAAGTAAAAAAGGAAAAAGGTTTTTGGATTACTTTCAGATGATTTTGGATAACCAAAATAGATAGGATTAGTGATAAATTTTAGATGAAATAAGATCGGGTTACAAAATATGGTTTATTCGGGTCAAATATTCAGATTGGGTTAAGGTTTTGGGATTAAAAAATAGTTAAGGTTAAAATAAGATTTTATGAGATTATAATTAAATTAAGATGTTAATGATATAGAATTAAGCTAAGCAAAATTTTGGGGTATTACAGTTATCCCCTTCTACACACTAGCCATTCCTACTATTTTTACCCCCTAGAAATGACCTAAGTTAACATTGCTCCTCCTACCCTTCTCAGACACATCCACCAAATCCTTCCTCTCTTGTTTCTTGAGTTTTCTTTGGATTTATTTACCTTATTTCAATTGGTTAGTAATCCTTGAG
Organism: Tamarix austromongolica; assembly: GCA_039764185.1. Taxonomy (NCBI): domain Eukaryota; kingdom Viridiplantae; phylum Streptophyta; class Magnoliopsida; order Caryophyllales; family Tamaricaceae; genus Tamarix; species Tamarix austromongolica. Next base: position 66,186,006 of record CM077813.1, on the reverse strand, counting down.
TTGTTTTTAGTAATTTTGGGTTATTTTTGTGTAATATTAAATGCTAATATATATATGCCTGGGTGTAAAATTTCTAGGTAATTCTTGAGGACCTTGAAGAAGACTTCTTTTGTGTGAGCTTGGATTATGTAAATCCAACCACTCATAAGATGTTAGAATTTACATGTGAATACGATATGATTTTTGAGAACTTGAATTATGCTAGGGTTTTATGCTTTTTAAGTGTTATGACATGCATGATAAAATGACAACATATTGAGGGGATGATATGTATAATTGTTGAAAGTTATGGGCATGGTAATATGTCATATGATTTACATATACATGTCTAGGGTTTTGTTAAGATTTTCATTCTTATTAAGTTATGATTTAAATTCCATGATAAAGGCCTCATGATTGCTAATGTATGGTAGTTAGGGTTGCGATAACTTGCACGGAAGTATATACACATGATTAGGGTTAGTTTATGATACATTATATTTGCATGACCAGGGTTAGAGATATCCCATACATACATGCTACATGAAAAATGTGATATGTGAGAGTTGTATGATTAGGGTTTTGTGGGCATAACCCACATAATACATGAAAAGTGGAAAATATAGTTAATCATCAAAATGCAAAGATTACCTATATGCTAAAATAATGTGCAATATTTCCTTGTTGCTTGCTCATGACAAATCTCTCATAATGATAATCTTTGGTACGAAAATGAATAAAATTATGAAACTAGGGTTTTGAAGGGTATTTTTGTAATTTTGATCTAATGTATCTTTTACAAATAGGTGGATGTTAGGATTTCCTTAGACATTTGATAGGTTGACCTCAGTATTGACTTGGCTTATCATAGACCTATGACCTCAGGGTTTACCTTAATAATTGGAAATAAAAAGGGGAAAAGTTAAGTATAGAAAATTAAAATTGTTGTGTAGTAACATGATATATGTGATCACCTCATAAAATATTAGTACTTACAGTGAAAGACCTCAAGTTGGGAACAGTTTGCTCTCTGAGATTAGCTACCATAGAGATGAGGTGTTAGCCCTTATTTATTTTGGTTTGTTGGTGCGCCACTATACCTTGTAAAGGCTCTACTCTACTCTACAGATGACATATGGGCCCTATAGAGTGTATCAATATTTAAGGACTAGGTGACCGAGGTTAGAGGATAATATGTAGACTAGGTATACCCCTATATCCCTTGGTTAGGTAAGGGTATTATGTTGCATTCGGATACCAATATGATTGAGTGTACCTTAGTACCCATAGGTTGATTGTATCCCCTTCGATTAAGTAAAAATGGAAGTATTTGTTGTGTAACAAAATGAAAAGAAATGATTTGTTGGTTTGATAGTTTCCTCAACACCTTACATTGGTTTTAATTAGATGCATTGGTCTAGTAGTTGCCTCAGTACCCTACCTTAGTATTGTTTTAGATTTGTTGTCTTGGTAGATGTCCTAGTGCCCTATCTTGATATTAAAAATCTATTTAACTAGTTAGATATGTCTTTTGTACCTTAAGGTGATGCGAAGATAACTAGCATGGTTTATTGTTAAGCTAGAGATTAGATATCTATATACGTTATTCCTTAAATATTGCTTGTGGTTATGGTATATGCCTTGTGCTCAAGTATACTTTTTAGATTCTATGTGACTATGTGAAATATTGGTATGCTATCTCATGTGAGATATTGTGATTTACTCAGTACCAAGAAAGTCGGACTAATACTACTTTAGTAGATGACTATGTGAGGGCCATGGAATGGCATGAAGCATATGTAGACAATATTGGGAAGATGTCCCTTTGTTAGAATGGGCATTTGAGTCTAAGAGTTAAGGCAAGTTGGTATCATACCTACAAGTGCTAGTTTTTGGTTATGATTAGTTTTTCTTTGAACTCTTATATCCCTTGTTGTATTTTGGTTACCTTATTATGTAGACAATATTTATCCATATCTATTACCTATGTATGGTATTCTATTTCCACTTATTTACGGTGGTTATAGTTTATTTTAGCCTTATCAATTGGTATAAGAAAAATATGAGAACCATAATTATGCTAAGTATAGCCCTAAAACCCAATAATTTAGTGATTAATGCTTCTGCAAACAACATTTTAACCGAAGTAAATTGGGGGTGCTATACATAGACATTTCACTCTCAAAACTTGTCCAACCTCTCCTTGTCTTAAATATACACTATACTCTCATCATAATAAATTATATTTAATTTGTAGTTATTCGTATTTCAACTTCCAGTTAGGAAGTGCAAAGTAATGCTAAGAATATAACGAACATAATGAAAAATATTAGTGCAAAGGATTATGTATAAAGAGAAAATGAGTTACTAAAATATACATAACTATATCTTAAACTATACATAACTATATCTTAAAATATATCATACCAATGTTAATGATGAGCATGAAGCAAAATTGTATGAATAAACTTCATTCATAGTAAGGTTGTTCATCTCTTGTTCAATTAGCTCTAATTGAACAATAATCTACATACATGTTAGAACACCATCTAAAATTTTATGAACAATATATCAAATGAAATACATGGATCTATGACCAAACTAACCTTTTTTTTTTCAAAATCCTTTCTCTTTTGTAATGCCTTTATTGAATGTTTAAATATCTTTCCCTTATAATTTTTAGTTTGAGGTCATAACTTTATATTAGAGGAAAGATTATACAATGACAAATACTTAATAGCCCAGACTTGATATATTGTTAAAGCCATATATATAAATATCACATATATAGATTAAAACACACACACACACACACACACACACACACACACATATATATACACAACTATTTTTTTGTGTATATTACCTTCAAGACATGTGCATATCCACACAAGTGGAATTCTAATTTTGCATTGCTTTTATGAAATGTGTTTAAGCCTTCTTCCACTAGAAAATCATATACAACAAACCCCAAACATAGTCTGATTAATGTTTAAAATCGTCTAAAAGTCTAATAAACTTATACCACATCACTTCAAATGGTTTAGCAAACAAAAATGTCACAAAAATGTAGAATATAAACATAATAACAACTTTTTTTATCAGTCTGGTCCAATTAAAAATCAATTGATTATTCGATGACCATTTTATGATTTTAGGATATAGGATCTAGTGTTTTTCACCCTTAAAAATAACTTTCAAAAATCACCATGTCCGTAGTTAATATCTAACTTTATTGGTATACTACGAACTCTAAGTCATAAAATTAAAGATATTTTAGCTACATCAAAATGCATCTACTTCCTAGGTTGAATCGTTTCTTCTTCTTCTTCTTCTTCTTCTTCTTCTTCTTCTTCTTCTTCTTCTTCTTCTTCTTCTTCTTCTTCTTCTTCTTCTTCTTCTTCTTCTTCTTCTTCTTCTTCTTCTTCTTCTTCTTCTTATTATTATTATTATTATTATTATTATTATTATTATTATTATTATTATTATTATTATTATTATTATTATTATTATTATTATTATTATTATTATTATTATTATTATTATTATTATTATTATTATTATTATTATTATTATTATTATTATTATTATTATTATTATTATTATCCCAAGAAGACACTAACCAATTCAATAAGTTTTTGCTTATGTCTATATCAAGCAACTCGATTAATACAAAAAAATGAGTCCTTGAATATATTATCTTTTGTGCATTAGATAGGTAATTATAAACATTTTCTAGTTTATTAATTTTTCACAAGTGTCTACTTTAATTTGCCATAAATCTACAACAATCAAATTTTACTATTTAGTACAACAAATATACTAATCTCATGATAATATTTAACATTACAATATCTTAAATATGTTTATGGTAACACTTAATATACGTTAACAAGCTACTCACATCAAAATTTATTTTTTAATTGACAAAAACTACATTTTACATAATAATCTTTAACAAATATTTATATCTACAACCATAATAACAAGTGTGTGTGTGTGTGGAATGATCGTAATATAAACTAAAACACACAATAACAAGCATAACCTATAATTTAAATAAATTAAGCCATATTTAGCAATATGTTAATATATTATCACATTTTGGACAAAATTATGAAATATTATGTAAATAAAATAATTAAAAAAATTATTTTAAACGTAAAAGCCTTATCTGAAATTATTGGATCAGAGTATCAGGGTGAAATATAGTGTGTGAGTCTAGCTAGATGGGGTATGGAAGAGGCAATTTTTAAGAGAGTTGAAGTTGGAGTTTCAGAAATAGTTAAAGAGGAAGGTGTCGAGTTTGGAAAGAAGAGAGTAAAAAAAAAAAAGAAAATGAAGTCGGGTGTTGGCATGAAGGAAATTGGTATGGATTTAGGGTTGAATAAATATGCCTGACATTTTGAACGAAACACGCCTAATCATTAGGTATTTATTTTCTAAATTTTGTTTATTGCAAAAGCCTGACATTTTAAAACAAATTGGTCATAATTTTAATAAAACATAGTTGATAATTAGATATGTTTTACCTATACTAAATGGTTTTACCAATGGAGGACTATTGTGGTTATTGTTTAACTGAAATGATTATTTTAATATTTAATGAAAAAAAGGCTATTTAAACAATTGATTCCATGATTTACTGAAACATGTTTTTAAATAAAAAAAGATACATAATATAAAAAAAATATCAATATATATTATGAATTTTATTTCATGTTCAATTCAACAAACTATTTATGAGAGAGCCAGAGGATTCGGAGATCCTAGCTACTCCATATGCTTTTTTTTTATAGATAAGGGAGTAATCCCAAATAACAAAAGCATCCTTACAAGAAAGCTTCAACATTGTGGACCACTTCCTGGATACGATAAGGAAACTCACGTCTATTCGCCTTAATCCAAGAACCTATCCTAACTTTAATAAGCAGGAGAAGCCACCTATCGCACACTTTATAGTTATCAAACACGACTTTATTTCTATACTCCCATATGACACCAACTATAGCATAGAAAGCTGTACGCGAGAGATCCCGCCTCATCCTGATTCCTGTGAAGCCAAACCACGCATAAGCATGCTTTTCAATAGATCCTGACATCACCCATGTAACACCAAGCCACTCACTGATCGCGTACCACATCTTTCTTGCTATAATACAGTGAAGAAACACATGGTCCACCGATTCTCTTTCGATCAAACAAAGGGGGCACCCTGTGTCCTCCAGCTCCACAACATGTAATCTACCTAACCTATCCTTGCTATTAAGTCTCTGTTGGACCGCAAACCAAGCGATAAGTTCAACCCTCAGAGGGGCAAGCCCGCTCCATATGAAACTGAGATCAAGGTTTGTAGGCCTGTCCCCAACAGTCTTCTGAATAGTTTCCATACAAAACGATTTGACGGAGTACGACCCATCCTCCTCAAAAACCCATCGAAACTTGTCCTTCCTTTCTCTACTCAAGGGATGACGGTTTATAGCCCCTTTCATCTGCTCCACTAACTCGCTCTCCCACTCAAAAAGGAGCCATCTCCACCTGAAGATCCATATCCACTGATTTCCTTCCCATCGCCCCATATCGGCAACCTTCCCCTCCTGTTGGCTAGATACACTAAAAAGTCTAGGGAAAGCAGCTCTTAGTGCTCCTGATCCTGTTCAATCATCATGCCAGAAGCTAACGGATTTTCCATCACCAACAAAAAAAGACAACCCCTCTCTTATGACGGGGTCCCTACTGCCCCCTTAATTATATCTACCCACGGTGACCAACCTCGTTGATTCTCCAAGCTAAGCCTACTCCCACTTCTGTCCCCATAGTGAATTGAGGATATCACGTTCTTCCATGTAGCTCCATCAACCGAATAATACCTCCACCACCATCTTGAATAACAAAGCATTGTTTATCATGGTTAGATCCCCCACACCAAGACCACCCAAGTGTAACACCCCCAAATTTACTACTAAAAAATTTCGTTAAATTTTAAAGAAGTTTAGCGGAAGCAAGCAAATAAAACTATAAATTCGGGGGTATTACCGCCACACTTAGTACCAGATCGATTCACAACTATCGACCCGATACTAAGTGCTAAGGCTAAAATAATAGAACCAAAACAAATCATTAGTAAGGCATAAGTGATAAGGAAATCAGAGTACGAAAGTCGAGAGTTACGTTCGGAAGTACAATTTAAAATTTCAAATGTCAAAGGAATTAAAATAACGGAAGGATAAGGTACGATAAAACCCTTAGAAATTTAAATACAACACTTGTAACTTCCAAAGACGAATACAATTAAACAAAACATATTCCGAAGGATAAATATCCGGACCGCTTACTCACTCAGGTCAAGCCTTCCACCCCAATTTAGTAACCAATCAACCTGCATCACAGGTCTGCTCCCTATCATTGGTGGATCATCACAGGACCCATTCAACCAGTGTAGTATCATTACGGGTCCAGTACTGAGTAAGGGCGCAGGTGTGCTAAGGCCAAGCATACAGTCATACCACGTAGCCTACATAACACAATCATATAAGTAACATGCAATGACACACAAGATAAGGCCTGAGTACTTTCCGGTGACTTATTCTTTATCCTCGTTAATAATATGTCCATTTCACACACAGTCTTTATTAATCCACATGAGTGCGGGAACCCCACTATTATAGCTGGTGGACCAGAATATATAAACTCAGGGCTGAACGCTCCTGACCACTATTATTTGCCGGTGGCTCGGTCTCCAGGGCAAAACGCTCCTGGCCACTATTATTTGCCGGTGGACCGGTCTGGCCCCGACTCACCTGGTGTTCCACTGTAAGTAGTTAATATCTTTCCCATGTCTTATAAGTTTTACGTTTGGTTTGCTGAGCACGGAAACCCTCACTATTATAGCCGGTGGACCGGAAATCATACAGGGCAAAACGCTCCTGACCACTATTGTTTGCCAGTGGCACGGTCTCTAGGGCACCCCGGCTCCTGGCCACTATTATTCGCCGGTGGACCGGTCTGGGCCCGGCTCAGCATCTTTCTCTTTAAGTGATTAGTATCTTAACGTATCTTATTGAAAGACTTTTACCCTTGACATGCATGGCTAACTATATCCACACTTATCCTCCCAGGAGGGCCCGTCCCATATCTTGGAACTCGTGCACCCCTTATCACACCTCGATATCCATTTCCCCTCTATACTTACACATAATAAAAACCACTCCTAGAGTATGACTTAAGGCACAACACCTCGTGACATGGACTCCACCTGCCATTAGCCTCTAGGGTTTCCCTTGAAACCCTAATTGGACCTATGTGGCCCAACTTCCTCTTACTACACTACCATTAATTCATCTGTCCTCGACACCTCATCTCATTATGGTCCAATCCCCAAATCATATCGCTTTACCCATCGATTCTACCTGTGACCCTAAAACTCTAGTTGGCCACTTCGACTCTAGTGCCTTTCTTTTCCAACAAGTAACCTCTCCTTTTCACCCAATATTCCTTCTTCCTCAAAACTCCCATAATCATTCCTTATAACATAAACTCTCACTCTCAACCCGCACCTCACTCACCCTTAATCATTTTTCTTTCGCCTTTTTCAGATTACTAATTCTTCCCAAAACCCTAATCGGGTCCCTTATATGACCCTATGTACTATATTTTACCTCGAGTCTCCAGACTCCCAAACGGACCTTCCACTAACTTCCTCACGTCCCAAGGTAACTTTTCATACGTAAGGTTCGTCCCCATGCGGACCTTAACCTTCCCATGCATACCCTATCATTTCCACCATGCCAGTTCTATCATTTCCATGCAAACCCTAGTTTCCCCCATGCAACCTTATTTTATTCCCACTCTTCTATTTATTTGATTCCACCTTTTCCTCATCATCTCACAAATTATGAATTCCTTAGGTCGTCCATACCTATATTAACCGACGTACTTCCCTTTGGTTATCTTAATTGCTTATTTTTCTTTTTCAAGTCCCCACCTCACAACGCTTCCTCACATAACCTAGCATGCATGTCGTAGGGGTCACATCACATCACATCATACTTGTACTACAACATATTAGTACACACAGACGAGAGCACGAGAACGTACCTCGGTTCCATGCTGCGCTACACAAATACACAGGTAATATACAGGTTATAGCATACAACCGCACAAAGCATACAAGATAGGTAAAACATGCAATACACACAGGTGGCCTTAGTTACGTCCTTACCTAAATCGGCGCCGGGCTCGGAGCACGCTCCTACACCTCCTGGGGTTTGACCCGGTTCACCTATAAGAGGGAAATACTTAGGGTTAATCTCCCTCTACCGGAATTATCAAAATTTCTATCTTACCCCTATCATGGCCTAATACTAAGGCTAATATTAATAGTAGGGGTTTATAAATAAAGGGTAGGGTTATTACTATTCTCACGATAGTTTAAACGGGTTATCACTAATTAAAGTAGGTTTTAGCGAAATCCAGAGTATTAAGGTGAGGGTTCCAATATTATTAATAATAATTACTAATAATACTAACAATAATAAGAATACTACTTATAATAATAGTACTCATAATAAGAATAATAATGGCTATAATGATAATAATGATAATAGTAATAATTGAAATTGTAGTAGCATTATTGATAGTAATATTACCGATAATAATAAATAATAACGCAACCATAATTATTCAGATGATAATATCAATAATAATGATAATAATAATAATAATAATAATAATAATAATAATAATAATAATAATAATAATAATAGAAGGAGTAGTAGTAATGAAAATAATAATAATAATAATAATAATAATAGCAATAATAATAATAATGATAAGAATAATAAAAATAATAATAATACTAATACTAATAATAATAAGAATAATAATAACAATAATAATATTAATAATAACAACAATAATAATAACAACAACAATAATAATAATATTAATAATAACAACAATAATAATAACAATAATAATAATAATAATATTAATAATAACAACAACAATAATAATAATAATAGTAATAATACAAATGATAGTAAGAGTACTAGAAATAATACTAATAGGAATAATAGCGATAACAATAATAGTTAGAAAGATAACATAATGACACTAGTATTAACCATAGTAATAATAATAGTAATGATAGCGATAATGATAGTAAAATAACAATACCCATAATAATAATTACAATAATAATAATAACAATAAAATAGTTGTGGCAATACTAGGCATAACAAAAATACTAAGGTAATAATATTAAAGTATAACGTTAAGGATAATAACGATGGTAATAATCAATAAAATAATAAATGCATTAAATACAACAACAACAACAAAATAATAACAAGGATAATAATAATAAGGATAATAATGATAATAATAATAATAATAATAATAATAATAATAATAATAATAGTAATAGTAATGTTGATAATAAAAATAGTAAAGATAATAATAATAATGATAATAATAATAATAATAATAATAATAATAATAATAATAATAATAATAATAATAATAATAATAATAATAATAATGATGACAATAATAGTACTAATGATAGTAATACTGATAATAATAATATTAATAACAATAATAACACTAATAGTAAAATAATAACAATGATAATAATAATAATAGTAATAATAGTGATAATAATAATACTAATAGTAACAATAATAATAATAATAGTACTAATAATAATAATAACAATAACAATAATGATAATAATAATAATAATAATAATAATAATAATAGTAATCATAATAGTAACGATAATAATAAAGATAATAATAGTAAAGATAATAATAATAATAATAATAATAATAATAATAATAATAATAATACTAGCAATATTAATAATAATAATAACTTTTATTAGGGTCTGTCAAAAATAATAATAATAATAATAATAATAATAATGGTTGCACTAATAATAATTATAGTAATAATATTAATAATAAATAGGTTAATGATAATTATAATAACATTAACAATAATAGTTAATATTAATATTAAAATTTATTAACCACTTCTATTATTCCAGGTCTAGGGTTTTAGGGAGTTGGACCACCTGGCTGGGAGTGGCACCGACGGCGGCGCGGTGGCGGCGGTAGCGGCGGTGGAGGAGGAAGAAATTGGGAAGGGTGGCTATGGAGGCTAAAGGAGGAGAAACTAGGGGAAAGTGGAAGTGTAGGGTGGTAGAGCAGGAAGTCCTGGTGGTTTTGGGGGTGGTGAAGGTGCTGCAAGTGGCGGCACAGCCGGCGGCGGCGGCGCGAAGGCGGCGTAGGGCTGGAAGGGGTCGATTTGGGGAGGGGTTTTCGCACGGCCAGGGCGGCACGTGCAGCGCGAAGCAGGGAAGTTAAGGTGGTTGGTTGCGTAGAGGGAGGTGCAGGGAGGATCGTGGTGGCAAGGGTAGGTGGTAGGGGTGGCTGTCGGCGGAGCAAAGGCCGTCTGAAGGCAAGGCGGCACGCGGCTTTGCTCTGTCTGGGTTCCCAGTTGTCGAACCCGATTAAGGCGGTGAGGAGGGCTATTTATAGGCCAAATTGAATGGAAAACGACAAGCTTCGAGGTGGAGGTTAAGGGGTAGGGTTAGGGTAGGTTGTCCGGCGAGATTCGCCGGCACATGGTCTGCGATTTGCAGGCCATGATTTGTCGAAAAAGAAGAAGGTTTTCGCGCGGGGAGAGAGACTTAGTTGATTGGTCATGTCCACAGGGAAGTCAATGGGGAGAAGGGGGTGAAATGACCGGTGAGGATGGCGTGCCGTTGAAGCTAAGCTTCCCGGCGAAAGTTTTGGGTTGCAGGCGGCAGAGGGACGACGACGTCGCGAGGAAGAAGAAGAGGAAGAGGCTGGACCGGCGGTCCAGGGGAAAGGAAAAAGGGAAGGGGGAACCGGCCGGGCGGCGGCGGTTATTTCCCCCATTAATGAAACGGGGCGTTTTGGGCTAGTTTTGGACAAAACGCGGCGTCCGCGTCGGTCTGGCAACGGTTAATTTCTCCTTATGACGACGCGGCGTTTCAACGACTTTAGTGTCGAAACGCGGCGTTTTACCTCACGGGCGGCTGGGCTCGCTGGGCCGCGGCGAGAAGAAGGAAAGGAAGGGGGGCGTTGGGCCGGTCGAGGCCCAACTTCGGCGGGCAGAGTAGGAAAAAGGAAAAAGAAGGAAAAGAAAAAGGAAAAGGAAAAAGGAAGGCTTTATTTAGGGTTTTGGGATTTTGCATAAATTATTTAGAATATTTTTGGGCTATTTAGAATATTAATATTTATAAGATATTAAATAAATCCCTTTTTGCTTAGTTTAGACTATTTTAGATAAATTTCCTTAACCTCCATACTAATTAGGAAAAATACTCAAATTTTCTTCCAATTAAATTATTTATTAAGTTTATATTAATTTGAAACTATTTTATTCTTCTTAATTTAAATAAAGTAATTTATTTAATTAATTTCTAAAATAAAATCCTTAATTAGCTTAAAATACCACAATTCCTTCTATTTAAAACACTTTTAAATTTTTTTTGGTTTAACCTAATTAACTTCCTCTTATTTTAATAAAAATGAATTATTTTGGTTAAACTCCCACATAAAAATCTTATTTAATAATAGATAATAGGAATTAGGATTTTGGGGCATTTCACCAAGCCTTTGGGTCTTTGGATCACACTCCATCTGACCAACGGTATTCTTTTCCGATCTCCATTCTGCCTCCAGAAAAAGTTACGCTAGATGCTAATAATTTCTTTGACCATGCCCTTCGGGATCCTAAACAGACTCATAAAATACATGGGAAGGCTGTTAAGGATACTTTTAATCAAAACCAATCTCCCTGGTCTAGAAAGAATATTCGATATCCACCCTACTAGCCTTTGTTTCACTTTATCGATCACCGGCTTCCAAGTCTGACTTCTTCCCCCTTTTGCCCCCAATGGAAGGCCCAAGTACACTACTCCATATGCTATCATGTCCTCAAAAAGATAACGGTAGACCCCATAATCTCGGCTACCGTAGACTGTAATGGCAGTAAATTATATAGTAGACGTGTAATTTTAAAACCATTATTATCATGACAAGCACCTTATGTGTAAACATAAACAACTACACATATAATTAATTAAAGCTAGAATAATACATAACAAAAAACAATGAAATGAATTGAAACCAGAAATATATAGCAACCATAAAATCCTCACGTTATAGCGTAAACTTTGCCAAATAATAATTCACACCTTATAATCACAAGACACTCCTTATTTTTATCTATCAACAAACATGACATAATAATTCCGGGCCATTGTTCTCTCAATGTTTTCCATATATATATATATATATATAAATCCTTGTCTTCTCAATGTCTTAGAATTGAAAAATTTTGTTATTACTACTATTATTAATTTTAACTAAGATATTAGTATTGTTATCGGTGTAAGTAATAATAGAATTAAAAATATTTATATTTAGATTAATATAAATAGAATAAAATCTATGTAATTATTATTGATAATATTATAAAGAGTAATGCCAAAATATATATTATAGTAGTTATTATTATTATTATTATTAATGTTAGATAATTATAAAATAATTACTATTATTATCATTTTCTGATTTAAAAGAATTTGAACTTGCTTTTCAAATTTAGAAGTCAATTCATAATATGAAACGATAAACTCACGTTTCTGAATATTTTTTTGAAGAATTTATTTGGCAGTATTTAATATAGAAAATTAAAAATAAATTTTGAAAACCATCTTCTAAAAATAAATTCTCCGCTCCGACCACATGTTACTTGGGGAAAAAGTATACGAGACTACTAGCTAATCTATAAATCAGCAAGAACACTTCTGACGTGCTCTGTTTTCGTTCATATATTTTCACAGAAATTTTCCACCAATCTTAGACTACTCCAAGCTATACGATCTTAATCATGGAATTATGGGCTTTCCACAGTGAGGACGTACCTTTTTCGCTCAGGTTGAGGTATTTTAGGAATAAAGAAAAATTGATCGGCGCACCATCACATAAGCGTAACTATCCGAGCAAGAATCTATACAATGCTTAAAATACATTTTTCAAATTACGCTAACGAATGCTGGTACGAGGCCTTTTCTCTGCATTAAATGCTAGCCACATAACGTAAAGCTAAAAAGTCAAACATATGAAATTAGCACGCAAGGGGTCCCCTCGGTTGTCTGTAAAGGCAGGAACGACAGGCTAGTTCTTCAAAAGAAAGACCCTGATAGAAAGTGAGGGACGAAGAATTCTCCTTTTGGATTAGGGGACGCTCGGAGATTTCTCTTTCGGATTCGGAGAGAAATTTTGGACCTTGGGATCGGTTTTCAGAAACTTTTCGGGAGTTTGATTGTGCGAGGACCGGTTAGATTTCGAACATTTCCTGAATTATACATATGTGGATAATCTAAGAGCACGAAACCTTTTTCTCATGATTTGCAGCAGCTTGGTATATGAATCAGAGGAGCACGCATGCGAAAGGCAGAAATCAAAGTCAAAACTGGTGACCGGCGGTAGCTACAGCACAAATATCAGAAAGCATACGACAACTCATTTACTTACACGTCGGGATGGCAATTTTCGGGGATTTTTTCGGGGACGGTTTTGGGGTCCTCATCCCCGAACCCGTCCGAAATTTTTTTTATATATATTTTTATATAATTATATATATATATAATATATATAATTTTTTTTATAGAATATAAATTAAAAATATAATATAAAAGAATAGTTTGAGGATCGGGGATGAGATCGAGAATCGGGTATAAAATTGGGTTTTGGGAATCGGGTCGGATTTTATGAACGGAAAATAAATCGGGAATTAAAAATGGATCGGAGATCGGGTCGGGTATGGGGATTTGATCCCTGCGGAGATCGGGTCGGAGAATCCTCGATAAAAAAATATCGGGGATCGGTGTTATAGACCGATCAAAATACTAAGCAGTGACAACACTGGATCGGCCAATAGGAAATAGCCTTAGATTATTAACTTATTAATCCTAAATAAAATCTCTTGTAGAAAAATCTAGTTTGAAAAATTATATTATGAAAATCTTAATACCTCAGCAAAACGTAGCATGGCTGCAAAGTATCTAGTCATATACTAAATAAGGTGAAAGCACAAATCACATATAATAAAATTTTCGAATAATCATGCTTGATACTAAAGGTACTTACTCATTCACAACAATCTCACAATATAACATCAAAGCCTCATGTTCGACAACTAAATGTACTTACTCATTTACATTAAACTCACAATATAAAAAAACTATATCATAACCCATGTTCAACGAAGTAGGGCACTAAGACTCTCAACCAACTGGCCAATCCATTTTAGTACTAAAGGTAGGACACAAAGGTAACTACCGAACCAACACATCCAAAACATTTCCCACAACCAAAGGTAAGCCATTGAGACAAATATCAAACCAACAATCCAATACATACTAAGGCTATCAAATAATCCAATACGTACTAAGGACATTGATGTAAATCTGGTCATACTAGTTGACGCAGATGCATCCTCATTCATACATCTAAACATATTTTTTTAGATATATTTTAGATGTTTCTTAAAGTTATTGGAGGTGTTTTTTAAGTTTCAAATACTTTCTTGAAGATTTGGACATAAATTGAAGAATCTTACAAAATAGGCAACTTTTGTGCAACCAAAAGAAGCCTTGTTGAGTTAGATAATGCTTTGACAAGTCAAAGATGACAAGATGACACCTCGGACGTGGAGAAACATACATGCAGCATGGGGGCTTACAACTAGTTTGGTTCGATAATAATCATCTAGGGTTTCCTAATTAGTTAAGATTTGTTCTTAATAAATTCCTTTCTTGTCCCAATGTAATCTAGCTTGATAACAAGATATTTCGTGGGTCATCCTATATATATGACATATATATGAATTTGCAGGAGATAAAATAGAGTGTAATGTTGAGTAATAGAATTCTCTTCATAAGTTTCATTCGATTTCATATCCTTTGTGAATTGAAGTTGTGCACGTCCATTCATCTTAGTGAGTTTAGATTTGTGTCTTTGAAATATACTTTGTGAATCTCTTCAAAGTTATTCTTATCTTTGGAAGTACACTTTGTGTCTTCTTCTTGAGGGATCTCAAGTGAGGAAATATTTTTGAATCCTTAGTTATTAGTTTGGGAGTATTTACTTTGTCAAATCACTTTCATTCATATCCATTTCTTATACTTTTGAGTTTAAACTTCATCTTTCGAATTGGAGTTGATATATGATGGTAGTTGCATGTTGGAGTGGGCATGTAGATCCACATCAAAAGTGGTATAAAGCCTATTTTTATCCTTCTTAAAGTTAAAACTTCTTTATAGGCCTTTTCTTCAACTTATTTTGCTACTTTTCTTTCAATTTTTCTACAGCATATGTCTCTTCATTTCATCTTCTTGCTTTTCTTGAATTCTACCAAGAAACCATTCATTAGCATATATTCATCTTTCTAGTACATATCCTATCAAGAAACTCATTAAGATATTGATTTCTTTATCCTTTTTTATTTCTTTATTTTTCTTTATCCTTCAAGAGTTTAGCAAGATTGTATGATCTCAAGCATTAGTGATCTTCAATATTTTTTATGCATATTCTACCAAGATCTTAATCAAAATCTTAATTAACTTCATCAAGATCTTGATAAAATTCATCAAGATTCCCATAAGTTTGAAGATACACATTCTTTTCTTCATAAAACCTATTTGGCTTTTATTCTTGTGTATTACAACTTTTTCTCTTTTCTTTTGTGAGCTGTGAGACCCAAACACACACCTTTCCTTAAGTGAGTTCTATTTGATTGTGTTTTATTAGGGAAGAACATATTTGGTTGGGTTGTCTATCACAAAAAAAAATTAATTCAATCATTGGTATTCTTCGCTTCCAACCGAGTACAAATGGTTAGTGATGATGTAATGATGTATTTACTTAAGACCATAACCAAGATGCAAATGCAATTACAACATAGGGATGATCAAAGACAAGAAAATCGAGATAGATATAATGTTATGTTGAGGAAATCATTGCAATATATAAGAGGACATCAAAATGAACATAAAGAAGATATGGATGGTAGCACATCAAGTGGATCCATTGAAATACATCCAAGACATGATCATGGTGATGTCAAAAAGAGCATCAAAGTAGAACTTATAGAATTTTATGGATAGTTGGATGACAAGGTTTTTATTGATTGGATAAAAATAATGGATTCTATTTTCGAGTTCAAGGAGTATGAAGATCAAATGAGATGTAAGCTTGCCATACTCAAAATAAGAAAGTTTGCTAGAAATTGGTTTGATAATCTCAAGAGGAGTAGAAAAAGAGAAGGTAAACCTAAGATTAAGTCTTGGGAAATTTTAAAGAATCATATGAAGAGGAAGTTCATCCCAAGAGAGTTTAAGCAAGATAAATTAATCAAAATAATTTCCTTGTGGCAAGGAACTTCAAGTGTGGAAGAGTACATGAGAGAGTTTGAAAAAGTTTCCTTAATATGTGATATCCAAGAAAGAAAAGAGCAAACTTGTTCAAAGTTCCTTAGAGGCTTGAATTTGAACATTCAAGACAAGTTAGAGGTTTTATTGTATGAATCACTTGAAGACATGATAAATTTAGCATTGAAGTTAGAAAAACAACTTAAGAAGAACAAGGTAATATCCAATAATATTTCGTCCATTTCACATGATATTACTTCTAGTTCCAACACAAGTATGGAAGAAAAAAGGGTTTCTAATACATGAAGATAGAAAGAAAGATAAGGCGATTGAAGACATATAGAAGAAATGTTATAATTGTAGAGCTTATGGGCATTTTTCCAAAGAATACGCTAACAAGCGCACGTTGACATTAAAAGAAATTGAAGTGGAAAAAAAATAGGAAAATAAGGAAGAAATCAAAGATTATTCTATTTATGGATGGAAAAGTGAATATGGTGATTTTCCTTATATCTTTAAATAAAAAAGTAGAACCATGTTTCATGATGAAGAAAATCAAAACCAATGAAGATCATATTCATTATTATCCTAGGGTTTCTTTTTTACTTATATGGTTCAACAATAGTATTTCAGACATTATGTGATTCAAAGTTTCATGATGATTATTCCATGAGTTATATTGATGATTTGAAGCTTGGGGATCAAGATTGTTATGGTTTGGATTTCATACGTGAAGAAAGCATGAAGTTGAAGGTTTATTCGAAGCCATATGCAATGTTTGATGATCACAATGTATTCGGTCATGAGGTGTTTTTATGATCGAATGGATTCCTTGAAGAAACATTGAAATACATTCAAGAACAAGCATTACCTTGAAGAATATATATTCATCCTGATATTGTGAATGCTCAAATATTTAAATTTGAGGTCAAATTTTCAATAGGGGAGAATAATGTAGGTGCATCCTCATTCATACATCTAAACATGTGTTTTGGATATGTTTTAGATGTTTCTTAAAGTTATTGGAAGTGTTTTTAAAGTTGCAAACCCTTTCTTGAAGATTTGGGCATAAATTGAAGAATCTTACCAAATTAGTAATTTTTGTGCAGGCAAATGAAGCCTCGTTGAGTTGGACAATATGTTGACAATTAAAAGATGACAACATGACATATTAGGCATGGAGAAACATACATGTATCATAGGGGTGTACAACAAGTTTAGTTCAACAGTAATAGCTAAAATTTCCTAATTAGTTACCATTTGTTATTAATTAATTCCCTCATTAGCCCAACTTGTAATCTAGCTTAATGACTAGATATTTCGTGGTTTATGTCTATATATGGCGTACATATGGCCTTATATGAGGATAGAATAGAGTGTAATGTTGAATAATGTAATTCTCTTTATGAGTTTCATTCGATTTCATATTCATTGTGAATTGAAGTTGTGTATGTCCATTTACCTTAGTGATTCTGGATTTGTATCTTTGAAGATATACTTTATGAATCTCTTCAAATTTATTATTACCTTTGGAAGTCTGCTTTGTGTCTTCTTCTTTGGGATCCCAAGTGAGGAAATATTTGTGAATCCTTAGTTGGTAGTTTGGAAGTGTTGACTTCATGAAATCACTTTCATTCATATCCATTTCCTATACTTTTGGGTTTGAATTTCATCATGAGAATTATATTTGATATATGATGGTGGTTTCATGTTAGAGTGGACATTTTGATCTACATCACTAGCACATAGAGACAACATGGTACCTTTAAACCATAACCTAGAGATATTGATATACACTTGGGCATACTTGCACACGGAGGCAACATAATACTCTTAGGCCATAATCCAAGGAAAGTGATGTACACTTTGCCATACTAGAACAACCAAACAATATAGTACCATTAGTTCTACTAAGTTACCTAATCCTAAAGTATCAATACCCCTTAAGAAGTCTAGAAAACTAATTAAAGTAGATATAAGGCCTTACTGGGGCATAATGGTGTACTAGAGAAATAAATCAAATCAAGGGCTACACCTCATCTTTAGGGTAACTACTCATAAGGAGATACTAATTTTTAACTTGAGGTCTTCTACTTTAAGTATTAATGTTTTATGATGTGATCACAAACATCATGAATTTGCACAACACTTCCTACTTTTATACTT
The DNA here is from genome assembly GCA_039764185.1 of Tamarix austromongolica. Classification (NCBI taxonomy): domain Eukaryota; kingdom Viridiplantae; phylum Streptophyta; class Magnoliopsida; order Caryophyllales; family Tamaricaceae; genus Tamarix; species Tamarix austromongolica. Next base: position 66,167,387 of record CM077813.1, on the reverse strand, counting down.
AACCATTTTTTCTTTATTTCTAATTATTAAAATCAACCCTAAGGTGAACACTCTAAGTTAAATTCAAAGTCAACACTAAGGTCAATCTATTAATATACTAAGAACATTCTATGTACAATTATTCACCTTAGGCGTATTAGGTCAAAAATAATCAAAACATCTTTAAAACACTAACTACACCATTATTATCCAATTTCATAGTAGATGTTATTATAATGAGACTTTTTCATAAAAATACTAAAAGATAATAATTTATAATATTTTAGCATATAAATAATTTTTAAGCATATGTTTTTACTATGTCATAAATTCCATGAAACACATACATACAAATATATAGCATGATTTGACACTTAAGGTAACAATTAATATTTGGCTTTTTTATTCTATCTATGGATAATCTAAGAGCATGAAACCTCCTTCTCATGTTAAGGGCTGAAATCAAAGTCAAAATTGGCAGGCGGTAGCTATGGCACAAATATTAGAAAGCATACAACTCATTTACTTACACGTTACTTGCATATCCACTTTCCAACTACATAGTTCGCAACTTCGCATTATTTACTAATGTACTCGGATAGCCTAGGAAAATAGCCACATGAGTTATAGACCGATCAAAATAGTAAGTGGTGACAACACTGGACCGGCTAACAGGAAATAGCCTTAGATTATTAACTTATTAATCCTAAATAAAATCTCTTGTATAAAAACCTAGGTTGGAAAATTCTATTGAAAGGATCTCAATACCTCACAAGATTAGCATGCTCGCAATGCATATAGTCACACAATAAATATGATAAAAGCACAAGTCACAAGTAATAACAATATACGAATAATCATGTTTGACATATCTGACATTAAAGCCTTATGCTTGATAACTAAACATACTTACTCATTCACATCAATTTCACAATATACAAAAATTATATCATTATCCATGTCCAACAAAGTAGGGCACGAAGCCTACCAACCAACTAGCCAATCTATTTCAATACCAAAGGTAGGATACAAAGGTAACTACTGAACCAACACATCTAAAATATTTTCTAGAACCAAAGGTAGGACATTAAGACAAATATCGAACCAACAATCCAATACATACCAAGGCCATCAAACAAATACTTTATTATTATTATTATTATTATTATTATTATTATTATTATTATTATTATTATTATTATTATTATTATTATTATTATTATTATTATTATTTTAACTCGATAGGAGAAAATGAACCTAGAGATATTGACGTAAACCCGGGCATACTAGCTGATGCAGATGCATCCTCATTAATACATATAAACATGTTTTTTGGATATGTTTTAGATGTTTCTTAAAGTTATTGGAGGTGTTTTTTAAGTAGCAAACACTTTCTTGAAGATTTTGGCATAAATTGAAGAATCTTACAAAATAGGCAAATTTTGTGTAACCAAAAGAAGCCTTGTTGAGTTAGACAATGTGTTGACAAGTCAAAGATGACAAGATCACATCTTGGATTAGAGATCACATCTTGGAGTAGAGAAACATACATGTAGCATGGGGGCTTACGACTAGTTTGGTTTAATAATAAACAGCCAAGGTTTCCTAATTAATTAAGATTTGTTCTTAATAAATTCCTTTCTTGTCACAACTTGTAATCTATCTTGATAATAAGATATTTCGTGGGTTATGCCTATATATATGGCATATATATTACTTTTTATCAGATAGAATAGAGTGTAATGTTGAGTAATAGAATTCTCTTCATAAGCTTCATTCAATTTCATATTCTTTGTGAATTTAAGTTGTGCATGTCCATTTATCTTAATGAGTTTGGATTTGTGTCTTTGAAGATATAATTTGTGAATCTCTTCAAAGTTATTCTTATCTTTGGAAGTACACTTTGTGTCTTCTTCTTGAGGGATCTCAAGTGACGAAATATTTTTAAATCCTTAGTTATTAGTTTGGGAGTATTTACTTTGTGAAATCACTTTCATTCATATCCATTTACTATACTTTTGAGTTTGAATTTCATCATTTGAATTATAGTTGATATATGATGGTGGTTGCATATTGGAGCGGGCATGTAGATCCAAATCAAAAGTGGTATCAAAGCCTATGTTTATCCTTTTTAAAGGTAATCACTTTTATAAACCTTTTTTCCACTAATTTTGCTACTTTTCTTTTGATTTTTTACACCATATTTCTCTTCATTTCGTCTTCTTACTTTTCTTGAATTCTACCAAGAAACCATTCACTAGCATATATTTATCTTTCTAGTACATATCCTATCAAGAAACTCATTAAGATCTTAATTTATTTATCCTTTTTTATTTCTTTATCTTTCTTTATCCTTTAAGAATCTTGCAAGATTGTACGATCTCAAGCATTAGTTGATCTTAAATCTTTTTTATGCATACTCCACCAAGATATTAATCAAAATCTTGATAAACTTTGTCAAGATCTTGATAAAATTCATCAAGATTCCCATAAGTTTGAAGATACACATTATTTTCTTCATAGAACCTATTTGGCTTTTATTCTTGTGTATTACATCCTTTTCTTTTGTGAGTTGTGAGACCCAAAAACATACCTTTCCTTGAGCGATTCCCATTTGATTGTGTTTTGTTTGGGAATAACATATTCCGTTGGGTTTTCAATCACAAAAATATTAATTCAATCATTGGTATTCTTTGCTTCCACTAAATACAAATGGTTACCGATGATGTAATGAAGTATTTACTTGAGACCATAACCAAGATGCAAATGCAATTACACCATATGGATGATCAAAGATAAGTAGATCGAGATAGATATGAAGTTATGTTGAGGAAATCATTGAAGTTTATAGGAGGAAATTAGAATGAAAGATTGGAACAAAAAGAATATGTGGATGGTAGCACATCAAGTGGGTCCATTGAAAGACATCCAAGACATGATCATAGTGATGACAAAAAGAGCATCAAAGTAGAACTTCTAGAATTTTATGGAGAGTTGGATGCCAAGGTTTTTATTAATTGGATATAAACAATGGATTCTATTTTCAAGTTCAAGGAGTATAAAGATCAAATGAGAAGTAAGCATGCCATACTCAAAATAACAAAGTTTTCTAGAAATTGGTTTGATAATCTCAAGAGTAGTAGAAAAAGAGAAGGTAAACCTAAGATTAAGTCTTGGGAAATTTTAAGGAATCATATGAAGAGGAAGTTCATCCCAAGAGAGTTTAAGCAAGATAAATTCATCAAAATGATTTCCTTGAGGCAAGGAACTTCAAGTGTGGAAGAGTACATGAGAGAGTTTGAAAAATTTTCCTTAATATGTGATATTCAAGAAAGAAAAGAGAAAACTTGTGCAAAGTTCCGTAGAGGCTTGAATTTCAAAATTAAAGATATGTTAGAGGTTTTATTGTACGAATCACTTGAAGACATGATAAATTTAGCATTAAAGTTAAAAAAAAACTTAAGAAGAACAAGGTAATATCTAAGCATATTTCATCCATTTCACATGATATTACTTCTAGTTCAAACACAAGTATTGAAGAAACAAGCTTTCTAACACATGAAGATAGAAAGATAAGGCAATTAAAGACATATACAAGAAATGTTATAATTGTAGAGGTTACAGACATTTCTCCAGAGAATGCCCTAACAAGTGCATGTTGACATTAAAAGAAATTGAAGTGGAAAGAAAAGAGGAAAATAACGAAGAAGTAAAAGATTATTCTATTTATGGATGGAAAAGTGAATATGGTGATTTTCCTAGTATCTTTAAATAAAAAAGTAGAACCATGTTTCATGATGAAGAAAATCAAAACACATGAAGATCATATTCATTATTATCTTAGGGTTTATTTTTACTTATATGGTTCAACATTAGTTTTTCAGACATTGTGTGTTTCAAAGTTTCATGATGATTATTCCATGAGTTACATTGATGATTTGAAGCTTGGGGATCAAGATTGTTATGGTTTGGATTTCATACGTGAAGAAAGCATGAAGTTGAAGTTTTATTCGAAGCCTTATGCAATGTTTGATGATCACGATGTATTGGGTCATTAGGTGTTTTTTTATGATCGAATGGATTCCTTGAAGAAACATTGAAATACATTCAAGAACAAGCATTACCTTGAAGAATATGTATTCATCTTGATATTGTGCATGCTCAAATATTTAAATTTGAGGTCAAATTCTTCTAGGGGGATAATGATGTAGGTACATCCTCATTCATACATCTAAAAATATGTTTTGGATATGTTTTAGGTGTTTCTTAAAGTTATTAGAAGTGTTTTTAAAGTTGCAAAACCTTTCTTGAATATTTGGGCATAAATTGAAGAATCTTACAAAATAAGTAATTTTTGTACAACCAAATGAAGCCTCGCTAAGTTAGACAATGTGTTGATAAGTAAAAGATGGCAACATAACATATTGGGCATGGAGAAACATACATGTAGCGTAGGGGTGTACAACAAGTTTAGTTCGACAGTAATAGCTAAGGTTTCCTAATTAGTTGCCATTTGTTCTTAATTAACTCCCCCATTGTCCAGACTTGTAATCTAGTTAAATGACTAGATATTTCGTGGGTTATGTCTATATATGGCATACATATGACCTTATATGAGATAGAATAGAGTGTAATGTTGAGTAATATAATTCTCTTTGTGAGTTTCATTCGATTTCATATTTTTTGTGAATTAAAGGTGTGTCTGCCCATTTATCTTAGTGATTCTGGATTTGTGTCTTTGAAGATATACTTTGTGAATCTCTTCAAAGTTATTATTACCTTTGGAAGTCTTCTTTGTGTCTTCTTTGGGATCCCAAGTGAGGAAATATTTGTGATTCCTTAGTTGGTAGTTTAAAAGTGTTTACTTTATGAAATCACTTTCATTCATATCCATTTCCTATAGTTTTGGGTTTGAATTTCATCATTCGAATTAGAGTTGATATATGATGGTGGTTTCATGTTAGAGTGGGCATGTATATCTACATCACTAGCACATAGAGACAACATGATACCTTTAAACCATAACCTAGGGACATTGATATACACTTGGGCATATATAATACCCTTAGACCATAACCCAAGGACACTAATGTATACTTGGCCATACTAGAACAACCAGACAACATAGTACCATTAGTTCTACTAATTACCTCATCCTAAAGTATCAATTCCCCTTAAGAAGTCTAGAGAACTAATTAACGTAGATATAAGGCCTTGCGGGGGAACAATAGTGTACCAAAAAAAATAAATCAAATCAAGGGCTACACCTCATCTTTAGGGTAACTACTCCTAAGGAGATACTAATTCTAAACTTAAGATCTTCTACTTTAAGTATTAATGTTTTATGATGTGATCACAAACATCATGAATTTGCACAACACTTCCTACTTTTATACTTAATCATTTTTTCTTTATTTATAATTATTAAAATCAACCCTAGGGTAAACACTCTAAGTTAAATTCAAAGTCAACACTAAGGTCAATCTATTAATACACTAAGGACATCCTATGTCCAATTATTCACCTTAAGCGTATTAGGTCAAAAATAATCAAAACATCTTTAAAACCCTAATTACCCCATTATTATCCGATTTCATAGTAGATGCTATTATAATGATACTTTTTCATAAAAAGACTAAAAGATAATAATTTACAATATTTTAACATATAGGTAATTTTTAAGACTTAGCGATTGACAATATTTTCTGTTATGTATATATCTTGCAACTTGCGTGTACAGACCCTATGCATAAGTTTTTACTATGTCATAAATTCCATGAAACACATACATACAAATGTATAGCATGATTTGACACTTAAGGTGACAATTGATACCATAGTACATGCAATAATACATTATTAACCCTAGAGCATGTGAATAGATATTATTACAAATTAACCTTAATCATGATTATGTACTATCATGCTATTATTATATCAAGCCTAGCCACAACATGCAATGATAATCATGGAACACTTATCATGACGTATACATCATATCTTGACAAGGTCACAAACCTAAACAAAACCCTATACATGCATACATTAACTATTTTACATATTTCACATGCATACATCTCATAATTAATAACAAGTCAAACATACAATAATTAATTAAGATCATGCTTTCATATTATCACACATTTCATAACCATTTGTATATAATAAAACCATAACATGATTCTAGATCTAAACAACCTATCATGATCACACACAAATTATAAAGCCTCATGAGTTATTAGATTTACCTAAAGCTAAGCTACACAAAAGTATAAAAAGTTTGTCTTCTCCATGACACCTCAATGATTACCTAAGCAAGCAACAGTAAACAACATATATTAAAATCTAATATAATACCAAATTGGGAAAAGGAATAGGGAATAATTGAGGAAAAGGATAACTATGCGAGGTACACTACAAAAAAGTCCATTTTTAGCAACGACAGTTTTTGTTGCAAAAGATAGAAAGTTGTTGCAAAAAATATATATCGCAACGACATTTTTTGTTGCAGGGTCGTTGCGCGTCATGGCGTTGCAAAAAAATAAAGCAACGACAATGGTCGTTGTTAAAAAGTAATTAACTGCAACATAAATTATCGTTGCCAAATAAATGTCGTTGCAATACATCACTTTATCTAACTACATGTGTTTATATATTGCAACGACTTTTGTCGTTGCAAAATATGGATCCTACTTCGGCAACAATTTATGTCGTTGCAAAAACCTATAATTAGCAACGACCTTTGTTGTTGACAAAAAATGGTTTTATTTTGGCAACAAATTATGTCGTTGTGAAAGCTTGTTATTTGCAACAACAAAAGTTGTTGCAAAAAAAATAGCATATTATAGCAACAATATTTGTCGTTGCAAAAACACATTAATTGCAACGACTTATGTTGTTGCCAAAAATTGAATAAAATTTATAAACAAAAAATTTCAAAATATCACGAGTCAATACGAGCACATAGGCGCCACCTGATGGCACCCGAGACCCACAAATTTCTGACATCCCGAGTCGACGTTTTTGGATTGATCGACTAGCCCCACAGATCAACACAAGTCTTTTCCGAAACTTCCCAGGAGGATCACCCATCCTGAATATTACTCCAGAGCAAGCACGCTTAACTGCTGAGTTCTTCGGACAGAATCACCGTAAGGATTGTATCCTATATTGATATAAGTAAGCATATCAATCCTTATAACATTCCACTGAATTTGAGGGCATTACACTTTACCATTGCAAAAAATACATAATTGGAATAATAAATTTATTTCAAAAAATTATTGATAATTTCTTTTGCAATAACTTGTTATTGCATTAAAATAATATAAATATCTACAATAAGTATAGTTGTTGCAATAAATTTAATCAATATTTTACAACAAAAAAGTCGTTGTAAAAATATTTTGTATATTGCAACATATAAATGTCGTTGCGAATATACTATCACATATATTGTAACGACATTTGTTGTTGCAATATATATATATATATATATCAATACGTTAAAATAATCTAAACATTCGCGACAAGTATAGTCGTTGCGATAAATTTAATCAACATTTTGCAACAACAAAAAGTCGTTGCAAAAACATTTTATATATTGCAACATAGAAATGTCGTTGCTATATATATATATATATCATTACGTTAAAATAATCTAAACATTCGCAATAAGTATAGTCGTTGTGATAAATTCAATCAACATTTTGCAACAACAAAAAGTTGTTGCAAAAACATTTTATATATAGCAACATAGAAATGTCGTTGCGAATAAACTATCACATATATTGCAACAAAAAATGTCGTTGCAATATATATATATATATATATATATTTCATTACGTTAAAATAATATAAACATTCGCAACAAGTATAGTCGTTACAATAAATTCAATCAACATTTTGCAACAAAAAGTCGTTGCAAAATTATTTTATATATTGCAACATATAAATGTCGTTGCGAATAAACTATCACTTATATTGCAACGACATTTGTCGTTGCAAAAAATATATATATCATTATGTTAAAATAATCTAAACATTCACAACAAGTATAGTTGTTGCGATAAATTCAATCAACATTTTGTAACAACAAAAAGTCGTTGCAAAAATATTTTGTATATTGCAACATATAAATGTCGTTGTAAATAAACTATCATATATATTGCAACGACAAATGTCGTTGCAAAAAATTTCCTAATAATTATTATATAAATGAATTATTTTTGGCAACAACTTTTTGTAACGTCATAAAATTATCGTTGCCAAAGGACATTTTTCGCAACAACAAAGTGTTGTCGTTGCAAAAGTTTTGTTGCTATAAAAGAGTTTTCTTGTAGTGCAAAAATAGATGACTCTGACTCTACAAAGCCTTAGCACCCTAAGATATTCATACCGCAAAAGGAGAGGAGAAAAATGTAAGGTTCACATAGATAAAGGGTGAAACATTCACGAGTCACGCAACAAAGAGGAGGCATCAACAAAGGTTCATAGAACAAAGGTAATGGTGAAATATTTAGGTGATTCGTGTGAGGATTGGATATGACAAAAGGATAGCAATGTGAGTTGCTCACGTATCATGGGACAATTAAGGTGAGGTCATAGGGATATGACACATATATATTCAACAAAAATGGCAAAACAATGAAGGATAAGGTTGGGGATGCTAGGAAAGGAAGCTTGAGAGAAAGGGGACAAGTACATAGAGCAAGGCTCTAGTTTATGGTGGATTAAAAACACAAAATGAGGGAGAAATGAAGGCTTAAATGGGTAAGGGTGTGTGAATGAATGAGACAAGGAGCAAAACACGGGAGTCAAAGCATGGCTCAAGGTATGGAGTGAATAAGGTAGAGTTGGTGTGAAGTAGAAACATATGTTGGGGATAAAAGGTGACAAAAGGCCCAAAGCACAATTGGAATAGGGGTTCTAGCTATAATGATCAAATCGGAGGAAAATCATATGGTTAGTAGGGCTCGAGTTCCATAACTAAATAGATATAGATTAAAGTCCAAACTAGGGTTAAAACTAATAATTCAAATCCTATCTAATTTTAACCTAATTAAATTTATACCTAATATGCCATAATAATACATTTAATATGCAACATCCCACAATAATTATCATAATTAATTACATATAATTACTAATTTTATAATTAAGGTTTATACAAATGGGGTGTTGCACTAATTATCCTTGAAATCCCTTCCGATAGGATCTTCGATGGTATGTAAGATGCTTGGTTCATAGGAAGATGAAGGTATGTTATATGGTGTTGCATCAAAAAGCCGAGGGATTGTATTAAGAATGTGCATTAGGGGTACAAACATGTGTGAAGCCATCTCTTGTAATAAAGCTCTTATTTTAACATCTTTAGTTTACAACTATACTATTGTTACTATAAAATGTAAATTGGGTTTCAGATTAAAAAGCATGATGTTTAGTGATAGTTTCTATAGACATTGCCTATTGTTGTATAAAAGTAAATCGAGGTAATTGTGTTGTTAGATGTTTCAAATGACCAAGGAAGCCAAAAGGGGGATGGGAAGGGAATTATATAAGATTCATGAGTTTGTGTTATTAGAATTTGTCTAAAGTTTAACAAACTTGAAGATTGTTAAGAAAAAAAAAAGAATCATAGATTGATAATTATTACTATTTATTGCTTTCATCTTTTTATGAATCTCAAAATATGCGAAGCGATCGTATCATATACTACTATGTTGCGTTGAGTTGTAATGAGTTGATATTATTCCAATATATGAGGGGTAGGTCTAATTAGTATTTTATATATAATTTATTTAGATCTTTAAAGATAAGTACAAATCAACATATAGGTGATGACACCATAAATATATTACAATACCAAAAGAAAGGAAATGAGATTTAAACTTAGAATTTTTTATATCCGAGAATTAGTAGTAGACCAAATCTTATCATATAATTAGCATTATATATATAATTAGCCATCTTCTTGGTCTACAAAACGAATTATGCCTCTCTTTGGGAATATGAATTAACCGAAAATGAAACTAAATAATGCATATTGATATGTCGGATATATCTTTTGACTAAAAACAATTTAGTAGAACCCAAAGAGAGCCTTTTAAGTGTGAATATTTGACATCTTCGTCCGGCAGAGGGTGAAAAGCCAGCGATTTCGAAAGGACGACGGTAAACAGACCACGTGTCTCGAGCCCACCCGTTTATGATTGAACCAGTATGATCCTTTTAGTAGCCGTCTAGCCGACCATCAGCATATATGATGTGTGTTTTTTTTCTCAACGTTTTAGCTCACCAACCTCTGCATATGTTTGTCAGCAATCATAATTCATTTCTCCAGCACACGTCTCTCATCTTAAATTCCACTATGGGCTTACTAACAGCAATCATTGCTTATAATGTACTTTCTTTTATAAACCAATACTCTCATCTCAAGCAAGAAGTATCGCTTCTTCAATGGCAACCTCACTACGTTGTTCTGTTTTGTGCTGCACTCTAACGTTGTCCGTGCTATATGGCTCCGGTACTTGCCAGATCAAAGTTGGATCCCGCTTACTGGCTGGTGAAACCACTGCTTGGGTTTCTGAAAATGGAACGTTTGCTTTCGGGTTCACTCCATTAATGGATTCGGATGATCGTGATCAGCTGCAGCTTGGCATTTGGTTTCATCAAATTCCTGGTGATAGAGTCCTGGTCTGGTCAGCTAACAGGTTCGTATACATGCTGTAACGTTACTGAATTTAATAGTTCGTTTACCTCATTCAATTAGCATGCATCTTGATGCCGAAAATAGCAGAGTTCATTAGTGAAGACTTTATTTGGGGGGGGGGGGGGTTGCTACCTTCGGTCCTCGTCAGTATTCTACAAATTTTTCGGGAACAATCTGTTACTAGTCCACAAGTTACTTCAATTAGCATCTTTATGTTTATTGATGCTGCACATTACTGTAGACATGTAGAAATTGTGGTATGATAGCTAGCCTAATAATTAGCATAAAGATATTTGACTCTTGCATGCAGAATTATTTCTTGTTCGTCCGCCGACTGATTAAAAGTGGGTCTATATGTTTGAAATAAATGGATAGTGAAGTTCTGACTAGTAAAATGTTCAAATAAACAAACCAAATTATTATTATTATTATTATTATTTGCATCTTGCAATGGAAGGATAATGATACAAATTACAAACGAAAAAATCATCTAGGTATCATACGATGGCTAACACCTCCTACAAACAAGATCAAATAAAAGATTATCTTTACTGCAGGTCTACGTAAATTATCATGCATCATACATACATTACATAACCCTCTCAATCAAATCCTCATATTCTTGTAGAGACTCGCCGGTTAGCGAGAACGCAGTCCTGGAATTCGACACAACAGGAAATCTCGTACTCAACGACGGCCGATCCAGAAGAGCTTGGACATCGCATACGTCAAATTCAGGGGTCAAAACAGCATCCATGTTAGAAACCGGCAACTTCGTACTCTACGACGACAATCTTCGCCCAATCTGGCAAAGCTTTTCCCATCCAACCGATACTCTCCTCCCAGGCCAACCCTTAACCGAGTCGATGGAACTAACATCAGAGAAATCAAAAACAAATTCCGGCTACTACACTCTGAAGATGCTTCAACAGCCTACATCATTAAGCCTCGCGTTGAGCTACAACTTGCCGGCATCATACGACTCCAGATCTCCGGATTCTTCTTATGCTAATTATTCGTATTGGAATGGGCCTGATATCTCGAATGTGAAAGGGGATGTTACTGCTGTTCTAGACGAGGCAGGGAGTTTTGGGATCGTGTACGGCGACTCGTCGGACGGAGCGGTTTATGTGTACAAAAATGACAGGGATGATACCGGGCTGTCCAGGGCTGCAAATGAACATATCCGACCATCGGTGACGCGAAGGCTGATACTCCGAAAAAATGGGAATTTAAGATTGTATAGATGGGATAATACTGTGAATGGCTCGCATCAATGGGTATCAGAATGGGCAGCTGTATCTAATCCTTGTGTTATTGCTGGGATTTGCGGAAATGGGGTATGTAATTTGGATAAAAGCAAGGCAAGCTCAACCTGTACTTGCTTGCCCGGCACGTACCTGTCAGGGGAAGATGACAATCGGTGTGTTGAGAACTCCACGTTGACAGGAAAGTGCAGCGATCAGCATGAAAACTTGAACGCACGATTCAATATCTCGGTGATTCAGCAGACGAACTATTATTTCTCTATTAATTCCGTGATAGCGAATATTAGTAGTATCACCAACGGGACGAGATGTGGCGACGCATGCTTATCAGAATGCGAGTGCGTTGCTTCTGTTTATGGGCTTAGTGAGGGGAATCCCGTTTGTTGGTTGTTACGGAGCTTGAATTTCGGGGGGTTTCAAGATCCAAGCTTTACTCTTTCCGTCAAGGCATTATTATTACCAAATGACAAGGGATCTAAAGATTCATCCGGAGGAGGAAATGGAATCAGTAACCGTGAAAAGGTTTTAGTAATTCCTATTGCTCTGAGCATGGGTCTCATCATCGCCTTGTTGTGTCTCTTGCTGTACTACAACGTCCATAGAAGAAGATCGCTGAGGAGAGCCATGGAAAGTTGCTCGATTCTCTCGGGTACGCCGGTGAGTTTCAGCTACCGTGATTTGCAGATCCGGACATCGAGTTTCTCAGAGTGGTTAGGAATCGGTAAGTGCACACACAGGATGGATTTCCTGATTTTTTTTTTTTTTTTTATCTTTTCCGGAGAGTTATAACTTTTGACCTTGCCTCTGTTCTAAAACAGGGTAACTCTTGTCTGCTACTACCTAACTTGTTCTAACGCCTAGCAAATAACCAACTTATATTGATGTGTATACTGTGGGTTTATTTCCAGGTGGATTTGGAACTGTATACAAAGGGAGCCTCGGGGACGGGACATTGATTGCAGTCAAGAAACTTGAAAGGGTTCTGCCTCATGGTGAGAAGGAATTCATAACAGAAGTGAACACTATCGGCTCTATGCATCACATGAACCTTGTGCGACTTTACGGCTACTGCTCCGAGGGGCAACAAAGGTATATGCATTCTACGACTTATATTGGCATCCGTATGCTGAAAAATGATTCCTGCCTTCTTGCTAGCTAGCTAATTCAATGCTTTCACTATTGACAGGTTATTGGTCTACGAGTTCATGAAAAATGGTTCCTTAGACAAATGGATATTCACATCGAACTACTCACCCCCAGACAAGCTTTTAGATTGGCAAACCCGCTACGACATAGCCCTCGGAACAGCACAAGGGATCGCCTACTTCCACGAACAATGTAGGAACAGAATCATACATTGCGATATCAAGCCAGAAAACATCTTACTAGACGAAGACTTCTGTCCCAAAGTTTCAGATTTCGGCTTAGCTAAGTTGATGGGAAGAGGACATTCTGAGGTTGTAACAATGGTTAGGGGTACTAGAGGATACTTAGCTCCAGAATGGGTTAGTAATCGTCCTATAACCGTCAAGGCTGATGTCTATAGTTACGGTATGCTTCTGCTAGAGATTATCGGTGGAAGAAGAAATCTTGACATATCTCTTGATGCTGAAGACTTCTTCTTTCCCGGTTGGGCTTTCAAGGGAATGGCAATCGGAAGTGTTAAACAAGTCGTAGATAAACGATTAAGAGGTGCATTCGACGAACGAGTTGTGATGAGAGCATTAAAAGTGGCGTTTTGGTGTATTCAAGATGAAGTAGCGGTTAGGCCTTCCATGGGACAAGTAGTGAAGATGTTGGAAGGATCGGTTGAAATCAATATGCCACCGATGCCACAAACGGTTGTTGAGTTGGTGGAAGAAGGGCTGGATCATGTGTATAAGGCTATGAGGAGAGAGATTAGCCATGATTGTTGTTCTTTTAGTGTCGATAGTTATGATCCATCTTCTCATGCTACTTGTAGTAATTCCGATGTTTCACCTAGATGATTAATGTTATTTCTTTATATTATTGAAAGAGAAAAAAAAACTTGATTTTTATACAAGATCATAAACATCAGATCATTTTGTTGTATCAAGCCTTTTAATTTAGAGTGTGTTTTAAGTTAGGATACGTGAAGTTAATGGAGGTTAATTTCTAAGTTAAGATCATTTGTTAATTATTTTTAGGATGTAATCTACACATAATAGGTTAAACATTAGCATTATTTAACCTAAAATTATTAACCTCTAAATTCATAGTTAAAAAGATTAATTAAGGATAATCTCTTAATAATTTCTTGCTATTCACTCATTCCAAATAAAAATATATTTGATTCACCGGGACTAGTCTAATAAATACCAAAACAACAATTTAAATAATTCACCTAATTTTAAGTATCCTCGGTTAATATACCTAATTTAATATAATTTAAATTCACCTCATACTAATTAGATTGTATAGCATGATTAGATATAGCACACAACATACACAAGTCCATATACTATGATTAGTATAGTACCAAAAATCGGACTAGATCGGCCAATTGAACCATAAACTGATGAATTAATGCCTTTACTTGTCTGGATAACAAATTAGACTAGTTGTACATAAGAATCAATAACTTTTTCATTTTAACCTAAATTTCAAAACAATGTTTTGATCAATCAAAGGGTACATTTGCCATTTGTTTATCCAAACCTAAAGTACCCTAACCTATCCATGAGACCATAACTATCTCACAGTCACCTCTAGTTAGAGACCAATTAGTTAAGATTGGTTACATATATTTTGATCAGTTTTGTTAGTTCTTAAACACATGCTATAATTGTAAGTAGCACATGCATGATTGAATTATAACGGACTCACGATTTTATTGTGTGAGATCAACTATATAAGGTCATTGCACAAAGGATATATTCATTTCAAATAATTAATAACAATTCTCCTCTTTCATAGCTATAAAACTTCAATACTCTCTCATTCATAGTTTTGATTTGTTATCACCATTAATATGGTATTAAAGCAATTCTTTAATCCAAGCTTCTGTATGTAGTCAATAATCAATCCTCAATTCTCAATCAAACGTTAATTTCTTTTGATTAATATCTTTAATTCATATCTTCAATTTTCAATCAAAAATTCAAATTCTTTCAATTACTATTCTTAAACCAGACATGGCTTCTACTCATCAAGAAACAAATTTCATGTTTAATGAAAACCAAACAATCAATCCTACAATCTAAACACTCACAATCTTTCAAATCCCTTTTACTAGAGATCTTCATATCATCTAGGTGTTTTCCTCGTTTCAAAGAAATTCTATGGAATAGAGTATAATTATTGGAGAAGAACTATGCCTATAGCTTTCTCAGCAAAGAACAAATTAGGTTTTATCAATGGTTGGATTAAGAAATTAAGTGTTGATGATGCCTCATTCAAAGACTGGTATGCCGCCAATTTGATGTTGATCTCTTAGACCCCTAGTACTTTTACTTCTCAACTAATAGAAAGGTCCTTCTAGAGATAACTTTACATTAATAAATATTGTAGATAATCACCTATCTATGTCTTTCTTGTCACATGGTTTTTTCTCTAATAGTTCTTGGATATTAGATATGGGTGCTTCTAACTATATGTATGTAAATAAATCATTCTTATCCACTCTTTTACCTCTAAACACACCATACAACATAACTCTACCTAATGGTTATCCTATTAGTGTAAAGTCTCTAGGAACAATTCTTCTACCCAATCTTATCCTAATAGATGTCCTTTATGTTCCAAATTTCAAATCTAACCTAATCTACATTATCAAAATATTATCTAAATATTCTTCTACCATTTCATTCAGTCATGATCTCTATTTAATATAGGGAGCATCAATAAAGGGCCCTCTAGTTCTTGGTAAAATTAGCAAATGACACTTTCTACACTCACATTTTGAATATCCACATCTAAATACATCATCAATTCTCTCTATTAGCAATTCTTTCATACATCCTACAAATATTTGTAAATTTCGGCATATAAGACTAGGGCATATTTCATTTAAAAAGTTACAATTACTCAATATAATGAATTCCTCTCAATGTAACAAAAGTTTGATTGTTCCATGTACTATTTGTAATCATGCTAGGAAGCAACAAATGTCTTTTCATTACAACTCTATTCATACTAAGTTTCCTTTTAATTTAATGCACATTGACATGTGGGGGACTGGGGGCTATACCAAACACCAGCCTATAATGGGCACAAATATTTTCTCATTATAGTTGATGAATTTACAAGACATACATGGACTCATTTTCTCAATACAAAAATAAATGCATTTCCTACATTCAAAGCCTTTATTACCATGATTAAAACCCAAATTTACCCCATTGTTAAAACTATCAAAACTAACAATGCGTGTGAGATATGATCTAGCAGAGACACAATCTTATCTCAGTTTACTTGGTATTATACATCACACATCTTATCCTTACACTCCTCAATAAAATGTGGTAGTTGAGAGAAAACACAAACACTTACTAGAAGTTACTCGTGCCTTCTCTTTTTAGTCTAAAGTGTCAACCCAATTTTGGGAAGATTGTACACTTCATGCCACACGTCTCAAAAATCGATTACCCTCCACTATTTTCCAAAATTAGTTACCTCATGAAAAACTTTTCCATATACCACCTAAACGTTAATCTCTCAAGACCTTTGGATGCTTATGTTATTCTTTCACATGCCCTAATTCTCATGATAAAGTTTATCCTAGAGCTCATCAATGTACTTTTCTTGGTTACCCTATTGGAAAAAAAGCATACAAACTCTATAACCTCACCATATAAGTTAGCCACATCTCTTGAGATGTCGATTTCCATGAACACCATTTACCTTATCAACATATTAATCATGAAACCCTATGTAATACTTACTATCTTTCTCCAATAACAAATCACCATGTTCTTGAACATATAATACAAATCATTGTCCCATCTTCTATCCATTTGATTATAATATCTTATAATTTAAATATCTTAATTTACTCTTTTGGTGATCATTGTTTAAATTTATATGAGGATATGATACCTCAAATTTAGAATTAAAATTATATTATGTTTCTGCGATTTTATTCATTTCATTGTAAAAGAAAAACTCTTTTTTTTAAAAAAAAATTAGAAGTTTTAGAAAAACTTTTATTCTTATAATTCTTTTGGTAATTCAAAAATTACCATTATTAGAAAATAGTTATTTTCATGTAATAATGTGTTAGAAATGTTTTAAAGATTGTTATATTAGTATTTGGACTTTTTCTACAATTCAAAAGGATACTTTAAACCATTATTTTATATAGAATAGTAAAAGGACAAAATGAGAGTTTTGTAAATAGACAATTTTTTGGAAAAAACTAGAGTAAGTAATTAAAATAATAAGATGCTTACCTTATGTATGGTATAAGTTGTGATATATTATCTTCATTTAAAATAATTTTTTTTAATTATTTAGATTGTGAGATTAATTTCTTGATTTGGAAATTCATTTATGTATTCACATAATTAAGTCTTACATTTTTTTTCTAGTTTGTTAAAATATTTCGGTGAGAGACACATTTTTGTAATATATAATAAAGTTTTATCTTTTGTTTATTCCTTATTATCTATAATTATTATCTACTAATTATATTCAATGATATTATATGATAAATCTTTCTTTATCTCCTTTTTTTTCAAATTCGTGGATAACTCGGCCAACATTTAGTAATTAGTCATAACTTTTTATTTGATTATAAAATTGAAAGATTCTTTTTGCATAGAAAGCTAACTTTAATATATATAAATTTTGTCTTTTGATTTTTTCCAATATCTAAATAGAACTTAGTGAAAAATATCAATCAATGGTTGTCATCATTTACTTGTGCGAATTTATTATATCTTTCTATTGCAAATTCCAGTATAAGACCATAGAAAACCCTAATAGCAAAATCTTTGTTTTTATTTCTCCTCTAGTATCGTGGCTTTTTTCTATATATACCACTAATTTTATAACACCCACAAAATTTACTATTAAAAAATTTAGTTTTAAATTTTATGCGGAAGCAAGTATAGTAAATTTCGGGGTGCTATCGCCACACTTAATACCAGTCTGGTTTTCTTCCACCTTTCTGACATTAAGTGCTAAGGCTAAAAACATGCTTTACTTATATTTCAAGAATACGTGTATAAATTAGATTAATGCAATAGTTAGGAATGTTAACTCCTCTTCTAAAGAAAACCTACTAATTGTGGTTACAAAGAAAATATCAGTAGAAAGGAAATACAAAAAGGTTTTAAGAAGGACACAAAAAGACTTCCCAATTTAGTATACCGATCAGTGTTCTGGATAACCCTAAACTCTCAATCCCAAATATAAATCTCAAAGGGAGCTTGCGAGTTAACTTGAAAAGGCCACTACCCATTGAATAAGTAGGGGCCCAAGAAATGAACCATTCAATACTATAGTACTAAGTAACCCTTTATACAAGACTGATATGTAAGGCCAGCATGTAACACATCAGATACAACACATCAATCACATGATCACAGACTAGTACATATATTATTTGAAATGCAATAATCATTCAAATATCTACATACATCATAATCATATACCACAAACACTCATTCACTTAGAAGTAATAGAACTTATTATTAAAACATTCAAGTGATGCTCTTTGTAGTGTAATTAGAAAAATTGACCCACAAAACTTCTCAATAACGTCACAACATGGATGCCATAAACACTAGTAGGATATGTTATTTCATTCATTTTTATTTGTATTCAAGCTATTAGTTTCATAATTAGTCATAATTTGGTTTATATCCACATAATTTGGGGACTCCAATATTATGACCGATGGACTAATAACTATGAAATCCAGGATAGCATGCTCTTTACCACTATTATAACCAGTGGACCTGTAAACCTAATAAAATATAGGGCAGAATGCTCATGAACACTATTGTAACTGGTGGACTATTAAATATACTACACAGTCCTAAATTAAGTGGTGTTATACTATAAGTGATTAGTTTCTTTTATATATATTAACACCATACGAGGGTTTCATTATTTGAGCTTAGAACCTCCATTATTATAACCGGTGGACCAAAAATATACTATAATTTAGGGCAGAATGCACCTAACCACTATTATAACCGGTGGACCGGTAATGAAATGTCCCAAAAATATTTATTTTAAGGAATATAATTAAATAATGATATATTCGGGAATATAAGTCCAACTCAGCACTCAGCCTCGCCTGATTCCTCATGAACATCAAAGGCACCAAAATACGAATCGTCCACCTGTACAAAGTCGGAAGGACCTCTTATTCGTGGAAATGAACAACACCCATGAAAATGGTGATCAGTACGCTACATACTGAGTAAGGTAACCATGCACTAAGGCCAACACACATAAGCACATAACTTCAGCAGAATAATAAAACAATATACAATCACTTTAGATAAATAAACAAATAAAGGCAAGTTATAGTCCGAATTAATTAATTAATTAATTTCTCATCGATACTCATTTCACACCATACTATTTATCAAAACCATACAATTATAGGAACCTCCAACTATTTTAACCAGTGGCTCGATCACTTATAGGGAAACATGCGCCTAACCACTATTATAGTCGGTGGATCGATCATACATAGGGTGGAACACCCTAACCACTATTCCTTACCGGTGGATCAATTTGGTTCCTACTCGCATAATGTTCCACTGTAAGTACTTAGTGTCTTTTACGTGTCTTATCAAACTCAAGTTTGGTTTATTGAACTCGGGATCCCCCACTATTATAGCCGGTGGGCCGGAAACACACAGGACAAAAAGCTCCTCACCATTATTATTCGTTGGTGGATCGGACACTTATAGGGTGGGACACCCTAACCACTATTCCTAACAGGTGCATTGGCTTGAACCCGGCTCAATAATCTTTCACTTTAAGTTATTAATGTCTTAAGTGTCTTATTCAGAAATTTCACCCTAGATATGCATGACTAACTCCCTCTACACTTATCCTTCAAAGGTCTCGTCTTACATCATGAGACTCATACGCCTACTAACTCGACCCTACATCCTTTCCTCCTTACCCTAACTCACATTAGAGCCCAATATCCCATATATGTGGGTCAAGGCCCACTACTTTTCACCTCCAATCCACTCACTGTCTCCTTATAGGGTTTTCCCTAGAAACCCTAGTTTAGGCCTAAATGACCCATCCTACTCCACCTCACACAACCCAAATCACTCCTCACATCACAAATCTTAGGTACCACCCTCATCATCACACTTTACTTACCTAGTACACGTGCGACCACGGAACCCTAATTAGCCACACCAAATCCTAGATCGGTCTCCTATGTACCCTTATATTGTTTCACATACTATTTTTCCTCTAAAGTATTCAAACGCCCAAACCACACTTCCATTACCTTCCTCACACCCCAAATCAACTTTTCCTTTGCAAATTTCACCCCCATGTAGACTTTATACATCCTATGCAACCTTTCAAACTTTTCATGTAAAACCCTAAAACTACCATGTGAAACCCTAAATTCACCCATACAAACCCTAGATCCATCCATACAAAACCCTAGATTCCTCCATGACGTCCCCAAAATTCACAGTTTTTAATTTAAGTGCTTCTGTTTTTTGTTTAAATAGTAAATTTTGGGGTGTTACAATAATTGTCCATACTCTCATAGCCTAGCATGTATATACATATAACACTCATCATCAACATCAACCCCTTTTTCTTAGCGACCCTTTCACACCATATCCAAGATAACATAATAGTCACGAAATTGATAGTAACACATTATATTTACATAAATCACATACTAAAAATCCTAATGTGCTAACATACAATAATCCATCCATTTTAGTAGAGTATAACGATTACTTTATCTCCAATAAAACCAACCTTAATCGATATCCCAGTTCAAAATGCTTAAGTTCCGATTAATGAAATTTTGTACCTAAAATAATATCATAAGTAAAATATTAATATTAGATAAATAAAAGAATAATTTTTATTAAAAATATAATATTACTAGACTATCTTATACCTTTATATCGGCTAAAATGTCTCAACATCGAATGGCTTAACTCATGCTACCATGTAGCGTGAGCCATGTAATATCAACAAAAGGAGAGTAAAAAAGGAAGGAGGTGGAGGGGCTTGTGTAGGCATGACGGGGGAGTGTTGGTGGTGGTTGTTGGGTGTAGAGTTGAGGTAGGAGGAGGATGGTAATTGAGGGTTGAGGTTTGGTGGCTCGAAGAGGCAAAGAGGTGGCAGTGGCTACAGGATGAAGGTGTAGGGAAGGGAGGGAGAAGAGGAAGAAGGGAAAAGAAGAAGAGAATGAAAAGGATGAGGTTAGCGGCTTGGGTCAGATGGTGTAGGGAGGGTGTTGGGGTGGTGTCAAGTGACTCAAGAGAGGAAAAGGCGACAAAGAAGGGGAGGAGGAGAGGAAGATAAGGGTAGTGGTTCAGGAAGGTTAAAGGAAAGAATGAGAGAAAAAGGAGGGGGTAGGCCACTAGGTGGTCTACGTTGACAGCTCAGGGTAATGTAGGGAGGAGGTAAGGTGTTGTGGTGGCTGGTTGGGTGATGGAGACTGCGGAGAGGAGCTACATATTGGCAAATGAAAATTAGGGGGAAAGAAGGTAGAAAAAGAAGAAGAAATAATTGGTAGGGAGAGGGAGGGCTCGAAGGAGAAGTGAGGCATAGAAGAGGGGAAGAAGAAGAAGAAGAAGAAGAAGAAGAAGAAGAAGAAGAAGAAGAAGAAGAAGAAGAAGAAGAAGAAGAAGAAGAAGAAGAAGAAGAAGAAGAAGAAGAAGAAGAAGAAGAAGAAGAAGAAGAAGAAGAAGAAGAGGAGAAGGGAGAGAGGGTATGAGAGGTAGGTGGTGTAGGAGGGGGCTCAATCAAACATGGTAGGGAAGGCATGCGAGGAAGGAGAAGACCAGGGCTACTAGGCCAAAATTGGAAAGAAAGGACAACATGAGAGGAGGGTGGTGCAAGCATCGGTTTGCAATGGGATGGCGCAGGTTGGCAGTGGCATAGGGGCGCAAGGGGGAGGCATGTGAAGGAGGTTAAGGGAGTGTTTGTCTCGGGGGAGCTCAAAGGAAGAAGAAGAAGAAGGAAAAGTCACATAGGTGAAGAGGAGAAGAAAGAGGAAGCGGGCTGACCTGCATAGAAGAAAGAAAAAGAAGAGGGGAGAGATGGGCTAGCCTAGTGGGAGAAGGAAGAAAAGAAATGAGAGGATGGTTGAGTTGGCCCAAAGGAAAAGAGAGGAAAGAAAAGAAAGAAAGGAAAAAAAGGAAAAGGAAGAAAAAATGAAAAAGGAAAAGGAGAAAAAAGAAAAAAAGAAAAATATTTTTAGAGTTAGGATTAGAAATTAGGCGAAAATTAGTTTTTAGAAAAATATTAAATTAATTTATCACAAATTTAGGTATTAATATAAGAGAATACTTTTGGTAAAAATTATAGGTTTGAGATTTATTTAAATAAAAGAGTAAGATAAAATAATAAAAATAATTATAATAATTTATTAAATAATTCTATCAATTTGTAAATCAAGGGTCCCTAAAATAATTAAATTAATAATTTAATATTAAATTATCTCAAACAAAAGGTTAAATATTTAAATATTTGGTTTTAAATATTCAGGGTGTTACAAATTTTGTTAACATCTTCAACCAATTCATCACTATATTTAATTGATTCATCAAAAGATGATACCATATTCAAGATTATAGATTTAATATCCTATAATTCTTCTTCTTCTCCGATTGAGTTAAAGAAATAATTATTCTACCAAGATCATAAAATCCTGGAGTTATTTTGGTGCTTGAAGACCTTATATTTTGTAGATAAGGATTTTATATTCAGTAACATTAATTTTCAAACTTATATACATATATTATATATGTGTGGAATATGATTTCTATAAAGTATGGATTTTTATTTATTATATAATTTTATACTTTCTTATGAATATATTTTATGCATCATGATATGTAATATTATTAGCCTAAGAAATTATGATGCTTTGTTAAATTTGTGGATGCTTTGATTTGGCTACAATTTTGCACTATTTTGTAAAAATCATATAAAATTCAATAATGAGAGTTAAACTATCATATTACATATCAAATTAGAGCCCCGGAAGTCTAGTTTTATAAAAATTATGTTTACTCAATGTTGAGTTATTTGTGGAAAATAGATGGGGCTATAGTAAGGATTGGTTGTGTAATACCCCAAAATTCTAATCTCCAAAATTATGGCCAAATAAGGAATTATTAGGGAAAATTAATTATATAATTTCATTTATTAAAATGTAGAGAGTTAATTAAGGTAGATTAAGAGGAAAATAATAAAGAATTTAATTGGAAGGAAATTTGAGTATTTTCCTAATTAGCATAGAGGTTAAGGAAATTTATCTAAAATAGTCTAGAATAAGTAAAAAGGGGATTTATTTAATATTTTATAAATACTAATACCCTAAATAGCCCAAAAATATTCTAAATAATTCATGTAAAATCCAAAACCCTAAATACATCCTTTTATTTTCCTTTTTCTTTTCCTTCTTTTTCTTTTCTACCCCCCCCCCCCCGCCGGAATTGGGCCTCGCCTGGCCCAAATCCTCCTTCTTCTCCCTCCCACGGCCCAGCGCGCCCTCGCCGCTGATGCCGCAACGTCGCATTTTAACCTCGAGGACGCCGAAGCGCCGCGTCGCGATTATGAACCTTATAGCCGTTGCCAGCCAACGACTCGACGGTGCGTCTCGACCTCCTGAATGATGAAACGACGCGTCGAGTTTATGAAGGTTATAACCGTTGCCGACCGGCCAGTTTCTTCCCCTCTCTTTTCTTCCTTGGACCGCCGGTCCAACCTACCCCGCCCGTCGTCTTCTTCCTCGCGCAGGCGTGCAACTCGCGCCTGCCGCCGCTAACTTGGCCTGCCGTCTGGCCGTCCTTCTCCTGCCATTTTCGTCCCTTTCATTCCCAAATCGACTCAGCAAAATCGTCCTGGCCCTCACGCGTCTTGATTTTCTTTTCCTCTTCCCGCACACCGCCAAACAGGTCTGCCAAGCCACAGACCTGCGACCGGCTGCCACCACCGGACGGCGGCCTACCGCACCTGCCCTC
Source organism: Tamarix austromongolica (assembly GCA_039764185.1). NCBI lineage: Eukaryota > Viridiplantae > Streptophyta > Magnoliopsida > Caryophyllales > Tamaricaceae > Tamarix > Tamarix austromongolica. The sequence goes on along the minus strand of CM077813.1, from coordinate 66,143,262 downwards.
GCGTGCCATCCCTCTCCTCTTCGTCGTTCCCCCCCCCCCCCTTATTTTCCTATAAATACCCCTCCCCGAACGGCCAAGGTAAGTCCTCTCCTCTAAACCTTGCCGAAACCCTGCCCCGCCGCCGTCAGATCAGACGCCCGTTCCGTCGCCTCTAGCAACCGTCGCGACCACCGCCACGTACCAAAACACTCCCTGCACCACCCTCCACGTAACCAAACCATCTTTGCTTCCGTTCCTACCTCGCACGTGCCGCCACAGCCGTGCGAAATCCCTGGCCCAAAAATCGACCCCGCCACCTCGCGCCGCCTTCTGCCGCCACCTCCGCCGTCATTAACCTCCTCTCCACCTCCCAAAGTGACCAGTAGGTCCTCCTCTACCTTCCCATACCATCCTTACTCCCTGCTCCGTTCTCCACCGGTCTCCACCACTTCCCACCACCTTCACCCTCCTTCGGCCGCCGCGTCTGCCACCGCGCGCCGCCGCCCTACTCACGCCACCACCCTCATTCCACTCCCCTCTCCCTGCTGTCTCCTCTCCCACACTTAACCTTCCTTTTTCCTCCTCCCATCTAGCCACATTCCCCATCTTTTCTCTCTTCTTCTCCTCCATCGCCGCCGCCTCGCGCCGCCGCCGGACCACCACCGTTCTCAGGTGGTCTTCCACTCACCCGAACCCTAAAACCCTTCTCTTATGCCACCTATAGTGGCTTATACCTAATATTAGTATTATCACACTTATTATTATTATTACTATTATTATTATTATTATTATTATTATTATTACACTCATTACTAGTATTATTATTATTATTATTATTACTGTTATGATTATTGTTATTAACTTACTTACTAATACCATTTCTGTATTATCCATAATGCTATAAAAATAGGGATAATGGGCCTAATAATATAAGTGTAACAATAGGTATTAGAAATAAACATATTTTGACTACTAATATTTAGTATACTAATGCTAAGGTAAAAACCCTAGTTTTGTATAAAACCCTTTTTAGTAATAAAAACCCTAACCTTAAAACTAGCATGAGGATTTATAGTAATTATAAGGGAAACTAATACTTAGCTTTTTTCCCCTTTCATAGGTGACCCCGATCCGAGCCCTAAGGAGCTAGAGGAGCGTGCTCCAAGCCTGGTGCCTACCTAGGGAAGGACGAAGCTAATGGCCTTGTGCTATGTGTGACATGGATGTGTTGAATGTTGTGTATGCCATGCTATGCCATGTATTATATGATTTGTGTATAACTTGCCTTATATGTAGCGCAGCTTGGAGATTGAGGTATGTTGTATGTGCTTCCATGATGTGAGCATGACATGTATATGTATGATGTTTATGATGTATTATGTTATGGCCCTCTAGGACATGCATATTAGGATAAATGGTAATATGAGTTGGGAACCATCATGGGAGTCTTGAAGTTTGTATGGTGGTATTAATGATTGCACAATGGTATCAATGGCTTATGGTGGTATTAGGGTTTGTATGGTGGTATTGATGTTCGTATGGTGGTATTATGGTCGTATGGTGGTATTAGGGTTTGTATGGTGGTATTGATGTTCGTATGGTGGTATTAGGGTTTGTATGGTGGTATTGATGTTCGTATGGTGGTATTATGGTCATATGGTGGTATTAGGGTTTGCATGGTGGTGTTAGGGTTCGTATGGTGGTATTATAGTCGTATGGTGGTATTAAGGTTTGCATGGCGGTATTAGGGTTCGTATGGTGGTATTGATGTCTGTATGGTGGTATTATGGTCGTATGGCGGTATTAGGGTTTGCATGGTGGTATTAGGGTTCGTATGGTGGTATTAATGATTGCATAATGGTATTAATGGCTTATGGTGGTATTAGGGTTTGTATGGTGGTATTAATATTCATATGGTGGTATTAATGATTGCATAATGGTATTAATGACTTATGGTGGTATTAGGGTTTGTATGGTGGTATTGATGTTCGTATGGTGGTATTATGGTTGGTATGGTAGTATTAGGGTTTATATGGTGGTATTAATGTTCGTATGGTGGTATTAATGATTGCATAGTGGTGTTAATGGCTTATGGTGGTATTAGGGTTTGCATGGTGGTGTTATGATTTGCATGGTGGTATTAATGTTGGCATGGTGGTATTAGGGTTGCATGGTGGAGTTAAGGTTTTGCATGGGAGTTAATGATCGTACGGGATTAGGGTTGGAATGATTAACTCTGGGGTGTTGTGATTAAGTAGGGTTGGAGTAACTAATCGTGATTGTTGAGGACAATTAAGGTTTGGGGATGGCTAAGTATGGTGGTTATGGTAAAATAGGGATAAGTGTGGCTAACCACGGTTTGTGTGGTCAAGTAGGATTGGTTATGGCTGTCTAGAGTTGTTTGGTGTTATCGTGGGTATCTATTGATTAAAGAGTAGTTATGAATGTGGGATTTTATTAGTTGTGATGGGTACAGTATAAAGAGAATGGTTTATGCATGTCAAGGGTGTTGTGTGATTCAATAAGACACAGATAAGACACTAATAACGTAAAGCAAAAGACTGTTGAGCCGAGCCTTGTGCGTTTCGTTCCGGTCCACCGGCTATAATAGTGGTCAGAGGCATTCTGCCCTGTGCGTTTCGTTCCGGTCCACCTGCTATAATAGTGGTCAGAGGCATTTTGCCCTGTGCGTTTCGTTCCGGTCCACCGGCTATAATAGTGGTCAGAGGCATTTTGCCCTGTGCGTTTCGTTCCGGTCCACCGGCTATAATAGTGGTCAGAGGCATTTTGCCTTGTGCGTTTCGTTCCGGTCCACCGGCTATAATAGTGGTCAGAGGCGTTCAGCCCTGTGCGTTTATTTCCGGACCACCGGCTATAATAGTGGGGGATCTCGGCTCGATAGACCCAAAGTATATAAGTTAAACCACGGGAAAAATATTAAGTACTTACAGTGGAACACCATGTTGAGGCGGGGCCAGTCCGGTCCACCGGTTAGAATAGTGGTCAGAGGCATTCTGCCCTGTGTTTTATTTCCGGTCCACCGACTATAATAGTGGGGTCCCCGTGCTCACATGGATTATTGAAGAATTCGTGAAATGGATTTATCTCATTAATGAGAATACAGAATAAGACACCAGAAAGTGATTAGATATATTCATGCATGTCATCGTATGTCATTTATGTGTTGAATGTGGGTCTTGTGTGCTATGTATTGGCCTTAGCTCGTCTGTTACCTTACTCAGTATGTAGCGTACTGATCATCCGTTTCATGGGTGCTGCTCATTCCCACGAACATAGGGCCCTTCTGACCTTGTGCAGGTAGGAGATCTGGTTTTCGATGCCTACAACACCTACGAGGCATCGGGTGGGGCCAAGTATTGAGTCTACTTTGGTTGGGGCCGAGAGTGAGTCGGCCGGGCACCTTGTTATTTCCGTTTTCATCTATCATGTTCTGAGTCGTATTTATATTACGCTCGTATTTTGGAGTGGAACTCTTAAATTGTAATCCTAACGATATTTTAACTGCTGTCGGCGCCTTAGCCTTCCTGGATGTTTTATGTTTGATTATGCATTTATGCTTTGTTGGTTTACTTCACAAATTTCTTGATCTAGCCTTAGCATTCGGTATCGGAACGGTAGAAGTGAACCGGTCCGGTACCGAGTGTGGCGGTAATACCCCTAAATTCATGGATTAACTTTTACGCTCCCGCTAAACCTTTCGATTTAAACGAAATTTTTCAGTAGTGAATTTGGGGGTGTTACAGGTTGAATCTGAAAAAATTATTAAAAATTATAAAAATGAATTTTTGGTGTATTATTTTGGTTTTCACCAATCTTGAGTTCTTGTGGTTATGTTAAAACCAAATATTAATGTTTGACTTAGTTTGACCGAGCTTGATCTTTTAATATACACATAGTTTCAATTGTTTGAGTTAAATATTTTGGTTGTATTTGAAAAGTCGGTTATTCTAGTTGGACTTATCTATTTTTGGGAAGTTACCTTTATTTAGAGTTTCTAATTTGGAAAAGCTTCCATGTTTAAAAATTTGATAATAAAAGAAAGATATTTAATGTAGAATAGTTGCTTTGTGTGCATTATGTGATCATCTTAATAACACGTTAATACTTTAAGTGAAATAAATGGGCTTTGGGTCATTCAAGGTTGGCCTTCTAAAGTTGAGGATCAGTAATAGCCTTTGTCTTTTCTCATGTGGATATTTATTTATTTGCCATCTATGTATGGTTAAGGTTCCTTGTCTACTCTCTGGGATTTTTTGGACCTATTAGGAGGTGTGCACACTTAAAGATCAGATGATCGAGGTTAGATTTTTCTTTTTGGTGCTAGGATCACCAGGATTACTTAGGAGGTGGATCTAATATGGTTAGATTTTGTTGTTGTTAGATGTTTTTGAAATTTTGTTATCCTCTTTTGAGTTTGTAATACATCCATTGGGATGTCCTAGGTTTGATTTTTAATATTCATGTGGTTGGTGGTAGGTTTTCAGATTTTTATTATCCCATTTGAACTATGTCCACTAGGATGGCTTTGGTGTGATTTCTAATCCTCTTGTGGTTGGTGGTAGGTCTTTGGACATTGTTTTTCCAGGTGACCCCCTCGTTTGTTTACCTCCTTAAATAATTAGAGGTTGTGATCGCCTAAATTAAAAATTAATAATTATATTTTTTAGTTATTCCCATTTGATTTTCTTATACGATTTGATGTGTGTGTGTGTGTGTGTGTAGACACACGCGCATGTCTATATTATATTCCATTGTACTAACGTGTTGCTTAGTTGTTTCCTTAACTAACTTATTACGAATGGGATTGTGATGATCCATGATGTACATAATGAGTAGATGACCTAGTGCAGATTGAGTGTGGACCTATTTAAAGTGTTGGTAATATTCATAGTGGGGAAAAGCTAGAGTGGTGGCTAAATTTAGGGATTTGCTTGTTATTATTTATTTCAATAACTACTTTCATACTTTTTTTGTTGTAATTGATATTTTCATTTGATTTTTATTTCCATTGAGTTCACTAGAAATTTATAGTGTATATTATCATAAGTTAAAATTAAAGTTTGATGTATTTCCTTATTTTATCTATCATGAGGAGCTAGTGTACGTAGAATAGTGGTGTGTGCTTACACTAGTTATGGCAGTTATACCCTCATTGTATTCATCTTCTGCATATATTTTTTCTTTTTTTTTTCTAGCAAATTATTTTTGAAAAATAGGGGTGTTACATCTATATCACATTCTCTTTATACATCTTCCCCCTTTACATCCACTAATACCTCTCTATCATTATCCGTTCCTATTAATCAACATCTTCCAATTAGTATACCATCAAAAGTAGTTAACTATACTATAGAACCTACACCCATGAACCTATACCCATTAACACCTATTCAACATTCCATAAGTTAAACCACACTCTTATACCCATGATTACATATGTAGTAATGTCTTGTCATCCACATGTATTAATCATTCCTGCAATGATGTCTTGGTATCCATATACCGTCACTAATTCGTGTAGTGATCTCCATTTCCCTCATTCTTATCCCAATTATTTTTGAAACTCCTCATTTACTCAATCAAGTGCACACATCATATCATAATTAACTCTCTTCCTATAGATAATTTGCTAGTGATTTCCACTGGTAGGAAGCTATGGATAAGGAATTCAATACATCAGAGGTTAATGATAGTTGGAAAATTGTGGAAATTCCCAAAGTCAAGAAACCCATAAGTTGAAAATGGGTGTACAAGCTAAAGTATAATGCATAAGGTAGTTTAGAAAGGTAAAAATCATGTCTGGTAGTTAGGTGATTCACTCAAAAAGTAGGAGAAGACTTCATTGAGACCTTCTCACTAGTTGTCAAAATGATCATTATCCATTGTGTTATTGTAACTACTATTTAGATGGGTTGACCTTTGTATCAGTTTAATGTTAACAACATATTCCTCCATGGAAATCTCCATAAAGAAATTTACTTGAAGCCACCCTCTAGACTCTCTCCTCTTTTACCTTCTCTAGTCATTGTGAAGGAAGTTAAAGGCCATAAAATAGGCCTCTAAATAGTAACATTCCATACTTTCTGAATCATTATTATCAAAAAAGATTTCACTCAATCCCTTAATGAGTACTCTATTCTCATTAAATCAACTTCTGGGAGTTTGATTTTTATGGCAGTTTATGTTGATGACATTTTAGTCACTAGGAATAATTGCTTAGAAATTGAATGTTTAAAGACCTTTCTTGATAATACCTTCAAAATCAAAGATATATGTTGTATTCACTATTTCCTTAGGATGGAATTCTTAGTATACCCTTAAGGCATGTTTATCACTTAATGCAAGTTTATAAATGAGCTCCTATGGATGTTTGATTTAGATGATTTTTCTCCACTTAGTAACCCTATTTAATTGAACATCAAGATGCACCCTATTATGAATCAACCAATGGAAGATTTCTCACTCTACTGATAACTCATTGGCAAGATCAACTTTTTTCTTCATACATATCCTGACTTAGCATTTTTCTGTTTAGTTCCTCGATTAGTTTATGCAACCCCCTTCTCAAGTTCACTATTTAGGTATAATGCATTCCTTAGATACCTTAAAGGTAAACCTTCTCAATGAATCTTCCTTAATAATTTGAATGATCTCAACTTGTTGGCCTATTATGATTCACATTTGGCGTCATGTCCATTTAATCGATGTTTTGTAGTGGATTTCCTATTCTCCTAAGAATAAGTCCAGTATCATGGAAGTCTAAAAAGTAACAACTTGTCTCACTCCCATCAGCTGAAGCTAAGTACATATACTTAAGGTATGTGACTACTTGAAATGCTCCGAAAATTTCTAATTTTATAAAGTACATTTAAAGGATATTTATTATAAGAATTATTCAAATAAATTATTTTTGAATTAAATTAATTAGGGCAAATCAAGAAGAAATTTATAAGTATTTTAATTAGGAAGAATTTGGATATTTTAGCTAATTAAGCATTTTATTTTTAAAATAAATTAAATAAATTATTTTATTTAAAATAAGAAGAATAAAATAGTTTCAAATTAATATTAATTTTATAAATAATTTAATTAGATAAAATTAGGGTGTTTTGCTAATTAAAAAGGAATTTATGGAAAATCTTTTAAAAATCCTAATTTGGACTAAAATAGGATTTAAATATTATTTTATTCAAATATTATTATTTTTAAATATCCAAAATATTTTAATTAATTTAAATACCCAACATAATTATTTCTCTCTTTTCCTTTTTCCTTTTCTTTCCTTTTTCTTCTTTTTTCTTCTTCTTTTCTTTTTCTTTTTTTTTCTTCTTCTCCTCGTTCGGGCTACCTCTCCCGTGGCCCACTTCTCCTTTCTTTTCCTTCAGCCCAGCCCAGTAGCGCGACGCTGGCTCTTCCGTCGTCCCCCTCCCCGCGCCGCGTTTTGATGGTTTTTCCATCAAGACGCAACGTTTCATTAAATGTTACCTGCGTCCTTCGCCCGTCGTGCCCGCACTGCGTTTTGTTTATTTTTTCATAAAAACGCATCGTTTCATTAAATGACTTCCTCCCTCGCGCTGACCGGCCCGGTCTGCCCCCTTTTTCTTTCTTTTCTTTCCTCCCGAACCGCCCAGTTCCCTACCTTCTTCTTCTTCCATAGCCAGCACCTGCACCGCCGCTCACCCCCTGGTTTTTCGCCGGCGATCTCGCCATTTTGACCGGCCGTTCTCCTTCCTATCTCTTCCCCCTGAATCGCCGACCCTCTTGACCCAACCAAATCTCCCTCTTCTCGCGCCATCCTCTCTCTCTCTCTCCTGCGCACACCCATGCCCGTTTTGCTGCTGCCAGCCAACCCACGCCACCGGCGACCGGAACCCTACCTTCCTTATCTACTAGCCGATCCAAAGAACCCTATCCTCCCTTCTAAGACTATAAATACCCTCGTAAGCAGCTCTGTATCAAGCTCTTGATCCCCCCAACCCAGAATCCCGACCTTGCCACAGTCGCCACTTCAGACGCCTCGTTCTCCGCCTACGACCAACTTTGCCGCCCTTTCTGGCCACCCGTGTCATCCTTGCACCACCCTCTATCTAACAAAATCTGTCTTGCCCTTCGATTCTTCCTGCACAAGCCACCCCAACTGTGCGAAGTTCTCTTCCTGATCAACCCTGTTTTCTGCCTCCGCCACCTTGGCGCCGCCATTAGCTACCTCCTCTGCCGCTAAGGCCGCTTCTTTCACCTCCCAAACTGTGCTGCAGACCCTGCCCTACCTTCCCATACCTTTAGTTTCCTTTTTCTTGTTCTCTTCCCCTCTCTTTCTTCAGCTCCTCCATTCGGCCACCACCGCCGCCGCCTTGCGCCGCCACCTTTGGCTGCGCCACCACCTTCATTCCATTCCTCTCCCTCTTGGCATCCTTAAACAGCCCAACTTCCACCACCATTCTCTCTATCTTATTCCCATCATGCAACTTTCCCCTCTTTCTTTCCTTTTTCCAGCCACCGCCGCCACCGCCGTGCGCCACCGGCGGTGCTGCCTATCCCCACCGACATTTGGTTGAACCCTAGACCCTCTCAACTATTTTCCCTATTTTTATAACCCTTAAATTATTTTATTTCAATTATTTGCACATAAATACTATTATTATCATTCTTAATATTTATATTTTTAATATGCATTATTATTATTATTGGTATTAATGTTATTATTATTATTTATGTTGAGGGATGAATCCCTTATTTCACTTTATTTTTGAGTAATGCCTTTTTATTATTATTTCTACTATTTTTATTATTCTTATTAATATTAATATTGATATTATTTTGGTATTTTGTTATTATTATTTTATAAAAAAACTATTCTTATATTAAATTAGTGTTTAATATTATTTTGATAGGAGAGAGTCTAATTTTAGCTTTTCTCTCAAAATAGGTAAAACCAGTCAAAACCCTAAGGAGGCGTAGGAGCGTGCTCCAAGACCGGTGTCATTTTAGGTAAGGAGTGCTAAAGCCTTTTATGTGCTTATGTGTATTATGTGTTTCGCATGTAGTGTTTATTATAATTAAATATTTTATATGTGGTATGACTTGGAGTTGAAGTATGTTGTGCATGGTATGTGTATTAATTATGTATGATGATATGTGTTGTGTATGTGAGGAAGGATGAAAAAGGAGGATGGGGAAAGAATTTGATTAAGGGAAGTGAGTTAACCTAATTTATGGTTTTATAAGGAATAATCTAATGTATGATTTTATGTGTGGGAGAGTAGAATTTATGGTTTGTTTGGGAGAATCTAATTTATGATATTATTTGGGAGAATGTAATTTATAATATTATATGGGAGAATTTAAGTTATGATTGGATTGGGAGAGTTAATTTATAATTTGTTTGGGAGAATTTAGTTTATCATGTTATTTGGGAGAATGTAATTTATAATATTATATGGGAGAATTTAAGTTATGATTTGATTGGGAGAGTTAATTTATAATTTGTTTGGGAGAATTTAGTTTATGATGTTATTTGGGAGAATGTAATTTATAATATTATATGGGAGAATTTAAGTTATGATTTGATTGGGAGAGTTAATTTATAATTTGTTTGGGAGAATCTAATTCATGATGTTATTTGGGAAAATGTAATTTATGATATTATATGGGGGAATCTAATTTATGATTTGCTTAGGGGAATTCAATTTATAGTTTTCCTTGGGAGATTCTAATTTATGATTTTATATGGAAGAATCTTTATGGCTTGAATTTAGGGTTTGGTATGGAAGAATCTTTATGGTTTGAATTTAGGGTTTGGAATGGATGAATCTTTGGTTTTGGTTGGATTGAATTTATGGTATTGTATGACGGAATCTAGGGTTTACCTGGTGGTATTAATGGATGTATGTTGGTATTAGGGTTTGTATGATGATATTAAGGTTTGTATGGTGGTAATTATAGTTGTATGGTGGTATTAGGATTTACATGGTGATATTGATGGTTGTATGGTGATATTAGGGTTTGCATGGTTGAATTTAGGGCTTCACGTGGAATTTTAGGGTTTGCATGAAAAAGGTTCGAAGGTTTGCATGGGGGGATTAATGTCTGCATGGGTATGAAATTTACGTGTGGAAAGTTAATTTGGGATGTAAGGAAGGTAATGTAAGTGTTGTTTGGGTGTTTGAGCACTTGGGATGGAAAATAGCACGTGGAGCAAATTAAGGGTACGGAGGACACCGAATTAGGGTTTGGAGTGGTTAACTATGGATTTTGAGGCTGCTTAGAGTTTTGGGTTATCACGTGTATTTGGTAATTAAAGTATAATTATGGAATTTTATGATTTGTGATGTGGGGTGATTTATGCATGTTTGGTGAAAGCCTTTGAATAAAATACTTAAGACATTAGTCATTTAAAGTGGAAGATTGTTGAGTCGAGTCCAGACCGATCCACCGGTCAAAAATAATGGTTAGGACATGATGTCCTATGTGTAACCGATCCACCGGTAATAATAGTGGTGAGGACTTTGTCCCGCAAGTGTCTGGCCCACCGGCAATAATAGTGAGGTGACTCGAGCTCAATAAAAATAAATCATAGTTGCCAAACACTTAAAAGATACTAATTATTTACAGTGGAACACCATGTGAGCAGGAACCAGACCTATCCACCAGTCAGGAATAGTGGTGTGGACTTTGTCCCGCAAGTGACCGATCCACCGGCGAATAATAGTGGTGTGGACTTTGTCCCGCAAGTGACCGGCCCACCGGCAATAATAGTGGGGTGTTCCTGTACTTACATGGATTTGATAAAAAGCATGGTGTATATCGACTTCTGATAAAAGATTAATTAAGTAATTAATTCAGATTATTCATGGGCCTTTGTACGTACTTTTACCTGGTTGATCATATGCATTTATGATTGTGTTCTTCTATTTTTCTGCATGGCTTATGTGTTTACGTGTTGGCCTTAGTGATCAAGTCACCTTACTCAGTACTGGACCCGTACTGATACTACCTTGGTTGATGGGTCCTGTGATGATTCACCGATGGTGGGGAGCAGACCTCTTGTGCAGGTTTAAGATCAGAGACTGTTTTGGGGTGGCAGGCCTGACTTGAGTGAGTAGGCACTCCGAAATTTGACCCATCGGGTTTTATCTTGTTTAAATGTATTTCTATTTGGAAGTTACAAGTGTTAGTAAACGTTTATGCATACTCTGATTTTGTTGTATGATCTTTTGAATTCTTTTATGAATTGTTAATTTGAATTTAATGTAAATATTTTCTTTAGCCTTAGCACTTGGTACTGGAACGGTCGGAGAGAACCGGTCTGGTACGAAGTGTGGCGGTAACATTCCCAGAATTCACAGGTTTTAAGTATTTCTATCTTAATTGCTTCCGTTTTAAAAAAAATATATTAGTGAATTTTGGGGTGTTACACTACTAAACTAGCACAATTAAGCCACTTAGTGAAATTTCTTTCCCCCCATATATCACATCCTAGTTAAATACGATAACTAAATAGATATTTAGAAAGCTAAAAATACATTATATTATGAACTTACAAAGCATATATAACTTGATTGTCGTTATGTGCATGAACAACTCCATTCTAGTCTCATCTTCATCTCATATATGCCTACATCCTCGCAATTGGCATATATCTTCACCAAACCTCTTACTGGGAAGATACATACTTCAACTCTTCCCAAGCTAGGAATAGTTTCCTTTGCTTTCAAATTTTCCTCTCTTATGAACTTTTACTGATGAAAGAAGGGTGAGAGAATCCGGAAGTTTGGATTGAAAGATATATAATTTGTAAATGAAAAAGGATTTGGTAAAAACCTCACCTACTTCATACTCATCATCCTTTTACATTTACAGTCATGAACTTTTTTTGTTTCTCATCATAAAAAAGGGGTTGATTGTTGACCTCATAGGTAAATCAATGTCATTATCTTTATTTTGATGAAAACAAACAAATCTTAATGACTAATGTGTTTGCTTAAGTGTACATGTACTATTACTGACTTACAAAGAAATTTAAATGCACCACCTCAAAGCATTTCTTCAAATGTGCAAATTTAAAAGAGCAATCAAGTGTCTAAGCACAAGAGAACAACACATGAAAGAAAACCAATACTTGATGGTTAAGGATCATATTTATTTAGTCTTAGGTTCAAATATAAAGAGTTAAGTCGAGTAATTTAATTTTTGATCAAAACACTTTAAAAAAATTTCAATCACTTGATTTGAATTCATTTCAAAAAAATTCATGGTTGATATTGATTTCTAAAATCTTCAAAAGTGTTTTAAAACTAAATGGTTGATTCTAGTTGAAACCATTGACTGTTCTCAAGACCGATCGACTAATTCAATTTAATCAAATGTATGAAATGAGTTAAAATTGGATGGATCAACTACTACATCAAACTGATCGATTGGTTTGACCAACCACCCTATAGGTTTCACACCTACAGAAACCCATTTTCCTCTATTTAAACTCATCAAGTGTTTTTCTAAGCCGATTAAATGGTTTGACCAACTAGTCAATGGGTTTCACTCTTTCAAAAACCTATTCGCCTCTATTTAACTCATCAAATATTTTTGTCAAACCAACCAATCCATAGGTTTCACTCCTGAAGAAACCTATTCATCTCTATTTAAACTCATCAACTGGTTTATAACCAAATCGACTAGTTTTAACAAATCGATTGACTCATGACATGAATACATTAACTACTCTTACCATACCATTTCACTATTCATATATGTACATAATTCCCAATATGCACTACACATGGCTAATATACAGGTTCTCATAACAATAAGTTTTTATTTTTATTCTAAACATAACTAGTTGATTGGTTTGAACCACCGATCAGATGGTCGTACAATCGATTGACTAGTTCTGACAGACTGATCGACTAGTGAGCATTAAATGCTAATTTTATGCCCTTTGGGCAATAAAACTTTTTTACTTTTATATCTAACAAATATATGATGAAGGAAACCCATATAAATAGGCCCTCTAAATTTATTATAATAGCATTTTTCAACTACATTGATTATGCAATTAATCATCTACTCTCAAATAAATTAATTGCTCGTTAAATCTTTCTAAACTTTTATATTTCGAGTTTTATTGAAAAGTGTTCTTTGCTCACTTATCTTATCTAGAATTTCTCCTAAATTTCAATATCTCTTATTACATCTAGCTAGATTACATTTCATCTAAAGTTCTACACTTTCATATCTTATATTCTTAATGAGAATCATTTGTATTCACAAACATCTTACAAAATTTATTTTAAGGGATTAGTGGGTGTTTGCATATCAATCTTGAGATATTCTTGTGAAAATTAAAGAGATGGTAAATAGGTTAAGTTGCAAGTTATCCCTTAGAGTGTCATTGAGATTTGGCGAGTCATAAATTGAGGGGAGAATGATCATCAACAAAAACACAATGCTATTTTAAAATCTAAAAGGGAGAACCTTTCGGTAGTGGATGTAAAGAGTAATTTAATCTTGAACTACTCTATCTAGTGTGTAAATTTTTTTTTATTTTGTCATCTCCATTCCATAAAACCCTATGCCCCTCCTCAAGGCTGTTTTCAATTGATATTAGAGCTAGGATATCTCATAAAGGATTCAACATTTTAAGATGGATATACAAGAAAAATAGATTCCATTGGTCTTAATGAAGGCATTTCCATCACTAAACCACCATTATTCAATGGTGAGGAATTTTCCTATTAGAAGAATAGAATGATGTTCTTCACAAAATTACATGGCCATGATATGTGTTTAATAGTCGCCAAAGGGCTAATTAAAATCACGAAAAAGGTAAATAATGAAGTAGTGGAAAAAACAAGGGATGAGCTCATAGATGTCGAAAAGATAGGTCTGACTCTCAATAATAAAGCCATCATGATTCTTCATTATGGGCTTGGCAAAAGGGAGTACCACCATATCTGCTCATGCTTAGTTGGCAAAAAAGATGGGATAATCTCATCCTCACCCATAAAGGGACGAAGCAAGGAAGGATGAACAAATCACTCTTCACAAAAAATAGTATGAACTCTTTAGCATGAATCAAGGTGAAAGAATTAACAACCTAAGCAACCACTTCACCTTCATTATCAAAAATATAAAGGATTTGGGGAAAGAAATTATTAAAGTAGAGCAACTAAGAAAGATAATTTAAGGTCTTATGAAAGAATAGAGTCCTAGAGTGATTGTCATTAAAGAATCCAGAGATTTAAGTAAGATGACAATTGAAGAGCTCTTCAAAAATCTCATGATTCATCAATCAAAACTAGAAAATGAATTGGAGGAAAGAAAGAAAAATCCCCTAGAACAAAAAAAATCAACTTCCTTTATACAACAAGAAGTGGCTGAAGGCATGAGTGAAAAGGAACATGATGAAGGCAAAGAAAGACCTTTTATGGATGATGAAGAATTGATTTTTATAACCACTCAATTAATAAGTTTCCTCTCATCATGAAGAAGTAGAAATGGAAGACCAGGAAAACCTTTCTCAAGCAACACAAGGAAGCCTAGAAAAGCCAACATGAATGATAACATCAAATGTCACAATTATGGAAAAGCTAGGCTTTTCATCTATGACTACTATGAGTTTAGAAATGAAATTTCTAAACAAATTGTAAGAAACAAAGGGAATACAAGTAACAACAAAGGAATGAAAAGAACAAGAAAATTCATGTCTTCCTTTGGCAAAAAGTGAAGGTAAATGCTCTTATGAAAAGGTAGAAGTGGCTAACCTTTCTTTTATAGATATTCGAGTGAAATTATCAACCTCTACCTCCTTTATAAGCTTTTATGATGAAGATGATATTGATGAGATACAATCTAATTCACTATTTTCATATGATGACTTGATATGTTTCATGGCTTCATTTGGTGAATGTCAAGGTGAACCCTTCGATGAAAAGAAAGAAGTGGTCAACCTTTGTTTTATGGCTCTAATAGAGGAATCATTGACCTCTACCTCCTTCATAAGCTTTGATGATGAAGATGACATCATTGAGGTACAATCTGATTCACTCTACTCATATGATGACTTGATATGTGTCTTGCATGACTCATTACGTGATAATGACAGACTAATTAAGGAAAAAGGTAACATGAAAAATTTGCATAATCACTTAAACAACCAACACAAGCTTGCATTAAATGAAAATATTCTTCTTGAATCTCATATTCTTCTTATCAAAACTAATTTAGGAAATAAAATAACTAAATTTAATGAATATAAGGAATTTATTTGCTATGATCACAAGGTTGATATGGATCAATTTTAATATAAAATAGTTGGTCTACATGTCAAATTTGATAAATTTGTAAAGGTTGCATATACCTTTACAAAGGGTGAAGAAGGCGTAAATGTGTTGTTTGGTGTATAATGGTACTATAAGGACCGTAAGGGCTTAAGATATAAAAACAAGTAGGTAATTAAATGCTGAATACCACAAAATTTCATTGTAAGGGCCTCCAAAGCTCATTATGCGAATGTTTCTCCTACATCAAGTAATTGTAATGTGTTTAGAAAAATTGGACACTCATGTATAATGTGTAGGCATGCCAACAATGTAATACCCCTATTTTTAGGATCTATAATGTGTACTAATATATGCATTTGATTGTGATTGAAGTGTGTTTGATCTTATTCTAGAGGTGTATTTAAGATTGATATGGTTTTTGGTTGAGCTTGGTTTGGATTTTGGAAGATAATTTTTATTTGGTTTTATTAGAAAACTAGTTAACTAGTTGGAGGTACCGATTGACTAATTTCTTCTTTAAATTCAAGTTTTGAAACCCAATGAACTAATCGACTTGTTTGGTGTATAAGTTGACTTGCTTAATTGAATCGGCTGCTCTTTTGACTCAATTTTTACTATGAATATTTCCCCAAAACTTTTCAATAATACTGATTATGTTTTGAGTGTTTTTTTTAATGATTTTTATGAATCTTTTGAGCATTCCTAACCCATTTTATTGATTCTCAATGTATTCTTAAAGAAGTAATTCACAAGAAGTCATTTTCATGACTTTAGCTTATTTATCTTCTTCTTCCTTATTTTCTCTCTTCTAGGGGATTCTTGAGCATACTATTTGCTTCTACAACCTCTGTAGATTGCTACACTTCAATTTCGTTCCCTTGTTTTCATTATTCCTTTCTTATGTTTGAAATTTCTAAGGTACATTACCTACAACATGCAGTTTCATCAATTGAGATCAAAGGTAAAAATGCAAAATTTAAACCTTTGAAACCTGCACTTTGAAGCTTAGATTTGGGATAGGGTTTAGGTTCTCAATTTATACATTCCCTTACCCTTCTCTTTTAACAAAAAAACATTAGTAATCAAACCCAAAGGCTTCATTTTCTCTCTTCTTCACTAACCACTAAACTGCTTCATTTTATGTATACTTGCTTTGCCACATTTCCTCTACTTGACTTTCGTTTTTGATCTTCCTTTTCTCTTCTAATCATTTCTCTAGCTTCTTATTGTTTTGATCACAAGCAATACAGGGTTAGATTTGGGAAAAGAGTGAGGCTTTAGCTTTCACATATGGTGTTCACTATTTTCTTATTAGGAGGTGGGTTTTATTTGATTTCCTCTCCTAAGTCTCTGGGTTTTATTTACATTATTTCAAAATTTTTATTGGGTTTTAATCTGGTTTTATTGATAGATGTCTGATTTTGGGGAAAAAAAGTTTGGATTTCCAAAGACTTTGCTCTCTTTGGTGTGTTGCTCAACTCTTTTGAGGTAAACTATTGTATTACCTATTTTTGTAGGAAATGGTATGGGTAAATATAGTGCATATTCTACAAGTATGAGATAACATAAGTATTAGAGATGACAATATGCCTAAATCTATTTATTATGGAATTAATGAAAGAAAGGGTAGAAAGAATAGCTTAAAGTCTTCCATGCATAAGCCTCATAAGTATGATTTTAGATATGTTCAAAGTGTATTAAGTGAAAATAGTATGTGTGATATGATGGATGGATTTTTTCATTATGGCCTAGCAAAAAGAGAATATGATGCATGCTTTCCAATTTTTATTAAGTCTATAAAATGCAAGCATGATTTTATTGAGATTCCCAACATGATTTTGGTATTTCACATGTTAATTCAAGAACATTTCTTGTTGTGGACCTTGAATGATTTGATATTGATGTTTAGATTTATTGAACAAGTATTATGAAATGTAATTGTTTCTAAGTGTATTTTTTGGGGGTTTTTTCCCCAACCAATCAACTAATCTAGTAGAACCATCGACTAGTTAGATTGTGACTTTAGTGGTCTTTGTCTCAAGTTGGTTTAACCAAACTCATTGAATGGTCCCTATAACACTCAACTAGTTAGGATAACCAATCAACTGGTTGGTCTCTGACCCTAGTAGTCTTAAGCTCAAGTTAAACACATCAATCAGCTTAACCCAAACTAATTAACTAGTTCTCGGAACAATAAACCAATGAGGTTGATTGTTCAATGGGTTCAACCAAATTCATTGACTGGTACTTATAACACCCAAGTGGTTAGGTTAGCCGATTTACTGGTTATTCTGTAATGCTACGTCTTAGCTTTGAGTTATACACATCAACCTAAACCAATCGAGTAGTTCTTAGAACAATCAATCGGTGAGGTTGATTGTTCAATGGATTCACCACCAACATGAAGTTTGATGATTTACTAAATGATTGACTAGTACATGAAACCAATTGACTGGTCAACGAAACCCATCGACCGATTTTGGAAACCCATCGACTAGTCTCAGCCAGTTCTACTCACTTCCCTATTTCTTTCCAAATATGATGTTTAAGTTTTCTCATACTTAGACAATAACCTAATATGTTGATAGGTATACACTTACCTATATTAATGGACATTAAATGATGGATTAAAGTTAGTAGAGAGAAATTATATCCTAATTTACCTTAATTTAGCACTTGGGCATTTCTCTTTACCATAACATGATTAGATGATTATATAGTTAAAAATGGATCCTTTTATGACTAGTATTTAGGTAATGAAAAAAAATGATGGTGAATAGACCTCTAATAAGTTATATCATAGCCTTAAAATATGAAACTTTATAAGTTAAATAACCTAATGAGAATAGGAGAAAATAACATGGAAATATATGGTGGCTTTAAGTTGAACTTATCCATAAACAATTACTTTCACTTAGTTATTGAAATGAATGGATAAATAATTAAGAGTTTGGGTTGGACTCTAGTTGGCCTCTAATCAGACCTTTATCTTTAGCCTTAGGTAATTAACTTAGAACATCTTTTAATGAATGATAAGATTATGGTTAAGAAATAAACTATAGCTTTGAACTTATCCTTGACCTAGATTTGAAGGGTGAACAAAAGAGAAATAAATGGAAGTAAAATGTTGTCTTAGACATTTATGGATGATATTAACATTATATAATTCCATATTTTGGCATAATTGATAAAGTAATGTGACGATCAATTTACGATACCCTAAATGGAAACACTGGATGATGTGAGAATCTTATATGGGTGCATTGAGTAGAAATGTCTTGTTATTTAATGTGATATTGTATGTGGAACTTTTTTTTGTGATATTACATCCCAATCTAATAAGATATCAATCACCTAAAGTGGAAAGATCACTATGATAGGTCTCAATTATATGATCCTCAATTAGCTACCAAGGGTTAGTCTATCTTTGAAAATTTTAACTTAAGGTGCCTTCGGGTGGGATCCTCATTGATTTTGGTACCTTTCTTAATCTATAAACTAATGATGTACTAGGGGGTATTGATAAAAAATTGTATATTCACCTTAGGATGGTTTTTTTGGCATGAGCCAAGACTTATGTCTACGAGGTTACTTTGGCAAGAGCCGGGACTTTATGTTCACTTATTTAGTTTAACTTTTATGATATTAAGAGACCATGGGAAATAATCCCACCTATTCCTCAATAACCTAAGGGAAAAGAATTATATGTTCACCTATTGCTCAATAACTTGGGGAAAAAGAATTATATGCTCACCTATTACTCAATAATTTTTTTAAGAAATTTTATATTCACCTAAAGCAAAATAATAATTATATTGAGACCCTAAGAGATATTAATTAGCCTCATCTTGTTTTATGATTGATCTTAATATTTTTATTTTACTAACATGAATCCTTATAAGTACTTAAAGTGCTCATACCTCACTTAAGTTATGAATATTTTGCATAACTCATGTTTACCTTCCTTCAATTATATGTCAATCATGTGTTTCCCTTAAATGCTTCATCATGGTTGTGTATCCGGTGTGTTTCCATAAATCATCTCGTGATGTATTTCTATTATAATCATGATCCACCTACCGTAAGAATCCATGGTTGGAAAGTCATATATGTAATTATAATGTCACATTACCCTTCAAGCTATACTTTAAATAGCTTTATGTGGATAGTTACTTTAATCCATGCTCCTTAAGAAGGTGGTATGTATGTTATAATCTGTATACCTTCATATTCTAGTATGATTATAATTAAGTATGTTTTGATATATCCAAATATGTCTTATATGACGTGTGTGATTGTATCTAAATGATATAGTAAGAGAATCGCATATACATTATGGTAGGTCGTACCATGATGATTTCATGTAGGTATTTCTTGAACCATGATCTATAAGATAATGTTAGATTGATTTTCTTAGTATGTATGCATACTGATAGGGTTGTTATTAAAATCCCCTACTCAATCCCACGAGTAAGAGGTTTGATATAGTTTTCTTAAGGACGACCAATGATTGATCCATCTTCTTTTCAGAATAGTTGGGTTGTTAAGTGTAGAAATTCTTGAAGACTTTTTTTTTGTCCTTGATAGACCAAGGCATACTTCCTTGTAATATATTTACTCTATTTTTCATTTTTCATCTAGTGTATCTTTGTATGGATTTTGGGCCTATGTAGCCCTATGTTGTAAACCCTGATTTTCCTATCACTAGGTGTTTTCTTGACCACTTTAGTTTCCCCTTATGTTTGATTAGTTGGATACTTAGCCTTATGTCTAATTTAAGGTAGACGGTGAGGCTCCTATCTTGTGTTAGATACGGCAATAACACCTCATTTTTTATAGGTTAAACTTGTATTTCCACTTCCATAATATTTTTACAATAAATTGTTTTGGTAGTAAAAAAATGGTGATGTTGTAAAAAATATAAAATTAACGTCCATTTATATATAATAAAAAAACATTGAAATATGTGCAATAAATCTAGCCATGTTACTTCATCATGTAATTTTACAAAAAATACCAAAGTGAACCCAAAATTTAAGTAGGTTTGGATATCTAAGGGGACCATCCCACATGAATTGAACACTAATCATGTAAGGACCCATTGAAAGGATACCTAAACTAAGACATTTATGCTTGTATTTATGCTTCAAATTTAAGACAAGAAGCCAAAATGGCTCCTAGATAATGGATGCTTATGACATATGATGGGTGATTGAACCATATTCTCTATGCTAACTCCATATGATGGTGAAATATTGACCTTAGGATAAAACTCAAAAGAAAAAAATCATTAGTGTCGAAAGAGTCAATATTGGTAACTCTAAAACCTTCATAGACTATGTGTATTTGGTTGATGGCCTTAAGCATAATTTTATTAACATTATACAATTATGTGATAAATGATTTCTAGTAAACTTTTTTAATTCACATTGCATGATTTAAAATGGAGTAGATAAATCCATACACTTTATATGCCTATGCATTAACGATATATACATGCGGGATATTAAATAAATAAAATTTCACAATGCCTGTCTAATTGTAATTGGCATCAATGCATGGTTATGGAATAAACACATTGCACATGATAGTATGGACTAATTAAACAAAATTGTTATATAAAAGCTAGTATATGGTCATCCCAAGTTTAACTTTGTAAACGATCAATTATGTGATGTATGTAAAAAAAGGAAAACAATATAGGATTACCTTTAAGTCCAAAAATGTTGCAACCACATCTCAACCACCTAAATTGTTGCACATGAATCTATTCGAGCCTACTAAGACCTGTAGCATGGGTGGTTGTAGATATGCACTAGTCATTGTAGATGATTACTCACATTATACATGGACATTATTTATCTCAACTAAAGATGATACTTTTAAGACTTTTCTTATTCTCACTAAGAATATTCAAGAATAAAAAGGAACTATGATCCACTTATAAGGATTGATCAGATAAAGGAGATTGAAAATTCCACATTCATGGATTTCTATGATCAAATTGGTATTACTCACAACTTCTCATCACTAAGGACACCACAACAAAATGGTGTGGTGAAAAGGAAAATTTGAACATTATAGGAGGTCACAAGAACCATTCTATGTGACTCCAAGCTTTCAAAATACTTTTGGATTGAAGCCATTGCCACCAAAAAATTATGTAATGAATAGAGTACTTAGACGGGCAATCTTAAAAAAGACACCATATGCTCTCTACAAAAGTAAGAAACCAAGTTTAGGTTATTTACTCACATTTGGTTGCAAATTCTTTATCCTTAATAATGGAAAAAATAATTTGTATAAGTTTGATTCTAAAGCGGATGAAGGTATTTTCATTGGATACTCTTTACATAATAAAACTTACTAGATCTTCAACAAACAAACAAAGTTAGTTGAAGAGTCTGTACATGTTGTTTTTAATGAATCTTTTTCAATTATGTAGAAACATCAAGAGGAAGAAGTAGGTTCTTCCATCTAAGTTAGAGCTTGTTGGAAAAATGAAGTAGGCCTTTAATTAATCAAAAAGATTATGAGGTGAGAGGGGACCTTCCTAAACCATGAAGATATGCCTATGAACATCTTGAAGAACTTATCATTATTGATCTTATGAGAGGAGTTGTAACAAGATTCTCACTAGGTAAAATTTGTAATCATTTATCATGTCTATCTCAAATGGAAGTTAAGCCTCACTTAGAAGCCACGAATGCTGAAAATTAGATTATGGCAATGCAAGATAAGCTTAACCAATTTAAGAGAAATTAATTTAGGAACTAATCTCATTACCTCCAAATATAACTATCATTGGTAATAAATGGGTCTTTAGATGCTAGAGTAGGGTGGAATTGTGGTAGTAAACGATGCCTGATTGGTTGACAAAGGATACAACTAAGAGGAAGGCATTGATTTTGAGGAAACATTTACCCTTGTAGCTAGACTTGAGGCTATACATATGCTTCTTGCATTTACATCATCCATGTGTTTTACTTTATATCAAATGGATGAAAAAAGTAATTTCATTAATGTTTTTATTGAAGAAGAGGTATATGTTAAGCAACCAACCTATTTTGAAAATGACTCAAGACCTAAACATGTTTACAAACTCAACGAGGCACTTTACGAATTAAAACAAGCTCTTAGTGCTTGGTACAAAAGGTTGAGGAAATTTATATTGGAAAAAGGTTTTGATAGAGGGAAAATTGATAGAACTTTTTTTCTAAAGAAAACCAAAAAGGAATTATTGATTGTAAAAATATATGTTGATGACATAATATTTGGTGCTACTAATGAGTCCATACGCAAGGACTTTTCTATCCTAATGTGTAGTGAGTTTGAAATGAGCATGACAAATAAGTTAACCTACTTCCTCCGAATTCAAATCAAGCAATTAAAGGAAGGAATATTTTTCAAGCAAGAAATTTACACAAAAGAAATGATCAAGAAGTTCATAATGAACAAGAGAAAACCTTGTAGTACTCCCATGGCTACTATCACAAAGCTTGGCATTGATAACAAAGGTAAACAAGTTGATCAAAAGGGATATCAAGGTATGATTTGATCACTTATTTACCTTACACCATATAGACCTAATATCATGTTTGGTGTATGCTTATGTTCTAGATTCCAATATAATCCTAAGGAATTTCACATGACTACAGTTAAGAGGATCCTTAGGTATCTAATTAGCACACATAACATAAACTTAGGTTTACCCTAATGATAATCTTCTAGACTTAGTAGGATATTCCACCACTAATTTGGGAGGATATAAAGTTGATAGAAAAATTACTTTGGGTACATGCCACTTTCTTGGAGAATCCCTACTTAGTTGGCATAGCAACAAACAATCTAGTGTGGTACTTTCTACAAATGAAGTAGAATAATAATAATAGTTGATACTTGCTGTGCACAAATACTCTGGATGAAACATCAAATAATGATTATCGGCTTAAACTTGAAAAAAAATACAATTCGATGTGATAACACTAGTGCTATATGCCTCACTAAAAACCCTATTCAACACATAAGTCTAAACTTATAGAAATAAGGATTCACTTCATAAGAGACCATATTGAAAAAGGTGATATAAATGTAGAATTTGAAGATACATTACATTAATGTGGAGACATCTTTATTACGCCATTAAATGAAGAAATATTTAAAATAATTAGTAGAGAACTTGGATTGGCATTTATATAATTTGAATTATCTCTCTCCTAATATTGTAAAAACTCTAAAAAAATTTGGATTAATTAAGAAAATAATCAAAATCATAATAACTTGGCCTAAGATTGCATAAATTTAATTCAAAACATGGTATATATGATAATTGATTAATGTGATATATTTAAGGGAATTGTGATTATGGTTCTCAATCAAAAAGAATTTTAAAAACTAAAAATGTGATATTGCTAGCTGAACCAGTCGATCGGTTCAAAGGTCCAGCTAATCAATTAATATAAACAAGAGGGGTAAAATAGCTATTGTTTAGTGCCTAACCCAAGTGGCACTATTCAACTAGATGACCAATACTAGTTGATCAGTATCATGAACAGTCAACTTATATACTTAAACTGGTAAGTTGGTTCATTGGGCATATAGATAGGTCCTCATCTATTCAAACAAACCCTCGACCACAGTTTTTCCAAACTCGTCAACTCCTCATCACCACTTCCCACTCTCTCATTCAAATCAATCATATCTTTAACAAAACACATAAAATCAAACTTCTCAAGCTCGAATCGACAACACAAAATCATTTCTCAACAATAATATCCATTGATTTCATTCTCACTTGCTCGAATTTGGGTAAGAACACCAAATACCTAACTCTTCCATTTTCCTAATTTTCTTACAATCGACTCACCTTAAGGTTAAATCATGATTCTATTATTACTTCCTTAGAAAATTTTAGACTAAAGGTGCGTTGTTCTCCCTACTTCTCATCAATTGTGAAAATACTCACTCTTGAACAATCATTTTTCTCACCTTCTCACTATAATTTTGTATTCTCATTGTTGTGGTGCAATGATTAAAAGAAAAATAACTTCCTCCAACACCTTTCATGAGGTTAATGCTACTCTTCCCTCTAAATTGGCTCATACACAATCAAGTCATCTATCTTAAACAATAATTTTAATTAAGGAACCCACTACTTCACCTCACACATCTTCATTGCGAGCATTATTAATAACTTTCCATGGTTAGGTTTAGATTAAAATGCTAATTACTTGGGATATAGATTAGGGTTAAGTTAAGAATTATGATCAAGAAGTTAGGGTAGGGTAGAAATATTTATTTTTCAAGATTAGAATTAGGTTATGTTATTAATTACTCGAGATTAAGTTTAGCCAAAATTTGAGGTATTACACAAAGGCGATATAATATCCTATCGGTTATTAACACAAAGACACAAAGGTACCCTAATCACACAATCACACAAAGGAACTATTGTTTTTCTAGTGATAAAGACATCTAATCCATAAAGTATGAAAACCCTCTAAGAATTTTGAAGAACTAAATAGAGTAAGATATAGGATTTGTTTGAAACATTAAGACACACCACCAAAATCCAAACCTAACTATGACATATTTAGGGTAGCTACTCCTACAGAGCCGTCATTTTTTATCATAAAGTCTTTCACTTTAAATATTAGTATTTGTATGACCATAAATATCACATAGTATTCAAACAATACCAAATTCTATACTACTTTTCCTTTAATTTCAATTATCTAATTCAACCCAAAAATCTAATTTAAATTTTAAACTTTATTTTACTAAAAAATTCTCATGAAAAGGCCACAGTACAATAAATTGAAACATTTTATCATGTAAATAAATTCTAAGATACGACAAATGACTATTTTATCCATACACATGAATACACATATAAAACCCTAAAATGCATATCTAACTTGTCATAAATATCATGTTTTCATGCTTATCATCAAATAGTACATGGTAGACATACATGTTAGAAAATAGAAGCATTATACACATGAAAGATAATCCTATTCCTAGAGCAAACAAATAATAATCAAGAAAAAATAAGATTAACACATGCGCAATGCTATCATGTTGTACATTAGCATCCTCACATATCTTGCATAAGTAATTGAAAGCATTAAACCTATTATATCATGCTCTTGTACACTTAATATTATAAATAACTTACATGCTTAAGACACTTAATTTCATGCTAGCATACTTATGGAAATAAATAATACAATATAATGTGACATACTAAAGAAAATGAATAAAAGCTAACACAATAATTGTATTATTTTCTTTAGTATGTCACATTATATTGTATTATTTATTTCCATAAGTATGCTAGCATGAAATTAAGTGTCTTAAGCATGTAAGTTATTTATAATATTAAGTGTACAAGAGCATGATATAATAGGTTTAATGCTTTCAATTACTTATGCAAGATATGTGAGGATGCTAATGTACAACATGATAGCATTGTGCATGTGTTAATCTTAGGAAAACTCATGCTAAGAGCTAAGCTCAACGTGAGATTCTCATACAAGGAATGATGGCCAATATCAAGGGCTCACATAGAAATAATTGTTTGGGAATGTCAAGCCACAACACTGTATAAGGGCTTGACTAGAGAATGGTTCATGCTAAAGGTGTCGAGCTGTATGAGGGCTGAGGGCACAAATGGAGGTGGCAATGTAAGCAAGTCATGCTAAGATGGCTAGGTAGTGTATGGTTTAGGTTGAAAACAGTATGGATTTGCAGGGGAAGTTCATATTAGTTGGGTTTGGCAGCGAGATAAATTGTGATGAAGTTGGTGTTTCACAATGAAAAAGGATGGTTTGTTGGTTTTTGGCTACATAGAAAGGGCGGTGCAAGGTTAGTAAAGGTTTGCAAAATAGTTGGGAGGGAGATTGAGAGGTGTTGCGGGAGGATGGAGAGATGAGTTTTGTGCACATGTTGGTGATTTTAGGGATGATGATGCTATGAAACTAGTGGTTATAGATACAAAAATGGGATGGCTCACAAGATGGAAAGGTAAAGAAAACTATGGAAAAAGGAGAAGGAGGAAAGAAAGAAGTCTTTGTTTGGGTTGTGAGGAAAAAACTAAGAGAAATGAAAATAGATAGGGATAGTGACAGGTTTCGCTCACAAGAGAAAAATCATGAGGGGTTAGGCGAAAATGGATGAGCAAGTAGGTAAAGGATGACAAAGAAAATAGGGACAGGAGAGACTTATTTTAAGATAGAGATATGTAGGGGTTAAGTCAGGGTTTAGGATTTTGTGAGGTTAGACTTGGTTTGTTTAGTAAAACAAAATAAGAAAACACAACTGTTTAAGGTGAGGGGATAAAGAAAAGGTAAAGTGAAAGAAAGGGTTAAGGTAAAATGTTTAATTAATGGTTAGAGTAAAGAACAAGGGTTATGGTTTAAGGGTTAAAAGAGAGAAATAAATCAACGCTTATAGGTAAGTGTTGGATAAAAGGCTAAAAACCTAAAAATAAAGGATAAATTTTTTTTAGGGTATTACAATACTAACCCTAAAATTGATGATTATGTAAAATGATACAAATTCAACATTTACATGAAGTTAATTATGTTCATAATACTAAAAACAAAGTTTCATAATAAATCAATAAAAATGACATGTGAGCTAACTTAACAAATTCAACTAGTTAGTTTAAGATTTTTATAAAAAAAAAACTAAAACCTTAGCCATATAGATAATATTTTTTTAAGATTTTATATCAAATTCAAAATAGAAATCCAAGAACCCTAACTATTATTTCTAATAAAAAAATTTTATGTTACATAATTATATAAAAATCCAATCAAACAACTAAAATAACAATAAAAAGTCAAAAATCAACATATGTTTTCTAACATAGTTGTGCAAATTTTACTTTGAAGCTAGTGAATTGAAGAAGAAAATTAAGAATAATGAAAAAAGAATCGAAGAAGAATAACGTTTATCTTCGGAAGAAGATTAACATTAGAAGAAGTTTTAATGTCAGAAGTCACAATTTATGTCATAAACTTGGAGCACCTTGCAACATCCTCTCAATTTGATGTGGACATACCAAAGAAAAAATAATAATAACACACTATGCAATATGAACTTGAAAACAAGGGTGCTTATTATCTTCATTTCTTTCTCTCTAACATATATAGCCCCTTTGTTTTAGGATTTTAAATTCAATTATCTTTAATTTAGATAATTAGAAAAAATTTAAAAAATACTAAAATATTTCTTACTTAATTATATATTCAACAAACATGATCAATATTCATTACAACAAGAAGTTAAATGTTTAACAAGTGTATGCACATTATTATATGTAGTGAAATATTATAACACATTTTTTTCTAATAAACTAAAAATATAATTCAAAATTTTGAATTAGCATGAAGGCACTAAACTACATAAAAATGACAAGCAACATCTACTTCCTATAAGAACCATGGATTATTAATATCATATAATTCTTTGCATTCAGGTCAATTGGGTAGGGTTATAGTTTAGCACATATTTTAATGTGTGTTCAACAACTATTTTATATATTTTTAGCATATATTTGATTTATGTTTAGGAGTTCTTCATGTAACACCCTAAAGAACAATACTAAAATTTCTTGTTTTTAAGCAGAAGCATTAACATAATAAAGCGAGGGTTATCACACACTTAGTTCGAGTTTAGTCTATACCTTTCTCATACTAAGTGAAATGCAAAAATGTTACGACAAATACATTAAAACTTATGAAAAATGATATAAATAATAGATATAAATAGTAGAACTATAATATTTTAAATGCAATGACAGAGTACGGAGTACATGTTCTAAATAATACAATACATAAAAAGAGATAAAAGGGGATAAAAGAGATATCCAGAATCTAGGACACATAATATATGCGACCTTAGATATAACTCTATCTCCTAACCCTGAGGTATAACCCTACATTACTCTACATGAGGAACCTCCTCAAAGTCAGTAGGATCATCATGATATATCCTGCAACACAATGACTACAAATGTGTAGTATTAGTACGCATCTTATGCTAAGTAACACAACTATACTAAAGAAATGGCATTTAATATGAGGCCTATGAAAAGAAAGTAATCAGAACATATAATAACAAGTAACGTGATTATATATGGATGTCAATTGAGCAAAAGAAAACTCAACCATCAAGTATAAAATAATATAATACAAAGGCAAGGATGGATGAGATTCATTGATTATTATATTTCATTATTGTGAACCAATATATTATATTGGCTTGAGAACAGATACTCAAAGAAACCATAAAACTAATCTAGTTCTCAAATGATACTAGCCCTTGTTAGCTTATCCATAAATGTAACTAGACCACCAAATAACGGAACACCTAATTACTTAAGTATGTATACCCCCTATAAGGCTGAAATATATCGAGACACCTATAGAGTAGGATATGACTTCCCATAAGTTGTAAGGCACCCAGGATGATCACAGAAAAGAAAACATGAAATAGTACTAAGTGAATGCAAGTCTTGACTTGGATAGCTACCCCGAGTGGTACGAGTCTTGACTCAAGATCTTTTACTTTAAGTAATTAATGTCTTATCAAAAATTTAGGTCAAACAAGAATAGAGGCCTACATAATATTTATAATTCTTTCAATTTTTGAAATAGAATTTTTTTTAAGATAACACAAAAGTATTTGAAAAATAAAATTGGAGAATCTTATCACCGCACCAATCATGCGAGAGGTGTGATTATCACTTAAGCTATGCTTGATACAAGGAAAAATAAAATAAGGAATAAAAATATGCATGCTCATAACATCGAGATAATTAGGGCAAGAATAATATTATAGATGGAATGTGTATGATAGCTTTTTAAGACAAATAATGAAAATTGAGCCATGAGATTAAGTAATGAGAAATAAAAAAACTTCCCAACGTAATGGGCAAAACATTTCTAATTGATTAGCCTAACTCTTAGGCATAGACATAAACCTCCAACCCCAAGTAATGGCCCACTAATGCCCTATGTCATCACCCTTAGCATAATCTAACTAAGAGTCTTAATTCTACAAATCGTCCTCTACTCCTTAGACCAGAAGCCAAATCATCACAATGACCACACAAGTGCAGTATTAGTATGATAAAATACTAATAAAACATACTACTACAACATGGTAAGGCTCATACTACACATTAAAGTCACATAACATTATGGCGATATCATAACGATATAGCTCAACACTTAACCACAAGTAGTAATACAATAAGGAATTCTTGCATGGAAATCATGGAAGTATAAAAATACAATAAACACATCACAATCCATACAATATAAACCATATTAGAATTCTTTCTTTAGTAACCTCACAATTTATGGTTAATAAGATAGTTCATTTGATTACACCTAGTTCTCCACTATGATACAAAGTCATGGCAACACATATAATTACACTGGAATACCACACCCACCACATAGGGTCAGAATACATCGAAAGGGCTTTTCTCCGGTGATACCACATGATATGAATCTCCAAAATTTATATTTAATTAATTATGCTAATTGTTATAAATCATTTTGTGCATATAATTGTTTTTCTTATTGTGTGCTTAACTAGGGAAATTAAATGCAACACATGGAGAATGGACTTAACGTTTGTTGTAGCTGCTGAGGATTTGTTGTAGAAATTTATTTTAAGTTAGGAAATCTCATGTGATGCATTCGCCAGCAAAATTGGCTAATGGGGATTAAGTTGGTTGTATGACCCACCACCCAACCCATAATTAAATGGGTTAGTTGGACTGTGGGTTAATCATCCCTTAGTAACCATGATTAACTAAATTATTTTTAGCTGATGGGAATTAATTGTATTATTCTTTCCTTGTATTTTGGGGCATGTAAGCTTGTACTTCTTTTGGGTTATTTTGCTTGATCCAGCCATCGATCCTTTTGTTTTATTTCGGCTGATTGTTTGGGCTGGAATCTTGGGCTGAGTGTGTATGTATTTGATAGGCTTGCGATGTGTATTTTGTATGTCCCTTGCTGTATTTGTACGCCATATAAATATGGCCTAATACTGTATTCACCGACACCTTTGGTCGAATAAAATTTTAGTCTAGAATTTTCTTCCGCTCTGCTCTCTCTCTCTCTCTCTCTCTCGTCTCTCTCGCTCTCTCTTGCGATCTTCTCGCTCGTATTCTTCTGATTCTTCTCTTCGATCTATTCTTGATCTTTCTTACTTCTCAACTTCAGCAGCCATTGTAATACTGCGCTCTGAGTTCTTGGATCTTCCTTTGGAGAAATCCTTAGGCTGATCTCGGCGAATCGAACCCCGCACTCGATTATACTTCGATCCAAAATTTTTTTGAGAAACCCTTACAGATTTCCATCACCACACCCACCACATATTAAGTGCACCTATGGAGAGTGCTAAGGATTAGAATACCACAGTCGCCACATAGGTTTAGGATATATCGAAGGGGGATTTTGTCATGGATACTACACCCACCACACATCAAGTGCGCTTGTCGCGAGGGCTAACACAATTTGGAATATAACACCTACTAAAGCAATGGACCATACAAAGTGTTAGGGGGCTTATAATAGAATACCTCACCCATCCTCACTTGGCACCAATATCATATTGGCCTACCATAGTATAATCCTATTATCTAAGATATGCACATACCACCCTACCAATCGCATAACAAGTAGAGAAGGAAATAGGCATCGAGTGAAAACATAGCCACAAGGGCAACTGGCCCACTAACTCCCAACAACTACCCCAAGAGTTGGAGAAATAGGCTTGAACAAAATACTTTACCATTATTATGTGTTTCCAAGTGATATCACAAATCATAATAAATCCACGCATAATCAAATGGGTGTTTGCAAGTGACAACACCAAATATAATTAAATTCCATTATTTAACCAAATTAGGTGTTTTCAAGTAATAAGACCAAATATATCACAAGGCATTAAAGCCAGCATTTGGGTGTTTAGAGTTGACATCAAATTTAACCAAATTCAAGTCCCAAATACCATGATAATTACTATTATTAAATTAAGAAAATCATAGATGAAATCATATTTTAAATGTTGTAAATACATGGAGGTATCAACACAAAAGGCCCAAGAGAAATCATAATTTAAATATTGTAAATACATTTTAAAGATAAGAATGTATTACCTTAAAGTAATTCTTCTAGCACAAAGCTCCCACTTGATGGAAATTTAGAATAACCTTCATTCCTAGGAGAATCAAAGTTAAAACTATTAAAATCATCTTTTAAAACTTCATTAAAATCAAAGAAAAATCAAAATAAAAAGAAGAGGAACACAAAACACCATATTTTTCTCAATAACAAGGTGTCAAAGGAAGAGCTAAAATCTTTAACCTTTTTTAACCTTGCTTAAGGTGTCTTTGTTTTTCTCGGTAGAGAGGAGAAGAGGGAAAATGAAGAGATGTTCAACACTTGAAAAGTTTTCCACCAAGAAAAGGGAGAAGAGAGTAAGAACAATCAATTAGAAATGAAAATGGATCAAAAGTGAAAAGTATAGAGGTAAGGTTGGGTCGACATTCACAAGAGATAGGGAAATGAGACTAATGAGGTTGAGTGTGGGCAATTAAGAAGTGAGGACTGACTTGATAGGGTGGTGGGAGTTGAGTAGAGTTAGGAATGTGTATGGAAATTGGTTGGTGAGTCAGGAGATGGTGTACAAAGTCAATCTTGCACCTCCAACTGCCAGAAGATAGAGGGATAGGTGAGGGAGAAGAGAGAAGGTGAAGTTTGCCTTAAAAGTACTTTTAGGGGGAAATTGGCTAATTAAAAATATCTAATGATCTAAATAATGTGAAAATAATTTTCAGAGCACTTAAATATGCTTATTAGCATAGTTAGATTCGAATCAAAAGTTTTCATAAACATTAGAGAGAAATTCAAATAAAAATTAAAATTGAATCTAAAATTGCATGACAAATATTTGATGGATTTGGACAAACTAGTTGACTAGTTTGTCGAGAACAAGAATGTAAATTCCTCAACACACCAGTCAATCAGTTAGATAAACCAGTCAATCAATACACATAGCATTTACATTTTTATTAGAATTTTAAGTCTTTTCTAAAACTAAAACTAATTTATTTTATATCAATAAAGTTTTAAACACATTTTGAAGGATTTTGGGATATGGTATTACAATATCGCTTAATCACTTATATGAACATGAGGTAATTATTTTAGTAAATTCCAATATTATCCACACACTTGATCCATATAGAAATCAAGGCCCAAAGCATTTATAATATATAGGCCTATTAACATATGATTAAAGCCTAATTGAATATATAAAACATTAAAGTCGAATGAATATTATTAAGGTATTAAAGCTCAAACAAGATTTTTGAGGTATTAAAGTTCAAGTTCCACACCATTAAAGGCCTAATAAAATTTGATATCAATGTACATCAACACCAATTATTCAAGACAAGGTTCAATAACCATCAAATAAGTCAATCAATGGTTCACATATAAGGCTAAATGAAATAATTAGACTAAAGGCACATAAATTAACTTAAATATTTAAATTGACTAAAATATCTTTAATGTCATCTAATTTACCTTAATATTAAGAGATGTGTATTTC
The DNA here is from genome assembly GCA_039764185.1 of Tamarix austromongolica. Lineage (NCBI taxonomy): Eukaryota > Viridiplantae > Streptophyta > Magnoliopsida > Caryophyllales > Tamaricaceae > Tamarix > Tamarix austromongolica. Next base: position 66,110,341 of record CM077813.1, on the reverse strand, counting down.
ATGCTAAAAGGATTATACTTAATCAATTGTTTTCTTAGGATAAAATATAAATAGGATACCAAGATAAAATCCTAAGATTTCTTTTTCTTTTTATTGTTCTTACTTAACTAATTATTTAAGATCTCTAGGCCTACTCATCAAATACCACCTGAATGTCAGACTTATCCATTTAACTTATTTTTTTAACATAATATTCACTTAGGTCTCTAAATTTTAAAAATTTACATGCAATGACCAAAATGCCCGTATTCACATAAAATTATATTAAACTTATAAAATTCATAACTTACTCTTAACAACATGACACCCAAACATGTCATATACCAAATTTTACGTAAAAGACCCAATTAAGACTATGTTACACTTAAAACTTTCAAAAATAATCTATAATGCCTAATATAACCATGTCCAAATATGTATAAAACCTACAAAAATTTATTTCAACTCTAAATGATCCAAAATTTATAATCTAGTTTCTACAACTTATTATACATACAAAGGCATACTTAGAAAATTTTAAAACAACCTAAACTCATAAAATAACAAGTACGAGAGCTAAATTATTCTAATCTATAAATATTCTTCACTACTAAACTGAATATTTAGCATGAATCTACTATAAATTTAGTATAACTTCACTAAATATCCATCACATTTCCAACAGACATAAGAACATATGAAAATCACACAAATCATTATCTTATCAAACTTTCATGCTTATACACATAAGATAGAAACACACATATATCATATAAGACTTTTCATGATATTATTTCATTCTTATAATTAAACTAAAGCTAATCATGCATAAAATAACAGATAATACACTCAACACAAAATCCTATTTCTAAAGGTTAGTTTAGTTACCAAAATTCCTAAGATCCTTAGCAAATCTAAAATAAGGAATCTAGAAACTCCTTCTCTAAAACCACTCGGTTACAATCAAGAATATAAGATAAAAGAGTAAGATAAACTGATATTAATAAATATAAAAAATGGGAAGGAAATGAATTAAAATGAAAAATATTATTCTTGAATATAGATGTTTGAAAACCACCACAAAAACAATTGCCAACCACCAATGAATGATAGATCAAGGTCTTGGAGTGTTAATTGGAAGGAAACTAAGGAGAAAAAGAAATGATGCAAGGCACAATTTCTACCTGAAGAAATATGGAACAACAACAATGAACTTGTAGAGAATGATTAGTAAGGTAGATAGGTGAGGAAAAATAAGAGCATAGAGGCACAATTTATTACATACAAAGTGTTCATAGATGAATTATAAAATATAAGGAACAATAAAAAAAATAAGAATATAAGGTAAAGGAACCAAGTTTGGAGCATGGTAGTTACTACAAATCTTAAAAAAATAGTTTTGATGTCATTATACAGCTGGTTGGGAAGTGAAAGTTTGCTTGAAGGGGATTTATTTCAAGGATGAAATGGTATGGTATTGTAGTATGAAATGTAATATTTTAAACAAAATAAAAATATAAAGGAATAGCAAATTGGAAAGAAATCAAGTTTGAGCTCTACTAAAACTCTCTGATTGTATGTGACTTTTGTAATGGAACACAAGATTTGGGAAAAAAATGATATATGAGCAAACACTCAAGATTTGGCATTCATAAGTATAAAACCGATTATTCTTAATTTAGAAAGAATTTCCCAAAAAATTTAAGACAAATGAATAGTTATATTTCTAGTAATAGATAAAACATATCATACAAACTATTATGTGTATATGTGCATGTGCATGTCATGGATGAAGTGCATGGCTATGTGCATAGGGGAAGCAATATGCAGTCTAGACATGCATATTAGTTGATTTAGTTAATTAATTGAATAATTAATAGTGTTAGATATTAGATAGGGAATAAAGTAGCATAAATCTATCTTCTTGAAGAATATTCTATATTCTAGTATCTTTTAGCATATTATACATTCTAGTCTCTTTTAGCTAGGTATCTTTTGAAGAATTATGCTTTTTAGCTAGTATCTTGTAATTGGTAGCTTGGCTATATAAAGCTATAGAACCCATAATTAGAGATCCTTGAATGAATTGAAGTTGAATGCAAATCATAAGTATTGACTTATATATGAGTTCATCTTAAGTTTAATAAAATCTGTGTGAACAATTAATCGTGAAATCCTTAATTTCTTCATCTATGTGAATTAGATATTAAGTACTATATTTTCTAAACTCCATAACCCATGCCATCTAGCCATATCCATCATCTAAACACATCCCAACCTTAAATCACTAATTCAAAACCGTAACCATAAGTTTCAAACTAAATACTAACCCTAACCTACACAAACCACTCATAATCAAACCCTAATCATTGAATCATCCTCATCATCATCATCTCATCATTATCAAATCATATTCATCATTCATCCATCAAATTTGAATCACCATAGTCGAATCATCATAATCATTATCTTACCTTGCTTGAATATCTTCATCATCAATACATCACTTTTGAATCTTCTACTTCTTAATTATAACATAATCGAGCATTAGTTTTACATATTTAGTAATTCCACATTTCCACCTATATAAAAAAACATAGAGTGAGATCTTATATGGAGGATTATGAAGTGAGTTTTTGGTATTACTTTAGCCTCACTTGAGTGCTAGTACTAGGGTTGTAATAGAAAAGTTAAGTTATGGTTGAGTGCAAGAGAAATATCATAAACTCATTATTATATGACTTGTAGCACTTTTTAGATGGTTTAAAGGTAACCAAGTTTCAAATTTGATTTTTTTTGTTAGGATGGTTATTAGGATTGAAATATTAGCTATAGGATTGGTTAAAATTTATTTTGATTGATTAAATTATAAGAAAATCCAATAATGGACACTTATTGGGAAAATTATCAATTAAACTTTAAAAATAATAAAATTTTATAAAAAGGTGTGAAATAATTTTAGAAACTCAAAATTATAAAAATATTAGGTATTGAAGTTGGTTTGTAGCTCGATGGATGGAAAACGAGTAATAACGAAAAAATGACAAGTCATGAAAATGTGTTTTTCCACAATTGCACAAAACAAATAATGAGGGTTTTAGATTGCTACAGATTGATGTAGAATATTTTTATAAATCCAAATATATATAAATATTTGGTCTCAGAACTTATTTAATGACCAAGAGATTAAAAATGGCAAAACTGTTTAAATTATGTAATCATATAAACATATTTTTCCACAAGTTAACGATTCAGAAGGAAATAGGGAAACATGAATAAATAGAATAGACAAATTAAGTCAAAATTTTTAGATCAAATTATAAATTTTTAATGAGGTGAAAAGAGTGAAAATACAAGAATTGGAAGAATTGTAGTAAACTGTGTTTTCTATAGATAAGAGAAATGATTGATGAAATATTTTAAATAAATACGAATGGAATAGGATTTGATAATAAAATATATATGTTTTGTTAGACGTGTTACTAGACTAATAACATATGGTAATTATAATTTTTGAGAACAGGGTATTATAGTTCACCGTTAAGTTCATAACTAAGTTATTAACATACAACATTTAAGTTTATAGCATAGAATGTATATGTCCATTATTTATAACAATTAGGTTCATAACACATAATGATTAGGTGCATCACACATAACAATTAAGTTCATAATATATAACATCTAGGTTAATAACATACAACATCTAGGTTTATAACATAGATAATACCGATTCATGATATACAATGATTAGGTTCATCACATATAGCAACTCTGTTCATGTTCATAGCATGGAACTCTTAGTTTTCATAACATAAAATATATAGGTTTATGATATACAACTATTAGGTTCATAACTCTTATGTAGTGATGGAACATCTTATGGTGTTTATCAGTCCTCCCCTAGTATCTTTTTTAGTTGTTCCCGTCTCAATTGCTTCAACAATTAGTTCTGTATTTTGGCAATCTCACAATTGCCTCCATCTTAATCATTCTAATTATATCTTCCTTTTGCTCGATTTTGTAGCAGCCTCCACTTTAATTGGTCCAATTACAAAATAGAAAGAGATAAAAAAATTGATACTAATGACCTAAATTAGAACTTTTCAAACATAAATGTATAAATGTATATTAGAAATGATAAAGGAAACTTTTAGTGAGTATAAGGTCTTTGAAAATAGAGAGAGATCATCATTTTCATTTTAAGCTATAGCTTTGTGATGGATACCTAGTGTGAGTTCAGGAGAGCTCAGAAATCCAAAATATTTGTAACATGCTTGAAATAGTTAAATGTTGATGAGGGTGAGTGATATCAAAAGAGTAAGAGTTGAAATTAATGAGGGAAGACAGAATATGGTGATGCATTGTACGCATAATTTATATCAAGCAACCTGATGTACTTTTATTTTAGCAAAATCTTGATCTATGTTTAATAAATATTTAATATAAGTTCAAAAAAAATTAATACGGGTTAGATAAAAGTTCATATAGATTAGTAAAATCTTGATATAAATGCATCAAACAATAAATATAGGTTAAATAAAAAATTTGATATAAGTTGAGTAAATATTTGATGTAGGTTTAGCAAATTTTTCATATATGTTCAACAAAATCTTGACATAGGATCATCAAATATTTAATATAGAATAAGAATATACATATACATATACATATACATATACATACATACATACATACATACATATATATATATATATATATATATATATATAAACAAAGAGTGATCACCATATTTAATATGAGATGAGGCTTTAGAATGGATGTCTCATGTAAGTTCAAGAGTTCTAGGAAATCCAAAATGCTTGTGACATGTTTGGAATTTAAATTTTGATGAGGGTGAGTGAGATTATTAGTGTAGAGTTGAAATTGATGAGGGAATATGAATATGGTGATACATTATATACTTAATTTTTATCCTTTAGGTTGATGTACTTTATTTCAACAAAATTTTGATATAGGTCCAACAAAAATATGATATAAGTTCAGTAAATATTTGATATAGGTTTAAAAAATATTTAATATAGGTTCAACAAATATAATTTTTATCATCAAAAGTGTATCAATATGTATATCTATTTATAGAGAAAAAACTATTGAATATTTTAGTATACTTTTTAAAACTTTAATAACCTAAATAAGAGATAATATAGTTTTAATTTTTTTTAAAAAAAAAGTGATGCATAATCGAAATAAATGGCTCAAGCTAACAAAGAAAGATAAGGGAAAGGGACTCGGCTACCACAAAACTAAAAATGGAGAAAGGAAGTTAGAAGAAGAGTAGAAGAGATATTTGATCTATAAGTAACCCTTGAGATTAAATAGTCACATTAACCACTATAGGTAATCAACACTAAGGATAAATTATGTGAGCTTGAGGAAGTATAAAACAAAACCCTTCACCTGAGTTTTGAATGTAAGAATGAGTAAGAATTTTTCTAATTTTTGTGTATGGCCCTACCCAATTCAATTCAATGGGGAACTAACACGTATATGGGGTTGTGTTAGGTTCCTTTGAGTTACAAAATAACCATAATACACTCCCCATGTCTGATTAGATTACTATCCCCAACACATAGTTACATCATAACCTGACTATCTTGTTAATAAAAGTTGAAATAAGCTCCTAAACTAGTTGATTTCAAAAATTAAAAACAAAATGTGTCATGCCTAGCCCTAGTTATGCCATTTTATAGGGTAGATATGAAGAGTATAGGACATTACATCAATATCTTAGTGACATCTAGCTATAATTAGCAAAAGTAAAAAAAAACTATAAATAGTTAAGTACTCTATTATCCAATTGGTACATGTAAGCCCCATTTTAACCCAAAAATATGTGTACATATGTTACCATTTCAAGTCAATCAACTAATTTTGCATGTGTCGGCGGTTCTGCTATTTCATGTGGCTCAAGGGTGTAGGATGGCTAATGTATAGCTGCTGCATGGTCAACTCGCATAGCTTGATTTTTTAAAAATACTTTGGTTGGTTGTATGGCTAGACTTTTTATCTTTGTGGACTTTTGTGGGTTGAAGTTTTGAGTTTTATTAGGTTGGATGGTGTGGGAACATCTTCATATCATTATTATACTATTGGAGGTTAAGAGTTAGCATATTTTGAGATGGTACCAATTGTTCTTGAAAATGTTAAACACCTTCATAATAATTCTAACGATGATTATGTTTTATTAAATGATTCTTCTATGTATTATATATGTTTGCAAGAAGAAAAAATCACCAAAGATATCTAATGCAAAATAAGAAGACTAGAAAAGGATTTCAAAGGTGTATAAAAGACAAATCTATAAGACATGAAGCTTAATTACATGATTATTCAATGTATTACATGAATAGATTTTGTTTAGCTTTGATATTTTATATAAACTTTGTAATGTCTTGTAACTTGTAATTGTAAAGTATGTATAATATGGCATGTAGTGCATTAGTTTAGCTCTTTATTTTAACTTGCTATACTGCTTAGGTTAGGCTTGGTTATTCAAGAGAAACTAAGGCCTCGTGTGTGAATACATGTAATGTCAACTTGTACATCATAAGGAATCAATTGAAACAAAAATTTTAGAATTTTCAAATTCTTCCTCCTCTTCAAGTGATATATTATTTTGAGAGTTTGGATTTGTTCTTGCGAGAAAACTTAGTGATGTCTATTTATAAGTGAGTGGCTTTATTGGCTATTCAATCCCAATTTGCAACATTGTTGACTACATCAACACATGTGAACACCTTTGCTACTCCAAGGAATAAGGCAAAAGATCCTACATTAAGAAAGAATAATTCTATATTATTTTCCACATCAAATTTTGGTATCAAAGCAAGGTATTAGATCAAAAATTTAACACTCCCTAAAATTTACAGTTGAATTTTTTTTATTGTTATGGAAAATCATACACAAAAAATGGGAGCTGCTACCACCATGATTAGTATAAGATTGACCCTTAGCCAATCTCATACTAACCATAAGGCTAAAGGTATAAAGATAAATCATTAACAAGGATGGTTAATAAAAACAAAAATAGTTCAACATTAATTAATAAAACTATATTATGTAAATATTAAGGTTAATACATAACTAAAGTAAAGTATAAAATAACGCTCACTTTGGGGGAATGAAAACGGCAGAAATAACATAAAACAACAAGTCCAGAAAACACTCTCTCAAACCCCACTTTGGGTACATCGGATCATCACTCTACCCAACCAAGTCATCATATGCATCAAAGTTAGCAAGGACATCATCTCCTACCTACATAGACTCAGGAAGGACCACTACTCATGGGAATGAGCAGCATCCATGATAGAGGTGATTAGTATGCTACATATTGAGTAAGGTAACCATATAGCTAAAAAAGGCATATCATATAAAATTCAAAGAATATAAGTAGTAAGTTAATTATATTAATCACCATTAATAGAATTTAAGCCATTAGTTTTATCTTTACACATCTATCAAATTATATCCACATGGGTATGAGAAACTTACTATTATAGCCAGTAGAACGAAAATAACTACTCTTAGACAAAATGCACTTGGCCATTATAATAGCCGGTGGAATAATCTCTAAGTCAAAACACTCCAAGCCACCATTATAACCGATGGATCAGAAATCATCCTAACCTAGCCCCCCACGTAGTGTTCTACTATAAGTAATTAGTATATTTTTCATGATTCATTACCTTCCAAGGTTTGGTTTATCGAGCTCATAACCCCCACTATTATAGTCAGTGGAATGGAAATACTACTATAGGGCAGAACGCATATGGCCACTATTATTTGCCAATGGACGACTCTCTAAGGCAAGCCTGATCCTAGCCACTATTATAGGCATGGGAATGAAAATCATCCTAAGCTTGAGCTCGGCTCAATAATCTTTTACTTTAAGTAATTAGTGTTTTATCCGTATCTTATTTCACATGTAACCCCCAACTAGACATGCATGCCCCCAATGGACTTTCCTAACTCTTTTCACTTTTCCACCCTAGACTCCCTAAATAACCCTATCCTATAAATTGGGACCTTCACACTCCATAAGACTCCATGGTCCCCTTTTACCTTCCACTACACTCACCCTAAAGTCAAAACCCCCACGCATGTGCATGGGTCAAGGCCCACTTTTCCATTTCTCCACCTAGGCTTACCATCACCTACTAGGGTTTTGCCTTAAAACCCTAATCTGGCCTATGTGGCCCTAACCTCTCCTCATCTTTCACAACCCACAGTCCCCTTTGGTTCGAACACCATCATTCTACTCAACCCACTCCAAACATCACAACCCGACTCTCCAATTTCCCGATATGATAATGAACACTAGTTGGTGACACCAAGACCCTAATACACTCCTTTTCTTTTACACCTTCCTCTCATGCACAAATCCACCCTCTATTTAACTCACCATCCATATGACACACTCCTCATCACAACCTAATTCCAACCAACATCTTTAACCTCTCACACAATACCCCTATACTTAGGGTTTTCTCCCGAAAACCCTACTTAGGCTCCCATGCATACTTCCACTAACCTACGTATTATTTCTTCCCTAAGCAATCCAATCACCCAAAATACAACTTCCTCCCCATGTTCAACCCTCAAACTAACTTTTTCCACATAAGCTTTTCCCCCATGGAATGATTAAACACCCCATATAGGACTCACACTTTCCATACAAGATTTTTACCCTAACTCTTTATGTTATTACTTTCTTCCTTATTTTCTCACCCATATTTAATAATGCTCTTAGGTCTTTTCCACTTCTCTTTACTCACTCTACTCTCTTTATTTATTTTAGTTTCCCCACAACCACTTAAGCCCACCTAAGGCCTCTAAGAATACATGTTATACCATAACAACCATACATAAGGGCATGTCATACATAATAAGTCAAATCACACATTTTACACATAGTATAAATCATACTCAGCATACCTTAGCTCTTTATAAGCTAGGTGCACTACACACATATTTAGTTCACATTTATATATAAGTACACATCACATACCATTACACCCATAAGCATATAATTCATAACAAAATCCAAAGCCTTAACTATATCCTTACCTAATAGGACTTCAGTCTTGGAGCACGAATACTAGGCCTCTTCATGGGCAAGGGTTTGCTCACGACCTATAGAAATAACATACTAGTCATTTAACCTTCTTCTTACTCCTTTTTCCTTTTCCTTTATTTCCCTAATTAAATATTAGTAATAATGTTAATAATAATAATAATAATAATGTTAATAATAACAAAATATTCAAAATAAAATATACTAAGTAAGTAGAAGGGATAAGGGTATAACCAGAAGGGACACTTGGTAAGCGGGCAGTGGCATCGGTGCACTGCAATAATGGTGGTGATGACGGAAAAGAAATGTTTTGGGGTTAGAAAAAGAGGAGAGAAGTTAGGATTTCTTAGGCAATAGAGTTTTTGGGTTAGAGGGGGTTATGGTGGTGGTGGTAGCACCTCACAGTGGCGGCGTAGGTGGTAGTAGTGGTGGTGGCCAAAAGGAAGGAAGATAAAAGGAGGATAAAGGAGGGTAAAGAAAGGGGAAGTTGTGGTATGGTAAGGTAGGGGAGAGTTTTCTAGGCAGGAAGGGAGGCAGTGAGGGTAGTGGTTGCTGTGGCGGTGGTGGCGGCATAGGCAGCAGTGAGGAGTGTAAAAGGGCAGCTCAAGCTGCCTGCTTTGCACAAGTGGGGAGAGAAGAGGAATGGGAGTTAGTGGTAGGGAGGAGGTTCATTGGGTGGAGGGTGATGCAAGGAAGAGGAAGGGAGAGTGTAGTGATGGTGGCGCGACACTATGGCTACGGTGGTGGCGGCTGAAGGGGTTGTGCGAGTAAGGCTAGGGATGTTCAATCGATAGAAAGAAGAAGAAGAAGAAGAAGAAGAAGAAGAAGAAGAAGAAGAAGAAGAAGAAGAAGAAGAAGAAGAAGAAGAAGAAGAAGAAGAAGAAGAAGAAGAAGAAGAAGAAGAAGAAGAAGAAGAAGAAGAAGAAGAAGAAGAAGAGAGAATTAAGGGCATATGGGGTGCATTTATAGGGTAAATGAAAAAGGGAGGGAAGAAGACAAGGGGAATGGGTGGTGAAATACTCCAAAAATCCTAATTTAGGAATTATGGCAAAATAATAATTTATTAGGAAAATTAAGTGAATATATTCTTTTATTAAAATAAAGGAGGGATTAATTAAGGCAAAATAAGGAGAAAATAATAAATAAATTATTTAGGAAAAATTTTGGACATTTTACTAATTAACACGAAAGTTAAGAAAAATTTGTCCAAAATAGCCAAATTAATCTAGAAAGGAATTTAATTATTATTATTATTATTATTATTATTATTATTATTATTATTATTATTATTATTATTATTATTATAAATATTATTAATTTTAAATATTCAAAAGAAAAAAAAATAATTAATAATAAAATACCAAATACCCCAACCAGTCCATTTTCTTCTTTTCCTTTTTCCCTTTTCCTTTTTCTTCTTTCTTTTCCTTTTTCTTTCCTTCTCTTCTCTCTCCTTTTCTTATTTTCCTCTTCTTCTCCCCCGGTTTGGGCCATCCCACAGCCCAAGCTCTCTGCCCTTTTCCCCATCTCGTGTGGCCCAGGCTCGCATGTCTCTTTTTCTTTTCCTTCCCTCACCTGTCGCCAAGCCGGTCTACCTTCCTTCATTTTTCTTCTTTTCCTCTTCCCCTGGACAGGCCGGTCCAGCCTGTCGCCCTCCTTCTTCCCTAACCCTGATCTGCAATGCCAACCTGTAGCCCCGATTCCTCTAGAAGCCACCAGCCTAACGACCGACCATCCTCCCCTGCTCTCCCTGTCATTTTCCTTCCTTTTTTCGACTCCAACAAGCCCCACAGCTACCCTCCACACATGCCTTCCCTTTCCTTTTCTCTCCCCCTGACCTAACCTGCCATGGCATGACTACACTGCCTGCCACCACCTGTCGGTGGTCCTGCCTCACCTGCCCCACTTGTCCTCTCCCTCCTTCGTCGGTTTCCCCTCAAATTAGCCCATAAATGCCCCATTAGTATCTTGGGTCAAGATTTTGTTTTGGCAACCCAGAAAATCCTGACCTTGCACAACCGCCCTATCAGACCCTTGTTCCACTGTCGTCGGCAACCTTTGCCGACAACTTTGCCCACCAAATCCTTCCTTTCACCACCCCTAAAGAACTAAGCTTCCCTCCTTCCTCAATTTGATCTGCACGAGCCACCCCGCCCATGCAAAGTCAGCTTCTCGATCAGCCCTCACCAACCCCGCGCCGCCCCTCGCCGCCAATTTCATTGCAACCAATGCCTCCTCCACCCCCAAAACAACTAGGGGACCTACCCCTACCTTCCCATACCTCCATCTCTCCCTGCCTCCCTCTCCTTCTACATTCTCCACCTTCCACCACTTTCAGCCCCCGACAGGGGGCCGAGCGCCACCATCTCCGGTTGCACCACCACCTCCATTCTACCCCTCTCTACCTGAGACACCTTCCACCACCTCAAACACCCCCTTATTCCCTCTCCTTCAGCCTATACCCCCATCTCTCCACCTCTTTTCCTCCTCCACTGCCGTTGCCGCCATCGCCCGTCGTCGTCGGTTCTGCCACCAACCCTAGGTGGTATTCTAATTTTTCCAGCCCTTAAACTCTTTTTTAAAAAGTGTTAATAATTTTTAGTAATATTAATAGTATTACCCTTAATATTAATATTATTAATATTATTATTATTATTATTATTGTGTGTTATTCTTATTATTATTGTTGTTATTGTTATTGTTATTATTATTATCATTATTAATATTATTATTATGTATCACTCTTATTACCTAACCTAACTTCAGAAATATTTATAACTATGGTATTATTATTTAAAAGGGTTGCAACTTTAATATTAACATAGTTATCTTTATTATTATTATTATTATTATTATTATTATTATTATTATTATTATTATTATTATTATTATTATTATTATTATTATTATTATTATTACGACTACTACTACCACTATTATGATTATTATTATTATTATTATTATTATTATTATTATTATTATTATTATTACTAACTTGGCCATTATCACTTTTATTATTGGTATAAATGTTGGGACTATTATATTACTATTACCCTTTTCGATTATTATCCTTATTATGTGTAACATTATTAATATTATTACTACCATCATTACTACTACTACTACTACTAATAATAATAATAATAATAATAATAATAATAATAATATTATTATTATTATTATTATTATTATTATTATTATTATTATTATTATTATCATTTCTATCACTATTATTCTATTACACTTGACCACATTATCACTAAGACTATTACTAAGATGATTTCTAGGACATTTATTAGTATTATCCTTAAGATGAGAACTATTATTAATATTATCACTATTATTATTATTATTGTTGTTATTATTACTATTATTATTATTAATACTACTATAAATATTATTATTATTAACTCGTCTTTCATCAATATTTCATAATCACTAACCTATTATCACTACGAGCATTATTAATATAAGAATCATTATGGTCACTACCTCTATATTACTTATATAGCTATTATTATTAATACTACTAGGGTTTGGGTCAATATTACGATTATCACTAAAACTAATAATAATAATATTGGAACCATCACCTTAATACCATGAATATCACTATGATTACTTTAACATAAACCATGATGGCTACTAAGACTTATTTTGGTTAATAACGGCATGATTAATTATTTTGAGAATAATAACCCTACTCTAATTATAAAACTACTATTATCACTATTAGCCTTAATAGTAAATTATGATAAGGGTAGGGTAGGAATAATGACAATCTTTGGTAAGAAAGATATTAACCCATAGTATCTCCCTCTTATAGGTGAATCAAGTCAAAATCCTAAGGAGGCATAGGAGCGTGCTCCAAGCCCGGTGTCGTAATAGGTAAGGATATGATTAAGGCATTTTATGTGTAAGAATGTGCTATGTGTGTTGGTTTGATGGGTGTGCTTTACATTTCGTATTCTATATTATCATGTTCTTGTGGCAACTTGCTAAGCATGGAGCTAAGGTAAGTTGCATGTATTTACGATATGTGTAATGTGATGTTATTACCTGTACTTGAATTGTGCGTATATAATAATTCCCCTCATGGCATGCATGATAGGAGGTCCTAAGTAGTATGATGTGGTTACGAGAAAAGTGGAAAAGAAGGAGGAAAGTAGGTTGACTAGGGAATGATAATGATTTCTTAATTATCTTATGACCTATAGGTAAAGAAAAAGAGGAGTAATGGGAATGAAATTAAGGAAATGAATTAAGCGTGCATAGGAAGTCTAGGGTTTGCATGGGATGGTTAGCTTTTGCATGGGGATGACTTTTACGTGGGAAAAGTTGATTTGAGGATTGAGTAAGGTAAAGGAAGAATCATTAGGGCAATTGGAGTCCATATGTGAAAAATAGTATGTGGGTTGATGTAAGGATGAATGGGGGATTTTACTAGGGTTTTGGGCGGAAACCCTAAGTGAGAGATATGTATAAGGAAAAAAAAGAAAGAAAGAAATTAATGAAAATGGATAGAATGAAGATAAAATATGAGAAGAGTGCCATATGGGGGGGAAAGTGAATCAAGAGAGAAGATTTTATTCGGGTGTTGAGCGAGTGGCATAAAAGAAAGGAGAAGTACTAGGGTTTTCGAGAAGCTATTCTAGGGTTTTGGTGATCATGTGTGGGAGTTGGATAGTGAGGTTGTAAGGTCAAGTGTGGGTTGAGGGGAGTGACGGTCTTAGTAATAAAGAAGAGTTTGGGTTCATAGTGAGCGGGGAAAGATGAAAGGAAGTCCTAGGATCATGTGTAGTGATGGATATGTGTCATGGGGAGGAGTTGGTGGTAAATGAGAGTGATGAGTAAATGACATCGTATTGGGAAAGATAGCTGCTAGAGTTGGAATGGTCGACTAGGGTTTCGTGACAACATGTATTATATGAGAAGCAGAATGTAGTACTTGGGGAAGAATCAAGTGAGGTGATAAATTGGAGAAGTATGAATTATATGGGATAGAGGCGGGCTAGGCCAAATCAGGGTTTTCCTGGAAGAAAACCCTAGAGAGTTATATTATGTCGATTCAAAAATATAAGAAGTGGGCCTCGGTGTTGAGTAGTCATGGTAATGAGGAAAGAGTGGGAAAAGATATTAGGATGAACTAGAAGAAGTAAAAGTCCCAAGATATGGGGCAGGATTATTGGGATGTCGAGTGAGTCGTGCATGTCTAGTCGGGGTTGTGTATAAAATAAGATACAATAAAACACTAAGCACTTAAAGTGAAAGATTATCAAGCTAGGGCCCAATGAGGTTATATATTCTCCGATCCACTGGCTACAATAGTGGTCAGGTGCGTTTTGTGCTACTGAGTGTTTCTGGTCTATTGGCTATAATAGTGGGGGATTCTAAGCTCGATAAACCAAACCGTGTATGGTAATAAGTCTTGGAAAGATACTATTTACTCACAGTGGAACACTTCGTGAGTCGGGGCCAGTAAGGATATATATATTTTTCGGTCCACCAGCAATAATAGTGGTCAGGTGTGTTCTACCCTATGGAGTGTTTTCGGTCCACCGGCTATAATAGTGGAGTTCCCGTACTCACGCGGAAATAATATAAGAAATGTGTGAACCATAAGTATACAGAATGGAAAGGTACTAATCATTTATAGTGAAACATCATGTGAGTTGGGGCCAGTGAGGTTATTATATATTTTTCGGTTCACCGGCTATAATAGTGGTTAGGTGTGTATTACCCTACTGAGTGATTCCGGTCCACCGGCTATAATAATGATCATGTGCGTATTACCCTACTGAGTGATTCCGATCCACTGGCTATAATAGTAGTTAGGTGCGTTCTGCCTTGTGGAGTGTTGCATGTCCACTGGCTATAATAGTGGGGTTCCCGTACTCACATGGAATTATTATGAAAGAGATATAAGGAAAATCACTAATATAAGTTCAGCCTAATCTTGTAAATCTGGATTATTATTTTGTGTGCCTTATGTGTTTATTCTCTTGCATGGCCTTACTTGCATGTTCCTTGCTAGCCTTACCCATATGGTTACCTTACTCAATACGTAGTGTATTGACCACCCGTTTCATGGGTGTTGCTTATTCCCACAAGTAGAGGACCCATCTGAGTTTGTGCAGGTAGGGGATGACATCTTCGATTCCGACGACACTTCTGAGGCATCTAGTGGGGTTGAGAGTTGAACCTAGACTTGACCTGGGGATCGAGAGTGACTAGGCCAAACTCTATTTTTCTTTTGACTTGACCATGTATCGTTTTATTTTAGTTATGTGACATCTTACAGTATTTTATGTTTTTGAAAAACTTTAGACCCTTACTCTTTGGGTTGTAATTCTAAATTGCACTCTGATTTTTGTATGACTATGAGGGAGTCATTTCATGGACTCTCATTGCTTTAGTAATGATTTGTGTTTGATGTTAAACCTGTTTAGCCTTAACAGTTAGTATTGGAACGGTAGAATTAAATCGGTCTGGTACTAAGTATGGCAGTAATACCCCCATAATTTACGGTTTTGTTATTTCACTTCTATAAAACCTTTTGTTAAAACGAAATTTTTTAATAGCACTTAGTATTGGAATGGTAGGAGTGAACCGGTCTGGTACTAAGTGTGGCAGTAATACCCCTAGAATTTACGGTTTTGTTATTTCACTTCAATAAAAACTTTTTATTAAAACGAAATTTTTTAGTAGTAAAATTTGGGGGTGTTACAGGTGGTTGGCTGTCAACCGGTGTGTAGGGTAGCGTAGTTGCATGAAAGGGGGACAAGGTAGGGGTTTAGGGGTTAGGTTAGGGAGTTGGGGGTTGTAGGAGGGAGGAGGACCATGCAAGGCAGTGCCAGCTACACACCTTGCTGGTCTAGATGAGAAAAGAGGGAAAGGGGAGAGAGAGGGATAGGGTTGCGAAATAACCATACCCAACAGCTCCAATTGAGGGGAGGTTGAAGACCGGGGCAGAAGGGGAAGAAGGGAGAAAAGGGGAAAAGAGGGGAGTGGGGGTGTAGGCACCTATGCTGGGATGCGTGGAGAAGAAGAAAAAAAAAGGAAAGAGTGGGCCAGGGGAGGGAAAGAAAAGGAGAGGAGGGGGTAATGGGGAAACTAGGCCTACGTCGGGTGTGGCCCAGTCTACCATGGGAGGGGAAAGGAAGAAAAGAAAAGAAAAGGAAAAAAAAGAGAAGGAAAAGGAAGAAAAAGAAAAAAAGAAAAAGTGAGGTGGTTGGGTGGTTTGAGATTTTTTTTTGAATTTTAGGAACAATAAAATTTAGTAATAATAATAAAATAATTTTTTATTAATTATAAATTATTACTATGATTTAAGTATAATTTATTTTAGTTTAGAAAATAATTATAGCCTCCTCTAATTAGATTACTACATCATTTTTCTCCTTTTATGGGCATAATAATAGTAATTATTATATTATTATTTTATTAAAAATGGTATATATAATTAAACCTTATCTAATAATATTTATTTTATTTTTAATTCCAAAATAGGGTTTTTGTGTATTACAGACAACCATCCCATCTTTAAAGTTGAGACGAGCAAACACACCATCGTCGGCCTTAGGTTGAGGTTCTTGATCATTCCATCCCATCTTCAAGTGGGAGACACAGTTTTTTGGATTATTATTGATGGTGGATTGTGTACAAATGTATATAATAAGATAATGGTGAAGGATATAGGATTAGATACAACACTACATCCAAAGCTTTATTTTCTTCGATGGCTCAACAAGGACAAAGGAGTCAACGTAACCAAACAAACCCTAATTTCATTTCGAATTGATAAGTATCATTATGATGTGATATTTGATATTTTATCTATGGATGCATGTGAAATCTTATGAGGTAGACTATGGTAATGTGATAGATGTGCTATATTCATAATGGTATTACTAATGAGTATCTCATTGAAAAAGATAATGAAAAGCACAAAATAAAACCTTTTAAGTGTGATAATGATAACATGATCGAAAATAAAAAGAGCTCATTTTTGCATAAAATCGCTATAATAGAATGTATTAAGGAAGAAGGTAGTTTTTATACTTTTATTATCAAATAATCCCTATAATGGGCAAAACATGAAAGTAATCATCAATTAAATGAGCTTATTGATGAATATAATGATGTATTTCCTAGTGACTTACCACCTAAAAAAGGAATATAACATGCTACAGACTTAATGCCTCATATATCTTTACCTAATTGATCTACTCATAGATGTAATCTAGAAGAGGCTAAGGAATTACAATAACAAATACAAGAGCTCATAGGAAAAGGATTTGTGAGAGAGATCATGAGCCCATGTTATGTACCAGCATTATGTGTTCCAAAAAAAGATGGTACGTGATGCATGTGTATTGACTTTAAAGCTGTGAACAATATAACTATCAAATATCGATTTCCTATGCCTAGTTCATTTATGAAACTAATAAATAGAGTTCTTCATCCTTTTCTTTAGAAATTCACTGTGGTGTACTTAGATGATATACTTGTGTATAGTAAAAATGAGCATGATCATCATATTAATTTGATGAGCTTATTTGATATACTAAAGGAAGCTAAATTCTATGGAAAAATATGACTTTATGCTTTTGAGTATTGTTTTCTTTGGTTATATTATAAGCGGTAAAAGTATAAAATTGGATCCCACAAATATTCAAGCTATTCAAGATTAGACTATACCCAAAGACGTTCATGAGGTAAGGAGTTTCCATATGCTAGCAAGTTTTTATAGAAGATTCTTCAAGGACTTCTCAACTATTGCTACCCCAATGACGCATCTCATAATAAAGGTGAATTTAAATGGAGAGAGGATGCAACTAAATCCTTCAAGACTTTAAAATAAAAGCCATGTAATGCACCAATATTATCCTTAACTAACTTTGATATATTTTTTCAAGTTACATGTGATGCTAGTGGGGTACAGATAGAGGTATACTCTCATAAGAAAAATGGGCCATTGCATTCTTTAGTAAAAAATTTAAATGGGGCTAAATTAAATTACTCCCCGTATGATAAATAATTCTATGTCATACTAAGAAGCTTAGTAACATAGAGCCATTATTTGAGACCTAAATCATTTGTTTTACATTTGGATCATGAAAGTTTAAAATATTTACATGAACAAAAGAAAATTAGTTCTAGGCATGCAAAATGGGTTAGTTTCTTACAATCATTCGTGTTTTTTGTCAAACATTTTGATGGTAAAGAAAATGTGGTAGCATATGTATTATTAAGAAGGTATTTGGTACTTATTATGTTGGATGCTAAGTTAATAGGTTTGGTAATGTTGAAATAATTGTATATAAAAGATGAAGTTTTATTTAAGATTTCGAATGCATGTACAAAGAATTATAGTCATGGTAATTATGTGCTTCAAGATGGCTTTCTTTTCAAACTTAATAAATTGTGTATACCTCGTTCTAGTGTGCATAATTTACTTGTTAAATAAGTACATAAGAGGGCATAACTGGTCATTTTGATATTCATAAAACTATAGAAAAATTATAAGAGCATTTCCATTGGCCACAAATGATAAAATTAACATAAGATATTATTGGAAGATGTGCGACTTTTCAAAAGAGTAAGAATTTCCTCCATAAAGGTTTGTATATTCCTTTACCTATTCCTAGTCAACCATAGGAGGGGTTAATATGGATCTTATCTTAGGGTTACTAAGGATACAAAGGAGAAATAATTATATTATGGTAGTGGCTGATAGGCTCTATAAAATGACACATTTTATTCCTTGTAATAAAACTAGTAATATAACTCATGTGGTAGATTTATATTTCAAATAAATAGTAAGGTTACATGGTATTTTCAAAAGTATAGTGTTAGATAGAGATGTAAATTTTTTGAGCTACTTTTGGAAGACACTTTCACATATTTTAGCTAATAAGTTATTGTTTAGTATATCCCATCATCCATAAATGGATGGTCAAACCAAAGTGACTGGTAAGAATTTGGGAATCTTACTACGAGGATTAGTTAACACAAGTATAAAAGATTGGGATATAAAACTTGCACATGGTGAATTTGTATATAATAGGAGCCCTTCTAGTACAACTCATTCAAGTTTATTTGAAGTTGTATATGGAGTTAGTTCTTATTTGCCTATTAATATGTTCTTATTAAAGAAAGGTGATATTAAGAACTATGATGATAAATAAAGAGTTTAATTCTTTAAGAAACTTCATGAGCAAATTAAGAACAACATTGAGAAATCGAATATTAAATACCAAACTCAAGTGTACACAAATTGAATTAAATAAGTATTTTTACTAAGAGATTTGGTTTGGTTATACTTAAGAAAAGAAAGATTTCCAAACTTAAGACAGAATAAATTTATTTCAAGAGCCAATAGATTATTTAAAATCTTAAGAAAATTTAAAGATAATGCTTATAAATTAAATTTACCTAAATCCTATAGGGGAGTCTCTAGGACTTTCAACGTTGGTGATTTATCTCCTTATTATAATGATGCTAATTTGAGAAAAAAAATATCTTTTCCAAGGGAAGAATGATGCAAGAGAATCTCCATCTCATTATTTTACCATTTGAGGTCAAGAGTTAATATATTTGGAGATGGTACCAATTGCTCTTGAAAATCTTGAACACCTTCATGATAACTCTAATGATGCTAATATTTTATTAAGTGATTAATGCAAGTATTATATATGTTTAACCAAATACATCTACTATAGAAGACAAAGACAAGACAAGGATTGCAAAGTTGTATAAAAAGACAAAGCTATGATACACGAAGCTTGATTATATGGTTATTCAATGTATTGCATGAATAAGGTTTTGTTTAGCTTTGATATTTTATGTAAACTTTGTAATGTCTTGTAACTTGTAATTGTAGATCATTTTATGCATAATATGGTATGTAGTGCATTAGTTTAGCTCTTTATTTTAACTAGCTAAACTGGCGGGGTTGGGCTTGGTTAGTAAAGAGAAACTAAGGCCTCGTGTGTATGTGTATGTCTATACACATGTAATGTCGACTTGTACATAATTAAGGAATCAAATGAAATAAAAATTTTAGAATTCTTCCTCCTCTTCAAGTGAGATTATCTTGAGAGTCTGGGTTTGTTCTTGTGAGAAAAATTAGTGATTTTATCTTTGAAAGTGAGTGGCTTTGTTGGAGATTCGATCCCAAGTTGCAACATTGTCGACTTTATCAACACATTTGAACATCTTTTCTACTTCAAGGAACAAGAAAAAAGATATTGCATTACGAAAGAATAATTCTCTGTTATTTTCCACATCATTGGATGTGAGCCATGTTAAGATGATTTAAGCCATAAGAGAGAAGGTTGCCTAAATAGCTCATGCATAGCTTGCATGACTTACAACCCTAGCTAATAATTTTTGTCAAACTTAGGAGTGTTTATACACTTTCTAACTTAGATAACTTAATTAGCATGGTCATGTCATTTGTGGAGGATGCTCCTACATCAAAAGGGGACCACTATATCATAGAGGAAAAAGTGAGAGTTAAACTTCCATGTTTCTATTTAAGATATATGTTTGTGCTATATAATTTTTTTCACTAGCTATTGCACATCTGGATGCACAATACATGATGCACCTGGGTGTATGATATAATAATTGACTAGAAGTAGAATTTTTAACATTACTAACCAAGTTTTGAATTGAGGGCAATCAAGTGCATACACATGGTGGTTATATAGTATACATATTAGAAAATATAGGATTATATGATGCTAAATCCCAAATTCCCAATAGATTAAACATGTTTTATTTATTTATGATTTTTGCTATTATTTTTTTTTGTTTTATACTTTGAATCTAGTTATTTTTAATTTCATTATATTTTTATCTACAAACATATATTCATATTATTACTTTTGCAGCGAAAAAATTATATGCTTTTGTTTTATCATTTCTATGTTAAAATTTCATCATTATGGAATTGATATTCAATATGCATGTATTTCATCAAAATTATTGTGTTCTGTTTCACAACAATTAGTATTTACGTTTCACCATTTTTATGTTGATGTTTTATTATATTTCATTGATGTTCACCATATTTATGTTGGACAAATATTGTGTTTATGTATCATCATCATCATCATTATACTAATATTTTGTTATTATTGTACTTATATTGTATTATTTTTGTGCTAATATTTTATCATTTTTATGTTGATGTTCACATATAATTGTCTTGCATCATTATTATACTATTTTCACCAATACCATTGTTATATTATGGTTTACCATTAACATGCTTATGTTTCAATGTTATGTTTATATTTCACCATTTTTTTGTTTATGTTTTATCTTTTTGTATTGGTGTTTCTTTATATTTCTATTGATGTTTGTCATACTTGTGTTTCGTCATTATTATATTAATGATTTACCAATATTGTTCTTATATTTTATGCATATCATGTTTCATCATATTGTTCTTATGTTTTACTAATGATGTATTTATATCTTTCACTAATAAAGATGTCAAAAAAATCTTGAACTAAAATTTTATCATTGTTGTAGATATATTTTACCATAATTAATGTTTATGCCCAAAGTATAACAATATGATAAAATATAATACAATAATGGTAAAATATAAACACAATAACATCAATTAAATAATAATAAAACTTTAATCTATATATTGTAAATATAAACAAACAAATATTTTTTTATGTTAAAAATATATCAATATATATATAGATCAATATCATAAACATTATGATATATGTTTTTATATTTTTTTAATAACTAATATTAAAGATAAATTAATTTTAAAAGTATAAAATAATTTATAAAATTAAGCTAATATAATATATTTTATATCAACCAAACATTGCATACGATGTGACGGGTCACATGGTAAAACTAAAGAGACCCTAATTCCTCTAATTCCTCTGAACCGACCTAAGTTTAATTCCTGCATTTATATTGTTTTCTTCTATTTTTGATTGAATTCTAAAAAATGATGATTCTTTATTATCTTATATGTTAAGGTTTGTATGCTTATACTTTTTTCTACCTAAAAATAACATTGAATACGGCATTTCATTTTCTTTAGTAAAAAGAACTAACATTTGTATATGTATAAAATTAAAAGTGTAAGTAAGAAAATAAGAGATCTAGTAGTTTTCAATAGCTTTTGAATATTGTTTGAATATTTATTGTTTAATTTTTTTTAAGGAAATCAAAGAAGGTATATTCAATGTATTAAATAGTTAATCTAAATAATTTTAATAAATCATGTGGCAAAAATATCGACATTTACTCAATTTAATAAATTAATATCTAAAATAAATGTACCATTAAGTGATATATGTTGACACAAATATATATATTTTCATATTAAATTATCTGTATGACAATGCCTCAAGCTAAGTTACGATAACAAATTATGAGTAGTTATAAATTTTATAAAAAATAATATGTCGTATAAAAAAAATAAAAATATAGATAAAAAACAAATTTATAAGTGTCAGGAATAATATTAAATAAAATAAAATTTAATGAAGACGCATTACACACAGAAATTAGGTCCGAAGGGCTCCAACTAACTAGAGTCTTGAACGAGCATAATTCGGAATCTAGAACCGAATTCAAGGTCAGTTGACATTCTTCGTAGCGTCATTGCGTTGGTTGGATTAATCGTAGGCGTGAATCGAAGTTCCAGCTTCGCAGTCGTCTATTTACTACATACCCTGTGTCCAGTCCACGTCTGTACAGTACATCTCCCTCTGTCTGTTTGGTGCTTGGTTGAGCAGAAAGAGGGCTTGCGGCTGAACGAAAGATAGGAGCTTTTTATTGTTCATGTTTGATCTAATTCGGCAAGATAAATCTAGGTACTGTTTCCTATCATCATAGTCAACATTATTCGCATTGAACCCTAGAATTCTGCATATTATTTCCTTGGTGTTTTATCTTATGTTTATGTGCAGAATCTCCGAAATCAATTAAGTCATTTTGACGCGTATCAAATTATTATTTATTTATTTGAGTTCAACTAAGCTATTAGTTATCCTGATTTCTATGCAGAAGGTGACTGCACTGATGTGCACAAAATTTTCCGACTTAATATTTGTTTAGTTAAATTTGTCTTTGCTCTCGATTAGGAAGATCTTAATGTACCAGGATTTGTCGAGTGAGCGTAAGGAGAGAAATCTCTTTGCGCGGAGATAGAGACTAAGAGATTTCGTTATTCATACTAGATGATATGTCTTTGTGAGACTGATAAGCTCAATCTCACATCCAGACAACCAAGGGTTGGTCTAGTGGATAAAATTTCACATGGCAGGGTATGGGATGGCTCGATTTATGCAGCTTTACTGTGGATTCGCGGGAAGATGGCTCGCATGATTTAAATATCTGATATCTTTTTCTACAATGGAGCAAGCTAGTTATCATAAGTGTGACCTTCTAGTTTTAATCTAGTGGCCTCATGTGTAGTGCTGCAACCTCGGAAGGAAGGTCCTCAAAGCCATTCAGTTTTGGGTATGATGGGATGCCATAAACTGACATCGTAGAGCATGGTGAATTCTTATGTTCCACATTTAATAAAATTGAACGTTTCTTGTAGCCAGCTTTCAAGGTGAGTACTACCCAATGAATTCACGACACAAATTAAATCACTCTCCTTGGCTTGCTAATTTGCACAAATTCAGCGACCAACTTCCTTGCTTTGATGGTTTTATTGTACCTTCCTCAACTGGTTGCATGAACACCTAAGATCCTCCTTTGACTTACTAAGTTTTGATCCAATTAGAACCAAGCTGAATTGACCAACATTTCACACGGGTGGGTTTGGAGCAATAGCCTATATCTCCTAGACAAAGAATACAAGTTCAAGCACCAGATTTTCTTTTTTCTTTTTTCTTTTTTCTGAGAGATAAGAAAAGTAGCATAAACAATGCTATGAACAAGGTTGTTAGAATTGAGATTGTACTAAGGATAGAGTTGGTCCACAGAATTGGATTGTAGAATTGGATTATGGGATCATACAACGCTATGGAGACTGCAAAAATATGACCCAAATTACTTCTTTGCTATGCATGGCCATATTTGAAGTAAGAGAACACTAAAAATACAGTTTTAAGTTGTCATGTAGTCACATTGTATATTTGTACAAATTGGGTTAACAAAATCAAGAGCCAAAATGGCAAAAAAGGTGAAAATTACAGTGAAGTGAGAAATTTACGACATCAATAATTCATCATAGAGTTACGACCATAATTATGGGTATAGGAGAATTTTTAACTTATTAGGCACTAAATGCAATTTAGCTTTCATGAGAATACAGAAAGACTAAGGTAGAAGGTCGCAACGCAACGTCAAGAAAAGCAGATAGTGTTTTGCGTCATTCAAGGGAACCAACCCAAAATCAATTATGTTTGCTTTTACCATTGTAGTTTATCAAGACCAAAAATAAAATAAAATAAGAATTCATTTACATGTATAGACAATAAGATAGTATAACAACCATGCATATGCCACCAAGCTAAAAGTTGGTCTATGTAAAAACCCGATAACATTGCAACAATAAATGAAAAAAGGATTATAATGAACTAAATAGAAACCAATGAATTAATAACACCATAAATTTTAATATACTCATTTTACTATCGGGATAGAGTTTGAACACGTTTACCGGTCTTTTGCTTCAAAATTTTATCAACACTTATTATAATAACGGGATTTATTGTCCTAGTGATATGTGATCAGTACTTCCTTCATATCAGCTAGTGTTTGAGATATAGTATGTAGCAAAAACATAGTGAGGATAAACTTAGATGTTAAGGTAAAACAAGTAAAAATAATAACCATTATCAAGAATGGTAAGATCTTACTATAATTTTATTACTTTAAAATTCTACTTAGGATTAAATTGTTTAGTGATCTTTGAGTTGTAGGATCGTAGTGTCAATTTGGATCCAGATTTCAACAACCATTATGATGGCTGTGCTTGTTCATGAACAGGGACTTAAAAGTGTTTCGAAGGGTGTGTGTGTGTGTGTGTTTTCTTTGGCTGGGTGAGCTCTGCTTGGAATCCTTGCATGCCATTTCAATTCCTTTATGTTAGTGATCTCTTTTTGATTCAAATTTTTTTTTATGTGAATCACTTCATTTATTTATAGGCATTTTGGCATGGAGGAAGTTTTTGTCTTGACACATGAATTAAGGTTTTTGCATTTTGTATTACTAGATACTATTCACAGTTAGTCGGCTTCTTCCTATGTTTAGTAAACTGAAAAATACTCTGGTCTTTTATTTTGTAGTTGGAAGAGATGGAAAACATGCAGTATGCCGAGGAGCTCGTGAGAGAGTTTCTTGTGTTTAGGGGCTTCACAAATACTGTACAAGCTTTTGAAACAGAGCTGAATACAGATGTTGGGAAAGGGTTTCAGGTGGAAAACATATTAGATTTGATCTTCACTGTTTATACCCCTAAGTTTCAGGCAGAAAAGTTAATTGGTCTTCTTATGTTCTTTAGACAATGCTTTACTTCCTCTGAGATTGTATTCATTGGTACACTATCAAAATTGGAAACTTCTTTATATCGTCACTATATTGTACACGCTGTGCGATCAGGCAGGAAGGACAAAGTTGTAGAGTTTCTTGCATTGGTAGGCGATGATTTGTTGCAGAAAGATGATGATTGGACAACCTGGTTCAGTGAGTTCTTCCTCTTATTTTGAGGTAGTTTTTCAAAATTATAATCCTTTGTTACTGGAAGTGTTTTTCACTATTGTCTGCTGTTCAATGGTCTTTTTTGCAGCCATTCCATATTTGAAAAATCCAAGTACAGATCCCAAGTTTCGGATTTACTTTTCAAGAGATTGGTTTGATGCACTGCATCTTTCGGTTCGAAATTTCTTGAGCGAAATCTTTAATGGTACCCATATCCTATAAGTTATGTTTTATTATTGGAATGCCATTGGATGACTTTTTGGATATATTTTACCATTTCCTGTCAATTTTGAAGATCCATCCTTTGTCGCCTTTTGTATTTCTGTATGTGATAATTTCATTATTTTTTTAGCATCTGCATTAATGTTTAAGTTATAGATACTAAAGACTATATGAAAATGTTATCATTATTTATAGGATAATATTTACACAAGATGAGGTTGCATTAGCAAGTTATATATGGTGTTTGAAGTCTGCCTCAAGCAGTTTGGACCAGAATAATAATAATAATAATAATTATTATTATTTAAAAGATACAGAAGTCTTAAAACAAGTTATCTTTAAGATGAAGCTTTAGAAATTCTTTATTTGGATAACAAAAGAAAAGAAATTGGTAAATATGTGGTAGAAGTGGGAGGCAAATAAAATCATTGCCACCACTGAGGTTGCAATCATAATGTTATGGTGTTAGAACATCATGAAAAATAAATAATATGTCCTGGCTTTTGTGATTTGTTATTTTATTTTATTTTATTTTAATTTTTTTAGTAATTATTAGTCCGTATCATAGATATTGAAATTTTGATCCGCATCCTATAATCAAAAAGTCACTATTTGATTTTCAACCTGTGTAGAATCTAAAGGTTGTAGGATCATGATAGAATTTTATGATCTACACGACCTTTGATAGTATCTTATGATTCTAAACAATGAGTACAATGTTTATCTATTTTGTCTTATAGTCTGCTTCCCTCTGTACAATTAAGATACCACTAATAAAACAGGACTAATTATTGAAGTAAAATGTCAATAAAAGAGTTTAAACTCTATCTAGATAGTGAAACAAACATATTAAATTTTATGATGATATTAATATATTAACTTCTATTCAATTCCAATTAAACT
Source organism: Tamarix austromongolica (assembly GCA_039764185.1). Lineage (NCBI taxonomy): Eukaryota > Viridiplantae > Streptophyta > Magnoliopsida > Caryophyllales > Tamaricaceae > Tamarix > Tamarix austromongolica. The sequence goes on along the minus strand of CM077813.1, from coordinate 66,083,430 downwards.
TATTTTTCTCATTTTCTTTATGTTGTTGTTGGCATTTTGATGTAAACAAGTATAAGCTTATGGTGTATGCATAGTTTATGTATCAACTTAATGTGTGTGCATATAAACCAAATCGAACTTCTGTTTTGTCTTTAATGTTGAAAGCTAACATAATAATTTTTTGATGAAAGATACTATCCACTTGCCTTGATGTTGCCTTTGTGACCATCAGCCTTGTTTGTTTTCTCTCTGACATTTTGAGTGAGTTGTATATTTCCTATACCCATAATTAGGGCTGTGATTGTCTAACAGTCTATTGATCTTTTTAATTTCCATCATTTTATTGTAAATTTTACTTTTCATTTGTCATTGTATTTCTAATGTTGATGACTTAAAGTAGTGCTAATATGTCAACCTGCTACAACAATTTGTGTTGTTTGTAAGTTTCTACAACTTTATTAAGGGCTACTTGAGAGCTTAAGAATGTTGTTTTAGTGCTTTTTAAGGATGGTACTTTTTGGCACACAAGTATATATGGATCATATTTTACATTTTTTGTAGGATAGTAAGATCCTAGAATTTAATGCTGACCACCCCAACCAATTCAAGGTGGAATCCCCATTTTGACGACCTTGGTATCCGACTTGGATGATATTGGTGAATATTGGTTGTTTCATTGCGTATTAGTATTTCCATGTATTTTGGTTGTGTATTGGTGATATCACGTATTAGTAGGATCAAAATCTGTTATGGATCATATTGACATATATATTGATGGATATTTGTTTTCACGAGGAGTGGTGATGAGTGAAATACAAGTGGTAGAAGTGGAGGCTTGTAGAGATTTTCCCTCCTTCCTTTCTCACTCTTAATTTATTCTATTTACATGTCCACTGCCCTTCCCTATTTTATCTTTTTCCAGCCTCCCTTGTGATAAACCCTTGATGAAATACATGTATGCTAGAAGAAACGGTAGAAATCAGGGAGGCAAGGAAGGCACATGGGGTGAAGTAGGGGACTGAAGCAGCCACATGCCTGCCCTGGCAGCCTGGCAAGTTGGTTACTGAATTTGGTTAAGGGCAGGGAGGGAAATGTCTATTAGGCTAATATTGTTAGATCCCCTCCTATTTTTCCTATTTTTATTTTCTTTTATCTTTTGTTAAGGGCTGGTAGTTATGGGTATAATTATAAGTAGAGAATGAGAATGGGAGGGAGGGCATCGATTGTTTGGGTCAGTCATTGGAGGTTCTAGGCTCTCATATAGTTTGGAATATTGAGTAAAATCCTTACCATTTCGATTCACTCAGCTCTGTTCACACCAATCTGGTATCAAAGCTTCTTACAATCCCACAATCACCATGGTGCTGAGTAAAATTGATGTGTTGGAAGAGAGGTTCACTTAGTTGCAAGAGGAACTGGTAAGGGAGAGGTGTGAGTCAAGGAGTGAAAACTTGAAATTAGGGGAGAGGATTGGATCCATTGAGATGGGCGAGCTAGCAGGATGTCTGGATCAGTACTTCAAGCTAGGAGCATCTAACTCTTCAGTCAAGGACAGGCAAGTAGGAGACGGAGGCGGTGCACCTTTCCATACCCCACGCCGTTTTACCAGACGCGAGAGTGGATATTAGGCCCCCACGTTAGTTGGAGCTCTTGTTGTTCGATGGAGCTAATCCAGATAGTTGGATTGTTAAGGTGGAAAGGTATTTTTCCCTTAACCAAATGGGGGATGAAGAGAAGCTGGAAAATGTGGCCATAGCGATGGAAGGGAAGGTGTTGGCTTGGTTTCAGTATGTAAGGAATGGCAATCGATTCCTGGCAGGGCTTCAAGGACACCCTTTTGGCTAGGTTCAAGTCACGACATGAAGGATTATTGTGCGAAAAATTTTTGGCAGTTAGACAGACGGATTTGGTGGAAGCTTACATTGAGCAATTCGAGCTGCTGGTCTTGGCCCTTCAAGGTCGACCACCCTCGGAGGTGTTGGAGAGTACCTTTCTTAATGGATTGCAGCCTCAAATCCGGGTGGAGGTGAGGATGATGAGACCGAGGGGGTTGGATGAGCTTATGGAGGTGGCGTAGATGGTGGAGGATAAAAATAAAGTATTCTCGGACCAAAATCGAGGATGACTTGGGGGAGGAGGGAGTTGTGCGAGGATAGGCAATGGCTCTAGGCCTCAGGCATGGACTATTTATGGAGGAAACAGGCCCAGTGGGGCCCTAGTTGTTGGGCATTGCCCAAATGGGGTAGGCTATGTGTTCGCCACTGCTAGGGATGTAAACGGGGCGGGTATTACCCGAAACCCGACGGATACTTAAACGGATATGGATACGGATATGGAGGATAGAAAAAAATATCTGTCGGGTTCGGGTACGGATACGGGTATAGGATATCCATACCCGTACCCGTAACCATACCCGTATCTATATCCGTACCCGTTTACCCGATATATAATTACCCTTTTACCCTTAATTTTAAAATAAATATAGTATAAATTAAGGTTAAAATTGTCTTTTGGCTTAACTATAAATGGGTTTATCCGTCGGGTAATGGATTTATCCGTTGGACAATATTCATTAACGGGTAAACGGATAATCCGTCGGGTAATGGATATCCAATGGATACGGATATGGATATGTCAACGGATATCCGTTCGGGTACGGATACGGATTCGGGTACGGATTTTCTTATCGGGTACGGATACGGGTATGGTAATACCCGACCCGAACCCGCCCCGTTTACATCCCTAGCCACTGCTAGACGCAACCCAAATGGGACCGGTTATGGTAAGAGCAGCAGTGAACCGTCGGTGAACAAACTGGTCACCACATGACGATTGAGTGAAGAGGAGTTGGAGCAAAGGGGTGAAAAGGGCATGTGTTTCAAGTGCGAAGAGAGATTTGCACTAGGCCATATGTGCAAAAAACGTTCCCTGCAGGTATTATTGGTGGAAAATGAAGAAGGGGAGTTGGGCGAAACGCTAGGGGAAGTGCTAGTTGCCATGGAAGAGGAGCCCCGAGAGGCAGGATCAGTGGAGGTTTCATTGAACTCGGTGGTGGGGATCAGCACACCTCACACCATGAAATTGCACGGCCAGATTCAAGAGGAGAAAGTGCTGGTCCTTATCGACTTTGGGGCCATGCACAATTTCATATCTACGGAGACAGTAAGTTATCACTACCTGTGTCCCCTACAGCTTCGTATGGTGTTCTGTTAGGCACGGGAAAATCAATCATGGCCAACGGGGTGTGCAAGGGGGTTCGAATTCTGCTTCTAGATGTTGAGGTAGTAGAAGACTTCCTGCTCCTGGATTTAGGCAGTGCTAAAGTGATACTCGGAATGCAGTGGTTAGAGAAGTTGGGAATGATGCAATTGATTTGGAAGAAGTTAGTGATGAAATTCACCCTGGGATCAACCTAAGTGAGTGTGAGAGGGGAGCCTAGCCTCTGTTGTGCCCAAGTTTCCATAAAGACCCTGTTGCATACCTTGACCAGGGATAGGCATGGGGTCCTCCTGGAATGCTGTAGAATTGAGACCTTAGAGGAAATAGAGGAGAGACCAACAGTGCTTGAGGGGATTAGGGGCCTGGTGGAAGAGTATGCAGATACACTAGCCAAGCCCGTTGGCCTTCCCCCCCCCCCCCCCCCCCCCCCACAAGGGAGTTGGATCATTAGATCAATTTGCAGCTGGGTACCGTCCCAGTCAGTGTTCGACCCTACAGGTATTCCCACAATCAAAAAAATGAGATTGAAAGGCTGATAAAGGAAATATTAGAGGCCAGGATTATACAACCCAGCAGGAGCCCTTTTTCTAGACCTGTGCTCTTGTTGAAAAAGAAAGATGGGGGATGGCATTTCTGTGTGTATTATAGGGCCCTGAACAAGGCCACCATCCCTGACAAATTCCCCATCCTAGTAATTGATGAGTTACTAGATGAACTCAATGGGGTTGTTATATTTTTCAAGTTGGATCTTCGTTCAGGATACCATCAGGTCAGAGTAGACCCGAGGGACATCCACAAAACGGCCTTTGGGACTCATGAGGGTCATTATGTGTTTTGGATCATGTCCTTTGGGTTGACCAATGCACCAGCAACCTTTCAGGCTTTAATGAATCAGGTATTCAAGCCTTACCTAAGAAAATTTGTATTGGTATTCTTTGATGACATATTGATGTTCAGCCCTTCTGAGATTGAACACAGGCAACACCTTCAGTGAGTGTTTGAAGTCTTAAGATAGCATCAGCTATTTGTGCATGGGAAGAAGTGTGTATGGGGAAAGTTTGAATTGGAATATTTAGGACACATAATCTCCAAAGAGGGGGATGGCTGCAGATGCAGGTAAGATCAAAGTGATGAAAGAATGGCCGGTCCCCAAGAACATCAAGGAGTTGAGGGGTTTTTTGGGCCTAACAGGGTACTATATGAAGTTTGTGGAGGGTTATGGATAGATTGCAACATCTCTGACTGACCAACTTAAGAAGGATGATTTTGGGTGGAACTTAAATGCTCAACAAGCCTTTGAGGCACTGAAGGAGGCAATGGTGGCAATACCTGTCTTGGCTCTCCTAGACTTCTCCAAGCAGTTTGTCATAGAGGTTGATGCTTTGGTAGTAGGGTTGAGGGTTTTGTTGATGCAAGAGCAACAGCCCATTGCATTCTATAGACCTAGGGCATGCCTCAAGTCAGTATATGAAAGAGAACTAATGGACATAGTTCTCTCAGTCTAGAAGTGGAGGCACTACCTATTGGGGAGGAGGTTTCTAGTAAGAACAGATCAAAGGAGTTTGAAATATTTATTAGAGCAGAGGCAACTACCGGAGGAACACCAAAGGTGGGTGGCCAAACTGTGGAGTTATCTATTTGATATTGAATACTGGTCGGGAATCTCAAATAAGGCCGCAGATGCCCTGTCATGGGTGGAGGGTGACAGTACATTGCTGGCATTGGCTGGTCTTGGGCGGGTCAGTGGGATGGTTTGGGGGAGGAGATTGAGCAGGGTCCTTACTCTGGGCAGCTCAAGAAGGATTTACTTAAAGCCCCAGGGAAAAAGGGGGATTCAGTGTTCTTCAAGGACACCTGTACCATTAGGGCAGGCTGGTATTACCCTGTGGATCCAGGTATATCCCATTTAACTAGCAGAATTTCATGGGGGAAAGGTAGGAGGGCATTCAGGGGTATTAACAACGTACCAACAGATAGAAAGGGAGGTTTATTGGCCGGGGATGAGGAGACAAATTCAGCAATATGTAGCTGAATGTCAGGGATGCCAGCAGAATAAGAGCTCAACACTGTCCCCCGCAGGGTTACTACAGCCTCTTCCTATACCCGAAAGGATTTGGGAGGACATAGCCATGGATTTCATTGAAGGGATACCCAAACAAGAAGGCTACAATTGTTTATTGGTAGTGGTAGACTGGCTGAGCAAGTATGGGCATTTCATCCCAATCACGCACCCCTTTTCAACACCCACCATTGCTACCATCTTTGTAAAAGAAGTAGTTTGCCTACATGGAATGCCTAGGTCGATTATCTTTGATAGAGATAAGGTTTTCATTAGCCATTTTTGGGTAGAGTTGTTTCGGCTGCAGGGCACAATTTTGAAGAAGATCTCGGCCTACCATCTCCAAACTGATGGGTAATCAGAATTGGTGAACCGTATCCTGGAGTCCTACCTCATATGTTTTGCAGGGGAGCAGCCCAGGCAATGGGTCAGATGGATCCCATGGGCAGAGTATTGGTACAATACTTCATACCATACTGCTACCCACACCACATAATAAACAACTTCCTACAACCGAGAACCACCAGCCATGCTCAGGTATGAATGGGGGGTGGCTTCAGCGACAGCTGTGGATGAGGAACTGAAGGCGAGGGATTTGATTTTAGAGGAGCTCAAAAGCCACTTGGAAAAATCACAGCAAAGGATGAAGGCTGCGACAGATAAAAGAAGGGACATTGAGTTGGCAGTGGGAGACTATATGTGAAGCTCAGGCCTTACAGTCAGAAGTCCCTAGCCAGGAGGGGAAATGAGAAGCCCCAAGATAATTCGGGCCTTACCAGGTGGAAGCTCGAGTGGGAAAGGTCGTTTACTTCCTGGACCTTCCCCCTTCCGGCACCATACACCCAATTTTTCATATCTCCATGTTTTGAAGCAGGCTGTGGGAGCTGTTTATCAAGCCCAGCCTATACCCGAAGTTCTCACAGAAGAATTGGAATGGAAAGTCTAGCCAGGCAGTTCAAGGGTTAAGATACAATTCCAAGGGACAGTTGGAAGTCATGATTCAATGGTAGGGATTACCTTCCTTCGAGTCCTGTTATGAAGGTTTTGAGACACTCAACAAACAGTTCCCTGAATTCCACCTTGAAAACAAGGTGAAACTTTGGGGAGTATTGATAAACCCATGATTAAATACACGTATGCTAGAAGAAAGGGTAGAAATCAGGGAGGCAAGGAAGGCACATAGGGGGAAGTAGGGGACTGAGGCAGCCACATGCCTGGCCTGGCAGCCTGGCAAGTTGGTTACTGAATTCGGTTAAGGGCAGGGAGGGAAATGTCTGTTAGGCTGATATTGTTAGATTCCCTCTATTTTTCCTATTTTTATTTTCTTTTCTCTTTTGTTAAGGGTGGTAGTTACGGGTATAATTATAAATAGAGAATGAGAATGGGAAGGAGGGCATTGATTGTTTGGGTCAGTCATTGGAGGTTCCATGCCCTCATATAGTCTGGAATATTGAGTAGAATCCTTACCATTTTTATTCACTCATCTCTTACCACCTTGCTTCCTTGTTCATTTGTTATGTGGCCAAAATTTTTGCCTGCCATATTTTCATAGTTGTTCTTCTCTATTTTGTCTCATCACTTATCTTCCTTGGATTCTCTTTCTCTACCAGATTTCTCTTGTTTTTTTCCCTGCAAGAGCTTGGCGCTCCGGTTTTCATAATCACCTGTGACCAGTAAGCCTAGTTCCAAGCTCCTCTGGCCTCGTGGAGTCAAAATAAGGCAGATTACATAATCAGATTTGTGCTTTGGTGCCCTGAGTTGATCAAAGAGTAGGTGGCTGAGAGGGCAGTTGGAGGGTGGTACACAAGTGTTTGTGAGGAGGTAAAGTTCTGTTTTTGGGAGTTAGAGTTGAAGGTGGGACATGAGTAGGTTTTCCATTATGCTTGAACGTTAAATCTCCTTTTTCACCCATATAGGGAATTTTGGCCAAAGAGCTCCAAAAATTTCTTTCTAGAAAGAAATTCCCTCTAGAAGTACTAAGGGGAACAAACAGGCAGTAAAACAGCGGCTGCGATTGTGAGCGTGGGGTTGTGGAGGATAATGTATATGTTTTGTTTGTCTCAACAAGATTTTTTTATTATTTTTGTTCACAGTAATATTGATAAATATTGACAGTTATTAATAAAATAGCAAAAAGGATTGGGCTAAACATATCATATGAGCTGATATGCGTGTGATTTCATTTGGTGTTGTGTATTAGACGTTCCACATACCAGCAGGGTGAAATCCAATATGTATTGGTGACATATCAGTGTATTGTCCGATATTATTCCATGGGGACAAATGGCTTCTTCGGAGGAAAGTATCCCAGTTCTTATCGACCTAGTATAGAAAGGTGCATTATACACTGCATGCCATACTAGAGTGAGCTCTGTTTGTTATCAGTACATGCTACTGTGTTGGATGTGGAAATTAGTTTTGAACATGCTGTATCCCTTCAGATTTTAGAATTTTTTAATGGCTGTGAAATGGATCGGTATCAAGAATAAGTCTCTGTTGTATTCTGGACATTTTTCTTTACCCACTAGGGTGAGAGATATTTCCCCCTTCATATTTACTGAGTGATTGGCCTTTTCATAACATTTCTTGGTGAGAAAGATTTCCTTAACCTGGCACACGTATCCCTGCCTTATTGAAGATCAGCTCTGAGAAAAATACCGTCACCCGTCTGAGGAGAGACATCAAGCAGCTTAATCTTAAGCTGTCACACCTTCAGGCTTTGTTGGAAGAAAAGGAGGCTCAGTTATGTCGGCTGAGGAGGTATCTACTATGTGAATTTCTTAATATAATTTCTCAGTTCTCCCATTAAAATGACATTCTACCTATATTTGCTTGATGGCATTTGTAATTTCGTAAATATTTGCATCTCAAGGAAAATTTGCATTCCACCCTATTAAAAGCTCATCTTTTCATGGAAAATTCTTATGATATTGTTTTTTCAAAAATCAGTGATCCTACATCATGCATGAATGAAGCAAGCAGCTCAACACCCACTGTTTCTGGAACCTTAGTCCTATCCAAAGCAGGGGATGTTCTATCCAAAGATTTAGCTGAAAAGTTTTCTCTGGCTACTGATAGATATGAAAATGATACCAAAGTCCAGGACTTGGATAGAACTGGTTCTTCTGTGAGGTCATCAGATGTGACTGCAGATAATGCTAAGCAACGTTCAGGTTCTTACATGAATCTACAGGTGAGAGAAGATGGAGGTGGGGATACCCAACAAATTTCTCATAATGGCTTTTATGGTAGTGGTAAGTATGCAGTATCTTCAGTCATATTTTTGAGATATTGTTCTCATGGTACTTTGATAATATTACTGCAAAAACTTTCTAAAATATATTTCAAAGCAATAGGTAACATATCAATAGTCTAATGAAGCTGGAATCTGGTTATCTAACTGGATACATGAATCATATGCTAATACTGCCGGTAGAATATATTAAATTATGCCGATTGTGGTTATCAAACCATGAAACGTGTTGAGAAAAGAGATGCATCTCTTTAGCATTTTACAGCCAGCTGCTATGCTGTTTATGTGCTAGGTTATGTGAATTGACTCTGCAACGATTGTTATTTGGTCAAAATTATACCATCATGCCAAGGTAGAGATTACTGTATTTTTGATAGATATGTTGTCCTCGTGTTATTATTGGCAACTCTGAACAGAACATGCCTCAGTAAGATGTACCTGGAATTTCTTGAAAATCATAATTATATCTGCACATATTGGCCGAGCCAATTAAGAATATGGGGTGTCACCCCGTGTATTTTTAGTCGCAAGTATATACTATCATTGTAGTAAAGGAACAATAAATACTTGGTGTAGTGGTGCAGCGTGCTTGTTTTGCTGGGTACGTCTTTGGTGTAATGGTTAACATGCTAATTTTGTCCAAAAGGACAAGGTTTAATACTTCACTATGACATTCACAATTTTTTTTTTCTTTTTTTCTTTTCAAAATTGTTAGATTTTCTTTTCTTTATTTTTATCACTCTTACACAGTTTAATTTTTAATTTAATTGTAATTAGATTAATTTTGTACTTAAAAATAATTTATAATTTTATAACTTTCATAAAAGTTGAATTAATTAGAGTTTGAAGTTTATTATTTTCTTTTCTTATTTTTGTTGACTAGTTTAATTTATGATTGATGGTTGATTAGATATTTGAATTCAATGCCATATTTAATTAAATACTGTAGTTACTTTATTTAAATGTCTAATTATTTTATTATCATATGTATCATTACAAATATAAATGAGATATCAATTTTATAAAAAAAATTATCCAAAGAATAAAGGAATTCATCAATGCATGACTGAATACAGTCATGTTTCAATTAAAGTACATCTTCTGATAGCTTATAATTTTTTAAAATATTATAAATTGTTTATATTCTGCTATAGACATCACAGAATCAAATTCCTGCCTTTGCCACTGACTGTATGTGTCTGACAAGCAAATGTCACTTTGAGTTTATGTAGCTTCTGATTTTATACCCAAAGAGTAAGGTCATGGACAAATCCATTCTGCTGATGAACTTCTGGGGTGGGTGCCTGGGTGGTGTTTTTGATTGAGCAACAGAACGAGCATGCATGAATTTTAGATGTTGGCTAAAAGCTGAATGAGCTACTACAATTGCATTAGCTTTATGATACTTCCATGCTGTAGAGCATCTCTGATCTTCCGATACTTTCTGGCAGAAGAATCAAAAATACCATTGGTCAAACAAGAATTCGATGAAGTTAAAGTAAACTTCCAGGTGGGTTTCCTATTGAACTAAGTTTGTTTCCAGTTTTTGTGAATAATGCAACAATACTACTGAACTTCTAGTCACCAGTGTGTTAATTCATTTGAATCTCTGAAGATGATATTTTTGTTTCAGGAAACATTTTTAGGCCATACAAGCCCAATTACTCGCTCGCGATTTTCTGCGTCTGGAAATAATATTGCTAGTGCATCTACTGATGGAACTGTCAGGTACAATTCATAACCACAGATGCTTTGATGTTGGTAACATTTTCTGTGTGTATAATGCTTTCTCTATGAAGAGACTGAATGGCTGTTTCTCCTCACCTTATTTTCATTTTAGATCAGAAATCAGCAAGATTTCGATAATAATAAAAATATAAATAAAATTAATGATGATGATTATGATAATGTCAGCAATGATATCAATAGTAATAGTAGTAATGAAGAAAATATTAATTATACTAATAATAATAGTAGTATAATAATAACAATAACACATTTAAAATTTTAAATCAGATCAGTTATGATTGAATCTGCAAAGGTCAGATAAAGATAACAGGCCCCAACTTCTGTATTGTCAAAATTATCTTACATTTTCACTATTCATATGATGTGGGATTTTTAACTGCTAGATCAGGATTTTACTTGAATGAGTGAAGTTTTCTTAGGTGTATGTAACATGGTATCTAACATCTCTAGAATCAGAGATATTGTTTCTTTTTCCATTGATCCTCTATTTCCAGTTTTGTATCTGATTTTTACTGATGAGTGCATGCTGATGTCTTACATGGTAAGATGTCTGCTAGGCTTTTAAGATAGGTTATGGATGCTCAAAATCCCTTAGACATTTTATTTTTTCTGTTTATAATGATGAAGGATATGGACATATAGCTCATCAACCTCAGGATCAAGAAATGCAACCATATATTGTGGCTCAGAGATTTTATCACTCGATTGGGAGAGTAAATCTGATCGCTTGGTAAGTTTGCTTGAAATACCTTTACATATACTTAGTTTTTGATTTTGTTCTTATAGGATACGCCTTTCTTCTTGACAAAAGCTTCTCATAGGCACTGCGGAGGGCGGGATCAAGGCATGGAATGTTGATGCAAAGAGAGTTGTTTGTGATCTCAGCACAGCTAGCCCATTTCGAAGGTTCTTCCTGGTTTACATTTTCCTATTCTCTCATTTTTTCGGGTTTGTTACCTTTTCCTCAAAAATGCCGCAGGGTGCTGGACATCAAATGCAGTCCTGTAGAGCCTATTTTTGTTTCTGCAGCAGCATCAGAAGGGTAATTTATTTCTCTTCTGTTCCCCTTTCCTTAGGTGTCGTGAGTTTATTTTGGGTTGGTTTGTCATGATGCATTGAGTTTGCTGAATTTCTCTGTGGGGGATTTTATATATATACAGACTTATCACTTATGAGTGTCTCTATCTCCATCACATTTACTCATCAGTCATGAAGACTTTTCAATTTTTAATGATCGTTTGTTGTATAGGCGTGGAACAGATGATGCTGATACGATGGGAATGGCTTCACTCACTGTTTGGAATATGAAGACATGGAAGGCCATGGTATGTTCTTGTTTGGAGTGGTTTTTATGCTCTGGTGCATGAATGTATGGTTGATGTTCAAGACTTAAGACAATTTGACTTTGTGAAGACAGTGCTTCCTCTTGGTGAAGATCCACCAGCTATTACTTGTCTATGCTTCAATCATAATGGAAAGATTTTGGCAGCTGCTGCTGTTGATGGGATGATCCACATGTTTGGTATCCTGATATTGTTATGTTACATTTTGCGGTATACTAACTAGGTTTAGGTTCATTTTAATATATTTTTTGCTTTTCCTTTCCCCCCTTTTTTTTTTTTTTTCCAATTATATTTTATTCTGATTTCTAAGGGATTCGTGAGAGCATATAGCCTGCATGTTGTATACCAGCACTGATGTGTGCTTTCATGCATGCTTATGGCTTGGTGAAATTCCTTGAGGCACATGTGTGTATATGTGTGTATATATATATATATATATATATATATATATATATATAGACTAGGTGATAGATGACTGTCAGCTAATATTGGATCCCAGTCCCTATACGAATTTTAGTTATTTCTGCAAGAGGCTACATATCCAATAAGTATCTGCCCCCACTGGCCATTATTTGTTTCCAGTGAGCCTGCTCATCCTTGACCCAATCTTGTGCTCTCCTTGATGAATGCAAGACATGGCTGCTGGTCTGCAAATTACTGGGTGGCCAGCTCATGATTCTGCCATTAGCTCTATGCTGTTTGGGCACGACGAGACGAGTATTTTCACTTTGGGATCAGATGGGAAGGCAAGTATTTTAATCTTGCATTTAAAAGTGAGCTTAAATTAGGGAACATGAATACCGTTAGTCCAATCACTGTTTTGATCAAGCTGATTCAGGTGAACATAATCTAACCTTTATATGTAATTTCAGATATTTGAGTGGAGCCTGCAAAACCAAGGTCAAGTTCTTTGGTCAACAGATTGCAGCAGGTATGAGAAATATTCAAACCTGAATCTATTGATGCGAGAACTTAAGAAACAACTGAGATGTTGACTTTTGGTCTGATAAAATTCATGGTATATCATCAGAGGTACCTGAAGTTTATTTTCTTGAGGCCCTACCAGGCCTATAAGATGCACATCTTTCATTTCCACTAACATAAAGAGCAAAAAGAGAGGAACCCCCTCTGCTCATGGATTATTATATGCATCTTATTGGACTGCAAGACCCATTAAACTTGAGAAGAGGACTTGACATAAGCTTTGGTTTGATGATGGAACTAAGTTTGCGTTGTCCTTTTTTTTTTCCTTCTTCTTGTAGGTTTCACAGTCCTGATACCTCAAAGTTCAATAGGCATGAGATGGCATTGGATGCTACCGGTAGGAAATTGTTGGTGACATCAGATTTAGTCAGATCACCGATATATCAGGTTGGTTATCTAAATCATAATTGGTCATCCCTCCTGTAAAGACCTTGCATTTTGCTTTGTTTTAATGCCATGCCTAGAATGTGCTCTTTGTTTTTATCCCATTATTATATTCTGCCAAGAATGATGAAGCAATTTATGTTCGTAAGTCTGCAATAAAGCCTGGTTCATGTGATTGAATTTGTTGAGGCAGCGTTTTGTTGTATATGCTCATTCGTAAGGCTTGCTGTCCATCAAGCTACCTTTGTATTCACGCAATGGGATCAATTACAGGTTCAAGATTATGGAAATGGCGTGAAGACTCTACCACACAGTGCAGCTATCACCACTGTAGACTGGCATCCGACATTGCCGATGTTCTTAACTGGATCTGCTGATAATTCAGTTCGAGTCACATCATTGCTGTAGAACCTTGTTAATGGAATGTGAAACTTTGATGTCAGCTTCAGAGGATCGAACCATCTAGTGAAATCTTTTTATTGGTTGGTGTAGAATTTTGGACTCTTTTCTCACGGGGTTGGTATATTTTGGAACTTGTAGTTGTGAGCTTCAAATTCTGCATGGATTTTAGTGGGATCATTTGTTTTAGAATTCATGGAAGATGGAGATAAAGCGGGAGTCAGGCTTTGACTGGCCAAAATAGCACTGTACAAACTCAATCTCTGATCTTAATTCCAGGAAGTCACGAGTGAATACGTGTGCTGATGTTCTTTGCTGCTCCATGTTGTTAGTCAAGAGACCCGAAGACCTGTCTAATCAAGAGTCAATGCATGAATGGAAGAATATTGATTAGCCGAGACCCTTTCTCATTCATCCAAGACTTTGAATTATTCCAATTAACGCTGGGAGGTGAGTAGCTTACGGATCGAAGTAGCCAGGAATGATTCGGGGGATCGAACCGTCTACTAGATCCTTTTTTTATGGATGGGCTCAAAATCCTTGCGGGTATTGTCTTCTCACGGAGTTTGTATATTTTGTAACTTGTGGTTGTGAGCTTCACAATCTGCATTGAACGGGCGTCTGATTATTTGTTTGAAAATATATATATTATGATTCCCTGGGCTTTTGCACCAGCAGCGGTTGTGACGACTCTTTGAAGAACCTAACTGTTCATAAAATATAACATTGATATTATCATATAGCACATGGTTTGTCGAACGCCAGACTTTGAAGGATATTCCGAGCACGGACGCCGTGAGCTCTAGTCTTCTTGCAGGCTCTGCTTGACCATGTCTCCATGGTTGATAAAGATTGTCCTGGGACTTTTCTCCCTTTGTTATTTTTATAAATAATTAAATACAGCAAACAAAGAAGGAAAACATTGTTCAGAGAGACTTGAAACTACCTACGAAGCGTGCAGTACCCCTAGACTCACAAAACAAAACAAAACGGAAAAACCGAAAAGAACAAGCTGAGAGATAGACTTCCAACCAGGCTTGGTCCGAGAACACGCACGTGGGTCAAGAGCTATCTTCCAACAGGAGCCCAGATCACTACCAACCGCTCCTCTTTCTCCTAGTAGTATGTCCAACACGTTGTCCCCTTTCTGCAATAACTAAAATCACCTTCTTGAACACATGCACAAAAGTGCGTACTCTTTTAAATATTGAACGCAATTTTCATGGATAGAATGTACTTCTTTGTGCTTGGTTAACAACATTTTTGTAGCTCGACATGATTTGTATTTCTTGTATGAAATTAACGTCCTTGTTTTCTCAAGCGCACAAATGATGGCCCTTAGTTCAACTTCCTTTTCATTTTTTGAGATATCATGTCACAAACGAAACCATGACCTTGCCACTCAAGCTAGAAAGTAGCACCTATTCCAAAACATCCAAAAGACATGTATAATACACTACGAGCCTTCCATCAAAACACTTTCTCTGCTGGCAAATAAAAGTTGTGGATTTTCTTCTTAGTCTTCCTCTCTAACATCTCTCAGTTGAATTGAAAAATCATATGCCTATTCGTGCACTCATAATCTAGTATCAACCTTAGAGAATTCTACATCATCTCCTAGTTTGTTTGTTGATGCTCAAAGACTAATGAATTAAGTAATCATGTATCCTCAAGAATCAAGGGAGTGTAAAATTTTGTGATCTATGAGTCCTAATTTTATGAACCAATTGTAGTACTTTATAAATCTAACCATTTTCTTCAAACATAATGTTTGTTTAAGTAGCCTTTAATTGTTCACATACAAATTATAGTAAGATAGGCTAGCTTAGTATCTGATTGGTTATTATGAATTGTAACGTAATCAACAGGTAGCTAAGAAATAATAACTATTGGCCCTTTGGTTATGAAAAGGGTCATGAAGGCTCCTTTGAGAACCATAAAGCAAAATAGAAAAAGTGAAACAAAGTTCACTGGAGAGGTTAGTGGAGTAAAACTAATTGAAAGAGTTTTGTTTTCTTCGACATCATATTCTTTGCAAAATATACTTTCACAAGAAAGTATAGTTAGTGTTCTTGAACATTAAACTTAGTTCTTAATGTTCTGTTGAATCAAGTAGTCGTCAGTAATCATATTTGGTATTGGAGCTTTAAGGAGAAAGATCAATGGTTGGTACCAAGTTTGATGTCAAGAAGTTCTCAAGAAAAAATGACTTTTAACATTTGGAGAGTAAAGATGAGGGCCTTGTTAGTGCAAAAGAGCTTACAATATGCAATTCTTGATGATAAGAAAGGCAAGGGTGTAGAGAAAGATAAGTCTAAGGAAATAGAGATTGATGACAAGGCACACAACACAATCATTCTTTGCCTAGGAAGTAAAGTACTTCGTGAAGTATCAAAAGAGATAATGGCTGTTGTAGTTTGGAAGAAGCTTAAGGGTTTATATATATCCAAGTCTCTTACAAAGAGGGTCATTCTCAAACAAAGGTTGTACTCATTCAGACTTCAAAATAGAAAGTCAATAGAGGACCATCTTGACGATTGTAATAAGAAAGTATTGGATCTTGAGAACATAGATATTAAAGTAGAAGATGAAGATCAAGCTATCATTCTACTAAACTCACTACCCCTGAGTGAATATGAAAAATTTCATGAATACTATAATGTATAGCCACAAAGCACTGAAGCTAGAAGATGCCATCATTGTATTGTCTTCAAATGAGTTGAAGAGGTAAAGTGTGCAGAAGAATGAATTGGTAGCAAAAGGGTTGAATTTAAGGGGAAGATTTGAAAAATGAGATAAGAAGGGAAAAAGAAACTAGTTAAAGGAAAGATAGAAGTGCTTTAACTACCACAAAAGGGGGCACTTCAAGCGGGATTTCCCTGAAAGGATTAATAAGCATCAACAATTCAAGAAACAATTAGTGAAGCTTTAAGAAACTAGAGATGCTGAAGTAATCTAAGATGGATATGAAAGTTTAGAAGTTTTGATGGTGGTGAAGACGTGAGGAGATAAGGTTGGTGATGGACATAGGGTGCACATTTCATTTATGCCCTGACAAATGAAGATTTGACAATTATGAAAGATCACATGGTGATCATGTCTTGATGGGAAACAATAAGGTATCTGTTGTAGTTTGAATGGACGATATTGTGTTAAGGACTAATTCAAGGGTTGATTTTATTCTAAAAAAAGGTCAGGTATGTTCCTAAGATCAAGAGAAATCTCATATCTCTTGAATCCTTGGTTCAAGAAGGTTACTCTATTAAAGTTGAGAAAAGAAGCTTGAAAGTGATAAAAGGGTCAATGGTGATATTAAAAGGAGAGTTGAATAATGGCTTATATATCCTAAGGACTCCCATGCACTCATTGAACATAACTCAAAGCAGTGTAAAGTCTGGTTTGAATGAGGCAATGTTGTGACATTATATGTTGGCACATGTAAGCAACAAAGGTTTAAAGGTTCTAAGCAATAATGGGTTATTGGGAAGTACTAGTGTGAAGGATCTTGATTTGTGTGAAGAGTGTATCAAAGGCAAAGCAAGTAGATTGAAGTTTGCATCTAGTACTTACAAAGAAAGTAATGTGCTTGATTATGCACATGCTGATTTATGGGTGCTTGCCAGAGCTCAGTCATTGGGTAGTGCAAGGTATTTTCTTTCTATAATTGATGATCATGAAATACATGTATGGATTTATTTCTTAAGATATAAAGATGAAGCCTTTAAGTATTTTAAGGAATTGAAGTGTATGGTATAGAATTAGTTTGAAAGAAAGGTTAAGGAACTAAGAATAGATAATGACCTTGAGTTCTGCAATGAAGCGTTTGATGCATTCTGTGAAGTTCATGGAATCAAGAGACATTTGATAGTTAAAGGCACGCTTCAACAAAATGGTATTGCTAAAAGGATGAATTGAACCATACTAGAAAGGGTGAGATGTATGTTGATCACATCAGGGTTACGTAGACATTACTAGGTAAAGGCAACAAGTGCAACTTAATATTTGATCAATAGGTGTCCTTTACTGGCACTTAATTGTGATAATATAGTGGAAAGACTACTTGTTATAAGAACCTAAGATTATTTGGTTGTGTGTGTTATACGAACATCAAAGAAAGAAAGTTGGACACAAGAGCTTCCAAGTGTGTGCTATTAGGATATTAAGAAGGGGTGAAGGGATATAAGCTTATTAGGATTGAAGGAAATGGGCCGAGAACCATAATCAATTGAGATGTTACTTTTAAAGAAGATAAATTGTATAAAGACCTTAAGTTGGTAGATAGAAATCCTAATGGAATTGATAATAGTAGTGTAATATCCCGAAAATTTAAAACCTATAATTTAATAAATAATCCTCATTTAGAATAATTAAAAATTTAAATTTATTTAATTTAATCATTTTGTGGAATTTTGAGTATATAAAAATGGATATGAATATTTAATAAATTAAAATAAATATTTTGTTATTTTATCATACCCATTTTATTTAAATAATTTTCCAAACCAATATTTTACTAAAATTATCCTTTTACATCCATATATTAAATTATAATAATTTAATTATTAAATTAATTTATCAATCAAAAATATTAAATCTATTATTACAAAAATTATTTTATTTTATTTTCTACCCATTTTTCTTTTTTCCCTTTTCTTTCTCCTTTTCTTATTTTTCTCATTTTTCCTTTTTCTTCCCCTTTGGGCCGTTATCCTTGTGACTCTCCTCATCCCTACTCTAGGCCGCTGGTTGGCCCACTTCCTCCCTTCTTCCATCCTTCTCCCGCATGACACCCCAACATATCTCCTTTCTTTCTTTTCTTTTCCTTT
Source organism: Tamarix austromongolica (assembly GCA_039764185.1). NCBI lineage: Eukaryota > Viridiplantae > Streptophyta > Magnoliopsida > Caryophyllales > Tamaricaceae > Tamarix > Tamarix austromongolica. The sequence goes on along the minus strand of CM077813.1, from coordinate 66,065,235 downwards.
CCTCTCCTAACTGGGCTAGCCCATCCTTTTTTTTTCTCCCCTCTCCCTTATATGTAGGCCGACCCGCTCCCCTTTCTTTCTTTCCCTTCTCCTTCTTCTTGTTCAACCATCGGCCACCGCATGCCATGGCTGGCCAACCTACAACTCCTCCCTGCCACCTACCTCCTCCTTTAGCCCTGCTATCTCTCCCTCTCTATCCCCATCCTTTTCCTTCTATTTTTGGACCAAACACAACCTACAACTCTTCCCCGCATGCCTTCCTTTTCCCCCTTCCTTTCCTCTTATCCCTGCCACTGCAGGCCATGCGCTTACCGCCCTCCTGCACCTCTACCTAACTAGCTATACCTACCCTCTACCACTCTTCCTTTTCTTTTCCTTATCTTCTCTTCGCTGCCCTTTTTTTGAGCCTTCCTTCTCCCTGCAGACCCCCCATCTTTCTCCCTTCTTCTCCTCTTCTCCTCCTCCTTATTTTCACTTTGCTATTGCCAACCGTCGCTGCTACTGCCTAACCAACCACCACATCCACTTCCTGCCATCCCTACTACCTCTCTGCACCACCAAGCCATCACCACACACCCCTACAACCACACTCCTTCTTCTTTATTTTTCTTTCCCCCTTCTCAGCCTCCACCCTGCACCATCACCGCCCATCACCATTTGACCTCTTCCGCCCCCTCCAAAGCTACCAATCAACTCCCCAACACCTCCTCTACAACCCCACACCCTCCCTTTAGCTAAAAATTCCCTAGCAGCCCCTCCATTCTCTCCTTCCTTTCCCTTCCTTCTTCTCGTTGGCCACACTTGCATCCACTTTTCCAAGCCTGCAGCCACTACCTCCACCACCCTAGGCCATCGATCATCCATGTAACACCCAATTTTTACAACTGAAAAATTTTATTTTGCAGCAAAAGTAAATAAGCAAAATTGGGGGTTACTGCAGTGATTGAAATAATTCTAGCTTATGCAAATATTGTTACATCAATCACAAGGCTAAAATATTTAAGGTAATACAAGGAAATTAGAAAATAAAAGAACATTTATAGTACAATACTGAGTTTGGAGTCTAACTTCGAGTTTAACAATACAAAATATAGAAAGGGGGATACCATGGATCAAGAGTCCAAAAAGAGTACCCAGATAAATACAAAAACTGGATAACCAATATTCTTCACTTGAGTCTAACATAGATGAAGTCACTCATCCCCATATAAGGTGTTATAGGCAACAAAATAATCTAACCGATCTTCTAAGACTTGCACAAAAGATTTAGGGCCTTATGCTCCTGGGAATGAGCATCACCTATAAAACGGGTGATCAATATGCTACGTATTGAGTAAGGGAACAATACTATTGAAATAGGGATACAAATAGAAAATGCTTTCACATTAGATAATAAGGGAATAACCAAATAAATGAAACATCTTATAAGATAGAATATGATCCAGATTCCTTTATTAAGTATAATCCATTTTTATTCTTTTATATACGTTGAGTGTAGGAACCTCACTATTCTAAAACTGGTGAAATGGTCTGAAAATCTAGGAGAAAATACACCTGAGCCATTATTCTTTCCGGTGGAACGAAGATTAAAACATCTTCTAGAGGCAAAAGGCTCTCGAGCCACTATTCTATCTGGTGGAACGGGAATACATATGCATATAGAAAAATAGATCACCTTGGTCCTGACTCACGTATTCTTTCACTGTAAATCATTAGTATCTCTTCCATAGGTTATGATGATACGTTTTCATTCCACAATGAGTAGGGACCCCACTATTCTTAAACTAGTGGAACTATCTTAAACTCTTGGGGACAACACACCTGATCTACTATTCTTTCTGATGGAATAAAGATTAAAAACATCTTCTCTTGACAAAGCACTCTCAAGCCACTATTCTCCCCGGTAGAACAAGATACATATATATAGATATAAAAAAATAGATCACCTTGGCCCTAATCATATGCTCTTTCACTTTAAGTGATTAGTATCTTATTCAAGATTGATTCTTAAGCATAGGACACAGTCAAAACAGATATACATATAGCATAGGTCCAACCCTTTAAGTCCATTCAAACCCTAATTACACTCCTTTTAGTATTCATTCTCCCATGTTGATTGTTCTACACAACTTATATTATACCATCTCCCAAATCCCATCATTAGTATCATACCCAAAATGCACAAGCTAATTTCCATAAGTTTGCTTTAATAATCTCATCCCGATATGTTAATCACATAAATATCCAAGACCCAAATCTCATAAAATTGTCATAGCACTTCTCATGAAATTTTCATGATTTCTAATTTTAATAGATAACCTCTAAACCTTAAACATAGAATAATAATATTATCATTATAAGATAACTTGCCCCAAATTTGCTATTAAACATTTAAGGACCCAAATAACAATAATCCTCCCATGAATTACTAATGCTATTATTATCATCATATTTTAAACCTTTTAATGCATAAATTACCAAAATTTCCTTATTATCTCATAATGACTAAGTTACCCTTAAGCACAAATAAAAACCTTTAATTTTCCACACATGTTATTTTCCAAGTCCATAATTAATCATTATACCTCATGAAATTTCTTAAGTCCATATATCAAGAACTCATTTAGCTCATATTTCATACTAATATATATATATTTCCATGAATATTATATTATCACAATAAAATAATAATGGTACCTCTTACTCATTCTCACTTTCTTTGAATAATAAAATGTCCCTAAGTCCATATTTTATTCCATAGGATATATTTCCACAAATATGACATTATTACAACAAAATATTAATGGCACTTCTTACCCATTCTTACTTTCTTCCAATAACATAATACCCTTAAACCCATATTTTATACCATAATGGTACTCCTCACCAATTCTTACTTTCCTTCAACTTAACATTCATATCATCACAAAATATCAAAGATCAACACATGTTATATCATGTATAAACAATATCATAAAAAAACACATATAACCATACGAGCAATAACATCAAAAACCCAAAACATCAAATAATATCTTTACCAACTAGAAAACCGGGCTCTAAGCATGTAAATCCTAGAATTCCTCCTCCAAAGCTACTGGAATACCACCTATGAAAATAATAAAATTCATGGTTAGGCTCGAAGAGTTAAATAGAAGGAGAAATCAAGGTAAAGAGGGTAAAAATAAATATAACCATAGCCAAATGAGAGATTGAGATGTGTGGATGTGTAGAGGAATGTATGGTGGATCTATGGTTAAATTTTGGTAGTGTTTGGATGAGGTTTGGGGGTGAAAATAGGGGTGCATGGACAAAGCAATGAGGTTGCACCACTGTGAAGCAGGTGGTGCAGCTTCTGGTCGAGAGAAAATATATTACACGACTATGTAGCAAGAGGCCAAGAGGAAAAACTCATGCACGGTCAGGCGGTGCGAAAGTTGTATGGCTGTGTAGAAGAGGATTTTAGGTGTTACACGACTGTGCAGTAGACGATGCACATGCGGTGCACTCTGAAATGCTGAAATGCACGAGAGAAAGAAGAAGGGAAAAGAGGTGGTGATCGGTGGCGATGGCCTATAATGGCGAGGGGGAAGGTTGGGATGACCTTGGTTGTTGGTCCACCGGCCAAAGGGTGGCAAGTGGCGGTTGAGGTGGTGCTCTGTGTTAGAAATGGTTGTGCGCAAGCCAAAAATAGGGAAAGAAGGGAGAAGAAGAAGAAGAAGAAGAAGAAAAGAGAGAAGCAGGAAAGGAGAAGGAAGAGGGAGCTCAGTAATGACTATTTGACACAAATATGAGTAGAATGAGGCAAAACTAAAGAGAAAGAAGGAGAGCGTGAGGTATATATATACATATATGTGTGCGTGTGTGATATGAGTTGAAAAGAAAGATAAGAACAGGGGGTTGGTGTGCGGCAATGATGATGCAGCTATAAGGTGATGATGATGGTTGCAGAGGGATGGTTAGGGTAGGGTAGTAGCTATAAGGTGAGGGTAGTGATGGTTGATGTAAATGTTGCATGATAAGGAAAAATGGAAGGGGAAGATAAGTGTGTGGAGTGTGTGATGGGTGTGTAGTCGAGTAAGGCTAAGGGAGCAGAAGGAGAAAAAGAAAAAGAAGAAAGGAAGTAAGGTGATAGATGCAAAAAGGTGATGGTACAAGTGGATGGTGCAAGTTGAAACAAAATCAAATATGCATATTGAGGTTGGCAGGAGGAGGAGAATAAATAAAGAAAAGAAATGGGAACAGATAAGGTTTGGGGGATTAGTTTGGGGTGATTTTAGATTAGCCAAAGTAATTAGGATTAGTAGAAAATTTTAGCGGGTTTTGATTTTGGTTTACGAATTATGGTTTATCAAAGTTAAGGTTTCAAAATTGATTAAAATTTTAGGATTAAGGAGTTAAGTTAAGGTTAACATAAGATTTATTGAGATTAGAATTAAATTAGGGAGCTAATGATATGAGATTAGGCTAAGTAAAATTTTGGGGTATTATAATCTACCCCTGACCACCACCTACACCCCCACTCCCTCCCTGCACTCAGCTACTACCCTAAATCCCCTCCACAAGTCCCCTACTAAACCTCCAAAACCCAATTCAAACCAACCTCTCCCTTCTCTCTACTTCTCCCTCTATGATCCATTCTCTTCTTCATTCCTGCATGTAGCTCACGCTGCTCATGTAGCATGATTTCTACATTCATTTGATCCATGTTTGGATTAATTTTGAGGTATAACAATGGTTAATGTTGGTATATATTTTATTAAGTTTTTAATAAAATTATCCCCTTTGATTTTCTACCTTCTAATATGATAAATGTTGATATTATTTTAGGTATTGATTTTTACTAATCAAAGCCTAAACCTTTAACCAGGGTACCAGTAAGGTTTGATTATTGTGGAAAACAAGGTAATCGTTATATCCTACTAAAATGTATGGATATACGTATGCTAGGACATTAGGGGTTTTAATATGTTTATGTGTATGATATATGTTGTTACGTATAATGTATTTAGTGGCATATGTTGGTTGGTAAAATGAAAAACATGTTAATCTATGTATCATGTGTAGAAATAATACTTAAGGAATGAGCTTTGTTATTGATACTAATGTTAAGTACATATGTATGATATGATATACTAGTGTGGCCATTTGTTGAAAAATAATGTTAATATGAGCCCTAGGGCATTTTGGTAAATTTGCTTGTGAAAAGGGTATGGCCTAAATAAGTATGTGGGTGGTAGGTGCTAATGTGTTTTATTGATAATAAAAATAGTTGGTGGTGTTGGATGATGTGTTTGGAGCTTGTATATCAATATTTTATGTTGTGAGGATAATTTGGTATTTCAGCATAAAGAAAAGGGTATGTTGGCAATTTTATAAAGTAAAGAAGTAAAATAATAATTTAATAAAGGAGAAGGGTAATTTAGTAATTTGACATAAAGAAAAGGTTATGTTGGTAATTTTGTAAAGTGAAGGGGTAAAATGATAATTTAATAATGGAGAAGGGTAATTTGGTAAAGAAAAGGGTATGTTGGTAATTTTGTAAAGTAAGAGGATAAAATGGTAATTTAATAAAGGATGAGGTTATTTTGGTAATTTGGTATAAAGAAAAGGGTATTATGGTTGTGTAAGGTAGAGGGATAAATTGGTAATTTAGTAAAGGAGGAGGGTATTTTAGTAAAAGAAAATGGTATTATGGTAATTTTGTAAAGTAAAGGGGTAAAATGGTAATTTAATGAAGGAGGAGGGTAATTTAGTAATTTGGCATAAAGAAAAGGGTATGTTGGTAATTTTGTAAAGCAAAGGGGGTAAAATGGTAATTTAATAAGGGCATTTTGGTAATATAATGTAAAGGAAAGGGCATGCGGGTAATTTTGTAAAGTAAAGGGGTAAAAATGGTAATTTGATAAAAAAAGAAGGGTAGAAGAAGGGTATTTTGGTAATTTGGAATAAAAGAAAGGGTATTATGGTAATTTTGTAAGGTAAAGGGATAATTTGGTAATTTAATAAAGGAGGAGGGTATTTTGGTAATTTAGCATAAAGAAAAGGATATTATGGTAATTTTGTAAAGTAAAGGGGTAAAATGGTAATTAACAAAGGAGAATGACATTTTGGTAATTTAACATAAAGGAAAGGGTATGCTCGTAATTTTGTAAATTAAAGGGGTAAAAATGGTAATTTGATAAAGGAGAAGGGTATTTAGTAATTTGGTATAAAGGAAGGGCATTTTGGTAATTTTGTAAAGTAAAGAGGTAAGATAGTAATTTAACAAAGGAGAAAGGCATTTTGGTAATTTGACCAACTAAAAGGGCATTTTGGTAATTTAATAAGTATGAAGGGTAGTATGGTAATTTAACCAACTGGAAGGGTAAACTGGTAACTTAAGAAGTATGAGGGGGTAGAGTTGGTGGTTTAATAAGTGTTGAGGATAATTTGGTAATCCAACAAATACAAGGGGTAATTTGATAATCATGAAGTATGAAGAGTAATATGGTAATTTAACAAACAAAAAGGGATGACTTTGTAATTTTACAAACAAGCAGTATTTCAATAATTTGTAGGGATGATGGGGGTAATTTTGGTAACTTGCATATAATATGTCAATGGATTAAATGAGTCTCCTTAATAGGACATAATTAATATTGAATAATCAGAGAAGTTTATTTGATAAGTCAGTGGGTATTGCAAGTGAGTATCATAAAAATATGGCATAACCTAAGGTTGGATGGATAATTAAGGGTATGATATGGTGTTTATCTCAAAATCATGCGAGAGGTGCCTAGTTTGTAAGTATACATGGAACTGTGTGTTAGATATGTTAAAGTACGTGTTATGGTTTTGTGTATGCCATGATCCTTGATATGGAATGCTTGATTCTATTTCCAGTATATCTTTGTGTCTTTGGATTCACAACCTTTTTCCTTCCCTCAAATTAATTAAATGGACCTATTGAATAAGATATGAATGAAGTACTAATTACGTAAAATGAAATATTATCAAGCTGGGCCCAATGAGGATAAATTCTGGTCCACCGGCTATAATCGTGGTCAGGAGCGTGTTTCCTTATGGAGTGTTTCCAGTCCACCGACTATAATAGTGGTAAGGAGTGTTTTACCCTGTGGAGCGATTTTCGGTTCACCGGCTATAATAGTAGGGGATTCTGAGCTTTATAAACCTGCATGGTAATAAATCATGGGAAGATACTAATTACTTATAGTAGAACACCACGTGAGTCGCGGCCAGTGAGGATAATTTTTGGTCCACTGACTATAATAGTGGCCAGTTACGTTTTGCCATGTGGAGTGTTTCCGGTCCACCGGCTTTAATAGTGGGTTCCCCGCACTCACGTAGACATAATTCAAGAGATGAGATGGAATGATATTTTTTAATGGCTTAAGACCAAAAAAGGGTTACTTTCATCATCATGATCGTTTCTTATTATATGTGGTGTTGCCTTATGTATTCATCTATATGTTATCGTTTTATGTCGTTTATGTATGATGTGATGCATGCGGGCTTGCCTTTTAGTTTGGTATAAAGGGGTTACTCAGTACCATAGTACTGAAGGGTTCCATTTGTGGGCCTCTACCTATTCAATGGGTAGTATCCCTTGTAGGTCTATTACAGGTGCTATTCAAGAGGGCATTGGGTACGAGCGTAAGGTTTATCTGGGGAAACTTATAGGGTTTCTTTTCCACCCTTTTAATTCCTTGGTAAATGATTTTACCCTTGTAATCAATAATTATAGCTTTACATCTTTTGTAACGAATTGAGTACGCTACTCTATTTTAAATTGAATTTTAATAAATCGTATTATATTTCTTTTAGCTTTAACACTGGGTACTAGAATGGTAAGAGTAAACTGGTTTGACACTAAGTGTGGCGGTAACATCCTTAAAATTTATGAGTTTTGCTTCTGTTAATTTTTAAATAAATAAAATTTTTTAGTAGTAAATTTTAGTAGTAGTAAATTTTGGGGTGTTACAAGTAGCTTAGGGATGAGTATATAACTTGAAATGGATAACTAGCAGTTAGGGAATGGTGTAGATAGAGGGATGGTGTATGATCATGATGAGTAAAGGGAAGACTTACATGAAGATTTGTTAGGAGATCAGCTGATAAGGGATAGAATAAGGAGGGAGAAAAGACCTCTAGAAAGGTATGGATATGCTAAGATCATAGCATATGATCTAAATGCAAGTAGCTTGGTTGAAAGGGGGCCTATTACATATAAAGCTACCATTTTAAGTCATGTAGGAGATAAGTGGATTCAAGATATGGCCGAGGAGATGGAGTCTTTAAGAAAGAATAAGACCTAGAGATTGGTTCCTAAACCAAAAAGCAAGAAGCTAGTAGGTTGTAAGTGGATTTATAAGCTAAAGGAGGGCACTAAAGTTGGTGAAAAACCAAGATATAAAGCCAAGTTAGTGGCTAATGGATTTACTCAACAAAAAGGGGTTGATTACAAAGCAATCTTTGCTCTAGTTATAAAGCATACCTCAATACAAACCCTTTTAGAAATCATGTCTTTGAATGACCTAGAATTAGAATAGCAGGATGTAAAAACAACATTCCTTTATGGTAAACTGTGTGAAAATATTTATATGAATCAACCTCTTGGATATGTTGAGCATGGTCAGGAATATTGGGTATGTTTGCTGCATAAATCACTTTATGGACTCAATTAATCGCCGAGGTAGTGGAATTAGAGATTTGATTGTTTTGTTTAGAAGATTAGGTTTAGGAGAAGTAAGTTTGATCCATGTGTATACATATAATGAAGGAGAGGGACAACATTGGCATTTCTTCTTTTGTATGTAAATGATATGCTGATAGCTAATAAGTGTAAGGGTGAAATTGGCAGAGTTAAGGACTTGTTAAAGACTGAGTTTGAAATGAAGGAGTTAGGAGAAGCTAAGAGGATCTTAGGGACAAAAATTATAAGAAAGTAATAGAGAAGGGAATTATTCATAACTCAGGATTCATATGCGAAGAAATATCTTGATAAGTTTGATTTTCTAGAAGTAAAGCTAGTGTCCACTCTGACTTCCGCTTAGTTTAAGGTGCAAGAACTGAAGACAACAAGTGAATTGAAAGACATGGCTTGAGTTCCTTATACTAGTGTGGTTGGAAGTCTAATGTACTTAATGATATGTACAAGACTTGGTCAGTGTCATTGGGTAAGCCTGGTTAGGAAGTACATGAGTAATCCAGGGAGGGAACATCGAAATATAGTCAAATGGATTGTAAGGTATTTGGCTAGAATATTGGAAATAGGGTTTTTGTATAGGTTATAAGAGTTAGAAGTAGTTGAACTTGAAGGATTTACAAACTCAAAATATACAGGGGATGTTGATATATGAAGATCCCATTTTGGTTGCATTTTTTAATCGGGAAAGTGTACAATTAGTTGGAAATCTTCACTTTAGAGAATTTTTAATCTCTCATTTACTGAGGTAGAGTATGTAGCTTGTACTGAATCCATTGTAGAAGTTATGTGGCATAAAGGGTTGGTCAAGGAATTTTAGATTCAAGTTACTAAGGTAAATATGTGGTGTGATAATCAAAGTTCTTTGTGTCTCAACAAGAATATCATCTATCATGAGAGAACAAATCACTTAGATGTAAGGTTACACTTTATTAGGGAAGTACTAACATAAAGGAAGATTTTCTTAGAGAAATTAAGCACTGAGGAGAATGCATCTGATCTACTCACTAAAGCCCTGCTAAATGCTAAATTTATTCATTGTATACAACTTTTGAACTATTGTACGTATGTGGATAAAGGGAGGGATTTTTAGTTTAAGTAGCTTCTAATTGTTCACTTACAAGTTATAGTAAGATAGGCTAACTTAATATCTAATTGGTTGTTATTTCTCGTAACCTAATCAATAAGATGTTAGGAAATAATGACCGTTGGCCCTTGGTTATAAAAGGGTCATTAAAACTTGTTTGAGAAATAGAGAGTAAAACGACAAAAGTGAAACAAGTTAACTGGAGAAGTTAGTGGAGGGAAATTAGTCCTTGATTAATAATAATAAAACTAATCAAAAGAGTTTTGCTTCCTTCAACATCATATTTTTTGCATAATATACTTTCACTAAAGTATAGTTAATGTTCTTGTATATTAAAACTCAATTCTTGATATTCTATTGAATTATGTAGCAGTTAATACTCACACATAAAATACTAGTAAAACTACATTGTCAGCAAACATTAAGGTTTTAAGTAACAAAGCACTTGGTACTGATTACATCAGAGCCATCCCTGAAATTTAGCCATGATGAGAAAAATTATGTGAGCCAAGAACCAAAAATAGGCATATCTCATGGTTCTGCTAAATATCAGGATCCCACAAATTCCCTATAATCTAGTGGTAAAGCCAAGACCAACACTAACATATTAGCCTAGAAGCATAAACAAATCTTCTTCCTCTACATGAGTTACATCATTTTGATCCAGTTCCTGCCGAGTTGGATCCTTTGCTGGTTTGTCTTTTCTTGGACATGTGTGTGAAAGTAGAGTAACACAAAGTCTTGGATTATTGATGGCATATGATGCAGCATTGAAGCTTTGTAGTTGAGTTTCAGAGGGTATTCTCCCAGACAAGTGTTTATAGGACAAGTTTAATGTGCTTAGGGAACTCATGTAAGAAAAGCTTGTAGAAATTTTACCAGAAATCCGGTTTCTTGATAGACCAAGAATCTATAAGGACTTTAATCGACCTAAACTTGTACTCAATGGTCCTTCTAGTTGGTTTCTTCACAAGTTCAACGGTACCAATCCAGTAAGGTTTGATAGGTCACTTGGAATTTCCCCTTCCAATTTTTTACTTGATAAAGCATTGAGTGTAACCAGAAGCAAACTATTGTTGTATTCATATTTTCTTCCTTTCCACACAATGGAAGTAAAGTTGAAATATCTACTGGATATAATGAAGTTGGTTTTACACATAAGAAATTATGGATTCGCCATAGCTAATAAGTTGGACAAGTAATGTGGTATAATACCATAGATAATATTTGAAGAAAGGTCTAATATCCACAATGAAGATAAGTTACAGAGCTATGGAGGGATGATGCGTATAAATTGATTATTTCTTAGGCTGAGGATGAGAAGTTGTAGTATGTTATCACCAATCCATGAGGGTAATTCTCCTGAAAAGAAGTTGTTCGTAAAATCTACATGTAGCAACATTGGACATCTTCTCAAGGAGGATGATAACTTCCTGTGAAATTTATTATTGCTTAGCTACAATGACTATAAGTTCTGAAGAAAACCTAAAGATGAAGGAATTTTTCTAGAGAAGTTGTGTTGGCTAACACAAGAGTTTTTAATCCATTGCCTTGCTTCCATGAATCAGGAATCTCTCATGAGATGAAATTATATGAAAGATCAATAAATGTAGAATCTTGCCCAGTGCCAAATTCACATGGAAATTGATAAAATGATCCAAAGAGCTTGTTTTTTGAGAGACCTAACCCGGTAACGATCATAAAAACTGATGGTATAGGACCCTCTAGAAAGTTATGGCTTAGATTTGTTGTGGGAGCATTCTAGAATTGAACTTGTGAATCTGGTAATGTGTCATGGATACTATTATTCCCAAAGGACAACCTAGATGCTCTAACAGATACATTTTAGAACCATGCGAGCATTAAATATGAAATTCCGGCAGATGATATATCAATTTATGAAATACTTCCTCAATTCTAAAGCCATCTTGGGAATTGAGGACCTAACCTACAATGAATGAGGGTCAAGGTAGAAAGCTGAAAAGGGAGAGTCCACTTAGCCCTTATATCTAAAATGATAGAGTTATATAACAATTCCAAGTTGGTTAAGGAGGAAAGATTTAAAAGATGTGATTAAGTGATTCTACATTTAAGAGAATTTCCTAAAAGTACTAGAATATCAAGCATGGATAGATTCCTAATACCTTTATTAACAATGCCATTCAGACTATTATTTTGAAGATTCAAATCTGTCAATGACTGGAAAACAAACAAGTCATGAAATGACTCTATAAGCCGATTAGATTACAAATCTAATTCAAAAAGAGGAGAAATCTGCTAGAAGGTAGGGGGAATGTTCCATTCAGTTTATTTGAAGAAAGATGTAATTATTTGAGTGACAAAAAAATGGTAAAATTAGGTAGTGAACCCATCAAGGAAATGGAATCTAACTGCAGATACTCCAAGGATTTTTCTTAGCATCCTGATAAATACTTGAACAAGCCAGAAAAATCTTGCATAAGGGAATTGAATGAAATATCAAACATCTATAGTTGACATAAGCACTGAAAGGTATTGGGCTCCTCACCATCCAAATGGTTATTTGATAGATGAAGATGCAAAAGATTACTCAGATTGCTAATGGAGTCTGGTAAAGGACCACGCAGTTGGTTAATAGAAATATGAAGGTAGGAAACCGAAACCAAAATTTTGAATGCTTTTGGTATAGAACCCTAATTTTGGTTACTAGAAAGATCAAGGTATGAAGCCGAAACCATTACACCAAATGTTTCTGGTAAAGGCTCTTTTATCCTATTATAAGAGAGACGAACCTTAACAAGGCTAGAGCTAAAATTGAACAACTAAGGATATATTGCTCTCTCTGAGAGGTTGTGATTAGATAGATCAATGTAAGTGAGGGATTTAGATAGTTCCATGTGATTAAGTGATGATGGTATTTCATCAAGAAGAGAGGAAGCTAATAGGTCAAGGTTTTTTAAGGAAGGGAGGTTGATGATGGCATTAACCCAACTAGTAGCTTGTGAGAGGTTTGTATGAGCGAGTGTGAGATTCCTTTGAAGAGAGTGAAAAAAGCTATAGCATCGTATCTTTAGTGGATAGGTAATAATTGTAGCTGAGGTTAAGGTACTACAAGCTTGAGAGGCTCTTAAGTTGGTAAGAAACTTCACCAGTAAATCCAGATGATGCGAGACTGAGATACCTTAATTTGTAGAGGGAACTAATGAAAGTGGGAATTATTTTGCCTCTAAAATCATTACCACTGAGGTCTAAATAAACCAAAATCTCTAACACAAGTAGTGATGAACTACTATTCCCCGTCATAGATTTACACTGGTCAATGTTATCTAAAATTGATACATGATACTTGAAGATCAAGGCCAATTACATGGTCTGTAACATTGTTACAATAAACATGCTTCCACTAACAACAATATGTAACCTGACCATGATGGGTTGTCCAAGAGGAGAGATTCCTATAGTTATCATCTAGATTTTTCTTGAATTCCATAAGGGATAATTGTAACACTCCTAAAAATCACAATTGAACAATTTTATTTAATTAAAATAACACAAGCATAGGGTGCTACAGCCGTGATTAGCATGAGCCTAGCTTTGGCTAGTCTCGCACCAACTATAAGGCTAAGAGTAGTTTCACAAACTATTAAACACACTTAAGGTAGTGAACTGTAGAAATTCAAAATATCCATAAAGAGGAATCAGAGTGCATGATTAGAAGTCAATATAAACTGCAAAAAGGTTATATAGTCAAAGCCCTATTGACTTCTAAGCCCTAAGCCCTATTCCAAGTCCCAAAATATCAACACTCCGCCTCGCTTGATGCCTCAAATGTGTTATAGGCATCGAATACAGTATCTCCTACCTGCATAAACTCATAAAGGACCTTTGCTCATGGGAATGAGTAGCACCCATAAAATGGGTGATCAGTTTACTACGTACTAAGTAAGGTAACATGCAGCTAAGACCATAGAGGAAACATAGATAACACAGGCAAGTAACTAAGCAGATAAACCATACATGATAGATAGATAGTACAAGCTATGATTCAGTCTGGTTAAACTTAATCATAAAATATCTGGTCAATACTGCTATTTCGCACCATGTTCTTTATAATTCCATGCGAGTATGGAAACCCCACTATTATAGCTGGTGGATTGGAAACATATAGGGTAGAATGCTCCTTGCCATTATTATTCGTTGGTGGATTGGTCTCTAGGCCAAATTGCTCCTGGCCACTATTCTATCGGTGGATCGGTGTGGCCCTGACTTTCATAGTGTTCCACTATAAGTAGTATCTTTTTCATATCTTATCATAACTAAAGATTTGGTTTATTGAGTTTGAGTTCCCCCACTGTTATAGCTAGTGGATTGAAAACATCTAAGGCAACATGCACCTAGCCACTATTATGCTAGTGGATCAATCTAAGCCCAACTCAATGATTTTTTACTTTAAATGGCTAGTGTCATATTTGTGTGTTATTTAATAGATACTTTCACCCTAGGCATTTATGTCCTTTAGAATACCCGCTCACATAACCCATCTACTCTTAGTCTCCTTAAAGGACCCATTCCATATCTTGGGACCTTTATGCCTTCTAGTACATCCAGACATCTTTTTCCCTTTTCCTTACTTACCATGAACACCTAAATCCTATTTACGTGGGTTGAGGCCCACTTTCTCATATTTTTGAGTCAACTTACTATCGTCCTCTATGGTTCTCCCAAAGAAACCCTAATTTGACCTATATAACCCAACCTTCCTCTATCTCCCACAACCTGTGTTTTCTTTTCCCCCAACTCATCACCTCACTTGATCCTTTCCCAAGCATCCTACTTTAATCCTATTTTCCACATGTGGCTACAAAACCCTAGTTGGCCACCCCAAATCCTTGCACCTCACTTTTCTCATATGTTGCCCCCGTCACTCTCACTTACCATTCTCTCTTCCATATGACACACATTCATCCCAATGTGACACCCTTCCACTCTCACCCTATATTCCAATACTTTCCATTATTTCTCCCTTTCACAATTTCCTCCACTCAGAGTTTTCCTCCAAACCCTATCCAAGTCCCCCATGCATCCTTATACCAACCTATGTATTATTTTCTACCCATAGCCTCCAATCACCCCAACAACTCTTTCCTTACCTTAATTAATCCTCAAATCAACTTTTTCCATGTAAGGATAATCTTCATGAAAGGACTATCCATCCCATGCAAAGAATAGACTCCCCATGCAAGATTCATTTCACTCTCTTATTTTATTCATATTATCCTTTCATTTGTCCACCCGTAATTCATGAGATAGTCAACTCACTTCCTTTACCCCTTTCATCTTTTCACCACCACACCATATCTTTTCAAGCCTCCTAGCATGCATGTCCCTAAGGCCACATTATAGAAACACATTACAAATATAACTAATAATACCATATTACGCATGACATAAAACACATACAACTTACCTTAACTCCATGCTTAGCAAGCTGCACTAACAAGAGCATAATCCACAACACATAAGATACACACATAGAACTAACACACATAGCACATATTACACACACTTAGGCCTTAACACATCCTTACCTAAAATAATACCAGACTTGGAGCACGCTCCTACACCTCCTTAGGGGTCGTACATGGTTCACCTATAAGAGGAAAAATTCTAGAGTTAACTTCCCTTTTATTAATGTTTCCAATATTTCTTACTTACCTCTATTATGAACTAGTATTAGAGATACTAATAATAATAATAGATACTAATAATAATAGATTTAGTAGTAAAAATAAGGGTATTACCCTTGAAATGGTTAATCATGCTATTATTAGCCAAAATAGGTTTAGGTAGTTATATTAGTCAATGATAAGATATTATTAACAATATTAGCAATAATAATAAAAAAATAATAATAAGGTTATAATAATAATTACATTAAATAAATTATACTTAAGGGGTAGTAGGGGTTAGGGCACAACCTAGTAAAGGTAGCAGCTAGGTGGTGGCGGCTGCGGTGGTGCACGACGATGGCTGTGGCGGCGATGGAAGTGGTGGTTTGGAGAAGCTGGGCCTTTTAGGGCTAGAAGAGAGAGGGAGACGGTGGTTGTGGGGTAGTGGACTCTTTGGGCTGAGGGGGTGGTAATGATGGTTGTAAAACCCCCAAATTTCACTCCTAAAAAATTTCGAGTTTAAAAGAATAATGCGGAAGCTAAAACACAATTTGAGGAATGTTACCGCGACACCTAACACAAGATAAACATCTACCATCTATCTCGTGCTAGACACAAAGCTAAAACCTGTCCAACAAAAATTCAAATAACATTTATGCCGTGAGGATAAACTTCCATGAGGAGATATCTATAGGTAGATAGCAAGTGAACAATGTCACTGAATAAAATCATCGCTGAATAAATCAGCGGAAACCTGTGAAATAATCTTGGACTTTAAAACTTAAAAAGAAAAGGGATATAAAATCCAAATACATCTCCTACAAAATCACAAACCAATTAAATACAAGTGAATGATTTATACACCAAAATAATACATTTGGGATACAATAAATTTTGAGAAGAGAACCAAGGGCATCCCAATAGTGGAGCCAACTTTATTCACCAAATCGAATCACCGGATAGCCTACTCTCAAAATCCAAGGAAAACATTCCTCCCAACAATAAGACATTTAATACTGAACCTGCACAAATGGTATGCTCCCCACCATCAGTGGATCATCACATGACTCAAACAATCAAGGTAGTATTAGTACGGGTGCGGTACTGAGTAAATCAAGACTACCCTACTCATGAAAAGAAACGTAATACACATAAGATACGACAACATTCAACTTACAATACTTATGTTCAATTATACATGTGATACATACATCATTCTACTCATATAATAATTCATGCTCGATTATACATATGATATACACACCATAAAACATGGGGTCACAGACTCATGCTACATATGATACTTATGTTCGTGGACTGTCTCGGAAGGAGAAATGGAAGCAGAATTTTTGGGCTTCTTCTAGGGGCTGATTGGTGTAAAATCCACAACAGAACCGATCGATCCCTATGTCCTATAACAGGGTTCGGTTTTGAATGAAGAACAACAAAATGCACTTTTGTTACCAGTAACTAAAGAGGAGATTCGTAATGCCCTTTTTTCTCTTGGGGATTGCAAAGCGCCTAGTCCGGATGGATTTTCCATGAAATTCTTCAAGGAAGCTTGGGAGGTTGTTGGTAATGATTTCTGCAATGCTATCCAAGAGTTCTTCAATACAGGGAAGCTCCTTAAGAGGATTAATCATGCGGCTCTAGCTCTTATTCCCAAACACCAACATGCAGCAAAGGTAGCATACTTTCGGTCTATCTCATGTTGTTCCACCACTTATAAGGTAATTGCTAAGATCCTCGCCTCCCGTATAGCTATTGTCTTGGAAAACATTATAAGTGTTGAATAGGGGCGTTTGATAAAGATCGTGTAATGGCTGAAAACATCTTACTTGTCCAAGAACTCTTGAAAGACTACTCCCACAAGAGTAACTCTCCAAAATGCTTGATTAAAGTTGATATTAGAAAGGTGTATGATTCGCTATCATGGGACTTTCTACAATCAGTTCTTAGGGGTCTTAAATTCCCCCCGCGGTTTGTGGATTTGTTGATGGTATGTGTAACAACAACTAGTTTCTCATTGAAACTTAATGGGAACTTGCTTGGATTCTTCAAAGGTGGTCGTGGCTTAAGGCAAGGAGATCCAGTCTCTCCTTACCTTTTTGTTTTAAGCATGGAGTACTTGAGCAGACTTCTTAAAACCCTCTTTACTACTAAGAATTTATCCTTTCATTCTAAATGCAAGCCTATGAAGCTATTGCACGTTGCTTTTGCTGATGATTTGCTTCTTTTCAGTCGTGGAGATACTGCCTCTGTTAATATTTTGTTAAAAGGTTTGGAGGCTTTTAGCAGGACATCAGGTTTGGAAGCCAACCCTCTTAAATCACAGATCTGCTTGGCAGGGGTGACTGATGAAGTCTTGTCAGACATCCTTCGGTCTTCTTGTATGTCTCAGGGCTCTTTTCCTTTTCGATACTTAGGTGTTCCCCTAAACCCAAGTAAGCTAAGGGCTATTGATTATGAAATTTTGATAAATGAAGTGTGTGACAGGCTGAAAGCATGGAAAGCGAGTTCTTTATCCTTTGCAGGAAGGCTTGAACTTTTGAATTTAGTTATTCAAGGCATTTTGGGTTTTTGGCTTGGTATCTTTGTTCTCTCTAAGGTTGTCATAAATTGTATTGTTGGCCTATGTCGGAGCTTCTTGTGGTATGGCAAAGCTGCACAGGTGGCGTGGAGCAAACTTTGTATGCCAAGAAAGGAAGGTGGGCTTAGCCTCAAAAATATTGTTGCTTGGAATTATGCGTTTATTAGCAAATATAGATGGTTCCTGCAGGATGAAAAAGAATCTCTCTAGACGAAGTGGATCCATATACATTATATGCGTTTACGCTCTCTAGGGGAGTATAGGCCTTCACATGATAATTACCACTTTATGAAACAAATTTCCATTGTGTACAAGCTTATTGTCAGATAGGAGGGATCACAGGACATGGCCCGGGACCGCCTACTGTCTTGGATTTCGGGAAATCACTTTTCCACACACCTGGCCTATGAATTTTTCCGGCCAAAAGCAAATAATTGGGTGAACTATGACATTGTGTGGAAATACTGTAGGACTCAAAGATATACTTTCATTTTTTGGCTCACTCTTTTGAGAAGGTTGAATACGCGAGATCGTCTAACCTTCCTCCATGAATCCTATGCCTGTTATTTCTGTCATAAGGGTATTGAAAATCATGATCATTTATTTTTTCAATGTCCCATTATTGCTGGGGTATGGAAGGACCTTCAAACTTGGCTTGGTATTGATAGGGGGTCTACTTCTCTGTGCAGCGCAGTTCTAGCTGTAAGAAGGAGAAGAAAAGGTAATAAGCTAGTGACTAAGGCAAGGGCCTTGACCTTGGTTGCCTCGACTTACCTTATTTGGAGAGCTCGTAATGCCATAGCCTTTGACTTTAGAGATTTGGATACTAGAGGATTGGTTGTACAGATTAAACGCTATGTCTATAATGCCCTATTTTATGAGATGGCTTTGTAAACCTCCTATCCATGGTCTCTTTTCATGTATTGTTTGAGTGATTCTCTTCCTATGTCTTGATAGAGCTACCAAGCATGTGGTAAGCCTATCCATTTTGCTCCTGGGCATGCCCAGTGTATTTGTACAGCCTCAGGTAATATATTTACTCTCCTTTACCTGACAGACTCATGCTTATAATACATGACTAGACATGACAATACATAAGGTACAAGTGTACAAGAAAATCATGATCACATGCTAAGAATCACACACTACCCTAGAAGGTATCATTCTACACACAAGTCCCACATGTAATTTAAATAATAGATCATATGATAATTGAATACAGACATTTGTCATATGGAAATACTATTGTAAGATAGAATCAAGAGACATGTATAGGAAATAGAAATATAAAGTCCAAGAGCCAACGAGAATAATTCATGATTACATTCTTTTATTATGATCACCACCATATATTATCTTGAGGACGGAGACTCGAAGAGATCGTAACAACTAATCTAGTACTTGAATGGTACTAACCCTAGTTGGCCCACCTAGAAACGTAACCAGATCACCAATAAATAGGATACCTAATCATTTAAGTATGCATACCCCCTATAGGGCTGAAATATATCGAGACACCTATAGAGTAGAAGAGGGCCTCTCCGGACCTCTTAAGGCACCCGGGATCATAGAATAGAAAACACCGGAATGCTACCAAGTGAATACCAAACCTAACTCGGATAGCTACCTCGAGTGATACAAGTCCCACTCAAGATCCTTCACTTTAAGTGATTACTATTTTATTCAAGGATTTAGCCAATCATAAATTAGGCCCACATAACAACACTTAGCTCACATCCATCAATACAATGAATATCCATTATTATATCAATTATAAGTGGCATTAAAGCCAAGCGGCGTTAAAGCCAAACCAATCCAATGGTATTAAAGCCGATTCAATTTATGTGGCATTAAAGCTGCTCAATTCCAGGGGCATTAAAGCTGAATAATTTCAGGAGCATTAAAGCCGAATAATTTCATGACATAAAATACAACATACGGTATCATATAATTTCAATCCATACTCAACCAAAAATACGGTTTTCTAAACCGATTATAATTTAAGCATATTAGAACATACTCCAGAATTACCAAATATTTTATAATAAGCCAGACATGTTAGCAGCATAATCATACCCGACCCTTCATATACCTAAACATATACAATACTCAAGAGGCATACTAACATGCGTTCGCATTAAATCTATTACTCATACATACATACAATTACCACATAAAAATACAACATATGCTTGACATAGTTAAATAATCAAGTATATTTATCACCTTCCACACCAAGCAGACATATATTTTAGATTTCGCCATAAGTAAAGGTAAGTAATGACTTACCTAAGTCCGAAGCTAGCTAAGCAAATTGAGAAAGAGAGAGAGCTATTAAGAACTTGACAATCCACGAGAAAGTTTTCCAAACAAAACCAACAAATCGGGACAAGAGAAGGCTGGAGAAGCTTCGCCGGAGGGCAAGGACAACTCGCCGGTGGTCAAGAGATGTCGGTGGTGACCGGACGGTGGCGTTGTCACTCCCGTTCGCTGCTCCTGCTTCCATCCGTGAAATACCCCAAAACCCTAATTTAGGAAATCATGGCCAAATAGGGAATTATTAGGAAATTAAGTAAATAAACTACTTTTATTAAAGTAAGAGGGAATTGATTAAGGTAAATCTAGGATAAATTTATAAATAAATTTAAATAGGAAAATTTGAGTATTTTTCTAATTAAAATGGAATTTAAGGATGTTCTTTAAAAAAAAATTCCTAGATTAACCTAAAAATAGAATTTAATTATTATTTTAATATTTATATATTATTAAGCACCCCAAATAACCCAAAATATGCTAATTAAGCCAACCACCCTTTTTCCCTCTTTTTCCTTTTATTTTTCTCCCTTTCCCCCCTCTTTTTCCTTTTCTTTCCTTTCCTTCTCTTCTTTTTTTTTTCTCTCCTTCCTTCCCCGACTTGGGCCGGCCGCTGGCCCAATTCTCTCCTTCCCTTACGCGACCCAGCGCCCTACACCCCTCCTTTCCCTCCCGGCCGGTTCGGCCTGTCATTTTCCTTTCTTCCTTCTTTCTCCCTGGACCGCCGGTCCAGCCTCCCTCCCCTCTACATCGTCTTCTTCCCCTACACCCCTGCAACTCCCAGATCGGCGCTGGATTTTCCGCCTCCAATCCTGTCGTTTGACCGTTGTTCTCCTCCTCTCTTTCTTGTCATCTCCCCCTGTCAATTTGTCTCATTCGACCATTCCTTCCCCTGCCCGCACCATCCCCCTTCCCCGACAAACATGGCCTACGAAGACCTGCACCGGCCCATCCTCGCCAGCCGGAGCACCATACCCCTTTCCCCCTACTCTCCCACCTTCCTTTGTCGTTTTAGCCCCCGATTGGCCTATAAATAACCCCAAGAGCTGCCACAATTGGGTTGCAAATTTGGAACCCAGAAAATCCCGTCGTGCGCCACCTCCATTTCAGTCAGCCCTTCCTCCACCGCCGGCTGCCCTTACCGCCCGAACCAACCACCAAAATTCTCCCTATACCGCCCTCTACACAACCCAACCACTAGCCTTCCCTGCCTTGCTCCGCACCTTCGCGCCGCCAGCACCACCCATACCGCCACCTGCAACACCTCCTCTACCCCCCAAAACAACCAGGGGATCCTACCCTACCACCCTACACCTCCATCTTCCCCTACTTCTCTCTCCCCTAGCCTCCACATCCACCTCTCCCATTTCTTCCTTCCTTCCACCGCCGCCGCCGCCGGCGGCACCACCACACCACCAGGTTGCCTTCCACCTCCTTGGACCCTAAACCCTGACTAATGAAAGTTTAATAATTTTAATATTGTTAATTATTATTATTAGTATTATTATGATTATTATTATCATTATTATGATTATTCTATTATCATTATTATTATTATTATTATCATTATCATTATCATCCTTATGATTATCATCATTACTACTACTACTACTACTACTACTACTACTACTACTACTACTACTACTACTACTACTACTACTACTACTATTATTATCATTATATTTATGTTTATGTTTATTATTCTAACCGTTATTATCATTGTCTTTACCTCTACTATTATTATTAATTTTAGTATCCTTATTACTAAGGGTGTTATTACTATTATCATTATAATTATTATTAGTATTACTATCATGGGCATGGTTGTTATTATTATTATTATTATTATTATTATTATTATTATTATTATTATTATTATTATTATTATTATTATTATTGTTGTTGTTATTATCCTTATCGATAATATCATTACATTATTATTATTAAGATTATTATTATTTCCACTACTATTGTCATCACCATTATTATCCTTGTTATTATTATTAATATTGCTATTATCATTATTATTATTATTTCTATTATTATTGTTATTGTCATCGTTAGTATTATTACTATAACTATTGTCTCTATTGTTATTGTTATTATTATTATTATTATTGTTGTTATTATTATTGTTATTATTATCATTAACACTATTATTACTATCATTACCATTTTCATTACCCTTACCATTATTATTATTACTATTGTTATTATTAAAATTTTTGGTATTATCATTTCTATGTTTACTACTCTAACTATTATTATCATTGTTATTATCTCTATTATTATTATCATTATTATTTTTAGTAGTCTTATAATTATTAGAATTATTAGCATTATTACTATTAGTATTAGTATTCTTATTTTTATTTATATTAATAATAATATTATTATTATTAGTAAAACTGACACCCTTACTTTAATACTATGAGTATTATTAAAAACTTACTTTGATTAGTGGGGAGTCGATTAACTATCTTAAGAACAATAATAACCCTACCTTTTTATTTATAAACTACTAGTTATTAATATTAGCCTTAGTATTAGGCCATGATAGGGGTAAGATAGGAATTTTGGTAATTCCGATAGAGGGAGATTAACTTATAGTATTTCCCTCTTATAGGTGAATTGAGTGAGAACTTTCGGGAGGCGTAGGAGCGTGCTCCAAGCCCGGCGCTGATCTAGGTAAGGGTCTAACTAAGGCCACTTGTATGATATGTGAACTACTGGTTGTGGATCTCTTATATGCTCATGTGATGTACTTATGTGTTATGCTTTAAATGTCACTATCTTATATGCCTTACGTGTAGCGCAGCATGGATCCAGGTACGTTTGTGTGAATTACCTGTATTATGTTTAATGTGAATGTGCTCCAATTTATGATGTGTTGTGGCCTTAGGACATGCATGCTAGGGAATTTGGTGTGGTGACATAGTTTGGGGACATGGAAGAAAAGATTTGGGAAGAAATAACAAATGGGGGGAAATAAGTTGGTTAGAGAAGGGATGGGAGAAATAAGGGTTTGCATGGGGTGGTTAAGGTCCGCATGGAGGCGAACCTTACGTATAGAAAGGTGCCTCGGGGTGTGTGGAAGGTAATAGAGGTGTTGTTTGGGTGTTTGGGGGCTCCGAGTGAAAAATAGTACGTGGACCAAAATAAGGGTGCGTAGGAGACGGGGTTAGAGTTTAGAGAGAACTCTAGCTGTCAGAGGAGAGAAGAAAATGGGAGTATTAAAATAATAAGTGAAGATGAGGGTGACCTGGAATGGGGGTTGAACCGAAGGGTCGTGAGGTGTAGGGGTGCTAGGACGGTTCCGGATGTACGAGGTAGAAAGGGAGTGGGCCACATAGGCCCAAGTTGGGTTTTCTGGAGAAAGCCCTAAGGGAAGGTAGTGAGTGGACTTTGGGGTAAAAGGCGGTGGGCCCAGACCCACACACTTAGGAGACGGGTTTCGGAGTGAGTAAGCTAATTAAGGGGAGGATGTCGGGCGAATTAGGAGGCGTAAAGTTCTCAAGATATGAGACGGGCCCTCTTGGGAGGATGAGTATAGCTGAAGTTAGCCATGCATGTCTAGGGCGGAACCTCGTTGAAAAAGATACCATAAAATACTAATCACTTAAAGAGAAAGATGTTGAGCCGGGCCCAGACCGGTCCACCGGCGAATAATAGTGGCCAGGAGCCAGGGTGCCCTGGAGACCGAACCACCGGCGAATAATAGTGGCCAGGAGCGTTTTGCCCTGTATATATTTCCGGTCCACTGGCTATAATAGTGGGGGTTTCCGTGCTCAGCAAACCAAATGTAAAATTGATAAGACATGGGAAAAATACTAAATACTTACAGTGGAACACCATGTGAGTCGGGGCCAGACCGGTCCACCGGCAAATAATAGTGGCCAGGAGCATTTTGCCCTGGAGACCGAACAACACTCAAATAATAGTGGTCAGGAGCGTTTTGCCCTGTACATATCTCCGGTTCACCGGCTATAATAGTGGGGCACCCACACTTACATGGATTAATAAAGAGTATGTGGAATTGAGTATGGTATTAAGAGATTAAAATGATAAGTCTAATTGGAACATAATCGGCCTCACTATCCGTATTGTTTTCTGTGCCTATATGATCATGCATGTATTGTGTACCTGGTTTGTTTGGCCTTAGTTATTCGGTTACCTTGCTCAGTACGAAGCGTACTGACCACCCGTTTCATGGGTGCTGCTCATTCCCACGAGCAGAAGGCCCATCTGATTTAGTGCAGGTAGGTAACTCTATATTCGATGCATTCGACACTTATGAGGCCTCAAGCGGGACCGAGAGTTGAGTCTGGACCCAGCTTGGGGTTCGAGAGTGATGTGGCCAGAGTCTATTGTTCACCTTACCTTTCTTATGTATTTAAGTTTGTTTATTTCTGATGTACGACGTTTAACTTTCGAAATCCTTAAAACGGTATCTTTAAACTGTACTTTGACCTTTCGCACTCTGATTCTGTATTACTCGTGTTTTACCTATAACTGGATTTTGCTATCGACTCGTATTTGATGGTTAATCTGTTTAGCCTTAGCACTTAGTACCGGGACGGTAGGAGTGAACTGTTTTGGTATTAAGTGTGGCGGTAATGCCCCTGAATTTACAAATATTATCTTTCATTTCCGTTAAGCTTTTTGAAATTAAACGAAAATTTTCAGTAGTAAATTTGGGAGTGTTACAATCCGTTGCTGCGCTGTTGCTGCACTTTTGCGGTATTTGCTGCAACATTTGTAGCGGCTGTTGCATGGCGGTTGTGGCCAGCGATGGCTGGAGGTCGGGTAGCGTGGAGGAGCAAGGAGAAGATGGAGATGAGGGCTGCGTTTTTGGGTGTAGAATAGGGACAGGTCAGGAAAGGGAAGGATAAGAGAAGGGAGAGAAGAAGAAAGAAAAGGAAATTAAGAAATGGGCGGGAGAACCGGTAGGTTTGTTTTTTTTTATTATACAAATACACATATAAATAAATTCTAAAAATCTAAAAATATTGTTGGAAAATTTTATGTAAAATTTATTTAACAAAAAAAATCATTTCGTGAGGTTCCGAAGGATTAAAATTGATATAAGAGCTATATAAAGAATTTTGAAAGTATTTTCGGAAGAATTTACCAACGAACGTAAAAATTTATATTATTTATAAAAATACATTATAAGACCTCAAAATAATATTTAAAAGCATATAAGTAAATATTTAAATTAAATTCTAATAAACCGAGACTAATTTAAATAATTTCCGAAATAGATCATGCGCAACCAAAAAGGGTAAAATGGAAGAAAATTAATTTCGGAAAGAAATTTATAAATAAGCTCCGAAAATATTTTAAATTTAAAACTTTTCGAAGATCTTAACAACTTCGAAAATGAATAAATTCAATGTCAGAAATATGTTCTACTGATTAAATTATTAAAATAAATTTGACTATTTTAAACAGAAATTTTATAATTTAAATAACATACATATCATCAACGAAATATAACTCCAAAATAAAGTCGTAATCACACGACGAAGTTTTAATCGAAAATGAATCTAAAATATTAAAAATCAAAATACGAGAAAGAACGAAAATACATATTTTTAACCAAAAATCGAAATCATATGAATATAATAAAATCATGAACATGAACAAATTTATCTAGAATCATCTACAACAACAACAATTAATTAAATTCAAATATGAAGTCAAAATCGTCGATAAATCCATAAAACGAATCGAAATTAAAATAATTAAATATTTATATCAAATTACGCTAACAAAATAATTAAGCTTAATAAAATTGAATTTTAAAATACGGGGTATTACAATGGTGGTGGCGCATTAAGGTGGTAGCGCAAGAGGATACAATTGTGGTGGTCGAGGGCGGTGGAGAAGGAGGGAGGAGGAAGGAGAGGGAAAAAGGAATAAGGGAAGGTAGGGGAGGTTCTAATGGGTTGATTGGGTGTAGGGGAGGTGGTGATTGTGGTGGAGGAGGTGGCACACGATGGCGAGATGGGTGGCAATGGGGTGCAAATGGTAAGTCGAGAAGCTAAATTGACACGATCGGGGTGGCTTGTGTAGGGGGATTTAGGGGCGGTGAGTGGCTTGGTTTTGTGGAGGGTAATGCAGGGAAGGGATTAGTTAGCTCTTCGGGCGGCGACATTGCAAGGTGGCGGCTGAGGCGACGTCTAAAGTGGCGGTAGCAAAATTGCACTAAGATTTCTGGGTAGAGTAAAGGAGGGCAATTGGTATTGGTAAGGGCTATTTATAGGCCAAGGAAGGGAGAAGAAGACAAAGGGGGATGAGGAAAAGGGGCGTAGGTAAGGCAGGGCTTACCAGCCGATGGTGGAAGGCCGGTACGAGCCTACAAATGGCAGGGTACTATTTTGGCCAAAGAGAAGAAAAGGAAAGGAAGGGGGCAAGCCTGTGAGGTAGGTGCGGGAGGTCTGGCTTGATATAGGAAGGAAAAAGATAGGAGAGAGAGAGAGAGAGAGAGAAAGAGAGGAGGGGACGTTGATGGTATAGTGGCAGGGGAGGACGGGGGAGAAGGGAGGAGGAAGAAGAGGGGGGTATGGCTGATCGATTGGGGGAAAGAAAAGAAATAAAAAGGAGGGAGACTAGGCAGCTAAGGGAGAAAGGAAAAAAAAGAGAAGGGCGGGCTGGGCCGGGCTGTATAGGGGAGAGAAGAGAGGGAGAGGGGAGTTGGCCTGACAGGCATGGTCCAAATCGAGAAGGAAGAGGAGAAAAAAAGAAAAAGGAGAAATGAGGAAAAAAGGAAGAAAAAGGAAGAAGAAAGGAAAAGGAAAAAGGGAAAAATAGAAAAAGAAAAAATAGGTTTGCTGGGGTGTTTAGGATATTTTGGCACTTTTAAATATTTGAACATAATAAAAATTAGCGAAATAATAATTAAATTCCTTTTTAAATTAATTTAGAATATTTTGGGTGAATATTCCTAAATTCTATTTTAATTAGCAATTTAACCTAAACTTTCCTAATTAAATTCTTTATTATTTCCCTCTTTTTTTCTTAGTTACTCCCATTTTTTTATTAAAATAATATACTTAATTAATTTCACTAATAAATCCCTATTTTATTATAATTTCCTAAATTAAGATTTTTAGGGTATTACACCAATCGTTCTCTCTCTCTATACACCTTAGTCTATCAAGGTTTCTAACTAGGTTAACATTAGCTACATTGGATACCAAGAATAAGTGTAGTAGCAAGATGGCTGATGTTATTGGTTGAGTGGAGCATATATTTAGAACTCTTAAAATTTCCAAGCCACAAATATGTATTATAGGGGAATTCTTGCAAGAAAAAGAGCAGCAACTGGAGCCAGTCCTAGAACGCTTCATTTTCATCCTACTTATGGGATTATAAAACATACCAACACCATTCATCAGCCTGTACTACAGAAAAGCACAACTTGCTTCAAGTCATACATGACTTAAATGCATGCAACTAACTAAGCTAGCACAATTTATTATGCAGATGAGGAAAATAGATGTGATATGGATATATTAGGAGTCACACTAGGATCAATTAAAGGTAGACAATCCAAGTTTACACTTACGTTTAGGAAATTCTAAGTTAAAACATGTGCTTTAAGTTGTTTGTTAGTCCAAGTTGTTAGTGAAGAAACTTAAGCCCAGTAATGAATGTCAATGCATGAAATAAATAAGAGCCAAGACCTTTTCCATTCATATAAGACTTTGAATCATTCCACTAGAGGTTAGATTCTGGCCGATAGCGCATTTTGAGCTCTGATTGTTTTCGATGTGGGCCATTTTAGATTGTTTTTTTTTGATGAAGTTGGGTTTGGGGAAAAAATTATCTTGGGTGACTCTTTTTTTATTTTTATTTTTTCATTTAGTCCCGTTCCAGTTATTTTGGGTTTGGGATTATACTATGTTATTTTGTTCTTTCAGGATTGGTTTCAGTTACTTTATCTTCTTAGACTGGGTTCGTGCCATTTTGGGTCTATATTGTGTTAGTTTTATTTATTTATTATTATTTCAAGTTGAGGTGAGATCATGTCATTTCAGGTTATGGTCATTTTACTTTATTTGTCCTCTAAGGTTGGGTATGAGTTAGAATATTTCAAGTTTGAGTTTGTTTAGCTTACTTTCAGATAATTTCAGTTAATTTAGGTGCCTAGGAGTAATGCCACTGATTCCCTCCCTCAACAATAACAATCATCATCCATAATGGATGTTATCGATGATCCAATCTTTTTTCTTAGAGGCTATAACACAAGGCTAAAACTCAAATGTCAACTAGCTCTATTTGTTATCATGATAAATAGGCCAGTTACCTACAACATTTCATATTTGCAAACTCCAAATAATGAAGCGACTTCCATTTACAATGGTTTTGAATATTTATTGTCTTTGGAGGATAGATTCACAAGGGATGGAATGAGGGTTCATGCTAAATCTTATTCATTTCCATCATCGATCACTATTTTCCTCGCACTTTTTGTTTCCGTATTCTTCAGTGATGCACCAGGTGTCTTTTCATCTCATTAGAAATTTGCCTACTCATTGGAAATCTACTCGACTATCCGTGCGTGATCAGTTTCACGATAATTTTTCCCTACTTTAATGCCTATATATTTTTACTAGGCTTGGCGCAAGTAGCATCATCAGCTATAGATTTCGCATTCATTTCCATGTTGGAAATCTGTCATTACAAAGGGATGGGATTTATTGATAATTATCATGGACTTTCGTCCCCATAAATAAGAGCATAGCATCCAAGTAGATTAACAAAATTAAAATTGGTTACTGATCCTTGGAAAGCAACAAAAATATTTTTATTTAGATCAACTTTTATTTAAACGTTAAGAAGGAAAAAAAACCCCTTTCCTTATAGCCTTGAGCAGATCATAGGTAAAATTCTCATCATCAAATGGATCCTGCTCAAACATAGTGGTGAACATTTTTTTCCTTTCCCATTGCTCGAGCTATCCTGTAATAAATATTTATAACCTAAAATAATTTAGTAGATATTTGAAAGAAAAATATATATTTAAAAATAAGACTGCCCCTAGTTGGTACTGACACAAGTAATGAGCACATTTTAAGCCAAATCATCATAAAAAATAATATTTTTGTAGTAAAAAATAAAAATAAAAGAAAGAAAATAAATTGTCCACCACTACCATTAGACAATATAAGATCAAGCTTAAAAAATACAAAAAAGAAAAAGCAAATAGGAGAATTTAATTAATCTGTGGAGTTGAACCAGCAAAACATGAAACAACAAAATGGATTATGCTCATTGGTAATGCTTGCTAACCATCAAGCTACCTTGTGTATTCATGTGGTGGGATCAGTTTTAGGTTCAAGGTTATGGAAATGTCCCAAAGACACTGCCACACATTGCAGTTATCACCATTGTGGACAGGTATCCAATTTCTCATCCGTTGATAATTTAGTTAGAGTCCCATCATTGCTGGTAATTTGATATCAGCTCCATAAGATCAAACCATCTAATAGGGAAATATTTTTATTTGGTTGGTCCAGAAATTTAGTGAGCCTTTATTTTCTTATAGAGAATGTGTATTTAGGAACTTGTGATTGTGACTTCAATTTCTACATTCATTTTAGTGGGATTGATCATTGTTTCAGAATTCATGGAGTGCTAGTAGAAGCTGAGACGCCACTTTAGCACTATTTAACTCCATGACTTCTGATCTTAATTCTAGGAATTCACAACTTGCTGGTCCCTATTTCTAGTCATAATTCCAATGCATAAATGAAATAAAGTTTATTAACTAAAGACCCTTTCATCTTTCACGCATGAATTTGAGTTATCCCAATTCACGCTTAGAGGTAATTAAATGGGAAGAAATTAATATGTTGAATAACATTAGTCAAAAATCAACAAAATCCTAAGCAGAGAAAATGCAATTTTGCAGATCTTCTAACTACTTATTGGAGGGATAAGAAAATAAACAAATTCCATTGTTAAAACTTTTCATATGCATGAGGGTAAGGGATATCAGCTGTTGCCCACACTTTATAGGATCAAACCTTCTTCTTCCTTTATTTTGGATTAAAATATAATTTTATTAATCATAGAGGCTAATCACATGCATCGACATCATTTTAGTATGTATACACACACACACAACAAATAAAAAAGGAAAAACAGTGTTCAAGGACCACTGAAACTATAAATAAAGCATGCAATCCTGTTTGGGTCACCAAAAAGAAGAAAAGGAAAATGAAAAAAAGGAGCAAGCTGAGAGGTAAATTTACACCTAAGATTTTGAAACACAAAGAGAGCTAGCTATCCAGTATGGCCAACAAATTGTCTCCACTCAGAGAGCATCAATTCTACTAAGTAGTAGAGCACTTAGTTGCGCTAATATGGAGTGCCAACATATTATCATTAGTGTTGTCTTTGAAATTTAACCAAGATGTAGAGCCTATCATATATGTTAGCCAAGAACTGAAAGTATGAATATCTCATACTTCTGTTATATATAAGGCTCCTGCAAATTCCCCTAAATCCATTTGCAAACCTAAGATTTACACTAACATACATACCTACAGACAAAAATGAATCTTCTTCATCTCCATGAGGGCCATCATTTTGTTCCCTTTCTTACGAGGGGGAATCCTTTGCTGGTTTGTCATCTCTTGAACACAATTGTGGAAGTGGATCACCACAAATTCCTATATTATTTCTAGCATATGATATAGCATCAAAGCTTTGTAATTGAGTTTCGGTGGGTATTCTCCCATACAAGTTGTTATATGACAAATCCAATTTTCCTAGGGAGCTTAGATTGGAAAAGCTTGTAGTAATTTCACCAGAAAGCGAGCTTCTTGATAGTTCAAGAATCTCTAAGGACTTTAACCGACCTAAACTTGAATTCAATGGTCCTTTTAGTTGGTTTCTTGACAAGTTTAATGAGATTTGAAAGGTCATTTGGAATTTCTCTATCCAACTTGTTACTTAATAGATCAATGAACGTAACTAGACTCAAACTATTTTTGTATTTAGTTTTAATTCCTTTGCATAAAAGGGAAGTAAAGTCAATATCTTCATTATATTTGATACATGACAGGTATAGATGGTAGGTCGAATAGGCCGATTTAGAGATAGTACCACCATGGAAGATAAGTTGGACAAGTAATATGGTATAGTACTAGAGATGGTATTTGAAGAAATGTCTAATATTTGCAATGAAGATAATTTACAAAGTTGGGGAGGGATGATGCCCATGAATAGATTGTTTCTTAGACCAAGTATTACAAGCTGCAGAAGGTCATTCCTCATCCATGGGGACACTTCTCCTGATAGGAAGTTATCTGCAATGTCTACATGTAGAAAATTTTGACATCTCCTCAAGGAAGATGGTAACTTCCCTTGAAATCTGTTGTTGCTTAGCTGTAGCATCAGTAAGTTTTGAAGAAAACCTAAAGATGCTGGAATCTCTCCAAAGAAGTTGTTGTTAGACAATAAAAAAGTGAATAAATTGTTATATTTCTTCTAACAATATGGAAGCTCTCCAGACATGAAATTATCTAAAAGATCAATTGACACATAAGATACCCCATCGCCAACTTTGTGAGGGAAAGTAGGAAATAACTCAGAGAGCTTATTTTTTGAGATACTCAAGCTGGCAGTAGTTCTAAAAACTGATGGTATAGTACCCTCTATAGAGTTGTTGCTCAAATATATGGTAGGTGTGAGGTAGAGCTAAACTGGTGAATTCGGTAATGTGCCATGAATTTTATTATCTAATAGAGTCAAGCAAGATGCTTGAACAGATACATTCCAAATCCAGGAAGGTATCGAATATGAAATCTTAGTAGATGAGATATCAATTTGTGAAAAACTTCCCCAATTTTGAAGCCATATTGGGAATAAGGACCTAGCTTATAGTGAGTTAGGGTCAAGGTATCAAGTTGAAAAGGTGGAGTCTAGTTAACACTTTGTCCAAAACTGAGGAGTTACTCGATGTTGGAAGATGGAAATATACCACAAGCCTATGTAGCATGCTGCTTAGGGACTACGAGGAATGACTCTAGTTTTTGTTTTGATCTTCCCATGTCAATATGAGATCTTATAGGAGAAGCATCAGGTTATTAAATTTAGCCAATTATTCTCATTTTTTTGTTAGATTTCTCCTCAAGTTATTAGATATTTAATAGTTATTTCTTAGGTTTCTATTTTGACTATAAGTTATTAGAAATACACCTATGCATGTATATATGTAAACATAGATTCCAAAGATTAATAAAATATATACATTCCAGTCTCTCTCGTTAAAGTCTACATCACTTGATTAATTTGATACTTTCTACATGGTGTCAAAGTAGATTCCCATATTTTGAATCCTGATCCTTTAATAATATCATTCGACCTCATTCATTATTTTCTTTACTATAAAGGGCGTCACAATCCAATCCCAGCCTAATCAGGTTATCAATTCTGCTTCATATCCTTCCAATCCTCTTTACCTTCATGCTTCAAATAATCTTGGTGCAATTTTAGTTTTGAAAGTTTTTGATGGCATAGGCTATCATGCATGTAAGAGAGCCATGATGATAACACTTGGTGATAAAAATAAATTAAAATTCATTGATGGAAAATTGAAGGAGCCTGACCTCTCCTCTCCTTCTTATGCTCAATGGGCTAGATGTAATTCCATGGTGACAAGTTGGTTGTTGAACTCTTTGAGTATAGAAATTGCTAAAAGTGTGATATAAAATACTTTGGCACATGAGATTTGGTTAGAGTTAGAAGAAAGTTTTGGTACTTTAAATGGGGTCCAACTTCTCCAAATTCATAAGGAAATCTTGTCCATTATACAAGGTGTTGATAGTGTTGCTGTGTTCTTCACTAGGCTGAAGAAATTATGGGATGAATTAGCATTGCTCACAACTGCTCCCCTTTGTAATAATGGTGCGATCAAGAGCTTAGTCAAGCATAGTGATGATAAAAAATTGGTGCAATTTTTGATGGGACTGAATGATTTTTATTCATTCATAAGAGGGAGCATTCTATTGATGAATCCACTACCGGGGGTTGGAGCTGCTTATGCTATGGTCATCATTGGAGAAAGGTAGAGAGAAATTAGCTCTCGCGAAGCTCTTCCTTCTGAGGGAATTCCATTCAATTTGGGAGCGACAAATAGGGAATAGTATTATGGATCAAAACCTGAGATCAAGAAGCTTGTTTGCAACTATTGCAAGAAGCTCGACCATACCAAGGACAAGTGTTACAGATTGATAGGCTTTCCAACTGACTTTAAGTTCATAAAGAGAAAGAGGTTCTCAAGAGTAACCTCTACAAAAACCAATGCAGGTGAACATATCCAACATACTAGGAGATTGAATGCAGATCAATACAATCAATTGGTTTCTTTGGTGAATCAATGCAAGGTAACATACAAGAATATGCATGTTGCCTCTAGTGAATCATATCAAGTAGCAGTAGGGAATTGTTCATCCAGTAGCACAATGGTCACCCTTTTTTAGGTAAAAAAACTTACCTCTCATAGTTCTATTGCATCGAGTATTTCACTTCACGCATCTTTGATTTGTACTAACATGTGGATTCTAGACACTAGTGCCATGGATCACATGAGTGGTAATCGAAAATTATTTTTGAACCTTCAAACTATATCTAATCCTATTTCCATCATTTTACCCAACGAGCATACAACCTTGGAGCACTTAATAGGTTCCATCAACCTAGATGATCATTTAACCTTGAGAGAAGTATTTTATATACCCGATTTCAAATATAACCTTATTTCAATCAGCAAACTCATCAAACAAACTTCATCCACTATTTGTTTCACTAATTATCAATGCTTCATGCAGGAATTTTCAATGAGGAAGGCCCTTCTAATTGGTAAATTGAGTCGTGACCTGTATCTTTTCCATCCCTCAATATCATCCATTCCAGTTTCTACTCAGAATATCCCTCAAGCTAATGTCTCAAGCATTGATCAAGTTGAGAACAAGTCAGAGATAAAAAATGTTTTAGCTTTACTTTCCTCTTCCAATTTCAATTTGTGGCATCTTATATTAGGATATTTACACTCATATAAATTTAAGAAAATGTTTAAGTTTCCACATTCCATTAATAAGATCTCTTATTCTCCGTGTGAAATTTGCTTCAAGACTAGACAATATAGATTGCCCTTCCTCTCTAGTTATACTCATATAACTTTTTCTTTTGATCTTATATATGTTAACATATGGAGACCTCACAAAGTCATCACTTACAATGATTTTAAGTATTTTTTGACAATAGTGGACTACTAATCTAGAGCCACCTAGACCTACTTATTGAGTACAAAGGGGAGTGGATTCACAATTCTCAAATCTTTTATTACCTTAATACGAACCCAATTTCATAAAACTATCAAAGCCATTCCATCCAATAATGCCTATGAATTTGGATTTAGCATAAAACATAAATGATTTCTTTCTCAACAAGGTATAATTCATCAAACTAGCTTCCCATACCCTCCCCAACAAAATGGTTTAGTTGAAAGAAAACACAAACACCTCTTAGAAGTGGCTAGGGCCTTTATGTTTCAATCAAATATGCCTCAAATATATTGGGGGAGGTAGAGTATTTTAATAGCAACTTATACCATCAATACAATCCCCACCAAGATACTCAACAATCATAGCCCTCACTAATTATTGTTTGGCATAAAACTTGATTACCACCCATTAAATCCATTTGGCTGTCTTTGCTATATTGCTATGCCTAACAAGTCTAGAGACAAATCCATGCCCTGATCCACTCCTTGTGTTGTCGTAGGCTATTCGTATAGGAGAAAAGCTTATAAGGTCCTAAGTCTTGAAATCAAACAAATGTTTGACAATAGATATGTTGTTTTCAAGGATTCCATTTTTCCCTTTACTAACTCCATGTCCACTAATATGTCATCTCATAATTTAGATCCTATGCCTTTATCTATACCCGACTCACCAACACAAACTGAGCCTTCATCTTTTCCTATGGAACCTAACATACAACCTACCAATTCACACCTAGTTTCTTCCTCTAGTTCAGCACCCTCACCAGCTCCCTTACCTTCTTCACCAAGTTAAAACACAACCACTTCATACCCTCTGAGAAGGTCCTATAGAGTCATTCATGCTCCCTTACATTTAAAAGATTATATCTATAATTGCATGTGTAATTATTCAACTTCCACTCCTCCATATTACCCTCACACTCTTACTAATACCTATTCCCACAACCAACTATCCTTTTCCTTTTATTCTAGCACCACTTCTGTCATACCGG
Source organism: Tamarix austromongolica (assembly GCA_039764185.1). Lineage (NCBI taxonomy): Eukaryota > Viridiplantae > Streptophyta > Magnoliopsida > Caryophyllales > Tamaricaceae > Tamarix > Tamarix austromongolica. Next base: position 66,029,596 of record CM077813.1, on the reverse strand, counting down.
AGCCTAGTAATTATGAGGAAGCAATGTCCAATCCACATTGGCAGCAGACCGTGGAAGCTGAATTTGAGGCCCTCAATGTAAAATGGGACTTGGGAGGTAGTTAAGTTACCCGAAGGGAAATGGCCTCTTGGTTGCCGATGGGTATATAAGGTCAAATATAAGGTAGATGGGAGTATTGAGAGGTACAAAGCCCGACTTGTAGTAAGAGGTTTCACAAAAAGGGCTGGTGAGGACTTCATATAAACTTTTTCTCCTATGGTGTGCATGACAACCATTGGGAGTATATTGGCTATAACCATAAAATAAGGATGGCATATTCATTAATATGATGTGAATAATGGCTTTCTTCATGGAAATTTATATAAGGATATCTACATGAAACCTCCTCTAGTTCTAAACATCCCTCCTTCTTATGTTTGTAAGTTGAAGAAATCACTTTATAGCCTGAAGCAAGACTCACATTAGTGGTGTGCCAAATTATCATCATCTTTGCACTCTCATGGCTATACACAATCCAAAAATGATTACTCACTTTTTACTAAACAAGTTGCGGATCATTTAACTATCATAGCAGTGTATGTGGATGACTTATTGGTTGCAGGTAATGACATAAACGAGATTCAGTAGTTAAAGGATTTTCTTCACCATAGCTTCAAGATTAAAGATCTCGGTCAATTGTACTATTTCCTAGGCATCGAGTTTCTTTGTACCTCTCAAGGCCTTATCATGAGTTAGGGAAAGTTCATTTTTGACCTTTTATGTGAATATTCTCTTGCTAATGCCTCTACAGTTGCTAGTCCACTCGATATGAGGACAAAACTATTGCTGGACATGAGAGCACCTCTAGTTGATCCAAAAAAGTTTTGCAGCCTAGTAGGAAAGATGACATATCTTAATAATATCCATCAGGATATATCCCCTGCCGTCTAACATGTTAGCCAGTTTAACTATGCACTGTAATTACCTCACTATCATGTTGCCTAGCATATTCTTCAATATCTCAAAGGTAAACAATCACAGGGTCTTCTCCTCAATAATGGCTTGGACATTTTCCTTCAGGCCTGTTGTGAATATGATTGGATTGCTTGCTCCTTCTTTAGGAAATCTGTTAGTGGGTATTTTATCACGCTTGGTTTGCCTATTTCTTAGAAATTGAAAAAGCAAGCCACGATTTCATTATCCTTTACCGAAGAAAAATACAGATCCTTACAATGTGTCACCTCTAAGCTTGCTTGGTTGAGTCACTTGTTACATGAACTATTCCTCACCAACATCACCCCGATTCCAGTCAAGTGCGACAATCAAGCTACTATTCACGTTGCCAAAAATCTAGTTTTTCATGAGCGAACCAAACACATTGAGGTGGATTGTCATTTTGTTTGTGATTAGGTTCTTGCTAGCCTTATTGATCCATCCCACATTCCTACAAGAGAGCAACTTGCTGATGTGCTCACCAAGCCTTTGCATGGGTATGTTTACGATCGCTCTCTTCCCAAGCTGGGCATGCTTCCCCACGCCTCAACTTACAGGGAGTGTTGGAAGATGGAAATCTGCCACAAGCCCATGCAGCATACCGCCCAGGGAATGACTCTATTTTTTATTTTGATCTTCCCATGTCTATAGGAGAGTTTATAGAAGAAGCTTCAGGTCATTCAACTTAGCCAAAGATTATTCTCGTTTTTTCCTTAGATTTCTCCCCAAGTTATTAGATATTTAATAGCTATTTCTCAGGTTTCTGTTTTGACTCTAAGTTATTAGATATGCACCTATGCATGTATATATGTAAACATAGATTCTAGGGATTAATAAAATATACACATTCCACTCTCTCTCATTAAACTCTCCATCACTTGATGTGATACTTTCTACACTCGATAAGTCTAGGTTGGTTAAGGAGGTAAGATTTGAAAGGTGAAGTTCACTAATAGTACCACTCAAACTGGTGTTGCCGAGAGACAAATATGTCAATGATGGGAACACGGATAAGTGAGGCAATGACCTTGTGAACTGATTAGATTGCAATTCCAATTCAACAAGGGGAGAATTTGTTGGAAGGGAGGGGGAATGTTCCGTTTAACTTATTAAAAGAAAGACTCAATTCTTTTAATGACAAAAATATAGTGAAATCAAGCAGTGAACTTATCAAGGAGTTGAAATCTTGCAACAAAGACTCTAAGGATTTCTCAGGGCACCCCAACACAGATTTAAACAAGATAAGAAGATCTTGTATTAGGGAATTCGTAGAAATATCAAGTGTTTGTAGCCAACATAGATGTTGAAAGGAATTGGGAACCCCATTGTCTAGGTGGTTTTGTGATAGATCAAGATGCAAAAGATGGCTCAAATTGCCAATGAAGTTTGGTATAGGACCATGCAGTTGGTTATAAGAAAGATGAAGGGGGAAAACCAATACCAATTTTCCAAATGCCTTTGGTAAAGGCATGTCTATGTTATTAAGAGAGAGAAGAACCTCAACAAGGCTAGAGCTTAAATTAAAAATCCAAGGATATAATGCTATCCCCGAAAGGAAATTACTAGAAATATCAACATAAGCTAGATATTTGGACATATTTGTATGAACAAGCGATGATGTTGTTTCATCAAGAAGATGAGAAGTCAATAGGTCCAAGTATCTTAAGGAAGGGAGGTTACTGATGGCATTGGCCTAACTAGTAGCTTGCAAGAGGTCTATATTGTCTAGTGTGAGGTGCCTCAACGAAGAAAGTGAAGAAAGCTACGCTATAGGGTCTTTGGCAAATAGATCATCATTTTTTCTGGGACAAGATGTTGCAAGTTTGAGAGATTCTTAAGCTGGTAAGGGACTTCAGCACTAAATTGAGAAGACGCGAGATTAAGATACCTTAATTTATGGATGGAACTAATGAAACCAGGAATCATCTTACCGTTGAAAAAATTTCCACTGAGGTCCAAATGAACCAGATGCTCCAACACAAGTAATGAAGAAGTAAGATTTCCCGTCACTCCTTGTCCTTGAAGATCTAGGCGAATCACATGATGAGTAAAGTTGCTGCAGTAAACGTGTTTCCACCGGCAACAATCTGTAGCTTTATCATGATGGCTCGTCCAAGAAGAAAGGCGTCCGTAGTCATCAACTAGATTTTTTTTGAATTCTAGAAGCGCCCGTCCTTCTCTCTCGATGCATCCGATTCTATCAAGTTTGGTGACTGAGGCAACGACAAGTAGACTATGTATCAAGCATAAATAAGGCAGCAGGATGGCTGCTGCCATTGGTTTTGTGGAGCACATGTTTAGAACTCTGTATAAGAAGGGTCGAGTAGCAATTGAAGGCCTAGTTTTTCTTTTTGGTCCTACTCGTGGAAACTAACCAGCACCGTTTATATAGACTAGCATTGCTATAATGCACGACTTGCGTCAAATCATCCAAGGCTTTTCTTGTTCGATAGTTTTACGACTCATGCTTGTCCTAAAACGGATCTGAAATCCTCCCCGGGCCCGGGGGGGGGGGGGGGAACCACCACCTCTTTACAAGTTAGGGGCAAGGACCAAGTATATACAAGTCCTTGCAAGTTTTATTAATCTGCCGGACTCAAATTCCATGGGATTTGATGCAATGAAACTTCTTAAATCAGTTTTTTCAAATTCATACCCTTTATTAATGAGAGCATTTTTTTTTGTATGATGAATTACAGTTAATTAGATGACAGTTAAAAAATAAAATAAAATGTGGACCAATTTTTTTCATTTATCAGCTCCCTAGCTAAGCCAAATGACTCGGATGAACGAACTTTTCCTGAACGAACCAAATTAATGTACCTTGAAAGGGTCACCGAAAACTAGCAAATCTGATATCAGAATTTTCCACCTCGACATGAGTTTTTTTATGCCCCTCCGATGTTAGAGCATGAGTCTTTTGCTTGGAGGGACACAGTCTGGAAATTCCCATATATAATAGTAAGAAGGATTTAAGTTTCTTATATATCAATAACGACTTGTTTTGTTAAAAAAAAAAAAACGGCTTGTACATCGTCGTACCATATTGATATCAAGGGATGCATCGTAATTATTTGATGCCAAACTCTTGTATCTTCTCTTCATTATACGATAACACGATCCAGTGGAGAAATTTAGATCAAATAATTCCCAACCCCCCCCCCCCTCACCGAAGATGCCCTTAAAGCCCCCCTCGTATCAAATTATTTGTCTGCGTTTCTCCTTTCTTCACAAAACAATCCAACCTTCGGAGCCTTCAGGATTTTCTGTATGGGAAAGAGTACTTCATGCCAGGGCCGGCCTTAGGTATTTTGAGACCCTAGGCGAATATATCAAATGAGGCCTTTTTAATATAATAAAAAAATATATTTATATAGAAGAAAATTATTTAAACTTAATTTTTCATGCTTTTTTTATGCAAATTCATTTATTAGATGTTGAAAATCAAGTTTTGATACTAAATCTTTTTCAATCGATATAATGACTAATCCATTTAATCTTTCTTGAGACATGGTTGACCGTAGAAAATATTTTATTAATTTTAACTTTGAAAAACTTCTTTCTGCTGATGCAATTGTAATAGGAATAGTTAATAGCACTCTATATGCAATAAAGGCATTTGGAAATGAATTTAATTTTTGTATGAAATTAATAATACCTAATGGGCCTTTTTCATCATCTTGAAAAACTTCTTTAAACACTTTTAGTTCAAAAAATAAATCTAAACCATCAAGATCTGAAATTGTATCATGTTTCAAAAAGAATTCTAGATTAAGACAACATGTTTTCAAACTCTCATCATCTAATGATTTTAACTTATTTAGATCATATAAGAAACCAAAAACTTCTTCATATAGTTTAAATTGTTCAAACCTACTTTCAAAAGAAGAAATAGCTTGATCAATCACATAATAAAAGTAATTAATTTTGAATGATTCTTCAAGAGAATGTGCAACATCATTGGTATTATTTTCATCAAATTGTTTCTTCCTACGAATTATTCTTCTTTCGCAAAATACAGGTTCTATATTCATCTCAGAAGATATTTCTTTAGCTGAAATTAGTGCTGTTGTGAACCCAGTTTCTCTATAATTTTTTAACATCAATTTGCATATCTTTGGCTTGTAAGGTTTCACTAACTGCATTAATAGCAAATAATAAATCATACCAAATTACAATGCCGAGTAAAAATTCAAAACTTTCAAGTTCATATGTAGCCAAACAATAAGCTTCACTTTTTGTCTTAGGATCATTACTAGTTTCTACTAATTCAAATAGGGCATCTCTTATTTGTAAAACTTGAAATTTGACTACTTTAACACTTTCAATGTGACTTTCCCAACACGTTTGTGATAGTGCTTTCAAGGTTAAAGAAGGTACATGTTCTTTCATAATTTTCCATCTTTTAGTAGAAGAAGAAAATATTGAATAAATACGTTGCAACACACCAAAAAATGTAATAGCTTTAGAATAACAACTAGCCATGTCAGAAAGCAACAAATTAAGACTATGACAGCCACAAGGAGTATAAAATGATCGAGGATTTATATCTAATAACAGCTTTTGCAAACCTTGATGTTTTCCTTTCATATTAGAGCCATTACCGTACCTTTGTCCTCTAACATCATTAATGTCAAGGCCAAGGTTGTTTAATGCATTTTTAAGTTCACTAAAAAGTCCTTGACCTAATGTATCATTAACATTCAAAAATTCTATAAAATATTCTTCTATTTTTATGGGAAGAGATGAAATATCTACAAAGCTTAATACAAGGGACATTTGTTCTTGATAACTTACATCAGGAGTACAATCAAGTATGATAGAAAAATACTTTGATGCTTTAACCTTTCTTACAATTGTGCATTTTATTTCATTTGCCAGCAAATCGATAATTTCATTTTGTATCCTATGGCCAAGATAATGATCATGAATTTCACATGATTGAATACGTCTAAAATGTTCTTGCATTATAGGATCAAACTGAGCAATCATTTCAATAAGACTTAAAAAATTTCCATTGCTATCTGCGTAAATTTTTTCATTTGTTCCTCTAAATGCCAAATTATTTTTTGCAAGAGTTTTCACTAAACCAATAATTCTCAATAATACATTTCGCCAGTGTTCTTTTTCTTTATTTATATGATCTTGTAGCCTATTATCAATTGTTTTTTTATTTTGTAATCTTGCATACGCATCAATCCAAGAAGTCATATTAATGATGTGTTCGTTGCTTGTTTCATGTGCCTTAAGCTTAGCACCAAGATTTTTCCAATCTTTGCAACCGTCATATGCTAGTTGAAAATTAAAATTTGACTTTGAAAATAATTTACAACAAAAGCAAAATACTCTATCTAATTTCTTGGAGTAAACTAACCATGTTCGATCATGTATTTCTCCATTCCTTAATTTTCTAGTATAATGTATTATGGAAAAATGCCTTAAGTTTTCATCTTTTGGAAAATCTTTATTGTCATATCTAATAGGTCCCTTCTCTATTATCAAATTTCTCAAATTATTACTGGATCATATATATCAACATCTACATATGAATCCATTCTTTCCATACATTCATTTTTCTCTTCACATCCTTTAACTTATTCATTATACTCTAAAGTATTACTAATATTATCATCACTAATATGTAGTTCATTTGCAAGATTTTCACATGTATTTTTTGAAGTATTTTGATTACTAGTGCTAATAAATCTATCAAGTGCACCTTTTTGAGATTGAATACATTCTTCAATTTTTCTCTTTTTCTTACGTTTTTCATATCCTGATTCATACTTTCTAGTAGACATCAGTAAATATAAAAATAAATAACACAAAGTAACATAAATAACAAAATTTTACAATAATCTAATGAAATAGAAATTGGAAAGTAACACCTGATCTTTGTCTTGGAATAAATAATCACAGTCTACAACTTCTATAGATTGTTATATTGTTATTATGATACCTACACACAAAAAAAATGTAGGAAAAAAAGGAACATTAGTAATACAAATGAAAACAGAGACTAAGCTAAAAATAATGGGAATCCACCTCCAAGACTATAATTTACAAAAATGATAATATTAAACTTTAATTAAAAAATTAAAATTATTGAAATACACAAATCAATTAATATAAATTATAGAGCCGACCATTGTTATGATTTTGAAACAAGTTGAATCAGGGAATATGTTTGTTAATTTCATAAACCAAAACAAATTGCTGAGCTGCTAATTCCACAAAATACCCGTCTAGTCTAGCAAAGCTACAATTGTAAAGGAGGTGGGACTTGGGAGTTGGGACTCGACTCGAGAGACTTAGTCATACCAAGTATCGACATCAGTAGCCGGGCGATGGATCCAAAAGTAGCAAGGATTTAGTATTTGGGGAAGTCGGGAAGAAAATTGAAGACAATGAAGAATGAACCGAACAGATGAAGGCTAAAGAGTGTGAATCCACCCAATGCCCCACTGCCTGAGCTCCTGTCCTGAAACTCGAAGCAAGCAACAATGAACAAAAATGAGCACAAAAAATTTTCAGCTTCTCTGGACTCTACTTCTCTTCCCGACAAGTTGTAAATCTGTGATTTTTTTTTCGTTCTTGACACAATGTTAGCTAAAATTGATATGTGAATATGAGAATCATAATTTGTAAATGGTGAGTTGAAACTTGAAACAGATATTTATATTAAGTAAACGTAATTTTTTTTTCCGTTGATGATAGACAATTGATACTAAAATTAGCAAGAGAAACTGAGAAAGAAAAAAAATTTACCTGTTGATTTTATTGTATAAGCTGATTTGAATCTCAATGAGCAGAAAAAAAATTGACTTTTCCCCGTTTCAGATTTTTGTCGCCCGTTACTGCTTGAATTAAGACTGAAAAACCCAGATATATCATCTTCAGATCTTCTGAATGTTCCATTTTCTTTCTTCTTTTTCTTCTCTGTTTCATATTCTTTCTTCTTCCGTGTTTTAGTTCTCTGGTTTTCTTCTCTGTTTCATATTCTTTCTTCTCTATTTCTGTTTCGTATTCTTCCTTATTTTAGCTTCTTGATTTTCATCGACCGGCAGTTCTTATTTGTAACTTTTACTAAGTTTATTATTAATTACTGACATAAGGCTTCAGACTTTTGTCCTTTCTATGAAAAAAGTAAACAACAGTCCAACACATGCATAAGTTGAATTATTTTACACTATATAAAATATATATTATAATATATATGTGGGACCCTTTTTTGTTCTTGGCCCTAGGCCTATGCCTTGTTGGCTTTACGTAAAGGCCAGGCCTGATTATAATATATATGTGGGGCCCTTTTTTGTTCTTGGCCCTAGGCCTATGCCTTGTTGGCTTTAGGTAAAGGCCGGGCCTGCTTCATGCATGGCTTATGATACTTTTAAGGTTGAAGATCATGTCAGTGCCTCTACAAGGGAAGTTTCTTTTTACTAGCTTCTCGCCATAAATTTGCCACTATTTTCTTACCGCTTTGCTAACAACAATCCTAATTAGTATTATTGATAGATAGTTAAATTATATTCTTAGTATATTATTAATTTAAAAATGCATGTCAGGTACATAACTTTGACTGTATGCATGTCAAATACCTAACTTTGACCTTCAAAATTTTCCAGAAAAAAATAATAAAGTAATTGTGATGCTACCTTTTTTCAAAAAGTGGATGAATAGGAAGCAAGTTTATTGTGAGGATATGAAACTGAATGGAACTGATACAGATAAAGCAGGCGTCACACATTGAGAAATCAATGGATGACGTACTTAATCTAATTGCCACTGAATAACAGGGTTATTTGTTGGTCAAAGCTATTAGTCAAGAGACTCAAGACCAGCCAATCAAAGTCAATGCATGAAAATGAATAAGGTATGCGGTTGTTGTGGGGTTGTATTATAGCCAGCACCTGCCTCATTCATGCAAGACTTTGAATTGTTCCGGTTCACGCTTTGAATTGTACTGGTTCACGCATGTAGGTACAAAAATTTCTTTTGTTCCTTCGTTTTCATTCTAAAATGTCTTTGTTTTTATTTTTATATTCCATTTTTTAAATATACACAAATAAACTTCATAATTTAAAATATATATATAATTTTTCTCTGTCCATATATTGCTGTCTTCATTCCTGCGCCCGTACAACACTGTGTATAGGGTTATCTCGGAGGGTCATTTTGAGTGATCATTTCACTTTTTCGGATCAATTCTTATTCAGGTTGGGTGGTGCGGATCACCACAAATCAATTTTTTTCTATATAGCTTGTTCGGTTTATACATGTTGGAATTAAATTCTCTGATTGGTATTCTCATTGATGGCATTAATATACAATGTACATCCTACATTATAAGCTAGAGTTTAGAAAATTAAATATATAAGGCTATTTACATAATATGACCATTATTAATTTACACAATTAATATAATATCAAATCTATTTACATAATATGACCATAATTAAATTATATAATTAATATAATGTCTATCACAACCTTGCAGTCGAAGTGGGGGGAAGTTGTTATATGCTTAGACTATCCCAAAAATCATCAAAAAGTATGAACATAAGCCCTTTAGTAAAAATGTCTGCAATCTTACATCGGGATAGGACATGAAGGACACAAACTTTGCCACATGTAACTTTTTCACGATCAAAGTGAATGTTCATCTCAATTTGACTAGTGCATTGATATTATAAGGGGTTATCTGATAAGTAAATCACACTCATATTATCACAATAAACTAACATTACCTTTCTGATCGGACAATGTGGCTCTAAAGAAGATTCCTAATTCAACAAGATTCGGAGACAACATTCGCAGCCCCTCTATATTCAGCTTTGGCATTGGAGTGGGAAAGAGTGGGTTGTCATTTAGAAGACTACGAAATTAGGTTGTCGCCAAGAAACACACAGCAACTGAAGGTGGATCGTCTAGTACTCGGCCCAATCTACATCTATATAAGAGACAGGTTTGCTAACAATTGACTTATATAGATTCAAACCAAAAGTAAGAGAACCTTGAATGTAGCGCAGAATGCGCTTTAGATCATTCATGTGATTATTTTGTGGATCATGCATATGAAGGTAAACCTGCTGAACAATATAAGAGATATCTGGTGTAAAAGTAAGATACTACATTATACCTATAAGTCGTCGATACTTAGTTAGATCTGTATATGGGTCATCATTTGAAGCACTGAGCTTTGATTTTGTGTCCACTGTTGTAGGACACAGACTGAAATTTAACATTCTGCCCTTTTAATTATTTCTGCCAAAATCTGATTAATTTTTTTCTACTAAAATCATACATGAGATGAGATCTATGTAAGTTTTGAAATTATGTTCTCTACACTATTGCCGAAGGACCATATGTTTAGCATGAAAGGTAGAGAAGGTCTTTTCTAGCATCTCATCATTAGTGACATATTTCCCACATAGCCTCAAATTTGAGATAATTTTAAACACGTCTGATTATACTCACTAACTGTTTTATAATCCTGCAACCTTAATTGCATCCACTCATATCGTGCACGAAGGAGGATAATTGTTTTCAAGTGATCAAATTGATCTTTAAGACTCTTCCAAAGATCTTGTGGGCTCTTAATAGTCAGACATTAATTTTTAAGGCTCTCATGTAAATGATAGTGTAGTAAAATGTAACACCCCCATTTTTACTACTAAAAATGTTCGTTTTATGAAGCGTTAATTACAAAATAATGGGTGTTACCGCCACACTCAGTATAAGTCTGGCATTTGCTACCATTCTTATACTAAGTGCTAAGGCTAAAACATTTCTTTACTTAAATAACATGATGAAAAAAGTCAGATTATAGAGAATAATAGATGAGTATGATACTAGTTAAAAGCAACATCAATAGTCTACCAAAACTTAAGAGAGAAGTTATAGGAGGACATAAAAGTCCAAAATAATTGGAAACCAAATCATAGAAGGGACACCAGATACTTCTACACTCTCAGAATCGACTGACTGCTTTCAACTGGACTCAGGAATTGACCTGGAAAGTCCATTGCCCATTGAATAGGTAGGGGCCCACGAAAATGAACCCTTCAGTACTATGGTACTAAGTAACACTTTATACCAAACTAATATAATAAACAGCATGGGACACATGCAAGGTATACCATTAACATTATATAAGACATATACATATACATACGAGGATTGAGATACAACATTTATTCAGATAATCGAATTCCATCTTGGTCACAGACTACTCATATTCACTCTTTTGAAACAACTGAACTTATCAAATGGAAAACTCAGAGATACTATCTGAAGTATGATTAGAAGAAAACCCAAATACAATAACCATAAGGCATCATGACAATACGTGGTATAAACCTTAAGATATACATGAAATGGTCCAAAATAATAATCATAATAGGTAAGAAATAGTCACTAGCTACATACTGTTCATGCATGCTTATTTAGAGCATAATAACACTTATCAACTAAGCATCCCTAAATGCTTTCTAAGGCGATAATCAAAACCCACTCTACGCCACCATTATAATCTTTACAACATAATTCATGTCTCACCATTAACTCCAACCAATCACATAACATCATAAGTATGTTCACAGATAAAATATACTTAGATCCCTAATATTGCAGGTATACTTACAAGTACAGTGTAATAAAATACATAAGGTCACAGATATACTTATAGTTACAGGATAACAATATACATAACATCACATGTATACTTATAGATATAGTATAATAACCAAATACATAACATCACAGGTGTAATTACATGTGCAGTATAATAACATCCATAACCTCACAGGTATACTTACAGGTATAGTATAATAAAATACATAACGTCATAGATATACTTACATGTACATATAATAACCCAATACATAACCTCACAGGCATATTACAGGTGCGGTATAATAAAATCCATCACATCACATATATGTTCATAGACATAATATCAACACAGGTAGGCACAAAGGCTGCTACCCCAAAACCACAAGTAGGCATAACGACTTCTACCGAAACCATAGGTAGGCACAATGGCTGCTACAGAAACTACATGTAGGCACAACGGCTACTACCAAACTAATCCAATATCCAATAATAATCATTCGAATCAAATCATATTATTTCCATTTTTATTTACTCGAGAGGGATACAATAATAACCCGGAGACATAACAGTACACTGGTCATACCGGTGCATAAGGCAACACGATACCCTCCAACCATCCAACCCAGAGGTATAACAACACTCTGGTCATACTGATGCATAAGGCACACAGTACCCTCCTCACCTCGGACACCTAATCCTTAAGTATCGATACCCCCTATAGGGCCCATAGGTCACCTATAAAGTAGACTAGGGCCTTACTGGGGCACAACCTGCACACCAGAAACCCAAACAAATCGAGGACTCCTACCTCATCTCTAGGGTAACTACTAGAGGTGGCAAACGGGTCGGGTTCGGGTCGGGTCATAGCGGGTCGGGTCATTAACGGGTCGGGTCATAGCGGGTCATTTGACTATTGCGGGTCGAGTGCGGGTCGGGTCGGGTCACTAACGGGTCGGGTCATTTCGGGTCAATCAATTTGGCGGGTCGGGTGCGGGTCGGGTCGGGTCATTAACGGGTCGGGTCATTTCGGGTCAATTTGTCGGGTCGAGTGCGGGTCGGGTCGGGTCATTAACGGGTCGGGTCATTTCGGGTCAATTTGTCGGGTCGGGTCATTTCGGTTGCGGGTCATTTCGGGTCGGGTCGGTTTCGGGTCGGGTCATTTCGGTTCCGGGTCATTTCGGGTTAATTTGTCGGGTCGGGTTAGGTCCGACTATTTGAGTTAAGAAAACTCAGATTCGGATAATTTCGGGTTAACTTGACTGGTGGTAGGGTGACTAGGGTCGGGTTGGTTTCGGGTCATTTTCTAGTTCACGTGAGTAGGTGGCTTCGGCCGGTTCAGGTCATTTCATATTTTCATGTAATAATATAATATGACAGGTTAGTTATGTTCGAGTTGTTTCGAGTTAAATTGATGGGTGGGGTCATTTGACTCATTTCATACAATTTGACGGGTTGAATTCAATTAGTTACGGGTTAACTTAATGGGTCGAGTTTTGACGGGTTTACTCATATTCGAGCCTAAGTAATTATCATTTCATAAATCATAAATATTAGAGACAGACAATCATAAGATTAATATTGCAGATAAAAGAATTAAAAATATTAAATGCGCTTTATTTTCACAAATAAATAGTAAATATATTTATAAATTTTAATAATAAAAAATATTGCGCTTTGAATCAAACAAAGATATTTATCATTGATTATAATTTATTTGATAACTTAAAATATTTAATTACTTAAAAAAAGATAATTTTATAAAATAAAGATGATCAAAACAAGATTATACAATGTATAATTAATTATCATTTATTACATTGTATATATTAGATACAATAATAAGATTACTAATAAAGATAAATGAAATAAGAATATTATATGTGTTTTATTTTTACAAAGGTAAAGAATAAAAATATTTATAAGTTTTAATAGTATTATATTCGATTGCTTAAAATATTTCTAAATTTTAAAAGTAAAAATATTAGATATCTATAATATAATATATTTACTTAAGTAGTTAAAATATTTGATTACTTAAAAAAAGATAATTTTATAAAATAAAGATGAGCATAACAAGAATAAACAATGTATAATTATCATTTATTACATTGTAAATATTAGATACAATCATAAGATTATTAGTAAAGATAAATGAAAAAAGAGTATTATATGTGTTTTATTTTTACAAAGGTAAATAATAAAGATATTTATAAGTTTTAATAGTATTATATTTGATTGCTTTAAACATTTATAAATTTTACATGTAAAAATATTAGATGTTTATTGCATATTATATTTAATTGATTACTTAAAAAAAGATAATTCTATAAAATAAAGGTGAGCATAACAAGAATATACAATGTATAATTATCATTTATTACATTATATATAGTAGATACAATACAATTATAAGATCACTAGTAAAGATAAATGAAATAAGAGTATTATATGTGTTTTATTTTTACAAAGGTAAATAATAAAGATATGTATAAGTTTTAATTATATTATATTTCATTTCTTTAAACATTTATAAACTTTAAAAGTAAAAATATTAGATGTTTATCATATATTATATTTAATTGATTACTTAAAATATTTGATTACTTAAAAAAAGATAATTTTATAAAATAAAGGTGAGCATAACAAGAATATACAATGTATAATTATCATTTATTACATTGTATATACTAGATACAATACAATCATAAGATCACTAGTAAAGATAAATGAAATAAGAATATTATATGTGTTTTATTTTTACAAAGGTAAATAATAAAGATATTTATAAGTTTTGATAGTATTATATTTGATTTCTTTAAGCATTTATAAATTTTAAATGTAAAAATATTAGTAGATGTAATGTAAATTAGATATTGTAAAAATAATTAGATATTGTAAATTTAAAATTGATGAACGTAGAATACTAAATTATATTTAAAGTAAATTAATAATATTAAAAGAAAAAATATAACTAGAACTTTAAATTTAGGGTTGTAACGTGAGATACTCTTGATACGAGGTATAGTTATTATTTGTTGGATTTTGTAGGTGATAAGTGATAAATTGATAACTAATAAATGATACTATTATACTCTTCTATTAAGAGTTTCTTCAAATAGGTGGATTAGTAGATGTAATGAACACATTTTGAAAATCATTTTATAGGATTATAACTGGATGTTTGTCTTTTTTATTTTGATTTTTTATTTATTAATAATATATCTTATTAGGATATCATTAGTAAATAAGAATGTCTAGGGTAAAATTATGAAAAATAAGTACAATTTATAAAATACTATATTTTTTAAAAGCTTTAAATGAATAATAAAATATATGTAATTTATTATTATTATTATTATTATTATTATTATTATTATTATTATTATTATTATTATTATTATTATTATTATTATTATTATTATTATTATTATTATATATTTTGATGTCTGATCAGGTTAATATTGAGTCAGATTAGGTGATTGTCGGGTCGGGTCAACGTTGGGTCGGGTAGGCTTCGGGTCGGGTCAAAGCGGGTCGGGTCAATAACGGGTCGGGTCACTATCGGGTCGGGTCAATTACGGGTCGAGTCGGCATCGGGTCAGGTCGCTATCGGGTCGGGTCAATAACGGGTCGTGGGTTGGGATTGGGTCGGGTCGGGTTCGGGTCGGGTTGATTATTATCGGGTCAGTGATGGGTCGGGTCATTGTCGGGTCGGGTCTGGGTCAGGTCGGGTTGCTAAATTTTACGGGTCGTAACGGGTCGGGTTTCTCTCGGGTCGGGTCGGGTCAACTTTTGCCGGCTCTAGTAACTACCCCTAGAGAGAAACCATTCCCAAACTCGAGGTCTTCCACTTTACGTATTACTATTTTTATAAGGTGATCACAGATAACACACATTACACATTTATTCTCATTTCCATACTTATTCATTTTTCCTTTATTTCCAATTATCCAAGTCAACCCTACAGTCAATGGTATAAAGAAAAGTCAAAGTCAATACTAAGGTCAACCTACTAAAAGTCTAAGGCCATCCTATGTCCAATTATTCACATTTGGGCACATTAGGTTGAAAATGACCAAAATGCCCTTGAGGCTAATAATTATCAGATTATCAACTATTTAAATACTAAATCCATTTTATTTATTAATTTATCATGAAAAGGCTAAAACAAAATAATTTAATTGTTTATTATACAATTTAAATCATCAGTCATGTCAAAAGACCATTTTGCCCTACACAGATTTCTGCATATGAAACCCTATCATATTCTTTTGAAATGTACAAAACACATGATCGCAAAATCAACAACAAATAATACATGTTAGACATGATTTTCAGGATAAATATCATAATATACAAAAATGACTAAATTGCCCCTAGGGCTCACATTCCTAATAATTATTCCATAATTATATATAACTATGCTAAACTAATAATTATATACATAATTATCATACCAAATATTTTCCCGTCATTAGAATCATTTTTAATCATAATTTGGTATCCAAAATATTTTATATCAGATAACATGCTCGTTTTTATCCGTTTTCATAATAATAATAATTAACACATAATTATATCGAAATATATCATGCTAAGCATATTTCAAACACCAAAAATCCTAATGTGCTATCACGCAATATTTATCATTTTAGTAGAGTATAATGGTTACTTGAATTTCAAAAAAGACATAAAATTAGCGGTATCCACTAAAATTTATTAGGTCCTACAAATTAAACTTTTGTATCTAAAAATAATACCACAAATACAGAATTAATATCTACTAGATAAAATAATAATTATAGTATAAAAATATTTATTTTTCTAAACCTACCAAAATACCATTACATTTAATATTGGTACCAAAAATTACTAACAGTACATACACAACTCATGCTGCACAACAGCGTGAGCCATGCATGCGCAAGGGGCTCGGTTGTGGTTGGGCAAGAGTTGGCCGGGTAAGGTAGGGAAAGGGAGAGGGTGGGAGAGGCGGTGGAGATTAGCGGTTGGTCGACGGTGGTGGAGGCTGCTAGGCTACGGTAGTGGTTGGCGCTATAGGGAGGTGGGTTGTAGGTGAAGGAGAAAGAAGAGGAGGGAGTGGTGGAGATGGTGGGATGGCTAGGTGGACGAGAAAGGCAAGGAGTTGTGGCTATGCGCAGGGGTGCAGGGGCTTGGTTTGGAGGTGCTGCTCAGGTTGTTGGGCGCTATGCTGGACGACGGGGAGTAGGGAGCTGGATGATTGGTTTTGACGCGGTGGAAGTGGCAGGGAGAAAGGGAGAAGGCTGCGGTGGTCAGGGAACTAGACGATGTGTTTCGTAGGGGAGGTCAGGGGCTGTTGGGTGGTCGAGGAGTGTAGGAAAATGGTGGGGAAAGAGAGGAGAAGCAATGGGGCTGGTCGGGGAGTGGTGGTGCAGAGGTTGTGGTGGTGGTGATGTGCGATGGTGCTGGGGTGGTCGGGGAGCTGGGGCACTGGAAACAAAAGGGGTAGGGAGGGGAGTAAGGGTTTTTTGGTGTGGGAGAGTTGAAGAAAAAGAGAGGGGGGCTGCTGTGCAAGTGTGCGAGAATATGTGTGCAGTGATTATATAGTGTAGGGGCTTTGTTTGGTTAGGGTTCGAGGAAGGATGCCAAAGTATTAGGGGGGAATCTAGGATGAACTGTGGGCTGGGGGCATGTTTGGAGTGTGGCGTGCGGGAGAGTAGCGTGTGTATTTGTGTATAAATGCAGGAGATGGAGTAAAGTAAGAAAGTGAGGGTGACAGGACAGTATTTATGGGGTGGATAGCAAATGGCAGAGGCAGATAGAGAGAAGATAAATATTATATATATATATATATATATATATATATATATATATATATATATATATATATATATATATCTTATTTTAAATTTAGTGTGGATAAATTAAAATATCGGATAGAAAAATAGTTCGGAGAAACATAATCCAATCTGAGGTAGATTTAAATAAAACGAAAAAGATAAAAATAATCAGGAATAAATTTTAGGAATTTATTTCGGATTACGAGTCACGATTATTAATGAAATAATTAGGATAAGATTTACGAATAAAAACTAAGATTAAAATAAATAGTCAATTTCTGTCAACTTTTTAACCTGATTATTTTTATATCTAAACTGTCGTAATAATATGAATGATAATAACACTTTTAATTACCACAAATAATAATACTTTTAATATTTAACCTCGTAAAATAATAATTATAACTAATCATATGATTATTAATTTATAGTTAATGTTTCTAAGAATGAGGTATTACATAAAATCATCGCCTTTGCGTAGTCTTGTTCGAATGCATTTGAGACTTCTTTCACAGTTTCACCTAAACCAATATTGGCTAAATGGAGTTCTGCATCTAAGACCTAGGATAAATAATTCTCTCCAGTCACGTCTAGTGTGGTGAATTCCAACTTTGTAAGGTTGGCCATTTTTTCTTTTTTTCAACTATAAAAATAAAGTGCAAAGTATAAATAATGAGAAATAAAAATTGCAAAGAAAGTAAATTATTAAAAAATAACTTGCAGAATAATAAAATGCTTGTAAATAAAATAGTTGGTTGGGAGCTTCATGCCTCTACCATCATTTGTACAATCACCCAACCATACTTTATGTATGTGGGAAAAATTAGCCACATCTAGTGGCCCTCCATTAGCTTCAAGTAATGGTAGTTTGCACATATTAGACTATATAACCACGTTAAGTGGTCCTCCAATCAACCTCCAATGATGGAAGTTTACATACGATGATGGATGATGAGACCACCAATCCATCCCATTTTTTATGTATGCAGTGACAAATGATGAGACCGCCAATCTATCACCCCCTTTTTTATGATATAATATAGTATCGTATATATAATAACTGCTAGTATTAAATCTAAAATAAGACTCATATTTGCAATATTACCATGCTTAGTAAAATCACATAAACAACACACAGCTTGGTTAAGTTATGCTTTAGCAGTAATCCGACACAAATCAAAATTTTCAAAAACTATGTTGATTACCAATTTGAAATTACAAAATATTAGTAGATTCATATGAACATTCCTCAATAAAAGTAATACAATATTTATACAATATGACCAATACATAACAAAGTATTGGCTCCATGCATATATACGTATGATAAGATAGAGTGGTGGCATGTAAATTGTAACACCCCGAGTCGACACGACCACCCGGGGGCTACCTTGGAGCGCTTTCGGATTGATTGGCTGGCCTCACAGATCAACACGAGTTCTTTTAGTGCGCTTTGTCCTCACTCACGCACTTCTTGGAAACTTTTTAGAAAATTTCCGAAACTTCCCAGGAGGTCACTCATCCTAAAATTGCTCCACGGCCAGCACGCTTAACTGTGGAGTTCTTAGGAAGGAATCACCAAAATGATGGTATACCATGTTGATATAAGTAGCCAAATCAATCTTTATAACACTCCGCTCAATTTGGGGTATTACATTCACCCCCACTCAAAGAATGCAACGTCCTCGTTGTGCCTCAACCTCTAACTGTCTCAAATATAATTTATCCCAAGAATCGTCCCGCTAGGTGGTGACTGGCTCATCCAAGTTTAGCTCATGGTCACAGTTTCGCTCTGATACCATTTATAACACCCCAAGTCAACACGACCACCCGGGGGCTACTTTGGAGTGTTAATTATTAAACTTGCAATAATTATTATTGATACATGTATCCTTGAATTTATTATGTTTCATGTATCTAGGAGTTGGTGATTCATGAATAAGTAGTTCATGAATTAGTAATTAATATAGATTTCATGAATTAGTAATTAATGTAGAGTCTCAATCCATGTACCAAAACTACTATAAATACCTTTGTGGTGTTGAGATCTTTCAAGGCAGAAAAGTAAGAAGTCATTTTTCAGAAAAATCAAAACTTCCTCTTCTTCCTTCTCTATTTGGTTTGTGAGTGTTGTGTCCCACCACCTTCCAACAAAGTGGTATCAAAGCTAGGATGAATTCCAAAGCCTCCCTTTCTTTCCAATATCCACGGCTCACCAAGCTCAATTATGAGAATTGGGCACTTAGGATGAAGGCCATACTTGGTTCCCAAGGAGTTTGGGAAATTTTTGAGAAAGGCTATGAAGTACCGGAAGATGAAGATGCTCTACCGCGAAACGAGAGGGAAGCGTTGGAGAAGGAACGGAAGAGAGATCAATATGCCCTCACGATCATCCATCAAGGCTTGGATGATGATATGTTCGAGAAGATTGCAAATGAGACCACCTCCAAAAAAGCGTGGGAGACGCTTCGTAACTCCGTCATGGGAGTCGAGAAGGTGAAGAAAGTTCGACTTCAAACTCAAAGGGCAGAGTTTGAATCACTTTGCATGAAAGAAAGTGAATCAATTCAAGACTACTTTACAAGAGTCTTGACGGTGGTGAACCAAATGAAGCGGCTTGGAGAGATAATGCAAGATGTTCGTGTGATCGAGAAGATTCTTCGCTCTCTAAATAAAAGGTTTGACCATGTGGTGGTAGCAATTGAGGAGTCAAAAGACTTGGAGACCATGACCATTGATGAATTGAATGGATCGTTGCGAGCCTACGAGGAAAGGATGAACCGTGGCAACCAAGAGCAACCGGAACAAGTCTTGCAAGCAAAGACAAGTTTCAAAGGAGATGGTGGTAGAGGTCGTGGTCAAGGTTATGGAAGAGGGCGAGGCCGCGGACGAGGTCGTGGGCAAGGAAGAGGACGAGATGAGCAATCTTCATCGATTGAGAAAAGAGGGAAACCATTTATGAGGGGCCGTGGTCAAGGAAGAGGAAGAGGTGACAAGCATGACAAATCCCAAGTTGAATGTTACTCTTGTAACAAGCTTGGTCACTATGCATGGGAATGCCGATCCAAGAAGGTTGAGGAGGAGGCCAAACTTATAGAGTACAAGGAAGACATCGTGGAGGAGTCATTGCTTCTAGCTTTAAAGGCTGATTCCATTGATGATACAAGCACCTGGTATCTTGACAATGGTGCTAGCAATCATATGACAGGTGATAAAAGTAAATTTGTGGAGCTTGATATAAGCAAAAAAGGCTTTGTGAGCTTTGGTGACAAAACAAAGGTGGAGATCATGGGCAAAGGTAAAATTTTGCTTGAGACAAAAGATGGAGGCCATAAAGTTCTTTGTGATGTTTATTACATTCCAAAGTTGACTAGTAATATTCTAAGTATTGGTCAACTTTTGGAAAGAGGCTACAAGATTCACATGGAGGATTGTATGCTTTGGCTTAGAGACCAAGAGTCCAAACTTGTAGCCAAAGTGCCAATGACCAAAAATCGGATGTTCTTGTTGAGCTTGAAGAATGGAGGTGCCAAGTGCTTGAAGAGTTGTGTTGATGATCCATCATGGATTTGGCACATGCGATTCGGTCACTTGAATTTTGGAGGACTTAAAGTCTTGGGAGATAAGAAGATGGTTAAAGACATTCCGGTGATTGATCATCCCAATCAATTGTGTGAAGCATGTTTACTTAGTAAGCATTCAAGAAGAAGCTTTCCAAAGCAATCCACCTCAAGATCTACCAAGCCACTCCAACTTGTTCACGCCGATGTTTGTGGACCCATCAAGCCTCAATCTCTTGGTAAAAGCTCTTATTTTGTGCTTTTCATTGATGATTATAGTAGAAAAACATGGGTTCATTTCTTGAAAAGAAAATATGAGGCATTTGAGGCATTTAAGAAGTTTAAAGCTTATGTTGAAAAGGAGAGTGGATATGAAATTAAATCATTGAGAACGGATAGGGGTGGTGAATTTACTTCTAATGATTTTAAAGATTTTTGTGAGTTGCATGGTATTCGACGTCCTTTGACAGTTCCCAGGACACCCCAACAAAATGGAGTTGCCGAAAGAAAGAACCGGACAATCCTCAACATAGCAAGGAGCATGTTAAAATCAAAGAACATGCCAAAGGAGCTTTGGGCTGAAGCAGTTGCATGTGCAGTCTATCTTTCAAACCGATGCCCAACCAAGAGCTTGAAGAATGTGACACCACAAGAAGCATGGAGTGGACGAAAACCGAGTGTTTCTCATTTCAGAGTCTTTGGATCCATTGCTTATGCTCATGTTCCTGAGCAAGAGAGGTCCAAACTTGATGATCGAAGCTGAAAGCTTGTTCTCATTGGATATGATGAGAATTCCAAGGGATACAAGCTGTTCAACCCGGAGTATGGAAAGATTGTGATCAGTAGAGATGTGGAGTTTGATGAACATGCATCTTGGAATTGGAGTTCTAAAGAAGAAGAATCTTATGATTTCCTTCCTTACTTTGAAGATGAAGAAGCAACAATCCAAGAAGTCCAAATTGAAGCTACTCCACCAACCACACCAATTTCATCTTCACCAAGTTCATCATCATCGTCACTATCATCATCTCCAAGATACCGAAGCCTTGATGATCTTTATCAAACAACACAAAGGTTAGATGATAATGTGTATTGCTTATTTGTTGATTCTGAACCTTTAAGTTTTGAAGAAGCCATGTGTGAGGAGAAATGGGTTCATGCCATGGATGAAGAAATGAAGGCCATTGAAAAGAATGATACTTGGGAGTTGGTATCTCCTCCCTCTAGTCATCAAGTTATAGGTGTCAAATGGGTATACAAGACAAAGAAAAATGCTAGAGGTGAAGTTGAGAGATATAAAGCAAGGCTTGTTGCTAAAGGCTACAAGCAAAGACAAGGTGTTGACTATGATGAGGTGTTTGCTCCAGTTGCTCGTATGGAAACAATTCGTCTATTGATCTCCCTTGCTGCCCAAAATCATTGGAAGATCCACCAATTAGATGTAAAGTCTGCATTTCTTAATGGCTATCTTGACGAGGATGTCTACATCGAACAACCGGCAGGGTATGTTGTCAAAGGCCATGAAGACAAGGTACTGAAGCTAAAGAAAGCATTGTATGGGCTCAAACAAGCACCAAGAGCTTGGAATAGTCGACTTGACAAGTATTTGCAAGAAAATGGTTTTTCCAGATGCCAACATGAGTATGCCCTCTATGGAAAAGAAGAAAATGGACACGTTTTATTTGTTTGTGTCTATGTGGATGATCTTATCTTCACAAGTGACTGTCCAAAGATGTTTTCAGACTTTAAGGAGGCCATGGCTCGAGAGTTTGAGATGAGTGACATGGGCCTCATGTCCTATTACTTGGGAATCCAAGTAAATCAGATGGAGGAGGGCATCTTTGTTTCACAAGAAGTCTATGCAAAGGAGTTACTCAAGAAATTCAACATGCTTAATTGCAAGCCGGTCAACACTCCAATGGAGTGTGGAGCAAAGTTTTCCAAGATGAAAACAGATGAAGAAAAGGTTGATTCTACCATGTTCAAGAGCCTTGTTGGAAGTTTGAGATATTTGACTTGCACAAGGCCTGATATTCTTTTTTCAGTTGGGATCGTGAGTCTTTTCATGGAGGTTCCTACTGAAACTCACTTGACGGCAGCCAAGAGGATACTTCGCTACATTAGAGGTACTCTTGACTATGGGATATTTTATTCATCCTCTAATGATTTCAAGTTGATGGGTTACTATGACAGTGACTTTGCTGGAGATATTGATGATAGAAAAAGCACTACTGGTTATGTGTTCTTTATGGGAAATAATGCAATCTCTTGGTGTTCAAAAAAGCAACCAATTGTAACACTCTCCACTTGCGAAAGTGAGTATGTTGCAGCCACATCTTGTACTTGCCATGCTATATGGCTAAGAAGATTGTTGAAGGAGATTCGTATGAAGCAAGGGGATGCTACAAAGATCTTGATTGACAACAAGTCAGCTCAAGCCTTAGCTAAGAATCCTGTGTTCCATGACCGCAGCAAGCACATTGACACCCGATATCACTTTATTCGGGAATGTATTGAGATGAAAGAAGTGGAGCTCGAGTATGTCAAGTCTATGGACCAAGTTGCAGACATCTTTACAAAGCCCTTAAAGTATGACAATTTTCAAAGACTTCGCCTGCAGCTTGGAGTTCAAAAGTGTGCAAGTTTAGGGGGGAGTGTTAATTATTAAACTTGCAATAATTATTATTGATACATGTATCCTTGAATTTATTATGTTTCATGTATCTAGGAGTTGGTGATTCATAAATAAGTAGTTCATGAATTAGTAATTAATATAGAGTTCATGAATCAAGTAGTTCATGAATTAGTAATTAATATAGAGTTCATGAATCAAGTAGTTCATGAATTAGTAATTAATATAGAGTTAATGAATTAGTAATTAATGTAGAGTCTCAATCCATGTACCAAAACTACTATAAATACCTTTGTGGTGTTGAGATCTTTCAAGGCAGAAAAGTAAGAAGTCATTTTTCAGAAAAATCAAAACTTCCTCTTCTTCCTTCTCTATTTGGTTTGTGAGTGTTGTGTCCCACCACCTTCCAACAACTGGCTCATCCAAGTTTAGCTCATGGTCACAGTTTCGCTCTGATACCATTTATAACACCCCAAGTCAACACGACCACCCGGGGGCTACTTTGGAGCACTTTCGGATTGATCGGCTGGCCCCAAAGATCAACACAAGTCCTTTTAGCACGCTTTGTCCTCACTCACGCACTTCTTGGGAAATTTTCAGAAAAGTTCCCAAACTTCCTAGGAGGTCACTCATCCTAAAATTGCTCTACGGCCAGCACGCTTAACTGTGGAGTTCTCAGGAAGGAATCACCAAAATGATGGTATACCATGTTGATATAAGTAGCCAAATCAATCTTTATAACACTTCGCTCAATTTGGAAATTACATAAATGGATCATTGTGAATTATGATACTATGATTTAAAAGTGCCACAATCGGTAATATAAAAATAGGAATCATGCATCATGCATTCATGAAATAAAACACATGTGATGAAAAATAAAATAAAAATTAACGTGCATGATAATGATATATATCATCATATAACAATGATTTGATTATAATAACTTGTATGCACTAGACAAGAAAATTGAAATGAATATAATATGAATAAAATCAAAAGAAGAAGGTAATGTTTATGGTAAGCAAAGAATTAAAAAATAAATTTCAGGGTAAAACATCTTCTCACCTAAAATAATCGTGTTGATAACGTGTAATAATATAAAAGAAAATATGTAACACACTTAAGAGAAAAGCTAGAAGGTTGATAATGAAAGAAAATATCATTCTTCTACCATTATTCTCATTTAACAATTCACTTATTTATAATATGAGAAAAGAGAGTGAAAGGTGAGAAGTTACAATGAATATTATTGTGCCATTATGAGAGGAGGTAAATAGAAATGATAATAATATTTATGATACATTATGAAGTTAATGAAGAGCATGAGGAAATGTGTACAATTACTTTTATCCAATACTATTTGATTTTTCTCACAACTCATGTCACAGCTTGCCAGTACAACTTAAAAGTTTTAGCCATCAGAATATGTAGTAAGTATTCACCCCACACAGAGTACCATTAGAAGAATGTAAGGTATATAAAGTCATATTACTATGTAGCACATGTGATGTTGTTGGCCAACCTTTTTATTATTATTATTTTTATTTTTATTCCCAATATTGAGATGGTTGAATAGAAATGAATATAGGCATCTGATCAAATGTATATAGACACTATAAAGCACCATTTGTAAAGGAGACACAACAATATAGTAAAGAAATGTAATTTTTCACCGAAACTAAGACAACAATATTCAAATGACAATCGAGTGGTGCATGAATGAATGAGAGAGTTCAATCCAACCGATCCATTAAAACCCAAAAAGATCCGATCTGTTAAGGTAATTCGAATGACCCAAACTTGACCCAACCCCTCAAGTTTAACTGAAATGACCCCAACCCGAACTAGCTTAATCCAAACTCGAATCGTCATTGTAAATTAACCCAATACAACTTAGATATGTAACTACCCAGACAATGAAATGGATTGATCCAACCGACAACTAACCCACAAAAAAAAAACCCTCAAACTACCCAATTGACCCGCTACAATCTAACCTAAACACAACTCAATTTCCACTTGACTCACTAGATGTTGGGAATCACATATTTGGTTAGTTTGAGTGGAAACTTATATCATACCCTTTTTGGTAAATTTGAATTTTGGATTGATTGTGTGGTCCAAAGTTGATCTTTCATTTATTTTATTTTATTTGAATTGATTGGTTCAAGTATTTGTGAAAAACAAATTTATCTTGGCACGTTCATTTTATTATAGTACTTTTTTTATTTTATTTACACCATTTTACTTTATCTGTCTCAAATCTGAATTGCGAAGAAATATATGCATAATGACAAAAATAAATAAATAAATAATAAGGATCCAAATTCCGAAATAGCGGCCATGCATGTCAGCCACATTTTAGATTACGCCGTAGTACCATGCACGGACGCCTCGTAGCCCTGGGCATGCAACAAATGTCTCTGAACTCGAAAAGTCAAGTACGAACCCTCATAAGTAGATCACGCGAGTGGTCCATAGATAATTGGCAATAATATTTTAAAGTCAACGATGTCGATCCATCGAAGAATGTTTATACATTCATAGCATATCAAACACTCCACAGCCAGTGCGTGATCCGAGACTGGCACAAAGACAGTTTCTCTGTCTTTTTTTTTTTTCTCTCTTTTATTATACATATTCTTAATACTTAGTTCATGCATAATTAGTATAGTTATTAATTACTGGCACGAAGACATTAGTGGTCCATGTCCATCCATATCCTCTCTCAGGGATTGAGCTTCATTCTCCCAGTAGTTATAAAAAAAAAAAAAAAAAAAAAAAAAAAAAAACTTATTGGAAAAACTGTGTCAGTTTATGAAATCATCATCCATATCCTCTCTCAATACTTAGTCCATGCATAATTAGTATAGATATTAATTACCACCTTCCTCTTGTGTGATGATATAAACAACCATTGTGAAAGTCTCCCAGCAGTAGTGATCGATTAATGCGGAAGGAATAAAAGTTGGAAACCAAATTACTCTTTGCTTGCTCTGTCTCAGGACTCCCAAACCAAGGAAAATTTTCGTGGTTATTGTCATAAACAATAACAATCCTATCCTATCCTATTTCTGTAGGAGTGATTACTCCTCTACTGGAACACTGTTTGAAAGGGAGGACGGGAATAAAATCAACACGCCGGCACCATTATAGAATACGATTTTAGTCTTTTCTTTTTGATAACTAGATACAACAAACAAAAGAGGAAAATAGCTACTAGTGTTCAAAGAAAAAAGAAAAAGAAAAACAAGCGGAGAAGCATCAAGGTTTCAAAGCAACAGAGCACTTGGTAGTGGCTATCATCAGCGTCGCCCTTGAAATTTAACCAAGATGTAGAGCCTATCATATACGCGATCCAAGAACCGAAAGCAGCCGTATCTCATGGTTCTGCTAAATATCAAAGTCCCGCAAATCCCCCAGAATCCAGTCGCAAACCCAAGACCAACACTAATATACAACCCTGTAGACATAAACCAATCTTCTTCCTCTCCATGAGTGCCATCATTTCCATCTCTTTCTTGCCCAGGAGAATCCTTCGCTGGTCCCTCATCTCCTGGACACAATTCCGGAAGTGGCTTACCACAAAGTCCTGGAATATTTCCGGCAAATGATGTAGCATCAAAAGTCTGCAGTTGAGTTCCGGTGGGTATTCTCCCAGACAGGTTGTTATACGACAAGTTCAAGTTGCTCAAGGAACTCATATCCGCAAAGCTTGTAGGAATTTCACCACAAAGCCAATTCATCGACAGGTCTAGAAACTGTAAGGACTTCAATCGACCTAACTTTGCACTCAGCGGTCCTTCTAGTTGGTTTCTTGACAAGTTCAACGTAATTAGTCTGGTGAGATTTGAAAGGCCACTTGGAATTTCCCCTTCCAACCTGTTACTCGACAAATCGATCATCCTAACTAGACCCAAAGTATTGTTGTATTGAGCCACAACTCCATTCCATATGAAGGAAGCAAAGTCCGGGTGATATCTGTATAAGTCAAAAGGTCTTCCATCGTCACCAATGTCAGGTCCTGACTCGCCCATGGCTAATAAGTTGGACAAGCAACGCGGTATAGTACCAGAGATATTATTTGAAGAAAGGTCAAATATCCGCAATGAAGATAACTTACATAGCTGGGGAGGGATGGTGCCGCTGAATAGATTATTTCTTAGGATGAGGAACTCAAGGTTTGGCAGGCTATTCCCAATCCATGGAGGTATTTTTCCTGACAGGATGTTGTTTGCAGTATCTACATGATACAAATTTGAACATCTCCTCAAGGAGGATGGTAGATGCCCGTGGAATCTATTGTTTCTCAGATGCAGCACCACTAAGTTTTGAAGAAAACCTAAAGATGCAGGAAACTTTCCAGAGAAGTTATTGTTGGATAACACCAAAGCGCCTAAGCCATTGCCTTGCTTCCAGCAATCAGGAAGCTCTCCTGAGATGAAATTATATGAAAGATCAAGAATGTGCTTATAATCCCCGTCAATGTCTCCGCCAATTTCGCACATAAAAGGAGCAAACGACCCAGAGAGCTTGTTTTTTGAGAGACTTAGACCGCCAGCGGTTCTGAAAAATGATGGTATAGGACCCTCTAGAAAGTTGTTGCTCAAATCTATGAAAGGAGCGTTCTGGAACAGAACTGGAGAATCTGCCAATGTACCATGGAATTTATTATTTGAAAGCCACAACTCGGATGCTCCAACGGATACATTCCAGAACCATGCAGGAATCGAATCTGAAATTCCAGTAGATGATATATCAAGAAATAAAATACTTCCCCAATTCTGAAGCCATCTTGGGAATTGAGGCCACAATTTACAGTTAGTCAGGAACAATGTATCCAGCTTAAAAGGAGGAGTCCAGTTAGCACTTATATCTAAAACCACGGAGTTATAAGACAAGTCCAGGTAGACCAAGGAGGAAAGATTTGATAGGTGAGCTTCAGTGATTTTACATTTAAAGGAATTTGTAGAAAGATCCAGCTGGCGAAGCATGGAAAGCTTCCTTATACCTTCAAAAACAGTGCCGTTGAAACTGTTATTATGAAGATTCAAAGTTGTCAATGACCGGAACATTGACAAGTCAGGCAATGACCCGGTGAGCTGATTATAACTCAAATCCAATGTAGAAAGCGGGAAACTCTGCTTGATGGTTGAGGGAAGCCTTCGATTCAATTTGTTATAAGAATTTTCTGATTCTATGAGTGAAGAAAACTGTGTGAAATCAGGCAGTGAACCAGTAAAGGAGTTGGAATTTAGGGACAAAGACTCTAATGATTTCACTAGGCACCCTGACAAAGACTTGAACAATCCAAGAAGATCTTGCGTAAGGGAGTTGTATGAAATATCGAGTGTCCGCAGGCGACCTAAGCGTTGAAAGGAAGTGGGAATCCCACCATCAAGCTGGTTATATGATAGATCAAGATCTAATAGATGACTCAAATTGCCAAAGGAGTCCGGAATAGGACCTTGCAGTCCGTTACGGGAAAGATCAAGGTGGGAAACAGAAACTAATTTGCCCAATGCTTCTGGTATAGGACCTTCTATGTCATTTTTAGAGACACGAACCTCAACAAGGCTTGAGCTAAAATTAAACAACCATGGATAAAACGCTTTCTCTGAAAGGTAATTACCAGAAAGATCAATGTATGTTAGAAATTTGGACATATTTGTATGAATAAGCGATGATGGCGTCTCATCAGGAAGAGAAGAAGATGAGAGATCCAGGTATCTCAAGGAAGGGAGGTTACAGAAGGCATTGGCCCAACCAGTAGCTTGTGCGAGGTTCGTATAAGGGAGAGAGAGGTCCCTCACTGAAGAGAGTGAAGAAAGCCAAGCCATAGGATCTTTGGTGGACAACTGATAATTGTAGCTGAGATCAAGGTATTGCAAGCTTGAGAGGTTCTTAAGCTGGTGAGGAACTTCACCGCTCAATTCAGAATTTGAGAGATTAAGATACCTTAATTTATGGAGGGAACCAATGAAACCCGGAATTGTCTCGCCTCCAAACTCATTTCCACTGAGGTCCAAATGAACAAGATGCTCCAACACAAGCAATGAAGAACTAAGACTCCCTGTCATATATCTACACGGGCCGTAGTGGCATGATGGTGCTCGAAGATCAAGGCCAATTACGTGATGAGTTATGTTGTCGCAATGAACATGGTCCCACCGGCAGCAATCTGTAACCCGATCATGATGGCTCGTCCATGAAGAGAGATAGCCATATTTATCGACTAGATTTTTCTTAAATTCTAGAAGAGCCTGTCCTTCCCTCTTAATGCATTTGATTTCATCAAGCTTAGTTGCTGATATAGCGACAAGAACACTAAATATCAAGCATAAGTGTAGCAATAGGATGGCTGCTGCCATTGGGTTTTTGGCGTACATTTTTTAGAACTCCTAAGATTGCTAAGCTCAAAGTATGTAAGAATTCTCGGGGGATTCTTGAGAGAGGGAGAGAAAAAAATTAGCGAGTTGCGTTGGATGGGCTTGCTATTTCTTAAATGGCGTACTTATAAGAAGGGTAGAGTATGAAGTGAAGGCACAGTACTAAACTCTCTTTTGTCCTATTTGTGGAAACCAACGCCCTTCATTAGCCTGTAGTTGTAGTATATATATTGGGATTTAGTTGAAGGTATTATGGCTTTGTTCGGATGCGATGGTATAAAGTAGGAGGGATTTTACTTTAAAAATAACTTATGAAGCTTTTCTAGATTAAATAATTTTATAATATCTTTTTTTAGAGTAATTTTTTTTTTCCTTTCTTGTTCTAAACATGTTTCAGCCAAAGAAAGCTTGAATATTATTATTATTATTATTATTATTATTATTATTATTATTATTATTATTATTATTATTATTATTATTATTATTATTTATTCTTGTTCTAACCTATCACTTAGTTTATCATGTTCAATATGGAATCAGCCCACTTCATTACCGTAATTCACATTTAATCAAAATTATTTTTCCTGGGGTTTTCACATATGGAAGAATTGAAGAATTTAGGTATGCAAAGCTCGAAGCCAATTTTCTTCTCTAAAACTTAACCTCCTCGTGTCCCACGTTGTAATCTTCCTAATGCTGGCTTTAGGGATATAAACGGGGCGGGTTTGGGGCGGGTATACTATACCCGTATCCGTACCTGAAAAGAAAATCCGTACCCGAATCCGTACCCGTACTCGAATGGGTATCCGCTAACACATCCATATCCGTATCCGTTGGATATCCATTATCCGATGGATTATCCGTTTATCCGTTAATGAATATTAGCCAACGGATAAATCCATTACCCGATGGATAAACTCATGTATAGTTAAGCCAAATGACAATTTTAACCTTAATTTATACTATATTTATCTTAAAATTAAGGGTAAAAAAGTAATTATATATCGGATAAATAGATACGGATATGGATACGGGTATGGTTACGGATACGGATATAGATATCACATACCCGTATCCGTACCCGAACCCAACGGGTATTTTAATCCATCCTCCATATCCGTATCCGTATCCGTATCCGTTTATCTATATCCGTTTAAGTATCTATCGGATAACGAGTAAAATCCGCCCCGTTTACATCCCTAGCTGCTTGGCTTGGGGATGAGAGACACATTATCGTCATAATCAAAGGAACGACTAGTGAGGGGCAAGGAAAAAATGCTTCCATGTTTTATTAATTCCCACAGCTTTTCATGCAATGAAACTTCATAAATCAAACTTTCAAGCCTATCACCATAACAAGAGAGAATTTTTAGTGTATGGATTTTAGATTAAAGAATTATTGTACTTTTTAACCTTCTCTCCTCTTTCCAACTTTTCATCAATTTACCCATCAATACTCCCAAGCTTATAGTGGGGGATTATTTATTAATTTTTTTAGTGAATTACTGTTAGATGAAGGTTTAAAAAATTTGGAATGGTTTCTTTCATTTGTCAGCCCTCTAACTAGCTAAGTGACTTAGATCGATGAATCAAACAAATTAGATTGTTTAGAAGTTTTTTTATCAGATTGAAAAATCATGTTTTGTATATATAAATGTTTTTTCTACGATCTGAGACTCCATACTCCAAATCCGGTCCGGTAAAGACTGAAACCTAGATCGTGACAGACTTCAAAGACTTAAAACCTCTTAGGAGTTAGGGCGAGCTGTAGGCCTAGGGTATTTCCACGTTGCATTCTTTGACAGGGTCCAATCCAATAGGGTCGGACGTCCGCCCGCCCGCCCGCCCGCCCGCCCGTTCCTTTTCCTTTTTCCTCTCCTAAAAATTTGTTGCTCTCTAAGCGTGCTGACTAGCAGCGCCCTCTTTAATTCTCCGTATAAAAGCCCTTTGATAATTGACAGCCGTTCGACAACAAAACACACACACAGAGGAGAAAAAAGAATAAATTTTAAGTATTATTATACCATGTCAACCGACAGAAATTGACTAACGAATCTTCCTCAGAATCCTTACCACTTACCACCCGTATAAATTTTTAGTCGCGCGGATCACACCCAGGCAGCTCAACACAGCCAGATAGTAAATTGTGTGTGTGTGTGTGTGTGTGTGTTTTTTTTTTTTTGATCCAGTAAAAATGATTTTGATTATTTTTCACAAATTTTTGAATTCAAATTACTTCATTTTCAGCATATTTATTTGAGGTAAAAGAATACGTGTCTCTATTGGGATAAAATAACCGCAACAATTCAAATAGTTTCAATACGAGAGTTTAATTTTTAGCATAAGTTAAAAATTACTGATAGAAAAGTCGGTCTAACGAACGTCGGGTATCCCGCAAACATGTGTTTTCTAAAATTTTAAAAAACCCTTCCTCCACATTTCAAGATTGTGAGGGAAGTATCATTCCTTTGTATCTTCAAACAATAGAGAGTGATTAAGGATCCATGCGGCTACTCTGCCCAATAGATGTTTTATTGTTAGTTTGCCTATAAATCTAATGTTTGTATCCGATGAGTTATTTATGTTTGTTAGTACGAGACAACCCAAGTTTCCTTCATATATGTGCATGGTAACCTATGCGTCATAATTATTTAATGCCAGACTCTTTACTTTTCTCTTCACATAAGTTTCCATTCTACAAAAAAAACTAAAAGCATGAAATAATAAACTTTATACGGAATTATGTTCATCAAATACTATATATATATATATATATATATATATATATATATAGCATCTTTCGTGTCTCTAGCCATTGATATAACTGATTGCTATTTTTTAGTTTTGTAGAAACGACAAGTGAAAAGGAATTTGCCGGTTCTACTTCTTATTTTCTAAACCTGATGGTGCATGCTATCTTTATGAAAAATAGTAATAGGGACCTTACTTTATTCATCTTCTTCACACTTTGATTTTATGTTATCTCTCTCTCTCTCTCTCTCTCTCTCCAGTATGTGTACGCATGTGTATTTTCAACTTTATTTTCTGTAAAGCATACCATTTTTGTGCTCTTCCAACGTACATAAATTTAAAGAGTTGGTATCATAACCAACTCTTTATTGTCCCTCCTATTTGTTTCAAAAATTAGAATTTGAGATAACAAATTAATAAAATAATAAATTTAATTATCTCATTTATTTTTTTTGTCACATTACACACACATGTATGCATCCATATATATTTACTTAATTCTAATTCTACCATCAAAAATTAGATAGAGAGGTATTAGTTAGGCTTAGTCATTAACATATTACCATGTAATATAAACTTTATGGTCAAACTTTATAACTAATTAATAAGGACCACACTTTAGGGTTAATATATATAAAACACTTTATGATTAATATAATAATAATAATAATAATAATAATAATAATAATAATAATAATAATAATAAACTAATTTATATTAACATTCTCTCACTTGGTCCATATAAATAAGATTCCTCTTAAGTTAGTATGAACTCAACAAAGTCGAAGACAAGCGTCGACATGACCCTCTTGAGTGGTCATTCTGACCATTTCAATGGTGACATGACCTTGAGGTGCCCACCCCACCTATGTTAGTGGGAGACTTGCACCACCTAGAAATTATTTATTTCCATCGTCTTTTCCCAAATACCTAGATATAATTTCTTCTTTTCTTTGACGGTATTATGGTGCAAATTCTCTATTAGTTTCCTACTATTCTTGAGATAGATTTGACAGATAACTTATATATTGAGTGATTGATTCATTATTCCTCTTGTATTTCCTTAATTCAAATGTTAATAAGATCATCAATGTTTTGCCAATTATTTTTCTTGATTGTTTTTTCTATTAAATCTTAGAATTTCTAGTTCTATTAGATTAGGTGTTGTATGTTCCCATTGGTTGATACCTTTTTAGGTTGGAGATTATATTATCTACTCTCTTAACTCGATCATCACTCTCTTAACTCCATCTCAAAATCCAACCTTCGTAGCCATCATCATTTTCTTAACTCCATCTGAAAATCCTTCCTGCCTTATGATACCTTTTTAGGTTGGAGATTATATTATCTACTCTCTAAGAAAGTTTTCAAAACTAGGTTTCCACCATAATTAGATTAAGAATGCAATTGGCTTTTGGCAGCTTGAATATTATCTTATTCTTGACCTCCTAAATTGTCCATATTAAAGCAAAGAAAATAAAGTCCATTTGGCTTTGTTTGAAATGTTTTACCACAAAAGATTTTGTAAAAAAAAAAATTAATTGCAAAACTATATTTCCAAAAAATGTTATAGCAAGCAAATATATTGGACACCTCACTACCCCGAAAAGGTGTTTTAATAATGGTTATTTTATAGTTTTAATAACGGTTTTAAACCGTTATTAAAGCGCCCGTTATTAAATCTTTAATAATGGTTCGTAACCGTTATAAAAAATATAAAAAAGCCCGCCAATATGAGCATAAACTGTATATTTAATAACGGTTTTTAAGAAATAACCGTTGTTAAAAAAGTAGTTTTAATAATGGTTACTACAAAAACCATTGTTAAAACACCATCGAATTAGGGTTTCAGACATTGATTACGCATTTATTAAACCCTAATACGTATTAAATGAGCATAAATTTAAGATTAAATGTACATTTTTAATAATGGTTATGATGCAAACCGTTATTAAAACCTATGTTTTAATAACCGTTTTTAGAAGAACCGTTATTAAAGCCAAAGTTTTGATAACGGTTTTCATAAGAACCGTTATTAAAACTCTATCATCGAATTAGGGTTTTAGCTATTGATTATGCTTTTATTTAAGAACCGTTATTAAAACCACGTATTTCATCTCAAATTTATGCTCATTTAATATGTATTAGGGTTTAATAAAAGCATAATCAATAACTAAAACCCTAATTCGATAATAGAGTTTTATATTAAAACTACAAATTTTTTTAACGTTTTTGCAGTTTTGTTCCTACCCACATACACAGTTGTATGTTCAAATAATTACCAAATCTACATTGTAAAACAACATTAATTCATAACAAATCTACAATCACACCATAATTTCAATCAATCTCTAATTAATATGCATGTCTTAATACACCAGACATATATACTCAAGAATCAAAATTAGTAGGCATACCACAACTTGGTAGCTCTACACCCCAAAGTAAAAAGTTCATAAATCTAGCCTAAAAGACTCAAAGACATAGACAAAATACAAACCTGAACATGCATGTAGAATATATAGATCTCTACCTAATACCGAATGAATGAGTGCACGTGCTTGGTCCATTTGTCTCTAACTTCATCAATTTCATCAACATTGTATTGTTGGCCTCGTGCATAGTCATTAATGAAAAACTACAATGCCCAAGTTTCGATTAATATACAATTAACACTTATGTCAAGTACCAAACATATATGTCATGATTCATTAATGGAAAAATATCGAAAAGAAAACATACATGGCTTGGATCTATGTTGACCGATTTGTTCTGGGCTATCATATCCATTGCTCTACATACATAGTATCCACAATCATTCTTGTTTTGCTGGTATGGACACTGTCAAATAAATTTAGTTAGCTCTCTAACTATTAGATATTAATTTGAATTAAAATAAAATACAAAATAGTTGTCTTCCTACTTACTATGACAGGCTCCTATTGAACATTCTTTGGGTCTGAGATACCATTCCCACCTCTCCTTTGATTTGCTGTCCGTAGTGCCCTAATAAATAGAGTTGGATACACAATATTGTAAGTATATATACCTCAAATAATAAAAGCTAGTAGAATATGTGTATAAATAAGCTAATGAAGTAAGAAGTGAAAAGTATACTAACATGTCGATAAATTCCTTCCCACCACTACGAGCGACTTTAAAAGGTACGTCATAGGTTTGAAGGGAATCAAACACATAGACTTTATTAAGATCAGGTCGGACGGTGTACAAAACCCAATGTTCAATTGCGAGGTGAGGAATGAGATAGAGCTTGTTGTGTCCCTCAATCAAAATGCGATCCACTAAATAGTTTATGTATCTACCCTCTCTTATTGTACTACCATCAGCTATGTAGTATGGGCACACAAACACAATAGAAGATAGCATTCGCTCCATCATAGCGCGATTAGCTACCAACCTATGGGCGAAAAAAACAATGCATATTTGTTAATAACTAATAACTCATATAAGAGGTCATAAAAATTCCAATTGTACAAGTTAAGAGTACTAAAATCTCAAAATGAAATAATACTTACGTGACATAGACGGCGACACTCATGGTTGACATCCATTCCTGATTATAAATGTCGCTTATGTCAACCGTCGATACCATGTAAGTAGCATCGTCCCTCCCAACATACTCAGGATGTCAATCAATGAAAATATAATTGTCCCTGAGGTAGTTTTGGGTATAAAAATACAATAAAGCTATTGCTGGTGGAGGTTGGCTTTTTTGATCTGAAGAAGGAATCTTTTGTGGGCAAATGATTTTTCAGATTTAGCTCTCTTTCCTTTATCAGCGCCCTCTTTTGTGTTGCTCGTTCTGCTAGTACCTCTCTTGGTTTTACTAGCAGGAGCAACCTTCTTTTTTTTATTCCTTTGTTGATTCCTTAATTGATAATATTAAACAAAATATGTATTTAGCATATAAATATATATATGAAAAAGGTATGAATAGTGTAACTACTAAATAAGGTCTAATGAAGATGTTGAATGTCAATACCTCTTCAGTAGTGAGTCGTATTTGATCCGCAGGCCAAGCCATGAAGCTTCCATGAGCTTTTAGTACTATGGTTGCCTCATCGCCCTCTTTATAACAAGGAAAGTGTGCACTGCCAATGATTGGAGTGTCAATACTCACCGGCCTTGTATTTAGGGCTAAATTGTACCCATAGATTGTTTACATTTGGGTACTATGACTGATGCAGACCCTTCCTTTTGCCAAAAGTGTTGAAAGGTCATTCGCTAATAAGTTACATTTATGCAAACCCTAAAAAAAATATTACACATTATTAATTATTTATTACACCGAATATATTTAATAATAATTCATAGTTTGTAATGCTTACCTCGGGAAGAGTAGAACGACGTGCATCAGCTTCACAACTATCTCTAACGCTATTCACATTAGGTATGTGAAGTTGATCATGGTCTACTGAATCAGATGGCTTATACCCTTGAGATTTAATAAATGACAACTCTTGCTCCATTGTTTCCATCCGTTCAAATGCCATGTTCAATTTTTAGGAGAGGATGGCGACTTGCTCGTTAGTGCTACGAGAACCACGAGATCAACCACATATGTTCCTTCTTGTAACACCTAATCCAAGGCCCCTGTGTCTTCCAAGGTGTTCTACAATTCCTGTAGCCTGGGACACAATGCTATATTGGTCCACCCCCTCCTCACCATCTGACGTTTAAAGTTCGTCCTATAATGTATATAATATATGTAAATTTAACTTATAGGAATAAGCATAATATAATAGTTTTCTAAAATAAAACTAAGTAGGGTTCTAGATATCTACAAACTTACAATTTTTTGGCTGCAACATCTACATATTCCTTAATATATCAATCCCTTGTTGCTCTAGCCTTCTTCCATAATGTACTAATATTGATGGACGATGTACATGGGTCCAGTCTTGGGCTAGGAGCTACAAATAAAAAAATATTCTTAATTAAGAATATTATTATAAAATTCGACATTTACATGTAAATAGATAAATCACAAAATGCATACCAAGTCCTCTTCAAGGCCCACATAGCCTTTGCGAGCCATATTATGCCGGTATTTATTTTGTTTTACAATCTCTTTATTTTGAATACTTTTTTCCTATGTGATAAGCCAAAATATAGTGACATGGTTATTTCAATATTAAGCATAATACTGGGATCGATACAAAAAGTTTAATTATTATCTAACAAGTACCTTAAAATCCCCCTTAAGACAATATGCAATAAATTGGTTCCAACTTTCTTGATCAATAAAACCACATCGTTTGGGTGGGTTCTGCCGTAGAGAACCATCCCTCTTTCTATATATTTTCCTATGAGCTAAATATGACCTAAATGTTCTTTGGCGCTCCCCACAATATCTAATAAGCCATTTCTTCCTACTCTCTAGGACATTAAACACTCTCTGCAAAATAAGACATGTAGATGTATACCGATGTTAATGTAATAAAATTAATAACATTTGACATACAAAAATGATTAAATAAAATAGCATATTTATTGTGATTTCTTGTCAAATATGCTCCTTATGACCCTTTGGAACCTACTTCCAATTATTATAGGAGATAGGAACACAGTTACGGGTCACAAGTGAAATGTAAGTCAAGAACATGTCTGCGTAAGGGCCAATGGGAAGATTGTAAGTATTCCATCCTAACTCGACTAATTCTCCTCTATTCCTCATGTCTGTGATGATTCTCATAATTGTAGGTCCTCTTTTCCCTTCTTCATCACTATTGTCCCTATTAATGTTTTTGTTGGCCATATCTCTACACAAAATAAATAAATAAATTATGTTAGAATGTTATGTATAGAGCGAATGTTATGTATTGAGCATAATGTACCATTATATTATCGATATGAATCATGCTTAGAAAGAATTAATCCCAAATGTATGATGCTATTCTATATAATTATAGGAATCATGCTAACACGTTTCCAAAAAGATATTAATACTAACCCTAACCCTAATTAACCATAATTAACTATAATAAATGATAAACCCTAACCCTAACCCTAGCTAAGTAACCATAATTTATTATAATAAAACCTAACCCTAAACCTCATAAAACCCTAATCCCTAAACCTAGCTAACTATAATTAAACCATAATATATAAATCATATTATTATTATTATTATTATCATACACAATTATTTCTCTCTATTTAATTATTCACTTTTATAAATTCCTTATTTTCTATATCTATTTAATCCTCATCAAATAGCAATCATTAACATATGCATATCTAATTGAAATTTTCATTTAATGATGTGCACATGTAAAATATATTTTTATTTCATTATATGACATTTCCTATATCTTATTACTAGTGTCCTATGCTTATTAATGAAAATGTGTGTGTGTGTGTGTGTAGTTTTTATGAGTGAAAATGTATATAATTCTACACTCACATTCATATTAGATATATATGTAAAGGTCTCGGCCAACACATGCATTTGTTAATATATAACAATAACGCAACAAATTCAACAACGAACAACAACATTTTCAACCAACACATTCAACAACACTTTTTCAAATGACAAACCGCAATCTTTCAATAACAAACAAACGAAAGCCTGTAGCAACATGCATGCATTTATATATATATATATATATATATATAAATATATAAGTAGATAAAAAGTTACGAGAGGAATAACAAACACATACATAAAGTGATCTAGCTACAAACACGATGGCGAGCAAGTTGAGAGAGGCAAGGGCTTCAAACATGACGGAGGATGAAGGTACAAGTGTTGGCAAGCTATCTTTGGAACAATGACAGCATGCACATGCAAAGCAGGCAATGGCAGAGGCGTGGTGGAGAGTTGGCTGTGCGAGGGTTTCCCTTACTTGAGAGGAGCCGGAGTGGTGGTGCACGGTGTGGTGGTGCGAGGGTTTTCAAGGAGAAGGAGAGTAAGAGAATGAAGGTACAGAGAGTCTGAAACTTTTAGCACGAAACAGAACTGAGCGAAATAAGAGTTTGATTTTTGAGTTTTAATAACGGTTATATCTGGAATCGTTATTAAAACATTCACACTTTTGACAACGGTTCTTGTATGAACTATTATTAAAACCTCTTTTAATAACGGTTTTACTTGAACTGTTATTAAAACATCCGTGCAAATTTTAACGTTGCCTTTTTAATAACGGTTTTGAACTATAACTGTTATCAAAACTGTCCCGCGCATTAATTTTTGATGCATTTAATAACGGTTTTCAAACCTCCATTATTAATGTCCCGTTATTATTTTCCCTTTTTGTAGTAGTGCCTAAAGAATTAAATGGAAGTGATATAGATATAATAGGAGTCACACTTTGAGCAATTAATTAATAACTGATGGACTAAATTTACCACTAACCTCCACAACTTATAATCATAGACTCAGGATATCCAAGTGAAATAGTGTGGCTTAGTTCTTTGCTGGTCCAAAGTTGCTAATCAAGAGAATCAAGACTTGTCTGATTAAAGATAATGCATGAATAGATGAGGTTTAGGGTTGAGGAAAGGATGTATTACCCAAAACATGTCTCATTTATGCAAGACTTGAAATTATTTCAAATCATGAGTGGAGGCAGCATTCCACCTAATAGGAACATTCGGATTCATCGTCATTTTACTTTTTTAAACCATGTCAAATTTGGGTCCGATGGTTTGATGTAGATCATCATGGATTATTTATTCTTTATGATATTGATTTGATTCATGTTATTTTAGATTTGGGTGGTGTCGGTGTTATTTCATCGTTTTGGGCTTGAGTTTTGTGATATATTATTTAAATTATATGCAAGTTTTAATTGGGTTATTTCAAGATTGAATC
Source organism: Tamarix austromongolica (assembly GCA_039764185.1). Lineage (NCBI taxonomy): Eukaryota > Viridiplantae > Streptophyta > Magnoliopsida > Caryophyllales > Tamaricaceae > Tamarix > Tamarix austromongolica. Next base: position 65,989,013 of record CM077813.1, on the reverse strand, counting down.
ATGTTAATTTGTTTCTCCTTTTAGAATAAGATGAGGTTTGGTTGTATTATTATTCATCCTTTGTGGTTGGGTACGTGTTGGATAGTTTAACCACTTTAATTGCCACAGATCATTTTATTGGAACGTCATTTTAGCTATTTTATTTGCAGGGGAGTAATATTTTTCCCAATTATTTATCTTAATAATATAATCCGTCCAAGTACAAAATGAACTCAAACACATGCATAACATTGTAGTGATGAATCAGAGAGACAACGCGTAGATAATCTATGCAAGAAAATCAAGAAAGGGAAAAAGAAATATGGTATTACCATATTGGCTAAGATATTATCCAATAGAAAGAATGTACCAGAATCTATAAATTAAATAAAAATATTCAATCCTCGATTCTTAAATCGTTCATTGATCAGAGTCATAGGGTAACAAAAAAAAAAAAACTGAGTGAGATCTTATGTGCTCTTTATCAACGGTTTATGCAAAGTGTATTAATTAGTTGTTATCTCCCCTAAAAACAATTTTGTAGTTCCTATGTCTAGCTTGAGCACTTACTTTACTTGAGAGATTATTGATTAGAGTAGACTTATTGTTGTTGATAGGCACGTATAATTCCCATGAGCATGCCCTAACTATTTTCTAAAATTTCCTAAGCAATATCATGCCATTTTTAATTTATTTTTACTATAGTATCATTACCTAATTTTTTGTAGATAACTAAAAGTTATTAAAAATCCCGTCACATATTTTCTAACCTAACTTGAAAGGTTTTAATATTTTTGTTATTTTAATAAATTTTGAAATGTTTCATTTTTTTAAGTTCTAAAATTCAAACAAAAGCTTATAATTATTCAAATGATTAAAATACTTTAAAAATAACTTGCAAAAATATGTAATATAAAAAATAACAATTTTTTAATATGATAATAAAGCTATAAACATCGCATGATTAGTTGCATGGAAATGCATTGATTGCATCCAAACTCATATGTACTCTCCATTCATCAGCTTTTGAACTATATACTACTACTCTACTAGAACACAGTTTGATAAGAGAGAGTGAGGGAAAAAAACACAAATTAAAATGAAGTCAAGGAAGCCTTATTTTCCATATCTTCCAAACCATGAACAATCCAACTCCCCTACCATCTTCTTCATTAGCAACTCCATGATCAAAGATTCAACATGGTGGCATCATTATAGAATATGATTTAACTTTATTTTCCATAACTATATACAACAAACAAAAGAGGAAAATAGTGTTTGAAGATAACTATATAAAACTGCATAAGAAGCAAGCATTCCCCCTACAAAAAAAAAAAAGAAAAAGAAAACAAAAACAAGTAAAAAGGTAAATTTTAGATCAAATGGTACGTTATCTTATGTGTATTAATGTAAAAATGTGTTATTTTATGCATATTTCGTAATAAAAATGATTGTAGAATATTTTATGTCTTCACAATTGTTTTGAGTGATTATGTAGTAATTAATATTTTACATCTAGATAAACTTTGCTTATAAAATATTATTCATATCTGTTAACTTTTAAGTTACACGTTGCAAAAAAATCTTATAATATTTTATTTGGGTCTTAAATGGGTTGAATTGTAAACCTATAAATCATATTCGATTTTATTTATGTTTGTTTTTATTTTGAACTTAAAATGTGCAATATACAATTAAGGTATATTAGCTAAAAATCATATGAAATGTGTGTAAAGAATTCTACAAAATTATATTCAGGTTTAAAATTGGTAAATAGGATGATGTGGAAAGTTTTATGATTTTAGGAATATTTTTGATATTTTTTAATTATCTTGTAATCTTGTTAGTTCTTTATTAGGTCATTATTTTATGTTGTAAATTCATGACATTTATATGTGAAATTCTTGAGTTTGTAAACCCATAATTTATTTTAATTTTCTAAGCTTAATTGGATTTTTTTTCTTAATTGTAGCCTCTTTATCAATCATTTCATAACTAAAAATAATCTGTTAATCTTGTAAATGCATGGAAGCTACAAAAATTAATCCTTATCATCCTTGATAAGATATTTATTTGTTCCATAACTTTTGGACTTTTTTAAACCTTTTCTTCATTTAATTCATATTCAAAGTGTATATCCTTGTAGTTTTTTTTTTTTTTTTTTTTTTGCATTTATTGCACTCAAACCCTTTAATTTCTCAAACCTTTGGCTTGATTATTGGGTTTTCATAACTCTTATACACCGAACATAATTTCACTTACACACTCAACCATCCTAACCTTTCATTCAAGTGTCAAACAAGCATGCCCCCTCTCTTTTGGCATCAAATTTGAATAGCCTACCTCCCCTCTTTATACCTTATTTTTTTTAATTTATTTTCATTTAGTGTTTCTCTCACTTGCTCCTCTTAATTTCTCCTACCTCTCTCTTCACTTTGATTATTTTTACTATGTGTTTTTGACTTTTGTTGAGCTTATAACCAATACCCATCCTCCTCTCATGTTCCACTTTCTCTTATTTTTTATTCTAAATAGTTTAACCCTCATAGACTTGAGGATTATTTCTCATTCATCACTTTTGCCTTCATGGCTTATGATGTTTTTGAAGGTTAAAGTCATCACCTTTAGAAGGAAAGTTTCTCTTACTAGATTTTCAGCATAAATTTAATTGCCATTACTTTAACAATATCATAATTATACTATTAATGCTAATGTCTTCCTCTTTGAAGACACTCTTGTTCCGAGCCTTATAGGTTTCCCCTATTAAAACAAAAGAAAATGCCCTCATCGATTTGTTTCCAAAAATTTATTAGGGTCAATAACTATTGTCTTTTACAAAATTCCCCCTCTTACAAAATAAAGTAATTGTGATACTACTTTTTTCAAAAAAAAAAAAAAAGGGCACTTAGGTAGCAAATTTATTGTACCGATAAGGAACTAAATATAAGTGACATAGATAAAGTAGGGGAGTCACACATTGAGTAATAAGTGGTAGAAGCATGAAATTTAATTACTACTAAACAACACAACTTCCCATCTTAAATCTAGGAAGTTCCAAGGTGAAACCATGTGGTTAGGTACTTTGCTAGTCCAAGTTGACGTAGTCAAAAGACTCGGGACATATATAATAACTATAAATGCATGAAAATGAATGAGGTTTGGGTGTTAGGTGGGGTTGTATTAATCAAGACCTATCTCATTAGTGCAAGACTGTGAATTATTCTACTTCACATGTGGAGGTGGTAATATAGGATCATTTTGTGGGTCATTTTATATCACCATTTTACTCTTTTAGATCAATTCTAATATGGGTCTAGTGGTTTGGAGCGGGTAATCATAGATCATTTTATTATTATTATTATTATTATTGCACGGAGTTCTGTTTATGTTGTTTTGATTTTGGCTTGTCTCTTGTTCTTTTATCATTTTGGATTGGTTTGTGTTATTTTATGTTTAGATTAGTGGATATTTTATCCTTTTATGTAGGGTTGTCTTGAGGTAATCTTATTTTAAGTTATGGCTATTTTTGTCTTTTGTGGTTGGGTATGAGTTGGATTATTCTAATCTTGATTTTGTTTCAAGTGTTGCGGTTCATTTTTCATGTAAGATCATTGTAGTTATTTTATTAAGAGTAATATATATCTTAATATATATGTCACCTAACGATAGTTTTTTTCTCATTGTAATAAGTATATATATATTACGTATTTTAAAAGATAATAAGAAATCAATGATTACACAATACTAAGTTTATTCAGGTGTAGACAATTCTATCTACTACGTTGGTTGGCTAGCTCCATTAGGCACGCAGGGTGAGATTAATGATAGCAATTCACTCGTGGATCAGATTTGTCCGCCTAGCAAACTCAAGTTGCCAATTCATTGCCGGTGAGATCAGATTTTGTCACTTCATTTTTATCCCATTATTATTATGTTTTGCAAAGAATGATTAAGCAATTTACTTTCGCATGTCTCACTACAATCAAGCCTGGTTCTTGTGATTGAAATGTTGTGGACGGGCATCTGACTTTGCCGATGCTCCTGACCGGATTAAACCATCTAGTGAAGTTAAAAAAAAAATTATTGTTTAATTTAGAATTTTGTCGCGCGGAGCTAGTTTGTATATAACAAATTAATAATTTTATTCAGTTCCTCAATGTTCTGCACCGGAAGAGAAGAAAAAATAAAAACGTAAATCAGATTTCAGTTCCTGTAAGCTTGCTTAACTACTACGAGTAGGAATGCCCACATCAAAAATCAAAAGAAGAAAAGGCAACAAAAAAAAAAAAAAACTTCATTTTTATTGACCAGCTCACTAGCTAGTACGCACATCATTTTTCTCATTCCCTTCTTTCATTTTGATTGGTCGACCGACGATTTTGAGCCCATAAGAAGTAAAGATAGAAACGCGGTCGGAGGAGGATGAATTTCTGTTACTTAAGAAATCAAAAACTCAAAAAGTTAGGAAGAACGTTAAATCATCCGTAAAAAAGGGTCGATATTCCAGAGGATTAATGACTAATTAACGATGGTAAAAGACAAAGGCATTCCACTTGAGTCAAAATTAAGTGTATTAGTCAAAAAAGTTGGAATAAACCCATTGATTTTTTATTTATTTTTTTCCAATACGCCAAGAAAACTGGGTATTTTTTCTCTTCAAAGTCATCCAATCTCATGACTCCCGATTAAGAAGAGGCAAACAAAAAGACCTAAAAAAAATGAAAAGAAAAGAAAAGAAGAAACGGGTAGTCATGTCAATCAAAAGCACGCGCCTTAGAAATTCGTATCCAATATTATCTGCATTTTTCATTCCTTTGAGAAGATTGGAATTTTGCAAGAAGATGGGCCCGCGTAGGGCTGTAAACGAGTCCAGCCGAGTCGAATATTTCTAAGTTTGGATTCGGTTTGTTTAACTAAACGAGCTTAAAATGATATTTAGGCTTGGTTCGTTTAACTAAATGAACGAGTCGAACTGAGCTTTTAACGAGTCGAGCCGAGCCGAGCTCACGAGCCAAAGCTAAAAAATAAAGCGAGCCGAGCTTTTTCGAGCTCGAACTTGACTCGTTTAATAAACAAGTTGAGCCCGAACCTTACTTTTAGGCTCGTTTAATTAAACGAACGAGTCGAACTTAGCTTTTAACGGGCCGAGTCGAGTCAAATATTGAACTGACTCAGCTTATTTACAGTCCTAGGCGAGAGCTATAAAGTATAATATTATCTACTTTTTTTTTTTTTTTTGGTATGACATCCGGCAGAGGAAAAAAGCTAAAAAGGAAGTTGTCTTCGTATAAACAAGGTTGCCGAACAATTTCCTTTCTTCCTTCCCAAACAAAGATGTATAGATGGATGAATGTCCGTATGTATGATGATGTATCGATTATGATGATGTATCGATTATGATATCTGTACGGATATAAGCCTCCAATTCATTTCCGCGTTGAAACTCACAAACCATGACCGACCTCTCCTCCTATACTTATTGATGTGGGTCAGGATCACTACCCATGTATCGTCTTGTGGATCCTTTGCACTGTCCAGCTGGCAAATATTCTAAACTTGTTGCTGGTCCATGTTGCTAGTCAAGAAGAGACTCGAGAGACCTGTCTGATCAAAGTCAATGCATGACTTTGAATTATCCCACTTCACACTTTTTAGCAACGAGTGAAATTAATATACAGAATAAAATCTGACAACTTTGCACGAAGAAAAAACAAAAGAATTCACCATAAAATAAAACAGTTTTTAATTAACATGATGCTTTAAGGTTGAAGATCATGTCATCACCTGCATAAGTTTTTTTTTTCTTATTACTAGTGCATTTCACCATAAATTTATGATTATTTTAAAAATCATAATTAGACTCTTAGGGGTCGTTTGGTATACTTACAGTTACTTCCACAGTAAATATAACTTCTAGGAAAGTTAAATATTGGAAAATAGTTCCCTAAAAGTAATATTTATTTGTGTTTGATAGGTATATATACCTCGTGAGAAGTATGATGACTTCCATAGTTGTTTTGTTTGGTTTATTTTCTTATTACTTAGGAGTAGATATAAAATTACATTCATATCCTTTATTATTAAATATCAATATTTATTTTTCTACCTTTTTTTTACATAAATAGAAACTTTATTTACCACTACAAAAATATAAATAATTATAACTGACAACAATAAAATATTATAAAAATATCATCATGTAATTAAAGTAGCTCTTGTATCAAAACTTACTGTAAAAAATTAATAAATGTAATGATATAAACTAGAATGATGAAATAACTCTAATATAATACTAAAAAAACACTTATTGAATAATAATAATAATAATAATAATAATAATAATAATAATAATAATAATAATAATAATAATAATAATAATAATAATAATAATAATAATAAATATGATAGAAATATTTTAACATCCAGAATCAACAAACTAATAATATATACCCTTCGATAATCCTCATCAATATTAAAGAAATTATAAGTAGTTGAGGATAATTAGGCAATTTATAAATAAGGAAGTATTATTTATTGAACATCACCCAAGGAAGTAGCTTCCTCAACATATGGGTGGTTCAGAATTACAAGGGAAATAGCTTTTACCTTTAACTTTTCACATCCCTTAAACCAAACAATAACGTATTTTTTATTTCCTAGAAAATTATACTTCCTTTCTCTACTTACTTGATACCAAATGACCTCTTAATGCTAATGGCTTCCTCCTTGAAGATACTCTTGTTCTTGACCTCATAATTACCCTTGTTTGTAACTCATCAATTAGTTAATTACTTACATTGACTACTGACCTTAGTATTTGAAAGCAATAACCTTCTTACAAATGAAAAATCATGCATTGCAAAACTTCCGGTTCCTGTCATTGAGGCTTCATTTAGTTCCTGCAAAATTTGTGTTTTTTATACTTAAGAAAATAAGATATAAAAAATATCAAAAAATAAAAATGTTGAAGAAGAATTTTATTTGATTTTTCCTCACAACTCATATGTCTTAGCTTGCCGGTACAACTTAAAAGTTTTACCCATTAGAATATATAGTAAATATTTACCCCACCCAGACTACCATTAGAAGCATAAATGTAAGGTATTTAAAGTAATATTACTATGTGTAATGCCCCGTTTTTGTAAATTCAGTTTTATTAAGTTTAATTATTTTATTAGCGTAATTTGTTGTAAACATTTAATTATTTTAATTTTGATTCGTTTTATGGATTTATCGACGATTTCGAGTTTATATTTTGAATTTAATTAATTATTGTTGTTGCGGATCATTTTAGATAAATTCGTTCACAATTATGATTTTATTATATGATTTCGATTTTCGGTTAAAAATATGTATTTCCGTTCGTGTAAAGTTTTAGATATTTCGTCGATTATTTCTCTCGTGTGCATAAAATACATTTATTGCAATTCTTCCGATTTCTTTGTTTTTACTCTTTTTGATCCCTTAAAAATTTGTGAATCAATCTAAATATATTTTTGAGTTCATCCATTCATTCTATTCATTCATGTTTCACCCTTTCCTTCCGAATCACCAAATTGTGGAAAAATTCATTTACGCGATTAGGCAATTTTAGCCGTTTTTGCTATTTTTAATCCGTTGGTCATCAAATAAGTTCCGAGGCTAAATATTTTCATATATTTGATTTTATAAAAACATTCCGCATCAATATGTGATAACTTGAACCCCTATTATTCATTTTATGAATTAGCAAAAAAGCGCGTTTCCGCAACTTATCCGTTTTTGCCGTTTTTGATCATTTTCCATCCGTCAAGGATCAAACCTACTCCGATACTTAATATTTTTATATATTTGAGTTTCTAAAATTATTCCAAACATTTTCATAAATTTTTATAATTTTTAGAACTCAAGTGATATTTTTCTCAATAAGTGCCCATTATTAGGCTTTCTTGCAATTTAATTAATCAAAATAAATTGTAACCAATCCTCTAACTAATATTCCAATCCTAACTAGTCTTCTAACCAAACCAAACCAGATTTGTAACTTGGTTACTTTTCTCCCAACCAAAAAGTGCAACTAGTACCATAATCATGATTTTATGACATTTCTCTTACACACTCAACCATAGCCTATCATCTCTCTTACACCCCTAATCCTAGCACTCAAGTGAGGCCAAGGTCAAACCAAAAACTCAATCCACACTCCACCATATCAGATCCTACTCTATCTTTGCCAAATCGTGCGTTCCTACCCCAAAATGCACATAAAATCATAGATTGTAGCAGAGTGCAAATTTGATTACTTTTCAACTTTGAGAAACCCGTTCTCTCTCTCTGGTTATCCTTTTCCTTTGGTTTTTGTTTCCTTCAAAAGTCTGCATTGTATACTATGAATCCATATAATGTAAATCCCTGAAGTATAAATCCCTCATGCTTATTCATAGCCAAACGTTTGCTTCCCGACCAGCCTTACAAAATCAGCAAAGCTGATTTTTTTGGTGACTTCGAGCATCTTTTATGCATCGACCTTGATTCCTCTACCCTATATTCTCATTTTTTATTTTTCCTTGCATGTTATGCCTCATCTACAGACCCTTCTCACCAAGGAAATCGTTCCCCTACCCTCTCCTTTTTCCTCTCATATCTGCCTTGCCGAGCAACATTGAAGTTTTTGCTGCAGTGGTTAAGTGGGTTGCAGCAAAGATTTCGTGCCTTTCATGCCTTCGTTTCTCCTTGTTTTCCTCCCCTTTAACCCTCCAAAACCTTAATACATCATTCCTTTGTGGTTATTGGTTGTTTTGTGGTGGTTTTGAAGCCTCTCTATTCAAGAGTAATATTTTATATTTCACTTCTTCCATTCCAATTCCTTTCTTTCCCATTTTTTGTTATTTATTGAACTTGGTTTATCTAACTCATTTACCTTATATTCTTGAAGGTGAAAAGTGGTTTAGAGAAGGAATTGCTAGATTCCTTATTTTAGCTTTGCTAAGGAGTTTAGGAGTTTTGGTAATAAAACTAACCTTTAGAAATAGGATTTTGTGCTAGGTGTATTATATGTTCTCTTATGTGTGGATAGCTTTATTTTAATTATAAGCATGAAATAATATCTTGAAAAATATTGTATGACATGTGTATGTTTCTACCTTATGTGCTTAAGCATGAATATCTAATGATAAGATGGTTTGTGTGATTCTTTTTATATGTTTATACCTGCTGGAAAAGTGATGAATATTTAGTGAAGAAGTGATGAATTTTCAGTAGAGTCGTGATGAATTTACAGCATAGTCGTGATGAATATGCCTGGATTCGAGTAGTTTACCTCTCTCCCTTGTTATTTTATGTGTGCTTTGGTTGTTTTAAATTTATCTAAGTATTTCCCTATATGTATAATAGTGTATAGAAGCTAGGTTATGAGTTTTGGATCATTTAGAGTTGAAATGAAATTTTTATAAGGCTTGCACATATTCAACCATGGGTACATTGGGCACTAAAGATTGTTTTTGAAAGTTTTAAGTGCACCATTGTCTTCATTGGGTATTTTACATAAAATTTGGTATATGATATGTTAGGATTTGATGTTGTCTAGAGTAAGTGATGAATTTTAGAAGCTTAAGGTAATTTTTGGTTAATAAAGACATTTTCGTCATTTCATGTAAATTTCTAGAAATTTGGAGACCTAATTGAATATTGTGCTAATACAAGAATTTATAATTTATAATTCTAATACTTGGGTAACATTGATGAGTAGACTTAGAGACCTTAATTAAAATGATTCATTAAGTAAGAAAAAGAAAAAGAGAAAGAGACATTGTGGGTGTAATGAGGAATCTTAATGTTTTATCCTATTTTCCTATTGATATTTCACCCTATGAAAATAATTGGCTAAGTGTAATATATTTTAGCATAAATTACACCTCTCTTTCTCAATTTGCTTAGCTAGCTTCGGATTTAGATAAGCCATTACTTACCTTTACTTACGACGGATTCTCGATGTATGTCTGCTTGAAGTGGAAGGTGATGAGTATGCTTATTGATTATTTAATCATGTCAAGCATATGTTGTATTCTTTTGTGGTAATTGTATGTATGTATGAGTTATAGATTTAATGCAAACGCATGTTCGTATGCCTCTTGAATATTGTATGTGTGTAAGTGTGCGAAGGGTTGAATATTGATTGAAGTTACATGATACCTTATGCTGTATTTTATGCCATGGACTCATTCGGCTTTAATGCTCCTAAATTTATTCGGCTTTAATGCCTCATGAATTGGATCGGCTTTAATGCCTTTGGAATTGATCGGCTTTAATGCCACTTAAATTGGTTCGGCTTTAATGCCACTAGAATTGATCGGCTTTAATGCCATTTGGATTGGTTCGGCTTTAACGCCGCTTGGATTGGTTCACCTTTAATGCCGCTTGGCTTTAATGACATTTAGAATTGATATAATAATGGATATTCATTATATTGATAGATGTGAACTAAGTGCTGTTATGTGGGCCTAATTTATGATTGGCTAAATCCTTGAATAAAATATTAATCACTTAAAGTGAAAGATCTTGAGTTGGGACTTGTATCACTCGGGGTAGCTATCCGAGTTAGGTTTGGTATTCACTTGGTACCATTCCGGTGTTTTTCTATTTTGTGATCCCGGGTGCCTTACGAGGTCCGGAGAGGCCCTCTTCTACTCTATAGGTGTCTCGATATATTTCGGCCCTATAGGGGGTATGCATACTTAAGTGATTAGGTGTCCTATTTATTGGTGGTCTGGTTACGTTTCTGGGCAGGCCAGCTAGGGCTAGTACCATTCGAGTACTAGATTAGTTGTTATGATCTCTTCCAGTCTCCATCCTCAAGTTAATATAATAAATTGGTTGTGATCACGATGATCAAATATAATAACCAATGGATCCCATCTACCCATATATCCATATTACATTATTTTATGCTTGAAGGTTGAGTTTCGTGTTCTCAATTAACATATATATGTAAGCATGATATTATCTTGTTATTATATGCTGTATTACTTTCTTCGCATGGACCTCGTACTCAATGCTATCTCTTTAGGATAGTTGTGTTGCTCAGTACATGATGCGTACTGATACTAAACATTTGTAGATGTTGTGTCACAAATATATGATGATGATCCTGCGGACTTTGAGGAGGTTCCTCGGGCAGAGTGATGCGGGTTTATACCCCTGGGGTTAGGGCATAGAGTTATTTCTATCCGAGGTCGCACATGTTATGTGCCCTAGATTTTGGATATCTCTTTTGGACTCTTCATCTCTTTTAACCCCCTTATCTCTTTTGGATATTGTATTATCTGGAGCATGTACTCCAAACTATGTTATTATGTCTAAATTATTCAAGTCTTTTGCTATTTATATCTATTTCCGTAAGTTTTGATTTATTTGATGTAAAGTTTTTGCCTTGCGCGTAGTACGAGAAAGGTATGGACTAGACTCGTGCTATGTGTGGCGGTAACACCCGTTATGTTATGTTAATGCTTCCGCTTATAAAACAAAAAAAAATGTAGTAAATTTTGGGGTGTTACACTATGTCATCTCATTGGCCAATTTTTTTTTGCTCCCAAAGCTTCTGATCTAATGCATATCAAGTTGTAAATTTTCAAAATCCACAAAGAAGATACAACAATATAGTAGAGAAATGTAATTTTCCATCGGAACTACGACAACAATACTCGAATAACAATCGGGTGGTGCATGAACTAATGGGAGATAACCAGCAATCTACCACATAAACGTTTTCAAAAAGCTGTGAGCAGCATATCAAGCAGTCAATGGCATACATGCTAAATTTACCAATTAACAAAATAACTTACTTGTCTTAAATCTAGCAAGTTATGAGCGAAATCGTGTGGTTAAGTTCTTTGCTAGTCCAATTAAGTTATTAGTCAAGAGACTCAAGGCCTGTTTGATCGATGTCAATGCATGAATGAATAAGGTTTGGGGTTAAGGTGGGGTTGTGCTAACCAAGACCTGTCTCATTCATACAAGACTTCAAATTGTCCCCGTTCACAGGTGGAGGTGGCATTCCAACGTATACAGTCATTTCGTGGGGTCCTTTTGGATCATCATTTTACTCTTTCGGATCCATTCCAATTTTTTAACTAGTTTTTTCACTCGTACAATGTACAAAATTATATAAATACAAATTATGAATTTATGTTCTTGAAATGCATAAAGGACTTTTTTATTATAATAATAAAAATATTATATATTTTAGAAGATAATAAGAAATCAATAACTCTACTATATTAATTTTTTCATTTCTTCTCAGATTCAGTTATGATGAAATTTCTTATTGTATATAAATGACGGTAAGGTTTAGCATAGTGAAGCAATAGGCAAAATACACAAGAGGCGAGTGAATTGACTATTTAAACTTTTTTACAATGTTACTAAATTTCAAAAGATATTACTGTCATCTTTCTATCTATGATGAGGAAATTCAAATAATGAGTTCCTCTTCTACTAGTATGTATGCAAAAATGTTTTTGAAGTATTCACTTTCCTCTGTCGTATGGATTTATTCAGTACAAGAATAAGGAAAAATAATAATGATATGGATGATGGATAATAGAAAATTTTTATCGCTATTAAGTTGTCAGTACTAGAGGGTTGGTAATAAGCTTTTCAAATTATAATAATATGAAATTTTAATTTTGAGACACATATTACCGACAATAGATCATCGATTATAGGTTTTCTACCAACAATTATATTTTTAAATTTGAAATTATTTAAATTCAAAAAGCTTTGTTAACGACATGTTTATCCTTGGTAATAAATTTATTATAGAAAATTATTGGGTAAAAAAATTTCAAAAAACCTTACTGGGAATTTCATCTTTGGCAATAAGATTATTAACAAAGATTTCTAAGTACAAAAATTTTGTATCGATGATTTTATCTTTGGTAATAAGCATATTAACGATGATTTTTGGGGGAAAATATTTAAGAAAACCTTATTACCGATGCTTGTATCTTAGGTAATAAGCTTATTAATGATGATTTTATCCTTGGTAATAAGATTTAAAAAATATATATATAGCATGTGAAATTATAATCAAAATATATTATATAAAATAAAAAATTATTATAAATATTTAATAATATAAATAAAATATTAAAGTTGAATGTTGTTATTAAAACTTAATTTACGAAATAAATATAATATTATTACATCTAACTTGTCAATACTAACATAAAATATAAAAACTATCTTTACATCATCTAAATTTCATAGATCAATATATCTTTGCCACATGGCTGGCTTGAAAAAAGAAGGCCTATAATTATTATCTTCTTCCCAATCTTTTTTTTATCCCTTTTATCATCTTTGTATTGATTTTTTTGACCATTTTAATGATCTTTGTATCAATTAACCATCCTTCGATCAATAATTAATTAAATCCTAGATCGTGCTGAAGTTTCCCTCCATAGAGCGAAATCAAAATATGTCTGCATATATACACAAATATATGTTATAAATTACATATTTTTGATTTGATTACTTAATTATAATAGATAATAAAAAAAATTACCTCAATTTTGGGGAGGATCTTCACCTTATCCTAAGGAAGGATGTGTGACCACCTCTTATAACACAATAGTTTCTTTGTCCCAATATTATTTTCCAATACACCTTGTAAATAATTTACCATAAGAACTAATAGAATTTAATGTGTTAACCTAAAAATCTAGCTCCACCTCAAACTAGTCTTCCTTGTCTTTCAAACTCTTCCAACATCTTTCTATCTATATTTCTTTCCTGATCCCTCCTCCTAGGAATAAACACGTGAACATATTAATTTTACCATTAAGATAATAACATTATAAAATTAATAGTAAGGAAAAAAAGTAATAGATGAAATTCTATACCTTCTAAGTTCCAACACCCTGAGCATCGTCTGCAAGGACGTGATAGATCACAACCATCGCCATCACCACCATGACCTCAAGTGATAACATAATTCATATAGAAACTATCAAATATTTTGATATATAGAAACTATCCATTATGATGATAAATATAAATGAAAAAAGTGCAAAACTTGTCAAAATTGTAGGAAATAAAACAAGATGATCCAACAATATAATCGTGACTAGGTTTAGATTAAGTACATCTGATGACTAACTCTTGATCACCCAATGAGTATGTAATTCTCATAAAATCATTTTCTCTCTCACTTGTTAAGAAAAAGGTCCATCTACCTTGAATGTTTCACTAAGATAATGAGGGTATACACTTGTCGGTATCCCATGCAAAGACCTCTATTCATCATTAATCACTCTCAATACTCTAGCTATCTTATCATAGTGTCTCATAAAATTTTCACCCTCATTAAATCTAGAGTGTGGAACACCAGTGACAAACAAATATAGATATATAGTCACCCTTGAACATGGTTGTATAAGTGGCAATATTAGTAAAAGATAGTACAATCTGAAATTGTATGATCCCAAATATAAATCCCTCTCTACCATGTGATTTAACACATCTCATACCGATCTTACATGGTGCCTAAGATCCCCATCTAAAAACATCCTAAAGTAGTACAGAGGGTATGTGTTACGTTACATCCTACCACTTAGAAAAAGGGCATAAAATCATAAACCCAAATATCAAGGCCCATTTTAAAGTTAATATCGAATTTATTTCATTTGATTTCCATCACTAATTAAGTTTAAAGACCTTTAATAATTTAATGTAGAAATATTTTTTTTCTAACTTAAATTATTATTACGACCAATTGTACTCTTCCTAGTTATAATTCTATGGCATGTAAATTTATATTAAATGTCAGTAATAAGGAGATTTTCTTTATTATCACTATCATTACTATACTAATTCATTAAATATTTATAAAAATAAATGCATATTTAATGAGGAAGTTTTTTTTCTTTTAATCATTCTATCATGTTTCCTATATATAACTTTTTTAGACAACACAAATATTTTTAATCAACTATTGTGTATGGGTCTAACTATGTAAAATTAAACAATATTAAAGCTTTGTGTTTTTTTTTGTTTTTTAATATCAGGTTCATTATTTACTCTATAATGTTAGTGTTTAATTTTTTTTTATCTAAAACAAATAAATATTATAGATTAACCATTAAGTATTATGAATATGACATATTCGTAAATATTAACATTTTTATTATTTAAAGCATTTTTACTCATGAAAATATTCATTATTATCAACAACATCAAATAAAAATGCACACTCAATGTGATGTAAAAGAAAAAAATAAGCGGTCGACAAATAATTAAAGAGGAATCTCCTATATGAACCAAGAAATATCAGTACCAAATCTTGATCCTTTTTTATCCTTTCATGTGAGCTAGGCCCTAATGAAATCAAAGTGGTCATAATTATTAACAATCATGACCAATATAAAAATCTCTTCCATGTCTACCAATTTTTTTTCCTATTTTTATTCTTCCATTTCAAATTATACACTTTCATAGTTTAATCGGGCCCTCAATATCTAGATTCATGCATACCTATTAATTATTCTCTATGATCAAGGCATCCTACATACCTTTTTTTATATTTTTAAATCTCACAAATATATTAGTTGTATAATTTATTGAGGGTTTAAATATATAGAATCAAATAATATTAAATAAGTAAAAATGATTTCATTTATCCTCATTAATTACTCTCTAAGGTCAATGCTAGTATAATTTTTTATATATATTGATCATTATTTTTATTATTATAAAATAACAAATGAAAATAAAACTTTCTGGTGATTTACCTCTCATCTTAAAATCATTTATCTTTCTATTAGAATTTACTTTTCAATACATTGTGAATCAACATTATATATTTATATGTTTCAACTTCTTAATTAAGATGATAACTAGATAATCTAACATGCTTGCATACTAAGATGTTAATTAAACACATAATCTAACAAGTACTACTCAAACATTAACATCCTCACCAAAAAAAAAAGTTACACATCACCAAATTTAATGTGCACTAACTAAATAAAATTACATATCTTCCACCACAAAAAGCGCACACACATATTAATATGCGTGCTCACATATATATTAATGACTAAAATATTTATTACACTCTAACATACTAATATTTATTCTAATCCAACATATATTTACTAACAACTATATATAATAATCTAATTATCTGCATAACCTAAGTATAATAATCTAATTACCCAATCATACAAAATCTAACTACAATAATCTAATTTAGAAAATTATTTCTATATATATAATACACAACAATTAAAATAAAAAACAAATAAATACATACTAATATAACCAATAACAAACTAAGAACCCTCAAATACTTATAAACAAGGAACATATAAAATAATATCAATATTTCAAATATTACAATGAACTCTAGCAAAATTATCGATCCTTTAAGAGTAAAACAAACCTTTAAGAGGGGAGGAAATTTATGGATAAAGGTTGAAAAGGGAAAATATTGGGGGAGAAAGTTAAAGGAGAAGGAGAAAAAATAGTGGAAAGGGTTGGGGGTAAAAGTAAGGAACAAAGGGTAAGGTAGAAGTCGAAGCTAGGAAATGATGGGCTAGGGTTTGAAGACAATTTATAAACACCTTTAATACCAATGATCTAGGTCGTCACTATTAAGGCATGTATCATTAGTGTTAAGCCCATAAATGAAATGATGTTGTTTTGATTTGGCTTTACAAAAATAAAATTTTCTTATTACCGAAGAACTAATCATTAGTATTAAAGAAAAATCATTGGTATTAAGGATAATTATTTTTACCTCATTCCTTGGCAGTAATTTTCCCTCCACGGAATTTTTGCCAAAAATATACCTTATTACCTACAATATTATCATTAGTATTAACATTTTATCTTTGGCATATATTTTCCAACATATTTTTAGGAAAATATTTTGGGGGAAATTTTGGCACCCCTTAATACTGACAATAATATTGTAGGTCATTAGTATTAGATGGCATTTTTTTGTAATAAAAAATAGATATGTGCTTTGACTTAATATCAAAAAATAATCATCAGAGTTAAGTTTTATTATTGATGATAGATAATTTCCTACATTAATATCGTTGGTGTTTACCATTTTTCTCGTAATGGTTCCTTAATATGAAAGCATTAAAGAGATTGACACTAGCTATTACGTGGATCATCAACTTATAAATGCATAGTCCTAACGATTTCTCTAATTACTCACAATAAGTAGGAACATATAAGACAACTCTTTTCTTGTATGAACTTTTAAATACTCATCAACTTAACTCTAATTTAGAATAGACTTCTAACTGTAGAAGCTAATAAATTTACCTCCCTCAAGGTGCGGATAAACTCAATAACTCTATTCTGCCTTTGATCTCCACACTGTGATCAATAGCACAATACAACTTAATAAAATGAATTGGTAACAAATAAACTCTCAGTAGGCTCTAGTCATCATTACTAAGAAAAATGGTTCAATTATGACACCATCTCTTTCTCTATGCATTGAGAGATGTTGGTATATTTTTCTCTATAAAATTTAGGATCTCATAGACAATGAATGTTCGTGAATGAGTTTAGTTAAATAGGAATATCTTAGCAAGTAAATCAAGAATCGTGAAATATTTTATTTGAAAATCTATTAACTAAGTAAAAAAAATATTTGCCAAAGTAAAACATCACTTGTTTACGCATGCATAGTTACATCCAAATCCATTATGTCTTGTATATCAAGAAATTATTCGACATAATAATTCATCAGATATTCTTTCCCTATTTTCATTGAAAATAATAGCCAAGTAATTATCCAAATATTTTCGTCAAAGTATATTAAGGATAAAAATCGGAATCAAAGCAAAAAAAAAAACAAGTGAGAATATATTTAGAAAAATATTCTATAAAAATAATTTGTAAACATTTTTTTTCCTTTCCTAAAAAAAATTCGACATGTTAACGATCATCTATATTTAAAAATAAAATTATTTTATTTTGAGAATTTTATTACATCCATTAATAAATTTGAAACCCTTATTTTTTTTAAACCTTTTCATTTTCATTTCTTAATCATTTCTCACATGTTCATTTTTAAGAGATCTTCTTAACCACTTTAGGCTGTCACACTCCATCTAGATCATTATAATTCTTAAAAAATTTTAATAATTGATATTTTTTTGAGTTCCCTAGGCTATTTCAAAATTTTAATGGAGATCTCTATTATAAAGTATTATTCATGTCCTGATTTATCCTATTTTAGTGTTTTAAATCCCAAAATGACCATTTTATTTATCCAAAATTTATGAACTTTGGGAATACCTATATTTTAGTGTTATTGAGCTCAAATTGATTTGAAACACTATATAGTTATTTTTTAATCTTTGGATTTTACAGTATATACAATAGATGATTGACCAATTATCATATATTTTTTTTTTCTGAAACATGAAGCAATAATTCATGTATTTCAATTGGATGCTTTTAATTTTTCATTTCTTCGATTTAAAAAAAAACACTTATGGTAAAAACTCAGTTAATTTATGAAATCATCATTGTCATAATTTTTACAACAATACCAAATCGTGCTTCTTCTTTTTTTGGGTACGCCATAATGCTTCTTTTTTATATATTATTTAAATGTTTAATCAAAATAGTAGATAAAAAGTATAAACTTTACTTACTATAAACACCCACATTTCAAGTTATTTACACATATACATACTTCTATATAATAAAATTTTATGACCAATAAATAATATTTGGCGTATATGTGCATATGATTTATCGGATATGATATTTGTCATATTTAATCTTTTATAGATAAGATAGATCTATAATTTAATTTTTTTAGATCGAATCATAAAATATCCGATAACATAAGCGATACGAGTGGATCAAAAGTTATACTTCTAAATTAAGAAAGCATATGGTAGTACTATGAAACCTGGCACCCGCTTCCTCACCAAGGAAGTAAGACGGACAAAAGGAATAAAGATTAGATTCCTCCTTGCTATGTTGAGTTTTCCTGCACCTGCAGCCAAGTGGGCAAATCCTAAACATGACTGAGTTTGAGGATCCCACAATTAATCTATGAAAGATAACCATTATTATACTAATTTACTAGGAATTAATTACAACGAAGATACAAAGTTTTTACGATGTACTATGGTATACTTAATATCGTTGGTATTATTTTTCTAGCGATGTAGGACTATTAAAGGGACCAGTAACCGGTAAAGGTATTTACATCATCGGTGCCTTGCTGGAGGAATTTTTTTTTTGTTGAAATATTTAGTAAAGTATAGCTGAAAAAAATATATTCGTTACCTATAACCAAAATTATTAGTCTTCTTTGGGCATAAAAATATCCTACTTTATTTTCTTCAACTAAAATAAAAAAAGTTATTATGGATGGTATATTATTAGTAACCGAGACCTAAAATATTTTAATTTCTTTTTATAGTCAAAAAATTACTTGTCTAATTCATTTAGGAGAAAAAGAAAAACGGTTAATTATCTGACAAATTGTTGATATTAGAAGGTCCAACTGTAGTTAGTTTCGTGCGAAATAAAACATCTCTTCTATTTTTTTTTTCTAAAAATAAATATCTTATTACAATGATAAGTTGTTGATATAGACCTGTCTCATTCATAAAATTTATACACAACAATTTTTTTTTAGTGTATACTATCACAAATGGCTTTTGGTTGAACACTATTATTATGAATAAGAAGTTAAGAACGTCTTAAATTTTAAATCTGGAAAACCCTATCCCATTTTACATGGAAGTCAAACAACCGCTTCCCAACTACAATCTTTCTTTTGGACACGGCTCCTTCCTCATTTGTCTCAAACCTCCATCAATTTCTACATCTTTTTTTTCTTGTTATTGTTAGTATTTAGTGTGATTAATTCATATCCACTTTGCCCCCGAGTTTATTCAATATAATTAGGCGTTATTAGGTAATTATATTATTTTTCATCTGAATCATTCTTTTTGGTCGGTGCAATCCATCACTCGTGGTAAAAGTCTAAAGTAGCCTTATCATTATTATATATATAACTTAATGAGAGAGCATTTTTAGTGTATGGATTTTAGTTTAAAGAATTATTGTACTTGTTAACCCTCTCCTCTTTCCAAAATTTCATCAATTTTATCCATCAATAATCCCAAACCTATAGTAGGGAATTATTGTTATTATTATTATTGCTTAAAATTCAGTCTGAGGTAGGTGAAATCCTTTTACTTGTTTGGTTCAGAATTTTGGCCAGCCTCATTTTCTTTGTATATATAGGAACTTGTGCTTGTGAAATTCAAATTATGAAATGATTTTAGAGGGACTAATCATTTGTCTTAGATGTAATGGAGTGATGCGTAAGCAATTAGTAGCAAACGAGACACCTTAGAACTATACGAATCTATGTCTTTTGATCTTAATTCTAGGAAGTCACAACTTGCCTATCCCATGTTGTTAGTCAAGATATTAAAGAAATCTATCTTATGGGAATTCTAGTGCAAGAATGAAAGAACATTGATTGGCCAAAACCCTTTTCTCATTCATGCACGACTTTGAGCTATACCGATTCACACTTGGAGGTATATAGATATAATAAAATTAATATTGAATGCGTGAGGGTAATAGAATCGAAAAAAATGTCTTTTTATTTTATATCTCTCCTACAATTTTTTTAAAATAAATAAATAAATAAATAATTTGATCAAATATTCATTTTAAATTTTAATTTTCTATGTAATGGATATTTTATTAAAATATTTTTATTATTCTTAAATACTTTTTATATAAGGAATAAAATAGGAGGAAATTATTTTCATCCTTATTAATCCTTGCCAAACATGCCTAAAGAGTAAAATCTGTCAGCAATAAAGAGAATTTGGAGTGAAGAATAAAATAAATGAACTCCACTGTTGAACCTTGTTATAAGCATGCAAAAAAGGGATACCAACTGCTCGCTTAGACATCATAGGATCAAACCGACTTATTCTTTTTTTTTTTTGTTTTAATTTTAAAAAAAGTAATTTTATTAATCATAAGAACATCGGAATCATTATAGTATATAATCCCCCCCAATTTTGATAACAAGATACTATAAAGAAAAGATTAAAACATTGATTAGAAGAACATACAAAGCATACAGTCCCCTTTATGCAATAACTAAAAATAATCATCACAACGTATCGTTGATTTCCTTCAAAAATCACCTTCCCCAACCAAAAATAATCTAAATGTGAAATACCTTCCTCATTACTTGTCTCTTAATTATGGAAAACCGATTGAGAATTAGTTGTTAACTTTGGTCCTATTGTACACCTCATTTATGTAATCTAGTAACATACTAATACACCAAGGTAGGATGTTGAATTGTTAATTTGTTTATAAATTTAATGTTTTCATCTGATGAGTTCTTTATGTTGGTTTTTATAAGACAACCTTAATTTCCTTTGTATGTGTGCGTGGTAGCCTAGTTGTCATAATTATTTGATGCCAGACTATTTACTTTTCTCTTCACATGAGTTTCTTCCTATGGTACAAATATTTCATACTACATTTTCTATAATACCTCTTTCATAATAAATCCTAATTATGTTTACTAATTAATATAAAAGTGTGTTATTTTATGTACAACTAATTATAGAAATGATTGTAGGTTATTTTATATCTTTGACATTGTTTTGGATGATTATATAGTTATTGATGTCTTGTGGCTAAATTCATGTTGCTTATAAAATATTATCTATGTGTGTTGACTTTTAATTACACCTAGAAGTGAACACTGCTAAAAACTTGGTTTTTAGTAACAACATAAGTCGTTGCTAATTATAAAAGACATTGTGAAAGATATTTTTGGTAAATATATAAATTGTTACAGGGTCATAGCATATAAGAGTGTTGCAAAAAATAAATCTTTTTAGCGATGAATTTTTATTATTATAATAAATATTTTATTACTAAAAATATGCCTTTTTACATTTTTTCACAAAAACGTTGCCTATAGATTATTGTTGCCAAAGGTCTTCAATAATGAATAAATATTGTTGAGAAAGCTCTTTAATAAGGAATAAATGTTGTAAAATTTCTTTGGTAATAAAAAAAAATTGTTCCAAAAACTATTTGGTAATAGAAAAATGTAGTTACAAAAGCTCTTTGGTAATAAAATAATGTAGTTGCAAAAGCTCTATGATAACTAAAAAAAGTCATTGCGAAAGCACTTTGATAAAAGCTATATGGTAACTAAGAATATCCCTGTGAAATCCCTACAAAATAAATACCATTGCAAAAGACCTTTAGTAATTAAAAAAGATAATTGCTAAAACTCTTTGATAAAAAAAAGGTCTTTGAAAAAAATAATTGGTAACAAAAAAAATTATAAAAAATATTTGATGCAAAACAACATTCATTATAATAGAAAAAAGTTATCAAATATTTCCCTAATGTCATGATCATTATTATTATTATTATTATTATTATTATTATTATTATTATTATTATTATTATTATTATTATTATTATTATTATTATTATTATTATTATTATTATTATTATTATCATCATATATTTAAGAAAAGTTGAAGGATTTGAACCCTTAATAGTTCTTTGAAAGAACTATACCAAGCACTCCACTTTTATTTACTTAATAATTAACTTACTATAACTAATCACTAAATAGGGCTTAAGTCTGCAATAACTAGAAAATATATATTAGAATGTTAATCATAATGGTAATATATCACAAGAAAGAAATTATTGGCAATAGTTGTCAAAAAATATCAATACTAAAAATTTAAACACTATTAAAAATATGCATAAGAAATTAGCAATATAATATTATTATATTAAATGTAATGAAATATAGGTGCCAAAACTAAAAAAGGTAAACAAAAAATAAACTTCAAAAGCGTAAAACTCATACCTTGGGGGTGTTACACGTTCTTTGTTCTATAACACAAGTAGTGGGCATTTTGTTAGTTTTGTGGTAGTTTCCCACTTTAATACCAATTGTTATTAGAATTAAGAGAAATTCATGGCATGACTAAATAGCATTAAAATAGGTACATTAATATAAAATATCAATTCTATAAATTTTCAAGAGTGATAAAGATACCATTTTGCCCCTAAAACACAATTAAGCTTATTTAGCACATTAAACTGTAATCATGCATAATTATTTTAACACAAGCAATCCTATTTTAATATGCTATCATACATATATTTAAAATACATAAATTTTACATTCCCTTGCATAAAAATATATGGTCACACACTTAGAGAAATTAATAACAATACATGATGCATGTATGCTTTTTATGAGATTATAAGAAAGCATAAATTGCACTTAAGCATAACATAAGAAACTTTAAACATGCTATCACATGATTTTTATATAGTAGGAGAATATGGTTTACCTCTTTCCAAGCACAAATAGCAAAATAACAAAAAGAATTCCCAAAAGAATATCTACACCTTCGAAAGATGGAGACATGAGAGGAGAAGATAATATTATTAATAATTTAAAACCTAAATATAATTTTTCATAATTTTTAACACACATATGATATGATATTTAGCTAGCATATCTTAATTATATATTTTACATATAAAATTCAAAAGGGATAACACGCACAAATAATATTAAACCAAAATTTCTAGATTTACATTTAAATGCATTTAGGACCTAAATGAAATTTTATAATAATATTTTACAAGGTTTAACTTAAAAGTTTATATATATATATATATATATATATATATATATATATATATATATATATATATATATATAGTATGTTATAAGTAAAGCGTGGCTAGCCGTAAAATTACAATTACTAAAGAATCATCCAAAACAATTTTGAGGCTATGAAATGTTCTACAATAATTTATGTAATTAAGCACACATAATTAGAACTATTTAAAAATGGGGTATTATAGAACGTGCCAAACTTCTGAATCACAATATCCTCAAAGGGTATTAAAAGTGAACTAGGCTCTTCAATACCTGAGATAGCATGATAGCATTGGGTCCTACCATTATAAGGTAAAGAGGTTTTAGTAGTGATATTTATCATCGTTGATAACCCTATAGTCATCCTCATTTCTCTTTAGCAACAGTTTGTCATCCTTTGTTAATCTATCAGTGATCATATATGGTTAAAATTCTAGGTTATTTGATGATTTCCTAAAAATATTATTATTGTGGTGGTGGTCGTGGTGGTTTTCATCATCACCATTATATTGCTAGGGTTTGTTTGGTTAACCTTATTATGTCTATACTATTTAATAATATATATTTTAGGCTGGTTGTTTAACTAGTTATTTTTAGTTTCTTATCATCTCATCACCTGTAACCTATTATTATTTCATGAGTAAGTCCAATCAATTTTAACTAAATATCTAAAAAACTTGCAATATTCACTTATATTACAAATATGTCATTCACCAATTAAAATACTCTATGTCTACGATTGTTATTAAAGAAAATTCATTTTATTTAGATAAGTTGTTAAGAAGCATTATTACTTTAGGCACATTCATATATAAATATATTTTATACCAAACACACCATCTAATTAATACTTCAGATCAATTCTACTACAATAATATTATTACCTCAGCCATATTCAGATAAAAGTGCATTTAAAGACATAAATATTTTGGGTATATTCTCATAAAGCTGCCATTAACGTTTTTGAGTTTTGAGTAAATGTACAAACATTTAGATTTTATTTCTATTAATTTGGAAATGTTTTAAATATAACAAATTAATAACAAAAACTTTTAGATTTTATTCACATTAAGGCATAAACATTTAGATATTATTCTCATTAAGGCACAAAATAAAAATTTACAAATTACCTCAAAATTTTAAAAAATTTTTAAATACTTTTGCTTTAAGAAAAATAAAGTTTAAATTCTTGTGCCTTTACAGAAAATTCAAAGACGGTTATGTCTTTATGAAGACAAATTCATAACATTAATGCCTCTAAATACACTTTTGTCGCCTATATTTATATATAAGTAATTTGTGACTACCAAACACTCTACTACCACCACTAATATTATTACTATTTTTCATGATGATTATTATTGTTATTATTATTAAAAGTATAATTATTATCATTAATATTATTAGTCCTCTTAAAAGTGTAATTATTCATGACTATTATTAACATTATTATTATTATTATTATGACAATTAATATTACTTTTATCCCTAAAGTGGTGATTATTAATATAAGTATTATTCTTGCTCAACTACAACTATTAATTTTATCAATCCTGCTATGATTTTTAATGCAAATATTATTGTGCCGCTTGTTGCACAAAATCATCATTGCATTGGTTTTAAAATTTATGGAAGTGAGGATGGAGTTAAAGCAGGAAGTTGGGCTTTCTTCTGAAATTGATTGCGCTCAGTCTGAACGTGAATATGCATGATGATGTATGTGCAGAAGCCTCCAATTAATTTCCGCGGTGAAACTCACAAACCATGACCCGACCCGTCCTCCTATACATATTGGCGTGGATCAGGGTCACTACTAGTCTATCGTCTTGCTTACTAATCAAATATATGTTCTTTCTAAAATTATTAGTTATTACTTCTACTACTGATCTTTCTCGCCGTAAAACTAGCTGTTCTACTAGCGATGAATATAATTAATTAATTATTACCGGCAGGCAGCAGTGGTCGGTCCATATCCTTCTTTTAGGTTCTAGTAATGATTACTGTGGAAAGAATAAAATTAGAATGAAAATGCAATGAGGAAATTTTAAAAGCTCTAAAGCATCGCGTGATTAGTTGCCTGAAAATTCAATGGTTTCGCCCAAACTCATACGCTAGTCTCCAGCCTTATTTTCCATATCTCTCCTGCTTAATTATTCTGATCGTTATTTTAATCTCCGTCCATGATCAGAACAACCAACACTCAATCAACTCCTCCTCAGAGACAACTCCATGATCCCTTTCTTGTCCGGGGAAATCCTTTGCAGGTCTGTCATCCCCTGGACACGTTTGTGGAAGTGGAGCACCACAAAGTCCTGGATTCTTTCCGGCAAATCATGCAGCATTAAAGGTCTGTAGTCGAGGTCCGGTCTCCTACCTCTAAATTTGAAAGATCTTCATCAACACATTCCCAATTTAATTAGGTTTTGTTCATCATCCTCATTTATGCAATCTGTTACTAATAGACCAAGCTGGTATGTTGCATTATTAATTTGCCCAGAAATCTAATGTTTTGAGTTTTTAATGTTGGCTACTATGACATACCTCGAGTTTCCTTCATACGTATGCATGGTAGCCCATGCCTCGCAATTATTTGATACCACATTTTCTATCGCCCATCTATCTCCCAGTTTTTCCCCATCGAAGATGCTCTTAAACCCTCCCTCATATCATACTATTTGTTAGCCTTTCTCATTGTGTTTAAAAAAAAAAAAAAAAAAAAACCTACCTTTGCCACCTTCAAGATTTTCTTAACTCCTCCATCTCATCTTCCTTCATGGCTTATGATGCTTTTTAAGGTTAAAGATCATGTCATCACCTGTATTATTATTATTATTATTATTATTATTATTATTATTATTATTATTATTATTATTATTATTATTATTACTAGCTGTTTTCACCATACGTTTATCATTATTGTAAAAGTCATAATCAGACTATTAATGCAAATGGCTTCCTCCTTGAAGACACTCTTGTTCCTGGCCTCATAATTACCCTTGTTTGTGACTCATCAATTAGCTAATTACTTATATTGACCGCTAGCCATAGTTTTTGTAAAGCTATAACCTTTTTAAAAATGAAGAATCGTGTATGGGTAAAATTCCCAATCCTATCATTGAGGCTTCATTTAGTTCCTCTATGATTTCTATTTTGTTTACTTAAGAAAATAAGATACAAAAAATAACAAGAAATATAAATGTTGAAGATTATCTATTTGTAATAATATAAGAGAAAATATGTAACACACTTAAGAAAAAAGCTTGAAGGTTGATAATGAAAGAAAATATTGCTCTTTTATCATTCTTCACATTTCACAATTTACTTATTTATAATACAAGAAAAGAGAGTGAAAGGTGAGGAGTTGTAATGAACATTATTATACCATTATGAAGGGAGGTAAAAAGAAGTGATAATAATATTTATGATATATCATGAAGCTAATGAAGAGCCTTAGGAAATGTGTATAGTCACTTTTACACAACACTTCCCCTTGAATATATACCTACAATTATTGTCTCATTAAAAAACTTTGTTAAGAAAAACCCAGTGGAACAAACCATGACTAAGGAAAAAGAGTACAATATAATTCCCTTCAACTTAGCAAACGTCTTTCATATGATGCATTTCGATACTGTATACAAGTTGACGAAACATCCTTATTGGTAATGACTTGGTAAATAGATCTGCTAAGTCTTGACTTGATCAAATTTGTTGAATATCAAGTGTCCCCTTTTGTTGTGACTTATGTGTTGAGAAGAACTTTGGTAATATATACTAAGTTCTATCACTTTTGATGTATCCTTCCTTGATTTGCATGATGCAAGATGCATTATCTTCATATATTACTATCAGACCATCCGTAATACCTAGTATTTTTAAATTCAGTTTTATTAAGCTTAACTATTTTATTAGCGTAATTTGATGTAAATATTTAATTATCTTAATTTCGATTCGTTTTATGGATTCATCGACAATTTCGACTTTATATTTTGAATTTAATTAATTATTGTCATTGTAGATTATTCTAGATAAATTCGTTCATGATTATGATTTTATTATATTCATATGCTTTCGATTTCTAGTTAAAAATATGTATTTTGGTTCTTGTAAATTTTTAGACATTTCGTCGGTTATCTCTCTTGTGTGCGTAAAACACATTTATTGCAATTCTTTTGATTCCTGTGTTTTCACTCTTTTTGATCCCTTCAAAATTTGTGAATCAATCTAAAAATATTTTTGAGTTCATCCATCCATTCTATTCATTCATGTTTCACCCTTTCCTTTCGAATCGCCAAATTGCGGTAAAATTCATTTACGCGATTAGACAATTTTAGCCATTTTTGCTATTTTTAATCCATTGGTCATCAAATGAGTTCTGAGACCAAATATTTTTACATATTTGATTTTATAAAAATATTCTGCATCAATACGTGACAATTTAAACCCTTGTTATTCGTTTTTTGAATTTGCGAAAAAAACGTGTTTCCGCAACTTACCTGCTTTTGCCGTTTTTTGTCATTTTCCATCCGTCAAGGATCAAACCTACTCCGATACTTAATATTTTTATACATTTGAGTTTCTAAGATTATTCCGAACATTTTTATAAATTTTTATAATTTTTAGAATTCAAGTGATATTTTTCCCAATGCGCCAAATTCAAATAGTGCATGAATGCAACTATCAAACCAACATACCAAAACCAAGTAGTGCGCGGAAGCAACTACCAAATCGACAAATCACAACAATCCATTTACATCCTTATACAATAATTTTTCATATTTTATTTACTCGAGTGGATACAAATAATAAACCTGAGACATAAAAGTAATCCGGTCATACCGACGCACTAAAGCAACACGGTATCCTCCCAACTTGTAACCTAGAGACATAAAAGTACTCCGGTTATATTGGTGCAACAAAACAACACAATATTCTCCCATCCTAGGACACATAATCCTTAAGTATCGATACCCCCTATAGGGCCTGTATGTCGCCTATAGAGTAGACTAGGGCCTTACTAATGCACAACCGACACACCAACTGAAAACCAAACAAATTAAGGACTCCTACCTTGTCTCTAGGGTAGCTACCCCTAGAGAGAAATCATTCCTAAATCTCGAGGTCTTCCACTTTAAATATTAATATCTTAATAAGGTGATCATAAAATATCACATAATGCAAAATGATTCCAATTTCGTTCTTAACCATTTTTATTTTATTTCCAGTTATTCAAGTCAATCATAAGGTCAACAATCCAAAACAAAATCAAAGTTAACTCTATGGTCAACTTAGGAAACCATTAAGGTCATCTTATTCCAATTATTGACACCTTGAGGCATAATAAGTCATAAATGACCAAAATACCATTATATGTTATTTACTCAATAGTTTCCCACTTTAATACCAATTGTTATTAGAATTAAGCAAAATTCATGGTATGACTAAATAAAATTAAAATAGGTACATTAATATAAAATATCAATTCTATAAGTTTTAAGGAGTGACAAAGATACCATTTTGCCCCTAAAATACAATTAAGCTCATTTAGCACATTAAACCGTTATCATACATAATTATTTTAACACAAGCAATCCTTTTTTAATATGCTATCATACATATATTTAAAACGCATAAATTTAACATTCCATTGCATAAAAATATATAGTCACACACTTAGAGAAATTAATAACAATACATGATGCATGTATGCTTTTTATGAGATTATAAGAAAGCATAAATTGCACTTAAGCATAACATAAGAAACTTTAAACATGCTATCACATGATTTTTATATATTTAGTAGCAGCATATGGGTTACCTCTTTCCAAGCACAAATGGAAAAATAACACAAAGAATTCCCAAAAGAATATCAACACCTTCGAAAGATGGAGACATGAGAGGAGAAGACAAAGGATGACAACTTCACAATTTAACCAAAAATCTAACCTTCTTTAATTATTTAAAAATAAATAAAGGGTAGATAGAAAGAAATGTAGAAGTGAAAACAAGAGAATAAGGATAAAGAGAGGATGATGAGTCTTGGTTATAAGCTCAACAAAGCTTAATAATACTTAGCAAAAATAACCAAAATGAAGAGAAAGGTGGGAGCAACCAAAAGGAGAAAATGAGAGAAATACGCAATGAAAAAAAAGAAAGACAAATGGGTTATAATTAAGGGATGGAGGAACCAAAAATCTACAGCCACAAGAGGGGGAGAGGTAGCTTGTTCAACACTTGAATGATAAAGGACAAGGTGGTTGAGTGTGTAAGGTGGTGGAGTGTATTTAGGTTTAATAAAGTTATGAAAACCAATCAATCAATCAAGTGATACGGGAGGTGATGGTGTGCAGGTCCAATGTCAGCTTTAATCATGGGGAATGCAAGTGAAGAAGGTTGAGTGTAAGAAAAGCCAAAGTAACACAACAAGTAAAGGTAGAAAGTATATGAAAGTGACTTTAGTTCAAAATTTGGTTGAATGAATAAGAAAATGGTCAAATTGATACAAAATATAATCATGGAAGTGTAAGAAAGTAATTTCCTGTATGAACAGTAATTTTAGGATGTATATATTATTTTTAGTGGTTGAAAGATCAATAAAGAGGATAAAATTAATAAAAATAGCAAATAAGATCGTAAAATTATGAAACTTTTTAAAAATCCTTGAAATAATATTCTAAACTCACATGTAAAATTTTGCGAATTTACAACAAGATTTGATATATAAAATATTGAAATGACAGTTAATTTACAAGCTTACAAGTAATTACTAACATAAATACCAAAACTATTCCTAAAATCACAAAACTTTCCAGATCATCTTATTTAATCATTTAAAACCTAAATATAATTTTTCATATTTTTAACAAAAATTGATATGATATTTAGCTAGTATACCGTAATTATATATTTTGCATATAAAATTAAAAAGGGATAACAAACACAAATAAAATTAAACCAAAATTTCTATATTTATATTTAAATGCATTTAGGACCTAAATAAAATTTTATAATAATATCTTAAAAGGTTTAACTTAAATGTTTACATATATAAATAGTATTTTATAAGCAAAGTACGCTTAGCCGCAAAATTGCAATTAATACCAAATCACCCAAAACAATCTTGAGGCTATAAAATGCTCTACAATAATTTATGTAATTTATTACACATAATTAGAACTATTTAAAAATGGGTTATTACAAAATCATTCCCCTACCTTCTCTTTTTTCCTCTCCTATTTACCTTGTCGAGCAACCTTGGAGTTTTTGCTGCAGTGGTTAAGTGGGTTGTAGCAGAGATTTCATGTCTTTTATCCCTTCTTTTCTCCTTGGTGTCCTCCTCTTTAACCCTCTAAAACCTTAATCCATCATTCCTTTGTGGTTATTGGTTGTTTTGTGGTAGTTTCAAGCCTCCCTATTCAAGAGTAATATTTTATATTTCACTTCTTTCATTCCATCTCCTTTCTTTCCCACTTTTGTTATTTATTAAACTTTGTTTATCTAACTCATTTGCCTTATATTCTTGAAGGAGAAAAATTGGGTTTAGAAAAGGAATTGCTAGATTCCTTGTTTTAGCTTTGCTAAGGAGCTTAGGAGTTTTGGTAACAAAACTAACCTTTAGAAATAGGAGTTTATGCTAGGTGTATTATATGCTCTCTTATGTGTGGATAGCTTTATTTTAATTATAAGCATGAAATAATATCTTGAAAAATATTGTATGGCATGTGTATGTTTCTATCTTATGTTTTTAAGCATGAATATCTAATGAGAAGATGGTTTGTGTGATTCTTTTTATATGTTTATACCTGATGGAAAGGAGATGAATATTTAGTGAAGAAGTGATGAATGTTTAGTATAGTCGTGATGAATTTACAACAAAGTCATGATGAATATGCCTGGATCTGAGTAGTTTATCTCTTGTCCTTGCTATTTTATGTGAGCTCGGTTGTTTTAAATTTATCTAAGTATTTTCCTGTATGTATAATAGTGTATAGCAGCTAGTTTATGACTTTTGGATCATTTAGAGTTGAAATGAAATTTTTATAAGGCTTGGACGTGTTCAACCTATGGTACATTGGGTAATATATATCGTTTTTGAAAGTTTTAAGTGCACCATTGTCTTCGTTGGGTCTTTTACATAAAATTTGGTATATGATATGTTAGGATTTGATGTTGTTTAGAGTAAGTTATGAATTTTAGAAGCTTAAGGTAATTTTTGGTAAATAAAGACATTTTGGCCATTACATGTAAAGTTATGGAAATTTTGAGACCTAATTGAATATTAATGTAATACAATAATTTAGAATGTATAATTCTAATACTTGGGTGACATTGATGAGTAAACTTAGAGACCTTAATTAAAACAATTCATTAAGTAAGAAAAAGAAAAAAAAAAGAGACATTATGGGTGCATTGAGGAATCTTAATATTTTATCTTATTTTCCTATTGATATTTCATCCTAAGAAAATATTTGGTTAAGTGAAATATCTTTTAGCATGAAATACACCTCTCTTTCTCAATTTGCATAGCTAGCTTCGGATTTAGGTAAGTCATTACTTACCTTACTTATGACGGAATCTCGATGTATGCCTTCTTGGAGTGGAAGGTGATGATGTTGCTTATCGATTATTTAATTATGTCAAGCACATGCTATGTTCTATATGTTAATTGTGTGAATGTATGAATTTATAGCCTCAATGCAACACATGTTAATATGACGCTTGAATATTGTATGTGCTTAAGTGTGTGAAGGATTGAGTATGGATTGAAATTGTATGACGCCTTGTGCTATATTTTATGCCATGGACTTATTCGGATTTAATGCCCCTAAAATTATTCAGCTTTAATGACCTTTGAATCATTTTATCTTTAATGCCCTTGGAATCAATCGGCTTTAATGCCACTTGGGTTGGTTCGGCTTTCATGCAGTTTGGAATGCTTCAACTTTAATGCCGCTTGAAATTTATCGGCTTTAATACCATTTGGCTTTAATGCCACTTGAAATTGATATAAGATTGGAAATTCATTGTGTTGATGGATATGAGCTAAGTGCTGTTATGTTGGCCTAATTTATGATAGGCTAAATCCTTGAATAAAATATTAATAACTTGAAGTGAAAGATCTTGAGTTGGGACTTGTGTCACTCGGTGTCGCTATGTGAGTTAGGTTTGGTATTCACTTGGTATCATTCTGCTGTTTTTCTATTTTGTGATCCCAGGTGCCTTACGAGATCCGGAGAGGCCCTCTTTTACTCTATAGGTGTCTTTGTAATACCCCAAATTAAGGGGAGTGTTATAAGGAATGATCTGGCTACTTATATCAACATGGTATATCATCCTTTTGGTGATTCTAAACTAAGAACTCCACAGTTAAGCGTGCTGGCTATGGAGCAATTTTAGGATAGGAAGTTCTAAAAATTTTCCGGAAAGTGCGTGAGTGAGGACAAAGTGCACTAAAAGGACTCGTGTTGATCTCACAACAAGAAATATTACTTTGGGCAACAAATTATTTCGTCGCCTAACAAAAAAAAATTTGTCGCCCAAACTTTGGGCGACAAAAAAATTTCATCACAATTTTGTCGCCATAAGCCCGTTGCCCTTGTTTAGGGCGACGAAAAGAAAATATTGTTGCCCTAAATCTCTTTTTGTGCAACGAATATTTTTTGACGCTGTAAAACTCTTTTGTGCGATGGATATGTTTTGTCACCCTAAACCTCTTTTGTGCGACGCAGATATTTTGTTGCCCTAAACCTCTTTTGTGCAACACATATGTTTTCTTGCCCTAGACCTCTTTTGTGCAACAAATATTTTTTGTTGCCTAGACCCACTTTTGTGCGATGAAGTTGTTTCATTTGTGGCCCTATTACTTGTTTTGCAACAAAACCAATTCCTAGTCTTTCTTTCAAGCTACAAAAATATTTTGTATCCCAAAGACCTGTATTATGTATTCATAATAATAGATCATCCTGTAATGTAGTATCATTCATATAGATACTCCACCATATTTCATTACCCTGTAAAATCATATATCATTCAAACCATGCATAGATTACAATATCATTGTCCAAAAACAAATGTCATTCCAATTTCAAAGTATATGATACTGCAATATACAAATTGGCAAAAGTCATGCCTAATGGGTACCATAAAAATCAATTATGCTAGCTAGCTTGAAGGACCACCAAAAAATGGATGATGTTATCTATAGTTCTGCATACTTAGTTTCATCAAGTATATTGCAGCGTCACAAAACATGCTTCAAGTTAATCTGCAATTCATGAAATAAAAAAATATAAATTAAGATTATAAAGAGATATGCAATGGTATCTATTTATAATTTTCCAATTCCCTTCAATTAAAAAAAGTTGTAAGCCATATTATAAAAATGAATACAAGAACTAACTTACATTCATAAGTCCAAAAAAGCTCCTTGCCTCTAAAAGTCTTTGTCATTTTCTAAGTCCAATTAGAACTCCCAGCTGTAAAAGAGAACAAATAATATAGTTAGAATACCTGATGCAAAAGTCATCCATCTCAATTTCAAGACAATGAATATCACATGTCTAACATTGGCACAAACTATAAATTTTGGTTCCATAATTTGTCCACACTTATAGTGCAGAGTTCTAACATTCAAACCATTAAAAATGGGAAATTTTGAATGGTTTAAATATACCTCATACCAATTTAGTGAGTTGTGAAGATTGTTGTGTTCCTAGAAAGCCTGCAATTTGATCTCTCACAACTTGCATCATTTCGGCCTTCAACTTTTGTGTGGCCTCATTAGCATCTGCTCTAAGTTTCCTTTCTCATTCCTCTGCTTCTTCTCTTAACTTTTTCTCTCTTTCTTTAGCAATTTCCTTCATCTTTTCCATTTCGAGCCTTAAATTTTCCTCCCTTAAGGCATTTGAATGTTTAAGCTCCTCAATTTATTGATGAAGGCTAGCCTCAATTTCATTATCTTTTTTGTTCCTTAAAGGCATAGGTCCAGCTCATAGCCCTCTAATATAGCCAGAACGATGCTTAAATGCCTGGGTATATGCTTCTTTCACACTAAGATTATCAACTCCATACAACTCCTTCTACTTAGCATGAAGTTCAATCAACTTTTGGTATTTTGCATATGCACCATCTTCCTATGTACCATCTTTTTTCCTATAATAATATAAAATAAATAATAATAATAAAATCCTTACAAATTTTTATAAATTAACTTATATGTACATACTTCTTCATATCTGACACACCTTTTGGTCTTTTCCCATAATCTAATATAATCTGGTTCTTGCTCAGGCTCCTCAATCGAATCATCAGCATTTTCAGCTATAATAGAAGGCTCT
Source organism: Tamarix austromongolica (assembly GCA_039764185.1). Classification (NCBI taxonomy): domain Eukaryota; kingdom Viridiplantae; phylum Streptophyta; class Magnoliopsida; order Caryophyllales; family Tamaricaceae; genus Tamarix; species Tamarix austromongolica. Next base: position 65,953,976 of record CM077813.1, on the reverse strand, counting down.
TTTAATGGTTGATGTTCCTACATATAATAAATCCATGTGAATATTTAACTGAAAGAACAAAATATCAAGAGTCAAAGAAGATAAGCCTTTGCTTTAACAATAATAGTTTATTCTATTGTAACACTTTTCATATAAAAATATATAGAATTAGCCAACCTTTGTATTTTTGATGGAACAATAGTAGTAGCAACAACAATAGAAAAAAATCAAAAAAATTTCATTAATATACTTACAATTTCATGAAGATAGCGCGTTGTTGACTTTCCTCCATTCCTAGGAATTTCAGTTTGTCTTGATTTATTTCTACGATTCACTTCACTAATATGCTATATGTGAAAAAAAATGATAATTAATGATTTCATAACTCTTTTGCATCTCATTAGCCAGTGCATGTCCATCAAATAAACTAAATTTATAAATTAGAGTGGAAATACTCGTCATCGGAAACTTAAAAAAAATTAAATAGTAGAACCTTTTGCTTAGACGAACCCCAAAAGTCCACCACTAACCACCTCCATACAATAGCATTTATTGTTTGAGGTCAGTTTGCAATTGCTTGTGACATTAAAAATCCATTAAAATTTCTCTCTTTTAGCCTGAAACGCCATTTTCTATACAAAATTTGACATTGCATAGATAATGCTTTGTCAACATGACTACCCTCTGGAAGTGTCCACTTAGCCTAAACCATATATGTCATATGATTGGCTAAGTTGTCAGATCGCTCATCATGACCATCCGGTGAAGTCTCCTGATTTAAATGCACCATAGCTTGTGATGATGAAAGATTAGATGCCATTAACCTGTAAAATCCAACAACAATAAAATAAATTAATTGATATGCTAATTAAATAAATTAAGATACAATAGTTATATCATTTGGAAATTTATCACCATCACCTTCAACTTTGAAGGAAAACTAAAATAATATCATGCAATATCTTCATCTGATTCTAAATCTGAATAGTAATTAACTTCACCATTTTCATCTTCGAGGCCCTCCTCCTCCATTTCTTTTTCCTCCTCCTCCTCCTCCTCCTCATTATTCATAGCCCTTTCAACATCACAAATATCAACTAAATCAGGTTCAATATCATCACGTACCAAAGGAATTTCATCCCAATTTAAATCTTGCATATCAGAAATCGTAGTAGTCATCTCATTCTCCCAATTTGCATTTGAAAGTTCACTATCATCATCAACGTCCTCAATAATAGGAAAATAAAAATGATTTCGAGGACTTGTTTTAACAACTATCCTCCACTGAGGTTCTTTATGGGCCTTTACATAAAAAACTTGCCCTACTTGAGAGGCTAGCGTAAAAGGCATATTATATCTTAACCTACTGTTAACATTAACAAGGTTAATTCCATATTTATCATCTCTCTTTACCCCCATCCTCTTATCCCATACATTGAACCATTCACATCTAAAAATAATGGTAGTAGGACTACCATAATTTTTGATAGGGTCGTATTCCAACACAATCACCTCCTCTAGTAACCCGTAAAAATCCACACCTCCACTATCATCATCTCCTTTTACCATTACTCCACTGTTTTGTGTCTTCCTTCTTCTTTGGCGCTTTCTTGTATGAAATCTAAAACCATTCACAATATATCCCTCATATGTAAGCACATTCCTCATTGGACCTCGAGCTAGACATAATAGTTCATCTGTAATCCTTTCATCCCCAGCATCTCTCAACTCTGTTATCTATATTACATAAAAATTAAAAGAAATAACGTAAGACATAGTTTATTACTATAATATATCTATTATTTAATTCATATAGATTATTAGTTCACTTACTCTTTTTTCAAACCATTTAACAAAAGCAACAAGTTGTCCTTCATTGTCCTTCATTGTCATTCATATACTCCCTATCATAAAGAACAATTATTAATCTTTGTAGCCCTATTTACATATTCAATATTCTATATAAATTAAAATAATCTCACTTACTCATAAAATGGTTGAACTTCTTCACAATTTCTTAGAATGTACAGTTGCGCTTGCTCCCAGTCTTTAAAGCTTAACTCTTTAAGTGTAGCCTTCCCTAATGGCTTACCATACTTACAAAAAATAGATAAGTTATAGGGAAGTGGATGATTCTCATCATCATTCCTCTCTCCACGATTAAATTGTGTCTCTATTTTACTCAAATACCATGAGAAAAATGTAAGGCATTCATCTGCAATCTCACTTTCTGCAATCGACCCTTCTGGCCTACAAATGATTTATAAGTACGCATTTCCCTACAATAAGAAAAAAAGTCATAATTTTACGTTTACATTACAAAATATATCATGTTAAAATATTATAACTTTACATTACCTTCAAAGCGCCACATTGAACGATAAGCCACAGGTCCTGCTAGCTTTGCTTCACTGGCTAAGTGCACAGTTAGATGCACCATCACATCAAAAAAATTGTGGACAAATACCCGTTCCAATTTGCAATGGGTGATGGCTATATCTCTTTTTATTTGCTCCAACACATCAATCTTTAATGTCTTTGAACATAGTTGCTTCAAATATCTACTCAACTCTACCAAAGGTTGAAGCACCTTATCTTCTAACACACCTCAAAAAGCCGGTAGAAGTAAATCTTGCATAAACACGTGATATACATGACTCTTCATTCCAGAAATCCTACCATCCTCCAAGCTTACACATCTTGAGATATTCGATGAATAGCCATCTGAAATTGTCAAATTTGCTAGTAGGGCAGCGACCTCCCTCCTCTCAAATAATGTTAAACTATAAGATGCCTTCGGAATATGAAACTTTTCCCCCACCAACTTAGGACGTAAATGCAGATGCATCTTCATCTTCTCAAGGTCCAATCTAGCATTCAAAGTATCTTTATTTTTTTCGGGTATATCTAACAATGTGCCCAAGATATTGTCACAAATGTTCTTCTCGACATGCATCACATCTAGATTATGCCGAATTAACAAATGCTTCCAATACGGGAGTTCAAAAAAAATACTCTTTTTCTTCCATTGATGCACCAAGTATCGCTCAGATCTCTTTCGCTTAAAAGATTTACTTTTTCCAAATGTGAAATTTATAACTCCACTCAATTCCTCCAAAATATCATGTCCAGAAAGTGATTCTGGTGGGGGCCCTCTTCAGTGTGTCCAACACCAAAGTCTTTCCTATTCAATCGCCATTTATGGTCTGGTTCCAAGCATCTCCTATCTCCCAAATAGCAGTGCTTACGAGAGTGCTTTAATCTTTGAGACCAAGTATCTTTATGGCAATTAGGACAAGCAAGGGTCCCTTTTGTGCTCCATCCGGACAAATTAGCATATGCTGAAAAATCACTAATTGTCCACATTAAAACAACATGCATATTAAACACCTCACCAGTATGTGCATTAAATGTCCTAACCCCATTCTCCCATAATTCCTTCAATTCTTCTATTAGTGGTTGCAAAAATACATTTATATCATTGCCTGGTGATTTTGGAGGAATTAACAAAGATAACATGAAGTAAGCACTTTTCATGCACATCCAAGGAGGTAAATTGTATGGGACAAGAGTAACAGGCCATATGCTATACTTGGAACTTAAGTGTGCTCCAGGGTTGAACCCATCACTCGCAAGTGCCAACCTAACACTCCGTGGATCAGCGGAGAAAGTGGGAAATAATTCATCTAGAAACTTCCAAGCTCTTGAATCTGCAGGATGCCTCATAATTCCATCGTCTAGACGATGCTCTTTATGCCAATGCATATGCTCTGCTAATTTAGAGCACCTATACATCCTTTGAAGCCTAGGGATTAAAGGAAAATGGCGTAAGACTAGTTGAGGCACCTTATTTCTCATATGCAACCCATCACCATCACTGCTACTTCCATCATCTTGATTCTTATCCTTCCATCTAGAGAATCCACAAACTGGACAACTATTGTATTGAGAATATTCTTTCCAAAATAATATGCAATGATTAATGCAAGCATCAATTTTTACATAATTCAACCCAAGTTCCTTAGTGTATTTCCTTGCTTCATACGATGTCTTAGGATATCCTTTATCAGAGTTAAAGGCTCTATGCAAAAATTGAAGTAGCATATCAAAAGATTTATTACTCCATTTATTACTCACTTTGATGTGGAGTAAGTTAACCAAAAATTCTAATTTTGAGAACGTCTTACAACCTGCATACAACTCTGTCTCAGCATCTTTCATCAACTTAAAAATACTTCTCTAAACCAACACCATTTTCCTCAAGAGACTGACACCCTACTTCTTATTCAGTATTATCAATACCCATGGAAATTTGAACATTTGTCACATCTTATACCAATGGACCCATATTATCAAGATCTGCTTCACCATCCGCATTAACTCTAGTCTCTTCATCATAAGTATTATGAATACTATTATTATCACCCCTGATACTGCTGCCATCACTTTCTCCATGAAAAATCCATGGATTATAATCATTCTTGATGCCATACATCATCAAATGAATCCACATAGTACGTCAATTTTGGGCTAAAATAAAATTACAATTCAAGCAAGGGCATTTTAGCAAAATTCCCTCTTCCTTTCCACCAAAATAGAATTCTAAAAATTCATTAACACCTTCAATATACTCTGGCTTTCTCCTATCATTTATTCCCTTATGGTTCATCCAACTTCGATCCCTAGCCATTTTTGAAACAATGACTATACATGCAAAAGCAAATAGGAAAACATATATTAGGAAATGTTCATCGGTCAAATATAATTAATGACTATCTTCTATTTTTCTTATTGATTAAGGTGATTTATGTGTTAATTATTAGTTATCAAATATATGAAAAGCAAGCATTTGAATATGTCTAAAGGAATGTTTTTATTTTAAAATTTGATGCTTAATTGTTTATATTACTTAACTATATAAGATAACATAAGTTTAATGTAGAGACTCATACAATATTTTCTAAGAGCTGATTTACAATGCTCAGGCAGCAGCAGCATGATTGATCATTTATAATCAAACTTCACGTTAAAGTGTATTTAAGTTGTATATTTCACATAAGAGTATACATATCAGAAATTAATAGATTATAATTTTGCCCCTTTCTCTTTTTGCCTTTTAGGTAAAGCTAAGACAATCAAGAAGATCAAACCATATCCTAGAAAAGAAGATTTACATATTGTAATTGCAAATATTTAAAAAGAAATGGACTTCAATACTCTAAGTGTCTACCATTTGTGCAGCAAGAAGTAGACTTAGGCTATTATTTAGCAACAACATAATATTAGAATTCTTGACAATGATTTTGTGAAGGAACAATATTAAAATAAAAATCTATACATGATTCTTGTATAATTAAATCACAAATGAGGGGTGTACAATTCTGACTAAAGTTAGAGATTTTTCAGCAAATGAAGTATAGGTCATATTAAACACACAGCCTCTTCCATATGTTTAGGCATATCCTGAATAAGATTTGGTTGTATAATTTAAACTTACAAGACAACATTTTATATGTGGTAAAGCAATAAGAAGTTCAATTTTCTTGTTATATAATTCAGCAACATAATATTTTATGAAACCAGCAAAATGCACGCACATATAACATCATTACTCTTAGAAAATAAATTATCAAACCAGCAACCTACAATATATAATCAAAATAAATTATCAAACCAGCAGTATGCACGCACATATAACACTAAGTTAATTTGCAATATAATAAGGGAACTGAAACAATTATCTACAACATACACGCACATCCGACGCACTCAAGGTAACTGCAATGATAAAAGAGAAAAACAATCCAACAAAATAAGACTTACCACTGTTTGCTACCCAAAAAACCAGATGGAGGAAGATTAATACTATTCAATAATCCCTACGCCTGCAAAATTATCAAACAGAGAAGAAAATTTTGGAAAATTTCTACTTTTTTCAATGAAGTTGGAGAAAGGGTAGAAGATTAGTAGAAATATGAACCAAAATGAAGATGATGAAGAGGGAAATTAAGTATTTACCCAGACAACCAGAATCTGCAGAACATGGTGGTGCGACATTAAGGGTTAGGGTTACACGAAATACAGAGGGAAGTTTTTTGTCTGTGTTGTTTGTGTTTGATTTTGGCCGAAATAAGAAGTCTGGCGGTAGGGGTAAAAATTTTGGGCGCCAAGGAAAAGAGTACCATGGGCGACAAAATATATAGTCGTTGCCCAAACTTATTTTTGTGCAACGAGATTAATTTCGTTTCCCTTATTATCATATCAAACAATATTTCTTACTTATTAGAAATTGATTTTTCGTTTAGGTTTCACGCCGCCGCCAGGGGCGTTTCCCCTGGACACCTACGGGGGCGCTTCGCACCCCCTTATTTAATAAAAAAATTAACATATATAATTTAAACAAACACACATTTCAACATAGTTTTGAAAATTTATGTTTTCATTTGAGCATATAATAGAGTGCACTTCCCGTATTAAATATACCCTAAAGTGTTGATTTTAAAATTTTTAGCAATTATTTGCTAAGGTGTATGGGAAATGAAAACATAATATTTTTTCCCAACACTATATTATGGGCAACAAAACAATTAAATCGTAGCCCAAAAGTGATGTATAAGCAACAAAAAAATAAAAACTGTGGCACAAACTATATACATTATGTGCAACAAAAAATAATATCATTGCCCAAAGGTTTTTCACTATAACAAAGGGCAACGATTATAAGAGTTTGTTGCCCTAAAGAAAACAAGGGCAACGATTATAAAAATTTGTTGCCTTAAAGAAAAAAGGGAAAAAATATACTTTCGTCGCCCAAAATAGAACCAAGGGCAACAAAATCTGTTCTGTCGCCTTATGATCATAGAAATCGTCGCCCAAACTCATTTTTCTTGTTGTGTCTATGGGGCCAGCCGATCAATCCGAAAGCATTCCAAGGTAGCCCCAGTGTGGTCATATCGACTCGGGGTGTTACAATCTCGATATATTTCGGTCCTATAGGGGATATGCATACTTAAGTGACTAGGTATCATATTATTTGGTGGTCTGGTTATGTTTCTGGGCAGGTCAGCTAGGGCCGGTGCCGTTCGAGTACTAGATTAGTTGTTATGGTTTATTTGAGTCTCCGTCCTCAAATTAATATAATAAAATGGTTGTGATCACGATGATAAAATGTAATAACTAATGGATCCCATCTACCTATACATTCATATTATATTATTTTATGCTTGAAGGTTGATTTTCGTGTTCTCAAGTAACATATATATGTAAGCATGATCTTATCTTGTTATTATATGCTCTATTACTTTCTTCGCATGGTCCTCACACTCAATGCTATCTCTTTAGGATAGTTGTGTTGCTCATGATGTGTACTGATACTACACATTTGTAGACGTTGTGTCACAGGTATATGATGATAATCCTGCTAACTTTGAGGAGGTTCCTCAGGTAGAGTGATGTAGGTTTATACCCCCGGGGTTAGGGCGTAGAGTTATTTTTGTCTGAGGTTGCACATGTTATGTGCCCTAGATTTTTAATATTACTTTTGGACTCTTCATCCCTTTTAACCCCCTTATCTCTTTGTTTATATTGTATTATCTAGAGCATGTACTCCATACTTTGTTATTATATCTAAATTATTCAAGTCTTTGCTACTTATATCTATTTCCGTAAGTTTTGATTTACTCGATGTAAAGTTTTAGCCTTGCACATAGTACGAGAAAGGTATGAACTAGACTCGTGCTATGTGTGGTGGTAACACCTACTATATTATGTTAATGGTTCCACTTAAAAACAAAAAAATTTAGTAGTAAATTTCGAGGTACTACACCATCTCTATTTGTCTTCAACCCACATACTTTTTGTATATGGTGTATTAATGATCTAAGCCACACACATTCTTGTCCTATCTCATAGACTGCGATCAACTCTGCATGGTTTAACGAGGTAGATAGCATTGTTTGTTTTGTTGAACACCAAGAAATGGCAGTCCCACCATAGAGGACATACCCTATTTTAGAAATGGTTTTATACAGGTCGGATAAATTACCTTTCAATTGAATAACCAACCAAACTGGCACTATTTTCATCTTCTCTTTTAAATAATAATCTTATATCACTTGTTCCACGCAAATAGCAGATGACATGTTTTATACCAAACCAATGTTTCTGTGTGGGAGCTGAACTACATCTTGCTAGTAGATTTATAGCAAATGATATATCTAGTCGGGTATTATTGGTAAGATATATTAAGGCACCAATGGCGCTAAGATATAGTACTTCAAGGTCAAGTATTTTTTTTTATTATTTTACCAAGGACGAAATGGGTCTTTATCCATATTAAGTGACCGAACTACCATCGGTGTAATTAATAGATACACTTTATCCATATTAAAGTGCTTTAAGACCTTTTCTATATAATTCATCTGATGGACAAATATCGCATATTTGATATGCTCGAATTGGAGTCCAAGTTAATACTTAGTGGTTCTCGAGTCTTTTATTTCAAATTCTCTCCTCAGGTAATTAGCTATTTGTCGGATCTCATTAATAGTCCCGATAATATTTAAATCATCGACATAAATAGCTATGATCATAAAACCCAATTTAGTCCTCTTAATGAACAAGCATGGACTAATAGGATCATTTACATATCCTTTTCTTACCAAGTACTCACTTAGGTAATTATACCATTTTCGGTTATACTATTTAAGTCCATACAAAGATTTTTGTAACTTGATCAAGTACATATGATAAGGTTTTGTCTTACATCCCTTGGGCATGTTTAATCCATCTGGTATTTTCATACAGTTGTTGGTATCCAATGAACCATATAGGTATATAGTAACCACATCCATGAGGTACATTTGTCCTCATTTGTACTCTTTCTATCACTACTAATATAACTAGAAACCCTAGGATAATTGTATCCACCATAGGGGAATAGGTTTCTGTAAAGTTAATTCCTGGATTTTGTGTAAAGCCTTGGGCTAGTAGTTTGGCTTTATATCTTACAACCTCATTACACCCATTACATTTACACATGTCCACCCACTTATTGCGGACTAGTTTGACAACTATCCCAATCATTCATTTGTTAACATTCCTTAATTGATTGAGACTTGTTGTCATTTTCATCTATAATATCAACAATGATGTTGTATACAAAGACATCCTTGATGACAATTTCATTTCTATACCACCCAATATCAGTGGTAGAATAATTAATTGATATCTCATAATTTCCATTTTCTCTGTCACCATATTTTTTATGATGATCCTCTAATAAAACATCTTCAGAGATTTTATTTTTATCATTATTAGTCGCCACATTAAAAACTTTTGGATTTGTTGTGGATTCTTTCCTACTCCTAGGATTAGAATCCTTAGAGCCACTTTTGTCTTACTTGTGACTCACTTGCTTTTAGATGAGATGAAGTCTCTATACGGACCTCTATATGAGCTGGAGCATTTTTAATTGGTATATATGACCTTGTCATTTTCTTAGCACCAACAAACACGTCTGGTAGCTTGTTGGCTACATTTTGTAAGTGTATGATCCTTTAAACTTAAAGTTCTCTTGGATTAGTGATAGGATCTACAAATTGCATGGAAGTGGTATTCCATTTAATATTTTTATGAACGATCTCCTTTTCCTTCTCTTCTCCCCTAAGGTTGGGAAGATTGTTTCATCAAAATGATAGTCTAAGTACCTAGTTGTGAATAAATCACCAATTTTAGGTTCAAGGCACTTTATGATATAATGGGACTCATGGCCCACATAAATTATCAGTCTTCTCTATGGCCCTAGTTTAAATCATTGTGGAGGAGGAATAAGGACATACACTACACATCTAAAAACTTTCAAATGAGAAATGCCAGGATTTCTACCAGAGATAAGTTGTAGAGGGGAATACTCATGATATGCAGTTGGTCAAACCAAATTAATTTGGTTGCATGCTAAATTGCATGCCCCCTGCTTGATATGGGTAACTTCAACCTCATTAAAAAGAGTCAAGCTATCATTTGCAATTGCTTAATTAACAACTCTGCTAAGTTGTTCTGAGTATAAATGTAAGGCACTAGGTGCTCTACAACAATCCTAAATTATAGACAATAGTTATCAAAACATTAGGATGTGAAATCCCCTACATTATCCAACTTGATTTTCATATTTGGAAAGTTAGAAAAATGATCCCTTAATTTAATTATTTGGGCTAAATTCCTTGCAAATTCCATAATTCTTGTGGAAAATAGACTTACGTGAGACCATCAAGTTGATGTGTCAAGAAACACCATAAAATATCTAAGCGGTCCATATGGTGGTGTTATTGGCCTACATATGTTTCCCTAAATGCATTTAAGGACTATGAGAGATTCTGCATTTACTTCTATTATTAATGGCCTTGTTATCAATTTGCCAAAGGAACACACTATGCATGTTAGACCACTAGTAAAAAAAATCTTCAAATTCTTTAGTAGGTGTCCATGTGAATGCTCAATGATTTTAAGTCTCATTGTTTCACTGGGTGACCAAGTCTATCATGCCACATAATGAATGTCTTTTGGCCAACTATCTTCTAGGAAATGATACTATGGGACTCAATGGGATGTATAAAAGTGGCATATAGCCTAAATGTGCACATTGGCATCTTTTTCAAAATTTTCTTTTGACCATTCTTATAAAATGTTAAGTAGAAGTATTCAACACCATCCTTATAGGTGATTTCTATGTGATATCAATTTTGTCGAATATCCTTATAACTAAGTAAGTTCCTCTATGACTTACTCGATAATAGGGAGTTCTTTATGTCTAATCTTGGCCCAGCGAGGAGTAAAATAGAAGCTCTATCGAAGCCTTCTATCAGATTAGTAATGATAGATATGGTGGCCACATTTGTTTTTTTCATTTGTAGAGCATAAAAAAATCTACTACTCTTGAGAATAGTATGATTAGTGGCACTATCTATGTGACATAAATCTTACTATTCATCTTGAGATTATCTCGAGCCAATTTAGTGAAGTGTAAAATAATACATAATTATAATCATCATACTTTTATTTATAATAAGAAAAGTACATATCATGCATAATATTAGAAGAGGAAACAAATCACAAAATAAGTATTGAAAGAAAAAAAAAACACAATATGAATTCAAAACTCTCTAATCAAACAAACAACCACCATTGGGAACATCACTGAAAGGGATCCCAATATCTGGGAGATCTATAGCATGATCCACATTATCTAGAATAAAATAAGATGTATCCATGTGGGTATTCTTAGAGCTTCTATCTTCCACAAGAATGGTCTCCTTCCCTTTCCCATTCACGGAGTCTTGGTATAGATTTACCAAGTGCATGGGAGTACCACAAGGACGAGCCCAGTGCCCTGATGCTCCACACCTATGAAAAACACTTTTACTTAGAGTTTTAGGATTCTTTGGTGGATAATTTTTTGTAGATTTCCCCCCTTTTTGCTTCTAGATATCAGGTTTGATCTAGGTATTGTTAAACCCATGACCTTACCCACGCTCATGACCATGACTATGTGGGTGACCATTATTCTGTCTCCTCCTAGAGGAAACAACATTCACTTCAGGATATGCTACATGAGTTTCAGTCACTAGTGTTGAACCAATGGATTATGTTTGATAATGATTCAAGAGCAGTTGATTATTTTTCTCTGCTAAAATCAGACATGAGAGAGATCTATGTAAGTTTTGAAATTACACTCTCTATTGTTGCCAGAGGACCATATTTTTAGCATGATAGGTAGAAAAGGTCTTTTCCAACATCTCATCATCTGTGACATGTTCCCACATAGCCTCAACTTTGAGATAATTTTAAACATATTTGAATTATACTCACTAACTATTTTATAATCTTGCAACTTCAAGTGCATCCACTTATATCGGCCACGAGGGAGGATAATTATTTTCAAGTGATCGAATCCATCTTAAAGACTCTTCGAGAGTTCTTGTGGGCTCTTAACAGTCAGATATTGATTTTGAAGGCTCTCATATAAATGATGGTGTAGCAATATCATCTCCTTTGCATAGTCTTGTTCATATGCATTTGAGCCTTCTTTCACAGTTTCACCCAAACTAGTGTCAGCTAAGTAGAGCTCCACATCTAATACCCAGGTAAATAATTCTTTTCAATCACGTCTAGTGTGGTGAATTCCAACTTTTTTAAGGTTGGCCATTTTTCCTTTTTTTTTCAACTATAAAAATAAAGTGTAAAATATAAATAATGAGAAATAAAAAGTATGAAGAAAGTAAATTACTAAAAAAAAAATTACAGAATAATAACATGCTTGTAAATAAAATAGTTAGTTGGGAGCTTTATGCCTCTACCAATATTTTCCTAATCACCCAACTATACTTTAGGTAGGTGGGAAAAATTAGCCACATATGTTGGCCCTCCCTTAGCTTCAAGTAATGGAGGTTTGAACATTTTAGATTATATAACCACGGTAAGTGGTTCTCCAATTAACTTTCAGTGATGGAAGTTTGTATACAGTGATGGATGATGAGACCACCAATCCATCCCCTTTTCATGTATGCAGTGATAGGCGATGAGACCAATAATCTATCACCCCTTTTTTATGATATAATATAGTATCATATATATAATAAATTTTAGTATTAAATATAAAATAAGACTCATATTTACAATATTACCATGCTTAGTAAAATCATATAAACAATATATAGCTTAGTTAAGTTATGCTTTAGCAGTAATCTGACACAAATTAAAATTTTAAAAAACTGTGTTCATTACTAGTTAGAAATTATAAAATATTAGTAGATTCATATGACCATCCCTTGACAATATTAATACAATATTTATATAATATGACCAATACACAACAAAGTATTAGGTCCATACATATATATATATATGATAAGATAGAGTAGTGGCATGTAAATGAAGCATTGTGAATCATGATACTATGATTTCAAAGTACTACAATTGGTAATATAAAAATAGGAATCATGCATCATGTCTTCATGAAAGAAAAAACATGTGATGAAAAATAAAATAAAAATTAATGTGCATGATAACGATATATATCACCATATAGCAATGATTTGATTATAATAACATGTATGCACTACACAAGAAAATTGAAATGAAAAAAATATGACTAAAATCAATAGAAGAAGGTAATAGTGATGGTAACCAAAGAATTGAAAAATGAATTTTAGGGTAAAACATCTTCTCACCTAAAATAGTCATGCTGATAATGTGCAATAATATAAGAGAAAATATGTAACATAGTTAAGAGAAAATCTAGAAGGTTGATAATGAAAGAAAATCTCATTCTTCTACTATTCTTCTCAATTCACAATTCACTTATTTATAATACAAGAAAATAGTGTGAAAGATGAGGAATTACACTGAATACTATTGTACCATTATTAGGGGAGGTAAATAGGAGTGGTAATTATATTTATGACACATTATGAAGCTAATGAAGAGCCTGAGAAAATGTGTACAATCATTTTTATCCAACACTATTTAGTTTTTTTCTCAAAACTCATGTCACAACTTGCTGGTACAACTTAAAAGCTTTAGCCATTAGATTATGTAGTAAGTATTCACCCCATATAGGGTACCATTAGAAGAATGTAAGGTATATAAAGTAATATTACTATGTAGCACATGTGATTCTGCTGGCCAACCTTTTTACTATTATTATTTTTTGTTCCTAATGTTGAGATGGTTGAATAGAGACAAATATAGGCATCTGATTAGATGCATATAGGCATTATAAAGCATCATTTTCAAAGGAGACACAACAATATAGTAAAGAAATGTAATTTTTCATTGAAACTACGGTAATAATATTCAAATAACAATCGGGTGGTGCATGAATGAATGAGAGAGATCAATCCAACTGATCTATGAAAGCCCACAAATATCTAATCTATTAAGGTAATTAGAATGATCTAAACCTGACCCGACCCAACCCCTCAAGTTTAGCCGAAATGATCTGAACTCAAATTAGCTGAATCCAAACTCGAATCATCACGATAAATTAACTCAATACAACCCAGATATGCAACTACCCAAATAATAACATGGCTTGACCCGACCCACAACTAACTCACAAAGAAAATAACCCACAAATGAATCAATTGACCTGCTACAACCTAACCTAAACACAACTCAATTTCCAACTCTACTTATTATTTACCGACCAAATGTTAGGAATTACATATTTAATTAGTTTGAGTGGCAACTTATATCATACTATTTTTGGTAAATTTGAGTTTTAGATTGATTGTGTGGTTCAAATTTGATCTTTCATTCTTTTTATTTATTTATTTTTTGTTTGGATTGATTAGTTTAGGAATTGTGGGAAACAAATAATTTAATTGCTCTGTTTGATCCACCTCCCAATTAAAAAGACATCTCCTCCACTTGAGGTTCCAGACCACCAGTGCCCCTTCCCATATGTCTATGTCAACAACCTTACCATCCTTCTGTCCTGACACCATAAAAAGTCTAAGAAATAAGATTCTCAATGCTCCTTTCCCTGACCAATCATCGATCTAGAATCTAACACTATTCCCATCTCCAAGCTCAACTTTCAGTCTTGAATTAAGAATAGGGTTCCCATGCCCAACCAGAGTAATGTCTCCCCATAGGGTCCACCTTCTTTTTTTATTTGGAATCTCTGGAAATCCAAAGTGATCGTCCAAGTAAATTGAATAAATAATCCTTTTCCACGATGCTCCATCCATAGTATAGAATCTCCACCACCATTTGAATAGTAGTGCATTATTTCACATGACTAGATCCCCTATACCTAATCCACCTATGGTTTTGGGCCTCTACTATTCCACTTAACCAAATGCAAATTCTTCCTATCTCCACTACTATTCCAGAAGAAACTCCTTTGAATACTAATGATCTCCTTCACCACCCCTTTGGAGATCCTAAACAGGCTCATGTACTATATCGATAAGCTATGAAATACACTTTTAATCAAAACTAGCCATCTAGATCTTTAGAGAAATTTTGACTTCCATCTAGCTACTCTTTGCTTTATCTTTTCAACCACTAGTTTCGACATTTCCTTATTTCTTGTATTTTACCCTAGTGGAAGACCAAGGTAGCTAATAGGAAGTGAGCTAATCTTGCAATTCATAATTCCTGCAGCCTCCAATAAAAAAATTTCCTCCATGCTAAGACTAATGAGTTCGGATTTATCAAAATTGACCCAAAGCCCTGATAATAAATAGAAGCAGTCTTGCAGTTTTCTCCATTTTCTAATATTGCCCAAATATGCCCTATATAAAATCATTGTATCGTCTAGAAACTAAATATGGGTGAATTCACTGCCATCCCTTCCCACTCTAAGACCCTACACCAATCCTTTTTCCATGCCTCTTTTGATGAGTTGATTAAACACCTCCACTACTAAGACAAGTAGAAAAGGTGATATGGGATCCCCCTACCTATCTTGAAGGGCTTTGAATGGGAACCATTGCTAAGGATCAAAATAGTAGCAGTCATGATGCTCTCCTTGATCCATCCTCTAAAGACACTACTAAAGCCCATAATACTCAAAATACTATCCATAAAATCCCATCTGATGCTGTCATAGGCCTTCCGAAAATTCAGTTCAAACATCACACCTTTCAAACCTCTCTTATTCTTAGACCATTTAATTATCTCGTTAGCCACCAATGCACCATCCAGAATGTCCCTTCCTTTAATAAAGGCTGACTGATAATCACTTACTAAAGCATTGGTCACCTATTTTAATTTATGGGCCATAGTTTTTGATATCGCCTTATAAATGCACCCCCCTAAGCTAATTGGTCTAAATTGGTGAACCTCTTCCACATCTTCCACTTTAAGAATCAAGGTAATCAACGTGGTGTTAAGAGCATATTGTAATTTATTCGACCTAAAGAACTCCAAAACATAATTGGTGAAGTCTTCCCCAATTATGCCCCAAATCTTTCGATTGAAGCCTATATGATACCCGTCGTATCCAGACACTTTTAAAGGATTACATGTGGAGATTATATATTTATATATATCATTTAGTAATATAAGCATATTACTACTCAATGCTTCTTCTTATGTTTCCATTCTTTAGTATTTTTAAGGTTCATGTAATAGACTCCATCCGGTAACTTTATGGTGCATATATATATATATATATATATATCCTAGTTGAAATTTTACAGTATATACAATAGATGATTGACCAGTTATCATAAAATTTTTTTTTTCTAAAACATGAAGCAATAATTCATCTATTTCAAATGGATTCTTTTAATTTTTCATTTCTTCCATTAAAAAAAAACTTGGTAAAAACTCTGTTAATTTATGAAATCAACATTATCATATTTTTTATAGCAATATCAAATCATGCTTCTTCCTTTTTTTTGGGTGTTCTATAATTCTTCTTTTTTAGATATTATTTAAATATTTAATCAAAATAATAGTTAAAAAGTATAAACTTTACTTATAATAAACACCCACATTTCAAGTTATTTACGCATACATACTTTTGTACAATAAAATTTTATAATATAAAAATATTTTTTTATGAGTAGTAATGCTTAGAATCAAAAAATACATACACACCAAACAAAAGCCACAAAGACCACACACTCATCCTAACAAGAAAAACAACAAAAAGACTCCTAACTCAATAGGACTTGAACTTTGTGAACTATCTCGTCTGATCTGTAAGAAAACTCCTTTCCACCATTTTTAATCCAAAAACCTATTCTCATTTTGATAATCATAAGCATTCATACCCTACAAAATTTGACATTTTAGATCACTTTTCTATTTCTAAACTCTCAAATAGCGCCTATAATAGCCAAAAAAGTAGTTTGCTAAATTTTCCCACTCAGATCCTTACCAATGGCTCCCAGCCAAGCAGTAGCATTATCATTGACTAATTTGGGTATCACCCAGGAATATTTAATCCAATAACAGATCTCATACCAGACATTCCCCATCACAGAATAATGGTTAAAAAGTTGATTAGTTGATTCTTGCTCCATTCCACAAAAAGGATGAGTAGCCTCATGCATGTCAATGATTTGATATCGGGCTAGTCTTTCCTTTGTATGGAGCCTTTATTAAACCGCGAACCAAGTTATGAGTTTGAACCTCGGGGGCACTAAGCTTCTCCACATTAGACTGGCTAGTCTGGTATTCGAATCATCCCCGAAGATAGCCGGTAGTACCTCTAAAGGAAGGATCTCAATGATAAAACACTGGATTTGTCATGAACCCATATGATCGAGTCTTTCTTATCCTTACTTAGAAAAAAATGCTGAATAATTAATTGTAGTTGCTCCACTTGGGCCTCCTCCTACATGAAAAGCTGTCTCCTCCACTCGAGGCTCCAGCCCTAATAAGAGCCATCCCACTTGTCCATCCCTGCCACTTTTTCATCTTGATGCTCTACTACATCATATAATCTAGGAAAATGAATCCTCAAATGACCTTTCCCAAACCAATCATCATGCTAAAATCTAACAGTTTTGCCATCTCCAAGTTCAATCTTCATACCCGATCTCAAGATAGGATTACCTTTTCCAATTCTAATAATATCCATCCATAGGGACCACCTTGCCCTTGATGTTGGGATTTCTAATGACCCCATCCATTATTCTGAGTAAATTAAAGAAATAATTTTCTTCCACGATGCCCCATCGATGTAAAAAATCTCCACCACCATTTAGAGTAGCGCATTATTCTTGAACACAATATTCCCCACACCTAGGCCTCCTATGGATTTGGGCCTTTGAATCAGTCTCCATTTGACCAATTGTAACTTCTTCCTATCTCCGCTACCTCTCCAGCAAAATTTTCTCTGAATACAAATGATTTCCCTCTCAACCCCTTTTGGAATTCTAAACAAACTCATATGATATATTAGTATACTATTCAGAACACTTTTAATTAGGATAAGTCTTCCTACTCTTGAGAGGACTCTTGCCTTCTATCTAGATAACCTCTTCTTTATCTTATCAATCACTAGTTTAGATGACTCTCTTTTTCCTGTTTTAGCCCCCAAAGGTAGGCCAAGATAACTGATAGGTAAGGATCCCACCTCACACTATGTTATCTCAGAAGCAGATAAGAACTAATAGCTAAAGTTAACCTAAAGGCCCGATAGAAGATAGAAACAATCAATCAAGCTTCTCTAGTTCCTGACATTGGCAGTCGATGCCCCATAGAAAATCAGTGTACCATACATGAACTGAAGATGGGTAACTTCCAAGTTATACCTACTCACTTTTATCCCCTATAAAAGACTTTTATCCATGCCTTACCTGATGAGTTGATTAAACGCCTCAACTGCTAACACAAATAGGAAAGGTGATATAGGGTTACCTTGTCTCAACCCCCTACCCACCATGACAAGTGTTGAGGGGGAACCATTGACAAGGACTAAAATACTTGCATTCAAAATACTCTCTTTTACCCATCCTCTAAATATGTTTCCCAATCTCGTAATATCCAGCATGTTATCAATAAAATCCCATCTGATACTATTATAGGCCTTTTGAAAGTCTAGCTTGATCATCACTCCCTTCAACCTTTTCCACCTTCTACCCCATTGAACAATCTCATTGGCAACCAAAGCCCTATCTAGAATGCTCCTGCCTGTAATAAAAGCTAACTGGAAATCACTCACTAGCTTGTGAATCACCTAATTCAACTGATGGGCAAGGATCTTTGCAATCACCTTATAAATATAACTAATTAAACTGATCGGTCTAAATTGACTAACCTCCTCTACATCCACCACTCTGGGAATCAAAGTGATCAATGTAGTATTGAGAGTGGGCGGAATTTTGCTTGAGCAGAAAAATTCTAAGATAGAATGGGTGAATTGCTCCCCAATAATGCCCTACATCTCCCGGATAGAACCCAGATGATACCCATCATAGCCTAGTGATTTTGAGGGATCACAAGACCAAAATGCTATCCAAACATCCTCCCTTTTATGAATTATTTCCAAATCTAGGCTTTTCTCCTTCAAGAGCCTATGGAACCCATCGACGGAAAGGCTAATATCCTGGAGATCCAAGTGCTTATATAGATCCTTGAAATACTCAGTAATCACCTTTTTAATTCCTGATGGATCTAGTATTAATTTTCCCTTCTCTAATAGTTTGTTAATGATAGCTTTCTTCTTTCTCACCGCGGCTACTGTGTGGAAGTAACTTGTATTTATGTCTTGATCTTTGAAATCTCTAACCCTGGACACCTGCTTCTAGTAAGCTTCTTTCCTTTTATGCTATTTCCATGTCTGAGATAACAAGGCTAATCTTCTAGAAATATCAATTTCACTATAGATTCCATCCTTGATTGAGTCATCCACTTGGCCAATTCCTGATCCATAAGGTTGATTTTCAAATCAATATCCCAAAACACCTCTCTATTCCATGTCCTTAGCATACCCTTAATCTCCTTCAGTCTATTTTCACAAGACCTCCCTCCTAGCTTTAACCAGCAATCGTAAACAAAACCACAGAACTAGGGTGTGTGAAAACCACATGTCCCAAGTCTTTAATGGTTTCGGCCCACACCCATTCGAATTCACACTTAAGAATATAGGGCTGTGATCCGAAGGCGATCTGCCCAACCCCAAGCAGGATAGCCCTGGAAACAAAGTCAAGAGGGGCTAATTAAAAATCTATCCAGTAAGCTCACTAAACCCTCTTTGTGCCAAGAGAACATCAAATTAAATGTCTTAAAGTCAATAAGGCCCATCTTATCGATCCAATCATTAAAAAGACGAACACTACTTTGATGTACCTAGTCTCTCATCCTTTTACACTAGCTTCTAACCTCATTAAAATCCCCCATTACCAACAATGGAACATTACATTATTGATGCACATCCCAATGCTCATCCTATAAACCCTTTCTCTCTTTTGGGTTTGAGTATCCATAAAATAGAAGAACTCCACACTCGAACCGATGAGGGCCTAAGCCTTCTTCTACCAAAATCCACCTCCTACCACACTTGAACCGTCGTAGCGCAAAAAAATATGGATCCCAACAAATGATTAGTCCTCCACTCCTCCCAAGTGCAACCGAGTCCCTCCATTAAACCTACCCGCTTTGCCAAACCCTATTCTTCCACGAGTCCATCAGGAAGCAGTGCTTGGTTTCAACTAGTCCACAAATCCATGGCTTCTCTTTAGCAATCAAGATTTGGATACTAGAGATTTTACCTAGGGCATTGATCACCCTTACATTCCAACTAATGATAATCATAACCTTGTTTCATTCTCCCTTATGTTCGATACACCCTCTTATAACTGCCTTCTTCAGATCTTTCTCTAACTTCTCCTCAACCCCACCAACTTTTCTACACACGTGTTTTCTTCTCTAGTCAAAAGCCTGATACCCTTTCCAAATTGCCAAATCTGTCTCGCTTTGCTTAGCTCCTCCTCCTCCAGCCTTTTCTCTTCTATTCATGGATCCACCCTATCCTTCGTTAGCCTTGGTCTATAATGAGATTTAAAACCTTCCACCCCTTTAAAACCATGTGGTATATTAACTAAGGAAGCATGGGAATCACCTGTACCTAATGTGTAACACCCCAAAATTTACTACAATTTTTTTTGTTTTATAAGTGGAAGCATTAACATAATATAATAGGTGTTACTGCCACACATAACATGAGTCTAGTCTATACTTTTTCATACAACGCATAAGGCAAAAACTTTACATGAAATAAATCAAAACTTACGGAAATAGATATAATAGCAAAATACTTGAATAATTTAGGCATAATAACATAGTTTGGAGTATATGATGTAGATAATACAATATCCAAAAGAGATAAGGGGGCTAAAGGAGATGAAGAGTCTAAAAGAGATATCCAAAATCTAGGGCACACAACATGTGTGACTTCGGATAGAAATAACTCTATGCCCTAACCCCATGGGTATAAACCCACATCACTCCACCCGAGGAACCTCCTCAAAGTCCACAGGATCATCATCATATATCTTCGACACAACATCTACAAATGTGTAGTAATGGTACGCATCATGTACTGAGCAACACACATATCCTAAAGAGATAGCATTGAGTGCGAGGTCCATGTGAAGAAAGTAATAGAGCATATAATAACAAGATAATATCATGCTTACATATATATGTTAATTGAGAATACAAAACTCAACCTTCAAGCATAAAATAATATAATATGAATGTATGGGTAGATGGGATCCATTGGTTAATATATTTTATCATCATGATCACAACCAATTTATTATATTAACTTGAGGACGGAGACTCAAACAAACCATAACAACTAATCTAGTACTCGAATGGTACTAACCCTAGCTGGTCTGCCCAGAAACTTAACTAGACCACCAAAAAATAGGACACCTAGTCACTTAAGTATGCATACCCCCTATAGGGCTGAAATATATCAAGACACCTATATAATATAAAAGGGCATCTCTGGACCTCGTAAGGCACCTGGGATCACAGAATAAAAAAAACACCGGAATGGTACCAAGTGAATATCAAACCTAACTTAGATAGCTGCCCCGAGTGGTACAAGTCCCGTCTAAATATCTTTCACTTTAAGTGATTAATTTTTTATCAAAGATTTAGGCTGAACAAAAACAAGGCCACAAAACATCACTGAACATAAACCAATTAGTTTAGCAAATTCCATTATTACCTATGCACTTAATCCATAGATGAATCAAGGTTCAATCCATTTAGAGCACAAAGGCCCATAATCATGCCATTAAAGTCCAATTGAATATATGAGGCATTAAAGCCCGAGGGATATCATTAAGGCATGAAAGCCTAAGGAAGATCGTTAAGGCGTTAAAACCTAAGTTCCATGCCATGAAAGGCCCAATGTAATTAGTTCTCAATATACATTAATTCCAATAATTCGAGGCAAAGATCAATAGCCAATATTTAAGTCAACCAAGGGTTCACTTATAATGCTAAATTAAATAACTAGTCTAATGACATAATAAATGACTAAAATGAATATGTGAAAGCCTTATAAAAATTTCATTTCAACTCTAAATGATCCAAAACTCATAACCTAGCTTCTATACACTATTATACATATAGGAAAATACTTAGATAAATTTAAAACAACCAAAGCACACATACAATAGCAAGGATGATACCTAAACTACTCGGATCCAAACATATTCATCACGACTATGCTGTAAATTCATCACGACTCTACTGAACATTCATCACTTCTTCACTAAATATTCATCACCTTTCCAGTAGACATAAACATATAAAAATAATCACACAAACCATCATCTCGTTAGATGTTCATGCTTAAACACATAAGATAGAAACATACACATGTCATACAATATTTTTCAAGATATTATTTCATGATTATAATTAAAATAAAGTGATCCACACATAAGATAACATATAATCCACCTAGCACAAAATCCTATTTATAAAGGTTAGTTTTGTTACCAAAACTCCTAAGCTCCTTAGCAAAGCTAAAATAAGGAATCTAGCAATTCCTTCTTTAAACCCACTTGGCCACCTTCAAGAATATAAGGTAAATGAGCTAGATAAACCAAGATCAATAAATAACAAAAATGGGAAAGAAAGGAATTGGAATGAAAGAAGTGAAATATAAAATATTACTCTTGAATAGGGAGGCTTGAAAACTACCACAAAACAACCAATAACTACAAAGGAATGATGTATTAAGGTTTTGGAGGGTTAAAGAGGAGGAAACCTAGGATAAAAAAAGGGATAAAAGACACAAAATCTCTACTGCAACCCACTTAACCACTACAGCAAAAACTCCAAGGTTACACGGCAAGGCAGATATGAGAGGAAAAAAGAGAGGGTAGGGGAATGGTTTCCTTGGTAAGAAGGGTCTGTATATGAGGTATAACGTGCAAGGAAAAATACCAAATAATAATATAGGGTAGAGGAAGAAAGGTCGACATATAAAAGATGCTAGAAGTCAACAAAAAAAATCAGCTTTGCTGGTTTTGCAAAGTTGGTCGGGAAGCAAATGTTTGGTTATGAATAAGCTTGAAGGAGTTTGACTTCAGGGATTTGTTTTGGTTGGGAGAAATGTAACCAAGTTACAAATTTGATTTGTTTTGGTTAGGATACTATTTGGGATTGGAATATTAGTTAGAGGATTGGTTACAATTTATTTTGGTTAATTAAATTGCACGAAAGTCTAATAATGGACACTCATTGGGAAAATATCACTTGAATCCTAAAAATCCTAAAAATTTATGAAAATATTCAAAAAATCTTAGAAATTCAAATATATAAAAATATTGAGTATTGGAGTTGGTTTGAAACTCGACGGATGGAAAACGATAAAAAGTGACAAAAATGGGTAAGTTGCGGGAACATGTTTTTCCATAAATTCACAAAACGAATAACGAGGGTTCAAATTGTCACGTATTGATGTGGAATGTTTTTATAAAATAAAATATATGAAAAAATTTGGTCTCGGATATTATTTGATGATCAATGGATTAAAAATAGTAAACAGCTAAAATCGTCTAATCGCGTAAATGAATTTTTCCATAATTTGGCGATTCAGAAGGAAAGGGAGAAACATTATTGAATAAAATGGATGGATGAAATAAAAAATATTTTTATATCGATCCACAAATTTTGAAGGTGTCAAAAAGAGTGAAAACACAAAAATTGGAAGAATTGCAATAAATGTGTTTTTTGCACACAAGAAAAATAATCGATGAAATGTCTAAAAATTTACACGAATGGAATAAGGCTTGATAATAGAATAGATATGAATATATATATATGATGCGATAATAAGCCAATCATATATGGTAATTAGGATTTGAAAGAATGGGGTATTACATTACTAACCCCCTTAAAAAAGACTTCGTCCTCGAAATCAAGGACTTAAAAGATCGAAAAGAATAAATGCAAACATGCTAAAGTTAGCAACACAAGAGGTACTACCCCCTTAAAAGAGAGTTAAACTATGAACACACCTTCAACGAAAAGCTCTGGGTATGACTTCTTTATGTCTCTCTCTGTCTCCCATGTGGCCTCCTCATGTCCATGGCGACTCCAAAGAACCTTAACAAGTAAAATCTCACTCGATCGAGTCCGTGGTAATTTTGTGTCAAGGATCCTCAATGGTCTCTCCTCGTAGGTAAAAGAGTCATCAAGCTCGATCTCTTCATGTTGGATAACATATGAGGGATCAGCAACATACTTTCATAATTGTGAAATATTGAAAATATTGTGAACTCGAGCTAACTCCATAGGTAATGCTAAACGGTAGGCAACCTCACCCACTCTTTCTAGAATCTCAAATGGACCAATGTATCATGGGCTAAGCTTGCCTCTTGTTCCAAACTTTTGAACACCCTTGGTGGGGGAGACCCTCAACAAAACATGGTCACCCACCTCATATCTGTCTAACCTTAGCCTCTAGTCGACATAACTCTTTTGTCTGTCTTGAGTTGCTCTCATCCGATCTTAAATCAAACGAACATGTCAAGTGGTCTCCTCAATATGATATGGTCCCAACACTATGGTCTCACTGATGTCACTCCAACATAGGGGACTTCGGCACTTACGTCTATATAAGGCTTCAAAGGGTGCCATCCCAATACTCACATGATGACTATTATTGTAAGAGAACTCAATTAGATCTAAACGATCCTCCCAACTACCCTAAAAATCAAGTGCACATGACCCCAACATATCCTCCAATGTTTGTATCGTACGCTCAGTCTGACCATCAATAGTTGAGTGAAAATTAGTACTCATCTTCAACTTCGTGCCCATAGCCTCTTGTAACTTCCCCCAAAAGCGCAATAAGAACCTCAAATCTCTATCGGAGACTATATCAGAGGGAACACCATGGTACCTCACCACATATCTTATGTATGTTGTGGCTAGCTGATCCATACTCCAAGTAGCCTTAATTGGCATAAGCACTGCTGACTTCGTTAACCTATCAACAATAACCCAAATCATATCACAATTGTTGTGTGTCCTTGGTAAACCTGATATAAAATCCATCGAGATGGAGTCCCATTTCCATCTGGGAACCTCTAAAGACTGAACCAGACCTGCCAGCCTCTAATGCCCAATCTTAACCTTTTGATAGGTCAAGCATCTCCCCACAAAGTCCACCACCTCTTGCTTCATGCAAGGCCACCAATAAATTTGCCTCAAGTCCTTGTATAGCTTATCCCCTCCAGGGTGGATAGAATAAGGTGTACAATGTCCCTCCTCCATAATCCACCGCTTGAGCTCAACACAACTTTGCGGAACACACCTCCTACCTCTATATCGAATGCTACCATCATCATGAATTATAAAACCATCAGCTTTTCCCTTTATAATCTTTGATCGAATACACGCAAGCTTGATACCACCAGACTGCCCAACTAGAATCTCATCAAATAAGGAGGGCGTAACCTTTAAGGCACTCATCTGTACCTCTAAATCGCCATGACATATGAGCTCAACACCCATGCCTCTCAGCTCCTCTCACAACTAGTAAGAGAACACCATCGAACTCAATTAATGAGTTGTCTTCCAACTCAATGCGTCTGCCACTACATTAGCCTTACCCTCGTGATAGGTCAACTCAAGGTCGTAGTCCTTAACCAACTCTAACCATCTCCTCTGCCTCATATTCAGCTCTCGCTGAGTGAAAATATATTTGAGGCTCTTATGGTCAATATAAAACTTACACTGGACCCCATATAAGTAGTGCATCCAAATCTTCAATGCAAAGACTACCACTGCAAGCTCAAGATCATGTGTCGGGTAATTTTGTTCATGCTGCTTCAACTAACGTGAGGCATAAGCAACCACTCATCCATGTTGCATAAGAACACAACCTAAACCATGCTTTGAAGCATTTCTATAAACCTTGAATCCATCAGAACCTGAGGACAAAGTCAAAATCGGTGTGGTAGTAAGAAGACACTTCAACTCTTGGAATGCCCCCTCACAACCACTATCCCACTGAAATCTTGTCGTCTTCTTTAGTAAATTTGTCAATGGTCGAGCCACCCTTGAAAAGTTATGAAAAAAGTGACAATAATATCCAACCAATCTTAGAAAACTCCGAACTTCAGTCACATTAGCAGGTACCCTCCAATCTTCAAACCTTTGCTGGATCAACAGAATCCCCACTCGTAGATACCACATGTCCTAAACAGGAAACCTCTTGCATCAAAAACTCACACTTAGAGAGTTTGGCATAAAGGTTATGTTCTCTAAGAAGTGTCAAAGCCATCTTAAGGTGTTTTCCATGATCCTCCTTACTTCAAGAGTATAACAGAATATCGTCAATGAAGACCATCACGAACTGATCCAAGTACGGTTGAAAAATACTGTTTATCAAATCCATGAAAACTGCAGGTGCATTGGTGATCACGAATGGAATCACCATGAACTCATAATGCCCATACCTTGTACAAAAATATGTCTTTGGGATATCCGCCTCTTCTATCTGAAGCTGATGATACCCAGACCGTAAATCAATCTTCGAGAAGATCCCAGCACCACGAAGCTGGTCAAACAAATCGTCTATCCATAGTAGTGGATAACAGTTCTTCATCTTTAACTTATTTAACCCGCGATAGTCGATACATAAATGAAGGATACTGTCTTTCTTCTTTACAAACAATACAGGTGCTCCCCACAAGACTCCTTAGGTTTCAAACCAAGCCTCTCTTACAAGTCCTCTCCTACAATTTCATCCATAAGACTCCTTTCTCCTACTCTCTCTACACAACCTCCTCCCTCATCCCCAACCACTATCAGGGTCAAAAGAAGCTCCTTTAGCCTTCCTCCCTTACCTATCACCCAAAAAAACCTATCCTCTAACTAATAAGGTTGCCCTGAATGAAGGAAAACTTTTTCTTTCTCCTTCTCTACATCACTCTGACACCCCATGGAGTGGAATAGTTTGTATTCCCTAAATCTCTATAACTATCTAGGCTATTGTTAATATGAAACCTCTATCTAAGAAACCTTCCCTTGCTTTTGGCTTCTATACTATTCTACTTTTTTCCTTCTGTTATGACCATTCGTCCCTCCTAAATAGTGCCTTTGGACGTGAAGCCTGATACCATAGAGCAGTATGTTGTTGATGCTCCTCACGGCCTCAACTACCTCCCTTTTGTATCCATACCTTATGAATCCAAAATGTAATTTCGACATTCTTCTTTCCTTCATGCTAATAAAAGCATCCAACACCATTCCAACCGACGCAAATAACTCCCTAACTTCCTCTATAGGAATATCCTTTGCTATGTTATCCACAAACATTGTGTCCATCTTTTATTCGAAGTGCCAGGAAGGACCGACCACACCAGGCTTTCAATGCTAAGGTTTGACAAGCTATAGGAACAGAATGGATCAATTGATAAGGTAACTAGTTATGGTGGCATGGATATGGTTGGGTTGCTGTCTGGCTAGGTCGGTTGGCTTGAGTGGGATAAGTTTAGGGTTTGGGTAGCTTTGCATAGGAGAGGTCATTTTCATGACAAATAAATAATATCTAGTGTATATGTGCATATGATTTATCGGATCTGATATTCAACATATTTAATCTCTTATAGATAAGATAGATCTATAATTTAATTTTTTTTAGATCGGATCATAAAATATCCAATAACATAAGCGATGCTAGTAGATCAAAAGTTACACTTTTAAATTAAGAAAGCATATGGCAGTTCTATGAAACCCGGTGCTCACTTCCTCAACAAGGAAGTAAGATGGACAAAAGGAATAAAAATCAGATGCCTCCTTGCTATGTTGAGTTTTCCTGTAGGTCCAACCAAGCGGGCAAATCCTAAACTCGAATGAGTTTGAGGATCCCACAATTAATCCATGAAAGATAACCGTTATTATACTAATTTACTAGGAATTAATTACAATGAAGATACATAGTTTTTACAATGTACTATGGTATGCTTAATTAATATTGTTGGTATTATTTTTCCAGTGACGTAGGAATTTTAAAGAGGCTAGTCATCGGTAAAGGTATTTAAATCGTCGCTGCCTCACTGGAGAAAAAACTTTCTACCGAAATATGTAGTAAAGTATAGCCGAAAATAATATATTTTTTTTACCTATGACCAAAATTATTAGTCTTCTTTGGGCATAAAAATATCCCCCTTTATTTTCTTCGGGTAAAATAAAAAGTTATTATGGATGGTATATTATTAGTAACGGAGACCTAAATTATTTTACCTTCTTTTTATAGTCGAAAAATAACTTGGAGAAAATGAAAAATGGTTAATTATCTAACAAATTGTCAATATTAGAAGGTCCAACTATGGTTAGTTTCATGCGAAATAAAACATCTCTTCTATTATTTTATTTCAAGAAATAAATATCTTATTACAATGGTAAGTTGTTGGTATAGACAAGTCTCACTCCTAAAATTTAAACACAACAATTTTTTTTATTGTATACTATCACAAATGGCTTTTGGTTGAACAGTATTATTAAGAATAAGAAGTTAAGAACATCTAAAATTTCAAAAATGGAAAACCCATCCCATTTTGCAAACAGCTACTTCCCAACTACTATCTTTCTTCTAGGCGCGGCTCCTCCCTCACTCGTCTCAAACCTCCATCAATTTTTGCATCTTTTTTTTTCTTGTTATTGTTAGTATTTAGTTTAATTAATTCATATCCACATTGTTCCGGTGTTAATATTTAGAGCTTGTTTGGTTTAGCTTCTAAAAAGTAGTTTTTTATAAAAGAAATTATAGATTAAAATCTTTGTTTGGTTTCACTTTTAAAAAATGATTATGAAAAAGTAATTAATAAAAACTACTTCCCATAAGTAGTAAATCAAAAGTAAGTTTTACTTTCTTTTCATAATAAGTTTTACTTTCTTTTCATAATAACTTATATCTAATACGGCACGGTACTTGTTTAAAAAAAATCGTTCATAACATTTTCTCTCTATCACGCATCTACTGCTTTCCATTTTCATCTTCACTGTAGCTCGTGTGTAGTTCTCCATTTTTTCTACTCGCCTCCCATATCGCGCATCCTAGAGGCATTTCGATTTCCCTCGTTCCCAAATTCTTCCCTCCTCCCCATTCTCTTCGGCAACAGAGAAAGGAGAGAGATAGAGAATGGGTTTTCTCTATTAATCTATTTGGAACTTTTGTTGACATGCCCTACTTCGTGAATTTGAAGAATCCAAATCGCCGGCACGCTTTTGACCACCATTGATTTCGCGTCAGAAGACTTTATTGTTGGGATTTCATGAGGAACCGCCGCCGGGCCTGCAAACTTGCATGTTTTTATTCACTCCATTTTTCTATCAAAGTCGTCGTGCCACCAGAACAACCAGTCTCTTTCTCTCTGCTATATATATATATATATATATATATATATATATATATATATATATATATATATATATATATATATTCTTTTTCGGAAGAAGATGGGAATTTCATTCTGATTTATTTTCTGACACATGCAAGGGTAAAGAGAAAGGAATTTGCCTATCTATACTATCCGAGGGTAATCAAAGTCCTAAATCTTTGAGGAGGGGGGAAATTAGCTAAGAAATGGAGGGAGTTAAAGAAATGGAGAGGAGAACATTTTCGGGGACGGGTTATTGGATATGGAGAAATGAAGTGGCAGGGGAGGAGATGAGTGAAGCAAAATGAAAGCCAGTTGAATAGGGGGTTTTTTTTTACTAAAATACTATATGAATCGAGTACCCATACAATTTCATTGCAGATAGATTAAAAGAAAAATATTTGATGGGGATGAAGACGATGATGAGATAGATGAAAGATCAGTAATTGTTTCTAAATAAGTATTTATACTTTCTTGATTGTTGTCAAATGTTTCCTGAAATCCCTTTTTTTCATCCTTTGAAAGCTTCTCGTTGTTTAGATTCATTCCCCCCCCCCAATTTTTCTTCTTTCCATAAGCCAATGATTTAGGTATTGTTTCACAGTTTCTTGTTTATGCTTAGCCTTTTTGAAATAACTTAATGCTTGGTGGTTATTATCCACTATCATTTTTGCATGTTTAGAATTTAGTACAAGGTAGGGAAGAATTATTTGTTCATGGTCATCCGCCTTTGCTTTCTTGTGGCCAACTTCTTCTTCTGCCTAGTCTGATTGAGTTGATATGCTTCTGAATTCCTAACATTATATGCTTTGTTGTCATGCTTTTCTTCCTTTTATCTTTCCATATTCGATCTATTGTATGAGGATGTTTAGTGCATTTGGTGATATATAATATTCACTTAAAGAATGCCTATTTGTTGTATTTGATAGATGAGTATAAGCACATATGTGGATCATGTACATTTAGTGGATGTTTATAAAGGAAATTGAGTGCCAAGTGGATATGATGAGTTTATAGATTCCTTTTGGCTAGAAATAAACCAAATATAGCTCCAGTTGGTTTATCCTTCCTAAGGGAATAGATGAATTATTTGTGTTCACGTCACATGAGGTGATCCTTGGTTTCATCAGGCTGAAACTGGATATGGATAGCGTAAGGCAAAGTCTATGCTTTGTTGTTGTTATATTGGTGCAGCAAAATCCATGGTGTTCTTCATGCATCATGTCTACATATACTGTATTGTATATTATAATTCTCTTGGATGCATTTTGTTGCTCCACTTGTTTTTTGTTTAGAATTGAACTTATGGATGGATTAGTTTGTATATCTTGTTGGTTCTACATATTAGTCGTCCTTTCTTCTAGATGCTGCAATTCTATTGCTTTTGCCATATGCTATGGCTTTTGCCGTTAGGACTATATTGCTATCAATGATAATCTTTATCAAGGATTTTTTGGTGTGTTTGCTCTGAAGATTGTGACAGGAAGATTCAATTCCGACTCCACCTTGTCAAGTTTTGATGAAGTTATTAATGATAAATTAGCACTCGATCAAGTTTTGTTGAAGGAATGTGAATTGTTGGATGTAACTGTAAACAAGTCCAGGGAATTATTGGAAAACTAGTCTCAGAAGATGTTTATTATAAATGTAAGAATGTTTATTACATAATATAAACTTTGATCATTGTCACTATTTGAGTTTTAGATGTTTGTGAATTTTTTAAAGTTTTTTTAGTGGTTGTTCATAATTTCTTTTAATAAGTTTATGATTTTTATATTATAATTTTTAGTACTTTGTAATATCTTATATTTTTTTTATACTTTTTAATGTTTCATATGCTTTTTAATATTTAGTATTACGTAATTTATATAATAATTATTACCAAAAGATATATATAGGAAGATAAAAATTAAAGACGGAAAATAAAAAGTCAATTTATAGAAAAATAAAAACCAAA
Organism: Tamarix austromongolica; assembly: GCA_039764185.1. Taxonomy (NCBI): domain Eukaryota; kingdom Viridiplantae; phylum Streptophyta; class Magnoliopsida; order Caryophyllales; family Tamaricaceae; genus Tamarix; species Tamarix austromongolica. The sequence goes on along the minus strand of CM077813.1, from coordinate 65,922,656 downwards.
CATTAATGAGGTATAATAAGTAGTTTTTTAGTATTAATCACTTATACAATAAAAGTAAAAACAAACATATATTTTACTTATCAAAGTACTTTAAAAAAAGTAGATTTATAAGAATAATTTTAATCTAAAAGTAGTTATTAATAATAAGTAATACCAAACGAAACCTTAGTTACCGAGTTTATTCGGTAGACTTAGGCCATAGGTAAAAGTCTAAGGTAGTATTATCTATCACAACTTACGGTGGTACATTTTATTTTATCTAGTAACCTCTTCTTCGAAGGAAATTAATGACACCGTGGTGAAATTGAGAAGTACGTAACGTACGTCTACGGCAATAATCATTTACTAATTAATCACACGCTGCCGGACCTTATTATGGTCGGTCCTATAATTCACGTGATAGCACCTGACTAGCCACTAATAGGAGTACAAAAAAAAAGAAAGAAAAAAGAAAAAAAGGGAAAAACCGTAGGTTAAAACACGAAAAGGTCGAATGAAAGCGGCATGGCACCCGATTATTTAAAGCGAAGCCGAGCCATGATTGATGTTTGCCGGTGCATGCACCACAAAGCGTACATGGCTAAATTCTGTACTGAGAGAGGCGTATTGGCCGCACGACAATCACGAAGGACGCGCCCCCGACAGACCACCACGAGCCGGTCGACGGAATTGTGCGAAAGCAGTGTATCCCACTATAATATGATATGCAGTGAATCCCACTTATGACTTTTCAGCGGTCCGGTCCACTTATGAAGCCCGTTTCGAAGAAAAAGCGCTGGGCGTGCACTCTCTCCCAGATTGTGATCTCATTGATCGGATCGGAGGTATAATTTTGATCGGTCCATCTTTATCCCCGAGTACTGCTGTGAAATGACCGATCGGTTATTCATATTATTAAAATTAATATATATATATATATAGAAAAGGTCATCTTTGTATTGTGTAGTGCGACCACTAAGTTGGAACCGAGAATCTTAACTTTGCCCGTTTATAGAATGCACGGTTAAGTTGGATTTCAATGATATGCATAATGCCCGTTTATATGGAGAATTTGGAGTTCATGATATTGCAATTTCATAGAGGAGCAGCTCCTATTGCTATCTTCCTTTTTCTTCTCTTTTAAGTTGCGTACGGATTCACTGCATTTACAAGAAATATTACTTTGTCCCATCGGAGACTATCTACTGAATAGGGATGTAAACGGGGCGGGTATTACCCGAAACTCAATGAATTTTATCCGGCGGATACTTAAACGGACATGGATAAACGGATATGGATACGGATATAGAGGATAGAAAAAAATACCCGTCGGGTTCGGGTACGGATATAGGTATGGGATATCCATACCCGTACCCGTAACTATACCCGTACCCATATCCGTACCCGTTTACCCGATATATAATTACCCTTTTATCCTTAATTTTAAAATAAATATAGTATAAATTAAGGTTAAAATTGTCATTTGCCTTAACTATAAATGGGTTTATCCGTCGGGTAATAGATTTATCCATAGGATAATATCCATTAACGGGTAAATGGATAATCCGTCGGGTAATGGATATCCAACGGATACGGATATGGATATGTCAGCGGATATCCGTTCGGGTACGGATACGGATTCGGGTATGGTTTTTCTTATCGGGTACGGATACGGGTATGGTATACCCGACCCGAACACGCCCCGTTTACATCCCTACTACTGAAAGAAAAAAAAATTGTTATCGCGTGAAATATTAGTTTTTTTTGCCAAATTTTAGTCCAAAATTAACAAGAAATAAAGAAGGTACATCATCAAATGACTTACTCGATCGAGTAGCGATCCATAATCCTCATGTCTACGATGCGGGTCAAAAGTTTACATCATGTTTAAGAATTCATTCACTTGGCTAAACACACAAAAAAAAAGAAATAAATCCGAAGATTGCCTCAATGGGAAATTTTGATTGATTATAATTAAAATACAAGGTCTTTATAACATCTTAAGTACAATCATTCTTACTCTACTCCCATCAATTCAAACTCGTACTACCCCTAAGTTAATATAACCAATATAAGGTCATTTTTTATAATATTCGAATTTGCAAAAGTTGGATGACGATTCTTATAAAGCAAAAAATTGGATTCTGGATCAAGTATAGAAGAGATAATTTTCCTTATAGAATAGATAAGGTGGTCCATAATGTCCAAGCTTTTCTGTGAGGCGTTTTTGCATTAGGGTGTTTTTCAAAAATAAGGCCATGTTTATTATTGCTTAGTTGTTGTAACTCTCCAATTATCAAATAAAAATAAAAATAACTGATATAAGTGGCTTTCAATATTATTTTTTTTCCTGTAATACATTAAAACAAAAAGACTTTGTACATATCATAAATTAATATATGAAAATCAATCTTTTATATAATTATGCTTATATTATTTTCTACTACACGTTCTTGATAGTTTTATTATATAAACAGATAATCAAATAACACATTTAAGAGAAAAGCTAGAAAGTTGATAATGAAAGAAAATACCGTTCTTATACCATTCTTTTCATTTTATAATTCACTTATTTATAATACAAGAAAATAGAGTAAAAGATGAGGAGTTATAATAAATATGATTGTACCGTTATAAGGATAGGTAAATAGGAGTGATAATAATATTTACGATATATTATGAAGCTAATAAAGAGCCTGAGGAAATGTGTACTATCACTTTATCCAACGCTATTTAATTTTTCCTCACAACTCATGTCATAGGTTGTAGGTACAACTTAAAAGTTTTAGCCATCAAATTATTTAGTAAGTATTCACCCCACGTAGAGTACCATTAGAAGAATATATGCATGGTATATAAAGTCATATTACTATGTAGCACATGTGATCCCATTGGCCCACCTTGTTATTATTATTTTTTATTCCCAATGTTGAGATGGTTGAATAGAGATGAATATAGGCATCTGATTGGATGCATATAGCCACTATAAAGCCCCATTTGCAAAGGAGACACAACAATACAGTAAAGAAATGTAATTTTTCATTGAAACTAGGACAACAATATTCAAATAACAATCAAGTGGTGCATGAATGAATGAGAGAGTTCAATCTAACCGATCCATCTAAAGCTGAAAAGATCCAATCTGTTAAGGTAATTCGATCAACCTAAATCTGACTCGACCACTCAAGTTTAACTCAAATGACTCCAATCCAAACTAGATTAATCCAAACCCGAATCGTCATGACAAATTAACCCAATACAACTCGTATATGCAACTATCCAAATAATAAAACGACTTGATCCGACCTACAACTAACCTATAAAAGAAAAAAAAATAACCCGCAAACTACGCGATTGATCCGTTATAACTTGACCTAAATACGAATCAACTGCCACCTCTTCTTACTATTGACCGACAATACATTGGGAATTTATATATTTGGTTAGTTTGAGTGGAAACTTATATCATACCCTTTTTAGTAAATTTGAGTTTTGGATTGATTATGCGGTCCAAATATGTCTTTCATTATATTATTTTATTTTTTGTTTTGATTGATTGGTTCAAGGATTGTGGGAAACAAGATTGTCTAGGTATGTTTAGGGCTATTAACGAGCCGAATCGGGGTAGGTTTGGGCTTGGCTCATTTATTAAACGAGCCTAAAAATAAAGCTTGAACTTGGCTTGTTTATAAATGAACCGAATTTTTAACGAGTCGAGCCGAACTTTTAACGAGCCAACTTCCGAACTTTGGTGGTAAATGAGCTGAGCTCTTGAGCTTTTACATTGTAAACGAGCTCGAACCCAAATTTATTATGTTTAATTTTGGCTTGTTTAATAATCAAACTGAGCTCGAACCTAATTTTTAAGCTTATTTAATAAGCAAGCCGAGCCGACTTGATTTATCAACAACCCTAGGTACGTACGTTTCATTTTATTTTAGTACTTTTTTTTTTTTACCATTTTGTTTCGTCATGCAAAATGGCAAAAATAAATAAATAAATAATAAGGATCCAAATTCCGAAATAGCGGCCATGCATGTCAACCTCAATTTAGTTTACGCGACAGTACCATGCACGGACGCCTCGTAGCCCCGGACATGCAGCAAATGTCTCTGAACTCGAAAAGTCAAGTACGAAGTGGTCCATAGATAATTGGGCTTATAGGGCCAATTGGGTATAAAATTGGCAATAATATTTTAAAGTCAACGATGTCGATCCATCGGAGAGTGTTTATACATTCATTGCACATCCAACATTCCACGGCGGGCGTGTGATCCGAAACCGGCACAAAGACAGTTTCTGTTTTATCCATGCAGATTACTTTCTGTTTTGACAAACGGAAGGTGAAGAGAATGAAGGGATAGTCACGAAACTAAGTTTTTTTTTTTTTTTTTTTGTCTTTTCTTTTGCCCCTTTTCCTGGGGGCGCGGGCGTTAGTAATCGCGTGTACGAGGAATGGATGAATTTAATGGCTGCAACAATCTTCTTCCATGATCCACCTGCTTTTCTTTTTCGCTACTACTAGTAGAATTTCTTTCTTTCTTTATGCATATAGAAACTTGTGGTATGGTTTTTATTTACATAATTCAATTCAAGTCCAGATACTGCATCCTTCAATTCGTTAGGGTTGTATTTTTTATTGATGGATGCTTTAATAATAACTCGGTTTGGCTATCGAACGTTAATAACTCGATTAGGCTGTCGTATGTGATTTGATTCAATAATAGAGATTCATTTTCGGATATCTGATTGTAATTTCTTTCTTCATACCACTGATTTCTTATAAATTTTAAAAATAAAAAATAATTCCATGTGATATAAGTCTCCTTTTTTTCTTTATTAAAATCCTTTTCTTTTTATAACCATACAGTGGGGAAACGAACGTAACACGTGCAGAGTAAGAAAGGAACGAACAAGTCATTCATCAACCCCAACTTCCTCTCGTAAAATTAAAATCTTGATTCCTATCCATTGCAATTCTTGTCAGGACAATAATTAAGAAGTATTTATATATAGTTATATAAAAATTAAGCACATCAAATTCTATCCATTGCAATTCTTGTCAGGACAATAGTTAAGAAGTCACCAGAGCCCATTGTGCTTAGACATAATCAACTTGTTGCCAAAAACGTGTTCCGTCAGATCGTCACTTTAATCTAAAAACAGAATATCTCATGCTTCGATATTACTGCAGGCAAATTATTCGACCAAATTCCATAGTTATAATAAAACATTTTCGTTTCCTAAATTTATACATATATAAGAATATTTGACGAAAAAGTTCTGTTTTGGCACAATATTTAAAAGCTTACAATTTGGCTTAAATTATAACCGGATCTGCTCATGATAATTCAGATTGTGTCACGTCATGGCCGCTGTCTTAACCAGATTGTTTGCATTTTCCGTAGAATGGGGAGTGATTAATGGGGAAGGAGTAAAAGTTGGAACAGAAATTACTATTTCCGTAGAATAATAATAATAATAATAATAATCATAATAATCATTTAAGTTAGAAATCAGGCCTTCATTCTTACTACGTCCAAACCATATTCTTTCTACTATATAATAATCATATGAGTTTAACAGCTCTGAAGCATCACGTGGTTACGTTGCTTTATACTACTACTCTACTAGATCACAGTTTGAGAGGGGAGGCGGGAATAAAATCAACACGCCGGCATCATTATTGAATAGCATTTTTGTCTTTTCTTTTTTGATAACTAGATACCACAAACAAACGAAAGAAAAAGGAAAAAGAAAAACAAGCGGAGAGCATTAAGCTAGTGGTAGTGGTTATCATCAGCGTCGCCCTTGAAATTTAACCAACATGTAGAGCCTATCATACGTGCGATCCAAGAACCGAAAGCAGGCGTATCTCATGGCTCTGCTAAATATCAACGCCCCGCAAATCCCCCAGAATCCAGTCGCAAACCCAACACCAACACTAATATACAACCCTGCGGTAGACACAAACCAATCTTCTTCCTCTCCATGAGTGCCATCATTTCCATCCCTTTCTCGCCCAGGGGACTCCTTTGCTGGTCCCTCATCCCCTGGACACAATACCGGAAGCGGCATACCACAAAGTCCCGGAATATTTCCGGCAAATGATGTAGCATCAAAGGTCTGCAGTTGAGTTCCGGTCGGTATTCTCCCGGACAGGTTGTTATACGACAAGTTCAAGTTGCTCAAGGAACTCATATCCGCAAAGCTAGTAGGAATTTCACCGGAAAGCCGATTCATCGACAGGTCTAGAAACTGTAACGACTTCAATCGACCTAACTTTCCACTCACCGGTCCTTCTAGTTGGTTTCTTGACAAGTTCAATGAGATTAATGCGACGAGGTTTGAAAGGCCACTTGGGATTTCCCCTTCCAACTTGTTACTCGACAAATCGATCATCCTAACTAGACCCAGAGTACTGTTGTATTGCGCCTCAATTCCATTCCGTATGAAGGAAGCAAAGTCGAAGTGTTGTTCGTGTGCGTCAACATTGCCTAACAAATGTTCGGCACCTTCTGACTCGCCCATGGCTGATAAGTTGGACAAGCAACGCGGTATAGTACCGGAGATATTATTTGAAGAAATGTCAAATATCTGCAAGGAAGATAACTTACATAGCTGGGGAGGGATGGTGCCAGTGAATAGATTATTTCTTAGGATGAGGATCTCAAGGTTAGGCAGGCTATTCCCAATCCATGGGGGTATTTTTCCTGATAGGATGTTGTTTGTAGTATCTACATGATACAAACCAGAACATCTCCTCAATGAAGATGGTAGATGCCCGTGGAATCTATTGTTTCCAATATTCAGCACTACGAAGTTTTGAAGAAAACCTAAAGATGCAGGAATCTTTCCAGAGAAGTTATTGTTGGATAACACCAAAGCTTCTAAGCCATTGCCTTGCTTCCAGCAATCAGGAAGCTCTCCTGAGATGAAATTATATGAAAGATCAAGAACGGTAACGTCATATGTCTCCATGAGTCCAATGTCTCGTCCAACTTCACATAGAAAAGGAGCAAACAACCCAGAGAGCCTGTTTCTTGAGAGACTTAGACTGCCAGCGGTTCTGAAAAATGATGGTATAGGACCCTCTAGAAAGTTGTTACTCAAATCTATGAGAGGAGCGTTCTGGAACAGAACTGGCGAATCTGCCAATGTGCCATGGAATTTATTATTTGAAAGGAACAACTTGGATGCTCCAACGGATACATTCCAGAACCATGCAGGAATCGATTCTGAAATTCCAGTAGATGATATATGAAGCTGTGAAATACTTCCCCAGTTCTGAAGCCATCTTGGGAATTGAGGCCCCAATTTACAGTTAGTCAGGACCAACGTATCCAGCATAAAAGGAGGAGTCCAGTTAGCACTTATATCTAAAACCACGGAGTTATAAGACAAGTCCAGGTAGACCAAGGAGGAAAGGTATGATAGGTGAGCTTCAGTAATTTTACATTTAAGGGAATTTTTACCAAGATCCAGCGTGCCAAGCATGGAAGGCTTCCTTATACCTTCGAAAACAGGCAGTGAACCCGTCAAGGAGTTGGAATATAACGACAATGACTCTAATGATTTCACTAGGCACCCTGACAAAGACTTGAACAAGCCAAGAAGATCTTGCGTAAGGTAGTTGACTGAAATATCAAGTGTCCGCAGCCGACCTAAGCGTTGAAAGGAAGTGGGAATCCCACCATCAAGCTGGTTAAATGATAGATCAAGATCTAATAGATGACTCAAATTGCCAATGAAGTCCGGTATAGGACCTTGCAGTTGGGTAACGGAAAGATCAAGGTGGGTAACAGAAACTAATTTGCCAAATGCTTCTGGTATAGGACCTTTTATGTGATTTTCACGGAGACAAACCTCAACAAGGCCTGAGCTAAAATTAAACAGCCATGGATAAAACGCTTTCTCTGAGAGGAAATTACCAGAAAGATCAATGTACGTTAGAAATTTGGACATATTTGTATGAATAAGCGATGATGGTGTCTCATTAGGAGTAAAAGAAATTGATAGATCCAGGTATCTCAAGAAAGGGAGGTTATAGAGGGCATTGGCCCAACCAGTAGCTTGTGAGAGGTCCATATTATCGAGTGAGAGGTCCCTCAACGAAGAGAGTGATGAAAGCCAAGCCATAGGATCTTTGGTGGACAGTTGATAATTGTGGCTGAGATCAAGGTGTTGCAAGCTTGAGAGGTTCTTAAGCTGGTAAGGAACTTCACTGCTAAATTCAGAATGTGAGAGATTCAGATACCTTAAATTCTGAAGGGAACCAATGAAACCAGGAATTGTCTTGCCTCCAAAATCATTGCCACTGAGGTCCAAATGAACAAGATGCTCCAACACAAGCAATGAAGAACTAAGACTCCCTGTCATATATCTACACGGGTTGTGGTCGCATGATGGTGCTCGAAGATCAAGGACAATTACGTGATGAGTAACGTTGTCACAATGAACATGGTCCCACCGACAGCAATCTGTAACCCGATCATGATGGCTCGTCCATGAAGAGAGATAGCCATATTTATCAACTAGATTATTCTTAAATTCTAGAAGAGCCTGTCCTTCCCTCTCAATGCATTTGATTTCATCAAGCTTAGTTGCTGAGGTAGCGACAAGTACACTATATATCAAGCATAAGTGTAGCAATAGGATGGCTACTGCCATTGGTTTTTTGGTGTACATTTTTCAGAACTCCTAAGATTGCTAAGCTTAAAGTATGTATGAATTCTCGAGGGATTCTTGAGAGAGGGAGAGAAAAAAATAAGCGAGTTGCTTTGGATGGACTTGCTATTTCTTAAATGGCGTACTTATAAGAAGGGTAGAGCATGAAGTGAAGGCACAGTGCTATCATTATTATTTATTTACTCTTGTTCTAACCTATCACTTAGTTTATCATGTTCAACATGGAATTAGCCCACTTCATTACCGTAATTCACATTTAATCAAAATTATTTTTTCCTGGGGTTTTCACATATTGAAGAATTGAAGAATTTAGGTATGGAAAGCTAGAAGCCGATTTTCTTCTCTAAAACTTAACCTCCCCGGGTCCCGCGTTGTAATCTTCCTAATGCTGGCTTGGCTTGGGGACGAGAGACACATTATCGTCGTAATCAAAGGAAGGTCATCAAACCGTATAATTGTACAAAAGCGGCCCCAAAATTAGAAGAAATAACACCCCTTTATGACTAGTCGGGGGCAAGAACCAAATATGATTCCATGTTTTATTAATCAGTCGAATTCAAATCCCACAGCATTTTATGCAATGAAACTTCATAAATCAAAATTTCTAGTCTATCATCATAACAAGAGAGAATTTTATCCATCTTTCCATCAATGCTCCGAAGGTTATAGTGGGGGATTATTTATTATTTTTTTAGTGAAAGTTTAAAAAATTTGGAATGGTATCTTTCATTTGTCAGTCCTCTAATTAGCTAAGTGACTTAGATCGGTGAATCAAACAAATTAGATTGTTTAGAAGTTTTTTTTATCAGATTGAAAAATCATGTTTTATAATTTTTCAATCGAAGAGATTTAGGCTCTTGTACAAACCATTATTTAAAATACAAATGTAGGAACCTTTAATTACCATTAGATCTAGAAAATTGAAGGGTCAAGATTAAAATAAATTCAAGTTAGTTATTTACTAAATTTTAACCATTGATCAAATACTAATCTAATGGTTATGATTGGTTCCTACAAATGTATTTTAAAAATAGTGTGTATGGGACCTTCACCCCAATCGAAGATATATATATATATATATATATATATGTTTCTTCTACGATCTGAGACTCCGTACTCCAACATCCGGTCCGGTAACCATATTTCCACGCTGCATCCTTTGACAAGGTCCGATCCAATAGGGTTGGGCGCCCGCCCGCCCGCCCGCCTGTTCCTTTTCCTTTTTCTTCTCCAAAAAATTTGTTGCTCTCTTAGCGTGCTGACTAACAGCGCCCTCTTTAATTCTCCGTATAAAAGCCCTTTGATAATTGACAACCGTTTGACAACAAAACACACACACACACACAGAGGAGAAAAAAGAATAAATGTTTTATTTATTGTTAGTTTTTGCCTATAAATCTAATGTTTGTATCCGATGAGTTATTTATGTTTGTTACTATGAGACAACCCAAGTTTCCTTCATATATGTGCATGGTAACCCATGCGTCGTAATTATTAAATGCCAGACTCTTTACTTTTCTCTTCACATAAGTTTCCATGCTACAAAAAAACTAAAAGTATAAAATAACAAACTTTATACGGAATTATGTTCATCAAATACTATATATATATATATATATATAGCATCTTTTGTGTCTCTAGCCATTGATATAATTGATTGCTATTATCAAGTTTTGTAGAAACGACATGTGAAATGGAATTTGCCGGTTCTAGAAACGACATGTGAAATGGAATTTGCCGGTTCTACTTCTTATTTTCCAAGCCTGATGGTGTATGCTATCTTTATGAAAAATAGGAATAGGGACCTTACTTTATTCAACTTCTTTGCACTTTAATTTTATACTGAAATTATACAAAAAAAATAAAAGATGAAGCCACAACTATTTCTCTCTCTCTCTCTCTCTCTCTCTCTCTCTAGTATGTTTATGCATGTGTATTTTCAACTTTATTTTCCGTATATCACACCATTTTTGTGCTCTTCCAATGTACATAAATTTAAAGAGTTGGTATCATAACCAACTCTTTATTGTCCCTTCTATTTGTTTCAAAAATTAGAATTTGAGATAACAAATTAATAAAATAATAAATTTAATTATCTCATTTATTTTTTTGTCACATTACACACACATGTATGCATCCATATATATTTACTTAATTCTAATTCTATCATCAAGAATTAGACAGAGAGGTATTGGTTAGGCTTAGTCGTTAACATATTACCATGTAATATAAACTTTATGGTCAAACTTTATAACTAATTAATAAGGACCACACTTTAGGGTTAATATATATAAAAAACTTTATGATTAATATAATAATAATAATAATAATAATAATAATAATAATAATAATAATAATAATAAACTAGATTATATTAACATTCTCTCACTTGGTCCATATAAATGAAATTCCTCTTAAGTTAGTATAAACTCAATAAAGTCGAAGAAAAGCATTGACATGACCCTCTTGGGTGGTCATTCTGACCATTTCAATGGCGACATGACCTTGAGGTGCCCACCCCACCTATGTCACTGGGAGACTTGCACCACCTAGAAATGATTTATTTCCATCGTCTTTTCCCAAATACCTAAATATAATTTCTTCTTTTCTTTGATGGTATTATATGGTGTAAATTCTCTATTAGTTTCCTATTATTCTTGAGATAGATTTGACAGATAAGTTGTATATTGAGTGATTGATTCATTATTCCTCTTGTATTTCTTTAATTCAAATGTTAATAAGATCATTAATGTTTTCCCAAATATTTTTCTTGATTGTTTTTTCTATTAAATCTTAGAATTTCTAATTCTATTAGATTAGGTGTTTATGTTCCCGTTGGTTGATCCCCAGCACATTCCAACCTTCGCAGCCATCGTCACTGTCTTAACTCCATCTCAAATTCCTTCCTGCTTATGATACCTTTTTCGGTTGGAGATTATATTATCTACTCTCTAAGAAAGTTTTCAAAACTAGGTTTCCACCATAATTAGATTAATGATGCTAATGGTTTTTGGCAGCTTGAATATTATCTTATTCTTGACCTCCTAAATTATCCTTATTAAAGCAAAGAAAATAATGTCCATTTGGAGTTGCTTTAAAATGTGATTGGTGAAAAAATATTACTACTTTGTTTAGAATGTTTTACCACAAAAGCTTTTGTAAAAAAAAAAAATTGCGAAACTATATTTCCAAAAAATGTTATAGCAAGCAAATATATTAGACACCTAAAGAATTAAATGGAAGTGATATAGATATAATAGGAGTCACACTTTGAGTAATTAATTAATCACTGATGGACTAATTTTACCACTAACCTCCACAACTTATAATCATAGACTCGGGAGATCCAAGTGAAATAGTGTGGCTTAGTTCTTTGTTGGCCCAAAGTTGCTAATCAAGAGAATCAAGACTTGTCTGATTGAAGATAATGCATTAATAGATGAGGTTTAGGGTTGAGGAAAGGATGTATTACCCTAAACATGTCTCATTTATGCAAGACTTGGAATTATTTTGGATCATGAGTGGAGGCAGCATTCCACCTAATAGGAACATTCGGATTCATCGTCATTTTACTTTTTTAAACCATGTCAAATTTGGGTCAGATGGTTTGATGTAGATCATCGTGGATTATTTATTCTTCATGATATTGATTTGATTCATGCTATTTTAGATTTGGGTGGTGTCGGTGTTATTTCATCGTTTTGGGCTCGAGTTTTGTGATATTTTATTTAAATTATGTGCAAGTTTTAATTGGGTTATTTCAAGACTGAATCATGTTAATTTGTTTCTCCTTTTAGAATAAGATGAGGTTTGGTTGTATTATTATTCATCCTTTGTGGTTGGGAATGTTTTGGATGGTTTAACCACTTTAATTGCCACGGTTCATTTTATTAGAACGTCATTTCAGCTATTTTATCTACAGGGGAGTAATATGTTGCCCAATTATTTTCTTAACAATATAATCCATCCAAGTACAAAATGAACTCAAACACGTGCATAACATTGTAGTGATGAATCGGAGAGACAACGTGTAGATAATCTATGAAAGAAAAGCAAGAAAGGGAAAAAGAAATATGGTATTACCATATCGGCTAAGATATTATCCAACAGAAAGAATGTACTAGAATCTCTAAATTAAATAAAAATATTCAATCCTCGATTCTTAAATTTTTTCATTGATTAGAGTCATAGGGTAACGAAAAAAAAAAGTAGAGTGAGATCTTATGTGTTCTTCATCAACGGGTTATGCAAAGTGTATTACTTAGTTCTTATCTCCCCTAAAAACAATTTTGTTGTTCCTGTGTCTAGCCTGAGCACTTACTTTACTTGAGAGATTATTGATTGGAGCGGACTTATTGTTGTTGATAGGCACGTATAATTCCCATGAACATGCCTCAACTATTTTCTAAAATTTCCAAAGCAATATCATGTCATTTTTAATTTATTTTTACTATAGTATCATTACCTATCTAATTTTTTGTAGACAACTAAAAGTTGTTAAAAATCCCATCACATATTTTCTAACCTAACTTGAAAGGTTGTAATATTTTTGTTAGTTTAATAAATTTTGAAATGTTTCATTTTTTTAAGCTCTAAAATTCAAACAAAAGCTTAAAATTATTCAAATGATTAAAATACTTTAAAACTAACTTGCAAAAATATGTAATATAAAAAATAACAATTTTTTAATATGATAATAAAGCTCTAAAGCATCGCATGATTAGTTGCATGAAAATGCATTGATTGCATCCACACTCATATGTACTCTCCATTCATTACCTTTTGAATTGTATACTACTACTTTGCTAGAACGCGGTTTAAGAAGAGAGAGTGAGGGAAAAAACACAAATGAAAATGAAGTCAAGGAAGCCTTATTTTCCATATCTTCCAAACCATGAACAATCCAACTCCCCTACCATCTTCTTCATTAGCAACTCCGTGATCAGAGATTCAACACAGTGGCATCATTATAGAATATGATTTATTTATGTTTATTTTCCATAACTATATACAACAAATAAAAGAGGAAAATAGTGTTTGAAGAGAACTATATAAAACTGCATAAGAAGCAAGCATCCCCCCTACAAAAAAAGAAAAAAAAAACAAAAACAAGCAAAAAGGTAAATTTTAGATCAAATGGTGTGTTATTTTATGTGTATTAATGTAAAAATGTGTTATTTTATGCATATTTCATAATAAAAATGATTGTAGAATATTTTATGTCTTCACGATTTTTTTGAGTGATTATGTAGTAATTAATATTTTAGATATAGACAAACTTTGCTTATAAAATATTATTCATATCTGTTAACTTTTAAGTTACACATTGCAAAAAATTCTTGTAATATTTTATTTGGGTCTTAAATGGGTTGAATTTTAAACCTAGAAATTATATTCGATTTTATTTATGTTTGTTTTCATTTTGAACTTAAAATGTACAATATATAATTAAGGTATGTTAGCTAAAAATCATATGAAATGTGTGTAAAAAATTCTAAAAAAATTATATTTAGGTTTAAAATTGGTAAATAGGATGATGTGGAAAGTTTTATGATTTTAGGAATATTTTTGATATTTTTTAATTATCTTGTAATCTTGTTAGTTCTTTATCAGGTCACTATTTTATGTATCAAACCTTGTTGTAAATTCATGACATTTATATGTGAAATTCATGAGTTTGTAAACCCATAATTTATTGTAATTTTCTAAGCTTAATTGGATTTTTTTCTTAAATGTAGCCTCTTTATCAATCATTCCATAACTAAAAATAATATGTTAATCTTGTAAATGCATGGAAGCTACGAAAATTACTCCTTATCATCCTTGATAAGATATTTATTTTTTCCATAACTTTTGGACTTTTTTAAACCTTTTCTTCATTTTATTCATATTCTAAGTGTATATCCTTGTAGTTTTTTTTCCGCATTTCTTGCACTCAAACCCTTTAATTTCTCAATCCTTTGGCTTGATTATTGGGTTTCCATAACTCTTATACACCCAACATAATTTCACTTACATACTCAACCATCCTAACCTTTCATTCAAGTGTCAAACATGCAAGCCCCCTCTTGCTTGGCATCAAATTTGAATAGCCTCCCTCCCCTCTCTATACCTCATTTTTCTTAATTTATTTTCATTTAGTGTTTCTCTCACTTGCTCCTCTTAGTTTCTCCTACCTCTCTCTTTAATTTGATTATTTTTACTATGTGTTCTTGAATTTTGTTGAGCTTATAACCAATACCCATCCTCCTCTCCTATTCCACTTTCTCTTATTTTTGCTTCTAAATAGTTTAACCCTCATAGACTTGAGGATTCTTTCTCATTCATCACTTTGTCTTACTAGATTTTTAGCATGAATTTAATTCCCATTACTTTTAACATCATAATCATATGATTAATGCTAATGTCTTCCTCTTTGAAGACACTCTGGTTCCCCGCCTTATAAGTTTCCCCTATTAAAACGAAAGAAAATGCCCTCATGGATTTGCTTCCAAAAATTTATTAGGGTTAATAATTATTGTCTTTTACAAAATTCCCCCTCCTCCCAAAATAAAGTAATTGTGATACTACTTTTTTCAAAAAAAAAAAAAAAAGAAAAGAAAAAAGTGGGCACTTAGGTAGCAAATTTATTGTGCCGATAAGGAACTAAATATAAGTGACATAGATAAAGCAGGAGTCACACATTGAGTAATAAATGGTAGAGGCATGAAATTTAATTACTACTAAACAACACAACTTCCCATCTTAAATCTGGGAAGTTCCTGAATGATTAAGCAATTTACTTTCGAATGTCTCACTACAATCAAGCCAGGTTCTTGTGATTGAAATGTTGTGGACGGGCATCTGACTTGGCCGATGCTCCTGACCGGATTAAACCATCTAGTGAAGTTAAAAAAAATTATTGTTTAATTTAGAATTTTGTTGCGCGGAGCTAGTTTGTATATAACAAATTAATAATTTTATTCAGTTCCTCAATGTTCTGCACCGGAAGAGAAGAAAAAATAAAACGTAAATCAGATATCAGTTCCTGTAAGCTTGCTTAACTACTACGAGTAGGAATGACCACATCAAAAATCAAAAGAAGAAAAGGCACCAAAAAAAAAAAAAGACTTCATTTTTATTGACCAGCTCACTAGCTAATACGCACATCATTTTTCTCATTCCCTTCTTTCATTTTGATTGGTCGACCGACGATTTTGAGCCCATAAGAAGTAGAGATAGAAACGCGGTCGGAGGAGGATGAATTTCTGTTACTTAAGAAATCAAGAACTCAAAAAGTTAGGAAGAAAGTTAAATCATCCGTAAAATAGGGTCGATATTCCAGAGGATTAATGACTAATTAACGATGGTAAAAGACAAAGGCATTCCACTTGAGTCAAAATTAAGTGTATAGTTAGCGAACGGAGTCATGACCTATTATCAATGCCGAAAAGTTGGAATAAACCCATTGATTTTTTATTTATTTTTTTCCAATACGCCAAGAAAATTGGGCATTTTTTCTCTTCGAAGTCATCCAATCTCATGACTCCTGATTATGATGATGTATCGATTATGATATCTGTACGGATGGAAGCCTCCAATTCATTTCCGCGTTGAAACTCACAAACCATGACCGACCTCTCCTCCTATACTTACTGATGTGGTCAGGATCACTACCCATCTTATCGTCTTGTGGATCCTTTTCTAAACTTGTTGCTGGTCCATGTTGCTAATCAAGAAGAGACTCGAGAGACCTGTCTAATCAAAGTCAATGCATGACTTTGAATTTATCCCATTTCACACTTCTTAGCAATGAGTGAAATTAATATACAGAATAAAATCTGACAACAACTCTAGAAAAATTATCGATCCTTTGGGGTCACTGGTGTTGCTTCGGGTGGAGTTAGTGATGGTGCACTAGTGGTTCCACCTTCAAAATAACAATTAAGTAATTTCAAACAAAACAAACACAAAAGAAATAAAATTAAGAGTAAAACAAACCTTTAAGAGGGGAGGAAATTTATGGATAAAGGTTGAAAAGGGAAAATAATGGGGGAGAAAGTTAAAGGAGAAGGAGAAAAAATAGTGGAAAGGGTTGGGGGTAAAAGTAAGGAACAATGGCTAAGGTAGAAGCCGAAGCTAGGAAATGATGGGCTAGGGTTTGAAGACAATTTATAAACACCCTTAATACCAATGATCTAGGTTGTCACTATTAAGGCATGTATCATTAGTGTTAAGCCCATAAATGAAATGATGTTGTTTTGATTTCACTTTACAAAAATAAAATTTTCTTATTACTGAGGAACTAATCAATAGTATTAAGGAAAAATCATTGGTATTAAGGATAATTATTTTTACCCCATTCCTTGGCAGTAATTTTCCCTCCATGGAATTTTTGCCAAAAATATACCTTATTACCTACAATATTATTATTAGTATTAACATTGTATCTTTGGCATATATTTTCCAACATATTTTTAGGAAAAGATTTTGGGGGAAGTTTTGGCACCCCTTAATACTGACAATAATATTGTAGGTCATCAGTAGTAGATGGCATTTTTTTGTAATAAAAAATAGATTTGTGCTTTGACTTAATATCAAAGAATAATCATCAAAGTTAAGTTTTATTATTGATGATAGATAATTTCCTATATTAAGATCGTTGGTGTTTACCAATTTTCTCGTAATGGTTCCTTAATATGAAAGCAATAAAGAGATTGACACTAGCTATTACGTGGATCATCAACTTATAAATCCATATTCCTAACGATTTCTCTAATTACTCACAATAAGTAGGAACATATAAGACAACTCTTTTCTTGTATGAACTTTTAAATACTCATTAACTTAACTCTAATTTAGAATAGACTTCTAACTATAGAAGCTAATAAATTTACCTCCCTCAAGGTGCGGATAAACTCAATAACTCTATGATGCCTTTGATCTCCACACTGTGATCAATAGCACAATACAGCTTAATAAAATGAATTGGTAACAAATAAACTCTTAGTAGGATCTAGTCATCAATACTAAGAAAAATGGTTCAATTATGACACCATCTCTTTCTCTATGCATTGAGAGATGTTGGTATATTTTTCTCTATAAAATTTAGGATCTCATAGACAATGAATGTTCGTGAATGAGTTTAGTTAAATAGGAAAATCTTAGCAAGTAAATCAAGAATCGTGAAATATTTTATTTGAAAATCTATTAACTAAGTAAAAAAAAATATATATTTGCCAAAGTAAAACATCACTCATTTATGCATGCATAGTTACATCCAAATCCATTATGTCTTGCATATCAAGAAATTACTTGACACAATAATTCATCAAATATTTTTTCCCTATTTTCATTGAAAATAATAGCCAACTACTTATCCAAATATTTTCGTCAAAGTATATTAAGGATAAAAAACAGAATAAAAAAAAACAAGTGAGAATACATTTAGAAAAATATTCTATAAAAATAATTTGCAAACAATTTTTTTCCTTTTCTAAAAAAAAATCCGACATGTTAACGATCATCTATATTTAAAAATAAAATTATTTTATTTTGATAATTTTATTGCATCATTTAATAAATTTGAAACTCTTATTTTTTTTTAAACCTTTTCATTTTCATTTCTTAATTATTTCTCACACGTTCATTTTCAAGAGATCTTCTTAACCACTTTAGGCTATCACACTCCATCTAGATCATTATAATTCTTAAAAAATTTTCATAATTAAATTTTTTCTGAGTTCCCTAGGCTAGTTCAAAATTTTAATGAAGATCTCTATGAAAAAGTATTATTTATGTCCTAATTTACCCTATTTTAGTGTTTTAAATTCCAAAATGACCATTTTAGCTATCCAAATTTTATGAACTTTGGGAATACCTATATTTTAGTGTTATTGAGCTCAACTTGATTTAAAACACTATATAGTTATTTTTAATCTTTGGATTTTACAATATATACAATAGATGATTGACCAATCGTATTTGTTTTTCTAAAATATGAAGCAATAATTCATCTATTTCAATTGGATGCTTTTAATTTTTCATTTCTTCCATTTTTTTTTTAAAACTTATGGTAAAAACTCTGTTAATTTATGAAATCGTCATTGTCATAATTTTTACAGCAATACCAAATCGTGCTTCTTTTTTTGGGTGTGCCATAATGCTTCTTTTTTATATATTATTTAAATATTTAATCTAAATAGTAGTTAAAAATTATAAACTTTACTTAAATAAACACCCACATTTCAAGTTATTTACACACATACATACTTCTGTACAATAAAATTTTATGAAAAATAAATAATATTTGGTTTATATGTGCATATGATTTATTGGATATGATATTCGACATATTTAATCTTTTATAGATAAGATAGATCTATAATTTAATTTTTTTAGATCGGGTCATAAAATATCCGATAACATAAGCGATACAAGGGGATCGAAAGTTATACTTATAAATTAACAAAACATATGGTAGTACTATGAAACCTGGCGCCCGCTTCCTCACCAAGGAAGTAAGACGGACAAAAGGAATAAAGATTAGATTCCTCCTTGCTATGTTGAGTTTTCCTGCACATCCAGCCAAGCGGGCAAATTCTAAACTCTATTGAGTTTGAGGATCCCATAATTAATCCATGAAAGATAACCGCTATTATACTAATTTACTAGGAATTAATTACAATGAAGATACACAGTTTTTACGATGTACTGCGATATACTTAATATCGTTGGTATTATTTTTCTAGCGACATAGGACTTTTAAAGGGGCCAGTCATCGGTAAAGGTATTTACATCGTCGCTGCCTCACCGGAGGAAATTTTTTTTTTGTTGAAATATGTAGTAAAGTATAGCCAAAAATAATATATTTTTTTTTACCTATGACAAAAATTATTAGTCTTCTTTGGGCATAAAAATATCCCCCTTTATTTTCTTCGGGTAAAATAAAAAAAAGTTATTATGGATGGTATATTATTAGTAATCGAGACCTAAATTATTTTACCTTCTTTTTATAGTCGAAAAATAACTTGGAGAAAAAGAAACACGGTTAATTATCTGATAAATTGTCAATATTAAAAGGTCCAACTATGGTTAATTATTCGGTAGACTTAGGCGTTAGGTAAAAGTCTAAGGTAGTATTATCTATCACAACTTACGGTGGTACATTTTATTTTATCTAGTAACCTCTTCTTCGAAGGAAATTAATGACACCGTGGTGAAATTGAGAAGTACGTAACGTACGTCTACGGCAATAATCATTTACTAATTAATCACACGCTGCCGGACCTTATTATGGTCGGTCCTATAATTCACGTGATAGCACCTGACTAGCCACTAATAGGAGTACCAAAAAAAAAGAAAGAAAAAAGAAAAAAAGGGAAAAACCGTAGGTTAAAAC
The DNA here is from genome assembly GCA_039764185.1 of Tamarix austromongolica. Classification (NCBI taxonomy): domain Eukaryota; kingdom Viridiplantae; phylum Streptophyta; class Magnoliopsida; order Caryophyllales; family Tamaricaceae; genus Tamarix; species Tamarix austromongolica. The sequence continues at coordinate 65,902,609 of CM077813.1, read as the reverse complement.
ACGAAAAGGTCGAATGAAAGCGGCATGGCACCCGATTATTTAAAGCGAAGCCGAGCCATGATTGATGTTTGCCGGTGCATGCACCACAAAGCGTACATGGCTAAATTCTGTACTGAGAGAGGCGTATTGGCCGCACGACAATCACGAAGGACGCGCCCCCGACAGACCACCACGAGCCGGTCGACGGAATTGTGCGAAAGCAGTGTATCCCACTATAATATGATATGCAGTGAATCCCACTTATGACTTTTCAGCGGTCCGGTCCACTTATGAAGCCCGTTTCGAAGAAAAAGCGCTGGGCGTGCACTCTCTCCCAGATTGTGATCTCATTGATCGGATCGGAGGTATAATTTTGATCGGTCCATCTTTATCCCCGAGTACTGCTGTGAAATGACCGATCGGTTATTCATATTATTAAAATTAATATATATATATATATAGAAAAGGTCATCTTTGTATTGTGTAGTGCGACCACTAAGTTGGAACCGAGAATCTTAACTTTGCCCGTTTATAGAATGCACGGTTAAGTTGGATTTCAATGATATGCATAATGCCCGTTTATATGGAGAATTTGGAGTTCATGATATTGCAATTTCATAGAGGAGCAGCTCCTATTGCTATCTTCCTTTTTCTTCTCTTTTAAGTTGCGTACGGATTCACTGCATTTACAAGAAATATTACTTTGTCCCATCGGAGACTATCTACTGAATAGGGATGTAAACGGGGCGGGTATTACCCGAAACTCAATGAATTTTATCCGGCGGATACTTAAACGGACATGGATAAACGGATATGGATACGGATATAGAGGATAGAAAAAAATACCCGTCGGGTTCGGGTACGGATATAGGTATGGGATATCCATACCCGTACCCGTAACTATACCCGTACCCATATCCGTACCCGTTTACCCGATATATAATTACCCTTTTATCCTTAATTTTAAAATAAATATAGTATAAATTAAGGTTAAAATTGTCATTTGCCTTAACTATAAATGGGTTTATCCGTCGGGTAATAGATTTATCCATAGGATAATATCCATTAACGGGTAAATGGATAATCCGTCGGGTAATGGATATCCAACGGATACGGATATGGATATGTCAGCGGATATCCGTTCGGGTACGGATACGGATTCGGGTATGGTTTTTCTTATCGGGTACGGATACGGGTATGGTATACCCGACCCGAACACGCCCCGTTTACATCCCTACTACTGAAAGAAAAAAAAATTGTTATCGCGTGAAATATTAGTTTTTTTTGCCAAATTTTAGTCCAAAATTAACAAGAAATAAAGAAGGTACATCATCAAATGACTTACTCGATCGAGTAGCGATCCATAATCCTCATGTCTACGATGCGGGTCAAAAGTTTACATCATGTTTAAGAATTCATTCACTTGGCTAAACACACAAAAAAAAAAGAAATAAATCCGAAGATTGCCTCAATGGGAAATTTTGATTGATTATAATTAAAATACAAGGTCTTTATAACATCTTAAGTACAATCATTCTTACTCTACTCCCATCAATTCAAACTCGTACTACCCCTAAGTTAATATAACCAATATAAGGTCATTTTTTATAATATTCGAATTTGCAGAAGTTGGATGACGATTCTTATAAAGCAAAAAATTGGATTCTGGATCAAGTATAGAAGAGATAATTTTCCTTATAGAATAGATAAGGTGGTCCATAATGTCCAAGCTTTTCTGTGAGGCGTTTTTGCATTAGGGTGTTTTTCAAAAATAAGGCCATGTTTATTATTGCTTAGTTGTTGTAACTCTCCAATTATCAAATAAAAATAAAAATAACTGATATAAGTGGCTTTCAATATTATTTTTTTTCCTGTAATACATTGAAACAAAAAGACTTTGTACATATCATAAATTAATATATGAAAATCAATCTTTTATATAATTATGCTTATATTATTTTCTACTACACGTTCTTGATAGTTTTATTATATAAACAGATAATCAAATAACACATTTAAGAGAAAAGCTAGAAAGTTGATAATGAAAGAAAATACCGTTCTTATACCATTCTTTTCATTTTATAATTCACTTATTTATAATACAAGAAAATAGAGTAAAAGATGAGGAGTTATAATAAATATGATTGTACCGTTATAAGGATAGGTAAATAGGAGTGATAATAATATTTACGATATATTATGAAGCTAATAAAGAGCCTGAGGAAATGTGTACTATCACTTTATCCAACGCTATTTAATTTTTCCTCACAACTCATGTCATAGGTTGTAGGTACAACTTAAAAGTTTTAGCCATCAAATTATTTAGTAAGTATTCACCCCACGCAGAGTACCATTAGAAGAATATATGCATGGTATATAAAGTCATATTACTATGTAGCACATGTGATCCCATTGGCCCACCTTGTTATTATTATTTTTTATTCCCAATGTTGAGATGGTTGAATAGAGATGAATATAGGCATCTGATTGGATGCATATAGCCACTATAAAGCCCCATTTGCAAAGGAGACACAACAATACAGTAAAGAAATGTAATTTTTCATTGAAACTAGGACAACAATATTCAAATAACAATCAAGTGGTGCATGAATGAATGAGAGAGTTCAATCTAACCGATCCATCTAAAGCTGAAAAGATCCAATCTGTTAAGGTAATTCGATCAACCTAAATCTGACTCGACCACTCAAGTTTAACTCAAATGACTCCAATCCAAACTAGATTAATCCAAACCCGAATCGTCATGACAAATTAACCCAATACAACTCGTATATGCAACTATCCAAATAATAAAACGACTTGATCCGACCTACAACTAACCTATAAAAGAAAAAAAAATAACCCGCAAACTACGCGATTGATCCGTTATAACTTGACCTAAATACGAATCAACTGCCACCTCTTCTTACTATTGACCGACAATACATTGGGAATTTATATATTTGGTTAGTCTGAGTGGAAACTTATATCATACCCTTTTTAGTAAATTTGAGTTTTGGATTGATTATGCGGTCCAAATATGTCTTTCATTATATTATTTTATTTTTTGTTTTGATTGATTGGTTCAAGGATTGTGGGAAACAAGATTGTCTAGGTATGTTTAGGGCTATTAACGAGCCGAATCGGGGTAGGTTTGGGCTTGGCTCATTTATTAAACGAGCCTAAAAATAAAGCTTGAACTTGGCTTGTTTATAAATGAACCGAGTTTTTAACGAGTCGAGCCGAACTTTTAACGAGCCAACTTCCGAACTTTGGTGGTAAATGAGCTGAGCTCTTGAGCTTTTACATTGTAAACGAGCTCGAACCCAAATTTATTATGTTTAAGTTTGGCTTGTTTAATAATCAAACTGAGCTCGAACCTAATTTTTAAACTTATTTAATAAGCGAGCCGAGCCGACTTGATTTATCAACAACCCTAGGTACGTACGTTTCATTCTATTTTAGTACTTTTTTTTTTACCATTCTGTTTCGTCATGCAAAATGGCAAAAATAAATAAATAAATAATAAGGGTCCAAATTCCGAAATAGCGGCCATGCATGTCAACCTCAATTTAGTTTACGCGACAGTACCATGCACGGACGCCTCGTAGCCCCGGACATGCAGCAAATGTCTCTGAACTCGAAAAGTCAAGTACGAAGTGGTCCATAGATAATTGGGCTTAAAGGGCCGATTGGGTATAAAATTGGCAATAATATTTTAAAGTCAACGATGCCGATCCATCGGAGAGTGTTTATACATTCATTGCACATCCAACACTACACGGCGGGCGTGTGATCCGAAACCGGCACAAAGACAGTTTCTGTTTTATCCATGCAGATTACTTTCTGTTTTGACAAACGGAAGGTGAAGAGAATGAAGGGATAGTCACGAAACTAAGTTTTTTTTTTTTTTTTTTTTTTTGTCTTTTCTTTTGCCCCTTTTCCTGGGGGCGCGGGCGTTAGTAATCGCGTGTACGAGGAATGGATGAATTTAATGGCTGCAACATTCTTCTTCCATGATCCACCTGCTTTTCTTTTTCGCTACTACTAGTAGAATTTCTTTCTTTCTTTCTTTATGCATATAGAAACTTGTGGTATGGTTTTTATTTACATAATTCAATTCGAGTCCAGATACTGCATCCTTCAATTCGTTAGGGTTGTATTTTTTATTGATGGATGCTTAATAATAACTCGGTTTGGCTATCGAACGTTAATAACTCGATTAGGCTGTCGTATGTGATTTGATTCAATAATAGAGATTCATTTTCGGATATCTGATTGTAATTTCTTTCTTCATACCACTGATTTCTTATAAATTTTAAAAATAAAAAATAATTCCATGTGATATAAGTCTCCTTTTTTTCTTTATTAAAATCCTTTTCTTTTTATAACCATACAGTGGGGAAACGAACGTAACACGTGCAGAGTAAGAAAGGAACGAACAAGTCATTCATCAACCCCAACTTCCTCTCGTAAAATTAAAATCTTGATTCCTATCCATTGCAATTCTTGTCAGGACAATAATTAAGAAGTATTTATATATAGTTATATAAAAATTAAGCACATCAAATTCTATCCATTGCAATTCTTGTCAGGACAATAATTAAGAAGTCACCAGAGCCCATTGTGCTTAGACGTAATGAACTTGTCAGGACAATAATTTAATCTTTCATTTTTTGTTTTTTATTTTTTCTGTTTGGGCCGATTGGTTCAGGGATTGTGAAAAACAGGTTTATCTAGTTACGTTTTATTTTATTTTAGTACTTTTTTTTTTTAACCATTCTGCTCTTTCTGTCTCAAATCTGAAAAACAACTTCTTGTCAAAAACGTTTTCCGTCAGATCGTCGCTTTAATCTAAAAACAGAATATCTCATGCTTCGATATTACTGCAGGCAAATTATTCGACCAAATTCCATAGTTATAATAAAACATTTTCGTTTCCTAAATTTATACATATATAAGAATATTTGACGAAAAAGTTCTGTTTTGGCACAATATTTAAAAGCTTACAATTTGGCTTAAATTATAACCGGATCTGCTCATGATAATTCAGATTGTGTCACGTCATGGCCGCTATTCTTAACCAGATTGTTTGCATTTTCCGTAGAATGGGGAGTGATTAATGGGGAAGGAGTAAAAGTTGGAACCGAAATTACTATTTCCGTAGAATAATAATAATAATAATAATAATCATAATAATCATTTAAGTTAGAAATCAGGCCTTCATTCTTACTACGTCCAAACCATATTCTTTCTACTATATATTAATCATATGAGTTTAACAGCTCTGAAGCATCACGTGGTTACATTGCTCTATACTACTACTCTACTAGATCACAGTTTGAGAGGGGAGGCGGGAATAAAATCAACACGCCGGCATCATTATTGAATAGCATTTTTGTCTTTTCTTTTTTGATACCACAAACAAAAGAGGAAAATAGCTAGTTGTGTTCAAAGGAAAAAAAAAAGAAAAAGAAAAACAAGCGGACAGCATTAAGGTAGTGGTTACTGGTTATCATCAGCGTCGCCCTTGAAATTTAACCAAGATGTAGAGCCTATCATATATGCGATCCAAGAACCGAAAGCAGCCGTATCTCATGGTTCTGCTAAATATCAAGGCCCCGCAAATCCCCCAGAATCCAGTCGCAAACCCAAGACCAACACTAATATACAACCCTGCGGTAGACACAAACCAATCTTCTTCCTCTCCATCAGTGCCATCATTTCCATCCCTTTCTCGCCCAGGAGACTCCTTTGCTGGTCCCTCGTCCCCTGGACACAATTCCAGAAGTGGCTTACCACAAAGTCCCGGAATATTTCCGGCAAATGATGTAGCATCAAAAGTCTGCAGTTGAGTTCCGGTCGGTATTCTCCCGGACAGGTTGTTATACGACAAGTTCAAGTTGCTCAAGGAGCTCATAGCCGCAAAGCTTGTAGGAATTTCACCAGAAAGCCAATTCATAGACAGGTCGAGAAACTCTAAGGACTTCAATCGACCTAACTTTCCACTCAGCGGTCCTTCTAGTTGGTTTCTTGACAAGTTCAACGAGATTAGTCCGGTGAGATTTGAAAGGCCACTAGGAATTTCCCCTTCCAACTTGTTACTCGACAAATCGATCATCTTAACTAGACCCAAAGTACTGTTGTATTCGGCCTCAATTCCATTCCGTATGAAAGAAGCAGAGTCCAAGTGAAATCTGTCTAGAGGAAAAACTGCTGAAGAGGCATCCGTATTTTCTAATGCTAACTTACCAATGCCTGATAAGTTAGACAAGCAACGCGGTATAGTACCAGAGATATTATTTGAAGAAAGGTCAAATATCTGCAATGAAGATAACTTACATAGCTGGGGAGGGATGGTGCCGGTGAATAGATTGTTTCTTAGGATGAGGAACTCAAGCTTTGGCAGGCTATTCCCAATCCATGGAGGTATTTTTCCTGACAGGATGTTGTTTGCAGTATCTACATGACGCAAATTTGAACATCTCCTCAAGGAGGATGGTAGATGCCCGTGGAATCTATTGTTTCCCAGACGCAGCACCATTAATTTTTGAAGAAAACCTAAAGATGCAGGAATCTTTCCAGAGAAGTTATTGTTGGATAACACCAAAGCCTCTAAGCCATTGCCTTTCTTCCAGCAATCAGGAAGCCCTCCTGAGATGAAATTATATGAAAGATCAATAATGCACCCATCAAAATTGTCGTTGCTAATGTCCCCGCGAACTTCACACAGAAAAGGAGGAAACGACCCGGAAAGCTTGTTTCTTGAGATACTTAGACTGCCAGCGGTTCTGAAAAATGATGGTATAGGACCCTCTAGAGAGTTGTTGCTCAAATCTATGAAAGGAGTGTTCTGGAACAGAACTGGAGAATCTGCCAATGTGCCATGGAATTTATTATTTGAAAGCAACAACAACTCTGCTCCAACGGATATATTCCAGAACCATGCAGGAATCGAATCTGAAATTCCAGTAGAGGATATATCAAGCTCTGGAATACTTCCCCAATTCTGAAGCCATCTTGGGAATTGAGGACCCAATTTACAGCCATTCAGGGACAACTTACCCAACATAAAAGGAGGAGTCCAATTAGCGCTTATATCTAAAACCAGGGAGTTACCAGACAAGTCCAGGTAGACCAAGGAGGAAAGATTTGATAGGTGAGCTTCAGTGATTTTACATTTAAAGGAATTTATAGAAAGATCCAGCCAGCTAAGCATGGAAAGCTTCCTTATACCTTCAGAAACAGTGCCGTTGAAACTATTATTACGAAGATTCAAAGTTGTCAAGGACTGGAACATTGACAAGTCAGGCAATGACCCAGTGAGCTGATTATGACTCAAATCCAATGTAGAAAGCGGGAAACTCTGCTTGATGGTTGAGGGAAGCCTTCGATTCAATTTGTTATAAGAATTTTCTGATTCTATTACTGAAGAAAACTGTGTGAAATCAGGCAGTGAACCAATCAAGGAGTTGGATTCTAGCGACAAAGAGTCTAATGATTTCACTAGGCACCCTGACAAACACTTGAACAAGGCAAGAAGATCTTGCGTAAGGTGGTTTTCTGAAATATCAAGTGTCCGCAGCCGACCTAAGTGTTGAAAGGAAGTGGGAATCCCACCATCAAGCTGGTTAAATGATAGATCAAGATCTAATAGATGACTCAAATTGCCAATAAAGTCTGGTATAGGACCTTGCAGTTGGTTACCATAAAGATCAAGGTGGGAAACAGAAGTCAATTTGCCAAATGCTTCTGTCATAGGACCTTTTATGTGATTATCAGAGAAAAGAACCTCAACAAGGCTTGAGCTAAAATTAAACAGCCACGGATAAAGCACTTTGTTTGAGAGGTAATTAGAAGAAAGATCAATGTATGTTAGAAATTTAGACATATTTGTATGAATAAGCGATGACGGTGTCTCATCAGGAAGAGAAGAACATGATAGACTCAGGTATCTCAAGGAAGGGAGGTTATAGAGGGCATCGGCCCAACCAGTAGCTTGTGAGAGGTTCGTACCATCAAGTGAGAGGTCCTTCAAGGAAGATAATGAAGAAAGCCATGCCATAGTATCTTTGGTGGACAACAGATCGTTGAAGCTGAGATCAAGGTGTTGCAAGCTTGAGAGGTTCTTAAGCTGGTGAGGAACTTCACCGCTAAAATTAGAATGTGAGAGATTAAGATACCTTAAATTATGGAGGGAACTAATGAAACCAGGAATTGGCTCGCCTCCAAAATCATTGCGACTGAGGTCCAAATGAACAAGATGCTCCAACACAAGCAATGAAGAACTAAGACTTCCTGTTATAGATTTTGTTCTACAAAAGTCACCCAATTGGTATTCACATGGTGCTCGAAGATCAAGGCCAATTACGTGATGAATAATTTTGTCGCAATGAACATGGTCCCAATGGCAGCAATCTGTAACCCGATCATGATGACTCGTCCATGCAGAGAGAGAGCCATATTTATCGACTAGATTTTTCTTAAATTCTAGAAGAGCCTGTCCTTCCCTCTCAATGCATTTGATTTCATCAAGCTTAGTTGCTGAGGTAGCGACAAGTACACTACATATCAAGCATAAGTGTAGCAGTAGGATGGCTGCTGCCATTGGTTTTTTGGTGTACATTTTTTAGTACTCCTAGAATTGCTACGCTTAAAGAATATAACAATCCTCGGGGGATTCTTGAGAGAGGGAGAGAAAAAAAAAATAAGCGAGTTGCTTTAGATGGGCTTGCTGTTTCTTAAATGGCGTACTTGTAAGAAGGGTAGAGTATGAAGTGAAGGCACAGTGCTACACTCTTTTTTATCATCTTTGGGGAAACCAACGCCTTTCATTAGCCTGTAGTTGTAGTATATATATTGGGATTTAGTTGAAGGTATAAGTCTTTGGCGAATGCGATGGTCTAAAGTACTTTAAAAAGAACTTATGAAGCTTTTCTAGATTAAAAAATTTTATAAGTTCTTAGAAAAATTTCCAAAGCTACGGGGTTTTGTTCCTGGGGTTTTCATAATCAAAGGTACGAGGTTTTCACATATGGAAAAGTTATTGTAAACTTTTTTCAAAAACTGCTTGAACAAACTTATTTTCATAATCCAAACAATGCTCCAAGGTTTTTGGCTAAAAAACTTGTCATTTAAACAAATTCATCATGGAATTGAAGAATATTACAATTTGTGTCAATCGATTGAGGTATAGAAAGCTAGAAGCCAATTTTCTTATCTAAAACGTAATCCCCCCGTCCCTCATCGTAATCTTCCTAATGCTGGCTTGGCTTGGGGGTGAGAGACACATTATCGTCGTAATCAAGCTACAAAATCAAAGGAAGGTCATGAAAATGCTTCCGGTCATCCAACACATCTTTTTCAGATAAATAAATTCATATAAACAATAAAAACTATATGATTGCTCAAAAGCGGCCCCAAACTTGAAGAACTAACACCTCTTTATAACTAGTCAGGGGCAAGGACCAAACAGGACTCCATGCTTTATTAATCAGTCGAACTCAAATCCCACAGCATTTCATGCAATGAAACTTTATAAATCAAAATTTCAAGTCTATCACCATAACAAGAGCTTTTGTAGTGTATGGATTTTAGATTAAAGAATTATTATACTTTTAACCTTCTCTCCTTTTTCCAACTTTTCATCAATTCTACCCATCAATAATCCCAAGCCTATAGTGGGGAATTATTTTTTTAATTTTATTAGTGAATTACTGTTAGATGAAAGTTTAAAAAATTTGGGACGGTTTCTTTCATTTGTCAGCCCCCTAACTAGCTAATTGACTTAGATAGATGAACCAATCTAACTCACTTGGTGATAATGGGTGGAGGATATAGCGATTTGCATGTACAAATCATTAGACATTAATCAATGAACGAATGAATTACTCATCCCTGTTGAGAAAAGCATGAATAGTTCAACCTTCGCAGGCTTCTAGATTTTCTTAGCCCTTACATCTCATGTTCCTTCGTTGTTTATGACGCTTTTAAGGTTGAAGATCATGTCTTCACCTCTTTAACACTAGCTTTTCAGAGTAAATTTACACCATCGTATTTTTAACAGCATAATCTGACTATTAATGGTGATGTCTTTTTCCTTGAAGACACTCTTGTTCCATGTCTCATAATTAACGTCCTCTATTAGCTAGAGAAAATAAAACGCCCGCTGGGAGTTGTTTATCGGTGCAAAGAATAAGTACTTTTTCCGGTAACTGTTACCTTAAAAAATTTTCCAAAACAATATAGCAATTTTTAAACTGCTCTTTCCAAAACACTTTATTTTAAATCCGGAAATTTCCTCCACTATGAGGATATGGAACTAATTGGAATTGATATAGATGAAGCAGGAGCCACACAACGACACTTCTTATCTTAAATCCGGAAATTTCCAAGTGAAATCACGTGGTTAAATCCAAGGTGTTAGTCAACAGACTCAAGACCTATCCAATCAACGTCAATGCATGAAACAATAACGTTTGGGACTAAGGCGAGGTTGTATTAGCCAAGACCTGTCTCATTCATTCACCCAAAACTCTTTTAATCTCTTCAATCATCCAAACTCAATGGAAACCAGCTCAATTGTCTGTGTTAGATTAGTTTCATGGTCATTTTTCCCTCTATTAATGCCCATACCTTTTTTCCTTTTCTTTTGGGCTTGGAGCAAGAAGCATGGTCTGCCACAGAAACAGACACATGATATGTATATGTATAATTATATATTATTATATACCAAGAAACAGCCGTCCAACTGATCGGTGAAAGATCGACACTTCTTAGTGACTTCAATCCATGGTTCTCCCAAAAATGGCGTTGATCTGAAAATAAACCGTCCCTGTTCGGTCAACGATCACCATCTTCGTGCGAAACCAAAACCTGACCTAGAAAAAAAAAGGAGGGGGGGGGCATGACAATGTGGAGCATTATACATGATTGACACCTATCACATATGTGTGTGAACCGAGAGATAAGATAAAAAGTTCAAAAATCACCCTTTTATCTTATCTCTCTCGGTTCACACACATATGTGATAGGTGTCAATTCATGTATAATGCTCCTTCGATTAGTTTTCGTGAAACATAAAAGACAGATACGTGATAGGTGTCAATCATGTATAATGCTCCTTTGATCAGCTTTCGTGATGAAATGGCTGCTGCTCAATCGCAGTGGTAGACATCCTCTCATTTCCCACTGCTTGAGCTATGTTGGGCTTCCTGTGATAAATATTTAGAACTTAAAATATTATTTGCAAATACACCTATATAAATAAATACTATATATTAAAAAAATTATCAGAAAATTTCATCTACAATTTATTTAAAAAAAAAAACTCATTTTGAAAGGATCCAAAAGCTTAAAATTAATATAAGGATTATATAAAGAATTTCAGAAGTATTTTAGGAAGAATTTATCAAGAAAAGTAATAGTCTATATAATTTACAAAAATACATCATAAGACCTAGAAATAATATTCAAAAGTATATAAGAAAATATTTAAATTCAATTCTAATGAACCGAAGCTAATTTCAATAATTTTTTTAATTGGTTTTCCACAAATCAAAAATAGTAAAACTGAAGAAAATTAATTTCTAAAATAAATTCATAAATAAGCTCTGAAATCTTTTTAATTTAAAAGTTTCCAAAGACCTTAACGAATTCAGAAATGAATAAATTAAAGGTTGGAAATATTTTCTACTAGATACAATTATTAAAATAAATTTGACTATTTTGAATGGAAATTTTATAACTTAAATAATATATATATCGTTAATGAAATATAACTTCAAAACAAAGTCATAATCACATGACAAAGTTATAATCGAAAACGAATCTAAAATATAAAAAAACTAAAATACAAGAAAGAACGAATATATATATTTTTAACCGAAAATCAAAATCATATGAATATAATAAAATGATAGTCATGAATGAATTTATCTAGAATGATCCGCAATGGCAATGATTAATGAAATTCAAATAGTAGGTCAAAATCGTTGATAATTCCGTAAAATAATTTAAAATTAAAATAATTAAATATTTATATCAAATTATGCTAATTAAATAATTAAGCTTAATAAAATTAAATTTTAAATTATGGGATATTAAAAAATAAGTAATAATAATTATTAGTAATAAGTAATAATAAGATATCTAATAAATATAATATTTGCGAATAAATGTGAAAAATAATTAATAATGAGAAACAAAATGTAAACATGAATAAGAGTAAAATTAATCATAATTACCAATAATTAGCAATAATTTTTTTAATATTAAGAAATAATAATAATATTCAAAAATAATTATTCCTAGTAATAATAAAGACATATATTATTTAACTCCATGTTAGATAGAATCAAATAGGGATATTTTAATATATTGCCCTACTAGATAGTATCAAAAATGAATAAAATAGTCATCCTAAACATTTCTCTTGTATCCTCACATTAGTTTACGATCCCACGCTATAGTATAAGTATGTTCATCCTCATACTATAAACAAATTAAGTATGGTATAAATTGAAAATAAGAATCAATAGTGGAGAGGTGTAAAATGGATGAGTCCCTTAATGAACTCTCATTTATGTTTTTTATTTATTTGACATATATGGAACTCAATTCTTAGCATCATCGGTGTGGATTCTCTCAGATTATCACTTGTAGCCTTTCTCTTATTACTTTCAAAAAACATCATGTGAGCTTGTGATTCATATTTGAGGTGTTGTGTGGCGTGAAGTGAATATGTATAGACAAGTAGAGAAGTTTGAAAAAGCTCAAAGTGACCAAGAGTAAACATAGCCTTGTCATGGTGATGGGCATAAGTTTGTCATCAGATTTAAAAGAAATATGGAGTAAAAGTTGAAGATAAGCATCTACACGACCCTCTAGGGTGGTCACCATGACCATGTCAATGGTGAAATGACCCCTGTGGTACCCAACATACTTGTGTCAGTGGGAGATTTACACCACTTCAAAATTGTTTATTTCTACCGTCTTTTCCCAAATCCCTATATATAATTTTATATTTTCTCAATGGTATAATGGTGTTAATTATCTATTAGTGTCTCTTATTCTTGAGATAGATTTGATATAGAACTTTTATATTAAGTGATTGATTCATGATTTCTCTTATATTTCATTAATTCAAATGTTAATAAGATCATAATTTTTTTTCTTAATTATTGCTCTTAATTGTTTTTTCTATTAAATCTTAGAATCCCTAACTATATTTGACTAGGTCCTGTGTGTTCACACTGGTCAGTCCCCAACAAATTCCAACCATCAGCACTCTCTTAACTCCATCTCAACTTCCTTCCCGCCTTGTAATACTTTTTCTATTGAAGATTATATCATCCATTCTCTAAGAATGTTTTTAAAACTAGGTGTCCACCATAATCAGACTAATAATGCTAATGGCTTCTTGTAGCTTGAATATTATATTGTTCCTGACCTCCCAACTTGTCCTTATTATATCAAATAAAATACAGCCCATTTATAGTTGTTTTTAAAATGTGATTGGTGAGAAAATATTACTACTTTGTTTGGAATGTTTAACCGCAAATGCTTTTTTAAATAAATTAATTATGAAACTAAATTTTCAAAAACAATCTAAATGACACCTAGCAAGCAAATATATTGGGCACATAAGGAATTAAATAGAAGTGATATAGATATAACAAGAATCACACTTTAAGTAATTAATCACAGATGGAATATGTTTACCACTAAACTCCAAAACTTCTAATCTTAGATTAAACATCACAACTTCTAATCTTAGATTAAACTTCACAAATTCTAATCTTAGATCTGAGAGATCTAACTAAAATCGTGAGGCTAAATTCGATGCTAGTCCTAAGTTACTAATCAAGAGAATCAAGAACTTTCTGATCAACTTCAATGTATGAAAGGATGAGGTTTGGGACTGAGCCAAGGATGTATTGCCCAAGACCTATCTCATTCACAAAAGAATTGGAATTATTTTAGATCATGAGTGGAGGCGGCATTAATAAGGACATTTGGATTTGTCATCCATTTGCTTTTTCGAACCATGTTTGATTTGGGTTGAATGGTTTGGTGCAAACCATCATGGATTATATTTTCGTTTTTTGTATCGAGTTTGATTCATGGTATTTTGGATTTGGGTGGTCTTGGTGTTATTTCATCTCTTTTAGCTTAATTTGAGTTCTTCAAAAAAATCGTTGTTAAAAACAAGATTTCAACAACGGTTTTCAAGTAAAAATTGTTGTGGAAAACTAGGTTTTAATAACAGTTATTACAAAAATCATTGTTAAAACATAATCGAATTAGGATTTCAATCATTGATTATGCATTTATTAAACCCTAATACGTATTAAATGAGCATAAGTGTGAGATTAGACGGATAGTTTTAATAACGGTTCTTAATAAAAACTGTTAATAAAACATATGTTTTAATAACGGTTATGACGATAACCATTATTAAAAGTCTATCATCGAATTAAGGTTTTGGTGACTGATTATGCATTTATTAAACCCTAATACTTATTAACCAAGCATAAATTTGAGATGAAATACGCAATTTTAATAACGGTTCTTATTGTTTAATATTTTTTCTATTTTGTTCCTACCCACATACACAGTTGTATATTCAAATAATTACCAAATCTGCATTGTAAAACAACATCAATTCACTACAAATCTTTAATCACACCATAATTTCAATAAATATCTAATTAGTATGCATGTCTTAATACACTAGACATACTCAGGAATCAAAATTAGTAGGCATACCACAACTTGATAGTTCTACACCTCAAAGTAAGAATTTCATAAATCTAGCCTAGAAGATCAAAAGACATTGACGAAATACAAACCTAAACATGCATATAGAATATATAAACCTCTACCTAATACCAAAATAATGAGTGTAAGTACTTGGCCCATTGGTCTTTAGCTTCATCAATTTCATCAACATTGTATTGCTGGCCTTGTACATAGTTATCGATGAAAAACTAAAATGCCCAAGTTTTGATTAATATACAGTTAGTAGTTATGTCAAGTACCAAACATCTATATCATGATGCATTAATGGAAAAATATCGAAAAGAAAACATACATGTTTGGATATGTGTTGACTAATCTATTTTGGACTACCAGATCCATTGCTTTACATATATAGTATCCACAATCATTGTGGTTTTGCTATTGTGGACACTGTCAAATGAATTTAGTTAGCTCTCTAACTATTAGATATTAATTTGAATTAAAATAAAGTACAAAATAGTTGTCTTCCTACTTACTATTATACGCTCATATTGAAGATTCTTTGGGTCTGGGACACCATTTCCACCTCTCCGTTGATATGCTGTCTATAGTACCCTAATAAATAGAGTTGGATACACAATATTGTAAGTATATATACCTTAAATAATGAAATTAGAATATATGTGTAAATAAGCTAATGAAGTAAGAAGTGAAAAGTATACTAACATGTCGATAAATTCCTTCCTAGCACGACGAGGAACTTCAAAAGGAATGTCATAAGTTCGAAGGGAATCAAACACATAGACTTTACTAAGATTAGGTTGGATGGCGTACAGAACCCAATGTTCATGTACGAGGTGAGGAATGAGATAGAACTTGTTGTGTCCCTCAATTTAAATGTGATCCACTAAATATTTTATGTGCCTACCCTCTCTTATTGTACTACCGTCAACTATGTAGTATGAGCACACAAACATAATAGAGGACAACATTCCCTCCACCGCAGCACGATTAGTTATCAACCTATGGATGACAATAACGATGCATATTTGTTAATAACTAATAACTCATATAAGAGGTCATAAAAATTCCAATTGTATAAGTTAAGAGTACTAAAATCTCAAAATGAATTAATACCTACATGACATAGATGACAACACTCATGGTTCACATCCATTCCTGATTATAAATACCGCTTATGTCAACCGTCAATACTATGTAAGTAGCATCGTCCCTCCCAACATACTCAGGACAATAATCAATGAAAATATAATTATCCCTAAGGTAGTTTTGGGCATAAAAATACAATAAAGCTATTACCGGTGGAGGTTGGCTTTTCTCTAAAGAAGGAATCTTTTGCAGTGCAACTGATTTTTTAGATTTAGCTCTCTTTCCTTTATCAATGCCCTCCTTTATGTTGCTTGTTCTTCTAGTACCTCTTTTGATTTTACTAGCAAGAGTAGTCTTCTTTTTTTATTCATTTTTTGATTCTTTAATTGATAATATTAAACAAAATATGTATTGAGCATATATATATATATATGAAAAAGGTATGAAAAGTGTAACTACTAAACAAGGTCTAACGAAAATGTCGAATGTCAATACCTTTTTAGTAGTGAGACGTATCTGATATGCAGGCCAAGCCACGAAGCTTCTATGAGCTTCTAGTACTGTGGTTTCCTCATCGCCCTCTTTATAACAAGGCAAGTGTGCACTACTAATGATTGGAATGTCAATACTCATCGGCTTTGTATTTAGGGCTAAATTGTACCTATAGACTGTTTGTGTTTGGGTACTGTGACTGATGCAAACCTTTCCTTTTGCCGAAAGTGTTGAAAGGTCATTCGCTAACAAATCACATTTATGCAAACCCTAAATAAAATTATTACACATTATTAATTATTTATTACACCTAATATATGTAATAACAATTCATAGTTTGTAATGCTTACCTTAGGAAAAGTAGAAAGATGTGCGTCAGCTTCACAACTATCTCTGATGCTATTTACATTAGGTATGTGAAGCTGATCATGGTCTATTAAATCGGATGGCTTATACCCTTGATATTTAATAAATGGCAACTCTTACGCCATTTTTGGCATCTGTTATAATGCCATATTTAATTTCTAGGTGAGGATGGCGACTTGCTCATTAGTGCTACGAGAACCACGACATCGACTATATATGCTCGTTCTCGTAACACCTAATCCAAGGCCCCTGTGTCTTCTAGGGTGTTATACAATTCATATAGCCTAGGACAAAATGCTATATTGGTCTACCCCCTCCTCACCATCTGACGTGTCAAGTTCGTTACATAATGTATATAATATATGTAAATTTAACTTATAGGAAAAAGAAAATTATAATAGTTTTCTAAAAGAAAACTAAGTAGGGTTTTAGATATCATCAAAATTACAATTTTTTGCCTGCCACATCTACATATTTATTAATATATCCATCTCTTGTTACTCTAGCCTTCTTCCATAATGTACCAATATTGATTGACAAGGTACATGTAATATCCCGCTTTTAGAAAATCCTAATTATAATTAATAATTATGTGTGATTAGTTATAATTATTAATTTAGGAGGTTTATTATTAAATATATTATTATTATTATTATTATTATTATTATTATTATTATTATTACGACAACTTAGATATAAAAATAATCAGGCTAAAAAGTTGATAGAAACCGATTATTTAATTTAATCTTAGTTTTATCCATAAATCTTATCTGAATTATTTTATTAATATCCATAAATCATAACCGAAAATAAATTCCTAAAATTTATTTCTGATTACTTTATCTTCTTCCATTTTATTAAACCTATTCTAATCCGAATTATTTTTTCGAATTAGTTTTCTACCTGATACTGTAATTTATCCAAACTAAATTTAAATTAAAGATATATATATATATATATATATATAATATCTTTCTTTCCCTGCCTCCCTCTTTATCTGATTTTACTCAACTATCACCTCTCGCATCTCTACATTTATATACACTATCACACGCTACACTCATTGCACACATACTCTTGCACACGCCACACTCCAAACATACCCCTAGCCTATTGTTCATCCCAGCTTTCCCCCTTATACTTCGACATCCTTCCCCGAGCCCCAACCAAACAAGACTCTTACACTCCCTCTCTGCAACAAAATCTCACGATACTCCATCATTCCCTTGACCAAACGTAACCTAGCCCTTCCCTTCTCCCCCTACATTCCCCTCCTGCACGCACACATCCGTTCAACCAACCACACCACCTCATGCAACCCATCCCAGCAGCTCCTCTCCCCTTTTTTTCTACCACCCCTTTACAACCCTCGACCGCACGAAACCTAGCCACCTTGCCTCTTCTTCTTTCTCCTTCTCCCAGCAGCACTAACCACCACTGTCATCCTACACCAGCATCCACGCAGCCCCATCGTAGAACCCAATCACTTCCACCTACAGCAACCCATCGCCCTCCCCCTACGCAACTAGTCACCCAGCAGCACCACTCCTCGCCATCCCACCAGCATCCACCGCCCACTACCAACCCCGCATCACCACCACCGTAGCCAACCCATGGCACCATCCTCCCGCATCCTCACCCTCGTCACGGCCCCCAATCTCTCCCTACATTACAACCCAACCTTCCCGTTTCCCAACCAACAGCCCCACCGTTGCCCAGCCTAGCCATCACCACCAGCTCCGCTGGCCAGCCACCAGCTCTACCGATCACCACCTCTACCACCCCTTCCCTTTTCCTACCTTGCCCAACCCTCTCGACCAACCAGCATGCCTCCCTCTCATGCATATAATAAAATTTTGGTACCATATTAATTGTAAGGGTATTTTAGTAATTTTAGAAAAATAAATATTTTGATGCTATAATTATTATTTTATATGATAGATATTAATTTAATATTTTTGGTATCATTTTTTATGTACGAAAGTTTAATTAGTAGGATCTAATAAATTTTAGTGGATACCACTAGTTTTACGTTTGTGCTGGAATTTAGGTAACCGCTATACCTTACTAAAATGTTAAATATTGCATGATAGCACATTAGGATTTTTGGTGTATAAAATATGTTTTGCATGATTCATTTCGATATAATTGTGTGTTAATTATTATTATTACAGAAAGGGATAAAAACGAGCATGTTATCTGATATAAAATATTTTAGATACAAAAGTATGATTTAAAAATGATTCTAATGACGGAAAAATAATTTGTATGATAATTATGTGTAAAATAATAGGCTGAGCATGCTTAGATATAACTATTCAATAATTATTATGGATGTGTGCCCTAGGGGCAATTTGGTCATTTTTATCCATTATAATATCTATCCTGAAAACTATGTTTAATATGTATTATCTATTACAGATTATATGATTGTGTGTTTTGTACGTTTCAAAAGTATATGATAGGGTTTCATATGTCGAAATCTATGTAGGGGCAAAATGGTCTTTTGACAAGATTGATGATTTAAATTATATAATAAACAATCAAATTATTTTGTTTTAGCCTTTTCACGACAGATTAATAAATAAAATGGATTTAGTATTTAAATGGTTGATAATATGATAATTATTAGCTTCAGGGGCATTTTGGTCATTTTTAGCCTATGCCCAAATGTGAATAATTGGATATAGGATGGCCTTAGGCTTTTGATTGGTTGACCTTAGTATTGACGTGGACTTTGTTTTATACCGTTGACCATAGAGTTGACTTGGATAATTGGAAATAAAGGAAAAATGAACAAGTATGGAAATGAAAATAAATGTGTAATGTGTGTTATCTGTGATCACTTTATAATATGTAAAGTGGAAGACATTGAGTTTGGGAATGGTTTCTTTGTAGGGGTAGCTACCCTAGAGACGAGGTATGAGTTCTCGATTTGTTTAGGTTTCTGGTGTGTCGGTTGTGCCCTAGTAAGGCCCTAGTCTACTCTATAGGTGACCTACGGGCCCTATAGAGGTATCAATACTTAAGGATTAGGTGTCTGAGGTGAGGAGGGTACTATGTGCCTTGTGCATCTGTATAACTAGAGTGTTGTTATGCCTCTGGGTTTGATGGTTGAAGGGTATCGTGTTGCCTTGTGCGCCGGTGTGACCGGTGTACTATTATGTCTCTGGTTATTATTGTATGCTTCTCAAGTAAATAAAAATAAAAATGATATGATTTTATTAGAACTGTTATTATTGGATATTGGATTGGTTTGGTAGTAGCCGTTGTGCCTACTTGTAGTTTTGGGGTGGCAACCTTTGTGCCTACCTATGTTAGTATTATGTCTATGAACATATATGTGTTGTGATGGATTTTATTATACCGCACTTGTAAGTGTACATATGAGATTATAGATTTTATTATCCTGTATCTGTAACACACATGAGATGTTATGTATTTTATCATATTTTACCTGTAAGTATAGATTTGATGTTGTGGATTTTGTTATAACTCATCTGTGATTATACCTGCGATGTTATAAATTTGGTGGGGAGTTATGCTAAGACATGAGTCATGTTGTGGATTTTATAATCTGTTATGCTGGAGTTTAGGTTCTAATCATTACTTTTGAGAGCATCTCTGGCATGTTAGTCTGGTAATCTTTATGTTTTTTTAGACAAATGAAAATGAGTAGCATGTGGCTTTAATAGAATTTGATCGTCTAAATGATTATTTTATATCAATCCTTGTATGAATACTTAAATGTTTTGTACCTATTATTTGTATGCCTTGCATGTGTTCCATGCTAGTTTTTCATATTTGTTTGGTATAAAGAGTTATTCTGTACCGTAGTGCTGACGGGTTCCGTTTCATGGTCCCTTGCCTATTCAACAAGTAGTCTTTACCTTGTAGGATCACTTTGAGGGTGGAGTCTGAGGACTTCAAATAGAGGGTTAAGAATTAGGACTATCCGATGTTCGCCTCAACTTCTTTTGGTCCGGATATTTCATGGACTCTTAAGTC
Organism: Tamarix austromongolica; assembly: GCA_039764185.1. Classification (NCBI taxonomy): domain Eukaryota; kingdom Viridiplantae; phylum Streptophyta; class Magnoliopsida; order Caryophyllales; family Tamaricaceae; genus Tamarix; species Tamarix austromongolica. The sequence continues at coordinate 65,881,915 of CM077813.1, read as the reverse complement.
CCCAACTATTTCTCTTTTGTTATATTACAACTCTTTGCCTGATCTTTTTGCATTTATTAGGACAATGTAATTTTTAATGAAATTCTATCATACTCTTGTTTTAATGTTATTTAAGTAAAGTGATATTTTAGCCTTAGCACTCATTATAAGAACGGTAGAGGATGCCAGACTTATATTGAGTGTTGCGGTAACACCCATTGATTTTGTAATTAACGCTTGAGCAAAATGAAAAATTTTAGTAGTAAATATGGGGGTGTTACAGTACATGGGTCCAAGTCTTGGGCTAGCAGCTACAAATAAAAAAATATTCTTGCTTAAGAATATTATTATGAAATTAGACATTTACATGTAAATAGATAAATCACAAAATGCATACCAACTCCTCTTCAAGGCCCGCATAGCCTTTGCGAGCCATATTATGTCGATATTTATTTACTTTCCAATCTCTTTATTTTTAGTACTTTTTCCCTATGTGACAAGCCAAAACATAATTACATGGTTATTTCATTATTGAACATAATACTGTGATCAATACAAAAAGTTTAATTGTTATATAACCAATACCTTAAAATCCCACATAAGACGATATGCAATAAATTGATTCCAACTTTCTTGATCGATGAAATCGTATCATTTGGGTGGGTTATGCTGTAGAGAACCATCCCTATTTTTGTACATTTTACTATGAGCTAAATATGACCTAAATATTCTTAGACACTCCCTAGAATATCTAAGAAGTCATTTCTCCATATTCTCTGGGATATTGAACACTCTCTGCAAAATAAAACATGTAGTTGTATACCGATGTTAATGTAGTAAAATTAATAACATTTGACATACAAAAATGATTACATAAAATAGCATATTTACCATCATTTCCTACCAAATATGCTCCTTATAGCCCCTTGGAACCTGCTTCCAATTATTATAGGAGATAGGACATGGTTACGGGCACTACCATGTATAAATAATCTAATGAAGTAAGAAGTGAAAAGTATACTAATATGTCTATAAATTCCTTCCCACCACGACGAGCAACCTCAAATGGCACGTCATACATTTGAAGGGAATCAAACACATAAACTTTATTAAGATCAGGTGAGACGCTGTACAAAACCCAATGTTCAGTTGCGAGGTGAGGAATGAGATAGAGCTTGTTGTGTCCCTCAATCAAAATGTGATCCACTAAATAGTTTATGTGCCTACCCTATGTTATTGTACTACTATCAGCTATGTAGTATGGGCACACAAAAACAATAGAGGATAGCATTCCCTCTAACGCAGCGTGACTAGCTACCAACCTATATATGGACGACAATAACAGTGGATATTTGTTAATAACTAATAACTCATATAAGCATAAGAGGTCATAAAAATTCTATTTCTCCAAGAGTACTAAAATCTGAAATATGAAATAATGCTTACGTGACATAAACGGCGAGACTTATGGTTGACATCCATTCCTGATTATAAATGTCGCTTATGTCAACTGTCGATACCATGTAAGTAGCATCGTCCCTTCCAAAATACTCAGGATGACAATAAATGGAAATATAATTATTCCTGAGGTAGTTTTGGGCATAGAAATACAATAAAGCTAATGCTGGTGGAGGTTGGTGTATTTCCGAAGAAGGAATATTTTGTGGGGCAACTGATTTTTTAGATTTAGCTCTCTTTCCTTTGACAATGCTCTCTTTTGTGTTGCTCGTTCTAGTAGTACCTCTCTTGGTTTTTACTAGTAGGAGAACTCTTCTTCTTTGATTCCTTAAATAATAATAATAAACAAAATATGTATTGAGCATATATATATGAAAAAGGTATAAAAAATGTAAATACCAAACTAGATCTAATGAAGATATTAAATGTCAATACCTCTCCAGTAGTGAAACGTATCTGATCCATAGGCCAAGGCACGAAGCTTCCATGAGCTTCTAGTACTGTGGCTGCCTCATCGTCCTCTTTAAAATAAGGCAAGGGTGCACTACCAATGATTGGACTGTCAATACTCACCGGCCTTGTAAGTAGGGCTAAGTTGTACCCGTGGTCAGTTTGCGTTTGGGTACTGTGACTGATGTGGACCCTTCATTTCGCCAAAAGAGTTGAAAGATCATTTACTAACAAGTCACATTTATGCAAACCCTAAACGAAAATATTATAAATTATTAATTATTTATGACACTGAATACATTTAATAACAATTAAAAGTTATGTAATTCTTACCTCGGAAAGAGAAGAAAGATGTGCATTAGCTTCACAACTGTCTCTGACACTATTTACTTTAGGTTTGTGAAGCTGGTCATGGTCGACTGAATCAGATGGCTTATACCCTTGAGATTTAATAAATGATAACTCTTGCTCCATTGTTTCCATCCGTTTAAATGCCACATTCAATTTCTATGTAAGGATGGCGACTTGCTCATCAGTGTTACGAGAACTACGAGATCGACCACGTATGCTCATTTTCGTAACACCTAATCCAAGACCCCTATGTCTTCCAGGATGTTCTACAATTCCTATAGCCTATGATACAATGTTATATTGGTCTATCCCCTCCTCACCATCTGACGCTTGAAGTTTGTCCTGTAATGTATATAATATATGTAAAATTAGCTTACATGAATAAGCATAATATAATAGTTTTCTAAAAGAAAAGTAAGCAGGGTTCCAAATATCTACAAACTTACAATTTTTGTCACTACAACATCTAAATCTTCATTAATATATCCATCTTTTGTTGCTATAGCCTTCTTCCATAATGTACCAATATTAATGGACGAGGTACATGGGTCGAAGTCTTGGGCTACGAGCTATAAATCAAAAACTATTCTTATAATGTACCAATATTATAAAATTTGTCAGTACGCTGTAAATAGATAAATCACAAAATACATACAAACTCCTCTTCGAGGCCTGCATACCCTTTGCGAGCCATAATATTCCAGTATTTATTCTACTTCGCAATCTCTTTATTTTTGGCACCCTTTTCCTATGTGACAAGCCAAAACATAGTGACATAGTTATTTTAATATTATGCACAATACTAGGATCGATAAAAAAAATTTAATTGTTATCTAACAAATACCTTAAAATTACCTGTAAAACGATATGCAATAAATTGGTTCCAACTTTCTTGATCGATGAAACCATATCGTTTGGGTGGATTCTGCTGTAGAGAACCATCACTCTTTCTGTACATTTTCCTACGAGCTAAAAATGACCTAAATATTCTTAGACGCTCCCCACGATGTCTAAGAAGTCATTTCTTTCTACTATCTGACACATTAAATACTCTCTACATTGTAAGACATACAATTGTATACCGATATTAATGTATTAAAATTAATAACATTTTACATACATAAATAATTACATAAAATAGTATATTTACCATTATTTCCTGCCAAATATGCTCCTTATGACCCGTTGGAACCTGCTTTTAATTATTATGATTGTAAGTATTCCATCCCAACTCGACCAATTCTCCTTTATTCCTCATATCTATGATGATTCTCATAATTGTCAGCCCTCTTTTCCCTTCTTCATCACTGCTATCCTTATCAATATTCTTATTGGCCATATCTCTAAAAAAATCAATAAATAAATTATGTTAGAATGTTATGTATTGAGCATAATTGAGTTCAAAAATGCATTTAAAAAACCAACATAGATATTATATGTTACAATATTATTACCCTCATTTCCTTCTTTTACTTCTTTTCTTCCCCCTTGTTTTTGGATTAGATTCAAGATTTGATACATATATTACTTCATGATGATCATCCCTGACATATATTTCCTCCTCATTAAGTATATTGTTATCATTGTTCAATAATTGAGTTGTTTGTACAGGTGAGACACACTCGTTATTCCAATTGGCATCATTTTCATCATCACATTCATTGGCATTTCCTTTTTTCGTAGATAGTACTACAGACCATCTGTTACCAGCAGGGTCGGTGACATAGAATACTTGTGTTGCTTGTGATGCCAAGATGAATGGGTCTTGTTTATGCCCTGCCCTATTAAGATCTACTAATGTGAATCCATCTTCATATCTAACCTCACTGCCGTTATAAACCCATCTGCAGCCGAATACAGGGATTTTAAATACTATGTAATCTAACTCCCATATATGTTCAATCACACCATAATAATTCATATCTGCATAAGTTAGATTCTTGTCTTTTGCACTAGCAAAATGCATTGCCTCAGCCACTAAATTCACCCCACTGTTCTGCATTGTACTCTTCCCATCTTATTCTTTTGTATAAAAAGTACAACCGTTGATCACATAACTGGTATATTAAAAAACTTCATAACGAGGTTTCTGAGACAACCAATGCAGGGTTTCGGAAATCAAAGTTGGGGAATGTCCGATGAGTGGAATGATGTGATCTCTTATCCAATCAATAAAGGAAAGATTATGTTTATCGATAATCCATTTCTCAGTCATTGATGGATTTTCAATCTGTAAAGAAGTTATATACTCTTCAATGTAAGGTTGAACATCATCATTATTGTGTAATACATATAGATGTGATGCAAGGAACATGTTAGGGTCTACACGCCTAAACTGTTTGCCTCTAATACCCTGTCCTTCAAATTTACCCGTATGTTGAGACTTAGGAATACCAAGAGCTTCAGCATTTGACAAGTATTTTGTGCAAAACTCAATTGCCTCTTCCACCAGGTAACTCTCAACAATACATCCATCTGGCCGATATCGATTCTTCACATAACCTTTTATCAACTTCATAAACCGTTCAAAGGGGTACATCCAATGCCCATGAACAGGTTCTAACATCTTTATCTCATAAACTAAATTAACAGTTAGATGTACCATAATGTCAAAGAATGATGGTGGAAAATATATTTCAAGTTGGCACAAAATAATCACAATCCCTTTTTGCAAGGCATCTAAACTATCAGGATGTATAACTTTAGAGCAGATGGCTTTAAAAACCCAACAAAGCCTCGTGATAGTAATTCGAACACATTTTGAAAAAATTCCACATATAACTATTGGCAACAAGTGCTACATCAAGATATGACAATCATGAGACTTCATGTTAATTAATTTCAACTCTTTCATCGACACGAGCCTTCTGACATTTGAAGAATACCCTTCTGGAACCTTGACACTGTGCAAGAATTCACCAAATGAAATTTTCTCTTTTTTGGAAAGAGTATGACACACCGGCGGTAAATATCTTCTTCTTCCGTTGTCTCGCGGTGTCAGTTCCCGTCTAATACCCATTTCTTCCATATCCATTCGAGCATTTATCCCATCTTTAGTCTTGCGTGGAACATTACGTAATGTGCCAACAAGACTATCACATATATTTTTTTCAATATGCATCACATCAAGGGCATGTCTCACGTAGAAAGATTTCCATTAAGGAAGGTTGAAGAATATTCACATCTTCTTCCACCCAACTAATGGAGGCTTATCTTTATTCTTCTTCCCAAACTTGACACTCAAATGTTTCATCTTCAGCCACACTTATCGACCCGTCAACCGGATTGGTGCCTGCCCTTCTTCTTGGAATCCATTGAACGCTTTTCTTTGCCTATGATAATGATGATTCTTTGGTGAAACCCTACTATGCCCAAGGAACACAGTCTTTCAGCGATGTGTTAGCTGAACAAATGAAGTATTCTCCTCACATATTGGACATACATAATGGCCTTTTGATGAGTTCGTATTTTGACACATTTTATACCCTTATTATCTTAGTTTTTGGTATTTTATTTAACTAATATAGGGGAATAATTATTTTTTTATGCTTAAGTGGTAAAAATTGCATAAATTTTATTATTTGAGCTAAAATGATATAAATTAAGTAAATTTAGAATGAAATATTATTTATTAATATTTATTGAATTTTATTTTGCAGGATTTGTTTTTAAATAAAAGAAAATTAAAAAAAAAAGAAGTTTGACCTTTGGACCAACGGCCGAAGGCCGAAGGCCCAAAGGCCTGAAAATAAAGAAGAACCAAACGAAGCCGAACAGGTCAAGAAGGATCGAAGAAGAAAAGTCAGCCGGGCGAGGGCTGACGTGGCACAGAAAAAAAAGCTGCCACACATTATAAATAAAGGAGGGCATTCATTGAGTGGGCGGTCGAAGACGGAGACGGCATGAGAGCCTTCAAGGCTCGACGCTGAGGGGCAGAGTGGGGCTCGACGAGACAGTAGACGCGGCAGAGTAGAGAGAAAAAAAAAGGAGGGCGCGTCGCCCAGGGAGACGACGCGAGGAGAGAGAAGAAAGGTGCGGCAGAGGAGAGAGAGAAAAGGAGGACGACGCACGGACGACGCACGGAAGAGCACGCGATTGCACGGACTTCGAGGCAACCGCAGCACTGCCTTTGTCAGCCGCCGGGCGAAAAAAAAAAGAAAAAAAGAAAAGAGTTACCGCACGGAAATAAAGGCCGAGAAAGGAAGAAAATTAGAGGAATTATTTATACCGGTAGAATTTAATTCAGATAAAATTTATTTTTATCTGAATAAATTCTTGATCTTTATTTCGAAATTAATTCCGATTATTTCTTTCCCTTATTTTTAATCTATATTTTAGATATATATTTCTGTGTAATTAATTCTTTAATTATGAGTGGCTGATTATTTATTGTTAGGGAATAATTTGAAACCCTAGATTATGGTTTGATTTATAATTTTATTTTCTTTGTTTCGTGAGATTGTTTCTTGACTCTAAATTAATTGCTATCGTTTATATGCATGATTCTGTCTAGTATAGTTTATTTGGTGCATGCCTTGTTCTGGTTCCTCATAAATGACAGTATGTAGGATTATTTGCCTGCTAGGTGGCCATCTAAATATACTAGAATTTATGTGTATAAATTGCAGCTAGGTTAGATAACAATTCACCTAATAGTTTTTTGATTCTAACCGAAGTGGTAAAACGTTTCGATACGTGTGGGTCAAGAATAGGAAATACAACTAGGCATGCTTTTTGTACTAGTCTGGGTACTTAGGTTGACAGCCTTCCACTTACACTTAATGCATTAAATCTAGTTAAATATAGGAGCCGTTTGTTGCTGCTATACTGCTAGTATTTAATAGGGTTAATATTGGCGCTTTGTCGTATTAATTTAATTAAGGGAAGTAATATAAGGTGTATAGACCTGCTTTTGGTGTGCAACTTGGTCAATCTCTTTCTCACGATTAAAATTGACTTAGAAATAAATATTATATTTTCAACCTAATCTAGTGGTGGATTTTTATTTCCCTAACATATTTCTCCTATCTGCTAGTTTCCCATTATTTTCCATTATTTTCATTATTAGTTTATTTTATTTTATTTATTTTTATTTTATTATTATTGATAAACCCCCATTAGTATTTTTCTTATTTATTTATTTTGTGTTATTTAGGATTTTTATTTTTAGTTTTATTTTGAAGCTAGTTAATTAGAGGTGAGCCCTCTCAATCCCCGGTTTAGAACGATACCCTTAATTACCAGTGCTACAATTGACAACAAAAGGGTTTAAATTGCGTGCCGGCTACGGTCGCACCACCTTTCACACTATAACCTGACAAGTTGCCATACGCCGGAAAATCATTTATAGTATAGAATAGCAATGCTCTCAAAGTGAAATTTTCTTGACCATATGCATCAAATACGTTAACGCTCATGTCCCATAATAATTTCAAATCATCAATCAAAGGTGCCAAATAAACATTAATATCATTCCCAGGTTGGTTTGGCCTGGAAATGAGTAAAGACAACATCATATACTTGCGTTTCATATAGAGCCACGGAGGTAAATTGTGTATAACCAAAATCATAGGCCATAAACTGTAGCTGCCTTGATTGTGTGGATTCATTCCATCTACAGAAAGTGCAAGGCGCACATTTCTTACTTCTTTACCAAATTCAGGAAACAACCCATCAATCGTCATCCATTGTGGAGAGTCAGATGGATGTCTAAGAAGCCCGTCATCTATCTTGTCATCAGCATGCCATCTTAGGTTCTTGGCATCTTCAATATCATTAAACATCCGCCTTAATCTTGGTATTATAAGAAAATACCATAACACCTTAGCGGGCACCTTGTTCTTCTTGGATCGTGGTGCTTTGCATTCAAGATTCGGACAACTATCCAAAGATTCATTGCCATTGCAATATAAAATACAATCATTAGGGCATGCATGTATCTTCTCATAACTCATGCCCATAGAGGATAGAATCTTCTTCGCTTCATGCCTTTAAGTTGTACAATCTTAAAGTAGCGGATAATAGTGTAAACATCTTACAATCACTGTACAAAGGTTTCTCTGAGTCATTCAATAACTTCTCAAACATTTTTGGACAATCCTGAACATTTCCTCAACCTTTTGAGTCATCTCGTCTAACGAATGTCCCTCATAGTTATCAAATGATGATCCACTACTATCCCTCCCAACATCATCATTTTCATATTTAGACTCTGTTTCCCTATGTCATATCCACAAGTGTAACTTGTATCAATTCCATACACAAATAAATGATCTCTCAAATCATTAGCGTTGACACGCTGAATATAAGCACACTTCAAACAAGGACAGACTATTCTACTAGAGTCCCGATCTTGTTCAACTACAAACTTGATGAAAAATTCCACTCCTTCGTTATATTCTCTAGAAAGATGATTTGCAAACAACCATTTCCGATCCATATTATTTGAATCTAAATATATCCCACATGAAAGTAATTATTAAAAATCAATTGAATTAAAAGTATAATAATTTCTCTTGCTTAGAAAGATTTAATCTCAAATGTATCATGCTATTCTCTCTTTCTCTCTCTCTCTCTCTCTCTCTCTCTCTCTCTATATATATATATATATATATATATGTATACGAATCATGCTAACAAGTTTCCAAAATTATATTAATGCTGATCAATGAAACTTCTCATACTTGCAAAGAGTTCATATATATATATGCATACATACATACGTAGCAAAATATTATACAATTAATAGTTCAAATTACAAAAGATATACATACTACAGGATTTAAGCAATAGTATCACTATATACATCAAAATATTGCTACAACTCAAATACCTAAAAAACGAAAACTCATATCTAAAACTAAATCCCCTGATAGCCTCGTCGAGCCCGACTAAAAACTATAACTCTAAAAGTCCACTCATCATGATATATCATTTGATCCCTGACATCATCGCAAGTGAGTGTACTCATGGATACTCTAGGGTAACCGAGGTGGATACTCCGAGGCAAGCTATGATGATACCTCCACTCATCATCGATGACCATCAGTTCTCTCGATATCCTATCATACTCTCTAGCAAACAGCTCACCCTCAATAAATCTCGGGTGTGGTGCATCAGTGTGGTAGATAAACCACTGTAAAAAAGTAGACGCAGCCGATGCCCATGGCTCTATCTGAGGCAGGTTCAACAGAAGGTGATAAGATCTGAAGTGGAAGGGGTGATAGGATGAGCCACTCGCGTACAAATGACATAGCTCATCATATAACCATATCACATGTGTCCGTACATCTCTATGTGGCTCCATATGAAAATACAGTGGAGGGTATGTCATCTCACTACCTATAAATGAGAACCACTAAATCTTATCATCAAAGTTGTTCTCGGAATTAAAAGGATCTTAATTTCAGAATATGTACACTAATCTTCAACTAGCTAGACAAATTATAAATATATTCTACCAGATCATAACCAGCTATGTAAACCTAAAAATATCAAACTATTTAAAATAAGGACATAATCTTTAGTTATATATTTAACAAACAGGCTAAACATCAAACTATCATCAAATCGTTCAAGCTACGCATAGTAAAATTAAGTAGATATTAATAAGATAATATATATATATATATAGTACAACCTAATAAATCCTATATGATGATGATGATTATTATTATTATTATTATTATTATTATTATTATTATACATAATTATTCATCTCTATTTAACTTTTATCGATCACAATACCGATTCCCAACCAACCTCCTCAACTTTTTCCCATGCATAATACCCTTATCCTTAGGATTTTTCCTTACAGCCCTAGTTTATATTTAGTATAATAAATGATAAACCCTAACCCTCCCCCTCCCCCTCCCCCTAACCCTAACCTTCCCCTTAACCCTAACCCTAACCCTAACCCTAACAATAATTAACCCTAATAAATTATAATAAAAAATAACACTAAACCTCAAAAGATAATGATCCTAAACCTATAGCTAACCCTAACCCTAACCCTAACACTAACCCTCCCCCTAACCCCAACCCTAACCCTAACCACAATTATTTAAGATTATATATACACATCTTATATATAAATATATTATAAATATATATACATATAATAGAACACATATAAATAGACATTTGATGGAATATAAATACACGTCTTACAAAATATATATTCAAAAAAGCATATAAATACACATGATCATCTGCATAATAATGTGAGTGCTAAAAAAATATATACACCTTAATTTTATACTTAGAACGTACATATCTTATGATAATAATATATATTTTAGGCTTGTAGATTCTCTTAACATAATAATACATATTTTTATAAAATAGATTATAAACACACACACACACACACACACACACACACACACACACATATAGATATACATATTAAGGTCTCGCGCGGCCGGCCACAATCAAAAAAGGCCACAGCAAAATTTTTCACCAACACATCAAACAACAAATTTTTGAACAATACATCAAACACAACCTCTTTAGTGCAACATGAAAGAATTTATATATATATATATATATATATACATATCAGTAGAGACAAATTAAGCAATAAAGGAAGAAAAACACATACGTAAAGGCAGTGACGGCGTACAAGTTTAGAACAGCAACGACGAAGGTACAAATGCTAGCTACGTTCGCAAGAATGGTAGAGGGGTGGTGGAGAGATGGCAGTGCGACGGTTTTCTTTAATTAAGAGGAGCCAAATTGGTGGTGCAAGGGTTCGCAAGAGAAATAGAGTATGAGAGGGAAGCGGCAGAGTAAGAAAATTTTGGCACAAAATAGAAGAGAATGAAATAAAAGGAGCTTTTAATAACGGTTGACGTAAAACCGTTATTAAAACTTGATTCAATAACGGTTCCTTCAAGAACCGTTATCAAAACATGATTTAATAACGGTTCTTACAGGAACCGTTATGAAAACCTTGCCAATTTTGACAACGGTTCTTGTTTGAACTGTTATTAAATCATGTTTTAATAATGATTTTACATCAACTGTTATTAAAATTCGCATGCAAAATTTTACCTTGCACTCGTAATAATGGTTATTACGTAAAACCGTTATTAAAACTTCCGGCGCATTAATTTTCACGGATTTGACGACGGTTTTCGAACCACCGTTGTTAATGTCCCGTTATTATTTCCTATTTCTGTATTAGTGGGGTCACAAGTGAAATATAAGTCAAGAACATGTCTGTGTAAGGGCTAATAGAAAGATTGTAAGTATTCAATCCCAACTTTACTAATTCTCTTTTATTCCTCATGTCTATGATGATTCTCATAATTATAGGTCCTCTTTTCCCTTCTTCATATCTGTTGTCCCTATCAATGTTTTTGTTGGCCATATCTCTACAAAAAGTAAATAAATAAATAGTGTTAAAATGTTATGTATTGAGCATAATGTACCATTATATTATTGATACGAATCATACTTAGAAAGAATTAATCTCAAATGTATTATGCTATATATATATATACAAATTATGCTAACACATTTTCAAAAAGATATTATTACTAACTGACCCTAACCCTAATTAACCATAATAAACGATAAACCCTAACCCTAACCCTAACCCTACTTAACCATAATTTATTATAATAAAACCTAACCCTAAACCTCATAAAACCCTAATCCTAAACCTGGATAACTATAATTAAACCCTAATATATAAATCATATTATTATTATTATTATTATTATTATTATTATTATTATTATACACAATTATTTCTCTCTATTGAATTATTCATTTTTATATATTCCTTATTTTATATATCTATTTAATCCTCATCAAATAGAAATCATTAACATATGCATCTCTAATTGAAATTTTCATTTAATGACGTGCTTATGTAAAATATATTTTTATTTTATTATATGACATTTCCTATATCTTATTGCTAGTGTCCTATACTAATTAATGAAAATGTGTTTATATATATAGTTTTTATGAGTGAAAATGTGTATAATTCTACACTCATATTCATATTATATATATATGTAAAGGTCTCAGCCAACACATGCATTTGTTAATATATAACAATAACGCAACAAAGTAATAGGTTCGAACAACAACATTTTCAACCAATACATTCAACAATACATTTTCGAACGACTAACCACAAATTTTCAATAACAAACAAACGCACTCCTGTAGCAACATATATGCATTTATATATATATATAAGTAGATAAAAAGTTATGAGAGGAAGAAGAAACATATACATAAAGTGAGCTAGCTACTAACAGGACGGGGAGTAAGTTGAGAGAGGCAAGGGCCTACAAATATGACGGAGGATGAAGGTACATGTGCTGGCTAGCTAGGTTTGGAACAATGGTAGCAAGCACATGCAAAGCCGGTAATGGCGGAGGGGTGGTGGAGAGTTGGCAGTGCAAGGGTTTCCCTTACTTGAAAGGAGCCGGAGTGGTGATGCACAGTGTGGTGGTGTGAGGGTTTGCAAGGAGAAGGAGAGTAAGAGAATAAAGGTGCAGAAAGTCTGAAATTTTTGGCACGAAACAAAATTGACCGAAATAAAAATTTGATTTTTGAGTTTTAATAACGAGTCCTGAAAGAACTGTTATTAAAGCATCTTTTAGTAAGGGTTCTTTTAGGAACCGTTATTAAAACTATCATACTTTTGAGAATGGTTCTTGTATGAACCGTTATTAAAACCTCTTTTAATAACAGTTTTACTCAAACCGTTATTAAAACTGTAATCCCCCAAAATTTTGAAAGCCTATAATTTAATAAATCACTTTTATTTGGGATAACTTGGGTTTTAAACTTACTTAATTTAATTATTTATTTTGAGGATTTTACGCTTTTAATTTAACTAATTTAAATATTTTGTGGATTTTTGTGTATATAAAATTAGATGTGAATATTTAATAAATTAAAATAAATAAATTCTTATTTTTATCATACCCATTATATTTAAATAATATTTCAAATCAATATTCTCTAAAATTACCTTTTAAACTAATGTATTAAAAAATATATATTTAAAATATTAAAATTTTTTCATCTATCAAAAATACTACAACCTATTTCCCATAAATTGTTTTATCTACTTTCCCCTATTTTCCTTTTTTCCCCTTTCCTTTTTCTTTTTTTTTCTCTCCCCCTTCCTTTCTTCTTTCTCTCCCCATTTCCCTTGACTGGGCTAGCTCGTTGGCCCAGATCACCTTGTCCTACCTGGCCAGTCTTTTTCCTTTTTTTTCTCCTTCTTTTCCCTTGGATTGACCGGTCCTCACTCTTTCCTTTGCCTTCTTCTTCTCCGACCTGTAGCACACCTGCAATGTAACCTACAACCCCAATCTTCGCTGGCAGCCACTAGCCCAGCGCCAACCGTCCTCCCCTGCCCTCCCCATCATTTTCTTTCCCTCTTTCGACCCCAACAAATCTCACGGCTCCCTCATGCATGCCCCTTCCTTTCCATTTTCTCTCCCCCGACCTAACTTGTAATTCGTAGGACTTTACAGCCTGCCACCGCCGGTCGGTGGTCCTGCCACACCTGCCCCGCTTGTCTTCTTCTTCTTTGCTGTTTTCCCCCTCAATTAGCCTATAAATACACCCCCGGGGCAGCCATAGTCAAGCTCCCTCTTTTGCAAGCCCAGAAATTTTGCTTCTCGTCACTGCCAGTAACCGCTGCAACAAATGCCAGACACTTCCCTCTTCGAAACTAGACCACCATCACCCCTTGCCTCGCCTTGTACGTGCCACCCCAGCCGTGAAAAATTACCAACCCGAGCAGTCCACTCCAGCCCATCACCGCCCCCTACGCCGCCTTCCGCCGCCAATCCCGCCGCTACCAACACCTCCCTCACCCTCCAAAATACCCAGGGAACCTTCCTCTACCTTCCCATACCTTCATCTCCACCTGACTCCCTCTCCTTTTACCTCCCCCATCTTCCACCACCTTCGGCCGCCGCACCAACCACTGTGTGCCGCCACTCCTAGCTACACCACCACCTTCATTCCACCCCTCTTCACCTGCTGCACCTTCCTCCACCTCAAACACCCCTCCACTTCCCCTCTCTTAGTCTACATATCCATCTTTCCCCTCTCTTCCTCCTCCACCGCCGCCGCCATCGCCACCACGTACCGCTGTCGGTTCCACCACTAACCTAAGGTGGTGCTTCAACTTCCTTAGCCCCTAAATTATTTTCTATAAGTGTTAATAATTTTATTTAATATTAATGGTATTATCCTTAATATTACTATTATTATTATTATTATTATTATTATTATTATTATTATTGTTAGTTGCTATTATCATTGTTATTATTATTATTATTATTATTATTACCATTATTAATATTATTATGTATCACCCTCACTCCCTAACATAATTTAAGAAATATTTATAACTAGGTTATACTATCTAAAAGGTTGCAACTTTAACATTAAAATGGTTCCTTATTATTACTACTACTACTACTACTACTACTACTACTACTACTATTATCATTATTATTAATATTATTATTAACAACTTTAGTATTACTATGGTTATCCCTATCATTATTATTATTAGTGGTATTGTTGTTATTGTTATTGTTATTATTGTTATTGTTATTGTTATTGTTATTGTTATTATTATTATTATTATTATTATTATTATTATTATTATTATTATTATTATTACTATTACTACTACTCAACCTAACTTTATGACTTTCCTAACCAATAATAATATTATCATTAATGATGACCTACAATCTTAGTGTCATTATGAATGAGACCTTTCCTCGTTTACTACTATTATTGTTATTACTAATCTCACTATTATTCCTACTATTATTACTAATACTAGTTATGGCTTATTATTATTATCTTTACTATTATGGTAAACATTTAAACGCTTATATTACTATTATCATTTTTATTATTATTACTATTAGTATTATTATTTTTATTATTAATGCCATTGTTATTATTATTGTTATTACTACTCAACCCAAATTTATTTCATTATTATTGTTATTATTACTATTATTATTACCATTATCATTATCATTATTTCCTTGCTAATATTGTTAATACTAACTTTGTCCATCATTGCCTTTATTTATTAATATAAACATTTAGACCCTTAGATTATTATTTTAGTTTTGGTTACTATTATCATTGTTATTGTTATTATTATTATACTTAACATTTTTATCATTAGCATTATTATTATCATTATTATTATTACTATTATTATTATTATTGCCTCTTTTATTACTATTAATTTTTTTAAACCGAAGTTGGTGCATTATCGTTTTGTCGTTAAAGAAGAAGAATACCTAAGCCTCAATATTTTACTATTTAATATTAGAATATCATTACTATTAATCCTAATGCCCTTTCCACTAACATTATTACTATGGTATCATTATTAGTTATTACAATTATCATTGTTATTATTTTATTTCTATTATTGTGACAAAAACATTTCAACCCTTATATTATTATTATTCAAAATATAACTTTTATCATTATTATTTTTAGGAATATTTGTACTATGTTGGTATTAAAATTATTATATTATTATTTTAACTCTAACATTATTATTAGACTTAGCCTTAAAAATGCTAGGGGTTTCTATCACTATAAGCATTATCATTACTATTGGTATTACCATTATCAATATTTGGCTATAATTAGTATCAGGACTATTATTAGAAGAATAAAGCTAATAGGTTTAATGATATAAGCGTAGCAATAAATATTAACATAAACATAATTTGACTAGTAACATCTAGTAAGCTAACTTGACGATAAAACTCCAATTTTCACATATAATACTCCCTTTAATAATAATAATAATAATAATCCTAATCTTAGACTAAAATAAGGACTGATGGTACTTTTGAGGGGAACTAATACTTAGTATTTTTCCTTTTATAGGTGAATCTAACCAAAACCCTAAGGAGTTGTAGGAGCGTACTCCACGCCCGACGTCGCTTTAGGTAAGGATGTAGCTAGGGCCCATATGTGTTATGTGACTTGTATGCCTTGGATGCTTTATATTTCATGTTATCTTATGTTTCATATGATTTTCCTTAACGTGTCTTATGTGTAGCACTGCTTGGAGTTGAGGTATGTTCTGTATGTGTTCTTATGGCATGAGTATGACATGTATATGTGGTGATTGTGGTGTGATATGATATGGCCCTCTAAGACGTGCATGCTAGGACAAATGATATTATGTTATGGGAAATGAAAAGACAAAAAGAAACAAATGGGAAGTGAGATGCTAAGGGGAATATGAGGTTGACCAAAATGATCGAGAGATGAGAACCACGCATGGAAATTCTAGGGTTTGCATGGGGACCTTGAGAGTTTGAATGGGATGGATAAAACTTGTATGGGGGTGATATTTATGTGAGGGAAGTTGATTTAGGGTGTAAACAAGCTAATGGGAGAGTTGTAGAGTGATTGGAGACTTGGGATGAAAATAGTACGTAGGTTAGTGTAAGGATGTAAAAGAGACTTGATTAGAGTTTTGGGAGAAAGTAGTAATCTAGAAAAGGTGAAACCAAAAATGATTAAGGGAGAGTGGAGTACGGGTTAAGAGTGAGAATTTACTATATAAGGGGTGAGTACGGGTTCCATGGGAGAGAGGATATTTTGGGTGAAAGGAAAGAGGTTACTTATGGGAAAAGAAAGGTAATAGGGTTTGAAGTGGCCAACTAGGGTTTTTCCACTCACATGCGAAGTCGAGAGGTAAAGTGATATGTTTGGGGATTAGATCTAATTAAGGTAAGTTGTGGGAAGATGAATGGAGCAATGGAAGCATAAGTGAGAAGAAGTTAGGTCACATAGTTCTAATTAGAGTTTTTAAGGGAAAACCCTCTAGGTTTGACGGTAGGTGGAGTTAATGTCATGAGGTGTTGGGCCCTAAACCGTACCCTTAGGAGTTGGATTTTCATTAAAGGGTAAGTATAAAGGGAAATGGATGTCTGGGTGTGAGTTAGTGGGCGTCGAGTCTCAAGATATGGGATAAGCCCTCTTTGGGGAATAATTATAGTTGGAGTTAGTCATGCATGTCTAGGGCAGAATCCGTTGAATAAGATATGATAAAATACTAATCATGTTAAGTGGAAGAGTACTGAGCTGGGTCCAACCCATCCACCGGTAAGCAAGTGACCTATCCACCAGCGAATAATAGTGGTGTGGACATCGTCCCGCAAGTGACTGGCCCACTGACAATAATAGTGGGGGATCCCAAGCTCAGTAAACCAAACCCTAATTTGTTAATACACATAAAAGATACTAAGTACTTATAGTTGAACACCATGAGAGTCGGAGCCAAACCAATCCACCGGCATAAAATAGTGGTTAGGTGCGTTCTGCCCTATAAGTGACTGATCCACCGACTATAATAGTTTAGGTGTGTTCTGCCCTATAAGTGGCCGATCCACCAGATATAATAGTGGAGTTCCCACACTCACAAGGATTAATAAAGATTAAGATGTGAATCAATTATAATTACCAGAGTATTAAAAGAATAAGTCTATCCGGACCATAGCTAGCCTTTATCATCTATTTTACTACATGCTATTCATATGACTATGCCATGTATACTGTGTAGTGTGTTTTCTTTGTTGGCCTTAGTGCATCTATTACCTTACTCAGTAGTAGCGTATTGATCACCCGTTTCATGGGTGTTGCTCATTCCTAAGTCTGAAAGACCCATTTGAGCTTGTGCAGGTAGAGGATGATGTCTTCGATGCCTACGACACCTACGAGGCATCGGGTGGGGCTGAGTGTTAAGCCTAAACCTAAGTTCGGGATCGAGAGCAACTCGGCCGGACTCCGTTTACTTTATTTGACCTTGTATTATCATATTTTATTTGTGTTATCGTACTATGCTTTATGTTTTGTAAACACTCTAGTCACGTACTCTTTGGTTTGTAATCCTAAGTCGCACTCTGATTTATGTATGACTTGTATTTTATTAATGATTCATATTTAATGTTAACTTTATTTAGCCTTAACACTTAGTACTAGAACGGTAGGAGTGAACCGATCTAGTACTAAGTGTGGCGGTAATGCCTTCGAGTTTACGGTTTTATCTTTTCGCTTCCGCTAAACCCTTTTAATTAAACGAAAATTTTCAGTAGTAAATTTGGGGGTGTTACAAAAATATCCATGCAAATTTTAACGTTACCCTTTTAATAACAGTTTGGAACTATAACCGTTATCAAAATTATCTCGCGCATTAATTTTCACGCGTTTGACAATGGTTTTTAAATCATTGTTATTAATGTTCCGTTATTATTTATCGTTTTTGTAGCAGTGGAGGTTGTAAAATAAGTTAAAAAAGTACACGTTCATTCTTTCTACACAAACCATACCGTCTCCGTCCTTGCTAGTCATGAAGAGACTCGAGAGACCTGTGTAATCAAAGTCAATTCATGACTTTGAATTATCCCATTTCATACTTTTTAGCAAGTGGTCACATGCGCTTGTAGAATCAAACAAACAGTCTAAAGAAATCCATTTTTTGGGGGGCGGCGGGAGTTTGTTGGGGTAGGGGGTGGACTCTAGATTGTGGCGACTCTTTGGAGAACTCAGCAATTTGCTCGTAAATCATAACACTTCTTATAGAGGACTTACCTCTCTCTCTCTCTCTCTCACTCTCGATGATTAAATATGGAAACTGCATGCGGACCGTGCAATCCCCTTATGACCGCCCCCCACCACCCAAAAAAAAGGAACGTACAGGCTAGGGAGGTAAATTACATTCTGGATTTCGAAATGTATAATAAAAATATACATATAGTTGTATTGTAGCATTACTATTACATACCGAGGAAAGGGTACGCATCCATGACCATGATGATTGACGGGTACCTTAAAATAGCAAAGGAGAGATGATATGATCTATTCCCGCTTGCATTAATTATTGAAGGCGATTAGAGGGATGTAGGTGCTCATCTTTACTCAAACTTATGTCAACTTGGTTTATGCTCACACATCTATCGGTTTTAAAATTATACTAGACATGTTTCGCAGCTTATAAGGAAAAAAAAATAGCTCATTCAAAGTAAAATTAAAAAATATATATTTATATATATTTAATAAATACTTTTTTATTAGTTTATAAACTACTTTTTTTTAAATAAAAAAAATATTTCTTCTTACTTACGCATTTTAAAGCCATCACTCGTGACACGAGATTAGATTCGTCATTCCTCACCTCTACTACCCAGTAACTTCGCGACATTTGTTACTCCTTCAAATAATTACTCTTTGTTTTTCCAGCAATAGTAACTCTACCCAGTAAGATCTAGTATAGTCAACACATTTCCCCCTTCTGACAATAACTGAAAAACACCTTGTGTGAACCAGATATCTGCCTCAATAATCCTGGGAGCTTCAAATTTTTGATTCATGAAGTCTAATTTTATGAACCAGCAGTTGTAGCTAGTTTATGCTTTATATATCTATTTAAGTAATAGAGTACATGGTAGTGATTATAATCAGCGTCGTCCTTGAAATGTAACTATGATGTAGAGCCTATCATCCCTGCAGCCGAAGAACCGAAAGTAGCCATGTCTCATGTTTCTGCTAACTATCAGGGTCCCGAAAATTGCTCAGAATCCAGTGGCAAAGCAGGCACAAATGAATTTTCTTCACCTCCATAAGTGCCATCATGTTGATCCCTTTCTTGCCCAGGGAATCCTTCGCTGGTTTGTCATCTTCTGGACACGTTTGTAGAAGTGGGGCACCACAAATTGCTGGATTACTTCTAGCAAATGATGCAGCATCAAATGTTGTAATTGAGTTCCGGTATCCTAACTCTAAATATGAAAGATCTTCATCAACCCATCACCGATTTAATTAGGTTTTGTTCATCATCCTCATTGCAAGTCTCCTTAATGAATACCGATCGAGATTTGGTGGTTAACTAGTGTCCTTAATGTACACCTCATTTATGCAAGCTGGTACACTACTAATACAACAAGCAGGGACACCGAAACTACGACAACAATATTCCCCCCAGGTAAACGTGGTAAATATATTGAAAGCTATACAAGTACAGAGGGCATACCCCCGGAGTATCAAAAGTGAGGGCGAATAGGCATACTACAGATCCGTAGCTCTATTCTGCCACATGTTAGCATTTACTAACCTACCAAAAGGAGTTACAGGTACTACGACAACCATATTCGAATAACAATCGGGTGGTACATGAACGAATGGGAAAGAACCAGCAATCTACCGCATTCCAACCAATAGAAAACTAGAAACGAATGAAACTTTAGGGAAGAGGAAAAGAAGAATTGAACAGATCCTCTCTGGACTTATTACTGATTAGCTTTTAGTTAGTTCTTAATACATAAAAGGAAGGCTATATTTATAGCCGAGACATGTTCGTGCCACAGGAATGAAAAACAAATACTCAAGAAAGCCAAAACAAAATGAACATTATAACAGAACTAACTAATTAACTAACGTATCATAATCCTTAATTCCAGCGTATAGTAATAAGTGTAATACGTAAGTGTAAACTATTACTAGTACTTTTTTCAAAAAGCTGTGAGCAGCATATCAAGAAATCAATTATGGCCGACGTACTAAATTCACTGATTAACAACATACCTTGTCTTAAATTCGGGAAGGTCTATGTGAAATCGTGTGGTTAAGTTCTTTGCTAGTCCAAGTTATTAGTCAAGAGACACAAGACCTGTCTAATCGACATTAATGCATGAATGAATAAGGTTTGGGGCAATGGTGGGGTTGTGTTAACCAAGACCTATCTTATTCATGCATGACTTTAAATTGTTCCCGTTCACACATGGAGGCGACATTCCAACGTATAGGATCATTTCGTGGGGTCATTTTAGATCATCATTTTACTCTTTCAGATCAATTCCACTTTGTTTAACTAGTTTTTTTAGTTGTACTATGTACAAAGTTATATAAATACAAATTGTGAATTTAAGTTCTGGAAATACGCAAAAGACTTTATTTATTATAATAATAAAAATATTATGTAGTTTAAAAGACCATAAGAAATCAATAACTATACTATATTACTCATTGTATTTCTTCTGATATTTAGCTACAATGTAATTTCTTATAGTATATAAATGATTGTACGGTTTAGCATAGTGAAGCAATAGGAAAAATCCTCAAGAGGCCTGTGAATTGACTATTTAAACCTTTTCAAACTATACTAAATTTCAGAAGATATTATTGTCAACTTCCTATTTATGATAAGAAAATTCAAATCATGAGTTCATCTTCTGCTAGTATGTATACGAAAATGTTTTTGAAGTGTTCAATTTCCATTGTTCAATGGATTTATTTACTATAGGAATAAGGAAAAATAACAAGGATATAGAATGTCAATAATAAAGGCAAGTGCGCCTGTAATAGTTTTTACTGACAATGTTTTATAGGTATTTAATCTTCTCTACGAGTTAGTAATGAGCTTTTCAAATTACAATAGTCTAAATTATTTTTGATACTCTTATTCCTAACGATTATATTTTCAAAATTGAAATTATTTGAATTAAAAAAACCTTATTACCAAAAATTTTATACTTGGTAATACACTTACTAATATTAATATTTGATTCTTTATTATAATTTTTGGTTCTTTAATCTCTAATATTCATATTATAATTTCTAGTCCTTGTTGAATTTCCTTGATCACCCATTGAGTTCACTCTTCTCGTAGAATCCTTTACTCTCTTCCTTCTTGAAAATAGGGTTCATCCACCTTGTATGAGTCACTAAGGTGGTGAGGGTATACACTCGTTGATATCATTTGCCAGACCTCCACTCATCATCTATTACTTTCAACTCCCTTGCTATTTGGTCATAGTGTATTGTAAATCATTTGCCTTCAACAACCCTAGAGTGTGGAACATCAATGACAAATAAATCTATATATCCAGCCATTACCTCTAACTATAGAAGGATATGTGGCAAGGTCGACCAAACATAATATGACCTAAACATGAATGGTCCCAAATTTAAACTCCTCTCTACTATGCACTATATCACATTATGTAGCCAACCCATATGCCTCCTAAGATCTCCATCTAGAGACAATAATCATCAGGTAAACAATACATCCTACCATCTATATAAATGGATAATAACTTTTAAATACTTTTATTATTATTGCGATAATAGATACAAAACCATTAGAGTTTAGAATTTCTCATGGTTTAAGAATTATGATCAGACTTAGGGTTTAAGGTTTACCAGGTAAAGAGGGGTAAATAAATAAACATGTGGAGTACACAAAATTGGGCATACCAAGGAAATCAAAATGATAGGAATACTACAAAGCTAGTAGCTCTATCAATAGGCATACCAGGCATTTAAGCTTTATGATTAGAGTTAGGGTTGAGAATTAATCCACTAGATTATTTAATAATAAATTATTTAAGGCTAATAATATTATATTATTTAAAATCTTATTATCTTATTATACCATTTAATTATTTAATCATAAGTTTTCAAATGCTAATAATATTTTATTATTTTAAAGCATTATTATCTTATTATTCCACTAAATTATTTCATCATAGATTTTTAAAAGGAAAAAATATTTTATTATTTTTATGTATTATTATCTTATTATTCCCCTTAATTATTTAATCATAAATTTTCAAAGGTAAGCAATATTTTATTATTTTAATGTATTATTATCTTATTATTCCACCTAATTACTTAATCATAAATTTTCAAAGGCAGAAAATATTTTATTATTTAATTTTTTTTATTATTTATTGTTTCACTTAATTATTTAATCATAAATTTTCAAAGGTGAATAATGTTTTATTATTAACCAAATTATTGTTATCTTTTTATTCCAATTAATTATTTAGGAATAAATTATTTAAAGCCAACAATATCTTATTATTTTTAAAAAATTTTATTATCTAATTCCTACATTCATATATTCAATTTATCTTTTTCTTTTGCTAAAATTGTAATACCCCAAAATTCACTACTTTTTTTTTAATGCGGAAGTAATTAAAATACTTACTTGAAAACACATGAATTCTAGGGATGTTACCACCACACTTAGTACCAAACCGGTTCTATCTGACCGTTTCAGTACCATGTGCTAAGGCTAAAAAAAAAGAGTGACGTTAAATTCAAACAAAGAGTTCATAGAAGAACTAGAAAGATTATAATACCAAAGATCAAAGTATGCATAAAGAAATGTAATTCAAATCTAGAAGAAAATAAGCTTACCACCAATAAAAGATTTATCTAAAATACTCAATACAAGGTAATAAATTAAAAGGGATAAATTTGTTACAAAATAAATAACAAGAGGAAATAGAATCACATAAAGACTAAAATATGGCCACAACTCTCTTGAAATTTGAGCCATAACAAGCTCAACACACAACCCCGACTGATGTCTCGGCCACCTGCACAAAGTCAAAAGGGCATACTACTCGTGGGAATGAGCAGCACCCATGAAACTGGTGATCAATATGCTACGTACTGAGTAAGGTAACCTAGCACTAAGGCTAACACATAAACACATAATCCATGCAGAATAATAACAGGGCATAATCGCCAACACAATAACATAATGGTAAATGAACGATCAGGTGAAATGCCAATATCCAATATAGTTTAGATTAATTACTTCATTAATCATTTATCAAAATATTTTCACACCATGCTCCTTATCAAGTCCATACGAGTACGGGAACCCCACTATTTTTGCCGGTGGATCAGTCTCCAGGGCACTTTTGGCTCTTGGCTACTATTATAGCTAGTGGATCGGTCACTTAGGGTACATGTCCTACCACTATTATATGCTAGTGGATCGGTCTGACCCCTTCTCGCATGGTGTTCCACTATAAGTAATTAGTGTCTTCCCATATCTTAATAACATATATGGTTTATTTTGTTGAGCTTGGGATCCCCCACTATTTTAGCCGATGGTTCGATCACTAGGGTAACATATCCTACCACTATTATGTCGGTGGATCAGTCTCCAAGCTACCTCAGTACCTAGCCACTATTATGCCGGTGGATCGGTCTGGGCCTGGCCCAACATGTTCCACTTTATGTAATTAATATCTTAAGTATCTTATTCAAAAGCTTTCACCATGGACATGTACGAATCATTATCATTAAACTTCACACATCATAAAATCATAAAATTCCACAATCATAATTACACTTTAATCACCAACACACGTGATAATTAATACAAAAATTCTAAGCAACCACCACAAACCCTAATTATCCACACAAACCCTAGTTTAGTCTCCTACAAACCCTTATATAATCTCCATGTATTATTTTTCATCTAAAATGTTCAAACACCCAAATAACACTTATATTACATTCCTTACATCCCAAATCAACCTCTTGACCTTTTTATACAAACCTTAAATCCCATGCAATCATTAACTCCCATGCAAAACCCTAACTCCACCATACAACCCTAATACCATCACACAACCATTAATACCACCATACAAAACCTAATACCACTATACAACCATTAATTCCACCATACAAACCCTAATACCACCATGTAAACCCTAATGTCACCATGCAACCATTAATACCACCATACAAACCCTGATACCACCATACAACCATTAATATCACCATGCAACCCTAATACCACCATACAACCATTAATACCACCATACAAAATCTAATACCACTATACAACCATTAACTCCACCATGCAAACCCTAATACCACCATACAACCATTAATACCACCATACAATCCTAATACCACCATACAACCATTAATACCACCATGTAAACCCTAGATTCCATCATACAAAACCCTAAATTCAATCCACATAAAACCAAATATTTATCCATACCAAATCCTAGAATAGATCCTTTCTTACAAAACCATCAATTAAATTCTTCCATACAAAACCATAAATTAGATTTTTCCATATAAAACCATAAATTATATTCTCCCACACAAAGCCATAAATTAGATTCTCCCATATAAAGCCACAAATTATATTCTTCTAGACAAATTAAACCATAAATTATATTCTTCCATATAACACCATGAATTAATTCCTCTCATACAAAACTATAAATTAGATTCTCCCACATAAAACCATAAACTGGAATCTCCCGTATGAAACCATAATTTAGATTCCCCCATATAAAACCATAAATTAGATATTCCCATATAAGACCATAAATTAACTTCTTTCACACAAAACCCTAAATTTCTCATTTTATTCTTCCAATCATGAATCATTAGAATACTTAGGTCAACTCACATCCTTGGTCAAATTCATTCCCCATCCTCCTTTTCCATCCTTTCTTCCACTCAAACCACTTCGACACCGTTATATGTATGTTTTACAGGGTCACAACACAAATCATCACATATACATAATACACATGCCATATAAACACACAAAAACATACTTCAACTCCACATCATACCACATACTAAATAATTAATAATGATAAACATAGGATACATAGCATGCAAAGCACATAATGCATATAAGGACACAAAAGGCCTTAGCACCCCTTACCTAAAACGACACCGGTCTTGGAGCACACTCCTACGCCTCCTTAGGGCTTTGACTGGTTTTACCTATTCTGAGGGAAAAGCTAAAATTAGAATCCCTCCTATTAAAAATTCTGTTAATTACTAACCTATTATAAGACTAGATTTTTAAATAAATAATAATATATTAATAAAATAACCTTAACTAATTACTAACTTTGCTAAAGATATAGAAATAATAGAAATATTATAAAAGTTGATAATATAAGGTTGAAAACTTTACCCTAATAATAATAATAATAATAATAATAATAATAATAATAATAATAATAATAATACTAAAATAAAAATGGCAAAGATACTAAAAATAATATCAATCATAATATAAATAATAATAATAATAATAATAATAATAATATTAATAATAATAATAATAATATCAAGGACATTATTCAAAGCAAAGTAAAATAAGGGCTTCAGCCCCTTTACTAAAATAATAATAATATTAGTAATATTACTAAAATAAATAACCAAATTTAGTAATAATAATAATAACAACAATAGTAAAAATAATAACATTACTAACAACACTAATGGTAAAATAGTTGTATTAATAATAATGGAATAAGAATAATAGAAATTCGAAATAGGAAATAATAATAATAATTATACCTATAACATATCAATATTAATGGTAGTAATAATAAAAATAATAAGGGTAATAGTGCTAAAATGGAATTAAAAATTAAAATAGGGCTTTAGCCCTCAACATAATAATAATAAAAACATTGATATTAATAAAAATAATAATACATATTAAAAATGGAAATAATAATAATAGTAGTAATAATAATAATAGAGTTTATATTAGAATAATTGAAATAAAATAATTTAAGGCTTGTAAAAATAGGGAAAAGGGTTAAGAGGGTCTAGGGTTCAACCTTAGGCTAGCAGGGATAGGCGGCACCAGTGGTGGTGCACGGCGACGACGGTGGCAAAGGCCAAAAAACGAGAAGAAAAAGGGAAAAGTTGCATGTTGGAAAAAAAAATTGGGAGAATGGAGGTGAAAGTTGGGCTGTTCAAGAATGCCTAGAGGGAGAGGAGCATAATGGAGGTGGTGGTGCAGCCAAAGGTGGCAACACATGGCAGCGATGGTGGTGGCCGAATGGAGAAGGAGAGAGAGGGTGGACGAGAGGGAGGGAGAGGAAAGGAAAGGTAGAGGATGGTTTGCAACATAGAATAGGAGGTGAAGGAAGTGATAGAAGTGGCAGAAGTGGTGGCTAAGGGTGGTTCGAAGGGCGGCGGTGGTAGGAGAAAGAGCTATTTGGGAAGGTTATTTTGCACAGTCGGGGTGGCTTGTGCAGGAAGAATCAAGAGGGGTGGATGGTCCAGTTTGCTATAGGGTGGTGTAGGGAGCACACGAGTGGCCAGAACAGGCCGCGGTGTTGGTTGCATGCAGCGAAAATGGCATCTATAGGGTTGGTGGCGACAATGTCGGGGAATTATGGGTAAGTGACCAAAACTCGATACAAGGCACAATTTGAGGGTATTTATAGACTAAAGGGTAAGTTAGGGTCAAAAGGAAGGTGGGGGAGTGGTAGGTAGAAGTGGGCACCGGCCGACGAGGACAGCCAGCGCACTCCTCGATCGTGGGCTACAAGTGGCTAGCGGAGAGGGAGATTGTGCGAGGAATGGGGGAGTGGATTGCTTCAAAATGGTCGACGAGTTAGGGGGAAGAGAGAGAAAGGAAATAAGCCATAACCGGCTGTGAAAGTTTTGGAGGTGGCGGTGAGGCTGCAGGTGCTCGATGGGGACGGTGCGAAGGGTTGGGGAAGATGAAAAGAGGAAGAAAGGATTGGACTGGTGGTCTAGGGAAGAACGAAAAGAAAGAAAAAGGAAGGAAACTAGGTGGTTCAGCATGGTGAGTGTAAATGTTTTAAACCAAATGATGCATTTAGATGGAACAAGGAGCAAAACGCAGCGTGGAGAGGGACGGGTGAAGGGCGATGGTCGCGCGGGCTAGGCGTGGCTAAATGTTTTTACTAAAATGGCGCATTTCGAGGGAAAGAGAGTCGAGACGCAGTGTAGAACTCAGGGTCGCAAAAAGAGGAAGGAAAGGAAGGATTGGGCCGAGGGAAGGCAGGCCCAATCAGGGAGGAAAGAAAAAGAAAAAAAAAGGAAAGAAGAAGAAAGAAAAAGAAAGAAAAAGAAAGAAAAAGGGAGAAAGAAATGGAAAAGGAAAAAGAAAAAGAGAAGAATAATGGTTTAGATTAATTAACTTAATTAGGATATTTAAAAATAATAATACTTAAATAAAATAATATTTAAATCCCTTTTTAGGCTAAAATAGGATTTTTAAAAGATTATTAATTATTTCCATTTTAATTAGAAAAACACACAATTTTTCTTCAATTAAATTATTTATAAAATTAATATTAATTTGAAACTATTTTATTCTTGATACTTTAAAAAAATAATTATTTAATAAATTTTCAAAATAAAATCCTTAATTAGCTAAAGTACTCAAATTTCCTCTACTTAAAATACTTATACATTTCTTATTAATTTACCCTAATTATTTTCCTTTTATTTTAATAAAATAAATTATTTAATTAATTTTAATAATAAAAATTTATTTAAATATAATTTGTAAAATTAAAAATTTTTAGGGCACTTCTAAAATTATATTATTAAAAATGATTATCAAGACTAATTAACCTAGTATATACTTGGATGCATATATCATATGAAAAACCTAATATAATAATATGATCAGAATATAAAATTAAATAATCAATATATATATATATATATGTCATTGATAGAGGATAATATGTTTTTTGGATACTACGATGAATAATCATCATCGTCGTTATTGCTTTGTTTTTTCTTCCTAAAATCAATTATTGGAATTCTCAATATAAAACTAAATTTATTACTAGTCAGTGCAATGCATGTATACCGACACATATGGTTGTCATCGTATCCTCACTTTTTTAACCCATTAAATTCCTTGATTAATGATGATATATCATTACAATAGCCTATTCTATTACGACAACTTAGGCCATCGTAAAAAATATCATCACTGTAGCCTAATATTGTTATAGTGGTTGACCATGACCTTTGATTATTCAAAGTTGACCCTCATGAATAGTTATTGAGCTTGAATAATAAATCCTAATGAATAGTAATTCTCATTGATAAAATATTTTTGGTTTATGGTTTTAAGCTTCTCATCATAAAATGTCATTTATTGTTGATAAATAAATAGTACTTTTGTGAATTGTAAATTTTTTCAAATTTGATAGAGGATATTGTTTTGATTTAGTTAAGATACTTTTATATGTGTTTTTTTTGTTTATTTTGGTCATAAAGGTAAAAAAATATTTTTTGGTATTTTTACAACTGATTTTGAGGTATCTTCACCTCTTGATCAAGGTTCAAGTCTTTAAAGTGTATTTTAGTCCTTAAATGACCAAATAGATGAATAATATGATAGGTTGGAATTTAGCGACTTGTTTACCTTTGTTTAGCTTTTAGTTAGTTTTATAAACTTTTACTCTATAAGAAGTTCATGGCTTTTGCTTATTGAAAAGTTTTTCTCGCGGATTTTGGTCTATGATTTCAGATTTTATCATAGGTCATATGGTATTTGATTTTAGGTTTTTTCTTAAAAAAATTGAGGGATCTTTTGATCCATGGTGATCTTCTGGATCACTGGTTTTCCTTATTTGTGGTGATATTTTAGATCATCAATTTTCATTTTTAAATGATCTTTGAAAATCTCTAGGGTTTTATGTTAACCTTAAACACTTATATGATATGAGTGTTATGTGCTCTTTGAAATTTCTTTTGTGGAACACATTCTACGTTGACATTTAAAACCACAGTGTCTTGGACCCTTGTTTTGCATTCTAGTAATGTTAGTTGTGTAGAAATTTGGTGCCTTTTCTACTTTATATGGCCTTTGAACCCTATAGAGGCTATACATACTTAAGGATTAAGATACCTTTGGTAAGACTACATTGGCCAATGCATATATTATGGTGGGATAGGTGTCCTTAGTGATTGAAACACATATTTAAGATGTCTATAGGTTTTACTTGATTCATCTCCATGCTTGACAAATTCATTATGATTCCATGTTTTGACTAGTATAACAAATTCTATGTTATTTTCTACCTAGTTTGCTAGCTCTAAAGCTTCCTTCTATGGTTATTTATCAGTATGAATCTTGTAGACACACAAGGGCTTAGCTTTCCTTATTTACATGAGTCGTAAATTTAGATGTTAGCATATAATTGTATGTTACTATATCATGCATTTAAAGGCTTTTTATATTATGAAGTTATAATTTTTTTTTTGCATGAAGCATGATTATGTGTGATAATTAGGTCTTACTCAATACACTTGTCATACGAATACTAGGCTATTTGTGTCTTGTGTAAGTTTCTCTTTTATTTTTCTTGTGTGGGATTGAGAGTGTCAAGTCATTGGTTGGTTCAAAAAGTTTTGTGAATCTTTCTTATAACTTAGCTTCAAGGGATAAGTTCACAATCTTTTATGTTATTTTTGTATCATGTGTTTGACTTATGCCTTGCATTGTTGGTTTGGTGTTTTATTTTCTTTTATCTTGACCTTTATGTGATGTGTTGCTAGTTTTCTGAGGTTCTCCTTTTTAAGGGGGTAGTTACCTTATTATAGTATGTTTTCTATGTGTGATGATTTCATAGATGGTTAGAACTTGAGTAAAATGATGCCATGCTTTGATTGGGGAGTGACATACTTTTGGGATTAGAGAAACAAGGAAGATGATTTGGATGATATTTAGAAGTTGTGTTAGACGTCAAATGATGAGACAGACATATGAAGGGAAATGTTGTAAGTTCGAGAGTGTATAAGCATATGTCAAATTACTTGCTGAGGATTTAGTAGCATTAATTTGGGTAGACGTTTAAGAGGTTACATCTACTCGAGGATTTTTCGGTGGAAGCTAAGGTTGTTAGTTGTAACACCCCCATTTTTAGCATTTAAAAATTTTTTTAAATAGAGTTGATTGCGGATGTTTAACCATTAAAAATGTAGGGTGTTACCTCCACACTTAGTATAAGCGTGGTTCCTGTACCTTTCTTATACTAAGTGTTAAGGCTAAAAAATTTATCCACTAAAATTAAGAACAACAATTGATAAGAATTGGATAAAGATTTTATTATAATATTAAACTATTTTGATGATAAAACGTTAAACAAAAGAGTTACAACTGGCAAGGAAAAGAAATATAGAAGGAGATATAAAAGTCTAAAACATATCTAGACCGAAAGATGCCTGCATGGACATCAGATATTCCTAACTCTCTACCCCTACAAAAAGCCATCAATATGTACCCTTAAAGTACTCCTACAAGGTAAATACTGCCTACTGAATATGCAGACGACCATAAAACGAAACCCATTAGTAAAACGGTACTAAGTAAATTAATACATAATACTAAGCATGCAAATTTCACTTGGAGCATGTAGAAGGTAACACAATGTATCATGACATAACATGTTAAATAATACATACCATTGATAAGTGCCAAATTATACCATAAATCATATCATACCATATGTCACATATTCATCACATCAAACTTTAACATTTTATGACTATTTTATTAATTTAATTATACTAAGGGTGTGCTATGAAGGGAATATAATACCCCATTTTTAAATACCTTATTTATAAATTAATAATCATATGATTAGTTATAATTATTATTTTGGGAGGTTTAATATTAAAAGTGTTATTATTATTCATATTATTTTGACGATTTAAACATAAATTTAATTACGTTAAAATTTTGATATAAATTAGATTACTTAATTTATTACTAGTTACACCCATAAATCTTATCCTAAATTATTTTGCTAATATTATTTTGATCTGAAAGTCAAAAATAATTTCCTAAAATTTATTCCCAATTATTTTACTCTTTCTGACCCTTTTTAAACCTATCCTAATCTAGATTATTTTTCTTCTCAGTACCTTAACCTATCTAAATTAAAGCTAAAACTAAATAAATAAATTCCTACCCCATCATATTATTTTACCCCTTACTCTACCCTATATTGTTCCCCAAATATCTCCCTAAACATTTTGTTTGTCTTCTCCTTACTGCATGCCACGATCACCTCAACTCTCTGCATTTTATGCATATACACACACATATGGTACTCCCATCCCAACCAAACAACCCTTCCCCCTCTATTCGTTTTTGACACCCTCTCCTGAGCTAGCCATCTACCTAACCAAACACCCCTACTTTCCCTTCTACATTATACATGTACATGCTGCACATATGCACGCATACACTCTTAACCTTATCGCCCCTATACTTATAACATTTTAATATTAATAATAGTAAATATAGAAATAATAATAAAATCGAATTAAAATACAATAGGCTTCAACCCTCAACATAAATAATAATAATAATAATAATAATAATAATAATAATAATAATAATGCATATTAAAAATATAAATATTAAGAATAATAATAATAGTATTTATATGCAAATAATTGAAATAAAATAATTTAAGGGTTATAAAATTAGGGAAAAAGGATGAGAGGGTCTAGGGTTCAACCATAGGTTGGTGGGGATAGACGACACCCGCGGTGGGGCACGACGGCGGCAGCGGTGGCCCGAAAAAGAGAAGAAAGAGAGGAAAGTTGCATGCTGGGAATAAGATAGGGAGAATGGAGGCGGAAGTTAGGCTGTTTTGAGTTTCCCATAAGGGGAGGAATGGAATGAAGGTGGCGGCACAGCCAAAGGTGGCGGCGCATGGCGGTGGCGATGGTGGCCGAATGGAGGAGAAGGAGAAAAAGAGAGGAGGAGAGGGAGAGAAAGGAAAATAAAGGTATGGGGAGATAGAGGAGGTACTGCAGAAGAGAATGGGAGGAGAAAGAAGAGGCAGAAGTGGCGGAAGATGTGGCTAAGGGCAGTTCGAAGGGCGATAGAGGTGGAAGAAAGGGATGGTTGGGAATGGGAATTCGCACAGCTGGGGAGACTAATTCAGGAAGAATCAAGGTACATGGAATGTTTGATTAGCTAGAGGGTGGTGCAAGGAGTGCATGGGTTGCTAAAGAAGGTGGCGTAGTTGGCCGGAGGCGGTGAACGATGTGTCTAAAAGGGTGGTGGCAA
The DNA here is from genome assembly GCA_039764185.1 of Tamarix austromongolica. Taxonomy (NCBI): domain Eukaryota; kingdom Viridiplantae; phylum Streptophyta; class Magnoliopsida; order Caryophyllales; family Tamaricaceae; genus Tamarix; species Tamarix austromongolica. The sequence continues at coordinate 65,848,968 of CM077813.1, read as the reverse complement.
AAAAGGGAAAATTCTAGGTTGGAGGGTCAAGAGCTCGATACAGAGCTGCTTACGAGGGTATTTATAGGCTTAGAAGGGAGGCTAGGGTTCTATGGGCCGGCTAGTAGATAGGGAAGGTAGGGTTTTGGTCGCCGATGGCGAGGTTGGCTGGGGGGAGTCAAAATTCGGGTAGGGGAATGTGCAAGAGAGAGGGAGGAAAAATTGCATGAAAAGGGGGAGTTGATTGGGTTTATGCAGTCGTCGAATCAAGGGGAAGAGAAAGGGAGGAGAATGGTAGGTAAATAGGGCGTAAACAGCGGCAAAAATCCAGGGCGGGCGGCGGACGTTGCAGGCGACGATGGGGTTGGATCGAAAGATGGAGGAAGAAGAAGGAGGTAGGGAACCGGGTGGTTCGAGAGGAAACAAAAGAAGGAAAAGAGGGGAAACTAGGCGGTTCGGCGACGTAGATTCAACTTAAATGAAACACTGCGTTCCAAGGAAATGAAGAATGGAACGTCGCGTAGAAAGGGGCGGAAGAAAGGTATACGGCACGGGCTGGGCCGAAGGAAAAGAAGAAGGGAAACTGGGTCGCAGGCAGGCCCAATCGGGGGAAAAGGGGAGAAAAAGAAAAGGAAGAAAAGGAAAGAAAAAGGAAGGAGAAAAGGAAAAAGAAGAAGGGAAAAAGGAAAAATAGTAATATTAAGTATTTAAATTAATTAAAATATTTTCTATAATTAAAAATTATAATATTTCAATAAAATAATACTTAAATTACTTTTTAGGCTAAATTAGGATTTTTAAAAGATTTTCTGTATATTCTATATTAATTAGTAAAACACCATAATTTTCTCCAATTAAATTATTTATAAAATTAATATTAATTTGAAATTATTTTCTTCTTCTAATTTTGAGTAAAATAATTTATTTAATTAATTTTCAAAATAAAATGCTTAATTAGCTAAAATACCCAAATTCTCTTCTATTAAAAATACTTATAAATTTCTTCTTGATTTACCCTAATTAATTTAATTTAAAAATAATTTATTTAAATAATTTTTATAATAAATATCATTTAAACGTACTTTATAAAATTATAAATTTTCGGGGCATTTCACTCCCCTTCTCTACCACTTTGATCCCAATATGGCCATGACTTTCCCCAACTCACCCTACCCATCATAGCTCCTTTTGGGTTCTAGCTATAACCACCCTGCTGCTGCCATCACCAACTGGCCACTATATAAGCCCAGCAGCCACCGACCAGCCTCCCTTCTCCCCTTCTTCCTCTTCTTACTGCAAAGTGCATCACCTAACCTTATAGCAATTTCTTACCACCGTCAACTACCAGCAAACCCAGCCCACCGAGCCATCCCTCCTCCTAGGGCACCACAACACTCAGCCACCACTGAACCACTTTCTTCTTCCTCTTCCCTTCTCTCATGCATCACATGACTATTCTCCTGCTCCTGTGTTGCCCAACCTCTGCACCTTCACCCTCTGCCCAACAACACTAGAACACATCACCATTCCCCTCAACACACCACCATATAGTGCAGCCTCTCTGTAACCAACCAAAACCGTCACAGCCAGCAACCCTCCAACGTGTACAACAACCCCCTCGGTGCATGCAATCCTCATGCTGCACATGCATCGTGAGTGAATTGTGTATCTTATAAAATTATGGTTCCCATATTAAATATAAGGGTATTTAGTTAATTTTTAAAAAATAAATATTTTATTATTATAATTATTATTTTATTTGATATATATTAATTTAGTAATTTTGGTATTAACTTAAGTTACAAAATGTTGATTAGTGACATCCGATAACTTTAGTAGGATACCTCTATTTTTGTATTTTCGTTGGAATTTAAATAATCATTATACTCTACTAAAATAATAAAATTAAATGATAAAACATTAAGATATTTAGTGTATCAAATATGTTAAGAATTATTTATTTTGATATAATTATGTATGAATTTTTATTATCATGAAAAACTATAAAACAAGCATGTTATCTGATGTAAATTATGGTGGGTAGAAAAGTATGATTAAAATGATTCTAATGATGGAAAAATAATTTTTATGATAGTTATGTATAAAATAATTGATTGAGCATGCTTAGATATAATTATGGAATAATTATTATGGATGTGTGCCCTAGGGATAGTCATTTTTGTATATTGTGATATTTATCTTGAAAATCATGTCTAATATCTATATGTTGTTGTTGAGTTTGTGAGTATGTGTATAAAGGTGCAAAAGAGGATTTTATGTGAAAAATTATGTATAAGGGCAAAATAGTCATTTAAAATATTTGATAATTTAAATTGTATAATAAATAATTTATTTATGGTGTTTTAGCTTTTTATGACAAGTTAATAAATATAATGGAATTAGTATTTAAATAGATGATAATTTGGAAATTTTTGTCTTAGCAGTTGTTTGGTCATTTTCAACCTAAAGTGTTCATATGTGAATAATTGAACCTAGGATGACCTTAGTATATTTTAATGTTGGCCTTGATATTGACCTTGATTATGGTTGTCTCAGATGATTGGAAATATGCAAAAGCAGTTAAGTATGGGAATTAGATCCATCTATATTGTATGTAATTTCATGGCCACCATAATCAAATACAAATACTTAAAATAAAAGATCTCGAGATGGGGGAATGATGGCTCCTCAGGAGTCACTATTCTAAGGGCGTGGTTTAGCTCACGGGTGATATTATAGATTTTTGTTAGTGTACCTTAGTAAAATGCCCCAAAATATCTAATTTTATTATTTATTATTAAATAATATTTTATTATGAAAATTAATTAAATAAATTATTTTTAATAAAATAAAAAGAAATTTATTAGGGCAAATCAAAAAGAAATTTATAAGTATTTTAATAAGGAGAAATTTAGGTGTTATAGCTAATTAAGGATTTTATTTTGGGAATTAATTAAATAAATGATTTTATTTAAATAAGAAGGATAAAATAGTTTCAAATTAGTATTAATTGTATAAATAATTTAATTGAAGAAAATTAAGGTGTTTTGCTAATTAAAATGGAATTTATGAAAAATCTTTCAAAAATGCTAATTTAGCCTAAAAAGGATTTAATTATTATTTTATTTAAATAATATTATTTTTAAATATCTCAAATATCCTAATTCATTTAATTAACCCAACCCACTATTTTTCTTTTTCCCTTTTTCCTTTTTCCTTTTCTTTCTTCCTTTTTCCTTCTTTTTCTTTCTTTTTCTTTCTTCTTCTTTTCTTTTTCTTTTTCTTTTCCTCCCCAAACTAGGCTTGTCCAAGCAGCCCAGTCCCCCTCCTTCTTTCCTTTGGCCGGCCCAATCTGCACTTCCTTCTCCTTCGTCATGCCGTGTATTGGTTCCTTTTTCCCCTATACGTCGCTTTTCATTTAAATCAACCACCCACTATGCCTGACCACCTGGTCTCCCCTCTTCTTTTGTTTCCTTCTTTTCCTTCCTTGAACCATCTAGTCTAGCCTTTTGTTTCTTCTTCTTCCTCGCACTTACCTAGCCCCATTGACGCCGACCTACACCATTTCCACCGCTGATGCCATGGGTTTTTGGCGTCGATATTACCCCTTTGACCGGTCTTTTCCTCCCTTTCTCTTCCCCTTATTTCAGCATCCTCATAAACCCAATCAACTCCTCTATTGCCATGCATTTTTCTCCCTCCCAATCAACCACAACCCTTGCCCCGTTTTGATTTCTACCGGCCAACCTTGCCATCGGCGACCGGAACCCTACCTTCCCTATTTCCGAGCCAACCTACAGAACCCTACCCTCTCTTCTAAAGCCTATAAATACCCTCATAAGCTACCTTGTATCGAGCATTTAACTCCTACCTAGAATTTCCCATCCTTTCCACCACTGCCCCTTTAGACTCCTCGTCCGCCTCCTTCGGTCCACTTTGCCGCCATCTCTAGACACCAAACTCTTCCTTTCACGGCCCTATAGCTAACTAAATCATTCATCCCTCTCAATTTTTCCTACACAAGCCACTCCATCTGTGCGAAGTATCCCTTACGACCAACCTATTTTTCTACCTCCGCCTCCCTTCGAACCACCATTAGCCACCTCTTCCATTGTTTCTACTACTCCTTTTACCTCCCAAGTTATTCTGCATACCCTCCCCTACCTTCCCTTACCTTTCTTTTCCTCTCCCTCCCTCTCCTTCTCTCTTTCTCTTCTTCTTCCTCTTTCGGCCACCACTGCTACCATTATGCGCTGCCATCATTGCCTATGGCACCACCTCCATTCTGTTCCTCTCCTCCTGGGCAACCATAAACACCCAAACTCCCACTTTAATTCTCCCTATCTTTTTCCCAGCATTCAACTTTTACCTTTTTCTTTCCTTTTCTCAGCCACCGCCGCTGCCGCCATACACCACCGTCGGTGCCGCCTATCCCCACCAGGCTAAGGTTGAACCCTAGACCCTCTCTACCCTTTTTCCTATTTTTACAAGCGTTAATTTAATTTACTTCATTTATTTGAATATAAATACTACTATTATTATTATTATTGTTGTTATTATTAGTATCAATGTTTTGATTATTATTTTTATTGAGGGCTGAAGTCCTCTTGTATTTATAATTCAACTTTATTCTTCTTCTTCTTCTTATTTCTATTATTACTATTATTAATATTAATATTAATATTTTATTATTATTATAAGTAAAATTATTTTGAGCGCCAAAATAATATAAATGCAAACTGCATAATGTAGACTTTTCTGCAGTCCCCAACATATTACCATGCTAGTGATGCAATTTTCATACCAATAATATCCTTTTCTAAGGCATCCCAACTTGGCTTAAACCAAAAGTGAGTTGGGAAAAATCATTTCTATTATTATGCGCTGCCATCATTGCCTATGGCACCACCTCCATTCTGTTCCTCTCCTCCTGGGCAACCCTAAACACCAAAACTCCCACTTTAATTCTCCCTATCTTTTTCCCCGCATTCAACTTTTACCTTTTTCTTTCCTTTTCTCAGCCACCGCCGCTGCCGCCATACACCACCGTCGGTGCCGCCTACCCCCACCAGGCTAAGGTTGAACCCAAGACCCTCTCTACCTTTTTTCCTATTTTTACAAGCGTTAATTTAATTTACTTCATTTATTTGAATATAAATACTATTATTATTATTATTATTATTATTATTATTATTATTATTATTATTATTATTATTATTGTTGTTGTTGTTGTTATTATTAGTATCAATGTTTTGATTATTATTTTTATTGAGGGTTGAAGTCCTCTTGTATTTATAATTCAACTTTATTCTTCTTCTTCTTATTATTTCTATTATTACTATTATTAATATTAATATTAATATTTTATTATTATTATCAGTAAAATTATTTTTATTTTTACTATTTTGAATTAATAATAATATTATTATTCCATTATTAATATTACAACCACTTTACTATTATTTTTGTTATTGTTGTTGTTGTTGTTGTTGTTGTTGTTGTTGTTGTTGTTTCATCATTATTATTGTTACAAATTTTATCTATTTATTTTACTAATATTATTATTAGTATTATTTTGATAAAGGGGCTAAAGCCCTTATTTCATTATGTTTTTGAGTAATAGCTTATTATTATTGTACTATTTTTACTATTCTTGTTAATATTAGCATTGATATTATTTTTGGTATTTTTACAATTATTATTTTAGTATTTTATCAAAAGCCTAGTCTTAGAATAAGTTAGTATTTAATAGTATTTTTGGTCGGAGGGAATCTAAATTTAGTTTTTTCCTTATATAGGTGAGACCAATCAAATCCCTAAGAAGGTGTAGGAGTGTGCTCCAAAATTGATTTCATTTTAGGTAAGGGTATTACTAAGGCCTATTGTGTGTTGATCTGCATTAAATACCTTGTATGTTATGCATTATATGTTTATTATTGTAATTATTTGGTATATGGTATGATGTGGAGTTCAAGCATGTTGTTGTGTTATTATATGGCATGTGTATTATGTATATGTGATGATATGTGTTATGGCCCCTTAATACATGCATGTGAGGGTGTTGATGTGGTTTGTGTGGGAGAAAGGGTGAAAAAGGAGGATGGGGAAAGAAGAGTTGACCTAAGTATTTTAATAATTCATGAGTGGAAAAATAAAATGGGAAATTTAGGGTTTCATGAGAGAGAATATAATTTATGGTTTTATATGGGAGAAACTAATATATGATCATGTATGAGAGGATCTAATGTAGGGTTTTGTATGGATAAATCTTTGTTTTTATATGGTTTGAATTTAGGGTTTGGTAAGGATGAATCTTTAGGTTTTATATGGTTTGAATCTAGGATTTAGTATGGATGAATCTTTGGTTTTGTGTGGATTGAATTTAGGGTTTTGTATGACAAAGTGTTGGGTTTGCATGGTAGTATTAATGGTTACATGGTGGTATTAATGGGTGCATAGTGGTATTAATGGTTTCATGGTGGTATTAATGGTTGTATGGTGGTATTAGGGTTTGCATGGTGGAGATAGGTTTTGTATGGGAGTTAATGATTGCATGAGATTTAGGGTTTGTATGAAAAATTCAAGAGGTTGCATGGGATGTGTAAAGTTTGCTTGTGAGTAAAATTTACATATGAAAGGTTGATTTGGGATATAAGGAAGGTAATGCAAGTGTTATTTGGGTGTTAGAACATTTTGGATGAAAAATAGTACGTGGAGATTATATAAGGGTCTGTAGAAGACCGATCTAAGGTTTATGTTGACAACTAGGGTTTGTTGTGGTTGCTTAGAAATTTCATATTATCATGTGTATTTGGTGATTAAAGTGTAATTATGATGGTGGAATTTTATGATTTGTGATGTGTGAAGTATAAAGAAAATGATTCATGCATGTCCATAGTAAAAGCCTTTGAATAAGATACTTAAGACACTAATCACTTAAAGTGAAAGATTATTAAGCTGGGTCCAGCCGATCCACCGGTTAGGAATAGTTGTTAGGGTTGTACCCTATGAGTGACCGATCCACTAGCAAATAATAGTGGTATGGACTTTATCACGTAAGTGATCGGCCCATCGACAATATTAGTGAAGTGACTCAAGCTCATTAAACACAAACCATAATTGCTAAGGCTCTTAAAAGATACTAATTACTTACAATGAAATACCATGTGAGCAGGAAATAGACCGATCCATCAGTCAGGAATAGTGGTGTGGTACATCTTCCCGTGAGTGATTGTTCCACCGGTGAATAATAGTGGTGTGGACTTTGTCCCACAAGTGATCGACCCATCGGCTAAAATAGTGGAGTGTTCCTGTACTTACATGGATTTGATAAAAAAACATGGTGTGTATTGACTTCTGATAAAAAAAGATTAATTATTTTGACTTCTGATAAAAAAGATTAATTAAATAATTGATTTGGACCATTTGGGCTTTTATGTGTGGACTTGATCTTTTATAAGTTGCATACTTATCTATATAACCTTATCCATCATATATGTGGGCTTGAAAGTGTAAGTTGAATATTATCCTATATGATTTTGTGTGATTATATGTTGTCCTTAGTGCTCGGTTACCTTACTCAGTAGGTAGTGTATTGATCACCCCTTTCATGGGTGCTGCTCATTCCCATGAGTGGAATGCCCATCTAACTTGTTGCATGTGGGAGATGTTTATTTTGATGCTATCGATATCTATGGGATATCAAGTGGGGTTGAGTGATGATTGGGCTGGATCGGTTTCTACAGTAATGTGGCCGGCTTTTCATTGAGATTATCATTACTATTTTCTTTATTTATGATTAGCACTTTAGAAACAATTTTATAATTGTAGTTATCTCTTTTCCCTGAAAAACTAACTCTTGTATTTTGGATTGAGTAAAGACTTATGCATACCTGATTTCCCTATTTATGAATTTGCTTTAATTAATAATGTTATGAGTGGTTTTCTTAGCCTTAGCACTTGGTACTAAAATAGTAGAAGTGAACCGGTTTGGTACTAAGTGTAGCGGTTGCATCCCTAGAATTAACAAGTTTTAATTTAAATTCTTCCACTTTAAAAAAATAGTAGTAAATTTTGGGATGTTACATTTAGTGCCCTAGTCAAGCCCTACATATTACTCTTTTTTGTTCTACGGACTAATAGAGGGTATGCATAATTATGGATCAGGTATCCTTATCGGTAGGGTATTGTGTTACCCTTATGTACCAGTGCAACCAAGGCACCTTTGCATCCTTGAATTGATAGTCGGTAGGATATTATGTTTCCTTGTTGCACCGGTATGACTGGAATAACTTTGTGTCTCTTGAGAAAGTAAATAAAAATAGAAATAATATGATTTAATTGAAATAATGATTATCAGATTATTAGATTGTTCGGTAGTAGCCTTTGTGCCTACCTATGGCTTTGGTAGTAGCCTTTGTGTTGTTTTGGTAGTATCTTTCATGCCTACTTGTGTTTTTAATAGTAGCCTTCATACCTACTTGATGGAAACCTGTTAGGGTTTCACGAAAGGATCGAAAAATTAATCGAGCACAAGCTTCGATTCGTCGGATTCAGCCTGAGGAAAACTCCCAAAGGAAGATCGAAAGATTCAGAGGCACAGTTTTACAATGACAACTGAAATCAAAGAAAGAATGATCAAGATCGATCAAAGACAGAGAGCAGACACAGAGAAGAAGAGCGAGTGAGAGGTTCGCCTAGAGAGAAAGTCGCGAGAGAGAAAGATCGAGAGAAATTAAGAATCGTATTCTATTTCAAAAATTATCTGCGTATTACAACGTATATGGCCTATTTATACAAGCATACAGACCGTATAAAAATACACACACATATAGCCCAGACGACATCATAGCCTAGTGATACAAATGGGAATGGTCGACAAAATTGGGCCGAAGATATAGATTCTACCAGCCCAAGAATGCAACAATAGAAACTCCCCCAAATACAAGGTAAGTTTTAGACATAATTCCCATCAGCTAAACTAACTTTAGCTAATCATGGCTATTAAGGATTGATTAATCCACAGTCCAACTACTCCATAATTAAGGATCGGGTGGCAGATTATACAACCGACCTAATTTCCATTAGCCAATTCGACCAGCGAATGCATCATATGGGATTACACATAATTAACAAAAATTACATAATCTGCACACTCCAACAGCTACAACCAAAAATCCACAAAATCCATGTGCTGCATCGAACTCCTATTTATCTACACAAATAAGACAAACAATTGTAAGTAAATAATTCACAGCAATTATCAAAATTAATTAAGTATAAATTTTTAAGGTTCATATCACTACCTGTGGTTTTAGGTAGCAACCTTCATGCCTACTTGTACTTTTGGTAGTAGCCTCTGTGCTTACCTGTGGTTTCGGTAACAACCTTCAGGCCTACCTATCTTAGTATTACGTTTGTGAGCGTATCTATGATGTCATGGATTTTATTATACTTTACCCTGTAAGTATACATGTGATCTTATGAACTTTATTATGTTATACCTATAAGTATACCTAGGATGATATGGATCTAGTATAATATACTTGTGAACAGACTTGTAATGCATGTAATTGGTTGGGATTTATGCGGAGACATGAATTATGATGTGAAGGTTTAAATTGTAGGGTAGAGTTGGGTTGTAATTATTGTTTTAGAGAGTATTTCTGGGATGTTTAATAATAAGTTCATTTGTTTTAGATGAATGAATATGATTATTACATGACCTTGGTGAAATTTGATTATCAAAATGATTATTGTATCACAATCATTGTATGTATATGAATATGTCTCATAGCATGTTAGTTGTATGTCTTGCATGTGTTCCATGTTATTTTATCATATTATTTTTGAATAAAAGATTGCCCAGTATCGTACTACGAAAGGATTCATTCTCATGGGTCCCTACCTATCCAATGGGCTGTGGACTTTACAAGTAATCCTCTGAGTTCAATAAATTGCTGGTAGTTCAAATTTGAGAGCGTAGGGCTATCCAGTGTCTCTTTTACTATCTTATTTTCGGTTGTATTTGGACCCTTATGTCCTCATATAATTTCTCTCTTGAATTGTAAACTATTAATATTGTTTTTAATTAGCATGGTATTTATATAATGTTCTCTCTATTCTAATTTCTATAATCATATTATTAATTTCAATGGAGTAATGATTTCAATCTTATCACTTTGTATGAGAATAGTAGAGAAAACCAAACTTGTACCAAGTGTGGCGGTAACACCCTTTGTTTTTATTGTTTTAGCTTTCGCACTTAACTCTACATACGAAATTTTTCTATAGTAAATTTTGGGGTGTTACAGGGAAATACAACACCATAATTAAGGCATTTTCCAATAACTACCTCTAAACCACTTATAACAAAGCAATGATACAATTACCAATCAATATAGCAAATCTAAATAGTGCAACTATCAAACCAACACACCAAAATCAAGTAGTGCTTGGAGGCAACTACCAAATGAACAAACCACATCAATCCATTTAAATCCTTATACAATAATTATTTCCATTTTAATTACTTGAGGGGATACAATTGTAATACCTTATATTTTTAAATTCAATTTTATTAAGCTTAATTATTTTATTAGCATAATTTGATGTACACATTTAATTATTTTAATTTTAATTTATTTTATGGATTTATTGACGATTTAGATTTCATATTTGAATTTAATGAATCATTGCCGTTGCGGATCATTCTAGATAAATTCATTCATGATTATGATTTTATTATATTCATATGATTTTGATTTTCAGTTTAAAATATGTATTTCCATTATTTCTCCCATTTCAATTTTAATATTTTAGATTCATTTTCGATTATAACTTCGTCGTGTGATTATAATTTTTTTTTGGACTTATATTTCATTAACGACATATATATTATTTAAATTATTAAATTTTCGTTTAAAATAGTCAAATTTATTTTAATAATTTTATCTATAGAAAATAATTATGACTTTTGAATTTATTTGTTTCCGAAGTCATTATGTTCTTCGAAAAGTTTTAAATTAAAAAGATTTTGGAGCTTATTTATGAATTTCTTTCGGAAATTAATTATCTTCCGTTTTACGGGTGTTTGTTTGCAAAAGATTAGTTTTGGAAATTATTTAAATTATTCTTGGTTTATTAGAATTTAATTTTAATATTTTCTTATATGCATTTAAATATTATTTCGAGGTTTTATAATGTATTTCTGTAAATAATATAAAATTTTATGTTCATTGGTAAATTCCTCTAAAAATACTTCTAAAATTCTTTATATAGCTCTTATATCAATTTTAAGCCTTCAGATCCTTTCGTAATAATATTTCATTAAATACATTTTATAAAAAAATTTCCAACAATATGTTTTTAGATGTTTAGTATTTATTTATATTTGTGTATTTGCAAAGAAAACTCCCAACCGGTTCCCTCGAACCCCTCTTCTTTTCCTTTTCTCTCTTCTTCTCTCCCTCCTCTTATCTTTCCCTTTCCCGACCTATCCCTTCCCTTTGCATCCAAAACCCCAGCTTGCTTCCTTCTCCCTACTCCACCACTCCAGCCAACCACCGACCATAACTGCCACTGCCAAAGCAACAATTGCAACAACAGCCGCGGAAGCTACATGTAGGGGCGGGGACCGTATGTTGCGCTGCTATCCAACCTCGTTGAACTCGTTTGATGTTCTGCAAGCAACGGTCAACCTCTGGTAAAGCTTCTCCGGCCTCCAGTTGTCCCGATTTGCTAATCTTGTTTTGTATAAATTTTGAAAACCCAAACTTTTTTTTGATTAATTGAGTATATGTAATACCCCGTATAGTTAAAATCTAGATTTATTAAGTTTAATGATTTTATTAGTGTAATTTCATGTAAACAATTAATTATTTTAATTTTGATTCATTTTATGGATTTATCGACGATTTCGAAGTCATATTTGAATTTAATTAATCGTAGATGTTGCGAACCATTCTAGATAAATTCGTTCACGACCATGATTTTATTACATTATTATGATATCCATTTTTGGTTAAAAGTATGTATTCCCATTCTTTCTCGTGTTTTGATTTTTAATATTTTAGATTTGTTCTCGATTATAACTTTGTCTTGTAATTACAACTTTATTTTTAGATTTATATTTCATTGACGAAATATATTATTTAAGTTATAGAATTTCTATTTAAATAGTTAAAGTTATTTTAATGATTCTATCTATAGAAAATATTTCCGATTTTAAATTTATTCGATTCCAAAAATCGTTAATATTTTTGAGAAGTTTAAATTAAAAATATTTTCGGTGCTTATTTAAGAATTTCTTTTTAAAATTAATTTTCTTCTGTTTTATGCTTTTTAGTTCGCAGAAAAACAATTTTGGAAATTTTTAAAATTAGTCTCGGTTTATTAGAATTTGACTTAAATATTTTATTATATTTTTTAAATATTATTTTGGGGTCTTATGACGTATTCCCGTAAATAATATAAATTTTTACGTTCGTTGGTAAATTCTTCCAAAAATGTTTCTAAAATTCTGTATATAGTTCTTTTATTTATTTTAATCTTTTGGAACCTTATAAAATAATTTTTGTTTAATGAGTTTTAGAGAAAATGTTCCTATAGTAATTTTAAATATTTAGTATTTTATTGTGTATGTGGTTTTCTAAAAAAAAAAAGAAAAAAAAAAGAAGCCCAACCCGCCGGTACCCGAACCCCTCTTCCTTTTCCTTTTTCTCTCCTTCTCTTTCTCCCTTTCCCGTGCGTCCTTGTTCTACAGCCCCAAACCCCAGCCCCAGCCTCCCTAACCTCCTCCTTCTCCTAGCTTCACCAGCCACCGACCGACCTCCAACCACTTGCAACCGATGACGCCACAACCCGTAGCAACAGTTGCTGTAGCAGCAGCATTGCTCAGGAGCAGCAGTGGCGGTAGAGCTCAATAGCGACGGGCCACGTTGGTTGCACCACCATCCGGCCAGGACAGGCCCTGCTGACCACCGGCGAGCCACCCTCGGCCTCCGACGAAGCTTCCCTGGCCTTCCTGTGCTCCGATCTTGTTGATTTTTATTGGTATCAATTTCTAAAAACCCTAATATAGATTTGATTAATTGAGTATGATTTAGCTTGTTATAAACTAAATTAACTGTTTGATTATGTATATATGTGCTGCAAGAATGATTTGGATAGGTTAATTTTATGGTTATGTTGGAATTTTGGAAAATTTGGATTTTTGGCCAGGTTTTGCCCAAATTTTTTGAATTCAACCATTTTCGCTATTTTTGATAAATTGACTATACAATATGTTTTTAAATGTATCTAATTGCATGTCGGAATCATCAATTTGAGAAATTTATGCATAATTTATCGAAATTTTATTTCTAGGTCAAAATTCGTGTGTGACAAAATTGGGTCGTATAATTGAGCCGTTCCACTCAATTGTTTTTATAATATCGTTTAAAATGTATTTAATTTTATCTTGGAAGCGTTGAATTGGGAAAGTTGTGCGTAATTGATCGAATTGGATTTTTAGGTCAAAACTCTCGCGGGTCTAAATTGGATTGTGTTGTTGGGGTATTTTATTCAATTGACTGTATAAGTTACATTAGAATATATTTAATTACATTTTTGAACCGTCAATTTATATGTTTTGGGCAAGAATTAATCGAATTTGCTTTTCGGGCCCAAAAACCCTAATTGTGCTAAATTGGGTATTTCTTGTAGCGGTTTTGATCAATTGATTATTTGATATGTTATAAAATGTGTTTAATTGCATTTCTAAATATTCAATTTGATTAAATTTATAGAATTTTACCGAATTGCATTTTCGGGCCTAAAACCCTAGATTTCAAGTGAGATTATGAAATTGGTTATTGTATAGTTATTTTTCTAAAATTAAATTAATAGAAGTAGTTGAAATGATCATAATTGTATTCTACTACCTTTAATTGGAATTAATTGATTTGAATTACATGAGTCTGTGTCGTGGACTTCAAAACCCTAATTTTGAAAACGGATTGTCATGAATTGGTTAATCGAAAGATTGTTTGGTTGAAATTGATTGTCTAGATTTATCTAAAATTAGTTTATTTGTGTTTTAAAACTATCAATTTGAGGTAATCAAAGTGATTTGGTTGATTCGTAGTTTAGGCATTAAAAACCCTAATCTTCGGGGATGATTTTATAAAATTGATTTTTTCTATGCGTCTTTTATCTAATCAGTTTCTATCTTTGGGTTTTAAATCATTTAAGTTATGTTTTAATCTATTCGGTTTGGATTTGGTTCTATGCAAATGGTTGGTTTACCTATTTAGTTGTAAAACCTAATGAATAAGTTATTTTCAATAAATTAACGTACGATCGATTATTCTTTCTTGGTCTTTCCAAATTAATTTGAAATGTTCCAAGTGGTATTTGTATTAATCCATTTTTATTCATATTTAATCATAAATCTTGATAGAGCTATGCTTTTGAGTCCTAAGTTTTGGACACTTTTTCCAAGAAAGATCATTTGTATCGTTTGTGTTTATTTAATTAGAATATGTGAATTATTAATTGATAAGATAGTTCCTAACATTGTTCCGATTTCTATCAGCTATCTAAGAAAACCTTCTCGTAGATTGTCGATCTTTCGATAGCTTTCCCTCTTTCTCAATTTGCTTAGCTAGCTTCAGATTGAGGTAAGTCACTACTTACCTTTACTTATGATGGAATTCAGATGTATTTTAGTTCCGAGTGGAAGGTGATGCTTTTGCTTATTGATCATTTAATCCTGTCCAGCGTATGATGTGTTCAGTGTGATAATTATACGTATGTATGAACTTCTAGCCTCAATGTAAATGCATGTTAGTATGATGTTTGATTATGGTTTGTATTTGAGTATATGAAGGGTTGTTTATGGGTTGAAATTGTATGAGACTGTATGTTGTGTTTTTATGTTATGGAATTATTCATGTGGGCCTGAATTATGGTTGGCTAAAATCATTGAGTAAGATACTAATAATGTAAAGTGAAAGAGTACTGAGCCGGGGCCAGCTGATCCACCGGTAAGGAATAGTGGTGTGGACTATTGTCCTGTAAGTAACTGATCCACCGACGAATGACAATGGTGTGGAATTTGTCTCTCAAGTGACCGGCCCACCGGCAATAATATTGGGGGATCCCGAGCTCAGTAAACCAAACCCTAATTGGTTAATACATGTAAAAGATACTAAGTACTTATAGTGGAACACCATGAGAGTTGGGGCCAGTCCGATCCACCGGCATAAAATAGTGGTTAGGTGTGTTCAGTCCTATAAGTGACCGATCCACCGGCTACAATAGTGGTTAGGTGGGTTTTGCCCTATAAGTGACTGATCCACCGGCTATAATAGTGGGGTTCCCGTACTCACATGTATTAATAAAGATTATGATGTGAATTAATTATAATTATTAGAGATCTAAAGAATAAATCTATTTGGACCATAGCTAGCCTTTATCATTTATTCTATTACATGCTGCTTATGTGTGGATACCATGTAATGAGTTGTCAATAATATGGATTATTCCTACTTGAGGCACATGAGTTATTTTACATTTTGGTCATACCACCCTTATATGTTTAAATAGGATGTTACATATGTTTCACATGTTACTATATGTGTATAGTAGGACTTGTGATGTGGGTTTTGAGTATGTGTAATAATGTATTAACGTATTGTACTATGATATAATATGCACTTGATATTATAGTTTACGTCTCTCCCATAAGATAGGGTAGTGGAATTTACTTAGTATTGGACCCATACTGATACTACCTTGGTTGGTTGAATGGGTCCTGTGATGATCCACTAATGGTGGGGAGCAGACCTCTTGTGCAGGTTTAAAATCGGATATTGTTTTGGGGTGGAAGGCTTGACTTGAGTGAATAGGTAATCCGGATATTGATCTTTCGGGATTTGTTTTGTTTAACTGTATTCATCTTTGGAAGTTACCAGTGTTGTATTTAAAAATTTCAAGGGTATTGTAATTAACTTTCAATTTCTCGTACTCTGATATATAAGCTTTTAAAATTCGGATTCATTTCACAGGTTCCGCTAATTAATTCGGCGATGATTTTGTTTAGTGAATTTATTCACTTGCCATCTGCCTATGGATATCTCATGGTGGGAGTTTATCCTTATGGCATAGATGTTTGAAATTCTTTAATAGGCTTTAGCCTTACATCTAGCATGAGATAGATGGTGGACATTTATCTTGTGTTAGATGTGGTAGTAACATTCTACAAATTCTACTCTATCTTTCGCTTCATTCCTTCAAGAGAAAAAATTTTTAGGAGTGAATTTTTTGGTGTTACAGTTTAAATTAGCTTATAATAAGCTAAATTGATTGTGTAATTATGTATATATATATGTATGTTGTATGATTGATTTAGAGTGGTTAATTGTAAGGTATTTAGTTAATTTGTGAAAATCCGATGTTTGGGTCAGGTTATGCTTGAATTTTCAAATTCATCTAATTAAGCTATTTTGGGTGAATTGAGTTTACATTATGCTCCAAAATGTATCTAATTTCATATCAACATCTTCAATTTAAAAAGTTATGTTGAACTAATCAGAATTAGATTTCTAGGTCAAAATTCGTATGTAATGAAATTGGGTTACATTATTGAGTTGGTTCACTCAATTGATTTTACAATATCTTGTGAAATGTATTTAATTTCATATTGAAAGTGTTGATTTGGGAAAATTGTGTGAAATTGATCAAAATTGGAATTTATGATCGAAACTCTTGCTGGTTAAAATTGGATTATGTAATTGGGTTGTTTTATTCAATTGATTATATAAATTACATTAGATTGTATTTGATTTCAATTTTGAACCATCAATTTATATATTTTAGCAAGAATTGATTAGATTTGTATTCTAGGCTGAAACACCCTAATTATGCTAAATTGGGCATTTCTTTCATTGGTTTTGAGCAACTAATTATATTATATGTTATAAAATATGTCTAATTGCATTTCTAAAAATTCAATTTAATTAAACTAATAGAATTCAACTGAATTACATTTTCGGGCCTAAAACCCTAGATTTTAAGGGAAATTATGAAATTGGTCACTTGTATAGTTGCTTTTAAAATTGAATACATAGAAATAGTTAAAATGGTATTCATTTCATTCTAACACCTTCAATTAGAATTAATTGATTTGAATTGTCTAAGTTTATGTCTTGGACTTTGAAACACAAGTTGAGGAAATCAATAGTCTTAAATTGGCTACTTGAAAGATTATTTTTGTTGAAATTGATTATCTAGATTTATCTCAAATTAATTTAATGTGCTTTAAAGCTATCAATTTGGTGTAATCGAAGTGAATTGGTTGGTTTGTGCCCTGGGCATTAAAAACCCTAATTCTCGGAGATGGTTTTATAAAAACAATTTGCTTATGTTTCTATAACCTAGTAGGTTTCTAATTTTGATATAAAATCATATGAATTGTGTTCTTATGTTATCAGGTTGAATTGGTATTCTAAAAATGGTTGGTTTGCCTCTATAGTTGTAAAACCTAATCTCTAGGCCATTTTTGATAAAATTAACTTATAATCTATTATTCTTTCCCCAGCTTTCCAAATCAATTTGAAATGTCCAAAGTGATATATGTTGAACCCGATTTGATTGATATGTAATCTTAAATCTTAATCGAGCGACGCTCATGGGTTATATGTTTTGTACACGTTTTCCAAGAAAGATCGTTTATGTCCATTTATGTTGATTTTATTATAATATTTTAATTATTGCTTGATAAGATAGTTTCTAACCTAGTTTCAATTTCTATCAGTGATCTAGGAAAACTTTCTTGTGGATTTTTGAGCTCTTGATAGCTCTTGCTCTTTCTCAATTTGCTCAGCTAGCTTCGGATTTGGGTAAGTGATTACTTTCTCGATGTATGCCTGCTTAGAGTGGAAGGGGGTGAGGATGCTTATTGATTATTTAAGCATGTCATGCATATGCTATGTTCTGTGTGGTAATTGTATGAATGTATTTATAGCTTCGATGCAAACACATGTTAATTTGACACTTGAATATTGCATGTATGTATGAGTTATAGATTTAATGTGAACGCATGTTAGTGTGCCTCTTGAGTATTATATATGTTTGAGTATGTGAAGGGCAGAGTATGATTATGCTGTTAGCATGTCCATCTAATGATAAAATATTTGGTGATTTTAGAGTATGTTCTAAAGTGCCTAAAATGTAGACGGTTTAGAAAATTATATTTGTGGTTAAGTATAGATTGAAATTATATAATACCATATGTTGTATTTTATGTCATGGAATTATTTGGCTCTAATGCCACCTAAAATTATTTGGCTTTAATGCCACATGAATTGGATTGGCTTTAATGCCTCTAGAATTGATGGGCTTTAATGCCACTTGAATTGGTTTGGCTTTAATACCCGTAGAATCTATCGACTTTAATGCCACTTGGGTTGGTTCGACTTTAATGCCACTCAGACCGGATTGGGTTTAATGCTGATTGAAATTTATAAGCTTTAATGATTCTTGGCTATAACACCATTTGAAATTGATATAATAATGAAAATTCATTGTGTTGATGGATGTGAGCTAAGTGATGTTATATGGGCCTGATTTATAATTGGTTAAATCCTTGAATAACATATTAATCACTTAAAAGTGAAAGATCTTGAGTTGGGACTTATATCACTTGGAGTAGCTATCCGAGTTAGGTTTGGTATTCAGTTGATACTATTCCCATGTTTTTCTACTCTGTGATCTCGGGTGCCTTACGACAACTAGAGAGGCCATCTTCTACTCTATAGGTGTGTCGATATATTTTGGCCCTATAGGGGGTATGCATACTTAAGTGATTAGGTATCCTATTTATTAGTGGTTTGGTTACGTTTCTAGGTAGGCTAGCTAGGCTAGTACTGTTTCAGTACTAGATTAGTTGTTACGATCTCCTTGAGTGTCCATTCTCAAGATAATATATACAAATGGTGGTGATCACAATAAAGGAATATAACAATGAATTATTCTCCCTCACTCATGGTCTTTATATTTATTTTTCCTACGTATGTTTCTTGGTTGTCTCCCTTATATTAGTGACACTATATGATATATGTTCATATGCAATTATCAAATAATCTATTATGAAAATTACATGTGGTTCTTATATGCAGAATGATACCTTCTAGGGTAGTGTGTGTTACTTAGCATATGATCATATTTTTCTAGTACACTTGTAGCTTGTGTATTCTCATGTCTAGTCATGTATCATGAGCATGAGTTTGTGACCCCATGTTCAATTGTATGTATCATATGTATAATCGAGCATGAGTTATTATATGAGTAAAATGGTATACGTAACGCATGTATAAATCGAGCATGAGTTATTATACGAGTAGAATGGTGCATGTATTGCATATATAATTGAGCATGAATTATTGTATGAATGGAATGGAATATGTATCACATGTATAATTAAGCATGAGTATTGTAAGCTAAAGATTCTCATATCTTATGTGTGTCCTGTTTCCTTCCATGAGTTAGGTAGTCATGATTTACTCAGTACTGGACCCGTACTGATGCTACCTTGATTGAATGAGTCATGTGAGGATCCACTGATTGTGGAGAGCACACCTCTTGTGTAGGTTTGTGATGGTATATTGTTGTTGGGTTAAAGTCTTGGCTTGAAAGACTAGACAATCCGGAGTTTTCTCCCTCAGAATTTGTCCTTATTTATCTATATTTAGTTTTGGAAGTTTTCTAGTGTTGTATTAAATTTTTAAGGGAGTTGTAATTGAATTTTAATTCCCATTACTTTGATAAGCTTTTAAAATCTAGAATTATTTTGATTTTAATTTTCTTTCCCTTAAATGTTCTTAGAACCAAATAGTGCTTTAGTGAAATTGTTCACTTACCATCTGTATGTGAATATCTCCTTGTGGGATTTTATCCTCACTACATAGGTATTTGTTAAATTTTTTTGGATAGGTTTTAGCCTTGTATCTAGCATGAGATAGATGGTAGACATTTATTTTGCATTAGGTGTGACAGTAACTATAATACCCCGAGTCGATACAACCACGCAGGGGCTACTTTGGAGTGCTTTCGGATTGATCGGTTGACCCCACAAATCAACATGAGTCCTTTAAGCATGCTTTTTCCTCACTCATGCACTTCTTGAGAAAATTTCAAAAAATTTCTAAAACTTCCTAAAAGGTCACCTATCCTAAAATTTGTCTGTAGCCAGCATGCTTAACTGTGGAGTTCTTAGGATAAAATTACCAAAAAAATTAATATACCATGTTGATATAAGTAGCCGATTAAATCATTATAACACTCCACCCCATTCGAGGTATTATATTAACATTCCTCAAATTTTATTTTAGCTTTTATATTATTCTTTTACAATAATAACCCAGAGACATAAAAACTAGACTAGTCATACGGGCGCATTAAAGTAACATAATATCCTTCCAACTTATAACCCATATATATACAAGTACTTTGGACATAATGATATAACAAGGCAACACCATATCATTTCAAAACTGACAAAATTACCATTTTTCCCCTAAAACACAATTAAGCCCATTTAGCACATAAAACCGTAATCATGAATAACCCTATTCTATCATGATATCATACATATATTAAAGTACATATATTTATCATGCTCTTGCGTAAAAATAAATTGTAACATGCTTAGAGAAATTAATAACAATACATGGTACATGCATATTTTTTATGAGATTATAAGGAAGTATAAAATATACTTAAGCATAATATTTGAAAACCCAAAGCATGCTATCATATGATTTTTATATATTTATTTGGACCATATGGGTTACCTCTTTCTAAGCACAAAAAGAAAAATAGAATAAAGAACCACCAAGAGAACTTAAACTCCTTAAAAAAAATGGAGACACATGAGGAGAAGACAAAAGATTACAACTACACAATTCAACCAAAAATTTAATTTTCTTTACTTATATTAAAAAAATAAAGGCTAGATAAAAGGAAATGTAGAAGTAAAAACAAGAGAATAAGGAGAAAAAGATGAGGATGGGTCTCGGTTATAGGCTCACAAAAGCTTAAGAATGCTTAACAAAAATAACCAAAATGAAGGGAGAGGTGGGAGCAACCAAGAGGAGAAAATGAGACAAGGCTAAATGAAAAAAAAAAGATAAATAGGGGATAGAGGAACTAGCACTACTACGAAAACCGGAAATAATAACGGGACATTAATAACGGTAGTTCAAAAACCGTTGTCAAATGCATAAAAATTAATGGCCGGAAGAGTTTTGATAATGGTTCTAGTTAAAAACCGTTAATAAAAGGGGATTTAATAACGATTCATATTAGAACCGTTGTAAGAAATCAGAAGTTTTTAATGACAGTTCCTGGAAGAACCGTTATTAAAAGATGTTTTAATAATGGTTCTCTCAGGAACCGTTATTAAATCCTCTTTTTAACAACTGTTCTCTTAGGAACCGTTATTAAAACCCCAAAATCAAACTTTTATTTCACTCAGTTCTGTTTCGTACCAAAGTTTTCAGACTCTCTGCAACTTCGATATTTTTCTCTCCTTCTCCTTGCAAACCCTTGCACCACCACACTGTGCACCTCCAACTCGCACCACCACACAGGCTCCTCTCAAGTAAAGGAAACCCTCGTACAGCCCACTCTACACCACGCCTCTGCCATTGTCGGCTCTGCATGTGTGTGCTGTCATTGTTCCAAAGCTAGCTAGCACTTGCACCTTCATCCACCGTCGTGTTTGAAGCCCTTGCCTCTCTCAACATTCTCACCATTGTATTTGTAGCTTTCTCACTTTATGTATGAATTTGTTCTTCCTCTCGTAACTTTTTATCTACTTAAATATGTATATATATATATATATATATATATAAATGCATGCATGTTGCTACAGGGTTTTGTTTGTTTGTTATTGAAAGATTGTGGTTTGTCGTTCGAAAATGTGTTGTTGAATGTGTTGGCAGAAAATTTTGTTGTCTGTTGTTGAATTTTTTGCGTTATTGTTATATATTAACAAATGCATGTGTTGGCCGAGACCTTTACATATATATATAATATGAATGTTAGTATTAATATCTTTTTCGAAACGTGTTAGCATGATTCGTATATATATATATATAATAGCATGATACATTTGAGATTAATTCTTTCTAAGCATGATTCGTATTGATAATATAATGCTATAGGAATTGTAGAACACCTTGAAAGACACAGGGGCCTTGGATTGGGTGTTAGGAGAACGAGCATATGTGGTCGATCTCGTGGTTCTTGTAGCACTAATGAGCAAGTCGCCATCCTCACCCAAAAATTGAACGTGGCATTTGAACGGATGACAACAATGGAGCAAGAGTTGTCATTTATTAAATCTCAAGGATATAAGCCATCCAATTCAGTAGACCATGATCAGCTTCACATACCCAATGTAAATAGCGTCAGAGTTAGTTGTGAAGCTGATGCATTTCTTTCTACTCTTCCCGAGGTAAGCATTACAAACTATGAATTATTATTAAATGTATTCGGTGTAATAAATTATTAATAATGTATAATATTTTTGTTTAGGGTTTGCATAAATGTGACTTATTAGCGAATGACCTTTCTACAATTTTGGCGAAAGGAAGGGTCCGCATCAGTCACAGTACCGAAACGCAGACAATCTACAGGTACAATTTAGCCCTAAATATAAAGCCGGTAAGCATTGACACTCCAATCATTGGCAGTGCATACTTACCTTGTTATAAAAAGGGCGATGAGGTAACCACAGTACTAGAAGCTCATGGAAGCTTTGTGGCTTGGCCTGCGGATCAAATATGTCTCACTACTGAAGAGGTATAGACATTTGACATCTTCATTAGACCTTGTTTAATAGTTACACTATATATACCTTTTTCATATATATATTTATATGCTCAATATATATTTTGTTTAATATTATCAATTAAGGAATCAAATAAGAAGACTGCTTCTGCTAGTAAAACCAAGAGAGGTAATAGCAGAACGAGTAACACAAAACAGGGCGCTGCTAAAGGAAAGATAGCTAAATCTGAAAAATCAGTTGCCCCACAAAAGATTCCTTCTTCAGATCAGCAAAGCCAACCTCCACCAGCATTTGCTATATTATATATTTATGCCCAAAAATACCTGAGGGACAATTATATTTTCATTGATTGTCGTTTTGAGTATGTTGGGAGGGACGATGCTACATACATGGTATCGACGGCTGACATGAGCGACATTTATAATCAAGAATGGATGTCAACCATAAGTGTCACCATCTATGTCACGTAAGTAATATTTCATTTTGAGATTTTAGTACTCTTAACTTATACAATTGGAATTTTTATGACCTCTTATATGAGTTATTATTCATTAACAAATATGTATTGTTTTTGTCATCCATAGGTTGGTAGCTACTCGAGCTGCGATGGAGGAAATGATGTCCTCTATTGTGTTTGTGTGGCCATACTACATAGCTAACGGTAGTACAATAAGAGAGGGTAGGCACATAAACTATTTGGTGGATCACATTTTGATTGAGGGACACAACTAGCTCTATCTCATTCCTCACCTCGCAACTGAACATTGGGTTTTGTACGCTGTCCAACCTGATCTTAATAAAGTCTATGCGTTTGATTCCCTTCGAACCTATGACGTGCCTTTTAAAGTTGCTCATCATGGAGGGAAGGACTTTATCGACATGTTAGTATACTTTTCACTTCTTACTTCATTACCTTATTTATACATATATTAGCCTAGCTTTCATTATTTGAGGTATATATGCGTACTTACAATATAGTGTATCCAACTCTATTTTTTAGGGAACTATGGACAGCATATCAAAGGAGAGGTGGGAATGGTATCCCAGACCCAAAGAATGTTCAATACGAGCCTATCATAGTAAGTAGGAAGGCAACTATTTCGTATTTTATTTTAATTAAAATTAATATCTAATAGTGAGAGAGCTAACTGAATTTATTTGACAGTATCCACAAGAGCAAAACGACAAAGATTGTGGATACTATGTATGTAGAGCAATGGATTTGATAGTCCAAAATAGATCGGTCAACATAGATCCAAGCCATGTATGTTTTCTTTTCGATATTTTTTCATTAATGAATCATGACATATATGTTTGGTACTTGACGTAAGTGCTAACTGTATATTAATCAAATCTTGGGATTTGTAGTTTTTCACCGATGATTATGCACAAGGCCAATAATACAATGTTGAAGAAATTGATGAAGTGAGATAGCAATGGGCCAAGTATGTGAACTCATTCATTCGGTATTAGGTAGTGATATATATATTCTACATGCATGTTTAGGTTCGTATTTTGTCTATGTCTTTAAGTCTTCTAAGCTATATTTATGGATATTTTACTTTGGGGTGTAAAGCTACCAAGTTGTGGTATGCCTACTAATTTTGATTCTTGAGTATATATGTCGAGTGTATTAACAAGGGATTGATTGAAATTATGGTGTGATTGCAGATTTGTTATCAATTGATGTTGTTTCACAATGCAGATTTGGTAATTATTTGAACATACAACTGTGTATGTGGGCAGGAACAAAATTGCAAAAATCAAACAAAAAAAAACTAAAGTTTTAATAACGGTTTTAATAAGAACTGTTATTAAAACCTATGTTTTAATAACGGTTTTCATAAGAACCATTATTAAATATGAGGTTTACGCACATATTTGCGGACCGTTATTAAAAGCTCCTTTTTAACAATGGTTTTTAAGTAAAAACCGTTATTAAATATGAGGTTTACGCACATATTTGCGGGTTTTTGTGTATTTTTTATGACGGTTATGAAATGTTATTAAAGATTTAATAACAGGCGATTCAATAACGGTTGAAAACCGTTATTAAAACTATAAAATAACCGTTATTAAAACCCCTTTCTGTGGTAGTGTAGAACATGCATCCACAAAAGGGGGAGAGATATTTTTTTTCAACACTTGATAAAGGATAAGATGGTTAAGTGTGTACAGTAGTGGAGTGTATTTAGGTTGAATGAAATTATGAAAAACAAGAAATCAGTCAAGGGATGGGGGAGTTGATGGTGTGCAAGTCCAAGGTCTGATTTAAGCATGGGGAATACAAGTGAAGATGGTGGAATGCAAGAAAAGTCAAAATGACACAACCAACATATGTAGAAAGTGTATGAAACTGATTTTGGCTCAAATTTTAGTTTAGTGAATAAGATAATGATCAAATTGATACAAAATCTGATAATGGAAGTGTAGGGAAGTAATTTTGTGCATGAATAGTACTTTTAGGATTTATATATTATTTTTAGTGTAGGAAATATCAATAAAGAGGATAAAATTACTAATAATAGCAAACAAGTTCATAAAATTAAGAAAATTTATGGAAAACCTTAAAATAATATTTTAAACTCACACATAAAATTTCATGAATTTAAAACAAAGTTTGGTATATAAAATATTGAAATGATGGAAACCCTTATGGTTGACATCTATTCCTGATTATAAATGTCACTTATGTCAATCATCGATACCATGTAAGTAGCATTGTCTTTCTCAACATAGTCAGGATAACAACCAATGTTGGCGGTGTAACACCCCCAAATTTTACTCCTGAAAAATTTATCATTTAAAAGAATAATGTGGAATCTAAAATACAATTTGGAAAACCTATCCAAACAAAATTCAACCAACATCTATGTAGTGAGAATAAACTCCCACAAGTAGATCTTTACATGTAGATGGCAAGTGAATAGTTTTACTAAATAAAATCATCACTGGATAAATCAATGGAAACCTATGAAATAATTATAGATTTTAAAAGCTTATCAAAGTAATGGGAAATTAAAATGCAATTCCAACTCCCTTGAAAATTTAATACAACACTTGAAATCTTCGAAAAATGAATACAGATAAATAAGGACAAATTCTGAGGGATCAAACTTTGGATTGCCTACTCTATCGATCCAATATTTCAATCCAAAAACAATATACAATGTAAAACCTACACAAAAGGTCTACTCCCCGCCATCAATGGATCATCACAGGACCCAATCAACCAAGGTAGTATTAGTACGTGTCTAGTACTGAGTAGATCAAGACTACCTAACTCATGAGAGGAAACATGGTACACATAAGATATGTAGATCTCTAGCTTATGATTATAATACTCAACTATAGATATGATCAATGCACCATTCCACTCTTAACATAATTCATGCTCAATTATATATGTGATACATACACCATTCTACTTGTATAATAACTCATGCTTGATTTATACATGTAATACATACACCATTTTACTCATATAATAACTCATATAAAAAACTTTAAGCATGATATCACAGGATTTTTATATATTTAGTAATAGCATATGAGTTACCTCTTTCCAAGCAAAAATAGTAAAAGAATACAATGAATCCCCAAAAGAATATCAACACCTTCAAAAGATGGAGACATGAGAGGAGAAGATAAAGGATGATAACTTCACAATTTAACCAAAAATCTAACCTTCTTTACTTATTTAAAAATAAATAAAGGCTAGATAAAAGGAAATATAGAAGTGAAAACAAGAGAATCAGTATAAAGAGAGGAGGATGGGTCTTGGTTATAAGCTCAACAAAGCTTAAGAATACTTAGCAAAAGTAACTAAAATGAAGAGAAAGGTGGGAGCAATCAAGAGGCGAAAATGAGAGAAATGATGAATGAAAACAAAGAAAGATAAATGGGGTATAATTAGGGGAGAAAGGAACCAAAAATATACAGCCACAAGAGGGGAAGAGAGGTATCTTGTTTAACACTTGAATGATAAAGCACAAGGTAGTTGACTATATAAGGTTGTAGAGTGTATTTAGGTTTAATAATGTTATGAAAACCAATCAATCAACTAAGGGACAAGGGAGGTGATGGTGTGAAGTTTCAAGGTCATCTTTAAGCATGGGGAATGCAAGAGAATAAGGTAGAGTGCAAGAAAAGCCAAAGTGACACAACTAGCATAGGTAGAAAGTGTATGAAAGTAACTTAAGCTCAAAATTTTGTTGAATGAATAAGATAATGGTCGACTTGGTACAAAATTTGATCATGGAAGTGTAGGGAAGTAATTTCATGCATGAAAAGTAATTTTAGGATTTATATAATATTTTTAGTGGTGGAAAGATCAATAAAGAGGATAAAATTAATAAAAATAGCACACAAGCTCATAAAATTACAAAAAATTATGAAATCCCTTAAAATAATATTTGAAACTCACATGTAAAATTCTATGAATTTATAACAATTTTTTTATATAAAAAATATTGGAATAATGGTTAATTAACAATCTTATAAGGTAATTACTAATATAAATACCAAAATTATTCCTAATATTAAAAACTTTCCAAATCATCTTATTTACTCATTTAAAACCAAAATGTAATTTTACATAATTTTTAAGACGTATATGATATGATATTTGCTAGCATACCTTAATTATATATTTTGCATATAAAATTGAAAAGGGATAACAAACACAAATAAAAGTAAACCAAAATTTCTAGATTTACATTTAAATGCATTTAGGACCTAAATATAATTTATAAGAATATCATACAAGGTTAAACTTAAAATTTTACATATATAAATAGTATTTTATAAGTAAAGTGCATCTAGATATCTACAAACTTATAATTGTTTTGGCAGCAACATCTACTTCTTCATTAATATATCCATCTTTTGTTACTCTAGCCTTCTTCCGTAATATACCAATATTGATGGACAAGGTATATGGATCCATGTCTTGGGCTAGGAGCTGTAAATCAAAAAATAATCTTACATTAACAATATTATTATAATATTAGACTGTTACATGTAAATAGATAAATCAAAATCAAATACCAAAAGGCCTATATAGCCTTTGCGAGCCATATTATGCCGGTATTTATTCTACTTAGCAATCTCCTTATTTTCGGCACTTTTTTCTTATTTTACAAGCCAAAATATAGTCACATAGTTATTTAAATATCAATGAAACAGTCTTAATTAAAAATTTTAATTGTTATCAGACAAATACCTTAAAATCCTTTGAAAGACGATATGCAATAAATTAGTTCCAACTTTCTTGATCAATAAAACCATATCGTTTAGGTGGGTTCTGCTGTAGAGAGCCATCCCTTTTTCAGTAGATTTTTATATAAGCCAAATATGAACTAAATGTTCGTAGATGCTCCCCATATTGTCTAAGAAGTCGTTTCTTCCTAGTCTCTGGTACATTAAAGACTCTTTGTAAAATAAGACATAAGGATGTATACCGATGTTAATATATTAAAATTAATAACATTTGATATAAAAAATGATTAAATAAAATAGCATATTTACTGTAAATTCCTGCCAAATATGCTCCTTGTGACCCTTTAGAAACTTCGTCCAATTATTATTAGAGATAGGAACACGGTTACGCATTATGAGTGAAGTGTACATCAAGAACATGCCTACGTAAGAGCCAATGAGAAGATTATAAGTATTCCATCCCAAATCGACTAGGTATCCTTTATTTTGCATGTCCGTGATGATTCTAATAATAGTAGGTCCTCTCTTCCCTTGTTCATCACTACTGTCCCTATCAACTATTTTGTTAGCCATATCTCTACAAAAGATAAATAAATAAATTGTGTTAGAATGTTATGTATTGACCATAATTTACCACTAAATTATTTTTTGATACAATCAATGTCTAATGATGAAGGTTGAAACATGTGTTTAAAATAACAAGCACACATCATATGTTATAATATTATTACCCTCATTGCCTTATTTTCCCCCCTTATTTTAGGATTGGTTTTAGGATATAATATATATATTACTTCACGATGATCGTCTCTAAAATATATTTACTCCTCATTAATTTTATTGTTACCATTATTCAATAATTGAGTTGCTTACACAACTAAGGCACACTCTTTATTCCAATTGGAATCATTTTCACCATCACATTCATTGGCATTTCTTTTCTTCGTAGGTAGTATCACAGACCATCTATTATTAGTAGGATTAGTGATAAAGAATATTTATGTCACTTCTGATGCCAAGATGAATGGGTCTTGTTTATGCCCTACCTTATTGAGATCTACTGATGTGAATCCATCTTCATATCTAACCCCATACCTATTATCAACCTGTCTGTAGCTGAATACAGAGACGTTAAATATAATGTAATCTAACTCCCATATATGTTCAGTCATACCATAATAATTCATATTTGTATAGGTAGGATTATTTTCCTTTACACTAGCAACATGCATTGCCTCAACCACAAAAGTCACCCCACTATTCTGCATTATACTCTTCTCATCTTGTTGTTTTATTTAAAAAGTATAACTATTGATCACATAACATATATATGGAAAATTTCGTGACAAGGTTTCTGAGACGACTATTGTAGGGTTTTAGAAATTGAAGTTGGGGAATGTCTGATGAATGGAATGATGTGATCTCTTATCCAATTAATAAAGGAAAGATTATGTTTATTAATTATCCATTTCTCAGTCTTTCATAGATTTTCAATTCGTAAAGAAAGCACATGTTCTTCAATATACGACTGAACATCATCACTATTGTGTAGTACATATAGATGTGCTTTATTAAACATTTCAGGGTCTACACGCCCAAACTGTTTTTCCCTAATACCCTATCCTTTGATTTTTCCTACATGTTAAGACTTAAGAATACCAAAAGATTTAGCATTTGGAAAATACTTCGTGCAAAAATCAATTTCCTATTATACAAGGTAATTCCCAAAAATTTATCCTTCTGGCAGATATCGATTCTTCACATAACCTTTTATCAACTTCATAAACCGTTTAAAAGGGTACATCCAGTGCCTATGAACAGGTCCTAGTTCTTTTATCTCATAAACTAAATAAACAATTAGATGTACCATAATGTTAAAGAATGATGGTGAAAAATATATTTCAAGCTAGCACAAAGTAATCACAATCCCTCTTTGCAAGGCATCTAAACTATTAGGATGTATGACTTTAGAGTAGATGGAGTTAAAGAACCAACAAAGTCTTATGATAGTAATTTGAACACACTTTGGAAAAATTCCACATATAGCTATCGAAAACAACTGCTACATCAAAATATGACAATCATGAGACTTCATGATAATTA
The DNA here is from genome assembly GCA_039764185.1 of Tamarix austromongolica. Taxonomy (NCBI): domain Eukaryota; kingdom Viridiplantae; phylum Streptophyta; class Magnoliopsida; order Caryophyllales; family Tamaricaceae; genus Tamarix; species Tamarix austromongolica. Next base: position 65,818,829 of record CM077813.1, on the reverse strand, counting down.
GTTTGAACTCTTTCCTCGGCATAAGCATTTTGACATTTGAAGAATACCCTTTCAGAACCTTTGCAGTGTTAAAGAATTCACAAAATGAAATTTTCTCTTTTCTGGAAATCATATGACATGCTGGTGGTAAATTTATTTTTCTTCCATTATATCATGGTGTCAGTTCCTGTCTAATACCCATTTCTTCCTAATCCATTCGTGTATTGATGTCATCTTTAGTCTTTTGTGGAACATAAAGTAATGTACCAACAAGTCTGCCACATATATTTTTCTTGATATGCCACACATCAAGGGCATGTTTCATGTACATAAATTCCCAATAAGGAAGGTCTACAAATATTGAAATATTCTTCTACTAAATTGATGGACATTTATCTTTATTTTTCTTCCCAAACTTAACACTCAAATGTTTCATCTTCAGGCACATTTGTTGACTCGTTAACCAGATTGGTACCTTCCCTTCTTCTCGGAAGCTATTGAACACTTTTCTTTGCATAGGATAATGATGATTCTTCGGTAAACATCTATGATGCTCAAGGAAGACAGTCTTTTGACCATGTGTTAGCGGAATAAATAAAGTATTCTCTTTGTATATCGGGCATGCATAATAGCCTTTCACACCATAACTTGACAAGTTGTCATATGCCACAAAATCATTTATAGTACATAATAATATTGCTCTCAAAGTAAACCATTTTTCACTATATGCATCAAATACTTCAACGCCCATGTCCCATAAGAACTTTAAATCATCAATCAAAGGTGCCAAATAAACATCAATATCATTTCTCGGTTGGTTTTCCCCCAAAATGAGTAAGGACAGCATCATATACTTGTGTTTCATATAGAGGTACGGAGGTAGATTGTATATAACCAAAATCACTGGCCATAAACTATAGGTGCCTTGATTGTGTAGATTCATTTTATTCATAAAAATTTTAAGGTGCAAATTTCTTGCTTTTTTACTAAATTTAAGGAAAAAGCCATCAATTGCCATCTATTATGGAGAGTTAGATGGATGTCTAAGAAGCCCATCATCTATCTTCTCATTATCATGCCATCCTGAGTTCTTAGCATCTTCAACATCATTAAACATCTTCCTTAATCTTGGTATTATAGGAAAATAACATAACACCTTAGCGGACACCTTCATCCTATTGTATCATGGTGCTTTATATTCAGAATTAGGAGAACTATCCAAAGATGCATTGTCATTGCGAAATAAAATACAATAATTAGGGCATACTTGTATCTTCTCATAACTCATTTCCATAGGTATGATTGGGTAGAATGTTGTCATTAGGAATCGTATCCTTTACGAGTGTCAATAATTCTATGAAACTCTTATCACTCCATCTGTTACATGTTTTTAAGTTATATAACCTTAAAGTAGTGGATAATCGAGTAAATGTCTTACAATCAACGTATAAAGGTTTCCTTAAGTCATTCAATAACTTCTCAAACACTTTTGGACCATCCCAAACATTTTCCTCAACCTTTTGAGTCATCTCCTCTAATGAATATCCCTCATAATTCTCAAATGATGAGCCACTACTGTCCCTCCTAACATCCTCATTATCATATTTAGACTCTATTTCACCATACCATATCTAACAAGTGTAACTTGTACCAATTTCATACACAAACAAATGATCTTCAAATCATTAGCATTGACACGCTGAATATAAGCAGAATTCAAACAAGGATAGACTATTCTAGTAGACTGATGAACATGTTCAACTGCAAACTTGATGAAAAACTCCACTCCTTCATTATATTCTCAAGACAAACGATTTGCAGACAACCATTTCCGATCCATAGTTTTTCAATCTACATATATCCCACGCAAATGTAATTATTACAAATCAATATAATTATAAGTTTAATAATTCACAAATCGCTCATGCTTAGAAAGAATTAATCTCAAATATATCATATTATTCTGTATATATATATATACGAATCATAAGAACACATTTCTAAAAAAGATATTAATACTCAAACTGCTCATAATTAGAAAGAGTTCACATACATACATACATACATACATATATATATATATATATATATACATACAAACATACATACGTAGCAAAACATTGTAAAATTGTTCAAATTACAAAAGATATACATACTATAGAATTAAAACTATATATATCAAAAGGTTGTTAAAGCCCAAACATCTCAATAAGAAAAACTGATAACTGTAAAACTAAATCCATCGATAGCCTCATCAAGCTCGACTAATAACTATAACTTTGAAATTCCACTCATCACGATTTGACATTTGATCCCTCACACTATCGCTAGAAAGTCTAGTCACATATACTCTAAGGTAATCGGGGTCGATACTTAGAGGTAAGCTATGATAAAACCTCCACTCATCATCAGTCACTATCAGCTCTCTCGATATCCTATCATACTATTTGGGAAATACCTCACCCTCAATAAATCTTGGGTGTGGTGGATAAACCAATGCAAAAAAGGAGATGTAGCCAATAACCATGGCTCTATCTAAGGCAAGGTCAATAGTAGATGAAATGATCTGAAATAAAAAGGGTTATATGATGCTCCACTCACATACAACTGACCTAGCTTGTTATATAACCATATGCTATGAGTCTATAGATCTGCAAGTGGTGCCATGCATAGATATGGTGGAAGGTATATCATCTCACTACCTACAATTGAGAACCACTAAATCTTATCATCCAGATTGTTCTCGAAAGGATCTAAATTACAAAATATATAAACTAATCTTCAATAAGCTAGACAAATCATAAATATATTCTACCAGATCTTAACCTACTATGTAAAGCTAACAACATACCCATATAAGATACTCATCATAAACTTATAATTTTTAATTAATTTTTATTTATTTCTTAATTGATATAAATGTGTCATTAAATATCAAGAACAGATAAATTACTAAACAAATCATTTCCTTTACTTCCACTACATTTGTCAATAAGTTAAGTAAAATCGAACTTCCTCTTATTATTTTAAAATAAGGACATAATCTTGTGTTATATATTTAACAAATCGGCTGAATATCAAACCATCATCAAATAGTTCAAGCTACGTATAGTAAAATCAAGTAGATATTAATAAGATAATATGTATAGGTTAAGTATAATAATATGATATTATTAAAATTAAAGTTGATAATAATGTATATAATAGTTTGTTATAAGAGAAAATATTATTTATTATATTTAGTATAATAAACGCTAAACCTTAACCCTAACCCACATAAATTATAATAAAAACTAACCCTAAGCCTAATAAACCTTGATCCTAAACCTAGATAACTATAATTAAACCCTAATAAATCCTATATTATTATTATTATTATTATTATTATTATTATTATTATTATTATTATACACAATTATTCCTCTCTCTTTAATTATTCACTTTTATATTTAGTATAATAAACACTAAACCCTAACCCTAACCCTAACCCTAATAAATTATAATAAAAGCTAACCCTAAACCTAATAAACCCTAATCCTAAACCTAGCTAACTATAATTAAACCCTAATAATTCCTATATTATTATTATTATACACAATTATTCCTCTCTATTTAATTATTCACTTTTATATTTAGTATAATAAACCTTAACCCTAACCCTAATAAATTATAATAAAAACTAAACCTAAACCTAATAAAACCCCAATCCTGAACCTAACTCTAATTAAACCCTATTAAATCCTATATTAGTATTATTATTCAAAATTATTATTATTATACAAAATTATTACTCTCTATTTAATTATTCACTTTTATATTTAGTATAATAAATGCTAAACCCTAACCTTAACCCTAATAAATTAAAATAAAAGGTAACCCTAAACCTAATAAACCATAATCATAAACCTAGCTAACTATAATTCAATCCTAATAAATCTTATTTTATTATTCAAAATAATTATTATTATTATTATTATACACAATTACTCCTCTCTATTTAATTATTCAATTTTATATCTTCTTTATTATCTATGTCTAATTAATCCTCATCAAATCAAAATCATTTACATGCATCTCTAATTGAAATTTTCATTTAATTATGTGCATATGTAAAATATATTTTCATTTAATTATATGACATTTCCTATATCTTATAGTGTCCTATACTTATTAATAAAAATGTATACATATATATAGTTTTTACGAGTGACATTACTAATAATTTTAAGTATTTTATTTCTTTTCGTAATGAAGCACTATGCATGTTATATATATATATGTAAGGTCTTGGCTAACACAGTCATGCATATGTTAATATGTAACAGTGCTGACATATTTAACAACAAACAACAATATTTTTCACCAACACATTCAACCACACATTTTTCAGTAAGAAACTACAATTTTTCAATAACAAACAATGCAAATAGCATCAATATGCATGCATTTATATACATACATACATACATACATATATATATATATATATATATATATATATATATATAAGAAGAGAAAAAACTATGTGTAGAAGAATAAAACCATATGTAAAAGGAGTGGCAGTGAGCAGGAGAACTAGCAATGAGCAAGAGGAGAGCGGCAACCACCTACGAACACGATGGAGGAAGAAGGACCAAGTGTAGGCAAGGTGAGGAAGAATGGCATCACATGCAAAGTTGTGAATGGAAAAGATGTGGTGGTGCAAGCAAAAGAGTGGTGCAAGAATGAGGAGAGCTGGTGGTGTGAAAGAAAACAAGTGGTGGTTTCCTTGAGTTGAGAGGAGCTAGAGTGGTGTTGCACGATATGGTGGTGAGAGGGTTTACAAGAGAAGGAGAGTAAGAGAGGGAAGGTGCATAGAATGAGAGAATCTAAAATTTTTGACACGAAACAAGAATTGAACAAAATAAAATGTAGAAGACTGAGTTTTAATAACAGTTCTTGTAAGAATTGTCATTAAAATTCCCAGCCTTTTGATAACTGTTATTATAGAAAATGTAATTCAATGAGCTTTTAATAATGGTTTTTTATATACCTTTATTAAATCTACTATGTATGCTTTTAGTGTTGGGGTTTTAATAATAGTTTTTGAACTATAAACATTATCAAAACTATCCCGCACATTAATATTTACATGTTTGGCAACCATTTCCTATCTACCATTATTAATATACTGATATTATTTTTCCATTTTCGTACTAGTGTTGGCTTTAATGCTACTTGGAATAGATCAGCTTTAATGCCACTTGAAATTGATTAGCTTTAATGCCTCTTGGAATGGATGTAATAACAGATGTCCACTATGTTGATGAATGTAATTTAAGTGTTGTTACATGGGCCTAATTTATGCTTGGTTAAATCATTAAATAAACATGATCACTTAAAGTAAAAGATCTTGAGTTAGAACTTGTACCACTTAGGGTAGCTATTCGAGAGAAGTTTGGTATTCACTTGGTATTATTATGGCATTTTCTCTTCTATGATCTCTAGTGCCTTATGAGGTATGGGAGGCCCTCTTCTACTCTATAGATGTCTCGATATATTTTGGCCCTATAGCAGGTATGCATACTTAAGTGATTAGGTGTCTTACTCTTTGGTGATCTAGTTACGTTCCTAAGTGGGCAATCTAGGGTTGGTATCATTATTGTACTAAATTAGTTTTTATGGATCCTTTGAGTCTCCATCCTCAAATTAATATAATCAAATAGTGGTGATCATGACAATAAAATACAATAATCGATTGTTCTTGCTCATTGATTTTATATCTCATTATTCTACGTATGTTGCTTGATTGTCTTCCTTAAAATTATGCTACCGCATGATGCATGTTCTTACCTTGGTATTGTAAGATCTATTATTTTAATCCCATGTGAGCCTTATGTATAGAATGCTATCTTTTAGGATAGTTGTATTACTCATCATGTTTTTGTGTTTTATATACACTCATACACGTGTGTTGGCATGTCCAATCATGTGTTTATAAGCATGAATCTATGAACTCATGTTTTATTGTACATAATTGCATGTCTCACATAACCTCCTATATTACCACATATACCCATGTGCACCATTGATATTTATAACTATGATATTCCATATGATCAAGCCTTAATCTAATTATTGCATGTGTATCTTGCTCTTCTCATTTCATATATGACTTTCCTTAATGCTTATTAGGTGGGTAATTAATTATATATTATATTCTTTGTGAAATAATATATGTTATTGTTTGAGTGGAATTGTGTGTCTATATCATGTACAATTATGTACAAGTATTATAAGTTAAAGATTGTCATGACCCTATGTGTATCATGTGTCCTTTATGAGTTAGGTAGTTTTGATTCACTTAGTACTGGATCCATATTAATGCTACCTTAGTTGAATGGGTATCGGGATGATCCATTGATGGTATAGAGTATACCTCTCATACAGGCTTGAGATTAGATGCTATATTATTTGAGATAGTTAGGCCACTTAGAGTTGTTATCCCTCAAAGATTTATCTTTATTTGTTGTATATATTTTGAAAAATTTCAAGCATTTTAACCAAACAAACATGAATTTTCAATGACCTGAACCCAACCGAACCCGACCTAATCCGAACAATAAAATAACCCAAACCCGAAATGACTCAACCCAACCTTAAACCAATCCACAAAAGAAATGATATATGAATGATCCAACCAGCTACAATTTGACCTGAATTAACCTGATTGACATCTCTACTTATTACTAATGGATTGGATGTTGGGAATTTAAAATTTGGTTAGATTGAGTGGAAACTAATATCATACCCTTTTTGTTAAATTTGAGTTTTGGATTGATTGTGTGGTAATATTTTGAGCTTTTATTATTTTATTTTATTTTTCTATTTGGATTTATTAGTTTAGGGATTGCAGCAAACAATTTTATGTATATAGGTTTCATTATATATTAGTACCCCTCTTTCTTACCATTTTGTTCTTTGTGTCTCAAATCTAAATTGTGGAGTAGTGAAATAAAATTGTTTTTCTAGGTAGTATTTGCACTACTACGAAAACGGAATATAATAACGGGACAATAATAACGGTGGTTCGAAAACCGTTTTCAAACGCATGAAAATTAATGGGCGGGAGAGTTTTGATAACGGTTCTAGTTAAAAACCGTTATTAAAAGGAAAAAATCAAAATTTGCATGGATGTTTTAATAACGGTTTTATTTAAACCGTTATTAAAAGAGGATTTAATAACGTTTCATATTAGATCCATTGTCAAAAGTCCTAAGGTTTTAATAACGGTTCCCTTAGGAACCGTTATTAAATCCTTTTTTAAATAACGGTTCTCTCAGGAACCATTATTAAAACTCCAAAATCAAACTTTTATTTTATTTAGTTCTATTTCGTGCCAAAGTTTTCAGACTCTCTGCACCTTCGTTCTCTTGCTCTTCTTCTCCTTGCAAACCCTCGCACCACCACACCGTGCACCACCTCTCCCGCTCCTCTCAAGTAAAGGAAACCCTCGCACCGCCATCTCTCCACCACGCCTCTACCATTGTCGGCTCTGTATGTGCATGCTGTCATTGTTCCAAAGCTAGCTAGCTAGCACTTGCACCATCATCCTCCGTTGTGTTTGAAGCCCTTGCCTCTCTCAATATTCTCACCGTCGTGTTTGTAGCTATCTCACTTTATATATGTGTTTGTTCTTCCTCTCGTAACTTTTGATCTATTTATATATGTATATATATATATATATATATATAAATGCATGCATGTTGCTATAGGGTTTCGTTTGTTTGTTATTGAAAGATTGTGGTTTGTCGTTCGAAAATGTGTTGTTGAATGTGTTGGCAGAAAATTTTGTTGTCTGTTGTTGAATTTTTTGCGTTATTGTTATATATTAACAAATGCATGTGTTGGCCGAGAACTTTATGTATATATATAATATGAATGTGAATGTAGAATTATATACATTTTCACTCATAAAAACTATATATAGGAGACTAGCAATAAGATATAGGAAATGTCATATAATGAAATGCAAATATATTTTACATATGCATAGGTTAATGATTGCTATTTGATGAGGATTAAATAGATATAGAGAATAAGGAATATATAAAAGTGAATAATTAAATAGAGAGAAATAATTGTGTATGATGATGATGATGATGATGATGATGATGATGATGATGATAATAATAATAAATAATATGATTTATACATTATGCTTTAATTATATTTAGCTAGGTTTAGGGATTAAGGTTTTTTTGTGGTTTAGGGTTAGGTTTTATTATAATAAATAATGGTTAATTAGCTAGGGTTAGGGTTAGGGTTTATCGTTTATTATGATTAATTATGGTTAATTAGGGTTAGGGTTATTATTAATATCTTTTTGGAAACGTCTTATCATGGTTCATATATATATATATATATATATAATATCATGATACATTTCAGATTAATTCTTTCTAAGCATGATTCATATTGATAAGATAATGGTACATTATTATGCTCAATACATAACATTCTAACATAATTTATTTATTTATTTTTTGTAGAGATATGGCCAACAAAAACATTGATAGGGATAGTAGTGATGAAAAAGGGAAGAGAGGACCTATGATTATGAAAATTATCATGGACATGAGGAATAGAGGAGAAGTAGTCGAGTTGGGATGGAATACTTAAAATATTCCCATCGACCCTTACACAGATATATTCTTGACCTACATTTCACTTGTGACCCGTAACTGTGTTCCTATCTCCTATAATAATTGGAAGCAGGTTCCATAGGGTCATAAGGAACATATTTGGTAGGAAATTACGGTAAATATACTATTTTTTGTAATCATTTTTGTATGTGAAATGTTATTAATTGTATTACATTAATATCGGTATACATCTACATGTCTTATTTTGCAGAGAGTGTTCAATGTCCCAGAGAGTAGGAAGAAATGGCTTCTTAGACATTGTGGAGAGCGTCTAAGAACCTTTAGGTCATATTTAGCTCGTAGAAAAATGTATAGAGAGAGGGATGGTTCTCTACGACAAAACCCACCCAAACGATACGGTTTCATCAATCAAGAAAGTTGGAACCAATTCATTCGTTATCATCTTACAAGAAATTTTCAGGTACTTGTTAGATAACAATTAAACATTTTTTATCAATCCCAGTATTATACTTAATATTGAAATAACCATGTCATTATGTTTTAGCTTATCACATACGAAAAAAGTACCCAAATTAAAGAGATTGCTAAGAAAAATAAATACCGGCATAATATGGCTCATAAAGGCTATGCGGGCCTTGAAGAGGAATTGGTATGCATTTTGTGATTATCTATTTACATATAAATGTCAAATTTTATAATAATAATTTTAATTAAGAATATTTTTTGATTTGTAGCTCCTAGCCCAAGACTTAGACCCATGTACCTCGTCCATCAATATTGGTACATTATAGAAGAAGGCTAGAGCAACATGAGATGGATATGTTAATGAATATGTTGATGTTTCAGCCAAAAAATTGTAAGTTCATAGATATTTAGAACCCTACTTAGTTTTCTTTTCAAAAACTATTATTTTATGTTTATTCCTATAAGTTAAATTTACAGTACGAACTTGAAACGTCAGATGGTGAGGAGGTGGACCAATATAGCATTGTGTCCTACGCTACAGGAATTGTAGAACACCTTGGAAGACACAGGGCCTTGGATTGGGTATTACGAGAACGAGCATATGTCCTCGATCTCGTGGTTCTTGTAGCACTAATGAGCAAGTCGCCATCCTCACCTAAAAATTCAACGTGGCATTTGAACGGATGGCAACAATGGAGCAAGAGTTGTCATTTATTAAATCTCAAGGGTATAAACTATCCAATTTAGTAGACCATGATCAGCTTCACATACCTAATGTAAATAGCGTCAAAGATAGTTGTGAAGCTAATGCATTTTTTTCTACTCTTCCCGAGGTAAGCATTGCAAACTATGAATTGTTATTAAATGTATTCCGTGTAATAAATTATTAATAATGTGTAATATTTTTGTTTAGGGTTTGCATAAATATGACTTATTAGCGAATGACCTTTCAACAATTTTGCCGAAAGGAAGGGTCTGCATCAATCACAGTACCAAAACACAGACAATCCACGGGTACAATTTAGCCCTAAATACAAGGCCGGTGAGTATTCATTAGCTTATTTATACATATATTTGCCTAGCTTTTATTATTTGAGGTATATATGCGTACTTACAATATTGTGTATCCAACTCTATTTATTAGGGCACTACGGACAGCGTATCAAAGGAGAGGTGGGAATGGTGTCCCAGACCCAAAGAATGTTCAATATGAGCATGTCATAGTAAGTAGGAAGGCAACTATTTTTTATTTTTTTATTTAAAATTAATATCTAATAGTTAGAGAGCTAACTGAATTCATTTGACAGTGTCCACAATGGCAAAAAGACAAAGATTGTGGATACTATGTATGTAGAGCAATGGATTTGATAGTCCAAAATAGATCTGTCAACATAGATCCAAGCCATATATGTTTTCTTTTTAATATTTTTCCATTAATGAATCATGACGTATATGTTTGGTACTTGACATAAGTGCTAACTGTATATTAATAAAAACCTGAGATTTGTAGTTTTTCACCGATGATTATGCACAAGGCCAGCAATACAATGTTGAAGAAATTGATGACGTGAGAGAGCAATTGGCCAAGCATGTGCATTCATTCATTCGGTATTAGGTAGAGATCTATATATTCTACATGCATGTTCAAGTTTGTATTTTTTCTATGTCTTTAAGTCTTCTAAGCTAGATTTATGAACATTTTACTTTGGGATGTAAAGCTACAAAGTTGTGGTATGGCTACTAATTTTGATTCTTGAGCATATATGTCCGGTGTATTAAGAAATGCATATTAACAAGGGATTGATTGAAATTATGGTGTCGATTGCAGATTTAGTATCAATTGATGTTGTTTTACAATGCAGATTTGGTAATTATTTGAACATACAACTGTGTAAGTGGGCAGGAACAAAACTGCAAAAACTGAAGAAAAAAAACTGGAGTTGTAATAACGGTTATGATGAAAACCATCATTAAAACTCAGTTTTTAATAACGGTTTTCATAATAACCGTTATTAAAAACTTTGTTGTAATATCGATTTTCATCAGAACCGTTATAAAAACTCAATTTTTTAATAACGGTTTTCATAAGAACTGTTATTAAACATGCATTTTATGCTCATATTGGCACACTACTAGGAAAACAGGAAATAATAACAGGACATTAATAACGGTAGTTCGACAACCGTTGTCAAACGCATGAAAATTAATGGGAGGGAGAGTTTTGATAACGGTTCTAGTTAAAAACTCTTATTAAAAGGAAAACGTTAAAATTTGGACGGATGTTTTAATAACAGTTTTACATAAACCGTTATTAAAAGAGGATTTAACAACGGTTCATATTAGAACCGTTGTCAAAAGTCAGAAGCTTTTAATAACAGTTCCTGGTAGAATCGTTATTAAAACCCCAAAATCAAACTTATATTTCACTCAGTTCTGTTTCGTTCCAAAGTTTTCAGACTCTCTATACCTTCATTCTCTTGCTCTCCTTCTCCTTGCAAACCCTCACACCACCACACCGTGCACCACCAACTTGCACCACCACACCGGCTCCTCTCATGTAAAGGAAACCCTCGCACTGCCAACTCTTCACCACGCCTCTGCCGTTGTCGGCTCTACATGTGAATGCTGTCATTGTTCCGAAGATAGCTAGCACTTGCACCTTCATCGTCCCTCGTGTTTGAAGCCCTTGCCCCTCTCAACATTCTTACAGTCGTGTTTGTAGCTAGCTCACTTTATGTATGTGTTTGTTCTTCCTCTTGTAACTTTTTATCTACTTATATATGTATATATATATAAATTCATGCATGTTGCTACAGGGTTTCGATTGTTTGTTATTGAAAGATTGTGGTTTGTCGTTCGAAAATGTGTTGTTGAATGTGTTGTCTGAAAATTTTGTTGTTTGTTGTTGAATTTGTTGCATTATTGTTATATATTAACAAATGCATGTGTTGGCCGAGACCTTTACATGTATATATATATATATATATATATATATATATATATAATATGAATGTGAGTGTAGAATTATATATATTTTCACCCATAAAAACTATACACACACACACACACACACACACACACACACACACACACACACAGACACACACACACACACATTTTTATTAATAAGTATAGGAGACTAGCAATAAGATATAAGAAATGTCATATAATGAAATGCAAATATATTTTACATATGCATATGTTAATGATTGCTATTTGATGAGGATTAAATGGATATAGAGAATAAGGAATATATAAAAGTGAATAATTAAATAGAGAGAAATAATTGTGTATGATAATAATAATAATAATAATAATAATAATAATAATAATAATAATAATAATTAATAATATGATTTATATATTATGCTTTATTTACATTTAGGTAGGTTTAGGGATTAGGTTTTATTATAATAAATTATGGCTAATTGGCTTGGGTTAGGGTTAGGGTTCATCGTTTATTATGGTTAATTAGGGTTAGGGTTAGGGTTAGTATTAATATCTTTTTGGAAACGTGTTAGCATGATTCGTATATATATATATAGATTAGCATGATACATTTGAGATTAATTCTTTCTAAGCATGATTCATATCGATAATATAATGGTACATTATTATGCTCAATACATAACATTCTAACATAATTTTTTTTTTTGCAGAGATATGGCCAACAAAAACATTGATAGGGATAGCAGTGATGAAGAAGGGAAGAGAGGACCTACGATTATGAGAATTATCATAGACATGAGGAATAGAGGAGAAGTAGTCGAGTTGGGATAGAATACTTACAATCTTCCCATCGGCCCTTACACTGATATGTTCTTGTCCTACATTTCACTTGTGACCCGTAACCGTGTTCCTATCTCATATAATAATTAGAAGCAGGTTCCATAGGGTCATAAGGAGCCTTTCTGGCAGGAAATCACAGTAAATACGCTATTTTATGTAATCATTTTTGTATGTAAAATGTTATTAATTTTATTACATTAACATCGGTGTACATCTACATGTCTTATTTTGCAGAGAGTGTTCAATGTCCCAGAGAGTAGGAAGAAATGGCTTCTTAGACATTGTGGGGAGCGTCTAAGAACCTTTAGATCATATTTAGCTCGTAACAAAATGTATAGAAAGAAGGATGGTTCTCTACAACAGAACCCACCCAAACGATACAGTTTCATCAATCAAGAAAGTTGGAACCAATTCATTGGTTATCATCTTACAAGAAATTTTCAGGTACTTGTTAGATAACAATTAAACATTTTTTATCAATCCCAGTATTATACTTAATATTGAAATAACCATGTCATTATGTTTTGGCTTGTCACATAGGAAAAAAGTATCCAAAATAAAGAGATTGCCAAGCAAAATAAATACCGGCATAATATGGCTCGCAAAGGCTATGCGGGCGTTGAAGAGGAGTTGATATGCATTTTGTGATTATCTATTTACATATAAATGTTAAACTTTATAATAATATTCTTAATTAAGAATATTTTTTTTATTTGTAGCTCCTAGCCCAAGAATTTGACCCATGTACCTCGTCCATCAATATTAGTACATTATGGAAGAAGGCTAAAGTAACAAGAGATGGATATATTAATGAATATATTGATGTTGCAGCCAAAAAAATTGTAAGTTTGTAGATATCTAGAACCTTACTTGGTTTTCTTTTAGAAAACTATTATATTATGCTTATTCTTATAAGTTAAATTTGTAGGACGAACTTAAAACGTCAGAAGGTGAGGAGGTAGACCAATATAGCATTGTGGCCCAGACTACAGGAATTGTAGAACACCCTGGAAGACACAGGGGCCTTGGATTGGGTTTACGAGAACGAGCATATGTGGTTAATCTCGTGGTTCTCGTAGCACTAATGAGCAAGTCGCCATCTTCACCCAAAAATTGAACGTGGCATTTGAACGGATGGCAACAATGGAGCAAGAGTTGTCATTTATTAAATCTCAAGGGTATAAGCCATCCGATTCAGTAGACCATGATCAGCTTCACATACCTAATGTAAATAGCATCAAAGATAGTTGTGAGGCTGATGCATTCCATTCTACTCTTCCCGAGGTAAGCATTACAAACTATGAATTGTTAATAAAGGTATTCGGTGTAATAAATTATTAATAATGTGTAATATTTTTGTTCAGGGTTTGCATAAATGTGACTTATTAGCGAATGACCTTTCAAAAATTTTGGCCAAAGGAAAGGTCTGCATCAGTCACAATATCGAAACGCAGACAATCCACGAGTACAATTTAGCCCTAAATACAAGGTTGGTGAGTATTGACACTCCAATCATTGGCAGTGCACACTTACCTTGTTATAAAGAGGGCGATGAGGTAACCACAGTACTAGAAGCTCATGAAAGCTTTGTGGCTTGGCCTGCGGATCAAATATGTCTCACTACTGAAGAGGTATAGACATTTGACATCTTCATTAGACCTTGTTTAATAGTTACACTATTCATACCTTTTTCATATATATATTTATATGCTCAATATATATTTTGTTTAATATTATCAACTAAGGAATCAAAAAAGAAGACTGCTTATGCTAGTAAAACCAAGAGAGGTACTAGCAGAACGAGCAACACAAAACAGGGCGCTGCTAAAGGAAAGAGAGCTAAATCTGAAAAATCAGTTGCCCCACAAAAGATTTTCAGATCAGCAAAGCCAACCTCCACCGGCATTAGCTATATTATATTTTAATGCCCAAAACTACCTCAGGGACAATTATATTTTCATTGATTGTCGTCCTGAGTATGTTGGGAGGGATGATGCTACTTACATGGTATCGACGGCTGACATAAGCGACATTTATAATCAAGAATAGATGTCAACCATAAGTGTCGCTGTCTATGTCACGTAAGTATTATTTCATTTTGAGATTTTAGTACTCTTAACTTATACAATTGGAATTTTTATGACCTCTTATATGAGTTATTATTTATTAACAAATATGCATTATTTTTGTCGTCCATAGGTTGGTAGCTACTCGAGCTGCAATGGAGGAAATGATGTCCTCTATTGTGTTTGTGTGCCCATACTACATAGCTAACGGTAGTACATTAAGATAGGGTAGGCACATAAACTATTTAGCGGATCGAATTTTAATTAAGGGACACAACAAGCTCTATCTCATTCCTCACCTCGCAACTGAACATTGGATTTTGTATGCCGTCAAACCTGATCTTAATAAAGTCTATGTGTTTGATTCCCTTCGAACCTATGACGTGCCTTTTGAAGTCGCTCGTCGTGGTGGGAAGGAATTTATCAACATGTTAGTATACTTTTCACTTCTTACTTCATTAGCTTATTTAAACATATATTCGCCTAGCTTTCATTATTTGAGGTATATATGCGTACTTACAATATTGTGTATCCAACTCTATTTATTAGGGCACTACGGACATCGTATCAAAGGAGAGGTGGGAATGGTGTCCCAGACCCAAAGAATGTTCAATACGAGCCTGTCATAGTAAGTAGGAACGAAACTATTTCGTATTTTATTTTAATTAAAATTAATATCTAATAGTTAGAGAGCTAACTGAATTTATTTGACAGTGTCCACAATGGCAATTCGACAAAGATTATGGATACTATGTATGTATAGCAATGGATCTGATAGTCCAAAATAGATCGGTCAACATAGATCCAAGCCATGTATGTTTTCTTTTCGATATTTTTTCATTAATGAATCATGACATATATGTTTGGTACTTGACGTAAGTGCTAACTGTATATTAATCGAAACTTGGAATTTGTAGTTTTTCACCGATGATTATGCACAAGGCCAGCAGTACAATGTTGAAGAAATTGATGAAGTGAGAGAGCAATGGGCCAAGCATGTGCACTCATTCATTCGGTATTAGGTAGAGATCTATATATTCTACATGCATGTTCAGGTTTGTATTTTGTCTATGTCTTTAAGTCTTCTAAGCTAGATTTATATTAATACCAACAAATAAAACATTTTTATTAGAAAAACTACATTATTACCCACAGAAAATTATATGTTGGTATTAGTTGCTTTTACCAATAGAAAAGGTATTTGTGCTTAAGTTTCTATTGGCAAAAGTCAATTATTTTGTAGTATATATATATATATATACAAGCTCAATCTTCTACTAATTAAGTACAATAGATGAACTCAATATCGAACACAAATAACATAAAAGATCAACAATAAACTAAACAAAGATAAGTACACACATATACTCACGAGGCGTGTGTTTTACTAGCCTGTGATCTTACCCGTGAAAGTCAAAAATGCTAAACTCAAAATAACCAAATTTAATTAGGGCTTCAAATTTAGTTGTAATCTGATTACAACGAGCAAGGCGGCGATTGGAGAAGGTAGGCTAAAGGAGGCCAGTGGCAAGAGAAGGGAGGCTGAAGCAGGGGAGCAACTACTACACTAGTTAATTACTAATTCTCAATAGCTAAGAGAAAGGGAGACGGAAGAAGGGAGAAGAAAGGGAGAAGAGAAGAAGGTAGACGGGAAGAAAGGAGAGAAGGGAAGAAGGCAGACGGGAGGAAGGGGGATGTGAGGAAGGCAGATGGGAAGAAAATTTCAGCTAGCGCTGAATTTTTTACCGGGCGGGTGTTCGACTTTGTTTGGGGAGGGTTTTGTTTTACAAATTGTCGCTAATATACCAATGTTTTAAACCGTCATTAAGCCTCCAATGGTTTAAAACCATCGCTAAATTTAACATTTTTTTTAACGCGAACGACGGTATCATAAACCTTCCCTAATTAAACATCACTATTTAGTGTTTTTACTATAGTGAGGTAATCATAGATCATTTTTTTAGTATTATTTTTATAAGGAGTTTGGTTCATGTTGTAGTGGTTTTGGCTTCTCTTTTGTTCTTTTAACATTTTGGATTGGTTTGTGTTATTTTATGTTTAGATTACTAAATATTTAATCCTTGTATGTCGGGTTATCTTGAGATAATCTTATTTGAGGTTATGGATATTTTTGTTTTTTATGGCTGGCAATGAGTTAGATTATTCTAATCTTGAGTTTGTTTCATGTGTTGCGGTTCATTTTGGCGTAAGTTCATTGTAATTATTTTATTAACAGTAATATATACGTCAACTAACGATGGTTTTTTGCTGATTGTAATAAGTAAAAAAGAAAAATAGTACGTATTTTAAAAGACAATGAGAAATCAATGATTCCACAATACTAAGTTTAATTTGGGTGTAGACAATTCTATCTACTACCTTGGTTGGCTAGCTCCGATAGGTACGCAGGGTGAGATTAATCCTAGCAATTAACTCGTGGATCAGATTCGTTTGCCTAGTAAACTCAAGTTGCGGATTCATTGCTGGTGAGTCTGATTATTTTTATTTTTATGTTTTGTAAAGAACGATTAAGCAATTTACTTTCGCATGTCTCACTGCGACAAAGCCTGGTTCCTGACCAGATCTAATGATCAACTAGTTGGTTAGTATATTTAGGAACTAAATTGTGGTTGCGACTTCAAATTCTTCACTGCATTGGTTTTAGACGATGTAAGATCGATAAAGAAGGTTTTAGACGATGCAAGATCAGATTTTTTATTTTATTTTAATCCTTTCTGCCTTCCCAAACAAAGATGGATAGATGGATGAATGTCTATATGCATGATGATGAATCGACTATGATGTCCGTATGGATAGAAGCCTCCAATTCATTTCCGCTTTGAAATTCACAAACCATGATCCACCTCTCCTCCCATACATATTGATGTGGGTCAAGGTCACTACTCGTCTATCTTCTTGTGGATCTTTCTCATTGTCCAGCTGTTCGTGCCGAGAACCTACCAGTAATGACTCATGAGTATAATTATTATGCTATTGGTAGTAGTAATGATATTAATATGGAAAAAAATAAAATCCATCATATTGTAGTAATGATATTAATGTGGAAGGAGTAAAAGTAGGTATCAACCAAAGAGAAAGCTAGCTGCTGTTTTATAATATTCTATGCATTTTTAAAATTAAAAAACAAGTATTTTTAGATAATTTTTTTAATTAATTTTTATTTTTATTTTTACTCATTTTCCTTTATATATATATATATAATATTTTTTAATAGCAAATGTAATTGTTTGTATTTGTAATATATTTATTAATTTTTACAATAGGAGGTAAATAACTATAAAAGTTTGTTTAAGAAAGGAGGGAGTGATGTAAGTTAGAAATTGGAAGTACATGCTTTCTACATATCCGTCCTTTTTAATTAATATTTTATAAACTCTAAAGCATCTAGTGATAATTTATTGCTTGAAAATGCAATGATTTAATCTTACGTACTATCCGGCCTTATTTTCCCATATCTTCTAAACCACGCCGTCTTCGTCGTTGCGAGTATTCTAAACTTTTTGCTGGTCCATGTTGCTAGTCAAGAAGAGACTCGAGAGACCTGTCTAATCAAAGTCAATGCATGACTTTGAATTATCCCACTTCACACTTTTTAGCGATGAGTGAAATTAATATACATGATGCTTTAAGGTTGAAAAAACATAAGAATTCACCATAAAATATGACAGCAGTTTTTAATTAACATGATGCTTTAAGGTTGAAGATCATGTCATCACCTGCATAAGGAATTTTTTTTTTATTACTAGCCCTTTTCACCATAAATTTATCATTATGTTAAAAATTACAATCAGACTAGTAATGTTAATGGCTTCCTCCTTGAAGACACTCTTGTTCCTGACCTCATAATTACCCTCGTTTGCAACTCATCAATTAGCTAATTACTTATATTGACTGCTGGCCTTAGTATTTGAAAAGCAATAACCGTCTTACAAACTAAAAATCATGCATGGCAAAAATTCCCGTTCCTGTCATTGAGGCTTCATTTAGTTCCTACAAAATTTGTGTTTTGTATACTTAAGAAAATAAGATAAAAAAATATCAAAGAATAAAAATGTTGAAGAATTTTATTTGATTTTTCCTCACAACTCATATGTCTCAGCTTGCCGGTACAATTTAAAAGTTGTACCCATCAAAATATATAGTACCATTAGAAGCATACATGTAAGGTATTTAAAATAATATTACTATGTCATCTCGTCGGCCAATTTTTTTTTTCCCAAAGCTTCTGACCAGATGCATATCAAGTTGTAAACTAATGGGAGATAATACAGTAAAGAAATGTAATTTTTCACCAGAACTACGACCACAATACTCGAATAACGATCAGGTGGTGCATGAACTAATGGGAGATAACCAGCAATCTACCACATCAACGTTTTCAGCATATAGTTGGAGTTGCTTGTAAGTTTAAACTATTACTAGTAAATTTTTCAAAAAGTTGTGAGCAGCATATCAAGCAGTCAATGGCATATGTGCTAAATTTACCGATTAACAAAATAACTTGTCTTAAATCCGGCAAGTCTTGAGTGAAATCGTGTGGTTAAGTTATTTGCTAGTCCATTTAAGTTATTAGTCAAGAGACTCAAGGCCTGTCTGATCGATGTTAATGCATGAATGAATAAGGTTTGGGGTTAAGGTGGGGTTGTGCGAACCAAGACCTGTCTCATTCATACAAGACTTCAAATTGTTCCCGTTCACACGCGGAGGCGGCATTCCATTGTATACGGTTATTTTGCGGGGTCATTTTAGATCATCATTTTACTCTTTCGGATCCATTCCAATTTTTTAACTAGTTTTTTCAGTCGTACAATGTACAACATTATACAAATACAAATTGTGAATTTAAGTTCTTGAAATACACAAAGGACTTTTTTATTATTATAATAATAATAATATTATGTATTTTAGAAGATAATAAGAAATCAATAACTCTAGTATATTACTTTTTGTATTTCTTCTCAAGTTCAGTTATGATAAAATTTCTTATTGTATATAAATGAAAGTAAGGTTTAGCATAGTGAAGCAATAGGCAAAATACGCAAGAGGGGAATGAATTGACTATTTAAACTTTTTTACAATGTTACTAAATTTCAAAAGATATTACTGTCAACTTTCTGTCTATGATGAGCAAATTCAAATAATGAGTTCCTCTTCTACCAGTATGTGTGCAAAAATGTTTTTGAAGTATTCACTTTCCTGTGGCGTATAGATTTATTCACTACAAGAATAAGGAAAAATAATAATGATATATATCATGGATAATAGAAAAATTTTATCCCTATTAAGTTGTCAGTACTAGAGGGCTACTAATAAGCTTTTCAAATTATGATAATATGAAAATTTAATTTTGAGACACATATTATTGACAACATATCATCGATTATAGGTTTCCTACCAATGATTATATTTTCAAATTTGATATTATTTAAATTTAAAAAGCCTTGTTAACGACATTTTTATCTTTGGTAATAAATTTATTACAGAAAATTATTGGGTAAAAAAATTTCAAAAAACCTTACTGGGAATTTTATCTTTAGCAATAAGATCATTAACTGTAACACCCCAAAATTTACTACATTTTTTTTATAAGCGGAAGCATTAACATAACATAACGGGTGTTACCGCCACACATAGCACGAGTCTAGTCCATACCTTTCTCGTACTACGCGCAAGGCAAAAACTTTACATCAAATAAATAAAAACTTACAGAAATAGATATAAATAGAAAAAGACTTGAATAATTTATACATAATAACATAGTTTGGAGTACATGCTCCAGATAATACAATATCCAAAAGAGATAAGGGGGTTAAAAGAGATGAAGAGTCCAAAAGAGATATCTAAAATCTAGGGCACATAACATGTGCGACCTCGGATAGAAATAACTCTACGCCCTAACCCCAGGGGTATAAACCCGCATCACTCTGCCCGAGGAACCTCCTCAAAGTCTGCAGGATCATCATCATATATCTGCGACGCAACATCTACAAATGTGTAGTATCAGTACACATCATGTACTGAGCAACACAACTATCCTAAAGAGATAGCATTGAGTGCGAGGTCCATGCGAAGAAAGTAATAGAGCATATAATAACAAGATAATATCATGCTTACATATATATGTTAATTGAGAACACGAAACTCAACCTTCAAGCATAAAATAATGTAATATGGAGATATATGGGTAGATGGGCTCCATTGGTTATTATATTTTATTATCGTGATCACAATCAATTTATTTTATTAACTTGAGGATGGAGACTTGAAGAGATCGTAACAACTAATCTAGTACTCGAACGGTACTAGCCCTAGCTGGCCCGCCCAGAAACGTAACCAGACCACCAATAAATAGGACACCTAATCACTTAAGTATGCATACCCCCTATAGGGCTGAAATAGATCGAGACACCTATAGAGTAGAAGAGGGCCTCTCCGGACCTCGTAAGGCACCCAGGATCACAGAATAGAAAAACACCGGAATGGTACCAAGTGAATACCAAACCTAACTCGGATAGCTACCCCGAGTGATACAAGTCCCAACTCAAGATCTTTCACTTTAAGTGATTAATATTTTATTCAAGGATTTAGTCAATCATAAATTAGGCCCACATAATAGCACTTAGCTCACATCCATCAACAAAATGACTTTCCATTATTACATCAATTTCAAATGGCATTAAAGCCAAGCGGCATTAAAGCCGGTCTATTTTAAGTGGCATTAAAGCCGAACCAATCCAAGCGGCATTAAAGCCGAACCAATCCAAATGGCATTAAAGCCAATCGATTTCAGGGGCATTAAAGCCGAACCAATTTAAGTGGCTTTAAAGCCGATCGATTCCAGAGGCATTAAAGCCGATTAAGTCCATGGCATAAAATACAATATAAGGCATCATGCAATTTCAATCCATACTAAACCCTTCACACACTTACACACATACAATATTCAAGCGTCATATTAACACGCGTTGCATTGAGGCTACAAATTCATCTATTCATACAATTACCATATAGAACATAGCATATGCTTGACATAATTAAATAATCGTTAAGCATCATCATCACCTTCCACTCCAAGCAGACATACATCGAGAATCTATCATAAGTAAAGGTAAGTAATGATTTATCTAAATCTAAAGCTAGCTAAGCAAATTGAGAAAGATAGGTGTATTTTATGCTAAAATATATTACACTTAGCCAATTATTTTCTTAGGATGAAATATCAATAGGAAAATAGGATAAAAATATTAAGATTCCTCAATACACCCACAATGTCTCTTTCTCTTTTTCTTTTTCTTACTTAATGAATCATTTTAATTAAGGTCTATAAGTCTACTCATCAATGTTACCCAAGTATTAGAATTATAAATTCTAAATTCTTGTATTAGCACAATATTCAATTAGGTCTCCAAATTTCTATAAATTTACATAAAATGAGGAAAATGTCTTTATTAACCAAAAATTACCTTAAGCTTCTAAAATTCATCACTTGCTCTAGACAACATCAAATCCTAACATATCATATACCAAATTTTAGGTAAAAGACCCAATGAAGACAAAAGTGCACTTAAAACTTTCAAAAACAATCTTTATTGCCCAATGTACCCATGGTTGAATATGTGAAAGCCTTATAAAAAT
This sequence comes from Tamarix austromongolica, assembly GCA_039764185.1. NCBI lineage: Eukaryota > Viridiplantae > Streptophyta > Magnoliopsida > Caryophyllales > Tamaricaceae > Tamarix > Tamarix austromongolica. The sequence continues at coordinate 65,796,229 of CM077813.1, read as the reverse complement.
TTCATTTCAACTCTAAATGATCCAAAACTCATAATCTAGCTTCTATGCACTATTATACATATAGGGAAATACTTAGATAATTTTAAAACAACCAAAGCACACATAAAATAGCAAGGGAGAGAGCTAAACTACTCGGATCCAGGCATATTCATCACAACTATGCTATAAATTCATCACGACTCTACTGAAAATTCATCACATCTTCACTAAATATTCATCACTTTTCCAGCAGGTATAAACATATAAAAAGAATCACACAAACCATCTTCTCATTAGATATTCATGCTTAAACACATAAGGTAGAAGCATACACATGTCATACAATATTTTTCAAGATATTATTTCATGCTTATAATTAAAATAAAGCTATCCACACATAAGAGAACATATAATACACCTAGCACAAAATCCTATTTCTAAAGGTTAGTTTTGTTACCAAAACTCCTAAGCTCCTTAGCAAAGCTAAAATAAGGAATCTAGCAATTCCTTCTCTAAACCACTTTGTCACCTTCAAGAATATAAGGTAAATGAGTTAGATAAACCATGTTCAATAAATAACAAAAATGGGAAAGAAGGAATTGGAATGGAAGAAGTGAAATATAAAATATTACTCTTGAATAGAGAGGCTTCAAAACCACCACAAAACAACCAATAACCACAAAGGAATGATGGATTAAGGTTTTGGAGGGTTAAAGGGGAGGAAAACAAGGAGAAAAGAAGGCATGAAAGGCACGAAATCTTTGCTGCAACCTACTTAACCACTGCAGCAAAAACTTCAATGTTGCTCGGCAAGGCAGATAGGAGAGGAAAAAGGAGAGGGTAGGGGAACGATTTCCTTGGTGAAAAGGCTCTGTAGATGAGGCATAACATGTAAGGAAAAATACCAAACAAGAATATAGGGTAGAGGAATTAAGGTCGATGCATAAAAGATGCTCGAAGTCACCGAAAAAATCAGCTTTAAGGCTGGTCGGGAAGCAAAAGTTTGGCTATGAATAAGCATGAGGGATTTCGACTTCAGGAATTTAAGTTATACGGATTCATAGTATACAATGCAGACGTTGGAAAGAAACAAAAACCACAGGAAAATGATAACCAGAGAGAGAGAACGAGTTGCTTAAAGTTGGAAAGTAATCAACTTTGCACTCTGCTACAATCTATGATTTTATGTGCGTTTTGGGATAGAAACGCTTGATTTGGCAAAGATAGAGTAGAATCTGATATGGTGGAGTGTGGATTGAGTTTTTGGTTTGACCTTGGCCTCACATGAGTGCTAGGATTAAGGGTGTAAGAGAGATGATAGGCTATGGTTGAGTGTGTAAGAGAAATGTCATAAAATCATGATTATGGTACTAGTTACACTTTTTGGTTGAGAGACATGTAACCAAGTTACAAATCTAGTTTGGTTTGGTTAGGAGACTATTTAGGATTGGAATATTAGTTAGAGGATTGGTTACAATTTATTTTGATTAATTAAATTGTAAGAAAGCCTAATAATGGGCACTTATTGAGAAAAATATCACTTGAGTTCTAAAAATTATAAAAAAATTTATGAAAATGTTCGGAATAATTTTAGAAACTCAAATATATAAAAATATTAAGTATCGGAGTAGGTTTGATCCTTGACGGATGGAAAATGATAAAAAACGGCAAAAACGGATAAGTTGCAGAAACGCGTTTTTCCGTAAATTTATAAAATAAAAAAAATAGGGGTTCAAGTTATCACATATTGATGCGGAATGTTTTTATAAAACCAAATATATGAAAATATTTGGTCTCGGAACTTATCTGAAGACCAACGTATTAAAAATAGCAAAAACGGCTAAGATCGTCTAATCGCGTAAATGAATTTTTCTACAATTTGGCTATTCGGAAGGAAAGGGTAAAACACGAATGAATAGAGTAGGTGGATGAACTCAAAAATATTTTTAGATTGATTCACAACTTTTGAAGGGGTCAAAAAGAGTGAAAACACAAAAATCGGAAAATTTGCAATAAATGTGTTTTACGCACACAAGAGAAATAATCGATGAAATGTCTAAAAATTTAGACGAACGGAATGAGGCTTGATAATAGAATGGATATGTATATATTTATATGATGCGATAATAGGCCAATCATATATGATAATTAGGATTTGAAAGAACGGGGTATTACATTAACGAAGATTTCTGAGAACAACAATTTTTTAACAATGACTTTATCTTTAGTAATAACCATATTAACAATGATTTTGGGGGGAAAAAATCAAGAAAACCTTATTACCGATGCTTGTATCTTAGGTAATAAGCTTATTAATGATGATTTTGTCCTTGGTAATAAGATTTTTTTTAAAAAAAAATATAGCATGTGAAATTATAATCAAAATATATTATATAAAATAAAAATTATTATAAATATTTAATAATGTAAATAACATATTAGAGTTGAATGTTGTTATTAAAACTTAATTTACGAAATAAATATAATATTATTACATCTAACTTGTCAATACTAACATAAAATATAAAAAACTATCTTTATCTTGATTAGATAGCGGAGGTGGAGAACCTTGAGCCTATTTTGCCATGAAGGCTCTCATTTGTTGTAGTTCTTTCCACAAATGTTTAAATGTTGGTTGTTGTTTGGTTAGATACTCATTCAATTGTTTTTTTGCTTTACTCTACTTGAGATTTACATTCTTGATCTTGTAGTGCATTAGTCTGCATCTAACTCATGCGAGAAGCAACATAACTTAAGCTCACCCTTATATGCCTTCATCCCACACCTTTTCTATATCCTGGACGACTAAATAAGACATCCTCAAGTATTGGTCATTCATCAACTTTAGGAGATGTAGGATCATCCTCATCTCCATTTCTAGTAGCCATTTATGATAATGTTTCCTCCCATTTCCTTAACATTTTCTTCTGTACATGTAGTAAAAAGCTAGACATATATTATAAAGAATATTAAACATATTTTAATTAATTACATATGAGTAACTTTTCTCAACCTGTAGAGTGACTTATTTGTTATTCTTAAAATGAGTTTCTTAGTAGGTCTTGACCACAAGTAATAGTTTTTTGCTTCTCAATTGACATATATAATTTTAAGAGAAAAATTTAATATACTAAAATACATTACTAATGTATAAAATAATAATCAAAAGTCCAAATACCTTCTCGTGTGATACTATGACAATGAGTGTGTACCGTTACAAGATAGAGTGCGATGTTTTACAATATTTGCAACGTTTTTTTCTACCAACAAAAAATTACTTTGTTTATATTCTTTATATGTAATTTTATGTAATTTGTACACCGAAATTCAATACTACCTTTACATCATCTATATTTTATAGATCAATATATCTTTGTCACATGTCTGGCTTGAAAAAAGAAGGCCTATAATTATTGTCTTCTTCCCAATCTTTTTTTATCCCTTTTATCATATTTGTATTGATTATTTGTGATCACTTTAATGATCATTGTATCAATTAACCATTATTCGATCAAGAAATAATTAATTCCTAAACCATGCTGAAGTTTCCCTCCATAGAGCGAAATGAAAATATGTCTACATATATACATAAATATATGTTATAAATTACTTATTTTTGATTTGATTACTTAATTACAATAGATAATAAAAAAAATTACCTCAATTTTGGGGAGGATCTTCACCTTATCCTAAGGAAGGACATGTGACTACCTCTTATAACAAAATAGTATCTTTGTCCCAATATTATTTTCCAACACACCTTGTAAATAATTTACCATAAGAACTAATAGAATTTAATGTGTTAACCTGAAAATGGAGCTCCACCTCAAACTGGTCTTCCTTGTCTTTCAAACTCTTCCAACATCTTTCTATCTATATTTCTTTCTTGATCCCTCCTCCTAGGACCAAACACATGAACATATTAATTTTACCATTAAGATAAAAAAATTATAAAATTAATAGTAAGGAAAAAAAGTAATAGATGAAATTGTATACGTTTTAAGTTCCAACACCCTGAGCATCGTCTGCGAGGATGTGACGGATCACAACCGTCGCCATCACCACCATGACGTCGAGTGATAACATAATTCATATAGAAACTATCATATATTTTGATATATAGAAACTATCCATTATGATGATAAATATAAATGAAAAAAGTGCAAAATTTATCAAAATTGTAGGAAATAAAACAAGATGATCCAACAATATAATCGTGACTAGATTTAGATTAAGTGCATCTGATGACTAACCCTTGATCACCCAATGAGTCTATAATTCTTGTAAAATCATTTTCTCTCTCACTTGTTAAGGAAAAGGTCCATCTACCTTGAATGTGTCACTAGGATAATCAGGGTATACACGTGTCGGTATCCCATGGAAAGACCTCTATTCATCATTGATCACTATCAATAATCTAGCTATCTTGTCATAGTATCTCGTAAAATTTTCACCCTCATTAAATCTAGAGTGTGGAACACCAGTGACAAACAAATATAGATATATATTCACCCTTTAACATGGTTGTATAAGTGGCAAGGTTAGTAAAAGATAGTACAATCTAAAATTCTATGATTCCAAATATAAATCCCTCTCTACTATGTGATTTAACACATCTCATACCGATCTTATATGGTGCCTAAGATCCCCATATAAATACATCCTAAAGTAGTATAGAGGGTATATGTTAGGTAACATCCTACCACTTAAAAAAAGGGCATAAAATCATAAACCCAAACATCAAGGCCCATTTTAAAGTTAATATCGACGTTATTTCATTTCATTTCCATTACTAATTATGTTTAAAGACCTTTAATAATTTAATGTAGAAATATTTTTTTTCTAACTTAAATTATTATTACGACCAATTGTACTCTTCCTAGTTATAATTCTATGGTATGTAAATTTATATTAAATGTCAGTAATAAGGATGTTTTCTTTATTATCATTATCATTACTATACTAATTCATTAAATATTTATAAAAATAAATGCATATTTAATGAGGAAGTTTTTTTCTTTTAATTTCTTTAATCATTATATCATGTTTCCTATATATAATTTTTTTAAACAACACAAATATTTTTAATGCACTATTGTGTATGGGTCTAACTATGTAAAATTAAACAATATTAAAGCTTTGTGTGTGTGTGTGTGTGTGTTTTTTTTTTTTTTTTTTTGTAATATCAGGTTCATTACTTACTCTATAATGTTATAGTTTAAATTTTTTTATCTAAAAAAATAAATATTACAAATTAACCATTAAGTATTATGAATATGACATAATCATAAATATTAACATTTTTATTATTTAAGGTATTTTTACTCATGAAAATATTCATTATTATCAACAACATCAAATAAAAATACACACTCAATGTGAAGTAAAAGAAAAAATAGGCAGTTGACAAATGATTAAATAAGAATCTCCTATATGAACCTAGCAATATCATTACTAAATCTTGATCCTTTGTTATCCTTTTATGTGAGCTAGTCCCTAATGAAATCAAAGCAGTCATAATTATTAACAATCATGACCAATATAAAAATCTCTTCCATGTCTACCTTTTTTTTTCCTTTTTTTTTCTTCCATTTCAAATTATACACTTTCATTGTTTAATCGAGCCAACAATATCTAGATTCATGCATACCTATTAATTATTCTCTATGGTCAAGACATCCTAAATACCTTTTTTTTTTATATTTTTAAATCTCAAAAATATATTAGTTGTATAATTTATCGAGGGTCTAAATATATAGAATCAATTAATATTAAATAAGTAAAAATGATTTCATTTATCCTCATCAATTACTCTAAAAGGTGAATGCTAGTATATTTGTTTTTTATATATCGATCATTATTTTTATTATTATAGAATAACAAATGAAAATAAAATTTTCTAGTGATTTACTTCTCATCTTAAAATCATTTATCTTTCTATTAGAATTTACTTTTCAATATATTGTGAATCAACATTATATAGTTATATGTTTCACCTTCTTAATTAAGATGCTAATTAGATAATCTAACATTCTTGCATACTGAGATGTTAATTAAACACATAATCTAACAAGTACTACTCAAACACACTACTACGAAAACAGGAAATAATAAGGGGACATTAATAACGGTGGTTCGAAAACCGTCGTCAAATGCGTGAAAATTAATGCGCGGGAAGTTTTAATAACGGTTGTAGGTAATAACCATTATTAAAAGTGCAAAATTAAAATTTGCACGACCATTTTAATAACGATTCATATAAAACCGTTATGAAACAAGATTTAATAACGGTTCAAACAAGAACCGTTGTCAAAATTTTCAATGTTTTAATAACGGTTCTTATAGGAACTGTTATTAAAACATATTTTGATAACGGTTCCTATAAGAACCGTTATTAAAACTCACTTTTATTTCGTTCAGTTATGTTTTGTGCCAAAAATTTCAGACTCTGTCGCTTCCCTCTCGTACTCTCTTTCTCTTACAAACCCTTGCATCACCGCTCTGGCTCCTCTAAATTAAAGGAAACCCTCGCACCGCCATCTCTCCACCACCCCTCTGCCATTGTTGGCTTTCCATGTGCGTGGTGTCATTCTTATGAATGTAGCCAGCACTTGTAACTTCATCGTCTGTCGTGTCGTTGCCGCTCTCAACTTTCACGTCGTCACTCCCTTTACGTATGTGTTTGTTCTTCCCTCATTGCTTAATTTGTCTCTACTAGTATGTATATATATATATATATATAAATGCATGCATGTTGCTACAGGGTTGTGTTTGTTTGTTATTGTAAAATTGCGGTTTGTTGTTCGAAAATCTGTTGTTTGAATGTGTTGGTGAAAAATTTTGCTGTCCTAGCCTTTTTTGATTGTGGCCAAGACCTTTACATATATATATATATATATATATATATATTTATAATCTATTTTATAAAAATATGTATTATTATTTTAAGAGAATCCACAAGCCTAAAATATATATTATTATTATAAGATATGTACGTTCTAAGTATAAAATTAAGGTGTATATATATTTTTTTAGCACTCACATTATTATGAAGATGTGTATTTATATGCATTTTTTAATATATATTTTGTAAGATGTGTATTTATATTTCGTAAAATCTGTGTTTATATGTGTTATATTATATGTATATATATTTATAATATATTTATATATAAGATGTGTATATATAATCTAAAATAATTGTGGTTAGGGCTAGGGTTGGGGTTAGGGTTAGGGTTAGGGTTAGGGTTAGGGGGAGGGTTAGTGTTAGGGTTAGAGTTAAGGGGAGGGTTAGCTATATGTTTAGGATCATTTTCTTATAAGGTTTAGTGTTAGTTTTTATTATAATTTATTAAGGTTAATTATTGTTAGGGCTAGGGTTAAGGGGAGGGTTAGTGTTAGGGTTAGGGTTAGGGGGAGGGGGAGGGTTAGGTTTAGGGTTTATCGTTTATTATACTAAATATAAACTAGGGCTATAGGAAAAAAGCCTAAGGATAAGGGTATTCTGGGGAAAAGTTGAGGAGGTTGGTTGGGCATCGGTGTTGTGATAAAAATTAAATAGAGATGAATAATTGTGTATAATAATAATCATATAGGATTTATTAGGTTGTACTAAATATGTATATATATATATATATATTATATTATTAATATCTACTTGATTTTACTATGCATAGCTTGAATGATTTGATGATACTTTGATGTTTAGCCAGTTTGTTAAATATATAACTAAAGATTATGTCCTTATTTTAAATAGTTTGATGTTGTTAGGTTTACATAGTTGGTTAAGATCTAGTAGAATATATTTATGATTTGTCTAGCTAGTTGAAGATCAGTTTACATATTTTGTAATTTAGATCCTTTCGAGAACAACCTTGATGATAAGATTTAGTAGTTCTCATTTGTAGGTAGTGAGATGACATACCCTCCACCGTATTTTCATATGGCGCCACATAAAGATGTACAGACTCATGTGATATGGTTATATGACGAGCTATGTCATTTGTACCCAAGTGGCTCATCCTATCACCCCTTCCATTTCAGATCTAATCATCTTCTGTTGACCCTGCCTCAGATAGAGCCATGGGCATCGGCTACGTCTACATTTTTGCAGTGGTTTGTCTACCACACTGATGCACCATACCTGAGATTTATTGAGGGTGAGCTGTTTGCTAGAGAGTATGATAGGATATCGAGAGAACTGATGGTCATCGATGATAAGTGGAGGTATCGTCATAGCTTGCCTCGGAGTATCCACCCCGGTTATCTTAGAGCATCTGTGAGTAGACTCTCTTGCAATGATTTCAGGGATCAAATGATATATCTTGATGAGTGGACTTTTAGAGTTATAGTTTTTAGTCAGGCTTGACAAGGCTATCGGGGGATTTAGTTTTATGGATATGAGTTTTTGTTTTTTAGGTATTTGATTTATAGCAATATTTTGATGTATATAGTGCTGTTATTGCTTAAATCCTATAGTATGTATATCTTTTGTAATTTGAACTATTAATTTTACAATGTTTTGCTATGTATGTATGTATTTATATATATATATGAACTCTTTGTAAGTATGAGTAGTTTCATTGATCAGCATTAATATAATTTTGGAAACTTGTTAGCATAATTCGTATATATATATATACAGAATAGCATGATACATTTGAGATTAATTCATTCTAAGCATGAGTGATTTGAGAATTATTAAACTTATAATTCAATTGATTTTTAATAATTTCTTTCATGTGGGCTATATCTAGAATCAGAACCTATGGATCAGAAATGGTTGTCTGCAAATCATCTGTCTAGAGAATATAATGAAGGAGTGGAGTTTTTCATCAAGTTTGCAGTTGAAGATGCTTGGGACTCTAGTAGAATAGTCTATCCTTGTTTGAAGTGTGCTTATATTTAGCGTGTCAACGCTAATGATTTGAGAGATCATTTTTTTTTGTATGGAATTGATACAAGTTACACTTGTTGGATATGGCATAGGGAAACATAGTCTAAATATGAAAATGACGATGTTAGGAGGGATAGTAGTGGATCATCATTTGATAACTATGAGGGACATTCGTTAGAGGAGATGGCTCAAAAGGTTGAGGAAAGTGTTTGGGATTATCCAAAAATGTTTCAGAAGTTATTGAATGACTTGGAGAAACCTTTGTATGGTCATTGTAAGACGTTTACGCGATTATCCGCTACTTTAAGGTTGTACAAATTAAAAGTATGTAACGGATGGAGTGATAAGAGTTTCACAGAATTATTATCACTTGTGAAGGATATGCTTCCAAATGATAACGGTCTACCCAATCGTACATATGAAGCGAAGAAGATTCTATCCTCTATGGGCATGAGTTATGAGAAGATACATGCATGCCCTAATGATTGTATTTTATATCGCATTGATAATACATCTTTGGATAGTTGTCCTAATCTTGAATGCAAAGCACCAAGATACAAGAAGAATAAGGTGGCCGCTAAGGTGTTATGGTATTTTCCTATAATACAAAGATTAAGGCGTATGTTTAATGATGTTGAAGATGCCAAGAACCAAAGATGGCATGTTGATGACAAGATAGCTGACGGGCTTCTTAGACATCCATCTGACTCTCCACAATGGATGACTATTGATGGGTTGTTTCCTAAATTTGGTAAAGAAGCAAGAAATATGTGCCTTGTGCTTTCTACGGATGGAATGAATCTGCACAATCAAGGAAGCTACAGTTTATGGCCAGTGATTTTGGTTATATACAATTTACCTTCGTGGCTCTATATGAAACACAAGTATATGATGTTGTCTTTACTCATTTCCAGGCCAAACCAACTTGGGAATGATATTGATGTTTATTTGGTACCTTTGATTGATGATTTTAAGTTCTTATGGGACATGGGCGTTAAAGTATTTGATACATATAGTGAAGAAAATTTCACTTTGAGAGCATTGTTATTCTGTACTATAAATGATTTTTCGGCGTATGGCAACTTGTCAGGTTATAGTGTGAAAGGCCATTATGCATGTCCGATATGTGAGGAGAATACTTCATTTTTTCAGCTAACACATGGCCAAAAGACCGTGTTCCTTGGGCATCATAGGTTTTTACCGAAGAATCATCATTATCGTAGGCAAAGAAAAGCGTTCAATGGATTTCGAGAAGAAGGGCAGGAACCAATCCGATTGACGGGTCGACAAGTGTGGCTAAAGATGAAACATTTAAGTGTCAAATTTGGGAAGAAGAATAAATATAAGCCTCCATCAGTTGGGTGGAAGAAGATGCCAATATTCTTCCACCTTCCTTATTGGGAATCTTTCTATGTGAGACATGCCCTTGATGTTATGCATATTGAGAAAAATATATGTGACAGTCTTGTTGGTACATTACTTAATGTTCCACGCAAGACTAAAGATTTCATAAATGCTCGAATGGATATGGAAGAAATGAGTATTAGATAGGAACTGACACCGCGAGACAGCGAAAGAAGAACATATTTACCACCGGCGTGTCATACTCTTTCTATAAAAGAGAAAATTTTATTTTGTGAATTCTTTCACAGTGTCAAGGTTCAGGAAGGGTATTCTTCAAATGTCAGAAGGCTCATGTCGATGAAAGATTTGAAATTAATTAACATGAAGTCTCATGATTGTCATATCTTGATGCAGCACTTGTTGCCGATAGCTATACGTGGAATTTTACCAAAACGTGTTCGAATTACTATCACGAGGCTTTGTTGGTTTTTTAAAGCCGTCTGCTCTAAAGTTATACATCCTGATAGTTTGGACGCCTTGTAAAAAGGGATTGTGATTATTTTGTGCCAACTTGAAATGTATTTTCCACCGTCATTTTTTGACATTATGGTACATCTAACTGTTCATTTAGTTTATGAGATAAAGATGCTAGGACCTGTTCATGGGCATTGGATGTACCCCTTTGAACGGTTTATGAAGTTGATAAAAGGTTATGTGAAGAATCGATATCGGCCAGAAGGATGTATTGTTGAGAGTTACCTGGTGGAAGAGGAAATTGAGTTTTGCACGAAGTACTTGTCAAATGCTGAAGCTCTTGGTATTCCTAAGTCTCGACATGCGGGCAAATTTGAACGACAGGGTATTAGAGGCAGACAGCTTGGGCGTGTAGACCCTAACATGTTCCGTGCAGCACATCTATATGTATTACACAATAGTGATGATGTTCAGCCGTACGTTGAAGAGCATATGACTTCTTTACGGATTAAAAATCCATCCAAGACTGAGAAATGGATTATCGATAAACATAATCTTTCCTTTATTGATTGGATAAGAGATTGCATCATTCCACTCTTCGGACATTCCCCAACTTTAATTTCCGAAACCCTGCATTGGTTGTCTCAGAAACCTCGTTATGAAGTTTTTCAATATGCCAGTTATGTGATCAACAGTTGCACTTTTTATACAAAAGAACAAGATGAGAAGAGTACAATGCAAAACAGTGGGGTGACTTTAGTGGCTGAGGCAATGCATGTTGCTAGTGCGAAAGACAAAAATCCAACTTATGCAGATATGAATTATTGTGGTATGATTGAACATATATGGGAGTTAGATTACACTGTATTTAAAATCCCTATATTCAGCTGCAGATGGGTTGATAATGGCTGTGGGGATAGATATGAAGATGGATTCACATTAGTAGATCTTAACAGGGCAGGGCATAAACAAGACCCATTCATCTTAGCATCACAAGCGACACAAGTATTCTATGTCACTGACCTTGTAGATAACAGATGGTCTATGGTACTATCTACGAAAAAAAGAAATGGCAATGAATGTGATGATGAAAATGATGCCAATTGGAATAAAGAGTGTGTCTTAGCTATGCAAGCAACTCAATTATTAAATGATGATAACAATAAAATTAATGAGGAGGAAATATATGTCAGGGATGATCATCATGAAGTAATATATATATCAGATCCTAAATCTAATCTGAAAATTAGGGGAAAAAAAGAACGAAAAGAAGGCAATGAGGGTAATAATATTGTAACATTTAATATCTATGTTGGTTTTTTTAAATGCATTTTTCAACTGAATTTTGCTCAATATATAACATTCTAACATAATTTATTTATTAATTTTTTTTAGAGATATGGCCAACAAAAATATTGATAGGGATAGCAGTGATGAAGAAGGGAAAAGAGGACCTACGATTATGAGAATCATCACAAATATGAGGAATAAAGGAGAACTGGTTGAGTTGGGATGGAATACTTATAATCTTCCCATTGGCCCTTATGCAGACATGTTATTGACTTACATTTCACTTGTGACACGTAACTGTGTTCCTATCTCCTATAATAATTGGAAGTAGGTTCCAACGGGTCATAAGGAGCATATTTGGTAGGAAATCATGGTAAATATACTATTTTATGTAATCATTTTTGTATGTCAAATGTTATTAATTTTAATACATTAACATCGGTATACATTTATATGTCTTATTTTGCAGAGAGTGTTTAATGTGCCAGAGAGTAGGAAGAAATGGCTTCTTAGACATTGTGGGGAGCGTCTAAGAACATTTAGGTCATATTTAGCTCATAGGAAAATGTACAGAAAGAGGGATGGTTCTCTACGGCAGAATCCACCCAAACAATACGGTTTCATCGATCAAGAAAGTTGGAACCAATTTATTGCATATCGTCTTACGGGTGATTTTAAGGTATTTGTTAGATAACAATTAAATTTTTTGTATTGATCCTAGTATTGTGCATAATATTGAAATAAACATGTCACTATGTTTTGGCTTGTCACGTAGGAAAAAAGTGCCAAAAATAAAGAGATTGTGAAGCACAATAAATACCGGCATAATATGGCTTGCAAAGGGTATGCATGCCTTGAAGAGGAGTTGGTATGTATTATGTGATTTACCTATTAACAGTGTATTGACGATTTTTATAATATTGGCACATTATAAGAATATTTTTTGATTTATAGCTCATAGCCAAAGACTTAGACCTATGTACCTTGTCCATTAATATTAGTAAATTATGGAAGAAGGCTAGAGCAACAAGAGATAGATATGTTAATGAAGATGTAGATGTTACAGCGACAAAAATTGTAAGTTTGTAGATATCTAGAACTCTGCTTAGTTTTCTTTTAGAAAACTATTATATTATACTTATTCATGTAAGCTAGATTTACATATTTTATATACATTACAGGACAAACTTCAAGCGTCAGATGGTGATGAGGGGGTAGACCAATATAACATTGTATCCCAAGCTATAGGAATTATAGAATACCCTAGAAGACATAGGGGTCTCGGATTAGGTATTATGAGAATGAGCGTACGAGGTCGATCTCATGGTTCTCGTAACACTAATGAGCAAGTCGCCATCCTCACACAGAAATTGAACATGGCATTTGAACGGATGGCAACAATGGAGCAAGAGTTGTCATTTATTAAATCTCAAGGGTATAAGCCATCTGATTCAGTCGACCATGATCAGCTTCACATACCTAATGTAAATAGTGTTAGAGATAGTTGTGAAGCTGATGCACGCCTTTCTTCTCTTTCCGAGGTAAGCATTACATAACTATGAATTGTTATTAAATGTATTCGGTGTCATAAATAATTAATAATGTGTATTATTTTTGTTTAGGGTTTGCATAAATGTGACTTGTTAGCGAATGACCTTTCAACTCTTTTGGCGAAAGGAAGGGTCTGCATCAGTCACAGTACCCAAACGCAAACTGTCCACGGGCACAAATTAGCCCTAATTACAAGGCCGATGAGTATTGACACTCCAATCATTGACAATGCACCTTTACCTTGTTATAAAGAGGGTGATGAGTTAGCCACAGTGCTAGAAGCTCATGGAAGCTTCGTGCCTTGCCCTGTGGATTAGACACGTCTCACTACTGAAGAGGTATTGACATTTGACATCTTCATTAGACCTTGTTTAGTAGTTACACTATTTATACCTTTTTCATATATATATTCTCAATACATATTTTTTTTATTATTATCAATTAAGGAATCAAAGAAGAAGACTGCTCCTGCTAGTATAATCAAGAGAGGTACTAGTAGAATGAGCAACACAAAAGAGGGTGCTGCTAAAGGAAAGAGAGCTAAATCTGAAAAATCAGTTACCTCACAAAAGATTCCTTCTTTAGAAATACGCCAACCTCCACCAGCATTAGCTTTATTGTATTTCTATGCCCAAAACTACCTCGGGAATAATTATATTTCCATTGATTGTCATCTTGAGTATGTTGGAAGGGACAATGCTACTTACATGGTATTCACGGTTGACATAAGCGACATTTATAATCAGGAATGGATGTCAACCACAAGTGTTGTCGTTTATGTCACGTAAGCATTATTTCATATTTCAGATTTTAGTACTCTTGGAGAAATGGAATTTTTATGACCTCTTATATGAGTTATTAGTTATTAACAAATATGAACTGTTATTGTCGTCCATATATAGGTTGGTAGCTAGTCGCGCTGCGATGGAGGGAATGCTATCCTCTATTGTGTTTGTGTGCCCATACTACATAGCTGATGGTAGTACAATAACAGAGGGTAGGCACATAAACTATTTAGCGGATCACATTTTGATTGAGGGACACAACAAGCTCTATCTTGTTCCTCACCTCACAACTAAACCTTAGGTTTTGTACGTCATTCGACCGGATCTTAATAAATTCTATGTGTTTGATTCCCTTCGAACCTATGACGTGCCTTTTAAGGTCGCTCGTCATGGTGGGAAAGAATTTATCGATATGTTAGTATACTTTTCACTTCTTATTTCATTAGCTTATTTATACATATATATATTCTACTTTCATTATTTGAGGTATATATACTTACAATATTATGTATCCAACTCTATTTATTAGGGCACTAAGGACGGCATATCAAAGGAGAGGTGGGAATGGTGTCCCAGACCCAAAGAGTCTTCAATATGAGCCTATCATGAAAAGTAGGAAGACAACTATTTTGTATTTTGATTTAATTCAAATTAATATCTAATAGTTAGAGAGCTAACTGAATTCATTTGACAGTGTCCACAACAGCAAAATGGCGATGATTGTGGATACTATGTATGTAGAGCAATGGATCTTATAGTCTAGAATAGATCGGTCAACATAGATCCAAGCCATGTATGTTTGCTTTTCCATATTTATAACACCTCGAGTTGATACGGCCACGCGGGGGCTACCTTGAAGTGCTTTTGGATTGATCGGCTGGCCCCACAGATCAACACGAGTCCTTTCAGTACGCTTTGTCCTCACTCACGCACTTTCCGAGAAATTTTCAGAACTTTCCAGAAGGTCACCCATCCTAAAATTACTCCACAGCCAGCACGCTTAACTGTAGAATTCTTAGGATGGAATCACCAAAAGGATGGTATACCATGTTGATATAAGTAGCCGATTCAATCCTTATAACACTTCGCATAATTTGGGGTATTACATAAATTTCCGAAACTTCCCAGGAGGTCACCCATACTAAAATTGCTCCATAGCTAGAACGATTAATTGTGGAGTTCTTAGGATGGAATCACCAAAATGATGGTATACCATGTTGATATAAGTAGCCAAACCAATCCTTATAACACTCCGCTCAATTTGGGGTATTGCAATATTTTTCTATTAATGAATCATGACATATATATTTTTGACCTAATGGCTAACTGTATATTAATTGAAACACGGGCATTGTAGTTTTTCACCGATGACTATGCACGAGGCCAGCAATACAATGTTGATGAATTGATGAAGTTAGAGACCAATGGGGCAAGCACATGCACTCATTCATTTGGTATTAGGTAGCGATCTATATATTCTACATGCATTTTCAGGTTTGTATTTTGTCTACATCTTTCGATCTTCCAGCCTAGATCTCTGAACTCTTTACTTTGGGGTGTAGAGCTACCAAGTTGTGGTATGTCTACTAATTTTTATTCCTAAGTATAGTTTGTGTATTGAGACATGCATACCAATTATAGATTGATTGAAATTATGGTGTGATTGTAGATTTGGTATGAATTGATGTTGTTTTACATTGCAGATTTGGTAATTATTTGAACATACAACTGTGTATGTGGGTAGGAACAAAACTAAAAAATATTAAAAAAAACCTATAGTTTTAATAACGGTTCTATGAAAAACTGTTATTAAAACTCCGTTTAATCTCATATTTATGCTCATTTAATACGTATTAGAGGGTTTAATAAATGCATAATCAATGACCGAAACCCTAATTTGATGATATTTTAACAACGGTTTTTGTATTAACCGTTATTAATACATGGTTTTCAACAACAATTTTTTTTATAAACCGTTATTGAAACCTTATTTTTGACAACGGTTTACTGAAAAACCGTTATTAAAACCTATTTTTTAACAATAGTTTTTACTTTAAAACTGTTATTAAATATGAAGTTTACACACATATTCGCGGGTTTTTGTGTATTTTTCATGATGGTTATGAACCGTTATTAAAGATTTAATAATGGGCGGTTCAATAACGGTTGAAAGCAGTTATTAAAACTATCAAATAACCATTATTAAAACCCCTTTCCGGGGTAGTGACATTAACATCCTCACCAAAAAAAGTTACACATCACCAAATTTAATGTGCACTAACTAAATAAAATTACATATCTTCCACCACAAAAAGCGCACACACATTAATATGCGTGCTCACATATATATTAAGGACTAAAATATTTATTACACTCTAACATACTAATATTTATTCTAATCTAACATATATATACTAACAACTACATATAATAATCTAATTATCCACATAAACTAACTACAATAATCTAATTACCCAATCATACAAAATCTAACTATAATAATATAATTTAGAAAATTATTTCTATATATATATAATACACAACAATAAACATAAAACAACAAATAAATACATACTAATATGACCCATAACAAACTAACAACCCTCAAATACGTATAAACAAGAAATATATAAAATAATATCAATATTTCAAATATTACAACGAACTCTAGCAAAATTATCGATCCTTTGGCATCACTGGTGTTGCTTCAGGTGGAGTTAGTGATGGTACACTCATGGTTCCACCTTCAAAATAAGAATTAGTTAATGTCAAACAAAATAAACACAAAAGAAATAAAATTAAGAGTAAAATAAACCTTTAAGAGGGGAGGAAATTTATGGATAAAGGTTGAAAAGGGAAAATAATGGGGGAGAAAGTTAAAGGAGAAGGAGAAAAAATAGTGGAAAGGGTTGGGGGTAAAATTAAGGAACAATGGCTAAGGTAGAAGTCGAAGCCAGGAAATGATGGGCTAGGGTTCACTACAAAATAAATGATTTGTACCAATAGGGCCTTATCTGTTGGTAAAAGCTATTTTTCTATTGGCAAAAGCTTTTACCAACAGATTTTTTTTGTGACAAAACTATGGGTAAAAACTCTGTGCTTAAAAGTTTTATCCATAGATATGCATCATCTATTGGGAATAATTGATAATGCCCACAGATATTTATCTATTAGTAAAACTTATGCCCGCACTTATATCTGTAAGTAAAAGTATTAACCACAAAATATTATCTATGACTAAAAGTATTACCCACAAAATAATATCTGTAACTAAAACTATTATCTACAAAATAATATCTGAGACTAGAGGTATTAGGCACAAAATTATATCTGTGATAAAAAGAATTAACCACACAATCATATCTGTGAGTAAAAGTATTAAACACAATATTATATCTGTTACTAAAACCTATTGCCAACATATATATTGTTGGTTATACATATTTTAATCCTATATATATATATATATATATACATAGGTAAAACCTATACCGAAACGTACAAAATTTATTAATATTACGTATTACCACAATATCCAATATCTACTTGTAGTAACAATTTATGCTTATATATATAAAATTAACTACGCCATATATAATTATCATTGTGTAGTACAAAATAATTAGTTATTTACCTAAAGAAATAACACTCATTTAAGTACAATACTATATAAACGACTTGTAGCATGAGCTATTATACAAAAACATCTTCATATACTGATATACAAAATCATCGGCTATTATACAAAAACATCTTCATATACTGATATACAAAATCATCGAGCATCTTCGTAAGCTTACGAGAAAAATCACCGAGCATCTTCATTAGCTAACATATATACAAAATCACCGAGCATCTTCGTTAGCTAACATATATACAAAATCACCAATCATATTCGTAAGCTAACAAACAAAAGCATTAACCATCTTCATAAGCCAACTCACAAAAGCGTTTTTATAAACGCATCAAATGTCATCTTCTTCATTCTCCTCTTCGGTGTCATCCTTTTCATTCTTGTCATCCTATATTTGATAATAATCATCAACATATTTTCCCTAAAAATATATATACAATTATCTTAATCATATTAATCTAAATTCATATCAAAAAGCTAGACAATGAGAGTTTGTACTCTTTAGGGAACCAATATTTTTCTTTTCAAATTTTTATTGACATTAACGGATAAAAAATTGGCCATTAAACACAAAAAAATTTTGGTCATTAAAACGTTAATTATTTATAGTGAGCACAACGTAACTCACTCACTCTAATTATTTCTACTACAATTGCTTTTTTGTTTTCATTTTATTCATTATTTTCCATGTAATAAAATTTCAATTATAACTTCACACGAAAACTTATTCTTATATAAAAACATATATATTTTATCTTATGATATAAAAAAATGTGTGTAATTTACATTATGAGCATATAATATACGATTTATCTAAGATAAAATTTGATGTGGCAAGATAACCATCCCATGAAAAATCCTAATTAGCATGGATAAATTTCAATGTTATGGCTAAAGGGGATAAAAAAAATGAAGAGAGAAATAGAATAAATTAGATAAATAAATGGAAAAAAAATAATTAGACAAGTGTACAACTACTATATATCAAAAACAAATATAAACGAGTACCATTATGCACATATAAAATTCGATCATAAAAATTATTATGTTGCATATATTATGAACCAGTAAAAAAAAGATAATACAGCTACATTAACACAAAATCTTAGAGATAACTATTGTTTTAAATTCAAATATCATCAATATAAAAGAAAAAAAAATCTTTTATTCAAATAATTATTCTAGTAAGAAATATTTCATGGATTCACTAACATTTAACAACCATTATGTATAACCATGTTCACTAAGAAACAACAAGTAATAATTTCCAACATATCCGGACATAACCGGGTCAATAATCACAAATTCCAGAAATCATGGTGCATGAGACTTGTGGCATGGAAAAGGTTCACATTCACCACTATGGCTAGAAAAAGAAGAATTTTTCCGGGGAAATGAGATAGAGAATTGTTATGCAGCCCTGTTGAGTAAATAATGTGATGAAATAAATTGAGCTATATTGACAAGTTTAGATATGTATTTTCAAATTATTTATTTGTTTGAAAACTCCTGATAGTAAGCTGTAGTAAAAGATAATGAAATTTTCAACTTTTGTAAAAACTAAGATTACACAACAGCCAAAATGAACAATTAAGTTGGTTTAATAAACAGTGCATAAGACAAATATGATACTTACCCTAAATATTTAACACTGTATATTGAAATCCCGATTAAAGACAAAATAATGTGTGTTGCCACATTATGCCCTGATGCCAAATCCAGAAGGAAGCCTACCATGCTAAAACATGTAACGTTATAAAAAGACATGGCTAGTGGAGCTCACAACAAGAACATGAATTAATGTTTCAATCCTCATAGCGCATATCATAGCCAATCAGCATTATCATGTTAACTAGCCATAGTTGTTACATAAACAGCATATCTGAAAGTAAATAAAAATCTTAAAACAAACCTGAAAAGATAATATACCTAGACGGTCCACATCTTCACCATAAGCATGTCTATGCACAACTTCCTCAAAAGCATTAGCATGGTCGGCAGGGACTGCATACCAGGTTTTTGGGGAGCCCATATGAAGAAAATTTAAGCTGCGAAGCTCGTGGTCTTCAACATGCCATGCAAACCAGCTAAACAACATACCAATATAAATCATGGGGGATGTAATGCCAATAATATCATGGTTGCTGTAAATTACCTGCCCCCTTCGCTTTCTTTGTACTCTGACCCAATTCTTGTTTCCTAGTGGTAAACATAGCTCTAGCATTCCCATTATTACAACAGGTTGTGAACTAATTTCCGAATCCAGCTCAGGACACTTCAAGAGGGACTTATTTAGGTTATAAAGCACGTACTTCCTGGACAGCTTCGGCAATGGTGGAATAACTTTGCATATACCATAAGCACTAGCTTCTTTCTCAAATTTTGAAATATAAGCAATTGGGTCAGCAAACTCGGTATCAGTTGGGTAAAACTCAGGCGCCAACGGCAACCCTTCTAACCATTTAGGTATTTCAACACTTCCCATTAGGAGTCAAGGTTCGATAACTTCAACTAACCATATCGATCAAAAGAAAATATGATAAGTTGACTCATGCAAAAAGTCGACTCTCACTAGCAATCACAATATATTAAGCCGTAACATCCATTTTTTTTCTAGCCCTAATCTAAAGATTCTGCATCTAAATCAATGTACAACAAGATCAATTAAAGAAATAATAAGCAAATTTCAGAAATGAAGGTGCGTTCCAGAATAACAGATACTTAATTAGAATATCCAATTAAGTCATACAATACATATATACTTAATTAAATAACTAATTTAGCTTAATTAAATCCCATTCTTTCATAATTAATCAAAACAAAAAGTCAGGGTTTCAGGAAATTATACCAAACGAAATCAGCCAAATCAATGCAGGTAAAGGGCGGTGGAGCTTCATCGGTGGGAGAGGAGTAGTCGCCGGTGGCAGACCGAAGCTGGAGGTGTCTAGCCGGTGGCGCGCTGCTGCTGCCTTCTTGCGCTGCTACTGCGCCGTTGCTACTGTTCCGCTGATGCTGCCGTCCAACCGTATACGACGATGACCAGGAGTTGTGGCGGCACAATTGAGCGGCGGCGAGGCAGTGTGCAACGATCGACGAGCACTCGATCCTTACCTACAGGCTGCGCAACACAAGGGAGGGGGCTCGACGGTCGAGAGTCCGTTCGAAGTGGAAAGGGAATAAGGGGCGGGGGGCTGCGTTAGCCTATAATGACTGACGTTTTTCCTTTTTTTGTTTCTTTTTTTTTTCCTTTTTTAAATATTTAAAAGAGTTTATATTAAAAATATAATTTTAAATAGATTAAATTTAACCGAAAAATTTTATAAATAATTTTTTTAAAACTAAATAAAATACTTATCTGATAAAAGCTTTTATTTAAAATAAACCGGAACACTTAATAAAATAGAAATAAAATTTAAATAAAATAACCTAATTAAAATAAAATTAAATATTAAAACTCATTAATCAATACAAATATTTATAAAAATTAGGTTTTTAATAAGTGGAGTATTACCCTACACGTACGGTGCCCCGGACCCCCAACTAGCAAACTAGTCCACAAAACTCCTGTCCTAGGTTATTCCGAACGCAAATTAACTAATTATTATTTTTATTATGATATTTATTAAAATAATGCTTACAATAATAATATCTATTTAATTATTAAGTTTAAGGAAATTGAATTTGAAAAATAAGAAATTTTATAATAATTATATAAATAACTATAATAATATTAGGCTCAAAAGGATATCTATAATCAAGGAATACAATGCCTCCTAGACCCCCATTGCGCCGATCAAGTAGTGACACCCCGTCTTATAGGTCATTCGAAGCGCGACTTCATTGATTATTACTTTGATTATAATTTTTATTATTTTAAGAATAATTTTTTATTATTTTAATTATCATAGTGAATTATAATATTAATTAATAATAATGACTATAATGTTAATTATAAATCTGGTTATATATTATATTATTAGTATTTCATATAAAATTGGTAATTATGATAATAAGAGAAGTATTTCAAGTACAAGAGGAATGAATGTGTTGTGCCAAGGGATATAACAATAGTTGAAACATTTATATTCCTTATATACTAATACGAATAGATATATGAGTGGGTATTAGTTTTGTTGGTATAAAACTACTAATACCCACAGATATAAAAGTAGGCAAAAGATCTGTTAGCATAACATATTATTACCAATAGATAAAAAAAATTTGTAGGGAAAACTTTCTTTATTGCCCACAAAAATATATCTGTTGGTATTAGTAACTTTTGCCAACAGAAAAAAAAATCTGTGACTAAATTACTATTGGCACAAGTCATATATTTTGTAGTGGTTTGAAGACAATTTATAAACACCCTTAATACAAATGATCTAGGCCGTCACTATTAAGGCATGTATCAATAGTGTTAGCCTATAAATGAAATGATGTTGTTTTGATTTGGCTTTACAAAAATAAAATTTTCTTATTACTAAGGAACTAATAATTAGTATTAAGGAAAAGTCATTGGTATTAAGGATAATTATGCTTACCCCATTCCTTGGCAGTAATTTCCCCTCCATGGAATTTTTGCCAAAAATATACCTTATTACCTACAATATTATCATTAGTATTAACATTTTATCTTTGGCATATATTTTCCAACATATTTTTAGGAAAAGATTTTGGGGGAAGTTTTGGCACCCCTTAATACTAACAATAATATTTTAGGTCATCAGTATTAGATGGGATTTTTTTGTAATAAAAAATAGATTTGTGCTTTGACTTATTATCAAAGAATAATCATCAGAGTTAAGTCTTATTATTGATGATAGATAATTTCCTATATTAAGATCGTTAGTGTTTACCATTTTTCTCGTAATGGTTCCTTAATATGAAAGCAATAAAGAGATTGACACTAGCTATTACGTGGATCATCAACTTATAAATCTATTGTCCTAACAATTTCTCTAATTACTTATAATAAGTAGGAACATAAAAGACAACTCTTTTCTTGTATGAAATTTTAAATACTCATCTACTTAACTCTAATTTAGAATATACTTCTAACTGTAGAAGCTAATAAATTTACCTCCCTCAAGGTGCAGATAAACTCAATAACTCTATTCTGCCTTTGATCTCCACACGCTATATCTTTGAAGTGTAATTTGTATATATTAATTAAGGTATATTAATGATATATGCTAATTAAAGATTTTAATTATGGTTAAGTTGATTAAATTTGTTTATTATGTTTATAGATTTGTTAATACGTTGTTAATTATGTTATTGTATTATTTATATATGATTAGATGTTTATTAGATTTAATTATATTTTCATTAAATATATTAAATATTATTATATGATAGGGATTATTGGTGAATGTTTTTAATTATATTGATAGGATAATAGGTTAGATTTGTTTAATATTTTTGTTAAATGTATTTATAATAGATAAAATATGTTTGTATTTGAATTATATTTAATTATGTTGCTAATTTGTATGGAATATATTTGGATAATTCTAGTTGGATTATTGAAAGAATAGATGAGGACATACCATAATTAAGTATACTTTAGTTGTTATATTATACTAAACTCCTACTAGTAAGTAATACAAATATTGTTGATCTATTTAATGAATAAAGTAGAGGATTAATGTAAAGATATTGTATTTGAGTTATATGGTTGGGTATACAGATCTCTTTGGCTATCATAATATGATTTGATATTTATTAATGATATTAATTTCATGTATGTAATTAGGTTATAGTTATGTTATCACGTATTACCTTCAATTCATATACATAATTAAAAATGACTTTATGTATTTATTATTGAAATTCAGATGAGTCGCAGACAAGACAATGTAGTAGATAGAACCGATGGTCGGCATGTGACTGCTTCTGCACGACGTAACAGAACTGGTACTGAGCTACCTGCGCCGATGGTTCATTTGAGAAATTTCGGCAGGAGTATTACCAAAGGATTACGACGATCTAAGAAATCTGGAGAACAAGAACCGGAAGAAGCATCAGAACAACAAGAATATGCAGAAGTTCGTGAAGAACCATCGTCTAGTCAACAAGGTCATAAATTTCCATCATTTACAGATTATGCAGGTCGTCCATCATTTGTGGCTGATGTTGGTACTGCGGGGTTTAGAGTTTTGGGGGTAGGAGGTCCGGGGTTTGGAGGTTTGGGGTTGGAGGTTCTGGGGTTGGAGGTTCTGGGTATGGAGGTTATGCGGTTAGAGGTTCTGGGTATGGAGGTTATGCGGTTGGAGGTTCTAGGGTTGGAGATTCTAGGTATCGAGGTTCTGGTGTTGGAGGTGCTGGGTATAGAGGTTCTACGGGTGGAGGTTCCGAGTACGGAGGTTTCGAGTCAGGAGGTTTTCCATATCTTACACAATATATAGATTTTCTTACCTCACCGGCGCAACCTGCTATGGGAGGAGGAGGAGGAGGAGGAGGAGCATCGTCATCGACTTATGTGCGTAATGATGATGATGAGGAGGAGGAGGAGGAGGAGGAGGAAGAGGAGGAGGAGGAGGAGGAGGAGGAGGAGGATAGAGATCATCATGATAGGGATGTTGGTGTTGCTGGTGACGATAGTGAAGATGAAGAGAGTATACAATTAAAGGATGAATGGTACTTGCTTGGGCCATGTCCAGGAGGTCCAATAATTCCTGATTTGGTTCCTAGCTTTGGTGGTCACACATCTTTAGATTTATGGTTAGGAAAGGTAAGTTTAATATATTCATTATTTCTTAATTATTATTTTATATGTAATCAATCATATGTACACATTACATTTGCTTATTGTATTGATCAGGATTGGGGTTGTCCGAAGATCCACACAAGGCAGGAGGTTTTAAGAAGTTTTCTAGGAAGTGTCAATGATAGGATGTTCGCTCTGATACGACGAATAGGATTATCACACCTTCCATCCTGCACATTTGAACATGTGAATGTGCCGCTTATTTCAGCATTTATTGAGCGATGGCAACCAGACACAAATAGCTTCCATATGCCATGGGGGGAGATGACGATCACTCTTTTAGATGTACATAGTATATTAGGGCTACGGGTTGATGGTCATCCATTACATTTGGACATGACGGCGAACACGCATGGGCAAATGATTGGTGCAATGGGTGCCTTATTTGGGATGGAGGAAATGCAAGCGAATGAAGTCACTCGAAAGGGCGGGCTTCCATTTAAATGGCTGCAAGAAGTATGTGAGTCATACTGGTTAGGGGACGACGCAAAAGCGATTAGGTATACATTATGGTTGATCGGCTTATCGCTGTTTGTCAATAAGACGGTTGATAAAGTTAATCCATACTTTATCATTTTCCTTCAAGATCTTAGCCAGGTTGAAGGTTATGCATGGGGTGCAGCCACACTTGCTTTTTTATATCGACAACTTGGCATGGCTTCTAGAGCCGACGCTGTTCAATTATCTGGATGCATGACTCTATTACAGGTAATTTTATAATCAATATATATATACATATATACATATACATGACTCTATATTCATTATGATAGCTAACAATTGAATATATTTACAGACATGGATATATGAATACTTTCCTGGGTTTAGAGTGGAAAGATCTAGGTATGATCCAGACCATCCTCATTGTATGATGTGGTCTTGTGGCCAGAAATTTAAAAATCAATTGGAGACTCTCGAGTACTTTCGGGCAAAGATTGATGTTATGTCTGCGTCAAAGGTATGCTAAATCAATTATTTTATCCTCCTATATTATATTTGTGATATCCATATTTACTTGAATATTTTCGTGAAAGGTCAATTGGGATCCGTACGGAGTTGCTGATCCATATAGATATTGTCGTATGGCATTCTATCACGGTTGTATACACTGTTTGGACAAAGTTGAACCACATATGCCTGATAGTGTGACACGACAATTCGGTTATACACAAGTCATCCCTGAGGAGCCCATCAAGCCAAATAGAAACTCATACAGAGGTCCTTCCCTGAAGAAGTACAAAGTATACTATGCACACATGCTCAGGAAATGGTTCTTGAGGTATGAACATATTTTGGGCCTGGATGTTTTTGGACCAGCTATTGAATACCCATGGGAAGGGGCCGATGATTATATGGATTGGTATGTTCCGAGAACGCATAGATATATATTGGCTACGACGGAAGAATATTTGGCTGAACATGTGAACGATGACCATCATATACCAGCCGAAAAATGTCTGAACAAAGCACGTAAAACTATTCGTCGATTGTATTGGAGGGGAGAGCCAGCTCCAAATTATGAGCAGTTAGTTACATGTATCGAAACCCTTGTGCGTGATTTAGGAGTTACTCCACCTCGACGTGGCCATTTGTAATGAACTTCATTTATTACCGTATTGTTATATGAAAATATTACCATATGTTTGTTAGAATTAATACCACCTGTCCTTATTATTTTACCATTGACTATTTGTGTTCAAATTTAAAAACATATCAAGTGTTTTTTTATATATCCATAGTTTAGAACTTCGTGATAGAAATTATACTATATTTTATAAAATTACCATGTGCATGTTACAAAGGATGTAAACTTAAATAAATGTACCATCCTAATTACAACAATTCTACATTAAAGTTGAGTCCGAAGATAAAGGATGAGGGTCTTGTGTGTCATCATTTACCAATGCACGCCATTGTTCGAATCTTGAAGAATATTGCGTATTCCATGTTGAAACGCTGCTATCACGATATCTATTCCAATTGGTATGTACTGGTGGGAGTGGAAAACTTTCCAGAAGATATACCTATAGAAAAAAAAACTATTATGTCAGCCATTCATATCATATTGAAATGGAAAAATTCTTCATTAAACTTAGTGCTCACCGATATGTAGTGACTCATGTGTTGCAAGAAAAATATAGTGACTTCAGTTTCAGGACCTTGAATTCCGTGCATAGCCACTAAAGTTAGGAATGAGCTGCATGCATTCAATGAGTAATGTGTGAACAACACACAATAACGGGTTGCAATGACATGACCAATATCAGGCATTTCCATCCAGTGTGCCATCGGAGCTGGCCCTTTCCAGTGGGCAATAGTATTAAGAACTTGATCAATGCTTTCATAGACGAACATATTCTCGTACAACTATCGTCTCGCCAATATCTCATGATACAAGTCGGTACGAATCTGAACCCATCGTTCTTCATCTCCTAGTATAATAAAAGCCAGTGCTCTGAAACCACAATTCCCATCTCCTAAAACATTACACCAGCCACTAATATAAGGAACTATATGTCGATTCATTTGAGTCACATATGGAAATTGAAATTGGCCTGATGACAGAAATGCCGATTGCCGTCCCCGACCCGACCCCAACCCTGACGTTGAGTTGATCTAGGACGACTACAAAATTGTTGTTCTGTATACTCCTAACTAGATTGTTCCCTTCTAGTGGAGTTCCTTGGTCGACCCCTGTGCTGCCGTACTTGTGGCTCGTCGAAAGGTGTTTGCTGGGGAACTGCAATATTAAATATCTCTCTAGCCAACTGATTCTGTATTTCTGGTGGCTGGTGCATAACAGATTCCATCAAAATATGGAGCAAGTGAGATGCAACATCAACTGGTTCTTGGGGTCTTGGTGGAGTAATGGGTCCATCTATGTCAAGTTTCTTCCAAAACGGATGAATAGCCGACAGGGGGATTGACATGTAGTTATGAATGTATGTTTTAATTTCATGCGTACACGGTATCCCGTGCGTACGACACATGTAACATCCGCATAAATCATCATTCCCACTTACATGCTCAAGTCTCTGACAGTCGTTGTTCACCAACTCCATTGCATATAAAGAAACATGACCCCTCAAATTGGCATAAAGATCACTTGTAGCAAAATGATGAGTGTTGAACCGAGACCTTTCAAGCGATGCTTTTATCTCATCATGTTATAATTCGAGGAATGTGTACATTTGTTTGTGGACTATATTAAAGCTGCCCCGTGATGTCTCCAGGAATCTTTTTAAAGATCCATGAGCTCCTTCAACCCTGTTCGTTACAAAAATTTATTTACTTAACTTTATCAACATAAAAGAAGCTCAATCAGCTATCACAGTTGCAAGAAAATATAAATCATACCTATTCATTGTAAGTTGATGGATATGGAACACGTCACCAAAGAATGCTGCAACAATTTTATGTTTGTAGGGTTGTAGCCAATTCGTCTTGAGATACAAAATTAGACTAGGCATGCTTCTGTAATCTTCCTCTATTGACAACAATCGTGCCTCATATGTTTCTTCGTCCGTGGCATCTATCAAATTTTTCCATCGTGACATAAAACCATGTGCGAATGATGAACGACCATAAAGTTTCTTACATTTTTCCTCGACATTCTTATTCACATGAAATCTGCATAATAAATGTTTGAAGTAGGAAAAATATGTTCCACAGCTGAAATTAGAGCAAGTTCTCGGTCGGTAATAATGGTGGTTGGAAGCATATATGCATCCATTAAGGTCTTTAATCTCTCAAGCACCCAGAAATAATTTTCCTCCTTCTCAGATGACATGTATGCACATGCAACATTGAAATTCAATTGTGTTGGTGTTAAGCCAATAATTTCAAGTAAGGGCATTCCGTATCTATTTGTCTTATACGTGCAATCCATTTGTAAAACAAAAGGAAATGCACGTAAAATGTTAACAGATACGGGATGTGCGAACAGATGCTCACTTATTACGTTTGATTGAGGCTCACTTCGATGCCACTGAAACTAATTATTCTCAACCAACATACTCATGACATGCTGTAACATTGTTTGACTATCCATTTCTTCGGACCTAAGCTTTTGTCGAGCATTATAAATATACCTCCTCATACTCACATTACCTTCAAATTGTTTTTGAAGAAGTGGTATGATTTGTCGTGGCTTCACGTTAGCTGTAATAAGTTCATCAACAAATTGAACTTCATTTTCTATCAACTTACCAAGAACAGCATGGCCTTGCTCATAATTAGCCAATTTGTGATTGTGTGTCCCGTTCCTAACTACCACTTGCCATCCACCATTATTATTTTCAACACCAATAATAAAAAAAGGACAATCGGTTTTTTTTGAACAAGTATTACGTGCACCTTCGGTATCTGTCGGTCTAGTACGGACGTACGTACCACTTCGTTCACATCTTATCGAGACTCTACCCGCCCCTATACCATTTCCTTTTCTAGAACCTTTGATAATCAAAATCATCTTATGAGTTCTACCCATTTTCTTAACCCATGTCACAAGTTCATCCCGATCCAAAAATATTTCATCCGTTACAAAAAATCTCTGATAATTTTCACTCGTAAAAGATGTATTCCCCATGTCCTGAAAAAAAGAGTTTACCTTAATAATATAATAACAAAAAACTATAAATTTCATGTAACTAATTTTGTCGCCACAATTTATAATACTTAAAAAATAATATTTTACCTCTTCGTTGAAGTTGTTATTAATATTTGGAGAATGCATTTGCGTATCTTCTGCATATCCATAGCTTCTCGGTATTGTAAATCTATCATCGTAATACGATGGGGTTCTGACCCCATCTTCGTCGCTCATCGGACTTCCGAAATCATCGTACCCTATCGAAGTTTCAAACTCTTCGTAGTTTGAAGAACTTCTAAATTCATTATTCATTGTGAGTGTTTAACAAATATTGAAAAATTATATCTCAACCTTCAACTAACAAAGTTTCTGCAGAATAGAAATATTGAGTTGAAGAATACGATCGGGTAAGCTGTTCCTTTATATAGAAGGCTTCATGTTCCTATCCCTGACGAGCTTAACATACCATCGTACAATTATTTTATTTATAAAGATATGCAACAGTTAATTTATTCTACGTACCGTCCTACAATACTATTTATAGAAGCCACACACATTGACTATCCCTGCTAGCAACCTTCGATTTATTGTATATGATCGGCCAAACTTGCCGAAACACCAACAGTAATATAATTCATTGTCAGGCAAGATTATTTTGTCAGAAGTGCGCGTTACTGAAACACCAACAATAATATGATTCATTGTCAGGTAAGATTATATTGTCAGAAGTACGCGTTACTTTTACTGTGTACAATCTTTAAATCAGCATTTTTGTTATTTGGAAAACAAAATTTTACTCCATAGAAAATATATTTTATCCTTATCTTATATTTTTTAATTATAAATATATTAATTTAATTTTGTATCAAATATTTATATAAATTCTGATTTTTTTAATTATAAATAATAATTATTTACAAACTTTTCGGCCGAAAATTAAAAAAAAATAATAATCATTGGTGAATTGGCAGATATTACCGATGGAATGGCCTGGTTTCGGCAATAATTGCCGATGCCCTAGCGCCGAAAAAAAAAAGAAAAAGAATTGGTGCATCGGCAGTTTGTGCCGATTCTTTGGTCTGGTTTCGGCAAAAAATGCCGATCCCCTAGGCCGGTTTTGGTATAAATTGCCGAATTTATCGACCGAAATTAATATATATATATATATATATATATATATATATATATATATATATATATATATATATATGCTGCATTTCGCCAATAATTGCCGATATGTTTCGGCCGAAATAGAAAAAAAAATAATTTTTGTGCATCGGCAGTGTTTGCTGATGTCTTGGCCTGCTTTCGGCAATAAGTGCTGATGGCCTGGGCCAGTTTTGGTAAAAATTGCCGAATATTATCCATAGTTTCGGCTAAAATCGCCGATGTTGACCGTGGCTTTCGGTAAAAATCACCGATGTCAAGGTCACTTTCGGTATTTGTTTTCCGCCGAGTAAAAATACGTTTTCCATATAACAATACCCTAAGAAATCAATGTCAAGGTCACTTTCGGTATTTGTTTTCCGCCGAGTAAAAATACGTTTTCCATATAACAATACCCTAAGAAATCAATAACTCTACTATATTACTTTTTGTATTTCTTCTTAGATTCAGTTATGATGAAATTTCTTATTGTCTATAAATGACGGTAAGGTTTAGCATAGTGAAGCAATAGGCAAAATACACAAGAGGTGAGTGAATTGACTAACTAAACTTTCTGTCTATGATGAGGAAATTCAAATAATGAGTTCCTCTTCTACCAACATTTATGCGAAAATGTTTTTGAAGTATTCACTTTCCTGTGTCGTATGGATTTATTCGGTACAAGAATAAGGAAAAATAATAATGATATGGATCATGGATAATAGAAAAATTTTATCGCTGTTAAATTGTTAGTACTAGAGGGTTGGTAATAATCTTTTCAAATTATAATAATATGAAATTTTAATTTTGAGACACATATTACCGACAACAGATCATTGATTATGGGTTTTCTACCAACGATTATATTTTCAAATTTGAAATTATTTAAAATCAAAAATCCTTGTTAACGACATTTTTATCCTTGGTAATAAATTTATTATAGAAAATTATTGGGTAAAAAAATTAAAAAAAAACCTTACTGGGAATTTTATCTTTGGCAATAAGATAATTAACGAAATAAATATAATATTATTACATCTAACTAGTCAATACCAACGTAAGATATAAAAACTACCTTTATCTTGATTGGATAGTAGAGGCGTAGAACCTTGAGCCTATTTCGCCACGAAAGCTCTCATTTGTTGTACTTCTTTCTCCAAATGTTTAAATGTTGCTTGTTGTTTGGTTAGATACTCATTCATTTGTTTTTTGCTTTACTCTACTTGAGATTTCCATTCTTGATCTTATAGTGCATTAGTCTGCATCCAACTCATGCAAGAAGCAACATAACTTGAGCTCACCCCTATATGCCTTCATCCCACACCTTTTCTATATCCTGGATGACTAAATAAGACATCCTCAAGTATTGGTCATTCATCAACTTCTAGAGATGTAGGATCATCCATATCTCCATTTCTAGTAGCCATTTGTGACAATGTTTCCTTCCATTTTCTTAACATTTTCTTTTGTACATGTAGTAAAAAGCTAGGCATATATTACAAAGAATATTAAAAATATTTTAATTAATTACATATGACTAACTCTTCTCAACCTGGAAAGTAACTTATTTGTTATTCTTAAAATGAGTTTCTTTGTAGGTCTTAAAAACAAGTAATAGTTTTTTGCTTCTCAATTGACATATATAATTTTAAGAGAAAAATTTAATACATTAAAATACATTACTAATGAAAAAAATAATAATCAAAATGCCAAATACCTTCTTGTGTGATACTATGACAATGAGTGTGTACCATGACAAGACAGAGTGCTATGTTTTACAATATTTGCAACATTTTTTTCTACCAATGAAAAATTAATTTGTTTATATTTTGTATACGTAATTTTATTTAATTTGTACACTGAAATTCAATATTACCTTTACATCATCTAAATTTCATAGATCATTATATCTTTGCCACATGTCTAGCTTGAAAAAAGAAGGCCTATAATTATTGTCTTCTTCCCAATGTTTTTTTTATCCCTTTTATCATCTTTGTATTGATTTTTTGTGATCACTTTAATGATTTTTGTATCAATTAACCATCATTCAATCAAGAATTAAATAAATCCTAGACCATGCTGAAGTTTCCCTCCATAGAGCGAAATCAAAATATATCTGCATATATACACAAATATATGTTATAAATTATATATTTTTGATTTGATTACTTAATTGCAATAGATAAAAAAAAAATTGCCTCAATTTTGGGGAGGATCTTCACCTTATCCTAAGGAAGGACATGTAACCACCTCTTATAACACAATAGTATCTTTGTCCCAATATTATTTTCCATGTAAATAATTTACCATAAGAACGTATAGAATTTAATGTGTTAACCTAAAAATCGAGCTCCACCTCAAACTGGTCTTCCTTGTCTTTCAAACTCTTCCAACATCTTCCTATCTATATTTGTTTCCTGATCCCTCCTCCTAGGACCAAACACGTGAACATATTAATTTTACCATTAAGATAATAAAATTATAAAATTAATAGTAAGGAAAAAAAAGTAATAGATGAAGTTGTATACCTTCTAAGTTCCGACACCATGAGCATCGTCTATGAGGACGTGACAGATCACAACCATCGCCATCACCACCATGACCTCGAGTGATAACATAATTCATATGGAAACTATCAAATATTTTGATATATAAAAACTATCCATTATGATGATAAATATAAATGATAAAGTGCAAAACTTGTCAAAATTGTAAGAAAGAAAAACAAGATGATCCAACAATATAATCGTGACTAGATTTAGATTAAGTACATCTGATGACTAACTCTTGATCACCCAATGAGTCTGTAAATACACATCAATGTCATTACTTAGACCCCTTTTCCATGATAGAATCATTGGCAAAATAAATGATGATTGTTTTATACCATCTATAGAGGGAGATTATAAGGAACTATAATAGCTGGCCAAGTGCTATAATTGGTTCTCAATGTCTGAAATGGATTAAAGCCATCACTAGCAAGTCCAAGATAAATATTGCGAGGATCAAGAGCAAAATTGAGATAGAGAGCATCAATATCTTTCCACGCTAAACCATCAGCCGGATACCTTAATTTCCCATCTTTTACATGATCTCTATCATGCCATCTCATATCCATGGCCATCTTTTATGACATGTATATTCTTTTTAGTCTTGAAATTAATGGGAAGTATCATGGAACTTTCCTTAGTTTTTTCCTTCTATTAGAATCTCGCTCACCGCATCACTGTAATCCACTTCAATCGGAGTCTCCCAATGTGTAGCATTACTCACCAAACAATTGTCTAACATTGTCATATTATTTCTTCCATCATCCTAATATAACATACAATCATTTGGACATGTATCATTCTTTTCATATCTAAGACCTAATACATTTATCAACTTTTCTGCTTCAAACCAAGAAGATGGAAATGGACACAACATAGAAAATGCATTGGACATCAATTCAAGCAATATAGTAAAAGACTTTAAAGACCAACTATTCATGCTTTTCAAATGGCACAAATGCAAAATGAATAATAGTTTCGAATAATTATTGCACCTAGGATATAATTTATAATACCTCATATTTTTAAATTTAGTTTTATTCAGCTTTATTATTTTATTAGCATAATTTCATGTAAACATTTAATTATTTTAATTTGGATTCGTTTTATAGATTTATCGACGATTTTAACTTTATATTTTGAATTTAATTAATTATCATCATTGCATATCGTTCTAGATAAATTCATTTATGATTATGATTTTATTATATTCATATAATTTTGATTTTCAATTAAAAATATGTATTTCCGTTCGTATAAAGTTTTAGATATTTCGTCGATTATTTCTCTTGTGTGCGTAAAACACATTTATTGTAATTCTTTTGATTCCGGAGTTTTCACTCTTTTTCTTCCCTTCAAAATTTGTGAATCAATCTAAAAATATTTTTGAGTTCATCCATCTATTCTATTCATTCATGTTTCAGCCTTTCCTTCCAAATCACCAAATTATAGAAAAATTCGTTGACACGATTAGACAATTTTAGCCGTTTTTGCTATTTTTAATCTGTTGGTCATCAAATAAGTCTGAGACCAAATATATTTATATATTTGATTTTATAAAAATATTCTGTATCAATACGTGATAATTTGAGCCCCAATTATTCCTTTTGGGAATTTGCGGAAAAATGCGTTTCCACAACTTACCAGTTTTTTATCGTTTTCCATCCATCAAGGATCAAACCTACTTTGATACTTAATATTTTTATATATTTGAGTTTCTAAGATTATTCTGAATATTTTCATAAATTTTTATAATTTTAGAATTCAAGTGATATTTTTCTCAATAAGTGCTCATTATTAGACCTTCTTGCAATTTAATTAATCAAAATACATTATAACCAATCCTCTAACTAATATTTCAATCCTAACTAGTCTCCTAACCAAACCAAATCAGATTTGTAACTTGGTTACATTTCTCCCAACCAAAAAGTGTAACTAGTACTATAATCATGATTTTATGACATTTCTCTTACACACTCAACCATAGTCTGTCATCTCTCTTACACCCCTAATCCTAGTGCTCACGTGAGGCCAAGGTCAAACCAAAAACTCAATCCACACTTCACCATATCAGATCCTACTCTATCTTTGCCAAATTGTACGTTCCTATCTCAAAACCTACATAAAATCATGGATTATAACAGAGTGCAAAGTTGATTACTTTCCAACTTGTAGCAACTCATTCTCTCTCTCTTGTTATCCATTTCCCTTGTTTTTTGTTTCTATGGAAATATTTCATTGCATACTACAAATCCATATAATTTAAATCCCTGAAGTCGAACTCCTTCAAGCTTATTCATAACCAAATTTTTGCTTCCCAACCAGCTTTGCAAAATCAGTAAAGATGATTTTTTGGTGACTTCTAGCATCGTTAATGCGTCGACCTTGCTTCCTCTACCCTATATTCTTTTTTGGTATTTTTCCTTACATGTTATACCTCATTTACAAACCCTTATTACCAAGTAAATCATTCCCCTACCCTCTCTTTTTTCCTCTCCTATCAGCTTTGCTGAGCAACCTTCGAGTCTTTGCTGCAATGGTTAAGTGGGTTGCAGTAGAGATTTCATGCCTTTCATCCCTTCTTTTCTCCTTGGTTTCCTCCCCTTTAACCCTCCAAAAGCTTAATCCATCATTCCTTTGTGGTTATTAGTTGTTTTGTAGTGGTTTTCAAGCCTCCCCATTCAAGAGTAATATTTTATACTTCACTTCTTCCATTCCAATTCCTTTCTGTCCCATTTTTCTTATTTATTAAAATTGGTTTATCTAACTCTTTTAACTTATATTCTTGAAGGTGACCAAGTGGGTTTAGAGAAGGAATTTCCAGGTTCCTTGTTTTAGCTTTGCTAAGGAGCTTAGGAGTTTTGGTAACAAAACTAACCTTTATAAATAGGATTTTGTGCTAGGTGTATTATATGTTCTCTTATGTGTGGATAGATTTATTTTAATTATAACCATGAAATCATATCATGAAAAATATTGTATGACATGTGTATGTTTCTATCTTATGTGCTTAAGCATGAATATCTAACGACAAGATGGTTTGTGTGATTATTTTTATATGTTTATACCTACTGGAAAGGTGATGAATATTTAGTGAAGAAGTGATGAATGTTCAATAGAGTCTTGTTGAATTTACAGCATAGTCATGATGAATATGCTTGGATCGAAGTAGTTTAGCTCTTGTCCTTGCTATTTTATGTGAGCTTTGGTTGTTTAAAATTTATCTAAGTATTTTCCTATATGTATAATAGTGTATATAAGCTAGGTTATGAGTTTTGGATCATTTAAAGTTGAAATGCAATTTTTATAAGGCTTAGACATATTCAACCAAGGTTACATTGGGCAATACAGTTTTTTTTAAAGTTTTAAGTGCACCATTGCCTTAATTGGGTATTTTACATAAAATTTGGTATATGATATGTTAATATTTGATGTTGTTTAGAGTAAGTTATGAATTTTAGAAGTTTAAGGTAATTTTTGGTGAATAAAGACACTTTGGCCATTATAGGTAAAATTCTAGAAATTTTAAAACCTAATTGAATATTATTCTAATACAAGAATTTAGAATTTATAATTCTAATTCTTGGGTGAAATTGATGAGTAGACTTAGAGACCTTAATTAAAACAATTCATTAAGTAAGAAAAAGAAAAAAAAGAAAGAGACATTATGGGTGCATTGAGGAATCTTAATATTTTATTTTATTATCCTATTGATATTTCATCCTAAGAATATATTTGGTTAAGTACAATATCTGTTAGCATGAAATACACCTCTTTTTCTCAAATTGCTTAGCTAGCTTCGGATTTAGGTAAGTCATTACTTACCTTACTCATGACGGAATCTTGATCTATGTCTACTTGGAGTGGAAGGTCGTGATGATGCTTATCGATTATTTAATTACGTCAAGAACATGCTATGTTCTATATGGTAATTGTATGAATGTATGAATTTATAGCCTTAATGCAACACATGTTAATATGACGCTTGAATATTGTATATGTGTAAGTGTGTGAAGGGTTGAGTATGGATTGAAATTGTGTGATGCCTTGTGTTGTATTTTATGCCATGGACTTATTCTGCTTTAATGCCCCTAAAATTATTTGGCTTTAATACCCTTTGAATCAGTTCGGCTTTAATGCCATTGGAATCGATCGGTTTTAATGCCACTTGGGTTGGTTCATCTTTCATGTTGCTTAGAATGGTTCGGCTTTAATGCCGCTGGAAATTTATCAGCTTTAATGTTATTTGTCTTTAATGCCACTTGAAATTGATATAATAATGGAAATTCGTTGTGTTGATGGATATGAGCTAAGAGTTGTTATGTGGGCCTGATTTATGATTGGCTAAATCCTTAAATAAAATATTAATCACTTAAAGTGAAAGATCTTGAGTTGGGACTTGTATCACTCGGTGTAGCTATCCGAGTTAGGTTTGGTATTCACTTGGTACCATTTTGATGTTTTTCTATTATGTGATCTCGAGTGCCATACGAGGTATGGAGAGCCCCTCTTCTACTCTATAGGTATCTCGATATATTTCGGCCCTATAGGGGGTATGCATACTTAAGTGATTAGGTGTCCTATTTATTGATAGTCTAGTTACGTTTCTGGATGGGTTAGCTAGGGCCAGCAGTGTTCAAGTACTACATTAGTTGTTACAATCTCTTCAAGTCTCCATCCTCAATTTAATGTAATAAATTGATTGTGATCACGCTGATAAAATATAATAACCAATGGAGCCCATATACCAATACATTCATATTACTTTATTTTATGGTTGAAGGTTAAGTTTCGTGTTCTCAATTAATATATATATATATACGTAATCATGATATTATCTTGTTATTATATGTTCTATTACTTTCTTCGTATGGACCTTGCACTCAATGCTATCTATTTAGGATAGTTGTGTTACTTAGTACGAGATGCGTACTAATACTACACTTTTTGTAGACATTGTGTCGTAGATATATGATGATGATCCTGCTGACTTTGAGGAGGTTCCTCACACGGAGTGATGCGGGCTTATACCCCCGAGGTTAGGGTGTAGAGTTATTTCTATCCGAGGTCGCACATGTTATGTGCCCTAAATTTTGGATATCGCTTTTGGATTCTTCATCTTTTTTAACCCCCTTATCACTTTTTATATATTGTATTATCTGGAGCATGTACTCCATACTTTGTTATTATGTCTAAATTATTCAAGTCTTCTGCTATTTATATCTATTTCCATAAGTTTTGATTTACTTGATGTAAAGTTTTAGCCTTGCACGTAGTACGAGAAAGGTATGGACTAGACTTATGCTATGTGTGGTGGTAAAGCCTACTATATTATATTAATGCTTCCGCTTAAAAAAAATAGTAGTAAAATTTGGGGTGTTACATAATTCTTCCTCACATTGCTTCAACAATCTATCATAGTGAGCCTCTTCATCTCTAGGAGTATTCATAGGTTGGTTTTTGGGTAAATTATCACAACCATGGGAATCATCATTGAATCTTAGTTGAAGTGGACTCGAAGATTTAATGGTATGATTTTCAATTCCTCAATCTAATACCCCAGATGTATCCCTCACAAGTGCAAGAATTTGATTTTTATCCTCAACATTTGGCATAGTGTCATCCAAACTAGTAGACACATCATTAGCCAGTTCCCATATTGATTCCCTATAAAGAATCCAATTGGTGTAATTTTTCAGAAAGCCATTTTTCATAACCTAACTAGTGACAACATCAATCGGATTACGATATCTATTATAATACTTTTGTCATAGGTATCATATTTTTCCATTTATAGCTGCCATAGAAGTTGCAAGCTTTAAAAAACTATCAAATCTCACTAGAAACTTGGTACTAGTCCTATTTGAATCTATCTAATTTTATCCATGATAAAATATATTCTAGTTTACCTTGACATTTCAAATGATATCAATTAATCAATAAACATAATAATATTTTTTTATTTAAAATAAAACATCTTAACTCTAGAATTC
Source organism: Tamarix austromongolica (assembly GCA_039764185.1). NCBI lineage: Eukaryota > Viridiplantae > Streptophyta > Magnoliopsida > Caryophyllales > Tamaricaceae > Tamarix > Tamarix austromongolica. Next base: position 65,757,228 of record CM077813.1, on the reverse strand, counting down.
CTATTACCATCTAACATTCATAAGCATGTCATATAAATTTCAAAACTATGTTTTAGGATAATATAATTACAAAACACAATAATATAACGGTTGAAGGAGTAACAATGACCAAAATTACAAATAAAATATGAGTTAGAAGGCAAAACTATGATAATGTAATACATAATTTAATGAGGTAAAATTTATGTGCAAATAAAGTTTACCTTACTTGCATAGAAAATAATCATAATATAATTAATCAAAATGCATAGCTTTTGGTATAGAGCTTTATTTTTTGATTTTATTCGCTTTCTCTACCATATTACATGAATTCAAACCCCATATGAAAGCAAAATAATTGTTTATTTGAGTAGCATAAAAATTTAAGATATTTTCTAGCTTAAAAAAGTTAAGTCATAAATACGCTCTAAACTAAAACATAAGAAAAAAGTGTTTGTCTGTAATGAGATGAATGAATGATATATTAATTAAAGATCATAGCTTTAAACCACAATTAAAGTTCCAAGGTTATATTCAATCATAAACTGAAAAATGGGGATAAAAGTAACTAAATCAGCATGTATTTAGCTGCATTGTTTATTGATGACTCACTGAAAAAAAAAAGAAGAAGAAGCAATTTTATTTAATATATTATTGAAACTATGGAACTTTAAATATATGTAGTTTGTTGTAGGCTACATAAAGAAAGATTGACTAATTTATATCCACATTCAACATTTGATTTATCCGCTAATGGTCGCAAAAACTGAATGTTGACAATATATTTCTGACATTGATTTTATTTCCTATCAAATACTTTAATGATATTCCCCCATTTTATTTTCCTAGTTTTATGATGTTTCCATCTACATATTCCCATATTTTTTATTAGCATTTATTTTTTAGCAAATATTATTTGTATCACAAGACTTTATATTTTTATTTATACAATTATACATTGACATGCTAAATTATCATAAGTACACAAAGAAACAATTCTTCAGCTTTTATTAGCTAGACATATTCATGCAATCAAGAATGATGTTTTTATTTACTAAATAGGGGAAATAGTGTAAGTATTGTATTCTCAAGAATGATATGATAGGTATTGATGTAGGAATGATAAGAGGGAATGGAATTAGGATAAGGAAGAGAAATTTGGAGAGGGAAGAAGAGGAAAGAAAAGAGCAAAGAGGAAAACATGAACATAATTTCATTAAGAAGAAGAGAGAACATAGAGGAAGAAATAGCAATCAATAAAAATATTTATTATCATCATCGTAAATGAAATTAACAATTTCTTAAGAACATAGTAAGAAAATTAATGGATAAAGCAAACAACCCAATTGCCTAATAAATAAAATGAAACATTCCTAAGTATAATATTTGCCTCAGACTTTTTTATAGTAATAGTACTTCCTAACTTCCAATTTCAAAACAAACTATTATATTCTCAACATACCAAAAATATTATAAATATTGGTTATATATCTGAATCCTATGGCTACCTAACTCATATTGTATTTGGTTAGCAAAAAATTAATCTCATGATTTGTAAATGTGTGGGATCAGCAAGGTTGAAAGAACATGATAGACTTTAGGGGACTTTAATGCCGAAGAATGGTAAGAACATGCCATGGAATTTTGGATAATGTCACTACAAAATAATTGATTTATGCTAACAGGGCCTTATCTGTTGGTAAAAGCTATTTTTCTGTTGACAAAAGCTTTTACCAACAGATATTTTTTTGTGATAAAACTGTGGGTAAAAACTCTGTGCTTAAAAATTTTACCCACAGATATATATGATCTATTGGGAATAAGTAGTAATGCCCACATATATTTATCTGTTAGTAAAACTTATGCCCACGCTTATATCTGTAAGTAAAAGTATTAACCACAAAATAATATCTGTGACTAAAAGTATTACCCACAAAACAATATCTGTAACTAAAACTATTATCTACAAAATAATTTCTATGACTAAAAATATTAAACACAATATTTTATCTGTTATTAAAAACTATTGCCAACATCTATATTGTTGGTTATACATATTTCAACCCTATATATATACACCTGTTGGTAAAACCTTTACCGAAATGTACAAGATTTATTGATATTACCTGTTATTGCAATATCTACCTGTAGTAACAGTTTTTCCTAATATGAAATTAACTACACCATATATAATTATCATTGTGTAGTACAAAATAGTTATTTGTTTAGCTTCCAAAGCTAAAACAATCCTGTAAATATAAAACTATATATGCAACTTGTAACATAAGCTATTATACAAAAATATCTTCATAAGCTTACATGCAAAAATATCAAGCATCTTCGTAAGCTGGAAAGCAAAAGCACCAAACATCTTTGTAATCTGACATATATACAAAAGCACCGATCATCTTCGTAATCTGACATATATACAAAAGCATCGAGCATCTTCATAATTTGATACACAAAAAAAAATCGATCATCTTCGTAAACTAACAAATAAAAGCATCGAATATCTTCATAATCTGACTCACAAAAGCATCTTTATAAATAAATCAAGCATCATCTTCTTCACTTTCATCATCATTGTCGTCATTTTCATTCTTGCCATCCTCCATTTAATAATAATCATCAACATGTCTTCCCTAAAAATATATATGCATTTAACTTAATCAAGTTAATCTAAAATCATATCAAGAAGCTAGATAATAAGGGTATATATTTTAAAGCTTTCTAAAAATAATATATCACTTTAAAAATATATTTTATATAGTTGGAGAGAGAGAAGGTGAAACTAGTAAATTAGAGAATCACATAATATATTCATAAGTGAAATTATCTACAATATGTATAAATGCTTGATACAAATGCAGCATATTGTAGCAAGTCAAGTCTTGATACCTATGCTAATAGTATAAAAAGTTTGATTATATCATACACTCTATTCTTAGTTATTATGTTAATAATATATATATATATATATATCTTCTCAACAATAATTAATGCAAATTCATAAAAGATAGATGAGATATTTAAGGCCAAGCTTTCGGCTCAATTGGTAGTGTAATAGTTAGTAATACTAATAGAGGTAACAACATAAATAATTGTTGACAAATTAGGATAATTAGAAAAACTCGGTGAAAAAAAAAAAGATTGGCCCGCTAGGACTAAGAGGAGTGGAATGGGCACAAGGGAGAAGATACATATATTACTTCTAAACAGCAAAATTCATTATAGTTAATAAAAAAAGGTCATCTATACACTAGTTGGAAATAAAAGCACTTGAAACTAATCATTTTAGGACAACTTTGATACTTCTATAAAATAATTATCTATTCACATATAAATGTAGAGTCGGAAAAATGTGAAAAATAGGAAAAATAAGCCAACATGGGGGATGGAGTAAATTAGAGAATCGTTGTTTAACTAAATATTTATTATACAAACCTAACATATAAAAGTCCTTGAATAGATTTTGAGAGTATAACATGAGTTAATTAGTTAAACATGCATTCCTATAACTATTTTTCCTTTTATTTTATTAAATTTCTCATGTTTTGTAATCTTTATCTTTTAATATTACTTAAGTTACTATTCTTTGAATCTGGGATGTACATTAGCAGATGTACGTTACACCAAAAAATATCGAAGCTGTAACTAAGCTATACTAGAATACTTACAGGTTAAAGTTTGCTAACTAAATTCATTACTATATCAGTTTTGAACACCTTTGTATTGTAAAGTTGATACATAGCAGAGTAGTGGCTAGATTCTCATTCATATTCGGGATGAAAGGATTAAACACTTATAAATCAAATGAGAGGGGAGAATTTTATCCAAAAAAAAAAACACACACACATAATAAAAAAATATCTTGTACACCTCATGTTTTCATCCCAACGCCCAAAAATCAAGCTGCTCGAACCTTTCAGCCATCTTCAATAGAGAAAATTGAAGTCTTTGGAACCTATGAAAGTCAAGAAAAAATGGTGAAAGACTAGATCAGAAAACTGTCCATGCAAAAATTAACTTAAATTAACAGCACAAATGGGTAAACAATGTGAAATGTCACTTCAAATGAAAAAGTGACATGACATCCAAACAAAACTTACTGAATGAAAGAATGAAGATGCAAAACACAGTGCTGATAAAGAAGGAAAAAGGATGATTATGAGCTAAATTTTGTGAAATTAGCATATTTTACTTCATACACCAACCTCGAGTTAATGTCAAATTATACTTCATACACAAACAAAATTGTCCACATCTACAACACTTGGAACAAAACTAGCTAAAATAAGGAATGAAACACAGCATGCAAGCATATAAAAACATTAGAATATATTACATCTGGCTAGGTGTCTATGATGAATTCTACAACGTCAAAGGATATGTCTCCTTAGACAACAATCTGCTCCTTGAAATCACCAACCAAGATAGTTAATCAGACATTAAGAAACTGAAGTAGAAATAACATCATCACATAAAGTATGGATAACACAAACCTCAACCACAAAAGCTCTAGTAGCAAACTTTTTTCCAAGCTTCTTAGATGCATCACTAAGCTTCACACTTGAGACAACACTCTTAATTATCACATGCTTCATACTAATGATTAAGGTCAGATGATTCACCCACTAAATTGAGAAAATAGAATAAAAAATGGGAATTTAAGGCAACAAATCTCACCAAAAAGATCCAATCCTTTCACAGTAGTGATAATCTTGCATTTATATTGTGTGACCTTCTCAATAATGACATCTTGCTTCTCTTACATATTATCAAGTCATCAAAGGCATAAATGTGCATCAACTATAGTTTAACAAATTCAACAACCCATACGAAACTAAGATTGTGCATTAGTGTTACAACCAAAGCTCCTAATACCATTGACTTATCAAAAATACAATAACATATCATCAATGCTGAAACAACACCAAACAAATTGAGAATTCCAATATGAAACTAAGTACATTTCAAAGTATAATTCATAATCAAATTATCCAAAATAGCTTAATCAAATGAATCCGAGATATCCGAACATAACTAGATCAAAATTCCAAATTCCATAAATCAATATATACCACAAAATTAGCCCATCCAATTCAATCATACAATACATATATACTCAATTAAACAACTAATATACCTTAATAAAGCCAATTCTTTCAAAATTAATCATAATAAAAAGTTAGGGTTTGGGAAAAATATACCAAATGAATTCAACAAAAACAGTGTGGGTAAAGGGCGGTGAAGCTTCATCGGTGGGACAGAACCACTCGCCGGTGGCAAAGCGATAGTAGTGACGGTCGGACGGTGGAGCACTGCTGTTATCTTCATGCGCTACTGGTTGTGCCACTACTGCTACTCTATCGATGTTGGAATGCTTCTGCAGATGACAACAACCGAATGAGCTGTAGGCTATGCTGCGGTGGTCGAACGGTGGTGTTTTGGTGGTGTTGTGGCCAACGAAACGGAGGAGGAAGAATGTAGAGGAGTCGGGCTCGAGTGCAAGGTCATAGGAAAAAAAATCAATCATAATAAAGAGTTAGGGTTCAGGAGAAATATACCAAACAAATTCAACAAAAATAGTATGGGTGAAGGGCGGTGGACCTTCGCCGGTGGGAGAGGACCACTCGCCAGTGGCAGAGCTATGCTAGTGACGGTCGGACGGTGGCGCACTGCTGCTATCTACGTGCGCTACTGGCTGCACCACTACTGCTACTCCGTCAATGTTGGAATGTTGCTGTAGACGACGACAACCGAATGAGCTGTAGGCTGTGCTGCGGTGGTCGAGCGGTGGCGAGGTAGTGTGTTGGTAGTGTTGTGGCCGACGAAACGGAGAAGGAAGAATGTAGAGGAGTCGGGCTCAGGCGCAAGGTCACAGGAAAAAATATTGGAGCAGGAAATAAGGACAGGAAGAATAGATAAAGCAAGAGGGTCGGGGTCGGAGTCGGTTTTTTTTTCTTCAAATACACATATATAAATAAATACTATAAATCTAAAAATGTTCTTGAAAATTTTTATCTACAAATTTAAATAATAATTAGTATGATTTAAAAATATTTAATATAAAATTAATATTTTATAATGTATTATTAAGATAATATTAATCATAATTTATAATAAAATAATTATTATTATTAAAAATAATTAATAATGGAAAATAAATACAAATATAAATAATATAAATATTAATCATAATTTCCAACAATTAGTAATAATATTTTTTTATTAAAATAATAATAATAATAATAATGTCCTAAAATAATTATTCTTAGTAATAATTAATAAAGAATTATATTAATAAGAATAATATTAATCATTATTTTAAATAAATTAATAATAGTATTTAATAATTACTAATATATTATTAATAATTTGAATGATTATTGATATTATTTATTATTGTTAAGATAATATAGATTTGAATGATAATTGGTAGTATTTAATAATAAATTAATTTAATAGTAAATGGTAGTAGATATAATATATATTATTTCATTATAATTGTTAAAATACACCATTATGAACAATATTAATATAAAAAATTTGAAATAAAATAATAATTAATAATAATATATGTAAACTATTATTTCTAATAATGACTAATGACTTAATTATTATTATTATTATTATTATTATTATTATTATTATTATTATTATTATTATATTATATTATATTATATTATATTATATTAAAAAGAATAGAATTAATCTTTATTAAAATTATATAAAAATACATATTATTGTTGAATTTCATAAACACTAATACCAACAAATGTAAAAGTGGGTATTAGTTCTGTTGGTATAATACTACTAATAACCACAGATATAAGTGATGGTAAACGATCTGTTGGCATAACATATTAATACCAACAGATAAAAAATTTATATTGAAAAAACTACATTATTACCCACAGAAAATTATTTGTTGGTATTAGTTACTTTTACCAACAGAAAAAGTATCTGTGCCTAAGTTTCTGTTGGGAAAAGTCAATTATTTTATAGTGTGTGAAGAATGTTGAAAAGAAGAGGATAAAGGATCTCAAAATGCTTAAATTAAATCTTGAATCTTTTAAGGCTTCCCTCATCAATTATTGATAAGTCAACAAATGTAGGCCATGAAGAATTTTTAGATGAGTGCTTATATAATGTTCAAAACACATTAGTGTCATAGTATGCAAACATAAAAATATTCCTTAATAGGTAATATCTTACTATCTAACCTCTTAAACCATCAAAATAAAGTCTAATAAAGAAAATTATATTTTAGTAAATGTTAACCCATATAGGATTTCCACCATAATTACTCTTGCCATCATAATAGCCAAATTTGGCACTTATTGTAGTTATATATGATAAGTGAATGATTGAGCTAGTTAGGTAAGCATATTTAAATTTTATTGATATGTGCAAATGACATAGTGTTGCACAGTGTTATGGAGAATGTCCATCAGAATAGCCAAATTTAGTACTTATTGTAGTTATGTATGATAAGTGAATGATTGAGCTAGTTAAGGTAAGGCAAATTTGGATAATGCTTGGACTAATAGAAGAGGTAAGAGTTTAAATGTTTAAATGTGGATATATGTATAATTGAAGATATTAATTTTTGTTAACATGAATTCATCCATGTTAGATCACTTGATTCCATACATACATATATAAAAAATGGTTAAAGGAAAAGACCAATATCAACCAAAATTAACTAGTCATTAGTGTGTGTGTGTGTGTGTGGACATATACTCTCATTCTCTACCACCAAATAAAAAAAAGGGGGATCTTGTAAAAGTTATATTAGTTAGTCTCTAGCTTCCATTTTAGTAGCTATTTGTTTTTAAATAATTGGATAAAATAAATCTAATAGAATACATACATACATACGTATATACATACATACATACATACATATATATATATATATATATATATATATGCAAGCTCAATCTTATGCTAATTAAGTACAATTGATGAACTCAATATCGAACACAAATAACATAAAACATCAACAATAAACCAAACAAAGATAAGTATACATATACACTCACAAGGGGTGTGTTTTACTAGCCTATAATCTTACCCGTGAAAGTCGAAAATGCTAAACTCATAATAATCAAACTTAATTAGGGCTTTGAATTTAGCTGTAATCTGATTACAACGAGTAAGGCGGTGATTGGAGAAGGTAGGCTAAAGGAGGCCAGTGGCAGGAGAAGGGAGGCTGAAGCAGGGGAGCAACTACTACAGTAGTTAATTACTAATTCTCAGTAGCTAAGAGAAAGGGAGATGGGAGAAGGGATAAGAAAGGAAAAAGAGAAGAAGGTAGACAGGAAGAAAGGGGAGAAGGGAAGAAGGCAGACGAGAGGAACGGGTGAAGTGAAGAAAGCAGACCAGAAGAAAATTTTAGCTAGCGCTGAATTTTTCGACTGGGCGGGTGATTGACTTTGTTTGGGGAGGGTCTTGTTTTACAAATTGTCGCTAATATACCAATGTTTTAAACCGTCACTAAGCGTCCAATGGTTTCAAACCGTCGCTAAATTTAACATTTTTTTAACGACGGTATCATAAGCCTTTCCTAATTAAATGTCACTATTTAGTGTTTTTACTATACTAAGGTAATCATAGATCATTTTATTATTATTATTTTTATAAGGAGTTTGGTTCATGTTGTATTGGTTTTGGCTTCTCTCTTGTTCTTTTAACATTTTGGATTGCTTTGTGTTATTTTATGTTTAGATTACTAGATTTTTAATCCTTCTATGTCGGGTTGTCTTGAGATAATCTTATTTGAGGTTATGGATATTTTTGTTTTTTATGGTTGGCAATGAGTTAGATTATTCTAATCTTGAGTTTGTTTCATGTGTTGCGGTTCATTTTGGCGTAAGTCAAGGTCACTACTCGTCTATCTTCTTGTGGATCTTTCTCATTGTCCAGCTGTTCGTGCCGAGAACCTACCAGTAATGACTCATGAGTATAATTATTATGCTATTGGTAGTAGTAATGATATTAATATGGAAAAAAATAAAATCCATCATATTGTAGTAATGATATTAATGTGGAAGGAGTAAAAGTAGGTATCAACCAAAGAGAAAGCTAGCTGCTGTTTTATAATATTCTATGCATTTTTAAAATTAAAAAACAAGTATTTTTAGATAATTTTTTTAATTAATTTTTATTTTTATTTTAACTCATTTTCCTTTATGCATATATATATAATATTTTTTTAATAGCAAATGTAATTGTTTGTATTTGTAATATATTTATTAATTTTTACAATAGGAGGCAAATAACTATAATAGTTTGTTTAAGAAAGGAGGGAGTGATGTAAGTTAGAAATTGGACGTACATGCTTTCTACATATCCGTCCTTTTTAATTAATATTTTATAAGCTCTAAAGCATCTAGTGATAATTTATTGCTTGAAAATGCAATGATTTAATCTTACGTACTATCCGGCCTTATTTTCCCATATCTTCTAAACCACGCCGTCTTCGTCGTTGCGAGTATTCTAAACTTCTTGCTGGTCCATGTTGCTAGTCAAGAAGAGACTCGAGAGACCAGTCTAATTAATCAAAGTCAATGCATGACTTTGGATTATCCCACTTCACACTTTTTAGCGATGAGTGAAATTAGTATACAGAATAAAATCTGACAAGGACTTTGCAGGAAAAAAAACAAAAGAATTCACCATAAAATATGACAGCAGTTTTTAATTAACATGATGCTTTAAGGTTGAAGATCATGGCATCACCTGCATAAGGAATTTTTTAAATCTATTGCCCATTTTTATTTATTTTTTTTGAAAAATCTTGAATATTATCTAAGAAATTGAAGAGTGAGACCCAGCACTCGCCACAAGACACGTCAAACAGAAACTTCCGGTCGCACCCATCCATTCACAAGTTCAAAGCTAAGCTAAGAAACACCACATAATACTAACATACTAAGGACCTATTCGACATTATCTCATGTTTTCTGAAACTTAAATTGTTTTCTTGTATATTACTAATACTTAAGAATCCATTTCTAATATATAAAATGTATTTTCATTAATACATTTCTCGTACATTGGTCTACTTTTTTTTTTTTTGGTATCAATTCAGATTTGTTTAAAAATAAATATAAAAAATTATTTATTTTAACTAATAATATTAATTATAACCATACATCTACAAAAAAAAAATGATTTTTTTGTATCTAATTAATAAATTTATCATTATGTTAAAAATTACAATCAGACTATTAGTGTTAATGGCTTCCTCTTTGAAGACACTCTAGTTCCTGACCATAATTATATTGACTGCTGGCCTTAGTATTTGAAAAGCAATAACCGTCTTACAAACTAAAAATCATGCATGGCAAAAATTCCCGTTCCTGTCATTGAGGCTTCATTTAGTTCCTACAAAATTTGTGTTTTGTATACTTAAGAAAATAAGATACAAAAAATATCAAAGAATAAAAATGTTGAAGAAGAATTTTATTTGATTTTTCCTCACAACTCATATGTCTCAGCTTGCCGGTACAATTTAAAAGTTATACCCATCAGAATATATAGTAAATATTCACTCCACCCAGAGTACCATTAGAAGCATACATGTAAGGTATTTAAAGTAATATTACTATGTCATCTCGTCGGCCAATTTTTTTTTTCCCAAAGATTCTGACCGGATGCATATCAAGTTGTAAATTTTCAAAATCCACAAAGGAGATACAATAATACAGTAAAGAAATGTAATTTTTCACCAGAACTACGACCACAATACTCGAATAACGATCAGGTGGTGCATGAACTAATGGGAGATAACCAGCAATCTACCGCATCAATGTTTTCAGCATCTAGTTGGTTTTGCTTGTAAGTTTAAACTATTACTAGTACATTTTTCATAAAGCTGTGAGCAGCATATCAAGCAATCAATGGCATATGTGCTAAATTTACCGATTAACAAAATAACTTACTTGTCTTAAATCAGGCAAGTTCTGAGTGAAATCGTGTGGTTAAGTTCTTTGCTAGTCCAATTAAGTTATTAGTCAAGAGACTCAAGGCCTGTCTCATCAATGTCAATGCATGAATGAGTAAGGTTTGGGGTTAAGGTGGGGCTGTGCTAACCAAGGCCTGTCTCATTCATACAAGACTTCAAATTATTCCCGTTCACACATGGAGGCGGCATTCCAACGTGTACGGTCATCTCATAGGGTCATTTTGGATCATCATTTTACTCTTTCGGATCCATTCCAATTTTGTTAACTAGTTTTTTCACTTGTACAATGTACAAAATTATATAAATACAAATTGTGAATTTAAGTTCTTGAAATACACAAAGGACTTTTTTATTATTATAATAATAAAAATATTATGTATTTTAGAAGATAATAAGAAATCAATAACTCTACTATATTAATTTTTGTATTTCTTCTCAAATTCAGTTATGATAAAATTTCTTATTGTATATAAATGACGGTAAGGTTTAGCATAGTGAAGCAATAGGAAAAATACACAAGAGGTGAGTGAATTGACTATTTAAACTTTTTCACAATGTACTAAATTTCAAAAGATATTACTATCAACCTTTTGTCTATGATTATGAAATTCAAATAATGAGTTGCTCTTCTACCAGTATGTATGCGAACATGTTTTTGAAGTATTCATTTTCCTGTGTTGTATGGATTTATTCACTATAAGCATAAAGAAAAATAATAATGATATAGATCATGGATAATAGAAAATTTTTATCGCTATTAGGTTGTCAGTACTAGAGTGTTGGTAATAAGCTTTTCAAATTATAATAATATGAAATTTTAATTTTGAGACACATATTACCGACAATAGATCATCGATTATAGGTTTCCTACCAACAATTATATTTTCAAGTTTGAAATTATTTAAATTCAAAAAGCCTTGTTAACGACATTTTTATCCTTGGTAATAAATTTATTACAGAAAATTATTGGGTAAAAAAATTCAAAAAACCTTACTAGGAATTTTATCTTTGGCAATAAGATAATTAACGAAGATTTCTGAGTACAAAAGTTTTTTATCAATGATTTTATCTTTGGTAATAAGCATATTAACAATGATTTTTGGGGAAAAAAGTTAGGAAAAACTTATTAAAAATGCTTGTATCTTCGGTAATAAGCTTATTAATGACGATTTTATCCTTAGTAATAAGATTATTTTTAAAAAAAATATAGCATGTGAAATTATAATAAAAATATATTATATAAAATAAAAATTATTATAAATATTTAATAATATAAATAACATATTAAAGTTGAATGTTGTTATTAAAACTTAATTTATGAAATAAATATAATATTATTTCATCTAACTTGCACTACCCCAAAAAGCAGTTTTAATAATGGTTATTTTACAATTTTAATAAAGGTTTTTAACCGTTATTAAAATGCCTGTTATTAAATCTTTAATAACGGTTCATAACCATTATTAAAAATATAAAAAAACCGACCAATATGAGCATAAAATGCATACTTAATAACGATTTTTCAGAAAAACCATTGTTAAACAAGAAGGTTTTAATAATGGTTCTAATGAAAATCGTTATTAAAACCTACGTTTTAATAACGGTTCTTATTAAAACCGTTATTAAAAATTGGAGTTTTAATAACGGTTTTCATCAGAACTATTATTAAAACTCCAATTATTTTTTTTATAGTTTTTGTAGTTTTGTTCCTGCCCACATACACAGTTATATGTTCAAATAATTACCAAATCTGCATTGTAAAACAACATCAATTGATAACAAATCTGCAATCACACCATAATTTCAATCAATCCCTTGTTAATACACCAAACATATATATTCAAGAATCAAAATTAGTAGGCATACCACAATTTGGTAGCCCGAAAGCAAAATGTTTATAAATCTAGCTTAGAAGACTTAAATACATAGACAAAATACAAACCTGAACATGCATGTAGAATATATAGATCTTTACCTAATACCAAATGAATGAGTGCACATGCTTGGCCCATTGCTCTCTCACTTCATCAATTTCTTCAACATTGTATTGCTGGCCTTGTGCATAATCATCGGTGAAAATCTACAAATCCTAAGTTTTGATTAATATACAGTTGGCACTTACGTCAAGTACCAAACATATATGTCATGATTCATTAATGGAAAAATATCAAAAAGAAAACATACATGGCTTGGATCTATGTTGACCGATCTATTTTGGACTATTAGATCCATTGCTCTACATGCATAGTATCCACAATATTTATTGTTTTGCTGTTGTGCACACTGTCAAATAAATTCAGTTAGCTCTCTAACTATTAGATATTAATTTTAATTAAAATAAAATATGAAATAGTTGCCTTCCTACTTACTATGATAGGCTCGTATTGAACATTCTTTGGGTCTGGGACACCATTCCTACCTCTCCTTTGATACGTTGTCCGTAGTGCCCAAATAAATAGAGTTGGATAAACAATATTGTAAGTATGCATATAAACCTCAAATAATGAAAGTTTGGCGAATATATGTATAAATAAGCTAATGAAGTAATAAGTGAAAGGTATACTAACATGTCGATAATGTAACACCCCCAAATTTACTACTGAAAAATTCGTTAAATTTAAAAGAAGTTTAGCGGAAGCAAGCAAATAAAATTGTAAATCCGGGGGTATTACCGCCACACTTAGTACCAGATCGATTCATACCTATCGACCCAATACTAAGTGCTAAGGCTAAAAAGAATAGAATTAGAACAAATCATTCATAAGGCATAAGTTTTACAGAATCAGAGTGCGAAGGTCAAAAGTTACATTCCTAAATACAATTTAAAAAGTCCATATATCAGAGTACTTAAAATAACGGAATAACAAGTATGATAAAACCTTTGAAAATTTAAGTACAACACTTGTGACTTCCAAGACGAATACGATTACACAAAACAAAGTCCGAAGGGTAAATATCTGGACCACTTACTCACTCAAGTCAACCTTCCACCCAATTTAGCAACCGATCAAAACCTACATCAAAGGTCTGCTCCCCACCATTGGTGGATCATCACAGGACCCATTCAACCAGTGTAGTATTAGTACGGGTCCAGTACTGAGTAAGGGCGTAGGTGCTTGGGCCAAGCATACAATCATACCACGTAGTCTACATAACACAATCATATAAGTAACATGCAATAACACACAAGATGAGGCCTGAGTACTTTCCGGTGACTTATTCCTTATCCTCGTTAATAATAATATGTCCATTTCATACACAGTATTTATTAATCCATGTGAGTGCGGGAGTGATGAGTTCATATTTTGACACATTTTATACCCTTATAATCTTAGTTTTTGGTAGTTTATTTAGCTAATATAGGGAAATAATTATTGTTTTATGCTTAAGTGGTAAAAATTGTATAAATTTTATTATTTGAGCTAAAATGATATAAATTAAGTAAATTTAGAATAAAATATTATTTATTAATTTTTATTAATTTATTTTGCAGGTTTTGTTTTAAATAAAAGAAAAAAAAAGTCGACGTTTGGACCAACGGCCAAAGGCCGAAGGGCCAAACGCCACTTAAACAAAACCTAACGAACCAAACAGGCTACATGAGAGAAAAGTCAGCCGCAAGGGCTGACGTGGCGCAGCAATTCAATTATAAACGGAGGGGACGACGCGAAGAAGGGTGGGTGTGCGGCGCAGTGAAAGAGAGACGGCAGACAGAGAAGGTGCGCGGCACGAGAGACAGAGAGTCAGCCGTAAGAGCTGACGTGGAAAGAGAAGGGGGGCGGTAGAGCCTTCTCAGGCTCGGAAGTGAGAAGCAGAGCGCGGCAGGGAGAGGCTCGGGACACGCCGCACGCCACGCGAAGGAAACAAAAGCAGCTGCACGGGAACCGAGGCCAACGGACGACGCACGACAGCCGTGACAGACGTCAGCGCCAGCCCTGTCAGCCGCCGGGCGAAAAAAGAAAAAAAGAAAAGAATTACAGCACAGAAATAAAGGCCGAGAAGGAAGAAAAATTAGAGGAAGAGTTTAATACCGGTAGAATTTATTTCAGATAAAATTAATTTTTATCTGAATAAATTCTTGATCTTTTATTCAAAATTAATTCCGGTTATTTCTTTCTCTTATTTTTAATTTATATTTTAGATATATATTTCTGTGTAATTGATTCTTTAACTATGAGTGGCTGATTA
Source organism: Tamarix austromongolica (assembly GCA_039764185.1). NCBI lineage: Eukaryota > Viridiplantae > Streptophyta > Magnoliopsida > Caryophyllales > Tamaricaceae > Tamarix > Tamarix austromongolica. Next base: position 65,742,086 of record CM077813.1, on the reverse strand, counting down.
TTTATTGTTAGGGAATAATTTGAAACCCTAGATTATGGTTTGAATTATAATTTTATTTTCTTTGTTTCGTGAGATTGTTTCTTGACTCTAAATTAATTGCTATCGTTTATATGTGTGATTCTGTCCAGTATAATTTATTTGGTGCATGCCTTGTTCTGGTACCTCATAAGTGACAGTATGTAGGATTATTTGCCTGCTAGGTGGCCATCTAAATATACTAGAATTTATGTGTATAAATTGCAGCTAGGTTAGATAGCAATTCACCTAATCGTTTTGTGATTCTAACCGAAGTGGTAAAACGTTTCGATACGTGTGGGTCAAGAAAAGGAAATACTGCTAGACATGCTTTTTGTACTAGTTTGGGTACTTAGATTGACAGCCTTCCACTTAGACTTAATGCATTAAATCTAGTTAAATATAGGAGCCGCTTGTTGCTGCTATACTGCTAGTATTTAATAGGGTTAATATTGGCGCTTTGTCGTATTAATTTAATTAAGGGAAGTAATATAAGGTGTATAGACCTGCTTTTGGTGTGCAACTTGGTCGATCTCTTTCTCACGATTAAAAGATGACTTAGAAATGAATATTATATTTTCAACATAATCTAGTGGTGGATTTTTATTTCCCTAACATATTTCTCCTATCTGCCAATTTCCCATTATTTTCCATTATTTTCGTTATTAGTTTACTTTATTCTATTTAATCCTTTTATTATTTTATTATTATTTTGATAAACCCCCATTAGTATTTTTCTTATTTATTTATTTTAGGTTATTTAGTGTTTTTATTTTATTTATAGTTTAAGCTAGTTAATTAGAGGTGAGCCCTCTCAATCCCCGGTTTAGAACGATACCCTTATTTACCAGTGCTACAAGTGACAACAAGAGGGTTTAAATTGTGTGCCGGCTACGGTCGCACCAATTTTTGGCGCCGTTGCCGGGGATTGGTAACTTTGCCTATATTATACTAGCAAGGTTTTCTTAGTTTGTTTTTATTTATTTATTTATTTCTTTTTAGTACGGTTTACTCGGTTAAAGTGTTTTTCTTATTTCAGGTATCCACTGGTGAATGCACACGAGAAGAAAAGCACAAGGAGAGTTGATACCAGTGAATCTTGAGATAGAAAAGTTCATTCGAGAGATTAGAAAGTCAAGAGTTTCTGGTTCTCCATCATCATCAACCGGTTCTGTTTATTTCACCCAAATGGAAGGTAATAGAAGTTTACGGGAGCTAGCAGCCCATAACATAGCTGAAGCTGTACCTACATGCATAGGCTATCCTGAGCCAGCTGAAGGGAAAGAAAAGGATTTCGAATTAAAGTCCAGCCTACTTCATCGTCTTCCAACATTCCATGGTCTCCCAAGTGAAGATCCAAATAAATTCCTAAAGGAATTTCAATTTGTGTGTGTCTCCATGTGCCCAAAAGAGGCAGATCTTCAAATCTTGAAGCTCAAGGCATTTCCATTTGCCTTGATGGATAGTGCAAAAGACTGGCTTTATGAGTTATCAATAGGACGTACATACTCATGGGATAACTTAGCAAGTGCTTTCTTAGACAAATATTTTCCAGCATCACGTGTCACGGTACTCAGAAAGAGGATCACCGGGATCCAGCAAGAGCCTGACGAGTCATTTCATGCATACTACAATAGGTATAAGGTTTTGCTTTCACAATGCCCACAACACGGGATGAGGGAAGAGAATTTATTGCAATATTTCTATGAGGGTCTCACTCCACTAGAAAGGAATATGTTGGATGCAGCAAGTGGTGGTTCGTTTATGGACAAAGATCTTATTTCAGCACAAGCGCTATTGAAAAATCGAGCCTCCATTGCACAACAATATGATGGTCTTTCTATTCGTGAAAGAGTAAATGAGGTGAGTGTGAATAAATTTGATGATAAATTTCACCAACTCTCCACTCTTGTTTCGCAGATTGCAACAGCTACTGGAATTGTTACAACATGCGGAGTGTGTTCAGCAATAGGACATCCAAGTGAGAAATGTCCACAGATAATAGGAGGAGAGAACCATGCACAAGCTAATGCCATCGGATTTTCAAATACTTACCATCCAGGTATGCGTAACCATCCAAACTTTCGTTGGAAAGATAATAATAATGTTCTTAATCCTCCAGGTTTCAACCAAGTAGCACCCGGTTTTTATCAAAAATCACAAGGAGGATCTTTTCAGCCTCAAGCTCCAACTACTGATAAATACGATAAGATGTTTGAGTTGTTATCTAATGGACTAAATCAGCTGCATCAAAGTCAACTCAACATGGAAAAGAGAGTGATGAATATTGAGAGGCAAATTGGAGAATTGGTTACTAGTTTAAATCAATCGCATGATCCGGGAAAATTGCCAAGTAGCACTATACCAAATCCAAAGGGTAACTTTGAATCAGCAAATGCAGTGATAACAGAAGTGGTAAATCAAGTGAAGATAATTCTAATAAAGTCAAGGAGAATATTGAGCAATTGGAAGAAGATCCCGCTACAAAAGAAGGGGAGAGCATGAAGAAACAAGAGAATAAAAGTGGAAACCGACAAATGAGTGATGGAACAGCAAATGAACTGAAATTTGAAAGTTCTAGGAATGGTAAATCCTCTACTATTCCTAATAACGTTATAACTAATCCTATTTCTGCAGCTCCTTTTCCTAGCAGGTTATCCAAATCAAAGAAAGATGAGAGTGATCAAGCAATTTTGGATACATTTAAGAAGGTGCAAGTTAACATTCCACTCCTAGAGGCTATCAAACAAGTGCCTAAATATGCAAAATTCTTAAAGGAATTGTGCACCACAAGGAAAAGACTACGGGAAAAGGAAGTGGTGAAGATGAGTGAGCAATTGTCTGCGGTGATACAAAGGAAGCTACCTCCAAAATGCAAGGATCCTGGAAGTTTCACAGTTCCATGCGTAATTGGTAACAATAAGTTTGAAAATGCTATTCTAGACCTAGGTGCATCTATTAATGTTATGCCATATTCTATTTATGCATCTTTAGGTTTAGGAGAGCTTAAGAAAGATAATGTGATCATTCAACTTGCTGATCGTTCTAACGCATTCCCTAAGGGACTTGTAGAAGACGTTCTTGTGCAGGTTGATACACTTATTTTCCCAGCAGACTTTTATGTGCTGGATATGGACGATAGCATCTCAAGTCCAATGCCATTGCTATTGGGAAGACCTTTCATGAGAACTGCTCGCACAAAAATAGATGTTCATACTGGTTCTCTTACCATGGAATTTGATGGGGAAGTCATAAGCTTCAATATTTTTAACACTATGAGATACCCCATGGATGATCATTCTTGTTTTACTATTGACACTATTGATTTGTTAGTACAGGATTATTTTGAGGAGAACAAGGAGGACCATTTAGATACCACTCTTGTGAAAAGTTTAGGATTGGATAAAAAGGGGGAAATGATTCCATTGGAGGAAATAGAAGCAATACTTGCACCACATCTTGTGCATATGGTATCACACATGGAGGTAAACCCTCCATATCGGTATGGATTCCCTCCTCTTTCAATTCCTTTATCTACTAACAAACCCATAACTTCTGTGATTCAAGCCCCCATATTAGAACTCAAACCATTACCAGATCACTTGAAGTATGCTTACTTAGGAGATGATGAAACCCTTCCGGTGATTATATCTTCAAAGTTAACAGATGAAGAAGAGAGGAAGCTCTTAGGAGTTCTCAAGAATCACAAGACTGCTATTGGATGGACGCTAGCAGACATCAAAGGAATAAGCCCTACTATGTGTGTTCATCACATACTTCTTGAGGATGGAGCAAAGCCAACTAGAGAAGCTCAACGTAGGCTTAATCCTCCTATGATGGAAGTAGTGAAGAAAGAGATCATCAAGTTATTGGATTGTAGAGTTATCTACCCTATCTCAGATTCTAAATGGGTGGCACCTATACATGTGGTTCCTAAGAAGTCAGGGGTTACAGTGGTGAAGAACGAGGAGAATGAACTTGTCCCTCAAAGGACAGTGACGGGATACCGAGTATGCATTGACTATAGGAAGCTGAATGCTACGACAAGGAAAGACCACTTCCCACTACCATTCATTGATCAAATGCTCGAGAGATTGGCTGGTCATTCCTATTATTGCTTTCTTGATGGCTACTCCGGTTACAACCAAATTCACATAGCGGAGGAGGATCAAGAGAAGATGACTTTCACATGTCCATTTGGTACGTTTGCCTATCGACGCATGCCCTTTGGGCTATGCAATGCCCCTGGTACTTTCCAAAGATGTATGGTTAGTATTTTCTCTGACTACATTGAGAAAATTATTGAGGTTTTCATGGATGACTTTAGTGTTTTTGGCGACACTTTTGAATCTTGTCTTGAAAATCTGAATTTAATTTTGAAACGATGTGAAAAAACTAACCTTGTGCTTAATTGGGAAAAGTGTCATTTCATGGTGACACAAGGAATTGTACTCGGTCATGTTGTGTCATCTAGAGGGCTAGAGGTTGATAAGGCTAAAGTAGATACTGTGCGTTACTTACCCTCTCCCACTTGCGTGAGAGAGGTGCGTTCTTTTCTTGGACATGCAGGTTTCTACCGTAGGTTTATAAAAGACTTCTCTAGCATTGCACGACCATTGACACGCCTCTTACAGAAGGAGGTGATATTTGAATGGAGCAAAGAATGCCAACAAGCATTTGACGAGCTAAAAAGGCTTTTGACTACTGCTCCAGTGATATTACCGCCAGATTGGTCCCTGCCATTTGAAATCATGTGTGATGCCTCTGACTATGCAATTGGGGCAGTTTTGGGGCAAAGAAAGGATAAAAAGCCATACGCCATCTACTATGCTTCAAGGACTCTAAATGATGCTCAGTTGAATTACTCAACTACCGAGAAAGAACTATTGGCTGTGGTATTTGCTCTTGAGAAATTTAGGTCATATTTGCTTAAAACGAAAGTTACCATATTTACTGACCATGCAGCTTTGAAGTATCTGTTGTCTAAGAAAGACGCAAAGCCACGATTGATACGATGGGTACTTTTATTACAAGAATTTGATGTGGAAATTAAGGACAAGAGAGGTAGTGCGAACGTAGTGGCAGATCATCTGAGCCGAATGATTCAAGATGGTGAACCCATACCATTAATCAAAAATTTCCCAGATGAGCAGCTCTTTGGGATACAGGTAAGTACACCATGGTTTGCTGATATAGTGAATTATTTAGTAACAAACAAGTTGCCTAATGACATGCCACGATCTGTAAGAACTAAAATTAGAAAAGAGGCATCCCAATATGTTTGGGATGATCCCTATTTGTGGAAATTCGGTAATGATGGTATAATTAGGAGATGTGTCTCTGATTCAGAATTCGAGCATATTCTAGCACATTGTCATACATTGCATTGTGGGGGACATTTTGGTGCTAAAAAGACTGCCTTCAAAGTCCTTGAAGCAGGTTTTTATTGGCCAACACTATTTAGCGATGCCAATGATTACTGTAGTCGATGTGATAGATGTCAGAGATCAGGTAATATTGGTCCCAGAGACCAAATGCCCTTAACTTCTATTATAGCTGTAGAAATTTTCGACGTATGGGGCATTGACTTTATGGGACCCTTTCCATCTTCTAAAGGTTTCCTCTATATTCTTCTTGCAGTAGACTATGTATCAAAATGGGTGGAAGCAATTGCCACCCGGACTAACGATTCTCGAGTAGTTGCAGGGTTCCTTCAATCTCACATTTTCTCTAGGTTTGGTATGCCTAGAGTAATCATTAGTGATGGAGGATCACATTTTTACAATAGGACAATTGAAGCCTTGCTACGTAAGTATGGGGTGACACATAAAGTCTCTACACCCTACCATCCTCAAACTAGCGGGCAAGCCGAAGTTTCCAACCGAGAAATAAAGAAGATCCTAGAGAGAACTGTGAGCCCAAATCGAAAGGACTGGAGCCAAAGGCTAAATGATGCTTTATGGGCTTATAGGACAGCCTATAAAACGCCTATAGGTATGTCTCCCTTTCGACTCGTTTATGGAAAGGCATGCCATCTACCGGTGGAGCTGGAATACAAGGCATGGTGGGCTGTTAAGAATCTGAACATGAGTATTGACTCAGCTGGAACGCATAGGAAGCTACAACTTCATGAATTAGAAGAAATAAGGGATGACGCTTTTGAAAGTGCTATGGTATACAAGGAGAAGACAAAAGCTTTTCATAATAAGATGATTCGTGGAAAGTCATTTGTTGTGGGACAAAAAGTGCTACTCTATCATTCGCGTCTTCGCTTATTTCCAAGTAAGTTGCATTCTAGATGGGTTGGTCCTTTTATCGTTACTAATGTTTTCCCTTATGGAGCAATACAGATCAAAAGCGAGAAGACGGGGAATGAGTTCAAGGTAAACGGTCACAGGCTTAAGCCCTATTATGAGTCATTTGTGGAGCATAACGTTGAAGAGGTGCACCTACAAGATGGACCCACACCGAACGAATAGACCACTACAATGTCAGGCTGAAGACATAAAAACAAGCGCTGCTTGGGAGGCAACCCAATGTCATAAGGGAGTTTGCTATCCTTTATTTATTAATTTATTTATTTATTTTAGTTTGTTTTCTCCATACTTAAAATTACATGTTTCTTTAGTTGTTTACACATTGAGGACAATGTGTGATTTAAGTGTGGGGGTGTATGTGTTTTATTATTTTCAAAAAAAAAAATTTAGAGTTTTAGAGTTTTTTTTTTAAGAGTTTTTAGAGTGTTTAGTATTTTTAGAGTCGTAGGAACCCTTAACTAGTTAATGAGGAATATATCTTTGAAATCTAATGGAAAAGAGGATCATGAAATCGAGATAAAGTAAGTGGAGATTTTTTGTGTTGATTTTGATATAGGGAACACATATCTATGTGCCTAAATGTGAATGGAGAAAGAACATGTATGATTTTCTAACCACCGACATGGCATGTTGAGATTCGTCACATTCCTCAGTGAGCTTTTGAACCATATGTACCTTCTTTTTCTGAGCGAATTTACACAAAATCATCTACTATTTCTTAGCTTCAAAATTTTTCTTTGTAAACCTCATATATGTTTAATTGCTTTGATCAAATTATTTGCCATAGATCTTGTAATGGACTATAGAGATTACTAGAACTTACTCTTGTGCTAGTCGAAGCTTATAGTCAAAACATGCTCTGATTGAGAAAATGATAAAGGCAGCTTAGGAATTTTTCATCACATGACCAAATAGCTTAACCTGATTTGTGTATACATGATGCACATCCTATAGAAACCCTTTGAGCCATACAAGGAACACATACATTTTTTTTTACCCACATTAAATAACCTTCGGGCCTTAATGTCCTTACCTTTGCTTAAAGCTAGTGGAAGGAAATCAAATCGTTATGGATATAAAGAGTGGTTGTGTATGTGTGTATGTGAAAGAAATATATATATTTATGCTAAGAAAGGGGATTGGTTATGTTTGTTGGAGAAAAAAAAAATTTTTGAAAAAAAAAATGTATGAAAAAAAAAATTTGAAAAAAAAAAGAAAAAGAAAAAAAAGAGAAAAGAAAAAAATGTTAGGATATAAGGAAGAGAAGGATTATGGAGAAGATGTTGAGAAAGTTCTATTCATGTTCTATTTTGGTGTGAAGCTAGAGATATATATCAATGATCATTGATGTGGAGTTGTGCTCATATTTCATATACCTATTATATTCCACTAGCTCTTTATCTTTTTAGCACCACACTTCTAAAACAATCCATACCCTTCTTTACCTTAAACCCCGTTACAACCAATAAGTAAGTCCTATTTGATTTTCAAGATGAGCAGCCTTTGATCTGTTGGAGATTAGTCACAAGAGTTAAGCATATGGTTCGGTCCATTTGGCAAATATTTGGTATCTTTCATGAGGTTTTATCCACAAGAACATGAGCCTTCTTTGTTTATATATGTGAGTCGTTTGTTATTTTTATCATCTTAGGTCACATACATGAGTGTTTCTAAACATTTGTAGCCATGAATCTAAGAGAAAAAAAAAATAAGAGGGTGTCCATAGTGAGGATGGATCTTGATGTGACTAAGGCGTGGTAGATTTTTATCCATAATATTGATCTGTTCATACCTGTCATGTTTATGTGTGAACCATATGTTGAAATTGATTTTTTTAAATCTCCCAATGCTAAATCTTGATTGATTGCTAATCTCGACGTTTGAAAGTAAAAGATTCCGGAAAAAAAAATGGTTAAGGGTGTTAGGTATTTTTATTTTTATTTTTTTTATGTGTGTGATTTTGTGGGTATATCATCTGCGAAACCCTCACGAGACCTTACTCATCCTCGATGGGTGACTTAGGGGTTTAAAGGGCTTGTTACACATGCTAAGTGTAATCGTGAGACCTACGAAAGTGGCTAGTTAATTTAATTTTAATTATTTAGAGTAATAACTTGCTTGAGGACAAGCAAGAAGCTAAGTGTGGGGGTGTGATGAGTTCATATTTTGACACATTTTATACCCTTATAATCTTAGTTTTTGGTAGTTTATTTAGCTAATATAGGGAAATAATTATTGTTTTATGCTTAAGTGGTAAAAATTGTATAAATTTTATTATTTGAGCTAAAATGATATAAATTAAGTAAATTTAGAATAAAATATTATTTATTAATTTTATTAATTTATTTTGCAGGTTTTGTTTTAAATAAAAGAAAAAAAAAGTCGACGTTTGGACCAACGGCCAAAGGCCGAAGGGCCAAACGCCACTTAAACAAAACCTAACGAACCAAACAGGCTACATGAGAGAAAAGTCAGCCGCAAGGGCTGACGTGGCGCAGCAATTCAATTATAAAAGGAGGGGACGACGCGAAGAAGGGTGGGTGTGCGGCGCAGTGAAAGAGAGACGGCAGACAGAGAAGGTGCGCGGCACGAGAGACAGAGAGTCAGCCGTAAGAGCTGACGTGGAAAGAGAAGGGGGGCGGTAGAGCCTTCTCAGGCTCGGAAGTGAGAAGCAAAGCGCGGCAGGGAGAGGCTCGGGACACGCCGCACGCCACGCGAAGGAAACAAAAGCAGCTGCACGGGAACCGAGGCCAACGGACGACGCACGACAGCCGTGACAGACGTCAGCGCCAGCCCTGTCAGCCGCCGGGCGAAAAAAGAAAAAAAGAAAAGAATTACAGCACAGAAATAAAGGCCGAGAAGGAAGAAAAATTAGAGGAAGAGTTTAATACCGGTAGAATTTATTTCAGATAAAATTAATTTTTATCTGAATAAATTCTTGATCTTTTATCCAAAATTAATTCCGGTTATTTCTTTCTCTTATTTTTAATTTATATTTTAGATATATATTTCTGTGTAATTGATTCTTTAACTATGAGTGGCTGATTATTTATTGTTAGGGAATAATTTGAAACCCTAGATTATGGTTTGAATTATAATTTTATTTTCTTTGTTTCGTGAGATTGTTTCTTGACTCTAAATTAATTGCTATCGTTTATATGTGTGATTCTGTCCAGTATAATTTATTTGGTGCATGCCTTGTTCTGGTACCTCATAAGTGACAGTATGTAGGATTATTTGCCTGCTAGGTGGCCATCTAAATATACTAGAATTTATGTGTATAAATTGCAGCTAGGTTAGATAGCAATTCACCTAATCGTTTTGTGATTCTAACCGAAGTGGTAAAACGTTTCGATACGTGTGGGTCAAGAAAAGGAAATACTGCTAGACATGCTTTTTGTACTAGTTTGGGTACTTAGATTGACAGCCTTCCACTTAGACTTAATGCATTAAATCTAGTTAAATATAGGAGCCGCTTGTTGCTGCTATACTGCTAGTATTTAATAGGGTTAATATTGGCGCTTTGTCGTATTAATTTAATTAAGGGAAGTAATATAAGGTGTATAGACCTGCTTTTGGTGTGCAACTTGGTCGATCTCTTTCTCACGATTAAAAGATGACTTAGAAATGAATATTATATTTTCAACATAATCTAGTGGTGGATTTTTATTTCCCTAACATATTTCTCCTATCTGCCAATTTCCCATTATTTTCCATTATTTTCGTTATTAGTTTACTTTATTCTATTTAATCCTTTTATTATTTTATTATTATTTTGATAAACCCCCATTAGTATTTTTCTTATTTATTTATTTTAGGTTATTTAGTGTTTTTATTTTATTTATAGTTTAAGCTAGTTAATTAGAGGTGAGCCCTCTCAATCCCCGGTTTAGAACGATACCCTTATTTACCAGTGCTACAAGTGACAACAAGAGGGTTTAAATTGTGTGCCGGCTACGGTCGCACCAGGGAGCCCCACTATTATAGCCGGTGGAACGGTCGCGAGGGCTATGCCCTGCCACAATTATAGCCAGTGGAACGGTCGCGAGGGTAATATACCCTGCCACTATTATTTACCGGAGGACCAGTCTGGCCCCGACTAGGAGTAATAACACAAAGGATGGTAAGAGTACTAGGAGTAATGTTAATATGAACAATAGAAAAGTAAGCATAATAACACTAGTATTAATCATAGTGAAAATAATAGTGATGATTGCAATAATGATAGTAACAATAATAAAAATAATAAAAATAACAATAATAATAATCACCATAATAATAATAATACAATAGTTGTGGTAATACTAAGCATAACAAAAATACTAAGGTAATAATATTAAAGTATAACGTTAAGGATAATAACAATAGTAATAATCGATAAAATAATAAATGCGTTAAATACAACAACAACAAAAAAATAATAACAAGGATAATAATGATATAATAATAATAATAATAATAATAATAATAATAATAATAAGGATACTAATGATAATGGTAGTAATAATAATAATAATAATAATAATAATAATAATAATAACAATAATGACAACCATAATAGTAATGTTGATAATAAAAATAGTAAAGATAATAATAATAATGATAACAACAACAACAACAACAACTACAATAATAATAATAATAATAATAATAACATAACCATAAGGATAGTAACAGTAACGATAATGATAATAATAATAATAATAAAAGGTGGTAATCATAGTAATAATGATAGTAATGCTCATAATAATAATAATAATAATAATACTAATAATAATAATAATAGTAGTAGTAATAACAACAACAACAATAATAATAATAATAATAATAATAATAGTAATAACAATCATAATAATAATAATAATGATATTAATATTAATAACACTAATGATAATAATAGTAATAATAATGCTTAATAATAATAATAGGGATAATAATAGTAATAATAATCATAATAATAATAATAATAATAATGATGATGATGATAATAGTAATATTAATAATAGGAATAGATTAACAAGGCCCTATAATTAATTAACACCATTACTTAAGAGTCCTTAGGGTAATGTTGAGTCCTAGTAATATTAATAAGGGTGGTAGTATTAATAATAATATTAGTAATAATAATGATAATATTAATATTAATCATAATAATACTAATAATAGTAGTTAATAATATTAAACCACTAATCACTTTTATTCATTTATTTATTTATTCATTATTATTTATTTATTTATTTATTTTTAAGACTTAGGGTTCAGGGTGTTGGGCAACCTGGCTGAGGGGTGGCGGCGGCGGTGGAAGGGAACCGTTGCGGCGGTGGAGGAAGGGAGAAAAAGGGAAAAAAATGGAGGTGGAGGCTAGGGAAGGGGAAGCTAGGGGAAGTGGGAGGTATAGGGTGGTAGAGCAGGAGCTGCCGGTCGTTTTGGGGGGTGATGGTGGCGCTGCAAGCGGCGGTGGCGGCGGCGCCGGCGGCACAAAAGTGGCGCGGGGTTGGAAGGGGGCCGATTCGGGAAGGGGTTTTCGCATGGCCAGGGCGGCACGTGCAGCGCGAGGCAGGGTGGCAAAAGTGGTTGGTTGTGTAGAGGGCGGTGCAGGGAGGATTGTGGTGGCGCGGGCAGGCGGCAACGGTGGCCGAAGGCGGAGGAAAGGGCGGCTAAAGGTGGGGCGGTGCGTGCCTCTAGTTTTTTGGGTTCCAAATTTCGAACCCAATTAAGGCGATCTCCGGGGCTATTTATAGGCCAAACAGGACGGGAAAACGACAAGGATGCAAGGGAGGGTAGGAGGTTAGGTGGATGCGTGTCCGGCGAGGCTGATCGGTGCAGGTCTGCAGTCGTAGACCGAGGCTCGTCGGGGAGAGAGAAGGAGGTTTCGTGCGGGAAAAAAAAGCAGATCGATTAGTCCAATCTACAGGGGAGACAACGAGGATGAGAAGGGCGAAATGACGAAGCTAATGGCATGGCGTTGAAGCTTCCTTCACCGGCGAAAATCTCGGGTTGCAGGCGGCTGGAGGTTGAAGACGAAGTACGGGTGGGGCGGACCGGCGGTTCAGCGGGGAAAGAAGAAAAGAAAGAAAAGGCCGAACCGACTTAGAGGAAGAGGAAGAGGGGCGTGCGCTGGGGAGATGGGTCGCGCCAGGGTGTTGGACCAGCAGGCCGGCCCAAGTCGGGGGGGAGAGTAGAAAAAACGAAAGGAAGGGAAAGAAAAGGAAAAAGAGGGGAAAATGGAGAAAAGGAAAAAGGAAAAAGAAGGGAAATTAGTGGTTAGATTAATTAGTATAATTTGGGGTATTTAATAAAATAAAATTATCAAAACAATGATTAAATTCTATTTTTAGGTTAATTTTGGGATTTTTGGAAGAATTTTCTTAAATTCCATTTTAATTAACTAAACACTTTAATTTTCTCTAATTAAATTATTTATAAATTTTATATTAATTTGAAATAATTTTAACCTTCCTATTTTAAATAAATTAATGTATTTAGTAAATTTCTAAAATAAAACCTTAATTTACTTAAAATACCACAATTCCTCCTATTTACACACTTATAGAGTCCTTCTTGATTTATCCTAATTAATTCCCATTTATTTCACTAAAAGTAGTTTATTTTAATTAATTTCCTAATAATTCCCTATTCGGCCATGATTTCCTAAATTAGGGTTTTTGGGGTATTTCATCACTACCCCCTTAAAGAAAAACCTCGTCCCCGAGGTTTACGCCTAGCACCAGGGTTTACCAAGAGAAATTCTAAGATACTTGGGGGGTAACTACCCCCTTAAAGAAAAGCTTCCTAAGAAAAGGGTTTTGGGTGACCTTTACCTTGTCTATGACTAAGGCTACCAGGAATTCTACCCCGCCTAGGACTAAGGCCACCTTAAGAACAATTAGCTACAATCCAATTTAATACCGAAGAGAAGTATCCCAACAATTTATACTAGCAGCAAGTGACTGACTAGCCTAAGCATCATTAACAGAAGAATACAGGATAACTTAGTATCTGAATCCTAAAAACGTACACCGCCAAAGAATAGAAAGTGGGCATACCCGTGATGACGTCTAGCTGGTGATCAGTCTCTGCTTGGCCAATCGCATTCAGGCGCCCGTCTGACTGGCCTCCTTTCTGAAGGAATGGTCTGGGTCCTTGAGGCCTTTCTTGAACCTCTCTAGCTGGGGAAGGTGCTTGCTGGTAGTGCTATGGGGGCGCCATCTGAAGGTATTGCTGGTTACGTGTCGGTCCTCGACACTCGAACGTTCTATGGCCCCGTTTACCACAATTCAAGCATGTGATAAGTCTTCCTCCACAATCTCGGCCGGGGTGGCTACGACCGCAACGTCTGCATGAGGATCCCCCTGGGGAACCATGACTCCTACTATGGTCTCTCGGTGGGGGTCTCCTCAGCTTCTCTGTCTGTGGGTGGGCTCTACTCCCCGAACTGCGTCCATCGAGTTTCCTCTTCCCTAGGATGTCGGTCTGCTCCTGGACCAAGGTGGCGGCAAGGCAGGCGCATTCGTAGAGTGTAGCGAGGTCGGTGAATGGTACGGCGCCCATCATTCTCCAGATGCCAAAGTTCAGCCCTTGCTCGAACTGAAACACCACCGTCGACTCATTAGCGGCAATCCCGGGGGCAAAACGTAGCAGCTCGGTGAAACGGGCATAATATTGTCGCACTGTCATCGACCCTTGGGTGAGTTGCATGAATTCGCGAAGCTTGTCCCTCTTCAGGCTCTCCGGGTAGAATCTGGAACGAAGAGCATTCTTGAACGCCTCCCAATCTGCCGGGGGACCGACTCGGGCTCGGTGCTCTACCCACCAGGCGTCTGCCACGCCTCTCAAGAAGAAAGCAGCTATGTTGGGTTGTCGAGCTGCAGGGCAACCTACCGCCTCGAAAGTACGGTCTAAGTCTCTAATCCATCCCTCGAGGATCACAGGGTCTTCCTCGCCGGAGTACGTAGGAGGGTGATGCCCGGTAACCCTCCGAAGCCAATCTTCGCCGACACCCTCTTGGTGGTGGGCACGCTGAACAAATTGCATGAAGGCCTCAAAGGCCTCCTCCAAACGGGCTACTCGGCCATTCGCCGTCATGGGAAGCTGCAAGAGAGAAACAAGGTTAGAAGCGAACCACTAGTCCGCATTAATCATGCTATGCTACCCTCATCCTTTATGAAGGATTCCTAGTCTACCCCTACGTTCCTCACTGTGGTCCGGACTCCTAACGCTTCGGAATAAATGTTCCTTTCTCTTCAAAACAATTCGGAATCAAGGAAATTTTTATTTATTTATTATTTTTTTTTTATAAATCCAATTCATTTTTAGAGGATACTAATGGTAATATCGGCTTAAAAGCTTGAAATCGAAAAGAGGTCAAAATGTACTTCAGAAACCCGTAAAATTTTGTAAACCTTGTTTCCAAAAATGAGTGTGGCCAACAAGACCGACCGCTCCGATACCGTCTCGTGGTATCAGCATAAAAGAATAAAAATGGAGGAGCGGTCAAAACACCTGTTAGAATCAAAAACAAATTTCAAAAATAGGATTTAATTTCAAAAACGAGCGTGGCCAAAAGGACCAACCGCTCTGATACCAACTTGTAACACCCCCAAATTTACTACTGAAAAATTTGTTAAATTTAAAAGAAGTTTAGCGGAAGCAAGCAAATAAAATTGTAAATCCGGGGGTATTACCGCCACACTTAGTACCAGATCGATTCATACTTACCGACCCGATACTAAGTGCTAAGGCTAAAAAGAATATAATTAGAACAAATCATTCATAAGGCATAAGTTTTATAGAATCAGAGTGCGAAGGTCAAAAGTTATATTCCGAAATACAATTTAAAAAGTCCATATATCAGAGTACTTAAAATAACGGAATAACAAGTATGATAAAACCCTTGAAAATTTAAGTACAACACTTGTGACTTCCAAGACGAATACGATTACACAAAACAAATTCCGAACGGTAAATATCCGGACCACTTACTCACTCAAGTCAACCTTCCACCCAATTTAGCAACCGATCAAAACCTGCATCAAAGGTCTGCTCCCCACCATTGGTGGAACATCACAGGACCCATTCAACCAGTGTAGTATCAGTACGGGTCCAGTACTGAGTAAGGGCGTAGGTGCTAGGGCCAAGCATACAATCATACCACGTAGTCTACATAACACAATCATATAAGTAACATGCAATAACACACAAGATGAGGCCTGAGTACTTTCTGGTGACTTATTCCTTATCCTCGTTAATGATAATATGTCCATTTCATACACAGTATTTATTAATCCATGCGAGTGCGCGAGCCCCACTATTATAGCCGGTGGAACGGTCGCGAGGGTAATATACCCTGCCACTATTATTTGCCCGTGGACCGGTCAGGCCCCGACTCACAAGGTATTCTACTGTAATTATTATATCCTTCCATGTCTTATCACTTTTACGTTTGGTTTGTTGAGCACGAAATCCCCCACTATTATAGCTGGTGGAACGGTCGCGAGGGCGTACGCCCTGCCACTATTATAGCCGATGGAACGGTCGCGAGGGTAAGATACCCTACCACTATTATAGCCAGTGGACCGGTCTTGGTTCGGCTCAACATCTTTTTCTGTAAGTCGTTAGTATCTTAATGTATCTTATTCGAGGGCATATCTTTTGTCATGCCTGGCCAGAGGTCTCAACACATCACATCAAAACTGAGGATATATGCGTACTATCACATACAAATGAGGGCACAAGCACACATCCTGATTCCAAGCCACGTTACACATGGAACAGATAAGATAATGACGTTTCAGAACACAACACATAAATCATATAGAACATTCACGGCACATAGGATACCCGTTACACATTCAGCCTTAGCTATATCCTTAATCGGTTTCGCTTACCGAGCTATCTCCCCCACTTATTTGAGGCTACTAAATACCCTTTTGCGATTTATCAGACTTAACATATTTCTTGCATTGGAAACCAGATCATGACCCTTAGACTCAACTCTCCCTTACACCTCACTGCTCCTCATTTATTCTTACCATTTTCTTTTTCTTTTTCCGCGCTCTCAAATTAGGGTTCCTTTCCCGAACCCTAGGTACCCTTATATGACCCCACGTACTATTTTCACCTCGAGCCTCTAGTCTCCCAAATAGACCTTCCATTAATCTTCCCACGTCCCAAAGTAACTTCTTATACGTAAGGTTCGCCCCCATGCGGACCTTAACCTCCCCATGCAAACCCTATCATTTCCACCATTCCAACTCTATCATTCCCATGCAAACCCTAGTTTTCCCATTCAACCTTAGTTTCTCCCACTCTTCCATTTTATTCAATTCCCCCTTTTCCTCATTATCTCACAATTATGAATTCGTTAGGTCGTCCATACCTATATTAACCAACGTACTTCCCTTTGGTTATCTTAGTTGCTTATTTTTCTCTTTCAAGCCCCTACTCCACAACTCCTCATCAAAACACCTAGCATGCATGTCACATCACACCACCTCATCTTTGTACCATACCATATTAGTACATATAGACAAGAGCATGGGACGTACCTCGGTTCCAGGTTGCGCTACACGGTAGAACATATACCATACACATAATACAGCATATAAACCGTACGAGGCATCCAAGGCAAACAAAACATGTAATACACACAGGCGGCCTTAGTTACGTCCTTACCTAAATCAGCGCCGGGCTTGGAGCACGCCCCTACACCTCCTGGGGTTTGACCCGGTTCACCTATAAGAGGGAAATACTTAGGGTTAATCTCTCTCTACCGGAATTATCAAAATTCCTATCTTACCCCTATCATGGCCTAATACCAAGGCTAATATTAATGATGGGGTTGATAAATAAAGGGGTAGGTTATTACTACTCTTACGATAGCTTAAACGGATTATCACTAATTAAAGTAGGCTTTAGCAAAATTCAGCGTATTAGGGTGAGGGTTTCGATATTATCAATAATAATTGCTAATAATACTAACAATAGTAAGAAGACTACTTATAATAATAATACTCATAATAAGAATAATAAAGGCTATAATGATAATAACGATGATAATAATAATTGAAATCATAGTGGCATTAGTGATAGTAATATTATCGATAATAATAAAATACTAACACAACCATAACCATTTAGATGACAATATTGATAATGATGATGATAATGATGATGATGATGATAATAATAATAATAATAATAATAATAATAATAATAATAATAATAATAATAATAATAATAATAATAATAATAATAATAATAGTAGGAGTAGTAGTAATGAAAATAATACTGATAATAATAGCAATACTAATAATAATGATAGGAGTAATGACAATAATAATAATAATAATAATAATAATAATAAATACAATAATAATATTAATAATAACACAATAATAATAATAATAATAATAATAATAATAATAATAATAATAATAATAATAATAATAATAGTAATAACACAAAGGATGGTAAGAGTACTAGGAGTAATATTAATAGGAACAATAGAAAAGTAAGCATAATAACACTAGTATTAATCATAGTGAAAATAATAGTGATGATTGCAATAATGATAGTAACAATAATAAAAATAATAAAAATAACAATAATAAAATAACAATAATAATAATCACCATAATAATAATAATACAATAGTTGTGGCAATACTAAGCATAACAAAAATACTAAGGTAATAATATTAAAGTATAACGTTAAGGATAATAACAATACTAATAATCGATAAAATAATAAATGCGTTAAATACAACAACAACAACAACAAAATATCAACAAGGATAATAATGATATAATAATAATAATAAGGATAATAATGATAATGGTAGTAATAATAATAATAATAATAATAATAATAATAATAATAACAATAATGACAACCATAATAGTAATGTTGATAATAAAAATAGTAAAGATAATAATAATAATGATAACAAGAACAACAACAACAACTACAATAATAATAATAATAATAATAATAACATAACCATAAGGATAGTAACAGTAAAGATAATGATAATAATAATAATAATAATAAAAGGTGGTAATCGTAGTAAGAATGATAGTAATGCTCATAATAATAATAATAATAATAACACTAATAATAATAATAATAATAATAATAGTAATAACAATAATAATAATAATAATAATAATAATAATAATAATAATAATAATAATAGTAATAACAATCATAATAATAATAATAATAATGATATTAATATTAATAACACTAATGGTAATAATAGTAATAATAATGCTTAATAATAATAATAGGGATAATAATAGTAATAATAATCATAATAATAATAATAATAATGATGATGATGATGATAATAGTAATATTAATAATAGGAATAGATTAACAAGGCCCTATAATTAATTAACACCATTACTTAAGAGTCCTTAGGGTAATGTTGAGTCCTAGTAATATTAATAAGGGTGGTAGTATTAATAATAATATTAGTAATAATAATGATAATATTAATATTAATCATAATAATACTAATAATAGTAGTTAATAATATTAAACCACTAATCACTTTTATTCATTTATTTATTTATTCATTATTATTTATTTATTTATTTATTTTTAAGACTTAGGGTTCAGGGTGTTGGGCAACCTGGCTGAGGGGTGGCGGCGGCGGCGGCGCGGCGGTGGAGGAAGGGAGAAAAAGGGGAAAAAATGGAGGTGGAGGCTAGGGAAGGGGAAGCTAGGGGAAGTGGGAGGTATAGGGTGGTAGAGCAGGAGCTGTTGGTCGTTTTGGGGGGTGATGGTGGCGCTGCAAGCGGCGGTGGCGGCGGCGCCGGCGGCACAAAAGTGGCGCGGGGTTGGAAGGGGGCCGATTCGGGAAGGGGTTTTCGCACGGCCAACGCGGCACGTGCGGCGCGAGGCAGGGTGGCTAAAGTGGTTGGTTGTGTAGAGGGCGGTGCAGGGAGGATTGTGGTGGCGCGGGCAGGCGGCAACGGTGGCCGAAGGCGGAGGAAAGGGCGGCTAAAGGTGGGGCGGTGCGTGCCTCTGGTTTTTTGGGTTCCAAATTTCGAACCCGATTAAGGCGATCTCCGGGGCTATTTATAGGCCAAACAGGACGGGAAAACGACAAGGATGCAAGGGAGGGTAGGAGGTTAGGTGGATGCGTGTCCGGCGAGGCTGATCGGTGCAGGTCTGCAGTTGCAGACCGAGGCTCGTCGGGGAGAGAGAGGGAGGTTTCGTGCGGGAAAAAAAAAACAGATCGATTAGTCCAATCTACAGGGGAGACAACGAGGATGAGAAGGCCGAAATGACGAAGCTAATGGCATGGCGTTGAAGCTTCCTTCACCGGCGAAAATCTCGGGTTGCAGGCGGCTGGAGGTTGAAGACGAAGTACGGGTGGGGCAGACCGGCGGTTCAGCGGGGAAAGAAGAAAAGAAAGAAAAGGCCGAACCAACCTAGAGGAAGAGGAAGAGGGGCGTGCGCTGGGGAGATGGGTCGCGCCAGGGTGTTGGACCAGCAGGCCGGCCCAAGTCGGGGGGAGAGTAGAAAAAACGAAAGGAAGGGAAAGAAAAGGAAAAAGAGGGGAAAATGGAGAAAAGGAAAAAGGAAAAAGAAGGGAAATTAGTGGTTAGATTAATTAGTATAATTTGGGGTATTTAATAAAATAAAATTATCAAAACAATGATTAAATTCTATTTTTAGGTTAATTTTGGGATTTTTGGAAGAATTTTCTTAAATTCCATTTTAATTAACTAAACACTTTAATTTTCTCTAATTAAATTATTTATAAATTTTATATTAATTTGAAATAATTTTAACCTTCCTATTTTAAATAAATTAATGTATTTAGTAAATTTCTAAAATAAAACCTTAATTAACTTAAAATGCCACAATTCCTCCTATTTACACACTTATAGAGTCCTTCTTGATTTATCCTAATTAATTCCCATTTATTTCACTAAAAGTAGTTTATTTTAATTAATTTCCTAATAATTCCCTATTCGGCCATGATTTCCTAAATTAGGGTTTTTGGGGTATTTCAGATAAATTCCTTCCCACCACAACGAGTGACTTCAAAAGGCATGTCATAGGTTCGAAGGGAATCAAACACATAGACTTTATTAAGATCAGGTCAGACGGCGTACAAAACATAATGTTCAGTTGTGTGGTGAGGAATGAGATAGAGCTTGTTGTGTCCCTCAATCAAAATAGTTTATGTGCCTACCCTCTCTTATTGTACTACCGTCAGCTATGTAGTATGGGCACACAAACACAATAGAGGACAACATTCCCTCCATTGCAGCTCGAGTAGCTACTAACCCATGGATGAAAAAAATAATGCATATTTGTTAATAAATAATAACTCATATAAGAGGTCATAAAAATTCCAATTGTATAAGTTAAGAGTACTAAAATCTCAAAATGAAATAATACTTACGTGACATAGACGACGAAACTTATGGTTGACATCCATTCTTGATTATAAATGTCGCTTATGTCAGCTGTCAATACCATGTAAGTAGCATCGTCCCTCCCAACATATCATGATGGCAATAAATAAAAATATAATCGTCCCTGAGGTAGTTTTGGGCATAAAAATATAATATAGCTAATGCTGGTGGAGGTTGGCTTTGCTGATCTGAAGAAGGAATATTTTGTGGGACAATTGATTTTTCAGATTTAGCTCTCTTTCCTTTAGTAGCGCCATATTTTGTGTTGCTTGTTCTGCTAGTACCTCTCTTGGTTTTACTAGCAGAAGCAATCTTCTTTTTTTATTCCTTTTTTGATTCCTTAATTGATAATATTAAATAAAATATATATTGAGTATATAAATATATATATGAAAAAGGTATATATAGTGTAACTACTAAACAAGGTCTAATGAAGATGTCAAATGTCAATACCTCTTCAGTAGTGAGATATATTTGATCCGCAGGCCAAGCCACAAAGCTTCCATGAGCTTTTAGTACTGAGGTTGCCTCATCGCCCTCTTTATAACAAGGCAAGTGTGCACTGCCAATGATTAGAGTGTCAATACTCATCGGCCTTGTATTTAGGGCTAAATTGTACCCGTAGATTGTCTGCGTTTTGGTACTGTGACCGATGCGGACCCTTCCTTTCACCAAAATTGTTGAAAGGTCATTCGCTAATAAGTCACATTTATGCAAACCTTAAACAAAATTATTACACATTATTAATAATTTATTACACCAAATACATTTAATAACAATTCATAGTTTGTAATGCCTACCTCGGGAAGAGTAGAAAGAAATGCATCAGCTTCACAACTATCTCTAACGCTATTTACATTAGGTATGTGAAGCTGATCATGGTCTACTGAATCGGATGGTTTATACCCTTGAGATTTAATAAATGACAACACTTGCTCCATTGTTGTCATCCGTTCAAGTGCCACGTTCAATTTTTGGGTGAGGATGGCGATTTGCTCATTAGTGCTACGAGAACCACGAGATCGACCACATATGCTCGTTCTTGTAACACCAAATCCAAGGCCCCTATGTCTTCCAGGGTGTTCTACAATTCCTGTAGCCTGGGCCACAAAGCTATATTGGTCCACCTCCTCACCTTCTAACGTTTCAAGTTCATCCTATAAATTTAACTTATAGGAATAAGCATAATATAATAGTTTTCTAAAAGAAAACTAACTAGGGTTCTAGATATCTATAAACTTACAATTTTTTTTGCTGCAACATCAACATATTCATTAATATATCCATCTCTTATTGCTCTAGCCTTCTTCCATAATGTACCAATATTGATGAACGAGGTACATGGGTCCAAGTATTGGGCTAGGAGCTACAAATCAAAAAATATTATTAATTAATAATATTATTATAAAATTCACATTTACATGAAAATAGATAATCACAAAATGCAAACCAACTCCTCTTCAAGGCCCGCATAGCCTTTGCGAGCCATATTATGCCGGTGTTTATTTTGTTTCGTAGTCTCTTTATTTTGGTTACTTTTTTCCTATGTGACAAGCCAAAACATAATGACATGGTTATTTCAATATTAAGCATAATACGGGGAGTGATACAAAAAGTTTAATTGTTATCTAACAAGTACCTTAAAATCCACCATAAGACGATAAGTAATGAATTGGTTCCAACTTTCTTGATCGATAAAACCGTATCGTTTGGGTGGGTTCTGTGGTACAGAACCATCCTTCTTTCTATACGTTTTTCTACGAGCTAAATATGACCTAAAGGTTCTTAGACGCTCCCCAAAATATCTAAGAAGCCATTTCTTCCTACTCTCTGGGACATTGAACACTCTCTGCAAAATAAGACATGTAGATGTATACCAATGTTAATGTAATAAAATTAATAACATTTGATATACAAAAATGATTACATAAATTAGCATATTTACCGTGATTTCCTGCCAAATATGCTCCTTATGACCCTGTGGAACCTGCTTCCAATTATTATAGGAGATAGGAACACAGTTACGGGTCACAAGTGAAATGTAGGTCAAGAACATATCTGCGTAAGGGCCGATGGGAAGATTGTAAGTATTCCATCCCAACTCGACTACTTCTCCTCTATTCCTCATGTTTGTGATGATTCTCATAATCATAGGTCCTCTCTTCCCTTCTTCATCACTGCTATCCTTATCAATGTTTTTGTTGGCCATATCTCTACAAAAAATAAATAAATAAATTATGTTAGAATGTTATGTATTGAGCATAATAATGTACCATTATATTATCAATACGAATCATGCTTAGAAAGAATTAATCTCAAATGTATCATGCTATTCTATATATATATATGAATCATGCTAACACGTTTCCAAAAAGATATTAATACTAACCCTAACCTTAACCCTAATTAACCATAATTAACCATAATAAATGATTAACCCTAACCCTAACCCTAGCTAATTAACCATAATTTATTATAATAAAACCTAACCCTAAACCACAAAAAAAACCCTAATCCCTAAACCTAGCTAAATGTAATTAAAGAATAATATATAAATCATATTATTAATTATTATTATTATTATTATTCTTATTATCATCATCATCATCATACACAATTATTTCTCTCTATTTAATTATTCACTTTTATATATTCCTTATTCTCTATATCTATTTAATCCTCATCAAATAGCAATCATTAACATATGCATATGTAAAATATATTTGCATTTCATTTTATAACATTTCCTATATCTTATTGCTAGTCTCCTATACTAATTAACGAAAATGTGTGTGTGTGTGTGTGTATATATATATATATATCGTTTTTATGAGTGAAAATATATATAATTCTACACTCACATTCATATTATATATATATATATAAAGGTCTCGCCAACACATGCATTTGTTAATATATAACAATAACGCAATAAATTTAATAACAAACAGCAAAATTTTCAGCAAACACATTCAACAACACATTTTTGAACAACAAACCACAATCTTTCAATAACAAACAAATGAAACCCTATAGCAACATGCATGCATTTATATATATATATATATATATATATAGATTTAGGCTCTTGTAGAAACCATTACTTAAAATACAAATGTAGGAACCTTTAATTACCATTAGATCTAGAAGATTGAAGGGTCAAGATTAAAATAAATTCAAGTTAGTTATTTAATAAATCTTAACCATTGATGAAATACTAATCTAATGGTTATGATTGGTTCCTACAAATGTATTTTAGAAATAGTGTGTATGGGACCTTCACCCTATATATATATATATATATATATATATATACATATATAAGTGGATAAAAAGTTACGAGAGGAAGAACATATACATACATAAATTGAGCTAGCTACAAACATTACGGTGAGAATGTTGAGAGAAGCAAGGGCTTCAAATACGACGGATGATGAAAGTGCAAGTGCTAGCTAGATTCGGAACAATGACAGCACCCACATACAGGGCTGACAATGGCAGAGGCATGGTGGAGAGTTGGCGGTGCGAGGGTTTCCTTTACTTGAGAGGAGCCGGTGTGGTGGTGTGAGTTGGTGGTGCATGTTGTGGTGGTGCGAGGGTTTGCAAGGAGAAGGAGAGTAAGAGAACGAAGGTGCAGAGAATCTGAAAACTTCGGCACGAAATAGAACTGAGTGAAACAAAAGTTTGATTTTGGGGTTTTAATAACAGTTCTTGAGAGAACCGTTATTAAAAAGAGGATTTAATAACGGTTCCTGAGATAACCGTTATTAAAACATCTTTTAATAATGGTTCTTCTAGGAACCGTTATTAAAAGCTTCTGACTTTTGACAACGGTTCTAATATGAACCGTTATTAAATCCTCTTTTAATAACGGTTCACATAAAACAATTATTAAAACATTCGTCCAAATTTTAACGTTGCCCTTTTAATAACGGTTTTTAACTAGAACCATTATCAAAACTCTCCCGGCCATTAATTTTTATGCGTTTGACAACGGTTTTCGAAATACCGTTATTAATGTCCCATTATTATTTTCCGTTTTCGTAGTAGTGGTGTCAGTACTAACATAAAATATAAAAACTATCTTTATCCTAATTAGATAGCGAAGGCAGAGAACCTTGAGCCTACTTCGCCATGGATACTCTCATTTGTTGTACTTCTTTCTCCAAATGTTTAAATTTTCCTTGTTGTTTGGTTAGATACTCATTCATTTGTTTTTTGCTTTACTCTACTTGAGATTTCCATTCTTGATCTTACAGTGCATTAGTCTACATCCAACTCATGCGAGAAGCAACATAACTTAAGCTCACCCCTATATACCTTCATCCCACACCTTTTCTACCTTCATCCCACACCCTTTCTATATCAGGGATGACTAAATAAGACATCCTCAAGTATTAAACATTCATCAACTTCTAGAGATGTAGGATCATCCACATCTCCATTTCTAGCAGCCATTTGTGACAATGTTTCCTTCCATTTCCTTAACATTTTATTCTATACATGTAGTAAAAAGCTAGACATATATTACAAAGAATATTAAACATATTTTAAATAATTACATATGACTAACTCTTCACAGCCTGGAGAGTGACTTATTTGTTATTCTTAAAATGAGTTTCTTAGTAGGTCTTGACCATAAGTAATTATTTTTTTGCTTCTCAATTGACATATATAATTTTAAGAGAAAAATTTAATACGCTAAAATACATTAGTAATGAAAATAATAATAATCAAAATTCCAAATACCTTCTTGTGTGATACTATGACAATGAGTGTGTACCGTGACAAGATAGAGTATTATGTTTTACAATATTTGCAACAAATTTTTTCTACCAATGAAAACTTAATTGATTTATATTCTTTATATGTAATTTTATTTAATTTGTACACCGAAATTCAATACTACCTTTACATCATCTAAATTTCATAGATCAATATATCTTTGCCACATGTCTAGCTTGAAAAAAGAAGGCCTATAATTATTGTCTTCTTCCCAATCTTTTTTTTTTATCCCTTTTATCACCTTTGTATTGATTTTTTGTGATCACTTTAATGATCTCTGTATCAATTAATCATCATTTGATCAAGAATTATTTAAATCCAAGACCATGCTAAAATTTCCCTCCATAGAGTGAAACCAAAATACTTCTGCATATATAAACAAATATATGCTATAAATTACATATTTTTTATTTGATTACTTAATTACAATAGATAATAATAAAAAATTACTTCAGTTTTGGGGAGGATCTTCACCTTATCCTACGGAAGGATATGTGACAACCTCTTATCACTACTATGAAAACGGAAAATAATAACGAGACAATAATAACAGTGGTTTGAAAACCATTGCCAAACGCAAGAAAATTAATGGGCGGGAGAGTTTTGATAACGGTTTTAGTTCAAAACCGTTATTAAAAGGAAAAAGTTAAAATTTGCACGGATGTTTTAATAACAGTTTTATTTAAACTATTATTAAAACCTCTTTTAATAACGGTTCATATAAGAACCGTTGTTAAAAGTCCAAAGTTTTTCATAACAGTTCCTAGAAGAACCGTTATTAAAAGAGGTTTTAATAATAGTTTTCTTAGGAATCGTTATTAAAACGTCTTTTAATAACGGTTCTCTCAGGAACCGTTAATAAAACTCCAAAATCCAACTTTTAATACGCTCAGTTCTGTTTCGTGTCAAAAGTTTCAGACTCTCTGCACCTTCATTCTCTTACTCTCCTTCTCCTTGCAAACCCTCGCACCACCACATCGTGCACCACTACTCCGGCTCCTCTCAAGTAAGGGAAACCCTAGCACCGCCAACTCTCCACCACGCCTCTGCCATTGTTGGCTCCACATGTGCATGCTATCATTGTTGTGAAGCTAGCTAGCCAGCACTTGCACCTTCATCCTCCGTCATGTTTGAAGCCCTTGCCTCTCTCAACTTGCTTGCCGTTGTGTTTGTAGCTAGCTCACTTTATGTATGTACTTGTTCTTCCTCTCGTAACTTTTTATCTACTTATATATGTATATATATATATAAATGCATGCATGTTGTTATAGGGTTTCGTTTGTTTTTTATTGAAAGATTGCGGTTTATCATTTGAAAATGTGTTGTTGAATGTGTTGGTTGAAAATTTTGTTGCTCGTTGTTGAATTTGTTGCGTTATTGTTATATATTAACAAATGCATGTGTTGGCCGAGACCTTTACATATATATATAATATGAATGTAAGTGTATAATTATATACATTTTCACTCATAAAAACTACACACACACACACACACACACACATTTTCATTAATAAGTATAGGACACTAGTAATAAGATATAAAAAATGTCATATAATAAAATGCATATATATCTTACAAATGCACATGCATCATTAAATAAGAATTTCAATTAGAGATGCATACGTTAATGATTGCTATTTGATGAGGATTAAAAAGATATATAAAATAAGGAATATATAAAAGTGAATAATTAAATAGAGAGAAATAATTGTATATGATAATAATAATAATAATAATAATAATAATAATAATAATAATATGATTTATATATTATGGTTTAATTACATTTAGCTAGGTTTAGGGATTAGGGTTTTTTTTGTGGTTTAGGGTTACGTTTTATTATAATAAATTATGGTTAATTAGCTAGGGTTATGGTTAGGGTTTATCATTTATTATGGTTAATTAGGGTTAGGGTTAGTATTAATATCTTTTTAGAAACATGTTAGCATGTATCGTATGTATATATATATATATATATATATATAGAATAGCATGATACATTTGAGATTAATTCTTTCTAAGCATGATTCGTATCGATAATATAATGGTGCATTATTATGCTCAATACATAACATTCTAACATAATTTTTTTGTAGAGATATGGCCAACAAAAACATTGATAGGGAGAGAAGTGATGAAGAAGGGAAGAGAGGACCTACGATAATGAGAATCATCACAGACATGAGGAATAGAGGAGAATTTGTCGAGTTGGGATGGAATACTTATAATCTTCCATTGGCCCTTATACAGATATGTTCTTGAGTTACATTTCACTTGTGACCTGTAACCATGTTCCTATCTCCTATAATAATTGGAAGCAGGTTCTAAAGGGTCATAAAGGCCATATTTGGCAGGAAATCACGGTGAATATGCTATTTTATGTAATCATTTTTATATGTGAAATGTTATTAATTTTATTACATTAATATCGGTATACATCTACATGTCTTATTTTGTAGAGACTGTTCAATGTCCTAGAGAGTAGGAATAAATGGCTTCTTAGACATTGTGGGGAGCATCTAAGAACATTTAGGTCATATGTAGCTCATAGAAAAATGTATAGAAAGAGGGATGGTTCTCTTCGACAGAACCCACCCAAACAATACGGTTCCATCGATCAAGAAAGTTGGAACCAATGCATTGTATAGCGTCTTACGGGGGATTTTGAGGTACTTGTTAGATAACAATTAAACTTTTTGTATCAATCCTAGTATTATGCTTAATATTGAAATAACCATATCACTATGTATTCACTTGTCACATAGGAAAAAAGTACCCAAAATAAAGAGATTGCGAAGCAAAATAAATACCGGCATAATATGGCTCGCAAAGGCTATGCGGGCCTTGAAGAGGAGTTGGTATGCATTTTGTGATTTATCTATTTACATGTATATGTTGAATTTTATAAGAATATTCTTATTTAATAATATATTTTGATTTGTAGCTCCTAGCCCAAGACTTGGACCCATTTACCTCGTCCATCAATATTGGTACATTAAGGAAGAAGGCTAGAGTAACAAGAGATGGATATGTTAATGAATATGTTGATGTTGCAGCCAAAAAAATTGTAAGTTTGTAGATATCTAGAACCCTAATTAGTTTTCTTTTAGAAAAATATTATATTATGCTTATTCCTATAAGTTAAATCTACATATATTATATACATTATAGGACGAACTTGAAACGTCAGATGGTGAGGAGGTGGACCAATATAGTATTGTACCAGACTACAGGAATTGTAGAACACCCTGAAAGACACAGAGGCCTTGGATTGGGTTACGAGAACGAGTACATGTGGTCGATCTTATGGTTCTCGTAGCACTAATGAGCAAGTCGCCATCCTCACCCAAAAATTAAACATGGCATTTGAATGGATGGCAACAATGAAGCAAGAGTTATCATTTATTAAATCTCAAGGGCATAAGCCATCTGATTCAGTAGACCATGATCAGCTTCACATACCTAATGTAAATAGTGTCAGAGATAGTTGTGAAGCTGATGCACGTCTTTCTACTCTTCCCAAGGCAAGCATTACAAACTATAAATTGTTATTAAATGTATTTGGTATAATAAATTATTAATAATGTGTAATATTTTTGTTTAGGATTTGTATAAATGTGACTTATTAGCAAATGACCTTTTAACACTTTTGGCAAAAGGAAGGGTCCGCATCAGTCATAGTACCCAAACGCAAACAATCCACGAGTATAATTTAGCCCTTAATACAAGGCCGGTGAGTATTGACACTCCAATCATTGGCAGTGCACACTTGCCTTATTAAAAAGAGGGCGATGAGGCAACTACAGTACTAGAAGATCATGGAAGCTTTGTGGCTTGGCCTGCGGATCAAATACATCTCACTACTGAAGAGGTATTAACATTTGAAATCTTCATTAGACCTTGTTTAGTAGTTACACTATTCATACTTTTATATATATATATATATATATATATATATATATATATTTATATGCTCAATACATATTTTGTTTATTATTATCAATTAAGGAATTAAAAAAGGAATCAAAAAAGAATATTGCTCCTGCTAGTAAAACCAAGAGAGGTACTAGCAGAACGAGCAACACAAAAGATAGCTAAATCTAAAAAATCAATATTTTTATGCCTAAAACTACCTTAGGGACAATTATATTTTCATTGATTGTCGTCCTAAGTATGTTTGGAGGGACGATGCTACTTACATGGTATCGACGATTGACATAAGCGACATTTATAATCAAGAATGGATGTCAACCATGAGTGTCGTCGTCTATGCCACGTAAGTATTATTTCATTTTGAGATTTTAATACTCTTAACTTATACAATTGAAATTTTTATGACCTCTTATATGAGTTATCAGTTATTAACAAATATGCATTGTTTTTATCATCCATAGGTTGGTAGCTAATCGAGTTGCGTTGGAGGGAACGTGTCCTCTATTGTATTTGTGTGCCCATATTACATAGCTGATGGTAGTACAATAAGAGAGGGTAGGCACATAAACTATTTAGCGGATTGCATTTTGATTGAGGGATACAACAAGCTCTATCTCATTTCTCACCTCGCAACTGAACATTGGGTTTTATACACCATCCGACCTGATCTTAATAAATTCTATGTGTTTGATTCCCTTTGAACCTATGACGTGCCTTTTGAAGTCACTCATCATGGTGGGAAGGAACTTATCAACATATTAGTATACTTTTCTCTTCTTACTTCATTAGCTTATTTATACATATATTCTACTAGCTTTCATTATTTGAGGTATATATGCGCACTTACAATATTGTGTATCCAACTCTATTTATTAGGGGATTATGGACAGCATATCAAAGGAGAAGTGGGAATAGTGTCTCAGACCCAAAGAATGTTCAATACGAGCCTGTCATAGTAAGTAGGAAGACAACTATTTTGTATTTTATTTTAATTAAAATTAATATCTAATAGTTAGAGAGCTAAATGAATTCATTTGATAGTGTCCACAACAACAAAACAACAATGATTGTGGATATTATGTATGTAGAGCAATGGATCTGATAGTCCAATATAGATTGGTCAACATAGATCCAAGCCATGTATGTTTTCTTTTTGATATTTTTCCATTAATGAATCATGACATATATGTTTGGTACTTAACATAAGTGCTAACTATATATTAATCAAAACTTGGGTATTGTAGTTTTTCACCAATGATTATGCACAAAGCCAGCAATACAATGTTGAAGATATTGATGAAGTGAGAGACCAATGGGCCAAGCACGTGCACTCATTCATTCGGTATTAGGTAGAGATCTATATATTCTACATGTATGTTTAGGTTTGTATTTTGTCTATGTCTTTTAGTCTTCTAGGCTAGATTTATGAACATTTTACATTGGGGTATAGACCTACCAAGTTGTGGTATGCCTATTAATTTTGATTCTTAAGTATATACGTCCTTTGTATTAAGACATGCATATTAACAAGGGATTGATTGAAATTATGGTGTGATTGCATATTTGTTATCAATTGATATTATTTTACAATGCAGATTTGGTAATTATTTGAACATATAACTGTGTATGTGGGTAGGAACAAAACTGCAAAAACGTTAAAAAAAACTGTAGTTTTAATAACGTTTCTTATGAAAACCGTTATTAAAATATAGGTTTTAACAATGGTTCTTCTAAAACCGTTATTAAAACTTTGGTTTTAATAATGGTTTGCATAAGAACTGTTATTAAAAATGTACATTTAATCTCAAATTTATGCTCATTTAATATGTATCGGGGTTTAATATATGCCTAAATAATGTCTGAAAGTCTAATTGGATAATGTTTTAATAACGGTTTTTGTAGTAACCGTTATTAAAAACCTTTTTTTTTAACAACAGTTGTTTCTTAAAAACCGTTATTAAACATACAGTTTATGCTCATATTGGTGGGTTTTTTTTTTATATTTTTGATAACGATTCCGAACCATTATTAAAGATTTAATAACGGACAGTTTAATAATAGTTTAAAATCATTATTAAAACTATAAAATAACTATTATTTAAATGCCTTTTCGGGGTAGTGTATAGCATAATAGTATCTTTGTCTCAATATTATTTTCCAACACACCTGATAAATAATTTACCATAAGAACTAATAGAATTTAATATGTTAACCTGAAAATCGAGCTCCACCACAAACTGGTCTTCCTTGTCTTTCAAACTCTTCCAACATCTTTCTATCTATATTTCTTTTCTGATCCCTCCTCCTAGGACCAAACAAGTGAACATATTAATTTTACCATTAAGATAATAAAATTATAAAATTAATAGTAAGTAAAAAAAGTACAAGATGAAATTGTATACCTTCTAAGTTGCAACACGCTGAGCATCGTCTGCAAGAACGTGACAAATCACAACCATCACCATCACCACCATGACCTCAAGTGATAGCATAATTCATATAGAAACTATCAAATATTTTAATATATAGAAGCTATCCATTATGATGATAAATATAAATGATGAAAATGCAAAACTTGTCAAAATTGTAGGAAATAAAACAAGATGATCTAACAATATAATCGTGACTAGATTTAGATTAAGTACATCTGATGACTAACTCTTGATCACCCAAAGAGTCTGTAAATACACATTAATGTCATTACTTGGATACTTTTGCCATGATAGAATCATTGACAAAATAAATGATGATTGTTTCTTACTCATCTATGGCGGGAGATTATAAGGAACTATAATAGTCGGCCAAGTGTTATAATTGCTTCTCAATGTCTGAAATGGATTAAAACCATCACTAGCAAGTCCAAGATGAATATTGCTAGGATCAAGAGCAAAATTGAGATAGAAAGCATCAATATCTTTCCACACTAAACCATCAGCCATATGTCTTAATTTCCCATCTTTTACATGATCTCTATCACGCCATCTCATATCCATGGCTATCTTTGATAACATATATATTCTTCTTGGTCTTGAAATTAATAGGAAGGATATTTGCAATCACCTTATAAATACAACTAATTAAACTGATTTGTGTAAATTGACTAACCTCCTTTGCATCCACCACTTTGGGAATCAAAGTGATCAATGTAGTATTTAGAGTGGGCGGAAGTTTGCTTGAGTAGAAAAATTCTAAGACATAATCAGTGAATTACTCCCAAATAATTCCCCACATCTCTCGGATAAACCCCAGATGATACCCATCATAGCCTGGTACTTTTGAAGGATCACAAGACCAAACTACTATCCAAACATCCTCCCTTCAATGAATTCTTTCCAAATCTAGGCTTTTCTCCCTCGAGAGCCTATGGAAACCATTGATGGAAAGGCTAATATCTGGGAGATCTAAGTGCTTATAAAAATCCGTGAAATATTCAATAACCACTTTTTTAACTTCTAACGGCTCTAGTATTACTTTATCCTTCTCTGCTAGTCTATTAATGATAACTTTCTTCTTTCTCACAACAGCTACTATGTGGAAATAACTTGTATTTATGTCTTGAACTTTGAAATCTCTAACCCTGGACACCTACTTCCAGTAAGCTTCTTTCCTTTTATGCTATTTCCATAGCTGAAATAGCAAGGCCAATCTTCTAGCAATATCAATTTCACTATAGATTCCATCCTTGATTGAGTCATCCACTTGGCTAATTCCTGATCCATAAGGTTGATCTTCAAATCAATATCCCCAAACACCTCTCTATTCCATGTCCTTAGCATACCCTTAATCTCCTTCAGTCTATTTTGACAAGACCTCCCTCCTAGCTTTAACCAGCAATCGTAAACAAAACCACAAAACTAGGGGGTGTGAAAACCATATGTCCCAAGTCTCAAATGGTTTCAGCCCACACCCATTTGAATTCACACTTAGGCATATAGGGTTGTTATCTAAAAGTGATCTGCCCAACCCCAAGCAGGATAACCCTGGAAACAAAGTTAACTAAGAGGGGCTAATTAAAAATCTATCTAATAAGCTCACCGAACCCTCTTTGTGCCAAGAGAAGTTCAAATTAAATGTCTTGAAGTCAATAAGCCCCATCTTATCGATCCAATCGTTAAAAATATGAACACTACTTTGATCTACCTAGTCTCTCTTCCTTTCACACTGGCTTCTGACCTCATTAAAATCCCCCATTACCAACAATGAAACATTACAATGTTGACACACATCCTAAAGCTCATCCTATAGACCCTTTCTCTCTCTTGGGTTCAAGTATCCATAAAATAGAAGAACCCCACACTCAAACCTATGAGGGCCCAAGCCTGTTTATACCAAAATCCACCTCCTACCACACTTAAACCATCATAGCGCAAAAAACTATGAATCCCAACCAATGATTAGTCCTCCACTCTTTCCAAGTGCAACCGAGTCCCTTCATTCAACCGACCCGCTTCGCCAAACCTTATTCTTCCACAACTCCATTAGGAAGTAGTTCTTGGTTTCAACTAGTACATAAATCCATGGCATCTCCTTAGTGATCAAGCTTTGGATACTAGAGACTTTACCTAGGGTATTGATCACCCTTACATTCCAACTGATGATAATCATAACCTTGCTTTGTTCTCCCTTATCTTTGAAACACCCTCTTACAACTACCTTCTTCAGATCTTTCTCTAACTTCTCCTCAACGCCACTAACTTTTCTACACACTTATCTTCTTCTCTAGTCAAAATCTCAATACCCTTTCCAAATTGCCAAATATGTCTTGCTTTGCTTAGCTTCTCCTCCTCCAGCCTTCTCTCTTCTATTCATGGAACCACCATTTCCTTTGTTGGCCTTGGTCTATAATGAGATATAAAACCTCCTACCCCTTTAAAACCATGTGGTATATCAACCAAGGAAACATGAGAATCACATGTACCCAATGCCTTACCTTCTTGAGTCCTTACATTATTATCTTCTAAAGCCTCATCTTCACCACACTCCCCCTCTCCCCATCCCTCCACTTCTTAATTAATCTTATTTCCCCCCTCAATGTCATGATCCACACCTGCTAATTTTTTTCCGTTGATTCAACATCCTCATCCTCCCCAAATTCCGAATACTCCTTAGGTTTCAAACCAATCCTCTCTTGCAAGTCCTCTCCTACATTTTCATCCAAAAGACTACTTTCTCCTATTCTCTCTACACAACCTCCTCCCTCATCCCCAACCACTATTAGGGTTGAAAGAAGCTCCTCTGGCCTTCCTCCCTTACCTATCACCCAACCAAACCTATCCTCTACCTAATAAGGTTACCACAAATTAGGGAAAACGTTTTCTTTCTCCTTCACTCCTACACCCCATGGAGTGGATTAGTTTGTAATCCCCAAATCTCTATAGCTATCTAGGACATTGTTAATATCCTTCCATGCCTCAGATCCTACTACAAAAACCTGTCCTCCTACTCCATCCTAGAGCCCACTATTTTGATCTTTCCTCTTCTCTTGCATGCTTCTTGTCCGCCTTTCCCCTACATGGCACGTTACAACTCTTTCTCCAACTCCCTGAACACATGGCTACTCATGCTCTATCCTCTTATTGGATTAAATGCTATTCCCACACATCTGGCTCTCTATCTCCCCTCTCACACGCCTACTTGACAAGCTATCATTATGAACGGCCACCTCAATTGTCTCACTAACAGACTCTCCTCATGTCCCATGCATGGACACCCCTTTCACTTCCCCATACTATCTTCTCTTGATCCCCAAAATACCCCTTCCCTCATTTTCCTTCAAGCTTCTATTAGTCGAATAGCATGCCAGCAAGGCATCATTACTAGAATTTTTCTCATACAATCGATCGGAATCATCTCCTGATGTTGAAGAATTCAGCCGGTCTCTATGTACCCTGGAAGTTGTTTTTTCCATGGGACATAATTTCGGACAACCTCCTTAGCTACCACCAATGTTGATATATCCCCAATCTACACCTCCATGATTTCCTAGATATCTTTCATGTATATAGTGCCTATCAAGATTTTTGTTGCCTCTGTGGATAAGCTATAATCCCCCTCTTCTTCCCAATACACCCACCGTCCCTAAGGGGCCGCCAAGGTCCTAGGCACTTCCTCCATCCAAGTTACTATAGGTAAGCCCCTAATCTTTACCTATTTACATCGTAAAGCACAAGCATTGTCCAACCTCCATCTCCTCACAATTGGGAAAGAGTGCAAAAGCATACTACCCTCCTCCATTGCCACATTGCAATCTTCTACAGAATCAAACTTAATTAAGATTTTAAATCTTTCTAAATCACTTACCTTAGTAGCCGACCTCCACTCTTGCATCAATTTCAGGATGATGATTTCAGGCAGGAAGGGTTGGGGTGTTTCTACCACCACACTTCTATCAAACCACTCCACTGCACCCTCATCAATTTATAAGGGGATCAAGCGTCGTTTTCCCTCCAGTAGAGTCCTTTTAATGCCTCTAACAATAGAAGCAAATGTTTGTCTATCCCTGAGAGCTGGTTGCCGACCACCTCTCTCTATGAAACCTTCCCTCGCTTTTGGCTTCTGTACTATTCTACTTTTTCCTTCTATTATGACCATTTGTCCCTCCCAAATAGTTCCCTTGGACATGAAGCCTGATACCATGGAGCAGTATGTTGGTGATGCTCCTCACGGCCTCAACTGCCTCCCTTTCGTATCCATACCTTATGAACCCAAAATGTAAGTTCGGCATTCTTCTTTCCTTCCTGCTAATAAAAGCATCTAGCACCGTTCCAGCCGATGCAAATAACTCCCTAACTTCCTCTATAGGAATATTCTTTGCTATGTTATCCACAAACATCGTGTGCATCTTCTGTCCGAAGTGCCAGGAAGGACCGACCACATGACCAGGCTTTCAATGCTAAGGTTTGACAAGCTATGGGAATAGAATGGATCGGTTAACAAGGCAACTGGTTATGGTGGCATGGATATGGTTGGGTTGCTGTCTGACTAGGTCGGTTGGCTTGAGTGGGATAAGGTTAGGGGTTGGGTAGCTTTGCATATGAGAGGCCATTTTCATGACAAATAAATAATATCTAGTGTATATGTGCAAATGATTTATCGAATCTGATATTCGACGTATTTAATCTTTTATAGGAAAGATAGATCTATAATTTAATTTTTTTTAGATCAGATCATAAAATATCCAATAACATAAGCGATGCTAGTGGATTGAAAGTTACACTTCTAAATTAAGAAAGCATATGGTAGTTCTATGAAATTTGGTGCTCGCTTCCTTACCAAGGAAGTAAGATGGACAAAAGGAATAAAGATTAGATGCCTCCTTACTATGTTGAGTTTTCCTGCACGTCCAGCCAATCAGGCAAATCCTAAACTCGAATGAGTTTGAGGATCCCAGAATTAATCCATGAAAGATAATTGTTATTATACTAATTTACTAGGAATTAATTACAATGAATATACACAGTTTTTACGATGTACTACGGTATACTTAATATCGTTGGTATTATTTTTCCAGCGACGTAGGACTTTTAAAGGGGTCAGTCATCGGTAAAGGTATTTACATCGTTGCTGCCTCACCGGAGGAAAAACTTTTTTGTTGAAATATGTAGTAAAGTACAGCCGAAAATAATATTTTTTTCCTTTGACAAAAATTATTAGTCTTCTTTGGGCATAAAAATATCCCCCTTTATTTTCTTTGGGTAAAATAAAAAAAAAGTTATTATGGATGGTATATTATTAGTAACTGAGACCTAAATTATTTTATCTTCTTTTTATAGCGGAAAAATAACTTGGAGAAAAAGAAACACAGTTAATTATCTGACAAAATATCGATATTAGAAGGTCCAACTGTGGTTAGTTATTCAGTAGACTTAGGCGTTAGGTAAAAGTCTAAGGTAGTATAATCTATCACAACTTACAGTGGTACATTTTATTTTATCTAGTAACCTCTTCTTCGAAGGAAATTAATGACACCGCGGTGAAATTGAGAAGTACGTAACGTATTGGCCGCACGGCAATCACAAGGACGCGGCCCCGACAGACCACCACGAGCCGGTCGATGGAATTGTGCGAAAGCAGTGAATCCCACTATAATATGATATGCAGTGAATCCCACTTATGAATTTTCAGCGGTCCGGTCCAATAGTCTTGTCTTCTTTATACTCTTACCCGGTGGCCCGTTTCGAAGAAAAAGCGCTGGGATTGTGATCTTCTTGATCGGATCGGAGGTATAATTTTAATCGGTCCATCTTTATCCCCGACCCCGAGTACTGCTGTGAAATGACTCATCGTTTTTTTATTTTGTGCAGTGCGACCACTAAGATTGCCTCGACGGGAGATTTTCATTTGTTATAATTAAAATACAAGGCCCCTAGGTTAATATGACCGATATAAGTGGCTTTCAATATTTTTTTTTCTATAATACATAAAACGAAAAGACTTTGTACGTATCATAAATTAATATATGAAAATCAATCTTTTATATAATTATGCTTATATTATTTTCTGCTGCATGTTCTTGATATTTTTCTTATATAAACAGATAAGATAATCAAATAGTAGGGTGGAATTCTTAATACTTAGCCCATGCATAATTAGTATAGATATTGATTACTGGCACAAATAAAAAAAAGGCTGCCATTCATTACCACCTTCCTCTTGTGTGTGCTGATATAAACAACCATTGTGAAAGTATAAATAAATTAAATATATCAACAATATTTGTATTACTTACTAGTAGGAGTTTAGTATAATATAACAACTAAAGTATACTTAATTATGGTATGTCCTCATCTATTTTTTCAATAATCCAACCAAATTTATCCAAATATATTCCATAAAAATTAGCAAACTAATTAAATATAATTCAAATATAAACATACTCAATCTATTATAAATACTCTTAACAAAAATATTAAGAAAATCTAACCTATTATCCTATCAATATAATGAAAATATAAATAAATCTAATAAACATCTAATCATATATAAATAATACAATAACATAATTAACAATGTATTAACAAATCTATAAACATAATAAACAAATTTAATCAACTTAAACATAATTAAAATATATCATTAAAAAATATCATTAATAAACCTTAATTAATATATAAAAATTACATATCCTAACAAATTGCCAAAACTCTACAATAGAGAGATAATTTACCGAACCTATATTTAATTAAATTATGAGAGCATAATTATTATAATTAATAAACCATAACTAATATATATAATTATATATCTTACAAATAACCAAAACTATAGAATAGAGATATAATTTACCAAACCTATATTTAATTAGAATAATATAGTAAAATTAATATTATTAATAAACTATATTTAATATATATAATTTTACATCCTAAAAATAACCAAAATCCTATAATGGAAAGATAATTTACTAAAACCTAGATTTAATTCAAATATTAGAGTATAATAAATCTAAAAATATATTTTATAAAATTAATCAATTAACCATAATCAAAATATATTATTAAGATAAATTATAATTAACAAATTATTATTAATAAAGATAATTATAATTATAACTGAAACCCTAGCACGAGAAATTGATTCACATGCATCTGCGTTTTTGGCGGAAGTCCTCTCTTGGACATCGGCACAATTTGCCGAACCAACCCTTCTACATCGATTTAGCCGATCTGACCCCTTCCCTTCGGTCAATTTTGTCGAAATACAGCAACACCATCGGCAGATTTTGCCTATCTGTCGATCTAATTAATAAAAAATAAAATTTATACTTACATATTTATAAATTTAAAAATTTAAACTCAGATAGTTATACATTATAAATTAAAAATTAAAAATTAAAAATCAAACTTATCTTAAATCTGTTGCTGTGGAAAAAAAATTTAGCCGTTTCTCGTAGCAGGAATGAAGGAAGAGAGCACTGGATAGGAGAAGAAAGCATAAGTAATGGCAGGATCCGTGATAAATAATAAAAGAAAGATAAGAAGGATACTATTATCTTTTACTAGGCAAATATTTTCTATACATTCTCCTGCTTTCTAAATAACAGCTACCTATAAATATAACACTAGGAAATCCGGACGCGGTTCCGGTATTTCTTGAGTCGCATGCATGCTGTGAGAAAAGCGGATGTGTAGTTGGGCCGGCATACCTAGTAACCTCTTCGTCGAAGGAAATTAATGACATCGCGGTGAAATTGAAGAAGTACGTGACGTACGTCTACGGCAATTGGCAACACCTGAGATGGAAATACCATAAAAGCAGCACTTTTTTTTTTTTTTATAAAAACAAGTAGATTACATGCTGAAAAGTCAAGCGTGTATTAGGGACTACGTGATGCATGTATTTTCTTCTCCCCGAAAAAGAAAAAAAAAAAAACTATGTTCGAAGAGCTTTACTTTCCGCGAGTTAATTAAAGACGTTAATAAGATTAAAAATATGTTATCTACGACCTTCCTTCCGGTCCAGGAATCCCTAAAAGCCTGGCTTCTTACAAAGTATACCTACACGAGTGATACGCTCATAACTTCTTTGGAGTTACTAATTAAAATACTTTAAAAGCAGCACGTGGAATTGAAAAGCACGTGCACTGAAATAGTTTTTTATTTTTATTTTTTTGAAAAAACAAGTAGATTACGTGCTGAAAAGTCAAGCGTGTTGCATGTATGCTCTTCTTTCCCAAAAAAAAAAAAACCTATCTTCGAAGACGTAAACAAGATACGAACAACCATTGTGAAAGGCTCCCAGCTCTGTCTCAAGACGCCCAAACCAAGGAAAATTTTCGTGGTTATTGTTATAAACAATAACAATCCTATCCTATTTCTGTAGGAGTGATTAATGCTGAAGGAATATTAATAATATAAGCTAGAAATCAGACCTTCATTCTTTCAACGTCCATTATAGAATACGACTTTAGTATTTTCTTTTAAATAAATAGATACAACAACCAAAAGAAAAATAGAAGAAAAACAAGCGGAGAAGCAAATTTACACCCAGGCTCTCGAAACACGCACAGAGATTTGGTAGTGGTTATCATCAGCGTCGCCCTTGAAATTTAACCAAGATGTAGAGCCTATCATATAAGCCATCCAAGAACCGAAAGCAGCCGTATCTCATGGTTCTGCTAAATATCAAGGCCCAGCAAATCCCCCAGAATCCAGTCGCAAACCCTAGATAAACACTAATATACAACCCTGTAGACAAAAACCAATCTTCTTCCTCTCCACAAGTGTCACCATTTCCATCCCTTTCTTGCCCAGGGGACTCCTTTGCTGGTCCCTCATTCCCTGGACACAATGCCGGAAGTGGCTTACCACAAAGTCCCGGAATATTTCCGTCAAATGATGTAACATCAAAGCTCTGCAGTTGAGTTCCGGTCGGTATTCTTCCGGACAGGTTGTTATACGACAAGTTCAAGTTGCTCAAGGAGCTCATATCCGCAAAGCTTGTAGGAATTTCACCACAAAGCCGATTCATCGACAGGTCTAGAAAATGTAAGGACTTCAATCGACCTAACTTTGCACTCAGCGGTCCTTCTAGTTGGTTTCTTGACAAGTTCAACGTAATTAGTCTGGTGAGATTTGAAAGGCCACTTGGAATTTCCCCTTCCAACTTGTTACTCGACAAATCGATCATCCTAACTAGACCCAAAGTATTGTTGTATTGAGCCACAACTCCATTCCACATGAAGGAAGCAAAGTCCCGGTGATATCTGTATAAGTCAAAATGTCTTCGATCATCACCAATGTCAGGTCCTGACTCGTCCATGGCTAATAAGTTGGATAAGCAACGCGGTATAGTACCAGAGATATTATTTAAAGAAAGGTCAAATATCCGCAATGAAGATAACTTACATAGCTGGGGAGGGATGGTGCCGGTGAATAGATTATTTCTTAGGCTGAGGATCTCAAGGTTTGGCAGGCTATTCCCAATCCATGGAGGTATTTTTCCTGACAGGATGTTGTTTGCAGTATGTACATGATACAAATTTGAACATCTCCTCAAGGAGGATGGTAGATGCCCGTGGAATCTATTGTTTCTTAGATGCAGCTAGCACCCCTAAGTTCTGGAGAAAACCTATAGATGCAGGAATCTTTCCAGAGAATTTATTGTTTGATAACACCAAAGAGTATAAGCCATTGCCTTGCTTCCAGCAATCAGGAAGCTCTCCTGAGATGAAATTATATGAAAGATCAAGAACGGGGCCTTCATATTCCTCCATGAGGCTAATGTCTCCGCCAACTTCACACAGAAAAGGAGCAAATGACCCAGAGAGCATGTTGTTTGAGAGAATTAGACCGCCAGCGGTTCTGAAACATGATGGTATAGTACCCTCGAGAAAGTTGTTGCTCAAATCTATGAAAGGAGCGTTCTGGAACAGAACTGGCGAATCTGCCAATGTGCCTTGGAATATATTATCTGAAAGCCACAACTTGGATGCTCCAAGGGATACATTCCAAAACCATGCAGGAATCGATTCTGAAATTTCAGTAGATGATATATCAAGCTCTGAAATACTTCCCCAATTCTGAAGCCATCTTGGGAATTGAGGCCCCAATTTACAGCTAGTCAGGAACAACTTATCCAGCTTAAAAGGAGGAGTCCAGTTAGCACTTATATCTAAAACCGCGGAGTTATAAGATAAGTCCAGGTAGACCAAGGAGGAAAGGTTTGATAGGTGAGCTTCAGTGATTTTACATTTAAAAGAATTTTTACTAAGATCCAGCCGGCGAAGCATGGAAAGCTTCCTTATACCTTCAGAAACAGTGCCATTGAAACTGTTATGACGAAGACTCAACGTTGTCAATGACTGGAACATTGACAAGTTAGGCACTGACCCAGTGAGCTGATTATCACTCAAATCCAATGTAGAAAGCGGGAAACTCTGCTGGATGGTTGAGGGAAGCCTTCGATTCAATTTGTTATAAGAATTTTCTGATTCTATGAGTGAAGAAAACTGTGTGAAATCAGGCAGGGAACCAGTAAAGGAGTTCGAATTTAGGGACAAAGACTCTAATGATTTCACTAGGCACCCTGACAAAGACTTGAACAATCCAAGAAGATCTTGCGTAAGGTAGTTTTCTGAAATATCAAGTGTTCGCAGCTGACCTAAGCGCTGAAAGGAAGTGGGAATCCCACCATCAAGCTGGTTAGCTGATAGATCAAGAAATAATAAATGACTCAAATTGCCAATGGAGTCCGGTATAGGACCTTGCAGTCGGTTAGTGGAAA
Source organism: Tamarix austromongolica (assembly GCA_039764185.1). NCBI lineage: Eukaryota > Viridiplantae > Streptophyta > Magnoliopsida > Caryophyllales > Tamaricaceae > Tamarix > Tamarix austromongolica. Next base: position 65,699,372 of record CM077813.1, on the reverse strand, counting down.
GATCAAGGTGGGAAACGGAAACTAATTTGCCAAATGCTTCTGGTATAGGACCTTTTATGTCATTATAACGGAGACGAACCTCAACAAGGCTTGAGCTAAAATTATATAGCCATGGATTCAATGCTCTCTCTGAGAGGGAATTAGCGGAAAGATCAATGTATGTTAGAAATTTGGACATATTTGTATGAATAAGCGATGATGGTGTCTCATGAGGAAGAACAGATTCTGATAGACCCAGGTATCTCAAGGAAGGGAGGTTATAGAGGGCATCGGCCCAACCAGTAGCTTGTGAGAGGTTTGTATTACCAAGTGAGAGGTCCCTCAACGAAGAGAGTGAAGAAAGCCAAGCCATAGGATCTTTTGTGGACAACTGATAATTGTAGCTAAGATCAAGGTGTTGCAAGCTTGAGAGGTTCTTAAGCTGGTAAGGAACTTCACCACTAAAATTAGAATATGAGAGATTAAGATACCTTAAATTATGTAGGGAACCAATGAAACCAGGAATTGGCTTGCCTCGAAAATCATTGCCACTGAGGTCCAAATGAACAAGATGCTCCAACGCAAGCAATGAAGAACTAAGACTTCCTGTCATATATCTACACAGGCTGTAGCCGCATGATGGTGCTCGAAGATCAAGGCCAATTACTCGATTAGTAATGTTGTCGCAATGAACATGGTCCCAACGGCAGCAATCTGTAACTAGATCATGATGGCTCGTCCATGAAGAGAGATAGCCATATTTATCGACTAGATTTTTCTTAAATTCTAGAAGAGCCTGTCCTTCCCTCTCAATGCATTTGATTTCATCAAGCTTAGTTGCTGAGCTAGTGACAAGTACACTAAAAATCAACGAAAAGTGTAGCAATAGGATGGCTGCTGCCATTGGTTTTTCGGCGTACATTTTTTAGTACTCCTAAGATTGCTAAGCTTAAAGAATATAACAATCCTCGGGGGATTCTTGAGAGAGGGAGAGAAAAAAATAAGAGAGTTGCTTTGGATGGGCTTGCTATTTCTTAAATGGCGTACTTATATAAGAAGGGTAGAGTATGAAGTGAAGGCAGAGTGCTGCACTCTTTTTTGTCCTATTTGTGGAAACCAACGCCCTTCATTAGCCTTTAGTTGAAGGTATAAGGCTTTGTTCGGATGCGATGGTCTAAAGCAGGAGGGATTTTCACAGATTGAAGAATTTAGGTATGCAAAGCTAGAAGCCAATTTTCTTCTCTAAAACTTAACCTCCTCGGCTCCCGCGTTGTAATCGTCCTAATCCTGGCTTGGCTTGGGGACGAGAGACATATTATCGTCGTAATCAAAGGAAGGACATCAAAATATGATTCCATGTTTTATTAATTCCCACAGCTTTTCATGCGAAGAAACTTCCTCTTTCCAACTTTTCATCAATTTTACCCATCAATACTCCCAAGCTTATAGTGGGGGATTATTTACTAATTTTTTTAGTGAATTACTGTTAGATGAAAGTTTAAAAAATTTGGAATGGTTTGTTTCATTTGTCAGCCCTCTAACTAGCTAAGTGACTTAGATCGATGAATCAAACAAATTAGATTGTTTAGAAGTTTTTTTTATCAGATTGAAAAATCATGTTTTATAATTTTTCAATCGAAGATATATATCTATATATATATAGATATATAAAGATATTTTCTAAAATTTTAAAAACCGTAACGGCCTGTAGTTTTCCAGTTGAAGAATGTATGTCTAGCGACTGATTCTTCTCTTCCTTTCTAGACTTTCAGAGCGTATGAAAAATATTTACAACATCAAATTTATCAAGGAAGGAATCATATGAAAAAGAGCCAAACCGTGGAGAAATATACACAAGCTGAACCGTAAAAAATTCACAGCATTGAACAGGACTCTGAATTATCGTCATCGTATATCGAGAGTATCATCATTTCGCACAGAGCGCAAGCACATGAAGCAAAGACATTAGATTTAGGACCCGGCCTATCTTCTAACGTTAAAAGAGAGAGAAAAAGAAAAAAAATATCAAAATTCCCCCGAAACCTAAAAAGAAAAAAAGAAAAAAGTATGCATATAATAAAATGTATGTTCTTCTATGCAACATTGTATAAAACGACTACTCTATTGTCTCATTGGGTTTATGGAAAAAATTAAGAGGAAAATAATTTTTTATATTTGATTTACATGAGATAATGAAATAAAAAAAAAGAATAAGAAATAAAATTGGTAAAGATTAACTAAATGATTTTCTTTAAAAAAAGTTTGAAGGAACCTACTTTGACTTTAATTTTCTTTTATTTAAACTTTCTTAAAACTAAATAGAGTCTGTAGTACAACCTGAGATTAAGGAAAAGGGAGTTAGGAAGAATCATTTCAGAATCTGCCGCAAAAGCGAAGATTCACATGTAGCAATCTTTAGACATTAATCAATGGTCGAATGAATTACTCCTTCCCATTGACATAAGCATGAATTATATATCCACCAATGCCGTTCACTCTTAAGGATCACATTAATTATGAGCATCCAACAATGGATCATTTTGATATACTGCAAATAATCATCCCTAGTATCTTTGATTTCCTTTTGATCAATAAGACAGTTATATACTACAAGAAATATAGTCAAATAGGGCAATTTTAAGATATTAAATAGGGTAATTATAAAATTGCCCTATTATAGATAATCAAATAGAGCAATTAAAATTTTTCCTAATTGATTTTAACAAATGGGGCAATATAAAATATCCCCTGTTTAATCCAATCTAATAGGGTAATAATTAAAAATTCTCCTATTTAATCATAATAAATAGTGCAATGCTAAAATCCCTCCATTTATTCTTATAAAATAGGGCAATAAAATTTTCCCCCCATTTGGTACTATCTAGTAGGGCAATATATTAACATACCCCTATTTGATTCTAATATATATAATAAGTTATGATATAAAATTATAATTGTTATAATATTTATGTTAAAAAATATTGTTCTAATATTATTTTTAATATTTTTATTTATATATACAAAAAAAAATATATTTGTAGTTAAAGTTTGTGTTAAAAATGTACAGATGATCTCAACTAATATTTCAGAGAGAAGGACAGTTTGTTTGGCAACTCCCACGACCAGGACACGCACATTTGCCTGGCACAGGAGCGAGCCATATTTGCGATATTCTGTTCTGTTCATATTTTTGAAATCCCGACCTCCTCAATCAGTTCCTTGCCTTCTGCCCTTCGACCTCGACCAATGTAGCACCAGTCACCACCAAACCACCAGTTGCTGTCCGTCGCCACCACGACAGGCTGCAGAAACCAGTGAGGCGCGACAGCAAAACCGCACAGCTGAGGACAACAGCAAGCAACCGCACGATCCATTATCCATCTCAGGTGATTTCCTTACCGAACCCTTCATTTGTAGCTAAAAATGTTATCTCAGCCACTTGTTCTTCCTCTACAACCTTCCGATCTATTTATCTTCATCCTCTCCCGTTCTTCTTCCCCATTAGTATCTCCATAACTTCAGCCCTCGATTCGAATTTTTTTTTTCACCGGCGGAGCAAAGGTAAGCGCTCCGGACTGATTCAGTTTCTACGCTTATCAAAATTGTTAATAGGTTTTGGAATTATTTTGGTAACATAGTAAAAGGAGAGCACGGGCACCGCAAACAATGAATATGTGTAGTTATTGAAATGACCTAGTAGAAATCATAATCGCTCATCAAAGTGTCATTTGATTTTTTGATACATTTTTGTCGAAGTTGAAAATGAAAAAAGAAGAAGTTGGGAAGAGGAAGATAGAAATTATAAATAGAAAGTTGAAATTCCTAACAGTAGTTCGTCCACGTATAACAAACTAATGATAGGATAGTTAGGGAAAAAAGGAATTTAGAGCAGAGACAAAGATACGCAGAAGTCGGGTGATCACCCCTTCAATAAGAATAATAATAACAAGGTAAGAAAAGGAAGGGGGTGGTAAATTAACAGAGAATGTTTGATCGATTAGAAAAGTAACCGAAGAGGGGGGGATGGATCGATGGGTAAATAATGGATTGATGTGTAAAGACATAGCTTAAGTGGGAATATGCTTTGTTCAACATGCAGATTCTATCTAAATTTGGAGTGCAGTGAGTTCGGCCCGTTGTGTTGTCCCCTGATTTTACTGAATTAGCTTCTCTTATTTCTGCTTCTGTCATGTTAAAAACCCTACTTCAATTGCTAGTTAGATGGGGGGTGGAAAGGATGAATCATCTATACTTCCTAAGCCAAATGATTTCCAATATGTTGTATTAAAGAGAAAAAAATGATGGAATTATTTTACATTTTTCATGTAATCATTAAGAGTAGAGTGAAATTTTACTTTTTTCATCTTTTCAGAATGGGATGCATCAAGTTCATGTTTAAGATAAGTCTTATTAACCTTCCGTTGCTCCTCTTTGTCTGAGCTGATAATGGCATGGCTAAGTTGTCAAGCCAGCTGTTTGTTTATTGATTTGTTTCCTTGATGGTTGATTTGCTGATGCTTTTGGGAATAGCTGGGAAGTAAGTAATGTTGTCTTTCCTCTGTGGTGCTTCTAGTGCTGGAATTGATGGAATCCACACCACTAGGTAGTTATAGTAGTAGTGATGCACAAAAATGGTGGATCACTGCTGTTTCGTGTTCCGAAAGTGTTTCCAGCCATTTTTGGTCATAAAAAAGAAAGAAGGCAAAAACCTCCGGTGTTGCTCACTGCAGTTTCACTTGAAACAGATTGACATGTTGTTGTTTCGAGTGTAACAATTATAATTATAATTATAATTAATTTATTAATAATATTAATCTTAATTTTCAAGATAAACCAATAATGATCAAAATAATACCAATCTTTTATTATAATTATAAAGAAAAAAATTAATAAGAATATTATTAGTTATAATTATCAGCTGTGATTAATAAACTTATCAGTAGCCCCCATGAAAAAATCATCTGCACCGTTCTTTGAATTTTTATTTTTATTGTTTCCCCCACCCCCTCTTCCCTTCCTTTGTTGATAGTTTATGGTTTTAAGATAAAAAAAATACCCAGAAAAAAGAAAAAGGATGTGATGTGAAATAAGAATCATGAGTTGTGGTGATTGTCATTGTTGTGGTTGTTGCGGCAATGGCATAACAGGAAATCAGCTGTTCTTTGTTGAGTTGGGATTTTCTACTAGTGTTTTCTATTTTATTATTCAGAGGATAGAGCCGAGTATAGAGGGGTAAATTTCTAGAAATTTCACCAGCTGATGATGTAGGATATGGGGCGAGGCCATAGTTGTGTTGCTAGTATTTGTTTTTTTTTTTTACTAGTGTGCTAGTATTAGCATATATAAATTTATTGGCTTGGATTGAATTTGAAGGATGGTATTCGCCGAAAGGTAAGGGAGGTGCACACAGACAAAGTATTCCATTTCCACCGTTCTAATTGTAAGAGCTCTTGCATGAAACTCTACTATCTGTTATTTTTGCCTTTTAATTATCATACAAATTCTCTGATTGGTCAGAGAATTGTTCGTTGCAAAATCATAGAAAAGAGTAACAACAAAGAAAACTATATATCTACATCTTTGTTCGAATGTTTAAGAAACAGGTATATCATACATCATAATACAATTGAAAGCCACCTACTTTCTCTAAAGCAAGTTAGGACTTCACCACATTTACATAATACACGTTATTACCTTTTTGTTTGTTAGACTTTTGTAGTTGGATACGAATGCATTTCCCCACGAGAATTATGCTTGCGTCTGGAACTATCAGTTTATGCTCTCATAATAGAGTGTTCTTTTGTTTCTCTTTATAGCGTTTGCCTAATGTAAGTCTAATAGTAGTGTTAATTGCCATAACATTTTAACCATAACATAAGTGGAAAGAATTTGCTCGGCGGTGTTCTCATTTTCATCCTAACGAGCGTCCTGTTTTCTTTTTCTTCTTTTTTGGGTTTTCGTTAGACGTATATATATAGTGAAGAAATGATCCATGCACCCTTCTTCCAAAGACTTGGTTAGCAAATTCTGAATTTCTAAGCCTGAATATCTTCTTTTTATTTATTTTTATCCCCCCCCGGTGCTTGTGGTATACGACAATTTATCTTCTTCTATTTTTCTCTGTTCTTTTTCTCTCTCTCTTGATGACTAGGCCTTGCATATTGTTGCTGGATATTTTAAGTTTATTAGACCGTGAAGGTAGGTGGATAAAATAAGTGGAAAAAATTAGATAAGATTTGGTTTACCGATTAATATTAGCTTCTAGTACCAGATATTTTAAGTTTGAATTTCCTTTTTTGTTCTTATATCCACAAGAGCATTAACTTCTTACATCATAAATTGATCCGAACTAAACCATAATTTTATGGTTTACTTTAGCTGATAGTTTCAAATACTACTATTTGGTTTAGAATGGTGTATGTATCCTTATTCATCTATATTAGTAAATAATACTTATGTTGTCTAGAATATTTGAATATTTTTGGTAACATATATGTATATATATACCTGTGCTTATATTTATAAAATTGTTTGTATGCTTATATATATTGAACTATTGATCTCAAGTGTAATATATACCTATCTTTTGTTGGCATCTTAATTAAAAAAAATAGAATTTTTTTTAACACAAAGAGTATTGTATGTGAAATATTATGTACACAACTAATGGGTACATATTTGCAGGTATATATGCAATTGTGGTGGAATATATCTAAATAACGTGACTGAAATATTACAGATATCCTTTTATGTCATATTTATTTGCTTTCATAAGTAGAACAATAATATTTCAACATTATTGTCAATAACTAAATCTATTTTTTTTTTTTTGTTTTGTAGTAGGACAACATTCAAGCGAAAGACAAGGGTTATGCCGAAGTAAAAGCTGGAACTTATGACGTTGCTAAAGGATTGCGCATGCTTTGATCAATGTGGATTAGTTGCAACTCGTTTTCTTTTAAGATGTGAAACTAGTATCATAAACAAGCAATTTGCCAAGTTATTTTATTTTGTTATTATTCCATAGTCAACATTTGTAGTTTGACTATATTTGATTGGATATTACTATATGAAAATCATTGATACATATACATTGTTGCTTAATGTATTATATCTATTTTTTAATGTTCAATATATAATCTTTTTTCTCATGTCAAATTGATTTTGTGAAACTTTATTACTCTAGTTTATAATATGTATATAAATTATTAGAATAAAATATGAAAAATGGTTAAGGAATTAAATAGGGCAATATTTTTGCCCTAATAGCTAACTCAAATAGGGCAATATTTTCACCTTAATAGGTAAGCTAAATAGGGCAATTATTTTGTCCTAATAGGTAACTCAAATAGGGTAATATTTTAAAAGTTTCCCTAATAGCTTTAACTCAAATAGGGTGATAATATTGCCCCCATTGACACAATTAAATAGGGTAATTACAATTGCCCCATTAGAGTATAAATAAATAGGGAAATTAAAAATTTTACCCTTATAACACTAATAGGGCGCAAATAATAGGACAATATTAGGGCAATTTTTTTCTCCCTATTAGACTAATAGGGCAATTTTTTTTATCTAATAGGGTAAATAATATTGCCCTATTTAACTATATATCTAGTAGTGATATCTGAAATCACCCTCCCCATCTCATGACTCTAAATACTACATTTAGTTAGGTTTTTTTCATCATCCTCATGAACAGTCTCCTTAACCGAAACCAAGACTTGGTTATTGACTTGGGCCACAACTTTCAAGCGAATACAAGGGTGCGAATTAAGTTATCTACATGCCTATAAAAATTGTTAAACTAGTAGTTCGGCTTGACATTTGAAATTGCTCTAAAAATGGAGCGGGCCGGAATATCAAACTTCTGACAAACATATAATTTGCAGCGAACGAGCCCTCGAACTGAAAATGCATGCTTTTGACCGAGGCATTCTGGTTTTTCATTCACACGGCGGCCCCACAAAATCATCCGACCAAAGAGATGAGTTGCGACTTCATCAATTTTCTCTGTTATAGGTCGAACGCAGAAAAGGAATAAAGCAAAAGTAACCACCAATCTACACTGCCAACACAGCTCGCTCACACATTAATGGGGCTATTAATAGGTTTTGTACTAATGGATTCAGGTAGGATACTAATGGATTAAGCTAGGATGTTTTATTGTAAGTTTGGCTATAAATCTAATGTTTTTATCCGATGAGTTATTTATGTTTCCTGCTATGAAGCAAAGTTTCCTTCATATATGTAATGAACTTTAAGCATATTTGTGTTCATGAAATACTATATATATAAATTATATATATATACCTACCTTAATGAGAGAGCATTTTTAGTGTATGGATTTTAATTTAAAGAATTATTGTACTTTTTAACCTTCTCTCCTCTCTCCAAATTTTAATCAATTTTATCCATCAATAATCCCAAACCTTGGTCTTATTATTATTATTATTATTATTGCTTAAAATTCATTCGGAGTCACATGAAACCCTTTTATTTGTTTGGTTCAGAATTTTAGCGAGCCTCATTTTCTTTGTATATATAGGAACTTGTGCTTTTGAACTTCAAATTATGCAATAATTTTAGAGGGACTAATCATTTGTCTTAGAAGCAATGGAGTGATGCATAAGCAATTAGTAGCAAACTAGACACCTTAGAACTATACGAATCTATGTTTTTCGATCTTAATTCTAGAAAGTCACAACTTGCCTATCCCTTGTTGTTAGTCAAGATACTGAAGAAATCTATCTTATGGGAATTCTAGTGCGTGAATGAAAGAACATTGATTATCCAAAACCCTTTTCTCATTCATGCATGACTTTGAGTTATACCGATTTACACTTGGAGGTATGTAGACATAATAAAATTAGTATTGAATTCCTAAGGGTAATAGAATAGGAAAAAAATGTCTTTGTATTTTATATCTCTCCTATAGATGTTTAAAATAAATAAATAAATTTTTTTTTATCAAATTTTCATTTTAAATTTTAATTTTCTATGTAATGGATATTTTATCAATTTTTTTATTCTTAAATACTTGTTATATAAGGAATAAAATAGGAAGAATTTATTTTCATCCTCATAACTACTTGCCAAATAAGCCTAAAGAGGAAAATCTATCAACAATTAAGAGAATTTGGAGTGAAGAATAAAATAAAAGAACTCCACTATTAAACCTTGTTATAAGCATGCAAAAAAGGGATACCAACTGCTTACTTAGACATCTTAGGATCAAACTGATTTATTCCTTTTTATACATTTCATAAAAAGTAATGTTATTATTCATAAGAACATTGGCATCATTATAGAATATAATCCCCCCACTACTACGAAAACGGGTTATAATAACGGAACATTAATAACGGTAGTTCGAAAACCGTTGTCAAACGCGTGGAAATTAATCGGCAAGAAGTTTTGATAACGGTTCTATTTAAAAACTGTTATTAAAAGGGCAACGTTAAAATTTGGACGGATGTTTTAATAACAGTTTCAGGTAAACCGTTATTAAAAGTATATTTAATAACGGTTTATATTAGAACCGTTGTCAAAAGTCAGAATCTTTTAATAACGGTTCTTCCAGAAACCGTTATTAAAAGATGTTTTGATAACGGTTCCTGAGAGAATCGTTATTAAATCATCTTTTTAATAACGGTTCTCTCAGGAACCGTTATTAAAACCCCAAAATCAAACTTATATTTCATTCAGTTCTGTTTCGTGCCAAAATTTTCAAACTCTCTGCACCTTCGTTCTCTTGCTCTCCTTCTCCTTGCAAACCCTCACACGACCACACCGGCCGGCTCCTCTCAAGTAAAGGAAACCCTCGCACCGCCAACTCTCCACCACGCCTCCGCCATTGCCGGCTCTGCATGTGCATGCTGTCATTGTTCCGAAGCTAGCTAGCTCTTGCACCATCCTCTGTCGTGTTTGAAGCCCATTGCCTCTCTCAACATTCTCACCGTCGTGTTTGTAGCTAGCTCACTTTATGTATGTGTTTGTTCTTCTTCTCATAACATTTTATCTACTTATATATGTATATATACATAAATGCATGCATGTTGGTACAGGGTTTCGTTTGTTTGCTATTGAAAGATTGTGGTTTGTCGTTTGAAAATGGGTTGTTTAATGTATTGGCTGAAAATTTTGCTGTTTTTTGTTGAACTTGTTGCGTTATTGTTATATATTAACAAATGCATGTTTTTTGTTGAATGTGAGTGTAGAAATATATACATTTTCACTCATAAAAACTATACACACACACATATTTTCATTAATAAGTATAGGAGATCACTAGCAATAAGATATAGGAAATGTCATATAATGAAATGCAAATATATTTTATATATGCATATGTTAATGATTGCTATTTGATGAGGATTAAATAGATATAGAGAATAAGGAATATATAAAAGTGAATAATTAAATAGAGAGAAATAATTGTGTATGATCGATAAGAATAATAATAATAATAATAATAATAATTAATAATATGATTTATATATTATGCTTTAATTACATTTAGCTAGGTTTAGGGATTAGGTTTTTTTTGTGGTTTAGGGTTAGGTTTTATTATAATAAATTATGGTTAATTAGCTAGGGTTAGGGTTAGGGTTTATCGTTTATTATGGTTAATTAGGGTTAATTAGGGTTAGGGTTAGTATTAATATCTTTTTGGAAACGTGTTAACATGATTCGTATATATATACATAGAATAGCATGATACATTTGAGATTAATTCTTTCTAAGCATGATTCGTATCGATAATATAATGGTACATTATTATGCTCAATACATAACATTCTAACATAATTTATTTATTTATTTTTTGTAGAGATATGGCCAACAAAAACATTGATAGGGATAGCAGTGATGAAGAAGGGAAGAGGGGACCTACGATTATGAGAATTATCGTAGACATGAGGAATAGAGGAGAAGTAGTCGATTTGGGATGGAATACTTACAATCTTCCCATCGGCCCTTACGCAGATATGTTCTTGACCTACATTTCCCTTGTGACCCGTAACCGTGTTCCTATCTCCTATAATAATTGGAAGCAGGTTCCACAGGGTCATAAGGAGCATATTTGGCAGGAAATCACGGTAAATATGCTATTTTATGTAATCATTTTTGTATGTCAAATGTTATTAATTTTATTACATTATCATCGGTATACATCTACATGTCTTATTTTGCAGAAAGTGTTCAATGTCCCAGAGAGTAGGAAGAAATGGCTTCTTAGACATTGTGGGGAGCGTCTAAGAACATTTAGGTCATATTTAGCTCGTAGAAAAATGTATAGAAAGAAGGATGGTTCTGTACGACAGAACCCACCCAAACGATACGGTTTCATCGATCAAGAAAGTTGGAACCAATTCATTGCTTATCGTCTTACGGTGGATTTTAAGGTACTTGTTAGATAACAATTAAACTTTTTGTATCAATCCAAGTATTATGCTTAATATTGAAATAACCATGTCATTATGTTTTGGCTTGTCACATAAGAAAAAAGTACCCAAAATAAAGAGATAGCCAAGCAAAATAAATATCGGCATAATATGGCTCGCAAAGGCTATGCGAGCCTTGAAGAGGAGTTGGTATGCATTTTGTCATTATCTATTTACATGTAAATGTTGAATTTTATAATAATATTTTTAATTAAGAATATTTTTTGATTTGTAGCTCCTAGCCCAAGACTTGGACCCATGTACCTCGTCCATCAATATTGGTACATTATGGAAGAAGGCTAGAGCAACAAGAGATGGATATATTAATGAATATGTTGATGTTGCAGCCAAAAAAATTGTAAGTTTGTAGATATCTAGAACCCTACTTAGTTTTCTTATAGAAAACTATTATATTATGCTTATTCCTATAAGTTAAATTTACAGGACGAACTTGAAACGTCAGAAGGTGAGGAGGTGGACCAATATAGCATTGTGGCCCAGGCTACAGGAATTGTAGAACACCCTGGAAGACACAGGGGCATTGGATTGGGTGTTACGAGAACAAGCATATGTGGTCGATCTCGTGGTTCTCGTAGCACTAATGAGCAAGTCGCCATCCTAACCCAAAAATTGAACGTGGCATTTGAACGGATGACAACAATGGAGCAAGAGTTGTCATTTTTTAAATCTCAAGGGTATAAGCCATCCGATTCAGTAGACCATGATCAGCTTCACATACCTAATGTAAATAGCGTCAGAGATAGTTGTGAAGCTGATGCATTTCTTTCTACTCTTCCCGAGGTAAGCATTACAAACTATGAATTGTTATTAAATGTATTCGGTGTAATAAATTATTAATAATGTGTAATATTTTTGTTTAGGGTTTGCATAAATGTGACTTATTAGCGAATGACCTTTCAACAATTTTGGCGAAAGGAAGGGTCCGCATTAGTCACAGTATTGAAACGCAGACAATCCACGGGTACAATTTAGCCCTAAATACAAGGCCGGTGAGTATTGACACTCCAATCATTGGCAGTGCACACTTGCCTTGTTATAATGAGGGCAATGAGGCAACCACAGTACTAGAAGCTCATGGAAGCTTTGTGGCTTGGCCTGCGGATCAAATACGTCTCACTACTGAAGAGGTATTGACATTTGACATGTTCATTAGACCTTGTTTAGTAGTTACACTATATATACCTTTTTCATATATATATATTTATATGCTCAATATATATTTTGTTTAATATTATCAATTAAGGAATCAAAAAAGAAGATTGCTTCTGCTAGTAAAACCAAGAGAGGTACTAGCAGAACGAGCAACACAAAAGATTCCTTCTTCAGATCAGCAAAGCCAACCTCCACCAGCATTAGCTATATTATATTTTTATGCCCAAAACTACCTCAGGGACAATTATATTTTCATTGATTGTCGTCCTGAGTATGTTGGGAGGGACGATGCTACTTACATGGTATCGATGGTTGACATAAGCGAAATTTATAATCAAGAATGGATGTCAACCATAAGTGTCGGCGTCTATGTCACGTAATTATAATTTCATTTTGAGATTTTAGTACTCTTAACTTATACAATTGGAGTTTTTATGACCACTTATATGAGTTATTATTTATTAACAAATATGCATTGTTTTTGTTGTCCATAGGTTGGTAGCTACTCGAGCTGCGATGGAGGGAATGCTGTCCTCTATTGTGTTTGTGTGCCCATACTACATAGCTGACGGTAGTACAATAAGAGAGGGTAGGCACATAAACTATTTAGCGGATCGCATTTTGATTGAGGGACACAACAAGCTCTATCTCATTCCTCACCTCGCAAGTGAACATTGGGTTTTGTACGCCGTCCGACCTGATCTTAATAAAGTCTATGTGTTTGATTCCCTTCGAACCTATGACGTGCCTTTTGAAGTCGCTCGTCGTGGTGGGAAGGAATTTATCGACATGTTAGTATACTTTTCACTTCTTACTTCATTAGCTTATTTATACATATATTTGTCTAGCTAGCTTTCATTATTTGAGGTATATATACGTACTTACAATATTGTGTATCCAACTCTATTTATTAGGGCACTACGGACAGCGTATCAAAGGAGAGGTGGGAATAGTGTCCCAGACCCAAAGAATGTTCAATACGAGCCTGTCATAGTAAGTAGGAAGGAAACTATTTCGTATTTTATTTTAATTAAAATTAATATCTAATAGTTAGAGAGCTAACTGAATTTATATGACAGTGTCCACAACAGCAAAACGACAAAGATTGTGGATACTATGTATGTAGATCAATGGATCTGATAGTCCAAAATAGATCGGTCAACATAGATCCAAGCCATGTATGTTTTCTTTTCGATATTTTTCTATTAATGAATCATGACATATATGTTTGATACTTGACGTAAGTGCTAACTGTATATTAATCAAAACTTGGGATTTGTAGTTTTTCACCGATGATTATGCACAAGGCCAGCAATACAGTGTTGAAGAAATTGATGAAGTGAGAGAGCAATGGGCCAAGCATGTGCATTCATTCATTCGGTATTAGGTAGAGATCTATATATTCTACATGCATATATGTTCTGCAGGCTTGTATTTTGTCTATGTCTTTAAGTCTTGTAATTAAGCTAGATTTATAAACATTTTGCTTTGGTGTGTAGAGCTACCAAGTTGTGGTATGCCTACTAATTTTGATTCTTGAGTATATATGTCCGGTGTATTAACAAGGGATTGAATGAAATTATGGTGTGATTGCAGATATGTTCACTACCACGGAAAGGGGTTTTAATAACGGGACATTAATAACGGTAGTTAGAAAACCGTTGTCAAACGCGTGAAAATTAATCGGCAGGAAGTTTTGATAACGGTTCTAGTTAAAAACCGTTATTAAAAGGGCAACGTTAAAATTTAGACGGATGTTTTAATAACGGTTTTATATAAACCGTTATTAAAAGAGGATTTAATAACGGTTCATATTAGAACCGTTGTCAAAAGTCAGAAGCTTTTAATGACGGTTCCTAGAAGAACCGTTATTAAAAGATGTTTTAATAACGGTTCTCTCAGGAACCATTATTAAAACCCCAAAATCAAACTTTTATTTCGCTCGGTTCTGTTTCGTGCCAAAATTTTCAGACTTTCTACACTTTCATTCTCTTGCTCTCCTTCCTTCTCCTTGCAAACCCTCGCACCGCCACACCGTGCACCACCAACTCGCACCACCAGGCTCCTCTGAAGTAAAGGAAACCTTCGCACCGCCAACTCTCCACCACGCCTCTGCCATTGTTCCGAAGCTAGGTGGCACTTGCACCTTCATCCTCCGTCGTGTTTGAAGCCCTTGCCTCTCTCAACATTCTCACCATCGTGTTTGTAGCTAGCTCACTTTACGTATGTGTTTGTTCTTCCTCTCGTAACTTTTTATCTACTTATATAAATGCATGTCGCCAGGGTTTCGTTCGAAAATGTGTTGTTGAATGTGTTGGCTGAAAATTTTGCTGTTTGTTGCGTTATTGTTATATATTAACAAATGCATGTGTTGGCTGAGACCTTTACATATTATTATTGTATTTGTTTGTATGGAGAATATAGATTCAACATTATTTAGAGCTACAACCATAATAAACAAAAGAGAAGACATTATTGAGGTTATTTAGAGCTAGATTCAACTGTAAACTTTGGAGGGTCATAACTTTTTCGTAGGACCTCGGATTTAGGTGATCTAGGAGGCTATTTTGGGTAATTTTTTGAGATCTACAATGTAGCAAGTCGGCAGAGCCGGTTTGGGCAATATCGGAGCCCAAAAAAGGCCATTTTGGCCTCTAAATTGAGGTTTTTTTGTTACATACAAGTGATATAACCTTTTTATTACAAATTGAATCTTTAATTTAGACTATCCTGAAAACCTTTTTCATATTCTAGGGTATGATGGTGTTATATAACCTCTTGAGGTTTTTGAATCTTTATTTTGTATGTAGGGTAATACATGTTTTCAGTTATTGTTTATCTCTTTATCCTCTATTGTAATTATGGATGAGACAAGAGCTTTAGGTAGCTCCAAAATTGAAGATCTTCGAGACAAAGGAACTTAGATGATGATGATGATGATGAAATTGAAGTTTTTAAGGGTTCAAGTGAAGAAGACGAGCAATGGATCTTATAGTCTAGAATAGATTGGTCAACATAGATCCAAGCCATGTATGTTTGCTTTTCCATATTTTTCTATTAATGAATCATGGCATACCTAATGGCTAACCGTTATTGAAACATGGGTGTTGTAGTTTTTCACCGATGACTATGCACGAGGCCAGCA
The DNA here is from genome assembly GCA_039764185.1 of Tamarix austromongolica. Classification (NCBI taxonomy): domain Eukaryota; kingdom Viridiplantae; phylum Streptophyta; class Magnoliopsida; order Caryophyllales; family Tamaricaceae; genus Tamarix; species Tamarix austromongolica. Next base: position 65,683,631 of record CM077813.1, on the reverse strand, counting down.
ATATAATGTTGATGAAATTGATGAAGTTAGAGATCAATGGGTCAAGCAAGTGCACTCATTCATTCGGTATTAGGTAGAGATCTATATATTCTACATGCATTTTTAGGTTTGTATTTCCTCTATTAGCCTAGATCTGTGAACTCTTTACTTTGGGGTGTAGAGCTACCAAGTTGTGGTATGCCCACTAATTTTTATTCCTAAGTATAGTTGGTGTATTGAGACATGCATACCAATTATAGATTGATTGAAATTATGGTGTGATTGCAGATTTGGTATGAAATGATGTTGTTTTACATTGCAGATTTGGTATGAATTGATGTTGTTTTAACATACAACTGTGTATGTGGGCAGGAACAAAACTGCAAAAAAAAAAAAAAGTGGAGTTTTAATAACGGTTCTTATAAAAACCGTTATTAAAACCTTGTTTTAATAACGGTTCTGATGAAAACCGTTATTAAAATGTAGGTTTTAATAACGGTTCTTCTAAAACCGTTATTAAAACTCCAGTTTTTAATAACAGTTTTTCATAAGAACCGTTATTAAAACCTACGTTTTAATAACGGTTTTTAAGTAAAAACCGTTATTAAATATGAAGTTTACGCACATATTCGCGGGTTTTTGTGTATTTTTCATGACGGTTATGAACCGTTATTAAAGATTTAATAACGAACGATTCAATAACGGTTGAAAACCGTTATTAAAACTATGAAATAACCGTTATTAAAACCCATTTCCGTGGTAGTGGTTATCAATTGATGTTGTTTTACAATGCAGATTTGGTAATTATTTGAACATACAACTGTGTATGTGGGCAGGAACAAAACTGCAAGAACTAAAAAAAAAACTGAAGTTTTAATAACGGTTATGAAGAAAACCGTTATTAAAAGGTAGGTTTTAATAACGGTTCTGATGAAAACCGTTATTAAAACTCTGGTATTTTAATAACTATTTTCATAAGAACCGTTATTAAAACTCTGGTATTTTAATAACGGTTTTCATAAGAACCGTTATTAAAACCAACCTTTTAATAACGGTTTTCTTCAGAACCGTTATTAAAACCCTCTTTTTTAACAACGGTTTTTCTCAAAAATCGTTATTAAAAATACATTTTATGCTCATATTGGCGGGTTTTTTTATATTTTTGATAACGGTTATGAACCGTTATTAAAGATTTAATAACGGGCGTTTTAATAACGGTTGAAAACCGTTATTAAAACTGTAAAATAACCGTTATTAAAACTACTTTTTGGGGTAGTGCCCCTAAATTTGATAACAAGATACTATAAAGAAAAGATTAAAACAGTGATTAGAAGAACATATGAAGCATAGAATTCCCTTAATTTCTGCAATAACTAAAAATAATCATCACTACGTATCGTTGATTTCCTTCAAAAATCACCTTCCCCAACCACAAATAACCTAAATATGAAATACCTTCCTCAACCCATTCTCAATTTAATTAGGTTTTATTCATCATCCTCATTACTTGTCTCTTAATTAAGGAAAACCTTGAGAATTAGTTGTTGACTTTGGTCTTATTCTACACCTCGTTTATGCAATCTAGTAAAATACGAATTGACCAAGGTAGGATGTTATATTGATAATTTGTTTAGAAATGTAATGTTCTCATCCCATGAGTTATTTATGTTGGTTTTTATAAAACAACCTAAATTTCCTTTGTATGTGTGCATGATATCCTAGGTGTCGTAATTTTTTGATGCCAGACTATTTACTTTTCTCTTCACATGATTTTCTTCCTATGGTACAAATATTTAATACTACATTTTCCATAATACCTATTTTGTAATAAATCCTAATTATGTATGCTAATTAATAGAAAAATGTGTTATTTTATGTACAACTAATTATATAAATGATCATAGATTATTTTATGTCTTTAACATTGTTTTGGATGATTATATAATTATTGATATTTTTTACCTAAATGCATGATGCTTATAAAATATTATCTATGTGTGTTGACTTATAAATTACACCTAGTAGTGAATATGGCTAAAAACTCGATTTTTATAAATGACAAAAGTCTTTGCTAATTATAAAAAATATCGTGAAAGATATTTTTGGTAAATATATAAATTGTTACAGGGTCATAGCATATAAAAGTGTTACAAAAAATAAATCTTTTAAGCAATGATTTATTATTATTATAATAAATATTTTATTACTAAAAATATGTCTTTTTACATTTTTTACAAAAAAACGTTGCCTACAGATAATTGTTTCCAAAGGTCTTCAATAATAAATAAATATTGTTACGAAAGCTCTTTGATAATTAATAAATGTCATAAAATTTCACTGGTAATAAAAATATTGCTCCAAAAATTATTTGGTAATTGAAAAATGAAGTTATAAAAGCTCTTTGGTGATAAAATAATGTAGTTGCAAAAGCTCTATGACAACTAAAAAATGTCATTGCGAAATCACTTTGATAAAAGCTATATGGTATCTAAAAATATCCTTACAAAATCTCTATAAAATAAATACCATTGTGAAAGCCCTTTGCTGATAAAAAAAGGTCATTGCTAAAACTCTTTGATAACTAAAAAAAGGGTCTTTGCAAAAATAATTGGTAACAAAAAATCATAAAAAAATATTTGATGCAAAAAAAATCATTATAATAGAAAAAAGTTATCAAATATTTCCCTAATGTCTTGATAATTATTATTATTATTATTATTATTATTATTATTATTATTATTATTATTATTATTATTATTATTACTATCATCATATATTTAAGAAAAGTTGAAAGATTTGAACCCTTAATAATTCTTTGAAAGAACTATAACAAGCACTCCATTTTTTTGCATAATAATTAACTTACTATAACTAATCACTAAATAGGGCTTAAGTCTATGATAACTATAAAATATATATTAGAAAATAATCTTAATGCTAATATATTACAATAAAGAAATTATTAGAAAGAGAAGTCAAAGAATATCAATACTCCAAATTTAAACACTATTAAAATTATATTTAAGAAATTAGCAATGTAATTTTATTAATTTAAATGTAATGAAATATAGGTGCCAAAACTAAAAAAGGTAAAAAAATAAAATAAAATTCATAAACACAAAAACTTATACCTCTATAAAGATGCCTAACATATAATGCTTGACGAAAATGAGACTTCAAGGCTTCAACAAATACCAAAAAGCTAACAAAATGCCCACTACTTGTGTTATAGAACAAAGAACATGCCAAACTTTTTAATCACAATATCCTCAAAGGGTATTAAAAGTGAACTAAGCTCTTCAATACCTGAGATAGCATGATGGCAATTGCTCCTGCCACTACAAGGTAAAGAGGTTTTAGCAGTGACATTTGTCATCGTTGATAACCCCATAGTCATCCTCATTCCTCTGTAGCAACAATTTTTCATCCTTAGTTAATCTATCGGTGATCATATATGGTTAAACTCTGGGTTATTTGATGATTTCCTAAAAATATTATTATTGTGGTGGTGGTGTATAGCACCCTGAGTCAATATGACCACGTAGGGGCTACCTTGGAGCCCTTTTGGATTGATTGGCTGGCCCTATAGATCAACATAAGTCCTTTCGGTGTGCTTTGTCCTCGCTCACACACTTTCTAAGAAATTTTTAGAAAATTTTTGAAACTTACCAAGAGGGTCACCCTTCCTAAAAATTACTCTATAGCTAGCACACTTAACTGTAGAGTTCTTAGGATAGAATCAATAAAAGGATGGTATACTGTAATACCCCATTTTTTTAAATTCAATTTTATTAAGTTTAATTATTTTATTAGTGTAATTTGTTGTAAATATTTAATTATTTTAATTTTGATTCGTTTCATGGATTTATCGACGATTTTGAGTTTATATTTTGAATGTAACTAATTATTGTCGTTGCGGATCATTTTAGATAAATTCGTTCACAATTATGATTTTATTTTATGATTTCAATTTTCGATTAAAAATATGTATTTTCGTTCATGTAAAGTTTTAGATATTTCATCGATTATTTCTCTCGTGTGCATAAAATACATTTATTGTAATTCTTCCGATTTCTCTATTTTTACTCTTTTTGATCTCTTAAAAATTTGTGAATCAATCTAAAAATATTTTGGAGTTCATCCATTCATTCTATTCATTCATGTTTCACCCTTTCCATCCGAATCGCCAAATTGTAGAAAGATTTATTTACGTGATTAGACGATTTTAGCCGTTTTTGCTATTTTTAATCCATTGGTCATCAAATGAGTTTCGAGACCAAATATTTTTATATATTTGATTTTTATAAAAATATTCCGCATCAATACATGGCAATTTAAACCCCTATTATTCATTTTGTGAATTTGCGGAAAAATGTGTTTCCGCAACTTACCCGTTTTTGCCATTTTTGATCATTTTCCATCCGTCAAGGATCAAACCTACTCTGATATGTAATATTTTTATATATTTGAGTTTCAAAAATTATTCCAAACTTTTTTATAAATTTTTATAATTTTTGGAATTCAAGTGATATTTTTCCTAATGAGTGCCCATTATTAGGCTTTCTTGCAATTTAATTAATCAAAATAAATTGTAACCAATCCTCTAACTAATATTCCAATCCTACCTAGTCTCCTAACTTAACCAAACCAGATTTGTAACTTAGTTACATTTCTCCCAACTAAAAAGTACAACTAGTACCATAATCATGATTTTATGACATTTCTCTTACACATTCAACCATAGCCTATCATCTCTCTTACACCCCTAATCCTAGCACTCATGTGAGGCCAAGGTCAAACCAAAAACTCAATCCACACTCCACCATATCAGATTCTACTCTATCCTTGCCAAATCGTGCGTTTCTATCCCAAAACGCACATAAAGTCATAGATTGTAGCAGAGTGCAAAGTTGATTACTTTCCAACTTTGAGCAACTCATTCTCTCTCTCTGCTTATCCTTTTCCTGTGTTTTTTGTTCTTTTGAAAGTATGCATTGCATACTATAAATCCATATAATTTAAATCCCTGAAGTCGAAATCCCTCATGCTTATTCATAGCCAAACTTTTGCTTCCCGATCAGCTTTACAAAATCAGCAAAGCTAATTTTTTTGGTGATTTTGAGCATCTTTTATGCATCCACCTTGATTCCTCTACCCTATATTCTTGTTTGGTATTTTTCCTTGCATGTTATTCCTCATCTACAGACCCTTCTCACCAAGGAAATCGTTCCCCTACCCTCTCTTTTTTCCTCTCCTATCTGCCTTGCCGAGCAACATTGAAGTTTTTGCTGCAGTGGTTAAGTGGCTTGCAGCAAAGATTTCATGCCTTTGATGCCTTCTTTTCTCCTTTTTTTTCCTCCCCTTTAACCCTCCAAAACCTTAATCCATCATTCCTTTGTGGTTATTGGTTGTTTTGTGGTGGTTTTCAAGCCTCTCTATTCAAGAGTAATATTTTATATTTCACTTCTTCCATTCCAATTCCTTTCTTTCCCATTTTTGTTATTTATTGAACTTGGTTTATCTAACTCATTTACCTTATATTCTTGAAGGTGACAAAGTGGTTTAGAGAAGGAATTGCTAGATTCCTTATTTTAGCTTTGCTAAGGAGCTTAGGAGTTTGGTAACAAAACTAACCTTTAGAAATAGGATTTTGTGCTAGGTGTATTATATGTTCTCTTATGTGTGGATAGCTCTATTTTAATTATAAGCATGAAATAATATCTTGAAAAATATTGTATGACATGTGTATGTTTCTACCTTATGTGTTTAAGCATGAATATCTAATGAGAAGATGGTTTGTGTGATTCTTTTTATATGTTTATACCTGCTGGAAAAGTGATGAATATTTAGTGAAGAGGTGATGAATTTTTAGTAGAGTCGTGATGAATTTACAACATAGTCGTGATGAATATGCCTGGATCCGAGTAGTTTAGCTCTCTCCCTTGCTATTTTATGTGTGCTTTGGTTGTTTTAAAATTATCTAAGTATTTCCCTATATGTATAATAGTGTATAGAAGCTAGATTATGAGTTTTATATCATTTAGAGTTGAAATGAAATTTTTATAAGGCTTTCACATATTCAACCACGGGTACATTCGGCAATAAATATTGTTTTGAAAGTTTTAAGTGCACCATTATCTTCATTGGGTCTTTTACCTAAAGTTTGGTATATGATGTGTTAGGATTTGATGTTGTCTAGAGTAAGTGATGAATTTTAGAAGCTTAAGGTAATTTTTGGTCAATAAAGACATTTTCGTCATTTCATGTAAAGTTCTAGAAATTTGGAGACCTAATTGAATATTATGCTAATATGAGAATTTAGAATTTATAATTCTAATACTTGGGTAACATTGATGAGTAGACTTAGAGACCTTAATTAAAATGATTCATTAAGTAAGAAAAAGAGAAAGAGAAAGAGACATTGTGGGTGTATTGAGGAATCTTAATATTTTATCCTATTTTCCTATTGATATTTCACCCTAAGAAAATAATTGGCTAAGTGTAATATATTTTAGCATAAATTACACCTCTCTTTCTCAATTTGCTTAGCTAGCTTTTGATTTAGATAAGCCATTACTTACACTACTAGAAATAAGGTTTTTAACGACCAACAATTTTCGTCGTTAATGGCCAAATTTTGGTTGCTAAAGCTAATAACGACCAAAAAATTTGTTGGTCGTCAGTGGTCGTTATTGCTCCCTCGTTAAAGGCTTTAACGACCAACTGAAATTTTTTGGTCGCTAAAGCAATAACGACTACATATTATGTTGGTCGCTAATGTAATAACAACGGCGTATAATTTTGGTCGCTAAAGGTAATAACGACGACGCAAAGTGTTGGTCGCTGAAAGTAATAACGAAAACTTATGACGTTCGTCGCTAAAGGTAATAGCGACAACATATGATGTTGGTCGCTAAAAATAATAACGACGAATAAAATACACTGTCATAAATAATATTAACGGCTAATTTTTCCATCAATACTAAAATTCATTCATTATTTACGACATAATTTATATATATTCAATAATATATATAATCAACATTTTAATATTCATCTATAACCCTACACCTATATGGATATACATATATCCATTTCAATATTTTGAAGACCTATATATATATACATACATATATCCATTTCAATCTTCTCAAGACCTGTACCTGTATGCATGTATATATATATCCATTTTGATCTTCTCAAATCCTGTACCTGCATACATATATATTCATTCTAACATATAGATATAATTTTCTAAATATTTGTTTATAATTAAACATTCAACTAAATATTCATACAAATAATTTATATCAAATGTCCGGTACAATTTTCGGCTATGATCAAATATAAATATATTACAAAAGAGCTACAATATGTCGTTACATTACAAAAATATCATGATTAGCAACCGCTTAAGAATTAATCATTCTATCCATCGGATACAATAGACTTGGTAAGTTTATCAAAATAAACTGGATCTGCAACAATAGAAATATAAAAATAATAATTAATATAAGTATCAAATAAACAATGAGTAATTTCCTTAACATGCAATTCATGAAATCAAATATATAAAATGAAATCTCCAAATACAAGGAAAATAATGAAAATGGAAATAAATATAATTCAATAACATCCGAACTTATTAATGTGCTCTACTACGATAACCTAGATCATGCATCATCATTACCTATGGAAATTACATAAAATATTACTATTCTAACTTATAGTAGAAATTTAACAAGATAAAAAAACAACCCAGAGGTTATGGTGAAGGAAATGATGTTATAATTATGCAGTTGATTCTGAGCTTGTCGGGTTGCTCGGTCATTTATTCTTCTATGACCATATTTATGTCTACTAATATCCACCAATGTATCTTACTATATATAAAAGCTGAATACAAGCAACATCTCAGTCCCGCCTAAAAGTGTCTTATTCACTCAACTTTTCAGTATCAGCAAATAAGAGAAAGAATGATATTTTATTTTATATGCAGTACAAAGGGGCCCCTACAGCTACGGTTTTCTTAACTAAATGCAAGAAAGAGAGTAAAAGATGCAGTGCTACAGAAAAAATACCAAAAGCTTCTCACGGAAGTTAAATAGGAGAGAGAAAATTAATGTTTCTCCAACATGTAAGCCCATGTTTGTAATACTGTTCAAAAGCTATGAGATTGCCTTTTGTGCGATTCATGGGGGAAAATGATCAATTGCTACGCAGCTCAAAATGATGTTGTGTTTTGGTTGTGGAAGATATTCTTGCATTTCATTTCATTATATGAAAATAATTGGGCACGAGCTAGCTAGGTTGTTCAGAATCAAATGAAACATAACACGCAGATGCAGGAATAAATCATGGTCAGTTCTTCAATAATGAAATGAACACAAAATGAAAGTTTGAGTTGTTCAAGTACACACAGTGTCAAGCATCAAGGGGGAGATCATACATTTCCATATAAATATATTAAAAGGAAAAAAAAAGACATATAGTGCTTTGAGTGCCAGCCCAAGGGATGACTGCTATGCTGATCAAGTTTCCGACCATAGCAGAAAAGAAACATGCACTACATGACTGCCCCTCTCAGAATGAAGGAGGGTGATATCCTTGATGTCCAGGTAAGGTTCTCATCAAGCAACCACACAATAACAGCATTGGCAACCAACGATATATAGGGCAGTCAATGAAGCCACATTTCTCAAAGCAAGTCTGATAGTTGAATATGAACATGCATGAAATTTTTTAGCATTAACCATTGTGATACCAACAACAATGGCAGAATTCCTTACTGGGCAGTTGTTTTATGTGAGACCAATGAGAATCCATTCTTCCCCAGTAAGATAAAGGAACTAATATATTGAGGCTACCACCACCCTACAAGAGCAGAGTGCGTGAGTGGTGATACACAGAGCAACAGGCTCCAACAGCTGATGAAATCAACAATATAAGAGGATGTCCTAGCTGCTCCGTATGCAAAGCCATCCATAATGCTAGAGTCAACGATTTGAGAACAAATGGCAGGTTGGAACCGATATAAGCTAATCAAAACTGAGAAATGATAACAAGTATAAAACTGAAAAAAAGGGCAGAACAGACTACAGCTAACAGCTTACCTCCTTTTCAAGTTCAACCATGTAATCTTCAAACAGATCCTTGCGATCCCTAGGTCGTTCAACAGCTTTGAAACATTCATCGTCACCAAACATGGACTATTATCCCAAGCTCCGATGAAAAGTCAGCAGCCATCTCTTCAGCATCCCCCTTTGTTAGACGTTTCACTGCCACATATTATCCATCTGGAAGAACTCCCTTGTACACTACAGCATATACTCCCTCTCCAATCAAATTTTCTTGAACAAAGACATAATTTATTCAGCAGCACACAACTAATTTTCAATTAAAAAAAGGGAACCATAAACATTGATTAGCTCAACAAAAAGAATCGCAAACTTCAAGGATAGTTCCATAATTACCTTGGCTAAAGTTATTAGTAGCTTCCTCGATGTCTTTGAGAGAGAAATTCTTCCAGGATGACTTAATGCAACACAATTCAGGATCAAAGGAAGGTATGGCTGGTATCATGCTATGCCTTGCCCTTCTACTTTTTCTCCTTGAAAGCCTAGGAATACTCAAAGGATGAAGAGTCTGAAAGCGCTTAGGCCCTTTCTTCAACATATGGATAAAACCTTTTTGACCTGGCACGTTTCAAAAATTAAAAACTTAAATATTCATCAATCCTATTTATTCACTACCAAACTGAATCGTTTTTATGACTCTTAGCATTTATTTTTATTAACTCTTAGGTTTTATATGCTATCCCTTAATCAAAATCTCATCTTTATATGCTATTTCAAAATTTTATAAAAAGCTCATATCCTTGGTTTTGTGTATTTGAACAATTTATGCAGATATTTATACTCTCTATTTGTTCTTCCTCTGACCTTAAAAACAGAGGAACACAGGGGCTTTGGTGTCTTTTATACATTTGATTTCTGTTTTTAGAGTATTTGATGACAGGCAATCGGCTGTCAGTTGGACTTCTGCTCTTCAAGGCACCATATTTGGATCAGTTTCAGGTAAGCTAATTGATATCTTTGTTCATTTTTTTTTTGAAAAAAAAACGTTAGTATGTCAATTTCTGTTTTTATGCTAAGAAAATGGTTTATAACAGTTTCGATTTTGGAATTGGGTTTCAGTTCGTGAGTTTGATGTCCCTTTATATTTCATAGTTTCTGATAAAGTTAATGTGATCTCTGATCACATTTTTTTTTTATTGTTAAGGGCATATACTTTGCTTTTTCTTCTGTTTGTAATTAGGAAGATCATCAGTTTCACACATAGACAACCAAGGGACAAACTGTGAGGATCAATGATTTTGCTGGAAGCACGTGATTTGGGAGTTATCACAATGAGATTTGGGTTATAAATATGTAATCATCTATGAATGTGTTTCATCCTTCTATTCACAAAATCATTGAGGGAGTGATTGACTTAAGTTCCTTCAAGTATAAGTTGATTGAAACAGTCCTATAGGCAGTTCTAGTTTATTGTTATCCAGTACCCATTTTGATTGGTAAACCTCAAATTCCATTCCTGCTTATTATGTTGATTTGTACCAATTGATTTGGGTGATAAGAGTACTCCGACATTACCATCACAAGTAATTGAACATATACCCAAATTGAGTTAAAAGTAATAAACAAGTTGCATTGGCAATTGGTTGTTGGGATTTTACTAGTTAAAAAAAATGTCAATGTTGATCATCATCATATTCTTTATCTAATTTTATCAACTTGAATGATTATAGAATTCTTAAATGAATTAACACAGAAAATAATCTAAGGACATAACAAAGAGATTATATAACAACATAAAGTAATGAAGAAAAAATTCAGCACCACCATCCATCAAAACCCTTTCTAATATTTTACTTTGAAGATAGCATCTATCATATACTCAATTGATTAAAACAATAAACGAAACATCCAATTTAACATAATTAGGGTTTTTTTGCTTGGACTGTAAATCCGGTCAAATCTTACTAAGATATTTAAATTGACATGTCGAAAATGAAATTAAACATAATCTAATGCAAATTATATAATCAATTGAATAAAATAACTCAATTACACAATCCAATTTAAATTCGCAAGAATTTTGACCTAAGAATCTAATTTCGATTAATTTCGCACAAAAATTTCAAATTGATAGTTCTAACATGAAATAAGATACATTTTAAAGGATATTGTAAATTCATTTTATCTAAAATAGCTAAATCGGATAAAACCGACAAATCCGGATATAGCCGGTCACAAATCCAATTTTCACAAATCAACCATTACCAATACAATTAACCATTCTAAATCATTCATACAACACATATATATACAATTAAACAACTAAATTATCTTATCATAAGCTAATTCATCTAAAATTAATCAAAACATAAGTTAGGGTTTAAGTATTTATACCAAACGTATTGTAGCAAAATTGGAGGGAGTGAGCGGTGCTGGACCTTCGCCGGTGGTCAAGGACCACTCGCCGGTGATGAGCGATGCTGGAGGAGGACGGGCGGTGGCGCGCCGCGGCTGTCCTCGTGCGTTGCTGGTGGCTGCTGCTGCTACTCCGCTGCTGCTGTATTGGACGACGACGAGGAGGTGTAGTAGCAGCTGTGGGCTGTCTGCTCGACCGGCGGCGGATTGCGTGGTGGTGCAGTCCGGGAAGAAGCGTTGCAAACGGGAGACGGCCAGGGCAGGGTTGCGAGCGGTCGTCGAGCAAGGGTCAGGGAGGGAAGACGAGTCGACCAGACCCCAAAATTTTGTTTAAAAGGGTACAGGCGCGCGGGTGAGGTTTTTTTTTTTTTTTTTTTTTGTGGCCGAAACATACAATGGTATCAGGCGTGAGGTGATTTTTTTTTTAGGAGTTGGGGCAATTTTTTTTTTGGATTTTAGATATTTGAAAAAAAAATTATTATAAAACATATATATATAACTTAAATTTTTTTAACGACCAATAAATTTATAATTAACGACCAAAAATTATATTAGTCGCAATAGATATACCATCAACGATGACTTTTGACAATGGTCGTTAATAATATATCAATAACGACAAAAAAAAAATTTGGTCGCTAAATTGGTCGTTAATGGTCCAGTTTGTTGTAGTGTTACCTTTACTTACGACAGGTTCTCGATGTATGTCTGCTTGAAGTGGAAGGTGATGAGTATGCTTATTGATTATCTAATTATGTCAAGCATATGTTGTATTCTTTTGTGGTAATTGTATGTATGTATGAGTTATAGATTTAATGCAAACGCATGTTCGTATGCCTCTTGAATATTGTGTGTGTGTAAGTGTGCGAAGGGTTGAGTATTGATTGAAGTTACCTGATACCTTATGCTGTATTTTATGCCATGGACTCATTCGGCTTTAATGCTCCTAAAGTTATTCGGCTTTAATGCCTCATGAATTGGATCGGCTTTAATGCCTTTGGAATTGATCGGCTTTAATGCCACTTAAATTGGTTCGGCTTTAATGCCATTTGGATTGGTTCGGCTTTAATGCCACTTAAAATTGACCGGCTTTAATGCCGCTTGGCTTTAATGCCATTTGAAATTGATCTAATAATGGAAAGTCATTTTGTTGATGGATGTCAGCTACGTGCTGTTATGTGGGCCTAATTTATGATTGGCTAAATCTTTGAATAAAATATTAATCACTTAAAGTGAAAGATCTTGAGTTGGGACTTGTATCACTCGGGGTAGCTATCCGAGTTAGGTTTGGCATTCACTTGGTACCATTTCGGCATTTTTCTATTCTGTGATCCCGGGTGCCTTACGAGGTCTGGAGAGGCCCTCTTCTACTCTATAGGTGTCTCGATCTATTTCGGCCCTATAGGGGGTATGCATACTTAAGTGATTAGGTGTCCTATTTATTGGTGGTCTGGTTACGTTTTTGGGTGGGCCAGCTAGGGCTAGTACTGTTCGAGTACTAGATTAGTTGTTACAATCTCTTCGAGTCTCCATCCTCAAGTTAATATAATAAATTGGTTGTAATCACGATGATAAAATATAATAACCAATGGATCCCATCTACCCATATGTCCATATTACATTATTTTATACTTGAAGGTTGAGTTTCGTGTTCTCAATTAACATATATATGTAAGCATATTATTATCTTGTTATTATATGCTCTATTACTTTCGTCGCATGGACCTCGCACTCAATGCTATCTCTTTAGGATAGTTATGTTGCTCAGTACATGATGTGTACTGATACTAGACATTTGTAGACGTTGTGTCGTAGATATATGATGATGATCCTGCGGACTTTAAGGAGGTTCCTCATGCGGAGTGATGCGGGTTTATACCCTCAGGGTTAGGGCATAGAGTCATTTCTATATAATGTTGCACATGTTATGTGCCCTAAATTTTGGATATTGCTTTTGGACTCTTCATCTCTTTTAACCCCCTTATCGCTTTTTTTTTTATACATTGTATTATTTGGAGCATGCATGTACTCCATACTTCGTTATTATATCTAAATTATTCAAGTCTTTTGTTATTTATATCTATTTCCGTAAGTTTTGATTTATTTGATGTAAAATTTTTAGCCTTGCACGTAGTACGAGAAATGTACGGACTAGAGTCGTACTATGTGTGGCGGTAACACCTGCTATATTATGTTAATGCTTCCGCTTAAAAACGAAAATTTTTAGTAGTAAAATTCGAGGTTTTACATATACCGTGTTGATATAAGTAGCCAGATCAATCCTTATAACACTCTATACAATTTGGAATATTACATGGTGGTCGTGGTCACCATCATCATCATCATTCTATTGAGAGGGTTTGTTTGGTTAACCTTATTATCTCTATATTATTTAATAATATATATATTTTAGGTTGGTTGTTTAACCAGTTATTTTTAGTTTATTATCATCTCATCATATGTAACCTATTATTATTTCATGGGTAAGTCCAATTAGTTTTGACTAAATATCTAAAAAACTTGCAATATTCACTTATATTACAATTATGTCATTCACCAATTAAAATACTTTATGTCTTCAATTGTTATTAAATAAAATTTATTTTATTTAGATATGTTGTTAAGCAACATTATTACTTTAAGCACATTCAAATATGAATATATTTTATAACAAACATACCATCTAATTAATTCTTCGGATCAATTATACTACAATAATATTATTACCTAATTAGCCATATTCAGATAAAAGTGCATTTTAAGACATAAATATTTTGGGTATATTCTTATAAAGTTGGCGTAAACGTTTTTGAGTTTTGAGTAATTGTACAAACATTTGGATTTTATTTCTTTTAATTTGTAAATGTTTCAAATATAACAAATTAAAAACACAAACTTTTAGATTTTATTCACATTAAGGCATAAACATTATTCTCATTAAGGCACAAAATAAAAATTTACAAATTACCTCAATTTTTTTTAAAAAAAATAAATGCATATGCTTTAATAAGAATAAAGTTTAAATTCTTGTGCCTTTATAGAAAATTCAAAGATGGTTATGTCTTTATGAAGACAAATTTAAAACTTTAATGCCTTCAAATACACTTTGGTTGCCTATATTTATATATAAATAATTTGTGACTACCAAACACCCTACTACCACCACTATTATTATTACTATTTTTCGTGATAATTATTATTGTTATTATTATTAAAAGTATAATTATTATCATTAATATTATTATTACTCTTAAAAGTGTAATTATTCATAACTATTATTATCATTATCATCATCATTATTATTATTATTATTATGACATGTATTATTACTTTTATTGCTGAAGTATGATTCTTGCTCAACTACAGCTATTAATTTTATCAATCCTGCTATGATTTTTATTGCAAACATTATTGTGCCGCTTGTAGCTCAAAACCATCATTGCATTGGTTTTAAAATTAATGGAAGTGATGATGGAGTTAAAGCAGGAGTCGGGCTTTCTTCTGAAATTGATTGCGCTTTAGACCAAGTCATAGAAATAAGATTGCCAAGCAACTTCCATGAATGACTTAATGTGAATATGCATGATGATGTCTGTGTAGAAGCATCCAGTTAATTTCCGCGGTAAAACTCACAAACCACGACCCGACCCCTCCTCCGATACATGTTGACGTGGACAGGGTCACTACTAGTCTATCATCTTGCTTACTGATCTGTTTCGCCCTAAAACTAGCTGTATGTGGTAGATGTTCTACTAGGGATGAATATATTTAATTAATTATTATCGGCAGGCGGCAGTGGTCGGTCCATACCCTCCTTTTAGGCTCTAGTAATGATTACTTTGAATTATCCCACTTCACACCTGCAGGTGAGAAAATTAAAGAAGGAAATAAGTTGCTATAGGAATGGAATTAATGTACAGAAATAAAATCTGCCAACAATTTTGCAGGGAAAAAAAATTCAGTGTAGAACGTTGTTATGTGCAAAAATGGGAGATCGGCTGTTCGCCTGCACTTCTAGGATCAAACCATCTAACGAAATCTAGTATAGCCAACATATTGCCCCTTTGTGTAATAACTGAAAAGCACAAGGTATGAAGCAAGTATCCAGGGAGACGACAGGTTTGTAATTCACGCATCCTGATTTTATGAACCAGCACTAGTTCATATATCTAATCCCATTCTTCAAACAGTAAAAAGTTTACTACTAATACCAGTAAAACAACAATACTAGAGAAAACACAGAACTTCGTACTGACTATCTCATGGTTCTACTAAATATCATGGGCCCGCAAATTTCCCAGAATCCAGTGCCAAAGCCAAGACCAGCACTGACATACAAACCCGTAGACAAAAACGAATCTTCTTTCTCTCCATGAGTCCCGTCACACTACAAAATAAATGATTTGTACCAACAGGGCCTTATTTGTGGGTAAAAGCTATTTTTCTGTTGGTAAAAACTTTTACCAACAGATATTTTTTTGTGACAAAACTGTAGGTAAAAACTCTGTGCTTAAAAATTTTACCCACAGATATGTATCATCTATTGGGAATAATTGATAATGCCCACAGATATTTATCTGTTAGTAAAACTTATGCCCACACTTATATCTGTGAGTAAAAGTATTAACCACAAAATAATATCTGTGACTAAAAGTATTACCCACAAAACAATATCTGTAACTAAAACTATTACCCACAAAATAATATCTGTGACTAGCAGTATTAGGCACAAAATTATATCTGTGATAAAAAGAAATAACCACACAATTATATCTGTATGTAAAAGTATTAAACACAATATTATATCTGTTACTAAAACTTATTACCAACATATATATATTGTTGGATATACATATTAACCCTGTATGTGTGTGTTTGTGTGTGTGTGTATATATATATATATATGTATAGTTAAAACCTGTATCGGCCAAAACGTACAAAATATCAAATATCCAATATCCACCTGTAGTAACAATTTATGCTTATATATATATATATATAATTAACTACACCATATATAATTATCATTGTGTAGTACAAAATAATTAGTTGCTTAGCTCCCAAAGGCATAACAGTCCTTTAAGTACAATACTATATAAACGACTTATAGCATAAGCTATTATACAAAAACATCTTCATACATTGATATACAAAATCATCGGCTATTATACAAAAACATCTTCATATGCTGATATACAAAATCATCGACCATCTTCGTAAGCTTACGAGCAAAAGCACCGATATACAAAATCATCGACCATCTTCGTAAGCTTACGAGCAAAAGCACCGGGCATCTTCATTAGCTAACATATATACAAAAACATCGGGCATCTTCATAATTTGATATACAAAAATATCGATCATATTCGTAAGCTAACGAACAAAAGCATCAACCTTCTTCATAGGCAGACTCACAAAAGCGTTTTTATAAAAACGCATCAAACATCATCTTCTTCATTTTCCTCTTCAGTGTCATCCGTTTCATTCTCATCATCCTCCATTTGATAATAATTGTCAACATGTTTTCCCTAAAAATATATATACAATTAACTTAATCATATTAATCTAAATTCATATCAAAAAGCTAGATGATGAGAGTTTGTACTCTTTAATTGAGTATATACATATCCAAAGTTTTTTTTTTTTGTTTGGGTTTTTGCAGAAGATTGGTACGGAAACTATCTTCTAGGTTTGGATTGTATAATTTATTTAATATTTAACTATTTATAATAATTTACTAGGATTCCTCGTCTAATAAATATTTTGAAAACCTATAACGAGACATAAACTTAGAACTTTTCAATAGGTCGGCTAAGATAGGTTAACAAGAGTAAGGACAGTGATTAAATAAAGACATTAATCGGAGAAAGAGCGTTGACTAGACAACTAATATAGGTAATAGTTTTATAATTTTTATTTTATTTTTCTCTCTTTATTTTAGTAGATTTGGTCTATTTTTATTAAAATATATATAATATATACGTGCGAGTGTGCGTGCGCGTATAAATATTTTTATCATTTTCTTTTGCACCTACTTTCTAAATTTTTTAAAAATATCATAGGAAATCAATTAGCATACAAAACTTCTTTCAATCGGAGTCGAAGTGGCACATTAGCTGAAATTGAAAAAGAAGAGACGCACATACCATAGTTACCCAATCTAATCACTATATGACCCCTAATATTCTCATATATTCATCTATGCACTATTTTAGAGGTAAAAAAAAATACCTAAAATAAATGTGTTGCATGAGAAATGTAAAAAAAACTATCAACATTTAGTGAGGAACTTACTTGATTCTCTAATAATGTATGCATTATACCAGTCAGATATCCTACTTGCTCTTTAGTCTCAAGGAGATCCTTTTCTAACTTCTCAACTCTAGACTCGGATTTGATCCTTTTAGCTCACTCCTCCTCAAAAGCACATCTTCTTTTGTGGGATCGTGGAACTTTTACACCAAGACCAAAGGTTTTTGCATATCCATTCCTATCTTCTCCCACTACCTTTTTGAATATTTCACGTCGAGCATTAGCATCACATCCTTCTGGAAGTGCAGTCATCTCATCCAAAATCGCTTTCTGTAAAGTATAAATCAATGCTATTAATGGGCAATAGATGAGGTAGATTCGCATATATATATACATATATATATATATATGTAACCCTAAAATTAAAATAGATTAAAAACATACTCTTGTTGCAGCAGAAGCATCATTAAGCTTAGAATAACCCTTTTTCGGTTCATGAGTTTTCAACCACATTTCCAATTCATCGGGTTCTTTCCCCATTTTTTCCTAATCAAAACACATATGAAATTGTATATCAAGCATACAAAGTAAATTAAATTTGGTATTGCGTAGATGAATTAATTATATACCTACCTTTTCTTCCGCTCGGATGCGTGCAAAGCTCTTTGAACCAGCATATGAACACATTTTTGACTTTGCACGATTGAGAATCCCTCTTTGACTTCTTTCCTAAGCAATATGAGAAAAACAAAGATTAGTATAAAAAATAAACTAATCAAACTATCATAGCCATAGCCTATTTTTTTAAATAATTAAATGAGAAATCACTACCTTGCCTTTTGGAGATTCCCAAAATTTTACCATCTCTAACCACATACTCTCGGGTATTTCCTTTGGCCTAGACTGTATTGCTTGATTGTGTGTTTTTCCATCAAAATGAACCACCTTCAACTCAGACTTATGAGCTCTCCAAGCTTCATGGATTTTACCCAATGCCCACTTATATGGCTCTCGATTTTCAGGAAAGTAATAAGAGATCTATAAAGGAAGAAAATGAAAAAGAAAACAAAAACTATAAATTACATATAGCAAAAATAAGAAAGTTAACAAAGTAAATGTTATGGTAATGTACCTTTGCTTCCTCCCAAATCGAATCTAGATATGTCCTATTCATCTTTCTCCAATCCCAACAATCAAGTGGCAACCACCTAGGATCCCGTGCCAAGCAACCTATAAGTGTTGACAATTGCCTAGCTGAATCACTAATTGGTTGAAGATGCTCATTGACATCCACATACTCAGCCTTCTTTAACACTTTAGTCTTGTTACATCCACGACCCTTTTCATTTCTGGGCATTGTACCTCGAAATCTTCTTCTATTCGTGGTAAAATAGCCATCTGAAATTGCATGCTCGGTTTGTGAACCATCATTTACTTCTATTATAGATGACACATTGATGGATTGTATACGGCTAGGACTATGTCGTTTGCCTAATAATAACAAAAAAAGGGTAGCTGAGTTATTCAATTTCAACATGGAGAAGGTGGTAATAAATGCTAAAGTAAAGTTATAACATATAGATTTACATGACTTACAAATGTCAGCATTGGAAATTATCGAAGGATCTTGCTCTATCACTTCATTTAGACTATTAATCTTTGAGCAAGAAAATTCTTGTCCATGACGTTTGCCTTAAAAAATGAGAAACAAATAACAATAAATGCAAGCAATAACGAAGTTAAAAGACATACAAATAATTAATTTCTACCATTAGCTATTTTTTCTTTAGTCATTTTCATATATTACAAGATTATCTATTACCATACAAACAAGGTTTTAAACTTACCCATGCGACTAAGTAACATGGACCACCTATTAATGGCTGTTTCCTTAGTAGTTTTCATATATTCTATCCTTTCCTGCCCTCCTAATTGAAAAAAATTGAATGTAATAAAAACTTTGAATAAACTCATGTCTTACATTATTAAATGTAGTAATGAAATATAATATAAGTAAATATATACCTAATTCAACTCTTTGAGATCCTTCCTCTAGTGACATAGGCGTGAATAGTTTCTGCTTAATTGATGGATATGTGGATGGATCGATTGCAATCACTTTCTTTAGCCCATGAGCATGTCCTATTGCTTCAATCGATTGTTCTTCATTTGGAAATTTTGAAATTCTTGATGTTGTAGCAATAACTTCGTGCATAAATAATACAATAATAATGATGGATTAATGGTGGCTAAGAGGTTAGATACAATTGTTCGAGATAAAAGTATTTCCTGGACTTATACAAAAAATTGACAACAAAATTATGAAGAAAGAGAATTAGGACAACCATATTTAGTACTACTAAAACAAAATAATTTCTAACTAGCACACGAAAGCAATAATAGTAAAAAATTTGCCTCCAATTGTCCTTGACTTTTTTGAGTTACTTTCTTCTTGCTCAATGCCTTTTGCAAAGATGACATAGAAACCTAGTAACATAAAAAATGAGAATTAGTATTTAATTAGTTATGTTTCCCTATGCAACTTAGAAATCAAAAAGTAACATATTAAAAATAAACTTTCACCGACAATTACCATTTACGTTGCTAAGAAAAAGAAAGTACATAAAAGAAGAAAAAAAATATAGGAAAGATAGATTTACCTGTAATTGTTCCCGACTTATTGTAGTTTTTTTCTTTTTACTTGATGCTTTTTCTAAACCCGACATGATAACCTAACAACATACAAAGTAGAATTAGTATATATATTCATTCAACATACCATATTGATAGTAATAATTAAAAATATTGAAAGGCATACAATACAGAATATATTTAAGCATAAGAAAAATAAATACTATTAAAAACCTTAAAGTACACAATCTTCATAACCGGAACACACAAACATCAAATTACATTTCTAACATTATAACCAAAATCAGAAAAAGATACATATTTCTAACACTACTCGGTATCATAATCATATAAAGTTTTATCTTCTTCATCACTTTGGGAACTATATTCTTCAATTTCTTCATCATCATTATTGCTTTCTATCATAGCAACAAAAGGTTCTTGTTCTTCTCTAGTAACAGTAAAATCATCTACACCTAAATCTGTAGGCATGCTAGTTTGTCTACGATCCACTTCAGGTATGAGATCGTCTTCCATTTCAAACAAGTCTCTTGGCTTAGTGACATTGACAACATGCCAATTTCTTTCTTTAGAATCTGGGGTATAGAACACCTGCAATGCTTGAGATGCCATGACAAATGGTTCACTTGTTTTCAGAATAGCCTTTAGATTAACAAGAGTAAATCCAAGTTCGTCCTCTTTAACTCCTCTACTAGGATCAACCCAATGGCATCAAAATAAAATAACACTCCTTCCACGAGGATAAGTCAGCTCAATAATTTCTACTAAAACACCATAGTATGACATGCTTCCAATATCTGTATTTGCATTGACTAGAACGCCAGAGTTTTGAGTTACACTCCTCTTATCAATGCCTTTCACACGCCACCTGTATCCATTGCAAGTTAATTTAGTCATTGTCTTTATCCACATGCTTGGAGCAAGACTAAGAATTATCAGATCTTCTGCAACACATGCTTCATTTGGTAGATGCTTGGAGACCTAATAATTAATAACACTCATTGAATAAAAAGATGTATAACTAATGATATAAACATAATGAGTATAAGTATCAACATACATTCATTGCAAACCATTTAGGGAACTTTCTTCTATGGATGTCATCAATCATATTTGACATCTGTTGGTATTCAGTTCTTATGATATCATAATGCTCTCTGGGAACAAATAATAAAGTTAGAAATATATATAAAATGATTAAAAAAATTATTCAAAGAGAATTAGGACTTACTGTGCAAATACGTCAACTTCATCACAATTTGCAAGCACATAACTATGATTCAGGTTGTACATCTTTTTTCTTAGACATTGCACGAGATTTTAAGGAAAATATAGGCAACCCATTATGCAATTAATTACCATCATCATCATCATTTCGTGTGGACCTATTTTCCTTTGTTGGAACATCAAGCAAATATCTAGAACAAAATGTCAGACATTCTTCCACAATATATCCTTCTGCAATTGATCCTTCAGGACGAATTTTATTACGAACATACATTTTTAACCTCCTCAAATACCTATAACATTAGTATCATATCACTAACATAAAGGGAGCATAAGCTTGATCTTCCATTAAAAATAATA
Source organism: Tamarix austromongolica (assembly GCA_039764185.1). Lineage (NCBI taxonomy): Eukaryota > Viridiplantae > Streptophyta > Magnoliopsida > Caryophyllales > Tamaricaceae > Tamarix > Tamarix austromongolica. Next base: position 65,661,669 of record CM077813.1, on the reverse strand, counting down.
AATAAAATACTAGAATGTACATACCTTTCCATAGGATACATCCAACGGTAAAATACTGGACCTGCGATGATTGCCTCCTTAGGCAAATGAACAACTAGGTGTACCATGATGTCGAAGAAAGAAGGTAAAAAAATGCGTTCCATATGACATAGTGTGAGAGCGATGCGATCTTCTAATATCTCCAAGTCTTGGGTTGTTGCATATTTCGAGCAAAGTTCCTTAAAACAATTACTTAGCTCAATCAACACCTTACTCACATCCTTGTTCTGCATTTTTCTTAAAGCCAATGGTAATAGTTGTTGCATTATAATGTGATGATCATGACTTTTTAACCCAGAGATTTTTCCATCAACAATTCGCCTTCTGATGTTTGCAGCATACCCATCCGGTACTTTCACAGAACCTAATATGCTTAGTATTTCCTCCTTTTCTTTTTGGGTTAATGTGAAGCATGCTGGAGGTAGATATATTTTATCTTCTATTTCAATTGGATGTAGATCATGCCTTATATCCTTTACCTGCAAGTCAAGTCTTGACTGTAAGGTATCCTTAGTTCTCCCTTCGATGCCTAAAAGCGTGCCAAGTAAATTTTCAGAAACATTCTTCTCCACATGCATCATATCTAAGCTGTGGCATAGTAGAAGATGCTCCCAATATGGAAGTTGGAAGAATATGCTTCTCTTCTTCCAAGGCCCTTTTTTATCCTCCCTTCTCCTTTTATTATGAGTATAAGGGGCTTTTCCAAATATGACATCAATTCCATCCATTTGGTATAACAAGTCTGTCCCAGAAAATGATGTAGGAGGAGGTCTGAGTTCTGTTTTCCCATCAAAGGCCCTTCTACTACGACGAAATCTGTGATTAGAATCCAAGAAGCGGCGATGGCCCATATAACACATTTTTTTGCTTCCCCTCAAATATTCAGAGCAAGCATCTATATTACAATGTGGGCATGCAATTTTTCCTTTAGTTTTCCATCCCGAAAAATTGCCATACGCTGGAAAGTCATTGATGGTATTAATCAAGGTACCATGAAGAGAGAACGTTTCATTTTTTGAGGCATCATAAGTCTCTAATCCTACATCCCACAGCTCCTTTAACTCATCAACTAATGGTTCAAGAAAAACATCAATATCATTTCCAGGAGCCTTTGGGCCAGGTATAAGTAGTGAAAGAATAAAGTATGATTGTTTCATACATAACCAAGGAGGTAAGTTATAAACCATTAATACAACTGGCCAAATGCTATATTGAGTACTCATCATGCCAAATGGGTTGAACCCATCACTTGTCAAGCCAAGCCTGACATTTCTTGAATCACTAGCAAACTCTGGGTACTTAGAATCAAAATCTTTCCAAAGATAAGAGTCTGCTAGATGCCTGAGCTTACCATCTTTTTTTCGCTCCTCTTCATGCCATCTCATTAAGGGAGCTGTTTTTGATGACATAAACAACCTTTTAAGCCTCGGGATCAAAGGAAAGTGTCGTAATACCTTTAAAGGAACCTTTTTTCCACTAGCTAATTTCACCACAGTTCCATCATCGGCAACTTTCCATCTTAAAGCATTACAAATAGGACACTTATCTAAATCAATCTTTTCCTTCCTAAAAAGTGCGCAATCATTTGGACATGCATCAATTTTCTCATAACCAAGTCCAAGTTTTTTTATAATCCCCTGCATTTGCCTATGAGAATTCGGCAATGTTGATTCTTTTGGAAGAGCTCTTTTAAACAATTTCACTAAGGCATCAAAGGCAACATCGGTCACTCCATATAAACATTTCAGATGATACATTTCAACAATGAAGGAGAGTTTACTAAAAGCTTCACAACCAGGATATAAGGGTTGCCCTACATCTTCAATCAACTTAAAAAATGCATCAGCTTCTTCATTAGAACTTGGACAACTACTACTTGCCCTATGAAATTCAAAAATATCTCCTACCATCTCAAGAAAATCATCACATGAACCATCATGCACATCATCAAACCCCATATCATCATCGAGCCCCAAATCAAAATTTTCATTATCTTCATTGCCCCTTTGCTCCCCATGAAAAATCCAAACACACCTTTGATAGTCTATATCCATTTCTCTCATTATAAGATGACCTCTAACCACATTTCTTTCATGATAAAATCGATTTGCACAAGTCGAACATGGACAAGCAATCTTATCTCAGTGACCGAGGTTGCAAATGCATAGTCAAGGAATGTATCTAAGGTTCTTTTGTAAGTATTGTCTACTCTCCTTAGTTTCACCCAACTCTTGTCCTTAAATACATCCATGACATCAAGTTCCTACATAATTTTCAACAAGTAGACATCAAAATAATGAGAAAAATAAGGACAAAGGAAAATAATAAAGACTAGTTTTTTGTAGCACATGATTTGTGTAGCTTTATATATTATAATTATAATTATAATATATCTACAATTTAATTGTAGGCGATGCTACCAATCCACCAATAGAACATACAAGCATTAGCTTTGAACACTTGTAGCTCAAAAGCCCTAGAAAAGACCCATAAACCCACAAATCATACAAGCAACCTATCACCAAATCAAATCTTCATCCATATTTGTGCTCATATCTATTTAACAAATTATATCTATATCAACCAAATAAAATTTGTCAAATTTCAGATAGACCTAGTCTACTAGCCGGATAACAACATTTGGGGTGGTGTAGTTGATCTTCCATAGCAATAGGTTAATGGTGTAGGCGACTACAAGGTGCACATTATTTTTTCTCTTTTTGTTTGAGTTAATTTATCTTAAATTAAGATAATTAAAAATATGTATCTTTATATTTCTTTAAATTTTCTCTACGACTAGAGACTCTTATTGATGTGCTTCTAATTTAAAAAATTATTATATGTTTCATGATATTTATAATTATGTTGTTCCATTGTTTTTTATGGTATTTTATTGTATAATTAATTATACCATTAAACTAATAATTTCCCATTTTTAGCATTGATGTTTGACCATTATTACCATTAAAGTTTCACTACTATTACTATTAATATTTTTCCATTATTAATATTGATGTTTTACATTATTACAATTGTTTCACCATCATTACTATAGTTGTTTCCCATTTGCTAATAATTATATAGTTATATTTAACCAAAGTTAGTTGTAATATTTTACCATGATTATCCTTATATTTTAATATAGTTGTCTTTATATTTCACCAAAATTACCTTCTTGTTTTAGTTTAGTTGTTATTATATTTGACCAAATTTAGTTGTGGTGTTTTCTGGGAAAAAAAAAACTAGTTTGTGATATTTTTCCATAGTTGCATACAACGGTCATCTTCATCTATCACTTGCATTCTATTCATGTTTTCCAACAGTCATCTCCATTTATCACTTGTATTGTATTCATGTTTTACAACTCAATTTAATTGATTTTAGAATCTATTCCCAAAAATTAGGGTTTTAAAGTGCAAAATACAAATCCGAATCATTCAAACCAATTAATCCAAATTGAACGTGTTAAAATACAATTAAGGTCATTTTAAATAATTCTATAAAATCAATTTTAGAATAAACTATACAAATGATAATTTACATAATATTATTTGAAAGTTAGGGTTTTAGGACAAAAAATAAAACTCAGACAAATTTTATTAACTTATTTAAATTAAATGTTTTGAAATGTAATATGACCTATTTTATAACATATTATATACTCAATAGATTAAAAAAAATAGAAAGAATACCCAATTTAACATAATAAGCGTTTTTGAGCCCGTACTATAAATTCGGTCAAATCTTGGCAAAATATTTAAATTGACGGTTCCGAAATGAAATTAAACATATTCTATTACAAAATGTATAATCAATTTAATAAAATAACTCAATTATACAATTCAATTTAAATCCGAAAGGATTTGACCTAAAAATCAAATTCTGAATAATTTCACACATTTTTCTTAAATTGACAATTCCAATACGAAATTAAGTATATTTTAAAGTATAATGTATAATTAAATTATCCCAAATAGTTTAATTGACCGAATACAATATATCCGGACATAACCGGGTCAATAATCACAAATTCCAGAAATCAACATATATCACATAATTAGCATATCCAATTCAATCATGCAATACATATATACTTAATTAAATAACTAATTTAGCTTAATTAAAGCACATTGTTTCATAATTAATCAAAACAAAAAATTAGGGTTTCGGGAAATTATACCGAACGAAATAAGCCAAATCAATGCAGGTAAAGGGCGGCGGAGCTTCGTCGGTGGGAGAGGAGCAGTCGCCGGTGGCCTACAGACGGTGGAGATGTCCGGCCGGTGGCGCGCCGTTGCAGCCTTCCTGCCCTGCTGCTGCACCGCTGCTGCCCTTCCACTGCTGCTGTTCCGCTACTGCTGCTCCCCTGATGCAACCGTGTGCGACGACCGGGAGATGTGGCGGCACGGTCGAGCGGCGGCGAGTTGGTGTGGACGGTCGCTCGACAATGAACCACAGGAATCAAGTTGTGAGGCAGAGGCGTCGAGACTCGAGACAGAAGAATGGGTAATGTTGTCGAGAAACAGACGAGAAAGGGAATAAGGGGCGGGGAGCAGCAGGAAAGGGAATAAGGGGCGAGAGCAGAGTTTTTGTTTTTTGTTTTTTTTTTCACTTATTTAAAAGAATTTATGTCAAAACTATAATTTTAAATATATTAAATTTAATCAAAATTAATATTTTATAATGTATTATTAAGATAATATTAATCATAATTTATAATAAAATAATAATTATTATTAAAAAATAATTAATAATGGGAAATAAATACAAATATGAATAATATAAATATTAATCATAATTTCCAACAATTAGTAATAATATTTTTTTTTAAATAATAATAATAATGATAATAATAATAATAATAATAATAATAATAATAATAATAATGTCCTAAAATAATTATTCTTAGTAATTATTAATGAAGAATTATATTAATAAGAATAATATGAATCATAATTAAATAAATTAATAATAGTATCTAATATGAATAATTATTAATAATGTGAATGATTATTGATAATATTTATTATTTTTAAGATAATATATATTTGAATGATAATTAGTAGTATTTAATAATAAATTAATTTAATAGTAAATGGTAGTAGATATAATATATATTATTTCATTATAATTGTTAAAAGACACCATTATCAACAATATTAATATTAAAAATTAGAAATAAAATAATATTTAATAATAATATATGTAAACTATTATTTCTAATAATGACTAATGACTTATTTATTATTATTATTATTATTATTATTATTATTAAAAAGACTAGAATTAATCATTATTAAAATTATATAAAAATAAATATTATTGTTGAATTTCATAAATACTAATACCAACAGATGTAAAAGTGGGTATTAGTTCTGTTGGTATAATACTACTAATAACCACAGATATAAGTGATGGTAAAAGATCTGTTGGCATAACATATTAATACCATTAGATAAAAAAATTCTGTGGGAAAAACTACATTATTGCCTACAAAAAATTATCTGTTGGTATTAGTTACTTTTACCAACATAAAAAGTATCTGTGCCTAAGTTTCTGTTGGCAAAAGTCAATTATTTTGTAGTGTCATTTCGATCCCTTTCTTTTCTGGGGAAATCCTTTGCTGGTCTGCCATCCCCGGAAACGTTTGTGGAAGTGGAGCAGCACAAAGTCCTGGATTCTTTCCGACAAATGATGCAGCATTAAAGGTCGATAGTCGAGGTCTGGTCTCCTACCTCTAAATATGAAATATCTTCATCAACCCATTCCTAATTTAATTAGGTTTTGTTCATCATCCTCATTTATGCAATCTGGTACTAATAGACCAAGCTGGTATGTTGTATTATTAATTTGCCCAGAAATCTAATGTTTGGAGTTTTTATTGTTGGCTACTATGAAATGCCTCGAGTTTCCTTCATACGTATGCATGGTAGCCTATGCCTCGTAATTATTTGATACCACATTTTCTATCTCCCAAATTTCCCCCATCGAAGATGCTCTTAAACCCTCCCTCGTATCATACTATTTGTTAGCCTTTCTCATTGTATGTTTCAAAAAAAGAAAATTTATAATCGTTTGACGCCTTCAAGATTTTCTTAACTCCTCCATCTCATCTTCCTTCATGGCTTATAATGCTTTTAAGGTTGAAGATCATGTCATCACCTGTATGAGGATTGTTTTTTCCTTTTCTTACTACTAGCTCTTTTCACCATACGTTTATCATTATTGTAAAAATCATAATCCGATTATTAATGCTAATGGCTTCCTGCTTAAAGACACTCTTGTTCCTGGCCTCATAATTACCCTTGTTTGTGACTCATCAATTAGCTAATTACTTATTTGACTGCTAGCCAGAGTTTTTGGAAAGTAATAACCTTCTTAAAAATGAAGAATCGTGTATGGAAAAAATTGCCATTCCTATCATTGAGGCTTCATTTAGCTCCTCCATAATTTCTATTTCGTTTACTTAAGAAAATAAGATACAAAAAATAACAAGAAATTAATTTGTTGAAGATATCTATTGTAATAATATAAGAAAAAATATGTAACACACTTAAAAAAAATTCTTGAAGGTTGATAATGAAAGAAAATATGGTTCTTCTACCATTCTTCACATATCACAATTTACTTATTTATAATACAAGAAAAGAGAGTGAAAGGTGAGGTGTTGTAATGAATATTATTATACCATTATGAGGGGAGGTGAAAAGGAGTGATAATAATATTTATGATATATTATGATGCTAATGAAGAGCCTTAGGAAATGTATACAGTCTTTTTTATACAAAACTCTCCCTTGAATATACACCTGCAATTACTGCCTCATTAAAAAACTTTGTCAAGAAAAATCTTGTGGGACAAAACCATAACTAAGGAAAAAGAGTATAGTATAATTCCCCTTAACTTAGCAAATGTCTTTCATATGATATATATTAATATTGCATACAAGTTGACAAAACGTCCTTGTTGGTAATAACTTGGTAAATAGATCTGCTAAGTTTTGATTTGATCAAATATGTTGAATATCATGTGCCCCCTTTTGTTGTAACTTATGTGTTGAGAAGAACTATGTTGATATATGCTTAGTTCTATCACTTTTGATGTATCCTTCCTTGATTTGCATGATGCAAGATGCATTATCTTCAAATATTACTTTTGGACCACCTCTATATGTCTTCAACCCACATACTTTGTGTATGTGGTGTATTAATGAACTAAGCCACACACATTCTTGTCCTGTCTCATAGATGGCGACCAACTCTGCATGGTTTGACGAGGTAGCTAGCATTTTTTGTTTTATTGAATGCCAAGAAATGGCAGTCCTACCATAGAGGAACACATACCCTGTTTGGAAAATGGCTTTATGTGGGTTAGATGAATACACTGCATCTAAATATCTAAAAAAATTGGCACTATTTTCCTCATCTTTTTTAAAGAATAATCGTATATCACTTGATCCATGCAAATCGTAGATGACATGTTTTATACCAAAATAATGTCTCCGTGTGGGAGTTGAACTACATCTTGCTAGTATATTTACTACAAATGATATATCTGGTCAAGTATTACTGGTAAGGCACCAATGGTGCTAAAATATGGTACTTTAAGGTCAAGTATTTGTTCATTATTTTACCGAAGACAAAATGGGTCTTTATCTATATTAAGTGACTGAACTACCATCTATGTACTTAATAGATGTGCTTCATCCATATTAAAGCTCTTTGAGACCTTTTCTATATAATTCATCTGATAGAAAAATATTGCATGTTGGATATGGACGAATTGGAGTCCGAGATAATAATGGTGGTTCTCAAATCTTTTATTTCACATTCTCTCTTTAGGTAATTAACTGCTTTTGAATCTCATCAATAGTTCCAATAATATTTTAATCATCAGCATAAACAGCTATGATCATAAAATTCAATTTAGTCCTTTTAATGAATAAGCATGGATTAATAGGATCATTTACGTATCCTTCTCTTACCAAGTACTCACTTAGACAATTGTACCTAAATTTATCTAGACTATTTAAGTCCACACAGAGATTTTTGTAAATTGATCAATGTAACACCCCAAAATTTACACATTTTTTTAAAAGTAATACTCATAAATTAAAATCGTAAATTCTGGGGATGTTACTGCCACACTTAGTACCAGACCAGTTCACTTTTACTGTTCTGGTACTAAGTGCTAAGGCTAAGAAAACATTATCAATAATACAATACAAATTCAAATTTATAAAAATGGAAATCAAAGTACGCGCAAGTCTTACATAATTCGAAATGCCAACTATTGTTTTTCAAATAATAATTAAACAACATTGATAAAGTTGTTTCTGCAACTTAAACATAATAAAAATAACATGAGTCATAAATTAAAAAGAGAACGGCCACATCTCTCTAGAAATCGATCCAGCCCAGCTATCACTCTACCCCTCCTAATGTCCCGTAGATATCAATAGCATCAAAGTAAATATCTCCTACCTGCAATAGATCAGACGGGCCTTCTACTCCTGGGAATGAGCAGCACCCATGAAATGGATGATCAGTACGCTACGTACTAAGTAAGGTAACCGAGTACTAAGGCCGGCATATAACACATTAAATCATGTAGGATAATGATCACATACAATTACAACCAATACATATAATACACAGAAGCCTAAAGTGAAATCCATAACTTATAATCAACAAGTCCACACATATGGCCCAAAAAGATCCAGATTAATCATTTAATCTTTCTTTTATCAAAAGTCAATATACACCATGACTTTTATCATATCCATGCAGAAACAAGAACACCCCACTATTATTGCCGGTGGGCCAATCACACATAGGACCTTATGTCCTAACCACTATTATAACCGGTGGATCGGTCGCACATAGGGTAAAACTCTAACGACTATTCTTGACTGGTGGATCGGTCTGGACCCTACTCAATAATCTTTAAAAGATTAATGTCTTAATTATTTTAGTCATAACAGTAGCCACTCACAAACATTTACCTAGACATGCATAACTAACTCCATGCAAACCTTAACTCATCGTAACCCACACTTCCATGCAACCCCAGCTCCCATGCAAACCCTAACTCCACGTACCACAATTCCATGCAAACCCTAGCTCCCATGCAAACCCTAACTCCACGTAGACATATTTTCATGCAAACCCTAGTTTCACGTAGACCACACTTCCATGCAAACCCTAATTCATATGCAAACCCTGGCTCCACATATACCACACATCCATGTAACCCCAATTTATATGCAAACCCTAGCTTCACATTTACCTCACTTCCATGCGAACAATATTTTCACGTAGACCACACTTCCATGCAACCCCAATTCATATACAAACCCTAGCTCCACGTATGCAACAATTCCATGCAACCCCAACTCATATGAAAACCCTAGCTCCACGTAGACATGCTTCTATGCAACCCTAACACCACATTTCATGCAAAATCCTAGCATCATGTCATTTCATGTAAAACTCTAACACCACATTGTTATACTCCCCATCATTATTTTACAATCCTAATATGCATATCTTAGGGCCATATCATATAACATAAACATACATATAATCTTCATGCCATGATTTATTCATACCAACATATTCAACTCTATAATCATGCCACATATGAAATAATTAATAGTAATACACATAGAATACATGGCATATGAAACACATAATGCATATAAACATACAAATGGCCTTAGTAAACCCTTACCTAAAATGACACTGGTCTTGGTACACACTCCTATTCCACTTGAGGGATTTGACTGGGTTCACCTATTATATAAAAGTATACTACAATTAAGCTTCCTTATAAAATTTTATTATCCTACATATTATTCTAAGATTTGGTTTTTAATTAAAACAATACAATACAATAATTAACTATACAAAATATTACTTAAAAATACGAATAAATTACTATTTTCATTCGAAAAGGGTGGCGATATAAGGGTTTCTACCCTTCACTAAAATAGTATTAGTAATAATAATAATAATAATAATAATAATAATAATAATAATAATAATAAAAGTAAAACATTATTAATAATACTCTTATTAGTGGAATATTAATATTAATAATACCATAATTCCTAAAATTACAAGGTGGTTTTCAAAACCACTCCGTTTAATAATAATACTATTTGAAAATGTAATAATGATATTAATATTATATATATACTTATGATATAAAGGTTAAGAAAGACAATAATAATAATAATATAATTAGTAATAATGTTTAAAATGTTAATAATAGTAATAAAAAGAAAAGGTGTGAGAATTGATTAAATTTTTAGGTTTCTAACCCTCCTAAAATAATTACAATATTAAATAAATAATTTCACTAATAATAATAATAATAATAATAATAATATTATTATTATTATTATTATTAATAGTAAACGTGTAATAATTCCATTAAATAACCAAAATTCGAGAATAATAATTTATCTAACTCAAGAATGCTCCCAAACCTGTCAACAAAATTTAGCAATTAGGATTCAATTGATAACAATAATAATAATAATTAAAAATGAATTAACATTAAAAATTAGGATAGCAGTAGAATAATTTTCCATAAATCAAAAGGAAGTGTTTAAAAGGTCTAGGGTTTCACCTTGAATTGGAGGGGATGGGTGGCACCGGCGGTGGTGCCTAGAGGTGGTCGGAAAAGTGATCTAAGAGGGGTGAAAATAAAGAAAAAGAGGTAAGGGAAAAGGAGAAAGATAAAGTAAGTTTATGGGTCAGTGGAGGAGGCTTAAAAGGAGATATTGAGTGGTTTAGAGGGTGGTAGAAGTGGCAGATGTGGTGGTGGACGTTGGTTTAAAGTTTCGGGGGTAGAAATTTCTGTCGATAGAACTAGCCAACTTTACATGGTTATGGAGGCCTGTGCAAAGAGAATCAAAGGTTGAAAATAGTTTAGTTAATTAGATGGCATTTCGAGGAAGAGTTTGGGATGAAAAAGAGGCGATTAGGTTGGCTATCGAAGGAGAACGAAGCGTCTAAATTCAAGGTGGAGCATAGACTAGTACTTAGGGTTTCGGGGAAAAGGAAGTTCGATTTCAGGCCAAATGCAGGGTATTTATAGTGGTGGAGGGTAGAATCGAGTTGTGGGAGTTACCAAGAGGTCGAAGCTGATGAGAAATGGGATGCTTATGGTGTCGATCGGGCGAAAAAATTTTCAAAATTTTGCTCATTTTCGAGAGGGAAATGGGGCAAATGTGGGGAAGAAAAGTTAGTGGGGCAGTTCAAATGGAAGAGTGTGCCGAGAGGAAGAAAATGGGCGAGAGAAAGGCCGATCACGACATTTGTGGCTGGCAGCGCCATTTTCGAGGGAAGGAGGAAGCTCGTGGTTATGGCATCAACCTGGAGGAGGAAAAAGAAGATGGGGTGGGCGAACCATTGATTCAGGGGAGAAAAGAAGGAAAAGAAAAGGGAAGAGGGTGGACCAGGCAACGATATTTAAGTCATGGGACAAAACGAAGAGTTTCAATGGGTCAGAGGATGAAATGCTGCGCGGGGTTAAATGAGGGATTCTGGGCCATGGGAAATGGCCCGCACCGAAGAAAGGAAGGGATGTTTTGGGCTGGTGCGACAAGCCCAAATTTGGGGAAGAAAAAGAAAAAGGAAAGAAGAAGAAGGAAAAGAAAGAAAAAAAAGGAAAAAAGAAGAAAGAAAAGGAAAAAGGAAAAAGGAGAAAAGAAAAAATAGGAAGGTTGGATTAAATAAATTAATTAAAATATTTGGGGTATTTAAAAATAATAATATTTAAATTCCTTTTTAGGCTAAATTAGGATTTTTAAAAGATTTTACAAAATTTTCATTTTAAATTAATAAATCACTCTAATTTTATTTAATTAAATTATTTATAAAATTAAAATTAACTTGAAACTATTTTCTCTTTCTTAATTTGAATAAATAATTTATTTAAATAAATTCGCAATTTAAAATCTTTAATTAGATAATATACCCAAATTTCCTTTACTTAACATATTCATAAAATTTCTTATTAATTTTCCCTACTAAATTTCCTTTTATTTTAGTAAAAATAACTTATTAAATTAAATTTTCAAATAAAACCTTATTTAAATATAATCTTTAAAATAACTTAACATACATCTGACAAGGTTTTGTTTTACATCCCTCGGGCATGTTTAATCCATCTGGTATTTTATATAAATGTTGGCATCTAATGAACCATATAGGTATGCAGTAACCACATGCATGAGGTGCATTTTTACTCTTTTTATCACTGCTAATATGACTAGAAACCCGAGGATAATTGTATCCACCATAGGGGAATATGTTTCTGTAAAGTTAATTCCTAGATTTTGTGTAAAGCCTTGGGCTAGTAGTCTATCTTTATATCTTACAACCTTATTACACTCATTACATTTATGCATGAACACCCACTTATTGCGAACTAGTTTGATAAATACGGGTGTTGGACTAATAGGTCCAAACACTCCTCACTTGTTTAGTGAGCCTTGCTCTACTTGTATGGCCTTTTTCCAACTATCCCAATTATTCCTTTGTCAACATTCCTCTATTGATTGAGACTTGTTGTCATATTCATCTATAATATCAACGACGATGTTGTATACAAAGATATCCTTGATGATAATTTCATTTCTATACCACCCACTTCCGGTGGTAGCATAATTAATTAATATCTCATAATTTCTATTTTCTATATCATCATCTTTGTATCATAATCCTCTAATAAAACATCTTCAGGGATTTTATCTTTATCATTATTAGTCACCACATTAAAAAATTTTGGAATTGTTGTGGATTATTTCCTATTCCTAGGATTAGAATCCTTAGAGCCAAGTGGTCTACCATACTTTCATCTTACTTGTGACTCTCTTGCTATTGGTTGAGATGGAGCCCCTATAGGGACCTCTATATGAACTAGATCATTTTCAATTGGTATATGTGACCTTGTCACTTTCTTGGCATTAGTAAACGCATCTGGTAGCTTATTGGCTACATTTTGTAAGTGCATTATCCTTTAAACTTCAAGTTCTCTTTGATTAGTGATAGGATCTACAAATTGTATAGAGGTAGTATTCCATGTAATATTTTTATTAATGATCTCCTTTTCCTTCTCTTCTCCCCTAAGGTTGGGAAGACTATTTCATCAAAATGATAGCCTATGTACTTGGCTGTGAATAAATCACTAATTTTAGGTTCGAGGCAATTTATGATACAATGGGACTCATAGCCCACATACATTCTCAATCTTCTCTATGGCCCTAGTTTAAATCATTGTGGAAGAGGAATAAGGACATACACCATACATCCAAAAACTTAAAAATGAGAAATGTCAGGCTCTCTTCTAGAGATAAGTTGTAGAGGGGAATACTCATGATATGCAGTTGGTCTAAGCCTTACTTGAAAAATTGCATGCCCCCATTTGATTTGGGTAACATCAACCTCATTAACAAGGGTCAAGTTATCGTTTGCAATCGCTTAATTAATGTAATATCCCATATTTTTAAATTTAATTTTATAAAGAGTAACATTTTATATTTTACTTCTTCCATTCCAATTCCTTTCTTTCCCATTTTTGTTATTTATTAAACTTGGTTTATCTAACTCATTTGCCTCATATTCTTGAAGGTGAAAAAGAGGGTTTAGAGAAGGAATTGCTAGATTCCTTGTTTTAGCTTTGCTAAAGAGCTTAGGAGTTTGGTTACAAAACTAACATTTAGAAATAGGATTTTGTGTTAGGTGTATTATATGTTCTCTTATGTGTGGATAGCTTTATTTTAATATAAGAATGAAATAATATCTTGAAAAATATTGTATGACATGTGTATGTTTTTATATTATATGATTAAGCATGAATATCTAATGAGGATATGGTTTGTGTGATTCTTTTTATATGTTTATACCTACTGGAAAGGTGATAAATATTTAGTGAAGAAGTGATGAATGTTCAGTAGAGTTGTGCTGAATTTATAGCATAGTCGTCATGAATATGCCTAGATTCGAGTAGTTTAGCTCTCGACCTTGCTATTTTATGTGAGCTTTGGTTATTTAAAATTTATCTAAAAAATTCCCGGTATGTATAATATTGTATAGAAGCTAGGTTATGAGATATGAATCAGTTAGAGTTGAAATGAAATTTTTATAAGGCTTGGACATGTTCAATCATGGGTAAATTGGGCAATACATATTATTTTTGAAAGTTTCAAGTGAACTATTTTCATTGGGTCTTTTACATAAAATTTGGTATATGATATGTTAGGATTTGATGTTGTTTAGAATAAGTTATTAATTTTAGAAGCTTAAGGTAATTTTTTATGAATAAAGACATTTTAGCCATTATATGTAAAATTCTTAAAAAATTGAGACCTGATTGAATATTATGCTAACATAAGAATTGAGAATATATAATTCTAATACTTGGGTGGGTGACATTGATGAGTAGACTTAGAGAACTTAATTAAAATAATTCTTTGAGTAAGAAAAAGAATAAGAAAAATAGACATTTTTGGTGTATTGAGGAATCTTAATATTTTATCTTATTATCCTATTAATATTTCATCCTAAGAAAATTATTGGTTAAGTGTAATAACTTTTAGCATGAAATACACTTCTCCTAACCTTAATTTAAATTAGCTAACCTTATTGACATTTTAGTCATTAATTATGTCTTTAGACTAGTTATTTAATTTAGCATTATAAGTGAACCCTTACTTGACTTAAATATCGGCTATTGATCTTTGCCTTGAATAATTGGAATTAATTTACATTGATAACTAATTATATTCAGCCTTTCATGGCATGGAAATTAGGCTTTAACGCCTTAACAATCTTCCTTAGGCTTTCACACCTTAATGATATCCCTCGGGCTTTAATGCCTATATATTCAATTGGACTTTAATGGCATGATTATGGGCCTTTGTGCTCTAAATGGATCGAACCTTAATTCATCTATGGATGAAATGTGTAGATAATATTGGAATTTGATAAACTAATTGGTTTATCTTTAAAGAAGTGACTAAGAGATTTTTTGTGGCCTTGTTCTTATTCAACCCAAATCTTTGATAAGACATTAATCACTTAAAGTAAAAGATCTTGAGTCAGAACTTGTATCACTCGGGGGTAGCTATTTGAATTAGGTTTGGTATTCACTTGGTACCATTCTGGTATTTTTATTCTGTAATCCCGGGTGCCTTACGAGGTCCAAGTCCTTTTCTACTCTATAGGTGTCTCAATATATTTCAACCCTATAGGGGGTATGCATTCTTAAGTGAATAGGTGTCCTATTATTTGGTGGTCTAATTATGCTTCTGTGTGGGCCAACTAGGGCTAGTACTGTTCAAGTACTAGATTAGTTGTTATGGTTTCTTTGAGTCCCCGTCCTCAAGATAATATAATAAATTGGTTGTGATCACAATGATAAAGTAAAATAACCAGTGGATCCCATCTACCTATACATTCATATTACATTATTTTATGCTTGAAGGTTGAGTAAAATAACCAATGCATGATATTATCTTGTTAGTATATTCTCTATTTCTTTCTTCACATGGCCCTCACACTCAATGCTATCTCTTTAGGATAGTTGGGTTACTCAGTACAAGATGCATACTGATACTATACTTTTTTAGACGTTGTGTCACAGGTATATTATGATGATCCTGCTGACATTGAGGAGGTTCCCTAGATAAAGTGATGTGGGTTTATACCCCCAGGGTTAGGGCGTAAAGTTATTTCTATCCAAGGTCCCACATGTTATGTGCCCTAGATTTTTTATATTGCCTTTGGACTCTTCATCTCTTTTAACCACTTATCTCTTTTTCTATATTGTATTATCTGGAGCATATACTCTATACTCTATTATTATATCTAAATTATTCAAGTCTTTTGCTACTTATATCTATTTTTGTAAATTTTAATTTACTCGATGTAAAGTTTTAGCCTTGCACGTAGTACGAGAGAGGTATGGAATAGACTCGTGCTATGTGTGGCAGTAACACCTACTATATTATGTTAATGCTTCCACTTAAAAATGAAAATTTTTAGTAGTAAATTTTGGGGTGTTACAATTAACGACTCTACTACGCTTATTTGAGTATAAATGCGAGGCACCAGATGTTGTATTACAATCCTAATTAATAGACAATAGTTATCAAAACCTTAGGATGTGAATTCCCCTACATTATCCAACTTGATTTTCTTATTTGGATAGTCAATAAAATGATCCATTAATTTAATTATTTGGGCTAAAATCCTTACAAATGACACAATTCTTGTCGACAATAGACTTATGTGAGACCATCGGGTCAATGCGTCAACCAACACCATAAAATATATAAATGGTCCACATGACAGTGTTATTAGCCCACATATGTTTCCTTAAACGCGTTCAAGGAATATGAGAGATTCTACATTTACTGTTGTTATTGATGGCCTTGTTATCAATTTGCCAAGGAAACACACCGTGCCTGTTTAGAGCACCTGTAGAAAAAATCTTCAAATTCTTTAGTGGGTGTCCATATGAATGCTCAATGATTTTAAGTATCATTACTTCCCTTGGGTGACCAAGTCTATCATGCCACATAATGAATGTGTTTTGGTCAACTCCCTTTAGGAAAGTGACACTATGGGACTCAATAGGATGTATAAAAGTGTCATATAGCCTAAATTTGCACATTGGCATCTTTTTCAAAATTTGCTTTTAACCAATCTTATAAGACATAAAGTAAATGTATTTGACACCAACCTTATAGGTGATTTTTATATGATATCCATTTTGTCAAATATCCTTGTAATTGAGCAAGTTTCTCTATAACTTACTCGATAATAAGGCATTCTTTATGGATAATCTTGCCCAGTGGGGAACAAAATAGAAGCTCTACAAGAGCCTTCTATGTGAATAGTAATGCTAGATATGGTGGCCAAGTTTTTTTTTTCATTTGTAGAGTGTAAAAAAAATCTATTACTCCTAAGATTAGTATGAATAGTGGCACTATCTACATGACATAAAGCTCCACTATTCATCTTGAGATTATCTTGAGCCATTCTACTAAAGTGTAAAATAATACATAATTAGAATCATAATACTTTTATTTATAATAGAAAAGTACATATCATGCATAATATTGGAAGAGGAAAAAACCTGCAACATAATTATTGAAATAGAAAAAAAGAGCACAATATGACTTCAAAACTCTCTAATCAAACAAACAATCGCCATTGGAAATATCATCGAAAGGGAACCCAATATCTAGGAGATTTATAGCATGATTCACATTACCTAAAACAAAATTAGATGTTCTAGGTGGGTATTCATAGAGCATCTAGCTTCCATAAGATTGGTTTCCTTCCTTTTTGCTTCCATAGAGTCTTGGTATAGTTTTAACAAGTGTAGGGAAGTACCACAAGCATGGCCCAATGCCCTGATGCTCCACACCTATGACAAACACTTTTACTTAGAATTTCATACTTCTTTGGTGGATAATGTTTTTGTTGATTTCCCCTTATTTTCTTCTAGATATCCAAGTTGATCCGAGTATTCTTATACCCATTACATTGCCTATGCCAATTATCATGACTATGTGGGTGACCATTATTTTATCTCCTCCTAGAGGAAGCAACATTCACTTTAGGAATGTTGCATGAGTTTCAGGCAGTGGTGAAATACTCCAAAATCTTAATTTAGTGAATTATTGAAAAATGAAGACTTATTAGGAAAATTAGTTAAATAAATTATTTTATTTAACTAAGAGGAAGTAATTTAGGACTAAATTAAGAGGGAAATAATAAATGATTTAATTAGGAATAATTAGGTATTTTGCTAATTAAAATGTAATCAAGGGAAAAATCATTATAAATATCCAAAATTAATCTAAAAGGGAAATTTATTTATTATTTTATTAAAATATTATTATCTTAAATATTCCAAGATACCAAAATGTTCTAAATACCCTAACATATCTATTTTTTTCTTTGTTCTTTTTCCTTTTTCCCCTTCTTTTCCTTTTTTTTCTTTCCATCCTTTTCTTTATTCTTTTCTTTTTCCTTTCTTCCTTAATTTAGGCCAGCCGACCCCAACAGCCTAAACCACCCCCCTCCTTTCCTTTTGAGCGACCCAAGGCGCACTGACCCTTCCTTTTTTTTTCCTTTGCTTGTTGCCTAGTTCGGCTCTCCCTTTCTTTTTTATTTCTTTCTTTTCCCTTGGGTCGACTGGTCCACCCCTTTCTTCTTCCTTTCCCCCAACCCTCCTTCTTCCCTTACCCTTTGTCTTCCCCTCTTCCTCGTGTAGGCACGCAGCC
This sequence comes from Tamarix austromongolica, assembly GCA_039764185.1. NCBI lineage: Eukaryota > Viridiplantae > Streptophyta > Magnoliopsida > Caryophyllales > Tamaricaceae > Tamarix > Tamarix austromongolica. The sequence goes on along the minus strand of CM077813.1, from coordinate 65,643,320 downwards.
TTTACAACGCCGCACATTGACTTGCCTCACCCCCTCTCTTCCACGTCATTCCCTCTTCCTTCTTGACCTAATCACCCTCTCTCTCTCTCCTCACGTGTGCCCCTCTCCCCCTTCCTTTATCCCTTCCTGAGCTGATAGACTTACAACTTTGTAGGTTTGTACTAACTATGCATCGCCGGTCAGCAACATACCACAAGTGCCATTCTCTTCCCCTATTCCCCCTCTGTCATTTACCCCTTCCATAGCCTATAAATACCCTTCAACCATCCCCTATTCGATCTTTTTTCTCTACATAGAATTTTCTCCCTTTGTGCACCGCCGCCTCTTCAACCGTCTGCCCCATCGCCATCTCTCAAATGACCCCCAAAACACTCCCTGCATCACCATCCACTGAACTACACCACTCACCACCCTTGATTCTTCTTACACGAGCCTCCTTGGTCGTACAAGGTTAGCTCTCGATCAACCTCATCTCACCCACCATTGCCCTATGCTTCGTCGTCAGCCACCATTTCCACCACAACCACCACTCTATCTATCCCCCAAAAACCATCAGTAGAACCTCCTCTACCTCCCCCTACCTTCCTTTTTGCCTTCATCCCTCTCCTTCTCTCCTTCTCTCTTCCTCCTTTTCCACCACCTTATACCACCACTCCACCACCACCTGCACTGCCCTTTTGGTTGCATCACCACCACCATTCCATCCCTCTCAACCTAGGACATCCTCCACTACCTCACTCACTCTCTAATTCCTCCTCTCCTATCCTAAACAAAAAACTTTACACCCCCTCTTCTCCCTCCACCACTGCTATTGGTGATACATAGTCACCACCAACCATAAGTGGTACCTCAACCATTAAAACCTTATTTACTCAAATGTTATCTCTTTTGCTTGTATTACCTTTGTTGTTTTTGTTGTTGTTGTTGTTGTTGTTGTTATTATTAAAAATAACTTCAGAATATTAATACTATTATTATTATAAAAGGGTCGAAACCTTGTTTTTTTTATATTATTATTATGATTATCATTATTTTCATTATCATTAATATCATTAATATTTTTACTATCATCATCATCATTATTGTTATTATTAATGCCAACTTTAGTATATTATCACTTTTATTGCTATTATAAACATTCAAACCCTAATGTCATTATTTACCATCCGATTATTATTATTATTAGTATTACTCTTAAAACTTTTATTATTTTCATTACTATAGTTGTTGTTATTATTATTATTGTCAATATCACTATTTTTATACTTGGCCATATTATTGCTAAAGTTACCAATATTATGATTATTAGAACCCTTGCTTGTATTATTATTAAGATTAGAACTATTTTTACTATCACTATAACTATTGTTGTTGTTATTGTTGTTGTTGTTGTTGTTGTTATTATTATTGTTGTTGTTGCTACTTTTCCTTTATTATTAATATTACCTATACCATTAATAATATTATCTCTACTAGCTTCATTATTATTATTAGTATCATTTTTATCACTACTTTAGTATTACTAATAATATTATTATTGTTAATAAGATTTGGGTTGTTATTAGTATTATCACTACAACTATTATTATTATTAGTAGTAGTAATATTAAGATATTATATTTAATAATATAAATATTGCTATAAGTACTTTAACATGAACCTATGTACCTCTTAAGACCTATTTTGACTAGTAATAACATAGTTAGCTACCTTAAGAATAATAACCCTACTTTTACTTATAAAACTACTATTAATATTAGTAACCCTAATATTTGGCAATGATAAGGGTAAGGTAGGAAATAATGGTAATTTTGGTAAGAGGAAAATTAATCCTTAGCTTTTCCTTCTTATAGGTGAATCAAGTCAAAATCCTAAGGAGGCATAGGAGCGTGCTCCAAGACCAATATCATATTAGGTAAGGATGTAGCTAAGGCCCTCTACGTGTGTGTTATATCCCTTGTATGCTATGAGCTATGTTATGTTGTGTACCTTATGATTATTATAACTTTTTTATTTATAGCATAGTTTGGAGTTGATTTATGATTATGTGGCTTTCTTATGGCATATGTATAATATATGTGTTGTGCTTATGATGTTATATGATATAGCCCTTTAGGACATGCATGCTAGGGTGTTTAATAATATAATATAAGGTGAAAGGATGAGAAAGGAAAAAGAGGGAAGTGAGTTGATAAAAGGGATATGGAATTGAACTAATTATCTCATAATCCATAAAGGGGCAAATAAAAGGAGAATTATGAACAAAATAAAAGAGTGGGGTGAACCTTACATGGGAATTTCTAGGGTTTTCATGGAATGAAAGGAGTTGCATGGGAATTTCTAGGGTTTTCATGTAATGAAAGGAGTTGCATGGGGTTTTCTAGGGTTTGCATGGAATGAAAGGAGTTGGCATGGAAATTTCTAGGGTTTGCATGGAATAAAAGGAGTTGTATCGAAATTTCTAGGGCTTGCATAGGATAAAAGGAGTTACATGGGAATTTCTAGGGTTTTTATGGGATGGATGGAGTCTCCATGGGAATGATCTTTACGAGAGAAAATTTATCTTTGGTTGTAAGTAAGGTAAGGGAAAAGTCGTTGGGGTGATTAGATGCTTTAGGTGAAAAATAGTACATAGGTTGGTATAAGGGTGCATAGAAAACCTAGCTAGAGTTTGGAGGGAAAGCCCTAGTTGGAGGTGGTTATGAAAGTAAAAATATTTAAGGGTGAGTGGAATATGGGATGAGAGTGGAAGAATATCATGTGTAGTGTGATTATGGGAGTTATGGGAAATAAAGGATGACAGGTGAGAAATAGAGGAGTAACATATGGAAAAGAAATGTGCTAAGGTTTAGAGTGGCCAACTAGGGTTTCATGGTCACAAGTGTTTTTGGGAGTAAAGTAAAATGATGGAGGTTGAATCTAAGTGAGGTGATGTGTGAGGGTAGTAAAGGAGCTTTAGTTGAGTGAGGCAGAGAAGATTGGGCCACATATGCCTAATTAAGGTTTCAAGGGAAAACGTTAGGAGAAGATAGTGAGTGGACTAGGATGGCATAAGGTAGTGGAGCTTGACCCACACACTTAGGAGTTGGGATCTAGTATGAAAAAGTGGAATAAGGAAAGGATGTTGGGGTGTGTTAGGAGGTACAAGAATCCTAAGATATGGGAGGAGTCCCCTTAGGAGAATAAGAGTAGATGGTTGGTGACATGTATTTCTAGGGTGAAAACTTGTCAAATAAGATAAAAAGAGATACTAACCATTTAAAGAGGAAGATTGTTGAATCGGGCCCAAATTGATCCACCGGCGAATAATAGTGGCTAGAAGTTGGGGTACCTTGGAGACCGATCCACCGATAATAATAGTGTTTAGAAGCATTTTGTCTTATATGTTTTTGGTCCACGAGCTATAATAGTGGGGGATTCCATGCTCAAGAAATCGAACATAATTGTGATAAGACATGAGAAAGACACTAAGTGTTTAGAGAAAAATACCATGAGAGTCAGGGCTAGACCAGTCCACCGGTGAATAATAGTGGCTAGAAATACTTTGCTTTAGAGACCAATCCACTGGCAATAATAGTAGTCAGGAGCGTCATAGCATTAACTTTGAGATAATTTTAAATATGTTTGAATTATACTCACTAACTATTTTATAATCTTACAACCTCAAGTGCATCCACTGATATTGGGCACGAGGGAGGATAATTATTTTCAAGTGATCAAATCGATATGTAAGACTCTTCCAAAGTTCTCATGGGCTCTTAACAGTCACATATTGATTTTTAAGGCTCTTATGTAAATAATAGTGTAGCAAAATCATCGCCTTTGCTTAGTATTGTCCGGACACATTTGAGCCTTCTTTTATAGTTTCATCCAAACTAGTACTGGCTAAGTGGAGTTCTACATCTAAGACCCAAGATAAATAATCCCTTCTGGTCACATCTAGTGCAGCAAATTACAACTTTATAAGGTTAGCCTCTTTTTTTTGTCAACTATAAAAATAAAGTGCAAAATATATATAATGAGAAATAAAAATTGCAAAAAAAAAGTAAATTACTGAAAAATAAATTATAGAATAGTAAAATGATTGTAAATAAAATAGTTAGTTTGGAGCTTCATGAATCACTCAACCATACTTCATGTACGTGGGAAAAATTAGCCATATTTGGTGGCCCTTAATTAGTTTCAAGTAATGGAGGTTTACACATATTAGATTATATAACCACGTTAAGTGGTCTTCCCATCAACCTCCGGTGATGGAAGTTTATATACGATGATGAGCAATGAGACCACTAATTCATCCCATTTTTTATGTATGTGGTGATAGGCGATGAGACCACCAATCTATCACCCTCTTTTTGTGATATAATATAGTATCATATATATAATAAATGCTAGTATTAAATCTAAAATATGACTCATATTTGTAATATTACCATGCTCAGTAAAATCATATAAACAATACATAGCTTGGTTAAGTTATCCTTTAGCAGTAATCTGACACAAATCGAAATTTTCAAAAACTGTATTGCTTACCAGTTTGAAAGTATAAAATATTGGTAGATTCATATGACCATTCCTTGACAAAAGTAATACAATATTTATACAATATGACCAATAAACAACAAAGTATTGGCTCTATGCATATATACATAGGTTAAGATAGAGCGGTAGCATGTAAATGAAGCATCGTGAATCGTGATACTATAATTTCAACGTGCTATAATCGATAATTAAAAATAGGAATCACACATCATATCTTCATGAAATAAAACACATGTGATGAAAAATAAAATAAATATTAATGTGCATGATAACAATATATATCACCATATAATAATGATTTTATTATAATAAAACGTATGCACTACACAAGAAAATTGAAATAATTAAAATATGACTAAAATTAGAAGAAGAACGTAGTGTTGATGGTAACCAAAGAATTAAAAAAAATTGGGTTAAAAATCTTCTCACGTACAATAATCATGCTGATAACATGTAATAATATAAGAAAAAATATGTAACACACCTAAGAGAAAAGCTAGAAGGTTGATAATGAAAGAAATATAGTTCTTCTATCATTCTTCTCATTTCACAATTCACTTACTTATAATACAAGAAAAGAGAGTGAAAGGTAAGGAGTCACAATGAATATTATTGTACAATTATCAATGGAGGTAAATAGGAGTGATAAAAATATTTATGATACATTATTAAGCTCATGAAGAGCCTAAGGAAATGTGTACTATCACTTTTATCCAACACTATTTTAGTTTTCACCACTGCTCATATCATAGCTTGTTGGTCAACTTAAAAGTTTTAGCCATCAGAATATGCAGTAAGTATTCACCATACGCAGAGCATGATTAGAAGAATGTAAGGTATATAAGGTAATACTACTATGTAGCTCATGTGATACTGTTGGCCAACCTTTTTATTATTATTTTTTATTCCCAATGTTGAGATGTTGAATAGAGATGAATATAGGCATCTCATCGGATGCATATAGGCACTATAAAGTAGCATCCGCAAAGGTAACAAAACAATGTAGTAAAGAAATGTAATTTTTCACTAGAACTAGGACAATGATATTCAAATAACACTTGAGTGGTGCATGAATGAATGAGAGAGTTCAATCCAACCGATCCATCAAAGCCCAAAAGTATCTAATCTATTAAATTAATTCAAATGACTCAAACCTAACCCGACCTATGAAGTTTAATAGAAATGATCAGAACCAGAACTAGCTGAATCCAAACCCAAGTTGTCACAGTAAATTAACTCAATATAACCCAGATATGTAACTACCCAAACAATTAATGAAATGGCTTGACCTTACCCACAACTGACCCACAAAGAAAAATAACCCTCAAATAATTCTATTGACCTGCTATAACTGACCTAAACACAACTCAATTGCCACCTCTACTTTTTATTAATCGACCAGATATTGGGAATCACATATTTGGTTAGTTTGAGTGGAAACTTATATCATACCGATTTTGGTAAATTTGAGTTTTGGATTGATTAGGTGGTTCAAATTTGATCTTTCATTATTTTATTTATTTATTTGTTTGGATTGATTAGTTTAGGAATTGTGGGAAATGAGTTTATCTAGGTACATTTCATTTTATTTTAGTATTTTTTTTTTACTATTTTGGTTTGTCTCTGTCAAATCTGAATTGCAGGGCGGTGAAATAAATTTATTTTTCTGGGTAGTATTTGTTGCACCGGAAAATTGAGTTATGTTCATTCTTTTCCTTGGGATGATTATTTTATAGTGATGTTTTAGCTAAAAATGGATTTGTTTCCTTTTTTTGGTGTATGGAATAGGTAGATTTGACGCTGTAGATGCGTAATTTCTTAATTAAAAAGATCATTTACGACGATGATAGGCAATTTTTTTATGTTTTGTTCCGTAATGCGTACGACAGAGCTGGCATTGAGTTTCAAGGAAGGGAGGGGGTAACTTAAAACAGATAGTTGATGCGGAGATTATACATGTATATATATATATATGTATAGATATATATCATTTAGTAATATAAGCATATTACTACTCAATGCTTCTTCTTATGTCGCCATTCTATATTATTTTCAAGGTGCATATATATATATCAGAGTTGAAATTTCATAGCGTATACAATGGATGATTGACCAATTATCATATATTTATTTTTTTTCAGAAACATTAAGCAATACTTCATCTATTTCAGTTGGATGCTTTTCATTTTTCATTTCTTCCATTTTTTTTAAAAAAAAAATTATGATAAAAACTGTGTCAGTTTATAAAATCATCATCTTCATAATTTTTACACCAATACCGAATCATGTTTCTTCCTTTTTTTGGGCGCGCCATAATGCTTCTTATCTAGTGACCAGTGGGCCAATGATTCGGTACATATATAGCGTCGTATTTTTTTTTATAACACATAGAACGAAAAGACTTTGTACGTATCATAAATTAATATATGAAAATCAATCTTTTATATCATTATGCTTATATTATTTTCTGCCGCACATTCTTGGTATTTTTCTTACATAAACAGATAATGAAAAACAGATATTTTTCTAATTATAAAAAACATTGTGGAAGATACTTTTGGTAAATATATAAATTGTTATTACAAAAAATAAATCTTTTAAGCATCCTTTTATTTATTATTATAATAAATAATTTATTACTAAAAATTTGCCTTTTTTCAATTTTTTTACAAAGAAAGTTGCCTATAGATAATTGTTGCCAAAGCTCTTCAATATCAATATCGAATAAATATTGTTACGAAAGCTCTTTAATAATAAATAAATGTTGTAAAATTTCTTTGGTGATAAAAAAATGATGTTCCAAAAACTATTTGATAATAGAAAAATGTGATTACAAAAGCTCTTTGGTAATAAAATAACGTAGTTGCAAAAGCTCTCTGATAACTAAAAAATGTCCTCGCAAAAACACTTCGATAAAAGCTATATGGTAACCAAACATATCCTTAAGAAATCTCTACAAAATAAATACCATTGTGAAAGCCCTTTGGTAATTAAGGAAAGATCATTGCTAAAACTCTTTGATAACAAAAAAAAGGTCTTTGCAAAAATAACTATTAACAAAAAAAAATTATAAAAAATATTTGATGCAAAACAACATTCATTATAATAGAAAAAATGTTATCAAATATTTCGCTAATGTCATGATCATTATTATTATTGTTATATATTTAAGAAAAATTGAAGGTAGTTCTTTAAAAGAACTACACCAAGCACTCCATTTTTATTTGCATAATATTTAACTTACTATAACTAATCACTAAATAGGGCTTAAATTTCTGATAATTATAAAATATATATTAGAATACTAATCTTAATGCTAATATATAACAATAAAGAAATTATTAGTGATAGTAGTCAAAGAATAACAATACTCCAAATTTAAACATTATTGAAAATATGCACAAGAAATTAGCAATATAATATTATTGATTTAAATGTAATGAAATATAGATGCCAAACCTAAAAAAGGTAAACAAAAAATAAACTTCATAAGCATAAAAGCTTATACCTCAAGAAAGATAACCAACATATAATGATTGACAAAAATGAGATTTCAAGGCTTCAACAAGTACCAAAAAACTACAAAATGCCCACTACTTGTGTTATAGAACAAAGTATGTGCCAAACTTCTAAATGACAATATCCTCAAAGGGTATTAAAAGTGAACTAGGCTCTTCAATACTTGAGATAGCATGATATCATTGGCTCCTTCCATTATAAGGTAAAGAGATTTGAGAAGTGATATTTGTCATCGCTGATAACCGTATAGTCATCCTCATTCCTCTTTAGCAACAATTTGTCATCCGTTGTTAATCTATCAGTGATCATATATGGTTAAAACTCTAGGTTATTTGATGATTTCCTAAAACTATTATTATGGTGGTCGTTATTATCACCATCATTTTATTGCGAGAGTTTGTTTGGTCAACCTTATTATCTCTATATTTGTAATACCCTAAATTGAGGGGAGTGTTATAAGGATTGATTTAGCTACTTATATCAATATGGTATACCTTCTTTTTGGTGATTCCGTCCTAAGAACTTCACAGTTAAGCGTGCTGGCCGTGGAGCAATTTTAGGATGGGTGACCTTCTGAGAAGTTCTGAAAATTTCTCGGAAAGTGCGTGAGTGAGGACAAAGCTCACTGAAAGGACTCGTGTTGATCTGTAGGGCTAGCTGATCAATCCGAAAGCACTCCAAGGTAGCTCCCGGGTGGTTGTGTTGACTCGGGGTGTTACAATATTATTTAATAATATATATTTTAGGCCGGTTGTTTAGCCAGTTATTTTTAGTTTCTTATCTTCTCATTATCTGTAACTTATTATTATTTCATGGGTAAGTCCAATCAATTTTGACTAAATATCTAACAAACTTGCAATATTCACTTATATTACAAATATGCCATTCCTTAATTAAAATACTCTATGTCTAAAATTGTTATTAAAGAAAATTCATTTTATTTAGTTAAGTTGTTAAGCAACATTATTACTTTAGGCACATTCATATATAAATATATTTTATACCAAACACACCATCTAATTAATACTTCAGATCAATTCTACTACAATACTGTTATTTCCTCAACCATATTCAGATAAAAGTGCATTTAAAGACATAAACATTTTGGGTATATTCTCATAAAGCTAGCACAAACGTTTTTGACTTTTGAGTAAATGTACAAACATTTGGATTATATTTCTATTAATTCGTAAATGTTCTAAATATAACAAATTAAAAACAAAAACTTTTAGATTTTATTCACATTAAGGCATAAACATTTAGATATTATTCTCATTAAGGCACAAAATAAAAATTAACAAATTATCTCAAATTGTTTTTAAAAAAGTAAGTACTTATGCTTTAATAAGAATAAAGTTTAAACGCTTGTGCCTTTACAAAAAAACTCAAAGACGGTTATGTCTTTATGAAGACAAAGTCAAAAATTTAATGCCTTGTAATACACTTTCGTTGCCTATATTTATGTATAAATAATTTGTGACTACCAAACACTACTCCCCCCACTAATATTATTATAATTTTTCATGATGATTATTATTGTTATTATTATTAAAAGTATAATTATTATCATTAATATTATTATTACAATTAAAAGTGTAATTATTCATGACTATTATTATCATTATCATCATCATCATTATTATTATTATTACAAGTATTATTACTTTTATCACTAATGTGCTTATTATTAATATAATTATTTTTCTTGCTCAACTACAACTATTAATTTTATCAATCCTGCTATGATTTTTATTACAAATATTATTGTGCCGCTTGTTGCTCAAAATCATCATTGCATTGTTTTTAAAATTTAGGGAAGTGACGATGGAGTTAAAGCAGGAGTTGGGCTTTCTTCTGAAATTGATTGCGCTTAGACGAGGTAGGATCAATGAAAAAGGGAATGATGTGTTGTCTTATAGTCAGACTTTGATTTGGACCAAGTCATAGAAACAAGATTGCCAAGCAACTTCCATGAATGACTGAATGTGAATATGCATGATGATGTCTGTGTAGAAGCCTCCAATTAATTTCCGCGGTGAAACTCACAAACCATGGCCCGATCCCTCCTCTGATACATATTGACTTGGGTCAGGGTCACTACTAGTCTATCAACTTCCTTACTAATCAAATATACATTGTGGTTCTAGTAATGATTACTGTGGAAGGAATAAAATTAGAATGAAAAATGCAATGATTAAATTTTAAAAGCCTTAAAGCATCGCGTGATTAGTTGCCTGAAAATTCAATGATTTCGCCCAAACTCATACGCTAGTCTGCATTAAACCTTGACCGAACCATCTACCTCCATGAAACCTCTGTTCCTTAATTATTCTGATCGTTATTTTAATCTCCCTCCATGATCAAAACAACCAACACTCTCCTCCTCAGAGACAACACCATGATTTTCTTATCTTTCTGAAGTTATTTGCTGGTCTATGTTGCTAGTTAAGAGACCCGAGAGACCTGTCTAATCAAAGTCAATGCATGACTGAAAAAAATATTGATTAGCCGACACTTTATTATTGGTATTGTTATATAGACAATAAATTTTTACTCTGTAGAAATAAAATTCCATTAGAATTGGCAAAATATGCCGAAAAATATGCATTGCCATCGGCACACAATATCGAGGCCAGCCAAGACCTATCGACCGACCATGCTAAAGCCGGCCAAAACCATCGGTCTATCATTGCCGAACCCGGCCATGTACCATCAGTAAATTTTGCCGAAACCAGCTTTATACCATCGACCAATTTTGCCCAAACATACCCATTCCACCCACTCACAAGCCATCCAAAAATTTGATCTGCTCCATCTAATTTTACCCAAGTCCGCCGATAATCTTGCCGAAACTACCCAAAAAAATTTCATAAAAGATTATTTTATATATAGCAATATCCTATATTAATTTTCTTAACTAATTTAAATTATTTATAAATAAATATAATTTTAATTAATATCTATTAAAAATATATCTATAATATATAAATTATATATATTATTTTACTATAAACGGGCTATTATCGGCAACATGTGCCATAATTCTAGCCCTTTCACCGGCAAAAAATACTGAGGCATCCCTTACCAATGGCAGAAATCGCCGAAGACAAGCCGGCCCAGCCAAAAATGCCGAAGTCCTCCCCTTACCAACAACACAAACCACCGAAGCTGTAATTGTGTTGGCTTTCTTATTTCTTTACTTGTGTTGGAGATCTACATTTAAAAACTGAGAATAAAATTACTTTATGGCTCACCTATTTAGGTTTCTCAGCTCCCTTTTTCACCTTATCACAGGACATTATTAGGATATGGAAGAGGAGCAGCCATCGGCATTTTTTGCTGAAGAAGAACTATAGTCATCGGCATATTTTGCCGATGCTTAATAAATAATCCACACCATCCATCAACCAAAACACACGAAGCATTGACATATTCATCGGAATATTTAGCCGAAGAGAAGCCCTCTGCTGAAGGTCATCAGGCGAAATAATTCCCCCACCATCGGCATATTTTGCCGAAACAAATCCGGCACTACCTGCACTCATCACTGAAAGTAAATATTAGTTTTTTTTAATCTAGAATTTAATTATATAATAGAAATAAAAATTTAAACTTACACATTTATAATTAAATTAATTTACTTTATCTATAAAAAAAATTATACTAGACCTACAATATAAATTACAATATTGCTATAAAATTTAAAATTAAAATTCACACATTCATAACTAAATACAAAATTTTTTTAAAAATAATTTTAATTAAACTCACCAATTTATATCATAACTCATCAACATATTTTATAATAGAAAAAAAATTTGTTAACTAAAAATATTAATTACCGACCTTGAAGAAGCTGTTGTTTGGGGCAAAACAAAAATTGCATGTGAAAGGAAGGCGGAGAGAAGCAGATAAGATAAGATAGGAAAGTGAGTTGGAAAAGTGGGACTATTGGTAGGATTTCACCGATTAAAAGCAACGGATAGAAAAGGACATAATCATTTATTTATACCAAAATATTTTCTATGCAGTAAATACTTGTTTTCCATATAACAGCTACGTTTCTTATTCATGCATGACTTTGAATTATCCCACTTCACACATGGAGGTGAGAAAATTAAAGAAGGAAATAATTTGCTATAGGAATGAAATTAATGTACAGAAATAAAATATGCTAACAATTTTGCAGGGAAAAAAAATTCAGTGTAGAACGTTGTTATGGGCAAAAATGGGAGATCAGCTATTCGCCTACACTTCTAGGATCAAACCATCTAACTAAATCAAGTATAGCCAACATATTGCCCGTTTGTGTCATAACTGAAAAACACAAGGTATGAAGCAAGTATCTAGGGAGCTTACAAGTTTGTAATTCACGCATCATGATTTTATGAACCAGCACTAGTTTATATATCTAATCCCATTCTTCAAACAGTAAAAAGTTTACTACAAATACCAGTAAAACGACATTACTATAGAAAACATAGAACTTCGTACAGATTATCTCATGGTTCTACTAAATATCACGGGCTCGCAAATTTCCCAGAATCCAGTGCCTAAGCCATGACCAACACTGACATACAAACTCGTAGACACAAACGGATATTCTCTCTCCATGAGTCCCATCATTTCGATCCCTTTCTTGCTTGGGGAAATTTTTTGCTGGTGTGTCATCCCCTGGACACATTTGTGGAAGTGGAGCACCACAAAGTCCTGGATTCTTTCCGGCAAATGATGCAGCATTAAAGGTCAGTAGTCGAGGTTCGGTCTCCTACCTCTAAATATGAAAGATCTTCATCAACCCATTCCCAGTTTAATTATCTGGTACTAATAGACCAAGCTGGTATGTTGTATTATTAATTTGCCCAGAAATCTAATGTTTGGAGTTTTTAATGTTCGCTACTATGAAATATCTCGAGTTTCCTTCATACGTATGCATGGTAGCCTATGCCTCATAATTATTTGATACCACATTTTCTATCTCCCAATTTTTCCCCCATCGAAGATGCTCATAAACCCTCCCTTGCATCACACTATTTGTTAGCCTTTCTCATTGTATTTTTCGAAAAAAAAAACCCTAAACCTTTGCCGCCTTCAAAATTTTCTTAACTTCTCCATCTCATCTTCCTTTATGGCTTATGATGCTTTTAAGGTTGAAGATCATGTCATCATGTGTATGAAGATTTATTTATTTATTTTTACTACTAGCTCTTTTCACCATATGTTTATCAATATTGTAAAAATCATAATCAGACTACTAATGCTAATGGCTTCCTCCTTGAAGACACTCTTGTTCATGGCCTCATAATTACCCTTGTTTGTGACTCATCAAGTAGCTAATTACTTAGATTGACTGCTAGCCATAGTTTTTGAAAAGCAATAACCTTTTTAAAAATGAAGAATCGTATATGGCAAAAATTCTCATTCCTGTCATTGAGGCTTCATTTAGTTCCTCCAAAATTTGTGTTTTGTTTACTTAAGAAAATGAGATACAAAAAATAACAAGAAATAAAATTGTTGAAGATTATCTATTTATAATAATATAAGAGAATATATGTAATACACTTAAGAGAAAAGCTAGAAGGTTGATAATGAAAGAAAATATCATTCTTCTACCATTCTTCACATTTCACAATTCACTTATTTATAATACAAGAAAAGAGAGTGAAAGATGAGGAGCTATAATAAATATAATTATACCATTATGAGGGGAGGTAAATAGGAGTGATAATAATATTTATGATAAAATATGAAACTAATGAAGAGCCATAGGAAATGTGTACAATCACTTTTATCCAACACTCCTTGAATATATACCTACAATTACTGTCTCATTAAAAAAACTTTGTTAAGAAAAAACTTGTGGGACAAAACCATGACTAAGGAAAAAGAGTACAGTATGATTCCCCTCAACTTAGCAAACTTCTTTCACCTGATGCATTATGATATTGGGTAAAAGTTGATGAAACGTCCTTGCCGGTAACCACTTACTAAATAAATTTGCTAATTTTTGACCTGACAGCATTTGTTGAACATCAAGTGCCGCCTTTTGTTGTAACTCATGTGTTAAGAAGAGCTTTGGTGATATATACTTAGTTCTATCACTTTTGATGTATCCTTCCTTGATTTCCATGATGCAAGATGCATTATCTTCATGTATTACTATCGGACCATCTGATGGACAAATATCCCATCTTTGATATGCTCGAATTGGAGTTCGAGAAAATACTTGGGGGTTCTTAAGTCTTTCATTTGAAATTCTCTCATTAGGTAATTAGCTGTTTGTCAGATCTCATCAATAGTCTCGATAATAATTAAATCATCGGCATAAACCACTATGATCACAAAACCCAAATTAGTCCTCTTAATGAACAATCATGGACTAATGGGATCATTTACATAACCTTATCTTACCAAGTACTCACTTAGGCGATTGTATGACATTTGCTTAGACTATTTAAGTACATGTAGAGATTTTTGTAACTTGATCAAGTAAATATGATAAGGATTTGATTTGCAATCCTCGGGCATGTTTAATCCCTTTGGTATTTTCATATAGATGGTGGTATCCAACGAACCATATAGGTATGCAGTGACCACTTCGATGAGGTGCATTTACACTCTTTTTGTCACTACCAAATAGACTAGAAACCTTAGGATAATTGTATTTACCATAGGGGAATAGGTTTCTGTAAAGTCAGTTCCTAGACATTGTGTAAAGCCTTTGGCCATTATTCTGGCTTTACATATATCTTACAACCTCATTATACTTATTACGTTTATGCATGAACACCCACTTATTGTGGACTGGTTTGACACCTATATAGTCTAACACTCCTCACTAGTTTATGAGTCCAACTCTAGTTGTATGGCCTCTTTCTAGTTATTCCAATCATTCCTTTGTTGAAATTCCTCAATTTATTAAGGCTCATTGTCATTTTCATCTATAATATTGACAGCGATGTTGTATACAAAGACATCATTGATGACAATTTCATTTCTACGCCACCCACTTCTAATGGTAGTATAATTAATTGATATCTCATAATTGTCATTTTCTCTATCATCATCTTTGTTATGATGATCATCTAATAAAACATCTTCAGGGATTTTATCTTTATCGTTATTAGTCACCACATTAACAACTTTTGGAGCTATTGTGGATTCTTTCCTTTTCCTAGGATTAGAATCCTTAGAGCCAAGTAGTCTACCACACTTTCATCTTATTTTTGACTCACTTGCTATTGATTGGGATAAAGTCCCTATAGGGACCTCTATACGAGATGGAGCATTTTCAGTTGGTATATGTGATCTCGTCACTTTCTTGGCATCAGTAAATGCGTCAGGTAGCTTGTTGGCTATATTTTGTAAGTGTTTGATCCTTAGAACTTAAAGTTATCTTTGATTAGTGATATGATCTAAAAATTTCATGGAGGTGGTATTCCATGTAATATTTTTATTAATGATCTCCTTTTCCTTCTCTTCTCCCTCTAAGGCTGGGAAGACTGTTTCATCAAAATGGCAGTCTGAGCACCTAGCTGTGAATAAATTACTAGTTTTTGGTTTGAGGTACTTTATGATAGAATGGGACTCACAGCCCACATAAATTCCCAATCTTCTTTATGGTCCAGTTTAGGTCGTTGTGGAGGATAAATAGGGACATACACCGCACATGCAAAAAATTTAAAATGAGAAATTCTAGGCTCTCTACTAGAGATAAGTTGTAAAAGAAAATACTCCTAATATGCAGTTGGTTTAAGCCAAATTAATTTGGCTGCATGCAAAATTGTATGCCCCTAGCTTGGTATGGGCAAATTTGACATCATTAACAAGGGTTGAGATATCACTTGCAATTACTTAATTAACAACTCTATTAATCCATTTTGAGTATGAGTGTGAGGCACTGGGTGCTCTACTGTAATCTTAATTTATAGACAATAGTTGTCAAAACTTTGGGATGTGAATTCCGTTACATTATCCAACCTGATTTTCTTATTTGGATAGTTAGGAAAATGAGCCCTTAATTTAATATTTGGGCTAAATCCTCGCACATGCCACATTTCTTGTGGATAATAGACTTATGTGAGACCATTAGGTGAATGCGTCAACCAACACTATAAGATAACTAAATAGTCCACATGGTGGTGGTATTGACCCACATATGTTTCCTTTAATGCATTAAAGGAATATGAGAGATTCTGTGTTTACTTTTGTTATTGATGGCCTTGTTATCAATTTGCTAAGGGAACACACCATGCATGTTATATCACCCGTAGAAAAAATCTTCAAATTCTTTAGTGGGTGTCCATACGAATGCTCAATGATTTTACGTATCATTGTTTCACCTAGGTGACCAAGTCTATCATGCCACATAATGAATGTCTTTTTTTCAACTACCTTCTGGGAGGTGGAACTATGGGACTCAATGGGATGTATAAAAGTGTCATATAGCCTAAATGTGCACACTGGAATCTTTTCTAAAATTTGCTTTTGACCGATATTATAAGACGTCAAGTAAAAGTATTCGATACCATCCTTACAAATGGTTTCTATGTGATATCTATTTTGTCGAATATCCTTGAAACTGAGTAAGTTCCTTTATGACTTACTCGATAATAGGGAATTATTTACGTATAATATTTCCTTATAGGGAGAAAAATAGAAGCTCTATTGGAGCCTTCTATGAGATTAGTAATGCGAGATATGGTGGACACATTTGCTTTTTTTCATTTGTAGAGTATGAAAAAATCTACTACTCTTGAGAATAGTATGAGTAGTGGCAATATCTAGGAGACATAAATCTCCACTATTTATCTTGAGATTATCTTGATCCATTCTAGTAAAGTATAAAAGATAAATACATAATTAAAATAATCATACTTTTATTTATAATAATAAATGTATATATCATGTATAATATTAGAAGAGGAAACAAACTGCAAAATATTGAATGAAAGGAAAAAAAGCTTAATATGACTTAAAAACTCTCTAATCATATAAACAACCACCATCAGGAATATCACCAAAAGGGAAGCTAATATCAGGGTGATCCATAGCATGATCCACATTATCTAGAATAAAATCAGATGTACCTAGGTGGGTATTCTTAGAGCTTCTAGCTTCCACGAGATTGGTTTCCTTCCCTTCTCCTTTCTTGGAGTCTTGGTATAGCTTTACTAAGTGCGAGGGAGTATGATAAGCATGGACCTGATGCCCTAATTCTCTACACCTATGACAAACACTTTTACTTAGAGTTTTAGGCTTCTTTAGTGGATAATTTTTTGTGGATTTCCCCCCTTTTTTCTTGTGGATATCTGGGTTGATCCAGGTATTGTTAAACCCATGACCTTACCCATGCCCACACCCGTGACCATGACTACGTGGACAACCATTATTTTGTCTTCTCCTAGAGGATGCAACATTCACTTTAGGAAATGGTGCATGAATTTCAGGCTATGGTGTTGAACTAGTGGGTCGTGCTTCATGATTATTCAAGATCAGTTGATTGTTTTTATTTGCCAAAAATCAAACATGAGATGAGATTTGCGTAAGTTTTAAAATTATGCTCTCTATAATGTTGTTGGAGGACCATATTTTCAGCATAAAAAGTAGAGAAGGTCTTATTCAGCATCTCATCATCTGTAACATGTTGCCCACATAGCCTCAACATTGAGATAATTTTAAACTTGTCTGAATTATACTCACTAACTTTTTTATAATCTTGGAACCTCAAGTGCATCCACTCATATTGGGTACGAGGGAGGATAATTGTTTTCAACTAATCAAATCGATCTTTAAGACTCTTCTAGTGGTCTTGTGGGCTCTTAACATTCAGATATTGATTTTTAAAGCTCTCATGTAAATGATAGCTTAGAAAAATCATCGCCTTTACATAGTCTTGTTCAGACACGTTTGAGATTTCTTTTATAGTTTCATCAAAACCAAGACTGGCTAAGTGGAGCTCGCATCTAAGACCTAGGATAAACAATTCTTTCCGATCATCTCTGTGACCTAGTATGGTGAATTCCAACTTTGTAAGGTTGGCCATTTTTCCTTTTTTTTAACTATAAAAATAAAGTGCATAATATAAATAATGAGATATAAAAATTGCAAAGAAAGTAAATTACTAAAAAATAAATTGCATAATAATAAAATGCTTGCAAATAAAATAGTTAGTTAGGAGCTTCATGTGTAACACCCCCATTTTTACCACTTGAAAATTTCTTTAAAAAGAGGTGATTGAGGAAGCTAAGCCAATAAAAACGTAGGGTGTTACAGCCACACTTAGTATAAACCTGGTTCCTCTACCTTTCTTACACTAAGTGTTAAGGCTAAAACGTTTATCCGCTTAAATTAAGAATAACAATGGATAAGAAGAACAAAAGGGTTTCATTATAATATTAAATTTTTCTAGTAATCACAATATTAAACAAAAGAGTTACAACCAATAACGGAAGGAAATACATAAGGGGATATAAGAGTCCAAAAGATATCAAGATCAAAAGATGCCGGAATGGACACCGGATAGTCCTAACTCTCAAACCCTACCAAAAGCCATCAAGTTGTACCCTCAAAGTACTCCTACAAGGTAAAGACTGCCCTTTGAATAGGCAGAGGACCATAAAACGGAACCCATCAGTATAATGGTACTCAGTAAACCAATATATAATACTAAACATGTAAACATCACATGGAGCACATAGAAAGTAACACAAAGTATCATGTCATAACATGTTAAATAGTACATACCATAGCAAAGCGCCACATTCATACCATAACTCATATCATGCCATATGCCACATGTCCATCACAACAAACTTAACCATATTACAAATATTTCATTAATCCAACTATACAGAGGGTGTTCCACGAAAAGAAAAACACCAAACCATAATTAAGGCCTTTCACAATAACCACATCTATTTCACTTATAACATGATAAGGAAATAACCGAGACAATTACCAACCAATGTGCCAAATCCAAATAGTGCATGAATGCAACTATCAAACCAACAAACCAAGACTAAGTAGTGCACGGAGGCAACTA
Organism: Tamarix austromongolica; assembly: GCA_039764185.1. Lineage (NCBI taxonomy): Eukaryota > Viridiplantae > Streptophyta > Magnoliopsida > Caryophyllales > Tamaricaceae > Tamarix > Tamarix austromongolica. Next base: position 65,624,215 of record CM077813.1, on the reverse strand, counting down.
CCGAATCGACAAATCAAAACAATCCATTTACATCCTTATACAATAATTTTTTATTTTTTATTTACTCGAGGGGATACAAATAATAACCCGGAGATATAAAAGTACACTGATCATACCGACACATTAAAGCAACACAGTATCCTCCCAACTTGTAACCCAGAGATATAAAAGTAATTTGGTCATATTGGTGCAGCAAAGCAACACAATATCCTCCCATCCTTGGACACCTAATCCTTAAGTATCGATACCCCCTATAGGGCCCGTAGGTTACCTATAGAGTAAACTAGGGCCTTACTGGGGCAAAACTGGCACACCAGGAAACCAAACAAATCGAGGACTCCTACCTCATCTCTAAGGTAGCTACCGCTAGAGAGAAACCATTCCCAAATCTCAAGGTCTTCCACTTTAAGTATTAATATCTTAATAAGGTGATAATAAAATATCACATAATGCACAATGATTCCAATTTCAATCTTAACCATTTTTATTTTATTGCCAATTATTCAAGTTGATTATAAGGTCAACCATCCAAACCAAAATCAAAGTTAACTCTAAGGTCAACCTAGGAACCCATTAAGTTCATATTATTCATATTATTCACACTTCACCAAAATGCCATTATATGTTATCTACTCAATAGTTTCCCACTTTAATATCAATTATTATTAGAATTAAGCAAAATTGATGTTATGACTAAATAACATTAAAATAGGTACATTAATATAAAATAACAATTCTATAAATTTTTAGGAGTAACAAAAATACCATTTTGCCCCTAAAACACAATTAACCTCATTTAGCACATTAAACCGTATTCATGCATACTTATTTTAACACAAGCAACCCTATTTTAATATGTTATCATACATATATAAATTTAACATATCCTTGCATAAAAATATATGGTCACACACTTAGAGAAATTAATATCAATATATGGTGCATGCATACTTTTTTATGAGATTATAAGAAATCATAAATTACACTTAAGCATAACATAAGAAACTTTAAACATGCTATCACATGATTTTTATATATTTAGTAGCAGCATATGAGTTTACCTCTTTCCAAGCATAAATAACAAAATAACACAAAGAATTCCCAAAAGAATATCAACACCTTCGAAAGATAGAAATACAAGAGGAGAAGATAAAAGATAGCAACTTCACAACTTAACTAAAAATCTAACCTTCTTTACTTATTTAAAAATAAATAAAGGCTAGATAGAAGGAAATGTTGAAGTGAAAACAAGAGAATAAGGATAAAGAGAGGAGGATGGGTCTTGGTTATAAGCTCAACAAAGCTTAAGAATACTTAGCAAAAATAACCAAAATGAAGAGAAAGGTGGGAGCAACCAAGAGGAGAAAATGAGAGAAATGATGATTGAAAATAAATAGAGACAAATGGGGTATAATTAGAAGATGGAGGGACCAAAAATATGTAGCCAAAAGAGGAGGAGAGGTAGCTTGTTCAACACTTGAATGATAAAGGACAAGATGGTTGAGTGTGGAAGGTGGTGGAGTGTAGTTAGGTTTAAATAAAGTTATCAAAACCAATCAATCAATCAAGGGATGGGGCAAGTGATGGTGTGAAATTCCAAAGTCATCTTTAATCATGGAGAATTTAAGTGAAGAAGGTTGAGTGCAAGAAAAGCCAAAGTGACACAACAAGTAAAGGTAAAAAGTGCATGAAAGTAACTTTAACTCAAAATTTAGTTGAATGAATAATAAAATGATCAACTTGATATAAAATCTAATCATGGAAGTGTAAGGAAGTAATTTCGTTCATGAACAGTAATTTTAGGATTTATATATTATTTTTAAAGGTGGAAAGATCAATAAAGAGGATAAAATTAATAAAAATATCAAATAAGCTCATAAAATTACGAAAATTTGTAAAAACCCTTAAAATAATATTTTAAATGCACATGTAAAATTTTATGAATTGAAAATAAGATTTTATATATAAAATATTGAACTTACGGTTAATTAACGAGCTTAGAAGGTAATTAATAACATAAATACCAAAAATATTCCTAAAATTAAGAAACTTTTCATATCATCCTATTTGATCATTTAAAACCTAAATATAAATTTTCATAATTTTTAACACACATATGATATGATATTTAGCTAGCATACCGTAATTACGTATTTTGCATATAAAATTCAAAAAGGATAACAAACACAAATAAAATTAAACCAAAATTTCTAGATTTACATTTATTTAGGACCTAAATAAAAGTTTATAAGAATATTTTAAAAATATAAACATAAAAGTTAACATATATAAATAGTATTTTATAAACAAAGTACGCTTAGACGCAAAATTGCAATTATTACCGATTTACCCAAAATAATCTTGAGGCTATAAAATGTTCTACAATAACTTATGTAATTAAGTACACATAATTATAACTAGTTTAAAATGGGGTATTACATCATGCCTCTACCAACATTTGTGTAATCACCCAGCCATACTTTAGGTATATGGAAAAAATTAGCCACATCTGGTGGCCCTCCATTAGCTTTAGGTAATGGAGGTTTGCACATATTAGATTATATAACCACATTAAGTGGTCCTTCGATCAACTTCCGGCGATGGAAGTTTGTATACCGTGATGGAAGATGAAACCACTAATCCATCCCCTTTTTCATTTATGTGGTTATAGGTGATGAAACCACCAATCTATCACCTAATTTTTTATGATATAATATAGTATCATATATATAATAAATGCTAGTATTAAATCTAAAATAAGACTCATATTTGCAATATTACCATGCCCAATAAAATCACATAAACAATACATAGCTTGGTTAAGTTATGCTTTAGTAGTAATCTGACATAAATTAAAATTTTCAAAAAAAGTATGTTGATTACTAGTTAGGAATTACAAAATATTGGTAGATTCATATGACCATTCCTCGACAAAAGTAATACAATATTTATATAATATGACCAATACACAATAAAGTATTGGCTCTATGCATATATACATATGATAAGATAGAGTGGTGGCATGTAAATGGAGCATTGTGAATAATAATATAATTTCAAAGTACAACAATCGGTAATATAAAAATAGGAATCACGCATCATGCCTTCATGAAAGAAAACACATGTGATGAAAAATAAAATAAAAATTAACACGCATGATAACGATATACATCACCATATAGCAATGATTTGATTATAATAACATGTATGCATTATACAAGAAAATTGAAATGACTACAATTGAAAGAAGAAGGTAATGTTGATGGTAACCAAAGAACTAAAAAATAAATTTTAGGGTAAAACATCTTCTCACCTAAAAAAATTGTGCAGATAATGTGCAATAATATAAGAGAAAATATGTACTGCACATAAGAGAAAAGTTAGAAGGTTGATAATGAGAGAAAATATCATTCGTCTACCATTCTTCTTATTTCACAATTCACTTATTTATAATACAAGAAAAAAGAGTGAAAGGTGAGGAATTACATTGAATATTATTATACCATTATCAGGGGAGGTAAATAAGAATTGTAATACCCCGTATTTTAAAATTTAATTTTATTAAGGTTAATTATTATATTAGCGTAATTTGATGTAAATATTAAATTATTTTAATTTCGATTTGTTTTATGGATTTATCAACAATTTTGACTTCATAATTGAATTTAATTAATTGTTCTCATTGCGAATGATTCTAAATAAATTCGTTTACGACTATGATTTTATTATATTCATATGATTTCGATTTTCGGTTATAAATATATATTTTCGTTCTTTCTCGTATTTTGATTTTTAATATTTTATATTCATTTTTGATTATAACTTCATAGTATGATTACAACTTTATTTTGGAGTTATATTTCGTTAGCAATATATATATTATTTAAATTATAAAATTTTTGTTTAAAATAATCATATTTATTTTATCACTTTTATCCGTAGAAAATATTTCTGACATTAAATTTATTTGTTTCAGAAGTCATTAAGATATTCAGAAAGTTTTAAATTAAAATGATTTTTGAAGCTTATTTATGGATTTCTCTCCAAAATTAATTTCTTTCCGTTTTACTCTTTTTGATTGCGGAAGATCAATTTCAAAAATTATTTAAATTAGTCTCAGTTTATTAGATCTTAATTTAAATATTTACTTATATGCTTTTAAATATTATTTTGAGGTCTTATAATGTATTTCCGTAAATAATATAAATTTTTAAGTTCATTGGTAAATTCTTCCGAAAATACTTTTAAAATTCTATATATATCGATTTTAAGCCTTCGAAACCTTACGAAATGATTTTTCGTTAAATAAATTTTAGATTCCTAACAATAATTTTAAATGTTTAGTATGTTTTTTTATGTGTTTTAAAAAAAAAAACCCTGCCGGCCCCTGACCCCGACCCTCTTCCTTTTCCTTTCTCTCTTCTTTTCTTTCTCTTCTCTTCTCTTTCCCGTGCGTTCTGCCCCACAGCCCCAGCCTCTGCTGCCTCCTTCTCCCCGGCTCCTTGCTGCTCTACCCCGCCAACCACCGACGGCCACACGTCACCACCGACGACACTCAACACCCATCAACCGCAACCAAGAACAGCATCAATGAACGACAACAACCAAGGCAAATAGCAGCAGCAATGTGCAGGTCACGTCGTCGTCGTCCGGTCACCGTCGATGTCTCCCGACCACCGGCGAGCACCGTTCGACCTCCAGGGAAGCTTCTCCTGCCTTCTCTTGTCCCGATTTGCTAATTCTTGTTCGGTATAAATTCTGAAAACCCTAACATTGGAATTAATTAATTGAGTGTGAATTATTTTATGAAAAGCTAAATTAATTGTTTGATAATGTATATATATGTTGTATGATTGATTTAGAGTGGTTAATTGTACTGTATTTGGTTGATTTGTGAAAATTGAATTTTTGGCCGGGTTATGTCCGAAATTTTTCGGATTCGTCCGATTTAGCTATTTTGGGTAAATTGATTTTTCAATATGCTATGGAAAGTATCTAATTTCATGTTGGAACTTTTAATTTGAGAAATTTATGCCGAATTAATCGGAATTGACCTTCTATGTCAAAATCCGTGTGTGATGAAATCGGGTTGCATAATTGAGTCGTTTTACTCAATCAATTTTGTAATATCATTTGAAATGTATTTAATTTTATATTCGAAGTGTTGATTTGGGAAAATTGTGTGAAACTGATCGGAATTGAATTTTTAGGTCAAAACATTTACGGGTTTAAATTAGATTGTGTGATCGGGTTTTTATTCAATTGATTATATAATCTATATTAGAATATATTTAATTATATTTCTAAATCGTCAATTTATATATTTTAGTAAGAATTGATCGGATTTGCATTCCGAGCTTAAAAACTTTAATTGTGCTAAATTGGGTATTTCCTTTATTGGTTTTGATCAATTGTTTATATGTTATGTTATAAAATATTTCTAATTGCATTTCTAAACATCAAATTTAATTAAATTTATAGAATTTAACTGAATTACATTTTTGGGCCTAAAACCCTAGAATTCAAATGAAATTATGAAATTTATCATCTGTATAGTTGTTTTTCTGAAATTGAATTGATAGAAATAGTTGAAATGATCCTATATGCATTCTAATACCTTTGATTGTAATTAATTGATTTAAATTATTCGAGTTTATGTCTTGGGTTGTGAAACACTAATTTCGGAAATCGATAGTCTTAAGTTGGCTACTCGGAAGATTGCTTTTGTTAAAATTGAGTATCTAGATTTATTTAAAATTAGTTTAATGGTACTCTTAAGCTATCAATTTGAGATAATAAAGTTAATTAGTCGGTTCGTAGTGAGGGCACTAAAAATCCTAATTTTTGGAGATGGTTTTATATAAGTAATTATGCTATGCTTCTTTTACCTAATCTTGTGTTATGTGTGGCGGTAACATTTTCCAAATTGTGTTTTAGCTTCCGCGTTATTATCTTGAACTCGAAATTTTTCAGGAGTGAAATTTGGGGGTGTTACAAGTTGGTATCAAAGCTTTTGGTTGTGAAAATTGGATTTTAAGTTTTTGAAATTCTTTTTTTAATGATCTAAATCTTTTTTTTTTATGTTCAATTTGGGTTTTGATAAAAGAACAAGTGAATTTTAAAACCCAGTTAGGCTTGTGAGGAAAGTGTGATTGGGTAGTGTTAGTGGCCTTGTGATATGTTGTTGTATTTATATCTTACTATCCGAGCATTTGTTGTTTTACATGCTTAACTTGTATTAACCTTGTATTATATGTGTTGTGAGTATTTTGGTTTTGTAATTAATTTGCGTTTATGGGGGTAGTAACCCCGCTAGGTTAACCCTAGTATTTCAGGTTTCATGTATTGACAACCTTAAGGTGTACCTTGCTAGATGTAACATGGTATAATATAAATTCTAACCTATTTTTATTGAGTTGTTTTACCTTTTGGAATTTTGAAAAAAAAAACTTAGGTTTGTAACCTTGATGGTGATGTTTAAATAGATGTGTCATTTTCAATTGGGTGAAACCTGGAATTGTGATAATGATAATGATAATATTGTGGTTTAGATAGAGGTGTTCATTTTCATAAGCAGTGTGTAGGATGCCTTAATTACCCTAGTAATTTTAATAATGTCATATGACTTTTGATACATGTTCATAGTTGAGTTTTTGTTGATTACTGTTCATTTATATGTTATTTCGGTTTTGTATTTTGTGTTAGTAATTTAAACCTTAATGTATGAAGATTCTTCCCCATAAAATATATATGTTCTTATCTAATTGTTGATGTGTTAAGTTTTATCTTGTATGAGAAGAACTAATAATGAATAGTCAAAATAATAATAAATAAATAAATAGATAAATAAAAAAAATTGTGGACTTTGAATACCATAGTTGCATAGTAATAGCATTTGCGAATTGAAGTGCTTGGACTATCATGGTTGAAGTGCAGATTAAGGAGTTCGTTAGTGAAGTACTTTAGGTTTAGAAATCTCCTTTCACCTAGATGTATGTGGTTGATGCGTATGAGGATATTTTATAAGTCGTTGAGACAAGTGTAAGCTTTGTTTTCTTGTATAATGTTATAAAGAGAACTCATTGTAAAGTTTTAAGTATATATTATATATTGATTGTATTGTTAGAATTGTGGAATCTTTAGAATTTTTGTATCTCCACTTCTATTTGAACTTCAAGTTACATATTCTTCTTATTCTCTTGTTAGACTTTATTTTAAGAAACAGTACTTTGTAACTTGTTTGGCTTTATGGGTGTAATTCATCATTTTTCAAGTCCCATTGCATTTGATTTGCTAAACGTTGACTTCCCTTTCTTCAATTTTACTTCGTATGCCTTGTTTTAATTCAATTTTGCACGACTTAGTTTTGTAAAACATTGTTTTATTCCTCTTCGGATTAACTTTTAACCTATTTATTGTTGTTAATTTCCTATTAAAGTGTTTTGTCAAGTTTCTGTTGTTCCAATTTTGTTGAACTTTGGGGACGAAGTTCCTTTTTAAGGGGATAGTAATGTAATACTCCGTATTTTAAAATTTAATTTTATTAAGGTTAATTATTTTATTAGAGTAATATGATGTAAATATTAAATTATTTTAAATTCGATTCGTTTTATGGTGTCATCAACAATTTCAACTTTACAATTGAATTTAATTAATTATTGTCGTTGCGGATGGTTCTAAATAAATTCGTTTACGACTATGATTTTATTATATTCACATGATTTCGATTTTCGGTTAAAAATATATATTTTTGTTCTTTCTCATATTTTGATTTTTAATATTTTAGATTTGTTTTCGATTATATTTTCGTCGTATGATTATAACTTTGTTTTGGAGGTATATTTCGTTAGCGATATATATATTATTTAAATTATAAAATTTTTGTTTAAAATAATCAAATTTATTTTATCACTTTTATTCGTAGAAAATATTTCCGACATTAAATTTATTTGTTTCCGAAGTCATTAAGATCTTCGGAAAGTTTTAAATTAAAAAGATTTTCGAAGCTTATTTATGGATTTCTTTCCAAAATTAATTTCATTCTGTTTCACCTTTTTTGGTTGCGGAAGATCAATTTCGGAAATTATTTAAATTAGTCTCGGTTTATTAGAATTTAAATTAAATATTTACTTATATGCTTTTAAATATTATTTCGAGGTCTTATAATGTATTTACATAAATAATATAAATTTTTAAGTTCATTGGTAAATTCTTCCGAAAATACTTTTAAAATTCTGTATATAGCTCTTATATCGATTTTAAGCCTTCGAAACCTTACAAAATAATTTTTCGTTAAATAAATTTTAGATAAAATTTCCTAACAATAATTTTAAATGTTTAGTATGTTTTTTTATGTGTTTAAAAAAAAACCCAGCTGGCCCCTGACCCTGACCCTCTTCCTTTTCTTTTCTCTCTTCTTTTCTTTCTCTTCTCTTCTCTTTCCCGTGCGTTCTGTCCCACAACCCCAGCCTCTGCTACCTCCTTCTCCCGGGCTCCTTCCTGCTCTACCTCACCAACCACTGTCGGCCACACGCCACCACCGACGACACACAACACCCAGCAACCGCAACTAAGAACAGCATCAACGAACGATAACAACCAAGGCACACAGCAGCAGCAATGTGCAAGTCACGTCGCCATCGTCCAGTCCTCGTCAACATCTCCCGACCACCAGCGAGCACCGTTCGACCTTTGGCGAATCTTCTCCCGCCTTCCCTTGTCCCGATTTGCTAATTCTTGTTCGGTATAAATTCTGAAAACCCTAACATTGGAATTAATTAATTTAGTGTGAATTAGCTTATGAAAAGCTAAATTGATTGTTTGATAATGTATATATATGTTGTATGATTGATTTAGAGTGGTTAATTGTAGTGTATTTGGTTGATTTGTGAAAATTGAATTTTTGGTAGGGTTATGTCCGAATTTTTTGGATTCGTTCGATTTAGCTACTTTGGGTAAATTGATTTTACAATATTCTATGGAAAGTATCTAATTTCATGTTGGAACTTTTAATTTGAGAAATTTATGCCGAATTAATTGGAATTGACCTTCTATGTCAAAATCCGTGTGTGATGAAATCGGGTTGCATAAGTGAGTTGTTTTACTCAACAATTATGTAATATCGTTTGAAATGTATTTAATTTTATATCCGAAGTGTTGATTTGGGAAAATTGTATGAAATTGATCAGAATTGAATTTTTAGGTCAAAACACTTACGGGTTTAAATTGAATTGTGTGATCTGGTTTTTATTCAATTGACTATATAATCTATATTAGAATATATTTAATTATATTTGTGAATCGTCAATTTATATATTTTAGTAAGAATTGATCGAATTTGCATTCCGTGCTTAAAAACTTTAATTGTGCTAAATTGGATATTTGCTTTGTTGGTTTTGATCAATTGATTATATGTTATGTTATAAAATATGTCTAATTACATTTCTAGACATTCAATTTAATTAAATTTATAGAATTTAACTGAATTACATTTTTGGGCCTAAAACCCTAAAATTCAAATGAAATTATGAAATTTATCATTTGTATAGTTGTTTTTCTAAAATTGAATTTATAGAAATAGTGGAAATGATCCTATATGCATTCTAATACCTTTGATTGTAATTAGTTGATTTAAATTATTCGAGTTTATGTCTTGGGTTGTGAAACACTAATTTCGGAAACCAATAGTCTTAAGTTGGCTACTCAGAAGATTGCTTTTGTTAAAATTGATTATCTGGATCTATTTAAAATTAGTTTAATGGTACTCTTAAGCTATCAATTTGAGATAATAAAATTTAATTAGTCAGTTCATAGTGAGGGCATTAAAAACCCTAATTTTTAGAGATGGTTTTATATAATTAATTATGCTATGATTCTTTTACCTAATTGATTTCTGGATTTTACTTTAAATCATTTGAATTATGTTTTTATCTTATCGGGTTGGATTTGGGTCTATACAAATGGTTGGTTGTCATTTGGATTGTAAAACCGAATGAATAAGTCATTTTTGATAAAATAGCTTATAATCTATTATTCTTTCCCCAACTTCCAAATCAATTTGAAATGTCCTAAGTGATAAGTGTTAATCCGATTTGGTTAATATTTAATTTTAAATCTTAATCGAGCTACGCTCGCAAGTCATAGTTTTATGCACGTTTTTCAAGAAAGGTTATTTGTGTCCGTTTGTGTTGATTTTATTATAATTGAATTATTGATAGATAAGATAGTTTCTAACCTAGTTCTGATTTCCATCGGTGATCTAGGAAAACTTTCTCGTGGATTGCCGCGCGTTTGATAGCTCTCTCTTTCTCAATTTGCTTAGCTGGATTCGGACTTAAGTAAGTCATTACTTACCTTTAGTTATGACGAATTCTCGATGTATGTCTGCTTAGAGTGGAAGGTGATGATGATGCTTATCGATTATTTAATTATGTCAAGCATATGCTATGTCCTATATGATAATTGTATGAATATATGAATTTGTAACCTCAATGTAATGCGTGTTAATATGACACTTGAATATTGTATGTGCGTAAGTGTGTGAAGGGTTTAGTATGGATTGAAATTGCATGATGCCTTATATTGTATTTTATGCCATGGAGTTATTCTGCTTTAATGCCTCATAATTTGGATCGGCTTTAATGCCTCTGGAATCGATCGGCTTTAATGCCCCTGAAATCGATTGGCTTTAATGCCACTTGGATTGGTTCGACTTTAATGCCGCTTGAAATTTATCAGCTTTAATTCCGCTTGGCTTTAATACCACTTAAAATTGATATAATAATGGTTGTTCATTATATTGATGTATGTGAGCTAAGTACTGTTTTGTGGGCCTAAATTATGTTTGGCTAAATCCTTATATAAAATATTAATCACTTAAAGTGTAAGATCTTGAGTGGGACTTGTATCACTTGGGGTAGCAATCCGAGTTAGGTTTGGTATTCACTTAAAGTGTTTTCTATTCTGTGATCCTGGGTGCCTTACGAGCTCCGGAGAGGCCCTCTTCTACTCTATGAGTGTCTCGATATATTTTGGCCCTATAGGGGGTATGCATATTTAAGTGATTAGGTGTCATATTTCTTGGTGGTCTGGTTACGTTTCTTGGCGGGCTAGCTAGGGCTAGTACGATTCGAATACTAGATTAGTTGTTACGATCTCTTTGAGTCTCTGTTCTCATGATAATATAAACAAATGGTGGTGATCACAATAAAGGAATATAATCATGAATTATTCTCGTTGGCTCTTGGACTTTATACTTCTATTTCCTATACATGTCTCTTGATTCTATCATACAATAGTGTTTCCATATGATAAATGTCTGTATTCAATTATCATATGATCTATTATTTGAATCACATGTGGGACTTGTGTGTAGAATGATAACTTCTAGGGTAGTATGTGATTCTTAGCATGTGATCATGATTTTCTTGTACACTTGTATCTTATGTATTGTCCTGTCTAGTCTTGTATTGTAAGCATGAGTCTGTGACCCCATGTTTTATGGTGTGTGTATCATATGTATAATCGAGCAGGAGTTATTGTATGAGTAGAATGACGTATGTATTGTATTTATAATTGAACATAAGTATTGTAAGTCAAATGTTGCCTTATCTTATATGTATTATGTTTCTTTCCATAAGTAGGGTAGTCTTGATTTACTCAGTACCGGACCCGTACTGATACTACCTTGATTGTTTGGGTCCTGTGATAATCCACTGATGGTGGGGAGCAGACCATTTGTGCAGGTTCAGTATTAAATGTGTTACTGTTGGGAGGAATATTTTTATTGGATTTTGAGAGTAGGCTATCCGGTGATTCGATTCGATGAATAAAGTTGGCTCCACTGTTGGGATGCCCTAGGCTCTCTTCTCAAATTTCATCATATCCCAAATGTATTATTTTGGTGTATAAATCATTTATTTGATTTGTAATTAGTTGGTTTGTAATTTTTTGGGGGATGTATTTGGATTTAATATCCTTTATCTTTTTATATTTTAAAGTCCAGGATTATTTTACAGGTTTCCATTGATTTATTTAGAGATGATTTTATTCAGTGAAATTGTTCACTTTCCATCCGCATGTGGATATCTCCTTGTGGGAGTTTATCCTCACTGCATAAATGTTGGTTGAATTTTGTTGGACAGGTTTTAGCCTTACATCTAGCATGAGATAGATGGTAGACATGTATCTTGTGTTAGGCGTGGCGGTAACATTTTCCAAATTACGTTTTAGCTTCCGCGTTATTATCTTAAACTCGAAATTTTTCAGGAGTGAAATTTGGGGGTGTTACAGGAATGCTAAGAATATTTATGATACATTATGAAGCTAATGAAGAGCTTGGGGAAATGTGTACAATCACTTTTATCCAACACTATTTGATTTTACCTCATAACTCATGTCATAACTTGCTGGTACAACTTAAAAGTTTTAGCCTTTAGAATATGTTGTAAGGTATATAAAGTAATATTACTATGTAGCACATGTGATCCTATTCCCCAACCTCTTTATTATTATTATTTTTATGCCCAATGTTGAGAGGGTTGATTAGAGATGAATATAGGTATCTGATCATATGCATATAGGCACTATAAAATAACGTATTTAGAGGAGACACAACAATACAGTAAAGAAATGTAATTTTTCACCAAAACTATGACAATAAAATTCAAATAACAATCTGGTGGTGCATGAATGAATGAGAGATTTCAATCCAACAGATTTATCAAAATCCAAAAAGATTTGATCTATCAACGTAATCTGAACGACCCAACCCTACAAGTTTAACTGAAATGACCCAAACCCGAATACCTCAATCTAAATCCGAATTGTCGATGCAAATTAATCCAATACAACCCGGATATGCAACTACCCAGACAATAACATGGCTTGACCAGACCCATAACTTACCCACAAAGAAAAATAACCTGCAAATAACCTGATTGACCCGCTACAACCTGACCTAAACATGACTCAATTGCCACCTTTACTTATTATTGACTAATTAGACATTGGGAATCACATATCTAGTTAGTTTGAGTGGAAAATTATATCATAACATTTTTGGTAAATTTGAGTTTTGGATTGATTGTCTATTCCAAATTTGATTTTTCATTATTTTGTTTTACTTTTTTATTTTGATTGATTGGTTCAGGGATTGTGGAAAATAAGTTTATCTAGGTACACTTTGTTTTATTTTAGTACTTTCAATTTTTAATGTCTTAACATAGCCACCTATTAGACTTTATATCATTCAATGAACAAAAATATAGAAGTAGGTCAAATGATATCACAGTAATAATTAATCACAGTATACAGATCATTATGACAACAATGTTTGAATTACTTTAAGAATGGAACCTCTATGGCCATTTAATCAATTAAATGAATATGATCATCCATGTGATCAAGACACTCAAAGTTAATTAATAATAATTGTGATAATGATAGTAATGATAACAATAGTAATGGTAGTAATAAAAAATAAACTATCAATTATGACACTAACATTAGTAAAAGAATAATAATAGTGCATTAAATTTTTTTCAAATCAAATCAATTCAACAAAAATGAGATGAAGAGAACATAACCATAGGAAGCATTGATGCATAGACAAAGCATGAAAAAGTATTGCCTATGAAGTAGCTTCTTTGATTACGAGCATTAACTAATTTCCCCACAGGTCTCTAATTTTCCGATAATGCATGAGCATACTGAAAATTAATGGCTTTTATGTAGGTCCAAGTGAAAAGAGAGTCTTATGTAAATTCTAACTAAGATTCGAGAATTACTAATAGAATTCTCTCAATTGTGGGTATTTGTTGAGGAAGAGCCATGTATCATCCTGGATCTTTCTCCTTGCCTTCTCACAGGTGCTGGTTTTTTGTTGTGTATTAAAGGGGCTGGAACAGTTCCTTTCATCGTATACCTCGTGAAATTATCCGCCATTAAGAACTCAAAAAGTATTATTATTAAAGGGGCTGGAATATTTACTGATATTATGTACCTAAATTTATACGGAAACAAACAATAAAATACAAATAAATATATGAATCAACTCAGCGAAGTAGAAAAATGAATCCGACGAGCAAAGACATAGCTGATCCAATCCTTGCTCCGATTTGAATTCTTTAGCTCGTCATATATATAGTTCTTCTCTCTTTGAACCTGTGGCCTAATAAAATATCCCCCAAATCAATTATTTCCATTGTAGGAAACTCCCAAATCCCAAGCAAATCCCTAATAAAGCAGCCCACAAAGTACAAACAAGCCAAGACTTCCAATAAAGCAGAAAATTCTCAGATTTTTCTTTATATTCAATAGCCATATACCCCTCGTCAATAGGAATTGAGGGAGAGAAACTGGAGGAAAATAAATGGGGGACGAACAATGTAGATCCTTTTTCAATCCTTAATCCACTACCAGTTTCATCTGAATTTTTAGAATTTTCAGCAAATCGCAAAAACCAAATCTTAGTTTCATTCCACACGAAACTAGAGTTACAAGGATAGACTTCTCTTGATGATATGCCTGTTTATGACAATTAATGGCTTTTCTGATAATCACATGTGATTCCCTCAACATATTGTATAATCAATTTAAGAAAATAAGCCAATGATCAATCAAATTTCAAAACCACAAGAGTTTTGACCAAAAATGTTTATTTCTATCGATTCTGGACAAAATTTTCAAAATGACACTTTCAACCTGCAATTAAATACATTTCAAAGTACCTTATAGAATCAATTGGTAAAAATTGCTTAAAATCAGACGAAGTAGAGTTATACCAATAAATCTTGGTTATAAATCCAAAATTTCATAAATCAACCATATACGGCACAATCAACCCATCCAAATCAATCATCTAACTCATATATACATAATCTAACAACCAATTTAGCTTATCATAAGCTAATTCACAAATCCGGATAAAACCGCAAGAATTTTGATCCAAGAATCCAATTCCGATTAATTTCACACAAAATTTTTAAATTGATACTTCTAATATGAAATTAGATACATTTTAAAGCATAATGTAAATTCAATTTATCTAAAATAGCTTAATTGGATAAAACCGACAAATCCGGATATAGCTAGGTCACAAATTTCATTTTCAGAAACCAACCATAACCACTACAATTAACTATCCCAAATCACTCATACAACACACACATATATATATAATTAAACAACTAAATTATCTTATCATAAGCTAAATCATTTTTAAATTAATCAAAATAGAAGTTAGGGTGCTGGAGTGTACCCAGTGGTCAAGGAACACTCGCCGGTGACAAGCGGAGCTAGAGGCGGATGGGCGGTGGCACCACGCTACTGTCCTCGTGCATTGCTGACGGCTTCTGCTGCTGCTCCTGCTTGCTACTACTGCAATGGAAGACAACGACGACTAGCTAGAGCAAGTTTGGTGGTGTGCTCGAGCGGGGGTGGTTGGTGTGGTGGTGCGACTTGGGTTGAAGGTGCAGAGCAGGAGGAGGCCATAGTTGAGGGTCGAGGGTTGGGGGTCGAGGGTTGGGGGTCGGGGGTAGGGGCACAGGGGCACAAGGGACAATGCTCACGAAAATTAAAATGGTATAGGGGCGGGGTAGTAGGCATGTGGGAGCTAAATTTGTTTTTTTTTAAAGTTTAAGGAATTGAGGGGTTTAAGTATTTTTTTATTGTATTTTATTTTTTTTAAATTTTAGAGATTTAAAAAAAAATTATTATAAAATATATATATATGTGTGTGTGTGTGTGTGCATGGAACTTAAACATTTTTAGCAACTAATAAATTAATAATTAATGTTTAAAAATTATATTATTCGCAATAGATATGCTAATAACGACAACTTTTAATAGTGATCGTTAATAATATATCAATAACGATAAAAAAAAAATTTGGTCTCTAAATTGGTCATTAATGCACCAGTTTATTGTAGTGTAAAATAAATAAATTCAAACAAGGAAATATTTGTTACAAATAAATCGTTAAAATGATTTTACTACTTTAAAGAGATTTTATAATAAAAAATAATTTATTTTGCTAATAAATTATAACTCCATAATAAAGTCGTAATTACACAACGAAGTTATAATTGGAAACAAATTTAAAATATTATAATAAAAACACACAATGAAAATGGAAATATATTTTAAATAAAAATCATATAGCTTATGGAAAAGAAATAAAATATCAAAATAATAATTAAAAATAATTGAAAAACATTTGTCTTCCTTATATACTAATACCAATAGATATATGAGTGGGTATTAGTTTTGTTGGTATAATATTACTATTACCCACAGATATAAAAGTAGACAAAAGATCTGTTGACATAACATACTATTACCAACAGATAATTCTATAGGAAAAACTTTCTTCATTGCCCACAAAAAATTATCTATTGGTATTAGTAACTTTTGCCAACTGAAAAAAAAAATCAGTGACTAAATTTCTATTGGCATAAGTCATAAATTTTGTAGTGAAGGGAGGATAATTGTTTTCAAGTGATCAAATCAACCTTTAAGACTCTTCCAAAGTTCTTGTTGGCTCTTAACAATTAGATATTGATTTTAAAGGCTCTTATGTAAATGATGGCATAGCAAAATCATCACCTTTGCATAGTCTTTTTTGGACGCGTTTGAGCCTTCTTTCATAGTTTCACCAAAACCAAGACAAGCTAAGTGGAGCTTGCATCTAAGACCTAAGATAAATAATTCTTTCTAGTCATATCTAATGTGGTGACTTCCAACTTTGTAAGGTTCACTACTACGGAAACAGGAATTAATAACGGCACATTAGTAATGGTGGTTCGAAAACCATCGTCAAATCCGTGAAAATTAATGCGCGGGAATTTTTAATAACAGTTTTACGTAATAACCGTTATTAAAAGTGCAAGGTAAAATTTTGCACCGGAATTTTAATAACGGTTGACGTAAAACCGTTATTAAAAATTGATTTAATAACGGTTCAAACAAGAACCGTTGTTAAAATTTCCAATGTTTTAATAACGGTTCCTTTTAAAACCGTTATTAAATCTTGTTTTGATAACGGTTCTTGTAAGAACCGTTGTTAAATCAATTTTTAATAACGGTTCTTATAGGAACCGTTATTAATATCTCCTTTTATTTTGTTCTCTTTTGTTTCGTGCCAAAAATTTCACACTCTGCCGCTTCCCTCTCGTACTCTCTTTCTATTGTGAACCCTTGCACCACCGCTCCGGCTCCTCTGAATTAAGGGAAATCGTCGCACCACCATCTCTCCACCACCCCTCTGCCATTCTTGCGAACGTAGCCAGCATTTGTACCTTCGTCGTTGCCGTTCTCAACTTGTACGCCGTCGCTCCCTT
Source organism: Tamarix austromongolica (assembly GCA_039764185.1). Lineage (NCBI taxonomy): Eukaryota > Viridiplantae > Streptophyta > Magnoliopsida > Caryophyllales > Tamaricaceae > Tamarix > Tamarix austromongolica. Next base: position 65,606,876 of record CM077813.1, on the reverse strand, counting down.
TATGTATGTGTTGTTCTTCCTTCATTGCTTAATTTGTCTCTACTGATATGTATATATATATATAAATGAATGCATGTTGCACCGAAGAGGTTGTGTTTGATGTGTTGTTCGAAAATCTGTCGTTTGATGTGTTGGTGAAAAAATTTGCTGTGGCCTTTTTGATTGTGGCCGGCCGAGACCTTAATATATATGTATATATATATATATATAAATGTGTTTATAATCTACTTTATAAAAATATGTATTATTATTTTAAGAGAATCCACAAGCCTAAAATAAATATTATTATCATAAGATATGTACGTTCTAAGTATAAAATTAAGGTGTATATATTTTTTTAGCACTCACATTATTATATATGCAGATGATCATGTGTATTTATATGCTTTTTTTAATATATATTTTGTAAGACGTGTATGTTTGTTTTTCCGTAAAATGTGTGTTTATATGTGTTCTATTATATGTATATATATTTATAATATATTCATATATAAGATGTGTATATATAATCTTAAATAATTGTGGTTAGGGTTAGGGTTAGCTATAGGTTTAGGATCATTATCTTATGAGGTTTAGTGTTATTTTTTATTATAATTTCTTAGGGTTAATTATTGTTAGGGTTAGTGGGAGGGGGGAGGGTTAGTGTTTATCGTTTATTATATTAAATATAAACTAGGGCTATAAGGAAAAATCCTAAGGATAAGGGTATTGTGCATGGGGAAAAGTTGAGGAGGTTGGTTGGGCATCGGTGTTGTGATCGATAAAAATTAAATAGAGATGAATAATTGTGTATATTAATAATAATAATAATAATAATAATAATAATAATCATCATCATCATCATATAAGATTTATTAGATTGTACTATATATATATATTATCTTATTAATATCTACTTGATTTTACTATGCGTAGCTTGAATGATTTGATGATAGTTTGATGTTTAGCCAGTTTGTTAAATATATAACTAAAGATTATGTCCTTATTTTAAATAGTTTGATGTTGTTAGGTTTACATAGTTGGTTATGTTCTGGTAGAATATATTTATGATTTGTCTAGCTAGTTGAAGATCACTTTATATATTCTGTAATTTAGATCCTTTTAATTTCGAGAACAACCTTGATGATAAGATTTAGTGGTTCTCATTTGTAGGTAGTGATCAGATGACATACCCTCCACTGTATTTTCATATGGCGCCACATAGAGATGTACGGACTCATGTGATATGGTTATATAATGAGCTATGTCATTTGTACGCGAGTGGCTCATCCTATCACCCCTTCCATTTCAGATCTTATCACCTTCTGTTGACCCTGCCTCAGATAGAGCCATGGGCATCGGCTACGTCTACTTTTTTGCAGTGGTTTGTCTACCACAGTGATGCACCACACCCGAGATTTATTGAGGGTGAGCTGTTTGCTAGAGAGTATGATAGGATATCGAGAGAATTGATGGTCATCGATGACGAGTGGAGGTATCGTCATAGCTTGCCTCGGAGTATCCACCTCAGTTACCCTAGAGTATCTGTGAGTAGACTCTCATTTGATGATGTCAGGGATCAAATGATATATCGTGATGAGTGGACTTTTAGAGTTATAGTTTTTAGTCGAGCTCGACGAGGCTATCGGGGGATTTAGTTTTAGATATGAGTTTTCGTTTTTTAGGTATTTGAGTTGTAGCAACATTTTGATGTATATAGTGCTGCTATTGCTTAAATCCTGTAGTATGCATATCTTTTGTAAATTGAACTATTAATTGTATAATATTTTGCTACGTATATATATATATATATATAATGAACTCTTTGTAAGTATGAGGAGTTTCATTGATCAGCATTAATATAATTTTGGAAACTTGTTAGCATGATTCGTGTATATATATATATATATATATAGAGAGAGAGAGAGAGAGAGAGAGAATAGCATGATACTTTTGAGATTAATTCTTTCTAAGCAAGAGTGATTTGAAAATTATTATACTTATAATTCAATTGATTTTTAATAATTACTTTCATGTGGGATATATCTAGATTCAAATAATATGGATCGGAAATGGTTGTCTGCAAATCGTCTGTCTAGAGAATATAACGAAGGAGTGGAGTTTTTCATCAAGTTTGCAGTTGAACATGCTCGGGACAATAGTAGAATAGTCTGTCCTTGTTTGAAGTGTGCTTATATTCAGCGTGTCAACGCTAATGATTTGAGAGATCATTTATTTGTGTATGGAATTGATACAAGCTACACTTGTTGGATATGGCATGGGGAAACAGAGTCTAAATATGAAAATGACGATGCTGGGAGGGATAGTAGTGGATCATCATTTGATAACTATGAGGGACATTCGTTAGAGGAGATGACTCAAAAGGTTGAGGAAAGTGTTCAGGATTGTTCAAATATGTTTGAAAAGTTATTGAATGACTCGGAGAAACCTTTGTACGGTGATTGTAAGACGTTTACGCGATTATCCGCTACTTTAAGGTTGTACAACTTAAAGGCATGTAACAGATGGAGTGATAAGAGTTTTACAGAATTATTGTCACTTGTGAATGATATGCTTCCTGATGATAACGTTCTACCCAATCGTACGTATGAAGCGAAGAAGATTCTATCCTCTATGGGCATGAGTTATGAGAAGATACATGCATGCCATAATGATTGTATTTTATATCGCAATGACAATGCATCTTTGGATAGTTGTCCTAATCCTGAATGCAAAGCACCACGATACAAGAAGAACAAGGTGCCCGCTAAGGTGTTATGGTATTTTCCTATAATACCAAGATTAAGGCGGATGTTTAATGATATTGAAGATGCCAAGAACCTAAGATGGCATGCTGATGACAAGAAAGATGACGGGCTTCTTAGACATCCATCCGACTCTCCACAATGGATGACGATTGATGGGTTGTTTCCTAAATTTGGTAAAGAAGCAAGAAATGTGCGCCTTGCACTTTCTGCAGATGGAATGAATCCGCACAATCAAGGCAGCTATAGTTTATGGCCAGTGATTTTGGTTATATACAATTTACCTCCGTGGCTCTATATGAAACGCAAGTATATGATGTTGTCTTTACTCATTTCCGGGCCAAACCAACCTGGGAATGATATTGATGTTTATTTGGCACCTTTGATTTATGATTTGAAGTTCTTATGGGACATGGGCGTTGAAGTATTTGATGCATATGGTCAAGAAAATTTTACTTTGAGAGCATTGTTTTTCTGTACTATAAATGATTTTCCGGCATATGGCAACTTGTCAGGTTATAGTGTGAAAGGCCATTATGCATGTCTGATATGTGAGGAGAATACTTCATTTGTTCAGCTAAGACATGGCCGAAAGACTGTGTTCCTTGGGCATTGTAGGTTTTTACCGAAGAATCATCATTATCGTAGGCAAAGAAAAGCGTTCAATGGATTCCGAGAAGAAGGGCAGGCACCAATCCGGTTGACGGGTCGACAAGTGTGGCTGAAGATGAAATATTTGAGTGTCAAGTTTGGGAAGAAGAATAAAGATAAGCCTCCATCAGTTGGGTGGAAGAAGATGTCAATATTCTTCAACCTTCCTTATTGGGAATCTTTCTACGTGAGACATACCCTTGATGTGATGCATATTGAGAAAAATATATGTGACAGTCTTGTTGGCACATTACTTAATGTTCCACGCAAGACTAAAGATGGGATATATGCTCGAATGGATATGGAAGAAATGGGTATTAGACAAGAACTGAAACCGCTAGACAACGGAAGAAGAACATATTTACCGCCGGCGTGTCATACTCTTTCCAGAAAAGAGAAAATTTCATATTGTAAATTCTTGCATGGTGTCAAGGTTCCGGAAGGGTATTCTTCAAATGTCAGAAGGCTCGTATCGATGAAAGAGTTGAAATTAATTAACATGAAGTCTCATGATTGTCATATCTTGATGCAGCACTTGTTGCCGATAGCTATACGTGGAATTTTGCCAAAAAGTGTTCGAATTACTATCACGAGGCTTTGTTGGTTTTTTAAAGCCGTATGCTCTAAAGTTATTCATCCTGATAGTTTGGACGCCTTGCAAAAAGGGATTGTCATTATTTTGTGCCAACTTGAAATGTATTTTCCACCGTCATTCTTTGACATTATGGTACATCTAACCGTTCATTTAGTTTATGAGATAAAGATGTTAGGACCTGTTCATGGGCATTGGATGTACCCCTTTGAACGGTTTATGAAGTTGATAAAAGGCTATGTGAAGAATCGATATCGGCCAGAAGGATGTATTGTTGAAAGTTACCTGGTAGAAGAGGCAATTGAGTTTTGCACAAAGTACTTGTCAAATGCTGAAGCTCTTGGTATTCCTAAGTCTCAACATGCGGCCAAATTTGAAGGACAGGGTATTAGAGGCAGACAGCTTGGGCGTGTAGACCATAACATGTTTCGTGCAGCACATCTATATGTATTACACAATAGTGATGATGTTCAGCCGTACGTTGAAGAGCATATGACTTCTTTACGGATTGAAAATCCATCCAAGACTGAGAAATGGATTATCGATAAACATAATCTTTCCTTTATTGATTGAATAAGAGATCGCATCATTCTACTCATCGGTTATTCCCCAACTTTAATTTTCGAAACCTTGCATTGGTTGTCTCAGAAACCTCGTTATGAAGTTTTTCAATATACCAGTTATGTGATCAACGGTTGCACTTTTTATACAAAAGAACAAGATGGGAAGAGTACAATGCAGAACAGTGGGGTGACTTTAGTGGCTGAGGCAATGCATGTTGCTAGTGCGAAAGACAAGAATCCAACTTATGCAGATATGAATTATTATGGTGTGATTGAACATATATGGGAGTTAGATTACACTGTATTTAAAATCCCTGTATTCGGCTGCAGATGGGTTGATAACAGCAATGGGGTTAGATATGAAGATGGATTCACATTAGTAGATCTTAATAGGGCAGGGCATAAACAAGACCCATTCATCTTAGCATCACAAGCGACACAAGTATTCTATGTCACTGACCCTACTTATAATGGATGGTCTGTAGTACTATCTACGAAAAAAAAGAAATGCCAATGAATGTGATGATGAAAATGATGCCAATTGGAATAACGAGTGTGTCTCAGCTGTGCAAGCAACTCAATTATTGAACGATGATAACAATACAATTAATGAGGAGGAAATATATGTCAGGGATGATCATCGTGAAGTAATATATGTATCAGATCCTAAATCTAATCCAAAAACAAGGGGGAAAAAAAGAAGGAAAAGAAGGCAATGAGGGTAATAATATTGTAACATATAATATCTATGTTGGTTTTTTTCAACTCAATTATGCTCAATACATAACATTCTAACATAATTTATTTATTGATTTCTTTTAGAGATATGGTCAATAAGAATATTGATAGGGACAGCAGTGATGAAGAAGGGAAAAGAGGGCCGACAATTATGAGAATCATCACAGATATGAGGAATAAAGGAGAAATAGTCGAGTTGGGATGGAATACTTACAATCTTCCCATTGGCCCTTATGCAGACATGTTTTTGACTTACATTTCACTTGTGACACGTAACCGTGTTCCTATCTCCTATAATAATTGGAAGCAGGTTCCAACGGGTCATAAGGAGCATATTTGGCAGGAAATCACGGTAAATATACAATTTTATGTAATCATTTATGTATATAAAATTTTATTAATTTTAATACATTAATATCGGTATACATTTGTATGTCTTACAATGCAGAGAGTATTTAATGTGCCAGAGAGTAGGAATAAATGGCTTCTTAGACATTGTGGGGAGCGTCTAAGAACATTTAGGTCATTTTTAGCTCGTAGGAAAATGTACAGAAAGAGTGATGGTTCTCTACAGCAGAATCCACCCAAACGATACGGTTTCATCGATCAAGAAAGTTGGAACCAATTTATTGCATATCGTCTTACGGGTGATTTTAAGGTATTTGTTAGATAACAATTAAATTTTTATTATCGATCCTAGTATTGTGCATAATATTGAAATAACTATGTCACTATGTTTTGGCTGGTGACATAGGAAAAAAGTGCCAAAAATAAAGAGATTGCGAAGCAGAATAAATACCGACATAATATGGCTCGCAAAGGTTATGCAGGCCTTGAAGAGGAGTTGGTATGTATTTTGTGATTTATCTATTTACAGCGCACTGACGAATTTTATAATATTGGTACATTATAAGAATATTTTTTGATTTATAGCTCATAGCCCAAGACTTAGACCCATGTACCTCGTCCATTAATATTGGTATATTATGGAAGAAGGCTAGAGCAACAAAAGATGGATATATTAATAAAGATGTAGATGTTGCAGCGAAAAAAATTGTAAGTTTCTAGATATTTGGAACCCTCCTTACTTTTCTTTTAGAAAACTATTATATTATGCTTATTCATGCAAGCTAATTTTACATATATTATATACATTACAGGACAAACTTCAAGCGTCAGATGGTGAGGAGGGGGTAGACCAATATAACATTGGATCACAGGCTATAGGAATTGTAGAACACCCTGGAAGACACAGGGGTCTTGGATTAGGTGTTACGAAAACGAACGTACGTGGTCGATCTCGTGGTTCTCGTAACACTGATGAGCAAGTCGCCATCCTTACACAGAAATTGAACGTGGCATTTGAACGGATGGCAACAATGGAGCAAGAGTTGTCATTTATTAAATCTCAAGGGTATAAGCCATCCGATTTAGTCGACCATGATCAGCTTCACATACCTAATGTAAATAGTGTCAGAGACAGTTATGAAGCTGATACACGTCTTTCTTCTCTTTCCAAGGTAAGCATTACATAACTTTGAATTGTTATTAAATGTATTCGGTGTCATAAATAGTTAATAATGTGTAATATTTTCGTTTAGGGTTTGCATAAATGTGACTTGTTAGCGAATGATCTTTCAACTCTTTTGGCGAAAGGAAGGGTCCGCATCAGTCACAGTACCCAAATGCAAACTGTCCACGGGTACAACTTAGCCCTACTTATAAGGCCGGTGAGTATTGACACTCCAATCATTGGTAGTGCGCCCTTGCCTTGTTATAAAGAGGGCGATGAGGCAGCCACAGTGCTAGAAGCTCATGGAAGCTTCGTGCCTTGGCCTGTGGATCAGATACGTCTCACTACTGAAGAGGTATATATTGACATTCAATATCTTCATTAGACCTAGTTTAGTAGTTACATTGTCTATACCTTTTTCATATATATATGCTCAATACATATTTTGTTTATTATTATTATTTAAGGAATCAAAGAAGAAGACTGCTCCTGCTAGTAAAATTAAGAGAGATACTAGTAGAACGAGCAACATAAAAGAGGGCGCTGCCAAAAAAAAGAGAGCTAAATCTGAAAAATCAGTTGCCCCACAAAAGATTCGTTCTTTGGAAATATGCCAACCTCCACCAGCATTAACTTTATTATATTTTTATGCGCAAAACTACCTCGGGAATAATTATATTTCCATTGATTGTCGTCCTGAGTATGTTGGAAGGGACGATGCTACTTACATGGTATCGACAGTTGACATAAGCGACATTTATAATCAGGAATGGATGTCAACCACAAGTGTCGCCGTTTATGTCACGTAAGCATTATTTCATATTTCAGATTTTAGTACTCTTGGAGACATAGAATTTTTACGACCTCTTAAGCTTATATGAGTTATTAGTTATTAACAAATATCCATTATTATTGTCGTCCATATATAGGTTGGTAGCTAGTCGCGCTGCGTTGGAGGGAATGCTTTCCTCTATTGTTTTTGTGTGCCCATACTACATAGCTGACAGTAGTACAATAACAGAGGGTAGGTACATAAACTATTTAACGGATCGCATTTTGATTGAGGGACACAACAAGCTCTATCTCATTCCTCACCTCGCAACTGAACATTGGGTTTTGTACGCCGTCCGACCTGATCTTAATAAAGTTTATGTGTTTGATTCCCTTCGAACCTATGACGTGCCTTTTGAGGTCGCTCGTCGTGGTGGGAAGGAATTTATAGACATGTTAGTATATTTTTCACTTCTTACTTCATTAGCTTATTTTTATATATATATATATATATATATATATATATATATATATATATATATATATATATATATATATATATATTCTATTTTCATTATTTGAGGTATATATACTTACAATATTATGTATCCAACTCTATTTATTAGGGCACTACGGACGGCATATCAAAGGAGAGGTGGGAATGGTGTCCTAGACCCAAAGAATCTTCAATATGAGCCTATCATGGTAAGTAGGAAGATAACTATTTTGTATTTTGTTTTAATTCAAATTAATATATAATAGTTAGAGAGCTAATTGAATTCATTTGACAGTGTCCACAACAGCAAAATGGCGATGATTGTGGATACTATGTATGTAGAACAATGGATCTTATAGTCCAGAATAGATCGGTCAACATAGATCTAAGCCATGTATGTTTGCTTTTCCATATTTTTCTATTAATGAATCATGACATATATATTTTTGACCTAATGTCTAACTGTATATTAATTGAAACATGTGTGTTGTAGTTTTTCACCGATAACTATGCACGAGGCCAGCAATATAATATTGATGAAATTGATGAAGTTAGAGACCAATGGGCCAAGCACGTGCACTCATTCATTCGGTATTAGGTAGCGATCTATATATTCTACATGCATTTTCAGGTTTGTATTTTGTCTACATCTTTCGGTCTTCCAGCCTAGATTTGTGAACTCTTTACTTTGGGGTGTAGAGCTACCATAGAACCGTTATTAAAGCATTAAAGCATTGGTTTTTAATAACGGTTTTGTTTAGGAACTGTTATTAAAACATGTTTTTCAACAACGGTTTTTTCTAATGAACCGTTATGAAAACCTTATTTTTAACAACGGTTTCCCATAGAACCGTTATTAAAAGCTCATTTTTAACAACGGTTTTTAAGTAAAAACCGTTATTAAATATGAAGTTTACGCACATATTCGCGGGTTTTTGTGTATTTTTAATGACGGTTATGAACCGTTATTAAATCAAAGAGAGTGAAAGGTGAGAAGTTACAATGAATATTATTTTACCATTATTATGAGAGGTAAATAGAAGTGATAATAATATTTATGATACATTATGAAGCTAATGAAGAGCCTGAGGAAATGTGTACAATCATTTTTATCCAACACTATTTGATCTTTCCTCACAACTCATGTCGCAACTTGCTAGTACAACCAAAAAGTTTTAGCCATCGGAATATGTGGTAAGTATTTACCCCACATGGAGTACCATTAGAAGAATGTAAGGTATATAAAGTCATATTACTATGTAGCACATATGATCCTGTTGGCTAACCTTTTATTTATTTATTTTTTATTCCCAATGTTGAGATGCTTGAATAGAGACGAATATAGGCATCTGATTGGATGTATATAAGCACTATAAAGCAACATCTGCAAAGAAGACACAACAATACATTATTTAAATGTAATTTTTATCCTAAACTACGACAACAATATTCAAATAACAATTGGGTGTGCATGAATGAATGAGAGAGTTCAATCCAACCGATCCATCAAAATCCAAAAAGATCTGATCTATTAAGGTAATCCAAATGACCTAAACCTGGCCCGACGTCTCAAGTTTAACTAAAATAACCCGAACTCGAACTATCTCAATCCAAACCCGAACTATCACAGCAAATTAAACCAATGCAACTCAGATATGCAATTACCCAAACAATAAAATGGCTTGACCCAACCAACAACTGACCTTCAAATAAAAATAACCCACAAACTACCTGCTATAGCCTGACCTAAATACGTCTCAATCAACACCTATACTTATTGACTAACCAGGCATTAGGAATCACATATTTGGTTAGTTTGAGTGGAAACTTATATCGTACACTTTTTTATAAACTTGAGTTTTGGATTAATTTTGTGGTCCAACTTTGATCTTTCATTATTTTATTTTATTTTTTTTATTTTGATTGATTGGTTTAGGGATTGTGGAAAATAAGTTTATCTAGGTTAGTTTTATTTTATTTTAGTACTTTTTTTTTTACCATTTTGCTTTGTCTGCCTCAAATCTCTAAGGCGGTGAAATAAATATGTTTTTTCTAGATAGTATTTGATGCACTGGAAAATTGAGATATATTCCTTCATTTCCTTGTGATGATTATTTATAGTGATGTTTTAACTAAAAATGGATTTGTTTCGGTTTTTTGTGTGTATGGAATAGCTGAAATTGACACTGTAGGTGAATAATTTCTTTTTAATTAAAAAGATCGTTTACGATGATGATAGGCAAATTTTTTATGTTTTGTTCCGTAGTGCGCAAGACAGAGCTGCCATTAAGTTTAAAGGAAGGGAGAGGGTAACTTAAAACAGATAATTGATGCGGACATTATATATATATCATTTAGTAATATAAGCATGTTACTAATCAATGCTTCTTCTTATGTCGCCATTCTTTATTATTTTCAAGGTGCAGGTAATACACTCCATCCGTTGACTTTATGGAACATAGACGTATATATATATATATATATATATATATACTAGTTGAAATTTTGCAGAAGAATATACAACACATGATTGACCAATTTTCATATATTTATTTTTTTCAGAAACATTAAGCAATACTTCATCTATTTCATTTGGATGCTTTTCATTTTTCTTTCTTCCAATTTTTTTAAATAAAAAAAATAATGGTAAAAACTCTGTCGGTTTATGAAATCATCATCGTCATAATTTTTGCAGCAATATCAAATGGTGCTTCTTCTTTTTGTGGGTGCGTCATAATGCTTCTTATCTAATGACTAGTGGGCTAATGAGTCGTTACATATATAGCGTCCTATTATTACTATTATTACTATTATTATTATTATTATTATTATTATTATTATTATTATTATTATTATTTTCTAATGCATAAAACGAAAAAACTTTGTAGGTATCATAAATTAATATATGAAAATCAATCTTTTATATAATTATGCTTATATTATTCTCTCTCTCTCTCTCTCTCACACACAGAGATTTGCACCGGACGAGGCTCCAATCTCTAACGAACAGCTTGACGGTACATGGAATTTATCCCAAATCTAGCGCGTGTTATCGATTGCATTATTTAAAAAAAAAAAGGGAAGCTTGGAAAACATGTTTAATTACTTATTATTATTATAAGAGAAACCGAATTCTTCATAAAGTTTATTTGTAATATCAGAAAAATCTTGCGTTACATAAATCTGTGACTATGCCTACCTGATCGAATGGAGGGAATACTTAACCGTACTCATACACTCCCTTGCACACACTTTATTCCACAAACCCCAACAAACAAATAAGAATAATACATTAAATATATATTTTGAATGTCATCTTACTAACTCTATACTATACACGCCCGGCACTCTATGAAGCTAGAGAAGCTACATTACCTCTTTGGGTGGTGGTTCGTACAAATTATACTGCAGCATCGCTTTTCCTCGAACACGTTTTCTGTTCCCCTTCTAATAATTATTTACCGTTGCCCATAATATTATTATGAATAATAATCATAACAATAATCAGAAACAGTAAAATTATATCATATCAATATTGATAAATTTAGATCATTAAAAATAAACATTAGATATTAGAGTCTAAACCGTAATTAAATTTTTTAATTTAGTGCAAGAGGACACGTGTGTATGTATGTATCCACGCATGTTGAAATACGCATTGATGGTTGAGTACGTATCATAAAATGTAAAAGAAACGGCTCCTATACTATTGAAGAAGGACATGTTTGGTTATGTTTTTTTATAGCTGTTATTTTAAAAACCTACTTTTACTCCATAAAACATATATGTTTTTTTTTTAAATATCAATATTACTCTTTTTATTAAATTAACTCTTCTCACCTTTTTTCGTATCTCACACAAGTTTTCTCATTATCTCATTCATCGCTCATGCTCTTATTCTCTCTTTCCGTTCAACCGCCGCAAAAGAATGTATTTGTTAGGATTTGAGGGACTAATGACGCTTAGATCGATAAAGACATGTTTGGCTTTTTTTTTCTCTAAGGTTTTTTGATTACCGTGTTGAATTTATTTTTCTGGTCATCTTATATGACCTACGTAACTGTTATTTAGAAAACAAGTATTTACTGCGCAGAAAATATTTGCGCAGTAAATACCTATTTTACTCCGTCGGTGCGCGCACCAATTATTTGACCCTACCATCTCTCCTTCTCTTTCTTACTCTCTCCCTATCTTCTCTCTATTTTTCTCTCAAAATTCAGTCGAAAGTCTTCCTCCCCGAAAAGAAATTTCAAGCAACCTAAGGTAAGTATCATATTTTATTTTTAATTTTTAATTTATAATATATAATTATAATAATTTCTTTATTAGATCTCGTAAATATTTTTTTTATTAAGTAGATCTGGTAGGTTTCGGCGAATTAGACCGGAAGCCGGGCCGGATTTCGGTGAAACTGACCGAAGGATGGGGGAAGTTTTGGCAAAATCAACCAAAGGGAGGGAGGGAGTTTGGCTAGTTTTGCCAATGGTATGGCCCGGTTTCGGCAATAATTGCCGATGCCCTAGCTCCGAAATAAATAAAATAAAAAATTAGAGCATCGGCAATTTGTACTGATGTAAGGGCCTGGTTTCGGCTAATTTTGCCGATGTGTGGCATGAGATTCGATAGACTCGACCGAAGTGAAGGCTTTGTTTCGGCAATTTTTACCAATGTGAGGGTCTCCTGGCTTAGTTTCGGCTAATTGGATTAGGGTTCCGATTAATATATAATAATTTAATTTAATTTAATAATATATTTAGATTATGGTTAATTGATTATATTTAGGATGTAAAATTATATATATTAATTATAATTTATTAATAATATTAATTGTACTCCAATATTCTAATTAAATATAGATTTGGTAAATTATATCTTTATTGTATAGTTTTGGTTATTTGTAGGATATATAATTATATATATTAATTATAGTTTATTAATTATATTGATTATGCACTAATATTTTAACTAAATATAGGTTCGATAAATTATCTCTCTACTGTAGGGTATTGGCTATATTTTGGATATGTAATTATTTATATTAATTATGTTTTATTAATTATAATAATTATGCTGTCATAATTTAATTAAATATAGGTTTGGTAAATGATCTCTCTATTGTAGGGTATTGTCTATATATTTGATTTGTAATTAAATGTATTAATTATGGTTTTTTTAATTAATTAAAGATAGGTTTGTATGTGTTATGTTAATGATTATAATTATATTTATTAATAATAATTTGTTAATTATTAATTATGTTAATAATATATTTTGATTATGGTTAATTGATTAATTTTAGAAAAATATATTTTTAGATTTATTATACTCTAATATTTGAATTAAATATAGGTTTTAGTAAATTGTCTTTCTATTATAGGATTTTGGTTATTTTTATGATGTAAAATTATATATGTTGAATATAGTTTATTAATAATATTAATTTTACTCAAATATTGTAATGAAATATGGGTTTGGTAAATTATATCTGTATGCTATAGTTTTAGTTATTTGTAGGATATATAATTATAGATATTAATTAAGGTTTATTAATTATATTGAATATGCACTAATATTTTAACTAAATATAGATTCGGTAAATGATCTCTCTATTCTAGGGTATTGGCTATATATTTGAAGTGTAATTTGTATATATTAATTAAGGTATATTAATAATATATGCTAATTAAAGATTTTAATTATGGTTAAGTTGATTAAATTTGTTTATTATGTTTATATATTTGTTAATACGTTGTTAATTATTTTATTGTATTATTTATATATGATTAGATGTTTATGAGATTTAATTATATTTTCATTAAATATGTTAAATATTATTATGTGATAGGGATTATTTGTGAATGTTTTTAATTATATTGATAGGATAATAGGTTAGATTTGTTTAATATTTTTGTTAAATGTATTTATAATAGATAAAATATGTTTATATTTGAATTATATTTAATTATGTTGCTAATTTGTATGGAATATATTTGGATAATTCTGGTTGGATTATTGAAAAAATAGATGAGGACATACCATAATTAAGTATACTTTAGTTTTTATATTATACTAAACTCCTACTAGTAAGTAATACAAATATTGTTGATATATGTAATGAATAAAGTAGAGGATTAATGTAAAGAGATTGTATTTGAGTTATATGGTTGGGTATACGAATCTCTTTGGCTATCATAATATGAGTTGATATTTATTAATGATATTAATTTCATGTATGTAATTAGGTTATATTTATGTTATCACGTATTACCTTCAATTCATATACATAATTAAAAATAAATTTATGTATTTATTATTGAAATTCAGATGAGTCGCAGACAAGACAATGTAGTAGATAGAACCGATGGTCGGTATGTGACTACTTCTGCACGATGTAACAGATTGGTACTGAGCTACCTGCACTGATGGCTCATTTGAGAAATTTCGGCAGGAGTATTACCAAAGGATTACGACGATCTAAGAAATCTGGAGAACAAGAACCAGAAGAAGCATCAGAACAACAAGAATATGCAGAAGTTCGCGAAGAACCATCGTCTAGTCAACAAGATCATAAATTTCCATCATTTACAGACTATGCAGGTCATCCATCATTTGTGGCTGATGTTGGTACTGCGGGGTTTGGAGGTTTGGGGGCAAGAGGTCCGGGGTTTGGAGGTTTGGGGGTTGGAGGTTCTAGGGCTGGAGATTTTGGGTATCGAGGTTCTAGGGTTGGAGGTGCTGGGTATGGAGGTTCTACGGTTGGAGGTTCCGGGTACGGAGGTTCTGAGTCAGGAGGTTTTCCATATCTTACAGAATATATAGATATTCTTACCTCACCGACGCAGCCTGCTATGGGAGGAGGAGCAGAAGGAGCATCGTCATCGACTTATGTGCGTAATGATGATGATGATGAGGAGGAGGAGGAAGAGGAGGAGGAGGAGGAGGAGGAGGAGGATAGAGATCATCATGATAGAGATGTTGGTGATGCTGGTGATGATAGTGATGATGAAGAGAGTATACAATTAAAGGATGAATGGTACTTGCTTGGGCCATGTCTAGGAGGTCCAATAATTCCTGATTTGATTCCTAGCTTTGGTAGTCACGCACCTTTAGATTTATGGTTAGGAAAGGTAAGTTTAATATATTCATTATTTCTTAATTATTATTTTATATGTAATCAATCATATGTACACATTACATTTGCTTATTATATTGACCAGGATCGGGGTTGTCCGAAGATCCACACGAGGTAGGAGGTTTTAAGAAGTTTTCTAGGAAGTGTCAATGATAGGATGTTCACTCTGATACGACGAACAGGATTATCATACCTTCCATCCTGCACATTTGAACATGTGAACGTGCCGCTTATTTCAGCATTTATTGAGCGATGACAACCAGACACAAATAGCTTTCATATGCCATGGGGGGAGATGACGATCACTCTTTTAGATGTATATCGTATATTAGGGCTGCGAGTTGATGGTCATCCATTACATTTGGACATGACGGTAGACATGCGTGGGCAAATGATTGGTGCAATGAGTGCCTTATTTGGGATGGAGGAAATGCAAGCAAATGAAGTCATTCGAAAGGGCGGGCTTCCATTTAAATGGCTACAAGAAGTATGTGAATCATACTGGTTAGGGGACGAAGCAAAAGCGATTGGGTATACATTATGGTTGATCGGCTTATCGTTGTTTGTCGATAAGACGGTTGATAAAGTTAATCCATACTTTATCATTTTCCTTCAAGATCTTAGCCAGGTTGAAGGTTATGCATGGGGTGCAGCCACACTTGCTTTTTTATATCGACAACTTGGCATGGTTTCTAGAGCCGACGCTACTCAATTGTCTAGATGCATGACTCTATTACAGGTAATTTTATAATCAATATATATATACATATATACCATACTCTATATTCATTATGATGGCTAACAATCAAATATTATGACAGACGTGGATATATGAATACTTTCCTGGGTTTGGAGTGGAAAGATCTAGGTATGATCCAGACCATCCTCGTTGTATGAGGTGGTCTTGTGGCCAGAAATTCAAAAATCAATTGGAGACGCTCGAGTACTTTCGAGCAAAGATTGATGTTATGTCTGCGTCGAAGGTATGCTAAATCAATTATTTTATCCTCCTATATTATATTTGTGATATCCATATTTACTTGAATATTTTCGTGAAAGGTCAATTGGGATCCGTACGGAGTTGCTGATCCATATAGATATTATCGTATGGCATTCTATCACGGTTGTATACACTGTTTGGACAAAGTTGAACCACATATGCCTGATAGAGTGACACGACAATTTGGTTATACATAAGTCATCCCTGAGGAGCCCATCAAGCCAAATAGAAACTCATATAGAGGTCATTCCCTGAAGAAGTACAAAGTATACTATGCACACATGCTCGGACAATGGTTCTTGAGGTATGAACATATTTTGGGCCCGGATGTTTTTGGACCAGCTGTTGAATACCCATGGGAAGTGGCCGATGATTATATGGATTGGTATGTTCCGAGAACGCATAGATATATATTGGCTACGACGGAAGAATATTTGGTTGAACATGCGAACGATGATCATCATATACCAACTGAAAAATGTCTGAACAAAGCACGTAAAACTATTTATCGATTGTATTGGAGGGGAGAGCCAGCTCTAAATTATGAGCAGTTAGTTACATGTATCGAAACCCTTGTGCGTGATTTAGGAGTTACTCCACCTCGGCGTGGCCATTTGTAATGAACTTCATGTATTACCGTATTGTTATGTGAAAACATTAACATATGTTTGTTAGAATTAATACCACCTATCCTTATTATCCATAGTTTAGAACTTCGTGATAGAAATTATACTATATTTTATAAAATTACCACGTACATGTTACAAAGGATGTAAACTTAAATAAATGTACCATCCTAATTACAACAATTCTACATTAAAGTTGAGTCCGAAGATAAAGGATGAGGGTCTTGTGTGTCATCATTTACCAATGCACGCCATTGTTCTAATCTTCAAGAATATTGCGTACTCCATGTTGAAACGCTGCTATCACGATATCTATTCCAATTGGTATGTATTGGTGGGAGTAAAAAACTTTCCAGAAGATATACCTGTAGAAAAAAAAAACTATTA
Organism: Tamarix austromongolica; assembly: GCA_039764185.1. Classification (NCBI taxonomy): domain Eukaryota; kingdom Viridiplantae; phylum Streptophyta; class Magnoliopsida; order Caryophyllales; family Tamaricaceae; genus Tamarix; species Tamarix austromongolica. Next base: position 65,589,663 of record CM077813.1, on the reverse strand, counting down.
TGTCAGCCATTCATATCATATTGAAATGGAAAAATTCTTCATTAAACTTAGTGCTCACCGATATGTAGTGACTCATGTCTTGCAAGAAAAATATAGTAACTTCAGTTTCAGGACCTTGAATTCCGTGCATAGCCACTAAAGGTAGGAATCAGCTGCATGCATTCAATGAGTAATATGCAAACAACACACAGTTCGGGTTGCAATAACATGACCAATATCAGGAATTTCCATCCAGTGTATCATCGGAGCTGGCCCTTCCCAGTGGGCAATAGTATTAAGAACTTGATCAACGCTTTCATAGACGAACACATTCTCGTACAATTGTCGTCTGGTCAATATCTCATGATACAAGTCGGTACGAATCTGAACCCATTGTTCTTCATCTCCTAGTATAATAGAAGCCAGTGCTCTGAAACCACAATTCCCATCTCCAAAAACATTACACCAACTATTAACATAAGGAATTATATGTCGATTCATTTGAGTCACATATAGAAATTGAAATTGGCCTGACGACAGAAATGCCGATTGTCGTCCCCGACCCTGACCCCGACCCCGACGTTGAGTTGATCTAGGACGATTACAAAATTGTTGTTTTGTATACTTCCAACTAGATTGTTCCCTTCTAGTGGAGTTCCTTGGCCGACCCCTGTGCTGCCGTACTTGTGGCTCGTCGAAAGGTGTTCTTTGGGGAACTACAATATTAAATATCTCTCTAGCCAACTGATTCTGTATTTCTGGTGGCTGACGCATAACAGATTCCATCGAAATATGGAGCAAGTGAGATGCAACATCAACTGGTTCTTGGGGTCTCAGTGGAGTAATGGGTCCATCTATGTCGAGTTTCTTCCAAAACAGATGAATAGCCGACAGGGGGATTGACATGTAGTTATGAATGTATGTTTTAATTTCATGCGTACACGGTATCCCGTGCGTACGACGCATGTAACATCCGCATAAATCATCATTCCCACTTACATGCTCAAGTCTCTGACACTCGTTGTTCACCAACTCCATTGCATATAAAGAAACATGACCCCTCAAATTGGCATAAAGATCACTTGTAGAAAAATGAGGAGTGTTGAACCGAGACCTCTCAAGCGATGCTTTTATCTCATCATGTTGTAATTCGAGGAACATGTGCATTTATTTATGGACTGTATTGAAGCTGCCCCGTGATGTCTCCAGGAATCTTTTTAAAGATCCATGAGCTCCTTCAACCTTGTTTGTTACAAAAATTTATTTACTTAACTTTATCAACATAAAAGAAGCTCAATCAGCTATCACGGTTGCAAGAAAATATAAATCATACCTATTCGTTGTAAGTTGATGGATATGGAACACGTCACCAAAGAATGCTGCAACAATTTTATGTTTGTAGGATTGTAGCTAATTCGTCTTGAGATACAAAATTATACTGGGCATGCTTCTGTAATCTTCCTCTATTGACAACAATCGTGCCTCATATGTTTCTTCGTCCGTGGCATCTATCAAAATTTTCCATCGTGACATAAAACCACGTGTGAACAATGAACGACCATAAAGTTTCTTACATTTTCCCTTGACATTCTTATTCACATGAAATCTGCATAATAAATGTTTTGAAGTAGGAAAAATATGTTCCACAGCTGAAATTAGAGCAAGTTCTCGGTTGGTAATAATGGTGGTTGGAAGCATATATGGATCCATTAAGCTCTTTAATCTCTCAAGCACCCAGAAATAATTTTCCTCCTTCTCAGATGACATGTATGCACATGCAACGTTGAAATTCAATTGTGTTGGTGTTAAGCCAATAACTTCAAGTAAGGGCATTCCGTATCTATTTGTCTTATACGTGCAATCCATTTGTAAAACAAAAGGAAATGCACGTAAAATGTTAACAGATACGGGATGTGCGAACAGATGCTCACTTATTACGTTTGATTGAGGCTCACTTCGATGCCACTGAAAATAATGATTCTCAACCAACATACTCATGACATGCTGTAACATTGTTTGACCATCCATTTCTTCGGACCTAAGCTTCTGTCGAGCATTATAAATATGCCTCCTCATACTCACATTACCTTCAAATTATTTTTGAAGAAGTGGTATGATTTGTCGTGGCTTCACGTTAGCTGTAATAAGTTCATCAACAAATTGAACTTCATTTTCTGTCAACTTACCAAGAACAGCATGGCCTTGCTCATAATTAGCCAATTCGTGATTGTGTGTCCCGTTCCTAACTATCACTTGCCATCCACCGTTATTATTTTCAACACCAATAATAAAAAAAGGACAATCGGTTTTTTTGAACAAGTATTACGTGCACCTTCAGTATCTATTGGTCTAGTACGGACGTACGTACCACTTCGTTCACATCTTATCGAGACTCTACCCGCCCCTATACCATTTCCTTTTCTAGAACCTTTGATAATCAAAATCATCTTATGAGTTCTACCCATTTTCTTAACCCATGTCACAAGTTCATCCCGATCCGAAAATATTTCATCCGTTACAAAAAATCTCTGATAATTTTCACTCGTAAAAAGATGTATTCCCCATGTCCTGAAAAAAAGAGTTTACTATAATAATATAATAACAAAAAACTTTAAATTTCATGTAACTAATTGTGTCACCACAATTTACAATACTTAAAAAATAATATTTTACCTCTTCGTTGAAGTTGTAATTAATATTTAGAGAATGCATTTGCGTATCTTCTGCGTATCCATAGCTTCTCGGTATTGTAAATCTATCATCGTAATACGATGGGGTTCTGACCCCATCTTCGTAGTTCATCGGACTTCCGAAATCATTGTACCCTATCGAAGTTTTAAACTCTTCATAGTTTGAAGAACTTCCAAATTCATTATTCATTGTGAGTGTTTAACAAATATTGAAAAATTATATCTCAACCTTCAACTAACAAAGTTTCTGCAGAATAGAAATATTGAGTTGAAGAATATGATCGGGTAAGCTGTTCCTTTATATAGAAGGCTTCATGTTCCTAACTTCACGAGCTTAACATACCATCGTACAATTATTTTATTTACAAAGATATACAACAGTATAATTATTCTACGTGCCATCCTACAATACTATTTGCAAAAGCCACACATTGACTATCCCCGCCAGCAACCTTCGATTCATTGTATATGATCGGCCAAACTTGCCGAAACACCAACAATAATATGATTCATTGTCAGGCAAGATAATTTTGTCAGAAGTACGCGTTACTTTTACTGCCAGCAACCTTCGATTCATTGTATATGATTGGCCAAACTTGCCGAAACACCAACAATAATATGATTCATTGTTAGGCAAGATTATTTTGTCAGAAGTACGCGTTACTTTTACTGTGTAAAATCTTTTCGAATCAGCGTTTTTGTTATTTGAAAAACAAAATTTTACTCCATAGAAAACATATTTTATCCTTATCTTATATTATTTTAATTATAAATATATTAATTTAAATTTTTGTATCAAATATTTATATAAATTTTGATTTTTTTAATTATAAATAATAATAATTTACAAACTTTTCGGCCAAAATTAAAAAAATAATAATAATAATTGGTGAATCGGCAGATATTACCGATGGTATAGCCTGATTTCGGTAATAATTGCCGATGCCCTGGCGCCGAAATAAAAAAAATAAATTGGTGCATCGGCAATTTGTGCCAATTCTTTGGCCTGGTTTCGGCAATAATTGCCGATCCCCTGGGCTGGTTTCGGTACATATTGCCGAATTTATCGGCCGAAATTAAAAAAAAAAATATATATATATATATATGTTGCATCGGCAGTTATTACCGATGGATGGCCTGGTTTCGGCAATAATTGCTGATATATTTCTGCCGAAATTGAAAAAAAAAATTGGTGCATCGGCAGTGTTTGCCGATGTCTTGGCTTGCTTTCGGCAATAAGTGCCGATGGCCTAGGCCAGTTTCGGTAAAAATTGCCGAATATTATCCATAGTTTAGGCTAAAATCGCCGATGTTGATCGTGGCTTTCGGTAAAAATCACCGATGTAAAGGCCACTTTCGGTATTTGTTTTCCACGGAGTAAAAATACGTTTTCTATATAACAATACCCTATGACATATTCTATACGGACATCCGTCTAAAATACCCCATATAAAACACCGCATCTTGTATGGCATAAAGACAGTAGTGGTAGTACTGGTCCATCTCCATCCATCTCCTCTCTTAGGGATTGAGCCTAAAAAAGGCTCAGCCATCTCTTCTACTAGGATGCTATTTATTACCACCTTCCTTTTGTGTGTGATGATATACAACAATCATTGTGAAAGTCTCTCTGCAGTAGTGATCGATTAATGCGGAAGGAACTGTTTAATATATCATAGAATACGATTTTAGTCTTTTATTTTTAACAACCAAATACAACAAACAAAAGAGGAGAATAGCCACTAGCGTTCAAAGAAAAAAGAAAAAGAAAAACAAGCGGAGCATCAAGGTTTCAAAGCAACACAACACTTGCTAGTGGTTATCATCAGCGTCGCCATTGAAATTTAACCAACAGGTAGAGCCTATCATATATGCGATCCAAGAACCCAAAGTAGCCGTATCTCATGGTTCTGCTAAATATCAAGGCCCCGCAAACCCCCCAGAATCCAGTCGCAAACCCAAGACCAACACTAATATACAAACCTGCAGACACAAACCAATCTTCTTCCTCTCCGTGAGTGCCATCATTTCCATCCCTTTCTTGCCCAGGAGACTCCTTTGCTGCTCCCTCATCCCCTGGACACAACTCCGTAAGTGGCTTACCACAAAGTCCCGGAATATTTCCCGCAAATGATGTAGCGTCAAAAGTCTGCAGTTGAGTTCCAGTCGGTATTCTCCCGGACAGGTTGTTATACGACAAGTTCAAGTTGCTTAAGGAGCTCATATCAGCAAAGCTTGTGGGAATTTCGCCCGAAAGCCGATTCATCGACAGGTCGAGAAACTCTAAGGACTTCAATCGACCTAACTTTCCACTCAACGGTCCTTCTAGTTGGTTTCTTGACAAGTTCAATGAGATTAGTTGGACGAGGTTAGAAAGGCCACTTGGAATTTCCCCTTCCAACTTGTTACTTGACAAATCGATGATCCAAACTAGACCCAAAGTACTGTTGTATTGGGCCTCAATTCCATTCCGTACGAAGGAAGCAAAGTCCAATTGTTGATAGTCTGGGTCTAAATAATACCAAGATGGGCCACCTCCTGACTCGCCCATGGCTGAAAAGTTGGACAAGCAATGCGGTATAGTACCGGAGATATTATTTGAAGAAAGGTCAAATATCCGCATTGAAGATAACTTACATAGCTGGGGAGGGATGGTGCCAGTGAATAGATTATTTCTTAGGATGAGGAACTGAAGGTCAGGCAGGCTATTCCCAATCCAATGGGGTATTTTTCCTGAAAGGATGTTGTTTGTAGTATCTACTTGAAATAAATATCGACATCTCCTCAAGGAGGATGGTAGATGCCCGTGGAATCTATTGTTTCTCAGATGCAGCGTCGCTAAGTTTTCAAGAAAACCTAAAGATTCAGGAATCTTTCCAGAGAAGTTATTGTTGGATAACACCAAAGCGCCTAAGCCATTTCCTTGCTTCCAGCAATCAGGAAGCTCTCCTGAGAGGAAATTATATGAAAGATCAAGAACGCTGCCGTCATTTTCCTCCATGAGTCTAATGTCTCCGCCAACTTCACACAGAAAAGGAGCAAACGACCCAAAGAGCTTGTTGTTTTTGAGACTTAGACCGCCAGCGGTTCTGAAAAATGATGGTATAGGACCCTCAAGAACATTGTTGCTCAAATCTATGAAAGGAGTTTTCTGGAACAGAAGTGGAAAATCTGCCAATGTGCCATGGAATTTATTATTTGAAAGACACAACTCGGATGCTCCAACAGATACGTTCCAGAACCATGCAGGAACCGAATCTGAAATTCCAGTATATGATATATCAAGATGTGAAATAGTTCCCCAATTATGAAGCCATCTTGGGAATTAGGGCCCAATTTACAGTTACTCAGGAACAACGTATCCAGCTTAAAAGGAGGAGTCCAGTTAGCACTTATATCTAAAACCGCGGAGTTATAAGACAAGTCCAGGTAGACCAAGGAGGAAATGTTTGATAGGTGAGCTTCAGTGATTTTACATTTAAGAGAATTGTTACCAAGATCCAGATGGTGAAGCATGGATAGCTTCCCTATACCTTCACTAACAGGCAGTGAACCCTTCAAGTAGTTGGAATTTAGCGACAGAGACTCTAATGATTTCACCAGGCACCCTGACAAAGACTTGAACAAGCCAAGAAGATCTTGCGTAAGGAAGTTTTGTGAAATATCAAGTGTCCGCAGCCGACATAAGCATTGAAAGAATTTGGGAATCTCACCATCAAGTTGGTTATATGATAGATCAAGATATAATAGATGACTCAAATTGCCAATGAAGTCCGGTATAGGAGCTTGCAGTAGGTTACCGTAAAGATCAAGGTGGGAAACAGAAACCAATTTGCCAAATGCTTCTGGTATAGGACCTTTTATGGCATTATTAGAGACACGAACCTCAACAAGGCTTGAGCTAAAATTAAACAGCCATGGATAAATTGCTTTCTCTGGGAGGAAATTACCAGAAAGATCAATGTACGTTAGAAATTTCGACATATTTTTATGAATAAGCGATGATGGTGTCTCATCAGGAAGAGAAGAATTTGATAGATCCAGGTATCTCAAGGAAGGGAGGTTATAGAGGGCATCGGCCCAACCAGTAGCTTGTGAGAGGTCCGTACTATTAAGTGAGAGGTCCCTCAATGAAGAGAGTGAAGATAGCCAAGCCATAGGATTTTTGGTGGACAACTGATAATTGTGGCTGAGATCAAGGTGTTGCAAGCTTGAGAGGTTCTTAAGCTGGTAAGGAACTTCACCACTGAAATTAGAATTTGAGAGATTGAGATACCTTAATTTATGGAGGGAACCAATGAAACCAGGAATTGCCTTGCCTTCAAAATCATTGCCACTGAGGTCCAAATGAACAAGATGCTCCAACACAAGCAATGAAGGACTAAGACTCCCTGTCATAGGTTTACTCACCTGTGGAAAATGAAGTTCACAATAATAATGATCACAAATGAAATATGTATTTGTTGCTCGAAGATCAAGGCCAATTACGTGATGAGTAGTTTTGTCGCAATGAACATTGTCCCAACGGCAACAATCTGTAACCCGATCATTATGGCTCGTCCATGAAGAGAGATAGTCATATTTGTTGACTAGGTTTTTCTTAAATTCTAGAAGAGCCTGTCCTTCCCTCTCAATGCATTTGATTTCATCACGCTTAGTTGCTGATGTAGCGACAAGTACACTAAATATCAAGCATAAGTGTAGCAATAGGATGGCTGCTGCCATTGGTTTTTTGGTGTACATTTTTTAGAACTCGTAAGATTGCTAAGCTTAACGGATGTAACAATTCTTTGAGGGGAGGTGTTCTTGAGAGAGGGAGAGAAAAAAATAAGCGAGTTGCTTAGGATGGGTTTGCTATTTCTTAAATGGCATACTTATAAGAATGGTAGAGTATGAAGTGAAGGCACAATGCTAAACTCTTTTTTGTCCTATTTGTGGAAACCAACGCCCTTCATTAGCCTGTAGGTTTTTCGGCGTACATTTGTGGGATGTAGTTGAAGGTATAAGGCTATGTTCGCATGCAATGGTCTAAAGTAGGAGGAATTTTACTTTAAAAAGAGCTTATGAAGCTTTTCTAGACTAAATAATTTTATAAGTTCTTAGATAAATTTTCAAAGCTATGGGGTCTTGTTCCTGGGATTTTCATAATCAAAGGTATGGGGTTTTCACATACTGAAAAGTTACTGTAAACTTTTTTCAAAAACTACTTGAACAAACTTATCCATCAAGATTTCATTAGCACAGAAAATTTTCATTATCCAAACAATTTTCATTTATACAAATTCATCATGGAATTGAAGAATATTAGAATTTGCGTCGGTCCATATGTATGGAAAGCTAGAAGCCAATTTTCTTCTCTAAAACATAACCCCCCGGGCCCCTCGTCATAATGAAAGGAAGATCATCAAAGTGCTTCCGGTCATCCAAGACATATTTAAGTTCATACAAACAATAAAATCCGTAAATTCAGTGACAAGGACCTGCAATTTCATGATTGTTCAAAAGCAGCCCCAAACTTGAAGATTGATTTAGTCAGTGACAAGGACCAAACATGATTCCATGTTTTATTAATCAGTCGAACTCATATCCCAGAGTATTTCATGAAATGAAACTTCTTAAATCAAAATTTCATGTTTATCACCTTAACGGGAGAACATTTTAGTGTATGGATTTTAGTTTAAAGAATTATTATTATTATTACTGAAAATTCAGTCTGAGTCACCTGCAATCATTTTATTTGTTTGGTTCAAAATTTTGACGAGCCTCATTTTCTTTGTATATCTAGGAACTTGTGCTTGTGAACATCAAATTATGCAATGATTTTAGAGGGACTAATCATTTGTCTTAGAATTTATCAAGTGATGGACAAGCAATTAGTAGCAGACGGGCCACCTGGGCACTATACTAGAGAGCTCTATGTTTTCTGATCTTAATTCCAGGAAGTCACTACTTGCCTATCCCATGTTGTTAGTCAAGATACTAGAGAGATCTATCTGATGGAAGTCCGTGCATGACTTTGAGTTATACCGATTCACTAGATATAATGAAAAGAATATTAAATGATCGAGGGCAATATAATCGGAAAAAATGTCTTTATGTTTTATATCTCTCCTACAGTTGTTTAAACTAAATAAATAAAAAATTTGATCAATGTTAATTTTAAATTTTAATTTTCTATGTAATGGATATTTTATTATTCATAAATACTTGTTATATAAGACATAGAATAGGAGGAAATTATTTTCATCCTTATTACTCCATGCCAAATAAGCCTAAAGAATAAAATCTATCAACAATCAAGAGATTTTGGAGCGGAGAATAAAATAGGATGGAGAAGAAAATAAAAGAACTCTACTGTTGAACCTTGTTATCAGCATGCAAAAAAGGGACACCAGCTGCTCGCTTAGACATCGTAGGATCAAACTGACTTCTTCTTTTTTTCTTTCCATAAGAACATCGGCATCATTATAGAATACAATCCCCCCCTTTTTGATAACAAGATAATATAAAGAAAAGATTAAAACAGTGATCAGAAGAACATATGAAGCATACAGTCCCTTTTGTGCAATAACTAAAAAAAATACGTATTGTTGATTTCCTTCAGAAATCAGCTTCCCCAACCACAAATAATCTAAATGTGAAATACCTCCCTCAACCCATTTTCAATTTAATTAGGTTTTTATTCATCATCCTCATTACTTATCTCTTAACTAAGGAAACCGAGTGAGAATTAGTTATTGAATTTGGTCCTATTATGAAACATATTGCAATTTATGCAATCTAGTAAAATACTAATAGAACAAGGTAAGATGTTGTATTGTTAATTTGTCTAGATATTAATGTTTTCATCCTATGAGTTATTTATGTTGGTTTTCATGAAACAACTTGAAGTTCCTTCGTATGTCTGCGCGGTAGCCAACGTGTCGTAGTTATTTGATGCCAGACTATTTACTTTTCTCTTCACATGAGTTTCTTGCTACAGTACTAATATTTAATAACACATTTTCTGTAATACCTCTTTCGTAATTAATCCTAATTATATATACTAATTAATATAAAAGTGTGTTATTTTGTGTACAACTAATTATAGAAATGATCGTAGGATATTTTTTATGCCTTTAAGATTGTTTTGGATGATTATGTAGTAATTGGGGTTTTGTGGCTAAATACATATTGCTTATAAATTATTATTTATATATGTATGTTAACTTTTAAGTTATATCTAGCAGTGAACACTGCTAAAAACTCAGTTTTTAGCAATGACATATTAAAAAAAAAACATTGTTAATTATAAAGTTATTACTTAATATAAAAAATATTGTGAAAGATATTTTTGGTAAATATATAAATTGTTATGGGGTCGCAGCATATAAGAGTGTTATAAAAAAACTCTTTCTGGCAATAATTTATTATTATTATAATAAATATTTCATTACTAAAAATATGTTGTTTTACATTTTCTTACAAAAACATTTGCCCACAGAAAAATCGTTGCCAAAGCTCTTCAATAATGAATAAACATTGTTGCGAAAGCTCTTTAATAATCAATAAATGTTGTAAGATTTCTTTGGTAATACAAATTTTTTTTCCTAAAAACTATTTGGTAATAAAAAAATTTATTTATAAAAGCTATTTGGTAATAAAAAAATATAGCTGCAAAAGCTCTATGATAACTAGAAAATGCCGCGGCAAAAGCTCTTTGATAAAAGCTATATGGTAGCCAAAAATATCCTTATGAAATGTTTACAAAATAAATATCATTGTGAAAGCTCTTTGGTAATTAAAAAAAATATCATTCCTAAAACTCTTTGCTAACAAAAAAAAATGTCTTTGCAAAAATAATTGGTAACAAAAAAATTTGATGCAAAACAACATTCATTATAATAGAAAAAAGTATGCATAAGAAATAACAACATAATATTATTTATTTAAATGTAATGAAATATAAGTGCCAGAACTAAATAGGTAAACAAAAAATAAACTTCATTAGCATAGAAATGTGTACCTTGGGAAAGATGCCCAACATATAATGCTCGGTGAAAATGAGACTTCAAAGCTTCAACAAGTACTAAAAAACTAACAAAATGCCTGCTACTTCTTGTGTTATAGAACAGCTAACCTCCAAAACTTCTAAATCACAATAACTTCATTAGCATAGAAATGTGTATCTTGGGAAAGATGCCCAACATATAATGCTCGGTGAAAATGAGACTTCAAAGCTTCAACAAGTACTAAAAAACTAACGAAATGCCTGCTACTTCTTGTGTTATAGAACAGCTAACCTCCAAAACTTCTAAATCACAATATCCTCCAAGGGTATTAAAAGTGAACTAGGCTCTTGAATACCTGAGATAGCATGATAGCATTGGCTTCTACCACTACTAGATAAAGAGGTTTTAAAGGTGACATTTGTCATCGCTGATAACCCCATAGTTGTCCTCATTCCTCTTTAGCAACATTAATTTTTCTCCCTTGTTAATCTATTAGTGATTATATAGGTTCAAATTTTGGTTGACCATTTAGAAAGTTTAAATTTTTCATTGCTAAAAGATGTATTAACAACATCTTTTTAAAAAGATATCCAGAAAATTTTAAATTTTAGTTGGAAAATTTAAAATCCTATGTTTTACCCACAACATATCATCCTTAACAAAGGTATTAGGGATGAATTTTAAAAAAAAATTTGAAACAAATTCAAATATTGGTTGGAAAATTTAAAAATCCCATGTTTTTAGCCATGACAAGTTATCCCTAAAAATGGCATTAGGGGCGATGTTTTTGATATTTAATGTCTCTTCAAGTCGTTGTCATGTAATCTGTTAGCAAAGAAAAATAAAATTTATAACAATTTTTTTCTCATTCCATAAAATATACATTATCATATAAAATTACAATATAGAAATATTTATAAATATTTAGTTGTCAAATTATTAAATTTTATATATAATGCTAGAAATGATTTGAATTAGATAGAAAACAAACATGTTCAAAATCATTTTTTTTAATAATAAATCATCATCATCATCATGTTGTTGGGGAAGACATTAAGGAGGTTGAATCTAGTGTTGCAGATGCCTATATGGAGGTTGATCCTAGGGCAGACCAAGGGGATGTTGAATCCTGTGTTGGAGCCTACCATATAGAGGCTAAATCTAGGCCAACGAATGATGGTAAAACCTAGATCCTTGTTTCCATGCTACTATCATCCACAATTTATTAATATATCTACCGTGAATGGAAAATCTCATAAATATCTTACACCATTGGCCAAGCCTGATCCTGTAGCCTCAACATCTCATCTTACAAAAATAAAAAATATTATGTTAACAAAAAAAATTCATAAAAAAAAGATAATATTAGTTGTCTTACATTATTCTCTCTCGCATGCTTAGTGATCCACTACCTAACCCTCATGTGTTGATCCTTATAAGTCTTATGTGGTGATGGTAACTGCTGGGTCTATTTATCAACCTACCATATTGATTAAATTAATACATTAATAATATTAACATTAGAGCTTAAAAATATTAAAGAGAACTAATATTATATATATATATATATATATATATATATCAATAAGTTGAAATAGATCTAGACCTGTAGAGACTAGGATTTGTCATATTAGAACTATTTTTATTATTTTTCTCAAACCTTGCGTATACATATAAAATAAAGTCAATAAATGCTTCAAAATTTTCAACATTTATAGCAACATACTTAAACTTTTACCTTTGCCTTGTTTCATGTCTAGTAATCTACACACCTTCTTATTTTCTTAGTCAATGTTTTCCAACTTCCACTTATTATCCTTTAACTAATTCATCTTCAAGTCTCAGAAGAATCTTAGAATGTAACTTTTTAGCAACATGAGGCCATGGTTTATATAATGGTGGAATAAACTACCCGATTGTATTTCTAGCACAATAAGAAATTTTTAGCCCAAACTTAACCCATAGGATTATACGTGCCATCTTTTGTAATGAAATCTATGTGTAGTTATTTTTTTTAAATGTTTATTAGCCACAAGCTATAGACATTAAGATCCTTCCCTTATTTCAACCATTCATTTTTTGTGCTAGTGGTGCTGTAAAAAATAAATTTCAAATTTGATATTTGTAGCATTAAATAGTTATTCATACATTCAAATGTGAGCAACTTTTGTGTATATATGATCTCACCATACTCAATATTCTATGAGGTCTAGGAGGGGGATAACCTATTCCATCTCCACCGTGATATGTAGCATATACATCAGCTAAAACAATATCTTATAGGGGGGAAAATAAAATAGTAATACAATAGATCAATTATATAAAATTATTGTATCACATATCTTTAATTTAATGATAATAATTGATACAAAAATTACACCAAATACATATTAGTCAAAACAAAAACTAGAATTATCATTGTAGTTTTATTCCTCAGTGTTTTCCATATTCTAATCCAAATAACCTAATCCCTCATCTTCAATGTCATCTTCTAGAATCTTGTCATCATCAATACCATCAGTGGTCTCAATGGAATCCATATATTCATTACATGTTCAATGCTATAGTAGCAAAGTCAACCATCGCATCCACTACATTGATGTCATCATCATCATCATCATTCATATCTAAATTGTGGAGGTGGTTCACTTCCCAAACCACCCTCCAATTAGATAAATTAGATGATCATAAATATATGAGACTTTTTTTTATATCTAAGATCCCATATATACTGATCATTCTTATACCACTCAGACCTCATATACACACTTGTAATGTTGTTTTCTTGCTTGATTCTTTCCTTTCTTAGATTAGTGTCAAAAAATTTACACTTGAAAAACAAAATAGAACAATCATTAAAGTAATATAATTTGATGACCTCTATTAACTATCAATAGAAAAAAGTGACGTCAGTTCTAGGGATGCGCACACTATTGTTTTGTGTTCTTCTATTCATACCTCTATGCTGTTTTAAATATTTCACTCCATTAATCACACAACCATGATATATTGAGATAAAAATAAATGATCAATGAGATAACACAAATAATTCATCATTATATTAATCTAATGATAGTGTTAATAATTGGCTAATTAGATAATTGAAGGGCCCTCAAACAAACTTGGTTAAATAAGTTACATAGTTCAATGACAATATTTTCAACCTGTTTGTTCAAGAGTTCATGAAGTCCGACTGCTAACATACATTGTATAGTCATATGATGATCATGTGAATTTAGACCTCAAATCTTGTTGCTATCATTGCTAACATTCTTCTTAAGATTTCCAGCAAACGTGTAACACCCCCAAATTTACTACTAAAAAATTTCGTTTAAATCAAAAGGGTTAACGGAAGCGAAAGATACAACCATAAACTCGAGGGCGTTACCGCCACACTTAGTACTAGACCGGTATACTTCTACTGCTCTAGTACTAAGTGCTAAAGCTAAAACCAAACAACATCAAGTGCGAAACATTAAAACATGAGTTGACATTTGACATAAATCATTAACGAAACACAAGTTAAACAGTAGTCAGAATACGGTTTAGGATTACAACTTAAGAGTACGGTTTCAAAACAAGAAGCGTAGTACAAAATATAGCTAAATAAAATAGATCCCAAGGGACAAATATCCGGATTGCCTACTCATTCAAGTCAAGCCTTCCACCCCAAATTAGTAACCGATTAAAACCTACATAGGAGGTCTGCTCCCCACCATCAATGGATCATCACAGGACCCATTCAACAAAGGTAGTATCAGTACAGGTCCAATACTGAGTTAGGGCGCAGGCATGCTAAGGCCAAGCATAAAATCATACCACATAGCCCACATAGCACAATCATATAAGTAACATGCGATAACACACAAGATAAGGCCTGAGTACTTTCTGGTGACTCATTCTTTATCCTCGTTAATAATATGTCCATTTCAGACATATTCTTTAATAATCCATGTAAGTGCGGGAGCCCCACTATTATAGCCGGTGGACCGGAAATCAACACTCAGGACAGAACGCCTCTGACCACTATTATAGCCTGTGGACCGGAAATAAACTCACAGGGTAGAACGCCTCTGACCACTATTCTTACTGGTGGACCGGACTGGCCCTGACTTACATGGTGTTTCGCTGTAAGTACTTAGTATTTTCCCATGGATTACTCATTCATATTCATTCAACGCATTCTTCATTAGTCCATGTAAGTGCGAGAGCCCCACTATTATAGCTGGTGGACCGGAATAAACACTCAGGGCAGAACACCTCTGACCACTATTATAGCCGGTGGACCGGAATCAACACCTAGGGAGGAACGCCTCTGGCCACTATTCTAACTGGTGGACCAGACTGGCCCCGACTCACATGGTGTTTCACTGTAAGTACTTAGTGTCCTTCCTGTGGATTAACTTATTCGTTTGGGTCTGTCGAGCCCGAATCCCCCACTATTATAGCTGGTGGACCGGAATAAACACTCAGGGCATAATGCCTTTGACCACTATTATAGCCGATGGACCGGAAATAAACACTCAGGGTAGAATGCCTCTGACCACTATTCTAACCGGTGAACCAGACTGGGTCTGGCACAACAGTCTTTCACTTTACGTAATTAATATCTTATCCTTGTCTTATTGAATCACATCACACCCTTGATATGCATGCGGTTGATACTCTACTTCTTTCCCCTCCAGAGGGACCGTCCCATATTTCAAGACTCGTACCTCTTCTCACACCTGACATCCATCCCCTATAGACTTAGGCATAGTGGCATATAGTAAGGCACAATCTCCAAGAATATAGGTCATCCCAACACATATGATATCGACTCCGTTACACTTATATTATTAGACCCGTTAGTTCTCTTCTTATAGTAATAGCGTTCTTGCTAACCATAGGAAAATAGTGATAGTATTAATAATAAAACTAATAATAGTGACACTAATGTTTAGTGATACAAATCCTAGTGTTTTAAGGCCAAGTCTATTAATGGTGTTAGGGTTGAAATAATAATAATACAAAATCACAATACTACAAGTAAAATATCCCTAAGGGTAATAATGATAATAATAATAATAATAATAATAATAATAATAATAATAATAATAATAATAATAATAATGATACTAATAATAATAATAACATTTCTAATGTTAAGTACAATAGAAGTTAAGGTTCGAAGGGATGATAGTATTAGTAAGAAAATAATAACATTAATGATAGAGATAATAATAATGATAATAATAATAATAATAATAATAATAATAATAATAATAATGATAATAGTATTAATAATAAAAGTAATAATAATAATAATAATAATAAGTATAATAGTATTAATATTAGTAGAAAATAATAGCAGTTATATAAAAGGCACTACCATGGCAAGGGGTTTCAATAACGGTTATTTTATAGTTTTAATAACGGTTTTCGACCGTTATTGAATCGCCCGTTATTATATCTTTAATAACGGTTCATAACCGTCATGAAAAATACACAAAAACCCGTGAATATGTGTGTAAACTTCATATTTAATAACGGTTTTTACTTAAAAACTGTTGTTAAAAAGGATCTTTTAATAACTGTTTCGCAGTAAACCGTTATTAAAATAAGGTTTTAATAACGGTTTATAAGAAAAAACCGTTGTTAAAAACCATGTATTAATAACGGTTAATACAAAAACCGTTGTTAAAACATGATCGAATTACTGTTTCGGTCATTGATTATGCGTTTATTAAACCCTCTAATATGTATTAAATACGCATTAATATCAGATTATAAGGAGTTTTAATAACGATTCTTAAACAAAACCGTTATTAAAACCTATACTTTTAATAACAGTTCTATGGGAAACCGTTATTAAAACCTCAGTTTTTAATAACGATTTTAAATAAAACTGTTATTAAAGCATAGGTTTTAATAACGGTTTTCATAGAACCGTTATTAAAAGTATATGTTTTTTTAGCATTTTTCTGTTTTGTTCCTACCCACATACACAGTTGTATGTTCAAACAATTACCAAATCTGCAATGTAAAACAACATCAATTCATACCAGTAGGATATTACACCATAATTTCAATCAATCTATAATTGGTATGCATGTCTCAATACACAAACTATACTTAGGAATACAAATTAGTGGGCATACCACAACTTGGTAGCTCTACACCCCAAAGTAAAGAGTTCACAGATCTAGGCTGGAAGATGGAAAGATGTAGACGAAATGCAAACCTGAAAATGCATGTAGAATATATAGATCACTACCTAATACCGAATGAATGAGTGTACGTGCTTGGCCCATTGATCTCTAACTTCATCAATTTCATCAACATTATATTGCCGTCCTCGTGTATAGTCATCGGTGAAAAACTACAACACCCATGTTTCAATTAATATACAGTTAGCCATTAGGTCAAAAATATATATGTCATGATTCATTAATAGAAAAATATAGAAAAGCAAACATACATAGCTTGGATCTATGTTGACCGATCTATTCTAGACTATAAGATCCATTGCTCTACATACATAGTATCCACAATCATCACCGTTTTGCTGTTGTGGACATTGTCAAATGAATTCAGTTATCTCTCTAACTATTATATATTAATGTGAATTAAAACAAAATACAAAATAGTTGTATTCCTACTTACCATGATAGGCTCATATTAAAGATTCTTTGGGTCTGGAACACCATTCCCACCTCTCCTTTGATATGCCGTCCGTAGTGCCCTAATAAATAGAGTTGGATGCATAATATTGTAAGTATATATACCTCAAATAATGAAAGTAGAATACATATATGTATAAATAAGCTAATGAAGTAAAAAGTGAAAAGTATACTAACATGTCTATAAATTCCTTCCCACTACGACGAGCGACCTCAAAAGGCACGTCATAGGTTTGAAGGGAATCAAACACATAAAATTTATTAAGATCAGGTCGGAGGGTGTACAAAACCCAATGTTCAGTTACGAGGTGAGGAATGAGATAGAGCTTGTTGTGCCCCTCAATCAAAATGTGATCCGCTAAATAGTTTATGTGCCTACCCTCTGTTATTATACTACTGTCAGCTATCTAGTATGGGCACACAAAAACAATAGAGGATAACATTCCCTCCAACGCAGCGCAACTAGCTACCAACCTATATATGGATGATAATAATAATGGATATTTGTTAATAACTAATAACTCATATAAGCTTAAGAGGTCATAAAAATTCTATTTCTCCAAGAGTACTAAAATTTGAAATTTGAAATTCTATTTCTCCAAGGCCGAATACATGGATTTTAAATACAGTGTAATCTAACTCCCATATATGTTCAATCACATCATAATAATTCATATCTTCATAAGTTGGATTCTTGTCTTTCGCACTAGCAACATGCATTGCCTCAGCCACTAAAGTCACCCCACTGTTCTACATTGTACTCTTCCCATCTTGTTCTTTTGTATAAAAAGTGCAACCGTTGATCACATAACTGGTATATTGAAAAACTTCATAACGAGGTTTCTGAGACAACCAATGTAGGGTTTCGGAAATTAAAGTTGGGGAATGTCCGATGACTGGAATGATGCGATCTCTTATCCAATCAATAAAGGAAAGATTATGTTTATCGATAATCCATTTCTCAGTCTTTGATGGATTTTCAATCCGTAAAGAAGTCATATGCTCTTCAATGTACGACTGAACATCATCACTGTTATGTAATACATATAGATGTGCTGCACGGAACATGTTAGGGTCTACACGCCCAAACTGTTTGCCTCTAATACCCTGTCCTTCAAATTTTCCCACATGTTGAGACTTAAGAATACCAAGAGCTTCAGCATTTGACAAGTACTTTGTGCAAAACTCAATTGCCTCTTCCACCAGGTAACTCTCAACAATACATCCTTCTGCCCAATATCGATTCTTCACATAAACTTTTATCAACTTTATAAACCATTCAAAGGGGTACATCCAATGCCCATGAACAGGTCCTAACATCTTTATCTCATAAACTAAATGAACAGTTAGATGCACCATAATGTCAAAGAATGACAGTGGAAAATACATTTCAAGTTGGCACAAAATAATCATAATCCCTTTTTGCAAGGTGTCCAAACTATCAGGATGTATAACTTTAGAGCAGATGACTTTAAGAAACCAACAAAGTCTCATGATAGTAATTCAAACACGTTTTGGCAAAATTCCACGTATAGCTATCGGCAACAAGTGCTGCATCAAGATTTGACAATCATGAGACTTTATGTTAATTAATTTTAACTCTTTTATCGACACGAGCCTTCTGACATTTGAAGAATACCCTTTCGGAACCTTGACACTATGCAAGAATTCACAAAATGAAATTTTCTCTTTTTTTGGAAAGAGTATGACACGCCGGTGGTAAATATGTTTTTCTTCCATTGTCTTGCGGTGTCAGTTCCCGTCTAATACCCATTTCTTCCATATCCATTCGAGCATTTATCTCATCTTTAGTCTTGCGTGGAACATTAAGTAATGTGCCAACAAGACTGTCACATATATTTTTCTCAATATGCATCACATCAAGGGTATGTCTCACGTAGAAAGATTCCCAATAAGGAAGGTTGAAGAATATTGACATCTTCTTCCACCCAACTGATGGAGGCTTATCTTTATTCTTCTTCCCAAACTTGACACTCAAATATTTCATCTTCAGCCACACTTGTCGACCCGTCAACCGGATTGGTGCCTGCCCTTCTTCTCGGAATCCATTGAACGCTTTTCTTTGCCTACGATAATGATGATTCTTCGGTAAAAACCTACAATGCCCAAGGAACACAGTCTTTCGGCCATGTCTTAGCTGAACAAATGAAGTATTCTCCTCACATATCAGACATGCATAATGGCCTTTCACACTATAACCTGACAAGTTGTCATACGTCGGAAAATCAATTATAGTACAGAATAACAATGCTCTCAAAGTGAAATTTTTTTGACCATATGCATCAAATACTTCAACGCCCATGTCCCATAAGAACTGTTATCAAAACATGATTTAATAACGGTTTTTATAGGAACCGTTATTAAAACCTTGGCAATTTTGACAACGGTTCTTGTTTGAACCATTATTAAAACATGATTTAATAACGGTTCTTACAGGAACCGTTATTAAAATATCCGTGCAAAATTTTACCTTGCACTTGTAATAATGGTTATTAGGTAAAACCGTTATTAAAAATTCCCGCGCATTAATTTTCATGGATTTGACGATAGTTTTCAAACCATCGTTATTAATGTCCCGTTATTATTTCCTGTTTCTGTAGTAGTGAGGGGTATTAGGGTTTGGATGAGTGGAGAACCACCTAGGGTCGGTGGTGGTCCGGCGGCGGTGCATGGCGGCGACGGTGGAGGTGGCAGAGGAGGAGAAGAGAGGGAAAGGTTAAGGTGGAGGTTAGATGGGGGGAGGAAAGGAAAATTTTGAGGTGGGGGAAGAATCAGCAGGTGAAGGGGAGTGGAATGAGGGTGGTGGCGTGACAAGGGGTGGCAGCGCGCGGTGGTTGGTGCGGCGGCTGAGGGTGGTGGAGAGAGGTGGAAGATGGGGGAGGTAGAAGGAGAGGGAGGCAGGAGGAGGTGAAGTCGTGGGAAGGTAGAGGAGGGTCTATTGGATATTTTGGAGGGTGGTGGAGGCTTGGTAGAGGCGAAAATGGACGGCGGAAGGCGGTGCAAGGGGTGGCGAAGGATGGAGGTGGTGGTTTCGGGATGGGAAATTTACACGGCTAGAGCGGCACGTGCAGGGCAAGGTGGAGGGTGGTGGTGGCTTGGTTTTGTCGAGGGAGTTGTAGGGAAGATCTTGGTGGAAAGAGGTGGCAGTGGCGGTTGCCGGTGGCGACGGAAAGCGTGTCTTTTTGAGGCAGCGGAGAGGCAGGGTTTCGGGGCAAAAATCGAAAGGAACTTGATTATGGCTGCCAAAAGAGGGTATTTATAGGCAATTGGGAGGTGGAAGACGGCAAGGGGAGAAGGAGACGAGTGGGGAAGGTGTGGCAGGACCACCGGCCAGTGGTGCAGTCCTGCCATGGCAGGTTAGGTTGGGGAGGGGGAGAAGAAAAGGAAAATAGACGGGCACTCGGGAAGGGGAGAGAGGGACTTGGTTGGGGTCGTAAAGGGAAAGAAAAATGACAGGGAGAGGGGCAGGGAAGGACAGCCGACGGTGCAGAGGTGGCCGGTGAGATTTGGGGGTTGCAGGGTCGAGTTGTAGGTCGGGGTGCAGGTCAGGGAGGAAGAAGGAAGGGGAAAGGAGGAGGACCGACGGTCCAGGGGAGGAAAAGAAAAGGAAGGGGGGACCGGCTGGTTTGGCAACAGTCACACATTTAGTAAGACGTGGCGCTTTGGTAAATTTCCGAACAAAGCGCGGCGTTTGGTCGTCGGTGGGTAACAATTATCTTCAATAATCGGAATGCAGTGTCTCAGCGGAGGGAGGGCCGAAACATTGCATTTGGCTGGATGGGGAGGCGTTGGACAGTGCTGGGATGTGGGAAGGGGAAGGAAGGAGGGAAGGAGTTGGGCCAGGCTAGGCCCAACTGGCGGAGAAAGAAGAAAAGGAAGAAAAGGAGGAAGAAAGAAAAAAAAGAAAAGAAACGAGAAAAAGGAAAAGGAAAATGGAAAAAAGATAGAATGGTTGGGTTGGGAAATTTGGTCCTTATTTGTTTATATATTTAATTTAAATATTTAAATTTTAATAATAATTATTTTAATTATAATAATTAAATTTATTTTTAGATTAATTGGGCTATTTTGGATAAATTTTCCTTAACTCCCATTTTAATTAGTATAATGTCCAAAACTTCTATAAATAATTTATTTATTATTTTCTCCTTATTTTCCTCAATTAACTTCCTCATTATTTAATGAAGTAATTTATTTTCTTAATTTTCTCTAATAAATCATTATTTTCCATAATTTCTAAATTAGGATTTTTGGGGTATTACAAAACGTGTCTAGAAACTTCACTTCCTTAAAAAACTCTAAGAACTTTCTTTGATCATCATAATCAAGAGTAAATTGTACCTTAGATTTCATAAAAAAATTTCCCTCATAATACAACCATAATTTACTTATAATATTCAAGTCCTCTAAATAATTTCTTGCATTGTTTGTGTTTTTTGATTTCTCATCATCACAGAACATACATTTTTTTAACATGTATAACATCCAAAGTGTGTTTCAATAAATGAGATGACTAATAGGAAATTTTATAGGAGATGCTCTTCTTTTTCCAATTCAAGTCATTAGCACCTCTCATTATCTTTGGATGGTTGGGATGCTTACCAAGTTGATATTCCATAACAAAACTCAACAACATTAAAATATCATCAAATGATACTCTCCTTTAAGGTTCCCTTTTTTTGAGTTTTCCATTGAACTGATAATTTATTTTATTTCAAAATGGATGGTTAGTAGGGAGAAATCACCAATGGCCAACATACCTAATATTTTGCTCAATCTCATGGAATGAGTGTCTTTATTACATTGGAACACATGCTAAATACCCTTGACCTTCTCAACCTAGTAGACATGATCAAGTTGGGAAAGTACTAATGGTATAAAGTAGTGTTATACACATTCTAAACACCATGTCATTGACCTCATCTTTTGTAGCAACCCCTGAAATCCATAGATCATTCCATTAGTTAACCAACGACCAGAGGAACACGTTAATATCTATACTTGGAGAACCCAAACAAGGACTCAACAATGTCAGCATTAAAAATAGGTCATTCATGTAGTGCCAAGGGGTAAGTTGTATGTGGTTAACATAATTGGCCACATAATATATCTATAACTCATTGCTAAGGGATTGAAATTTCTAATGCCAACCTCAATCATACATTATGTGCATCAACTATAAAATGTGGATAATTTACATCAAAATGCTTCCATGCTTCACTATCAACAACATGACATAATACCCATAGGTAGGGGTGTGCATTGTCGGATATCTATATCCGACTGGATATTTTTTTTGGATATCCGATATGACCGTATATTCGATATCCCATATCCAAATCCGTATCCGAATACACCAGATATCTGAAACATCGGATATCCGATTATTGAAAAAAAAAATTGATTATTAAATTTACATATATAATCTATAACTAAAAAACATTTCAGCATAAACACTTGTTTAATTATTCAGCTTGCATACAAAAAGATAAAATACATGATTAATCATATCCAAAAAAAATTAGCGATCAAGATTTGTAAACAATGGCGCTCTAAAACTATGGAACGACCTAAGTTAAGAGGTTCAAAAAATTTAAGAGTTTTTTTTTCCTGGTTTGGGTGCTTGCGTGTGTGTAGGTCGTGACCTATTTAACTATTTGTAGGCTGTGGATATTTATTTTAGACTTTAGTTTAGTAAATTATATTTGGACTCATGTACTATTGTAAAAAAAATGATCCAAATTTAAAGATTGAAAGAAAAAAATCAGATTATAAATTAAATTATGCCTAAATATAACTCACTTATTCTTAAAACTAGATATTTTTTACGGATCGGATTATCCACTAAAAAATCGGATCGGATATCCGCTCCACTTTTCAAAAACTGAATTGGATATCCAAAATTTTAGATTAGTTTTTTCAGATACCGGATCTGTTTTTCAGATCCTGGTTTTTCTGCACAGCCCTACCCATAGGTCTTTTTATTGGCCATTTAAATACCACCTCATATCATGACTTGTGTGTTTGCAAGCATAAAACCTCTTTAGCCTTGGTCTCAAAGGGGAGTACGGTATAACCTCATGAGGTACTTTTTTGTATGTTGTAGCTTCATCTATCCAACAAGGTGTACCACATATGGGATAGTTGTCTTGATCCACATTTTCTTTCCAATACAAAGTACATTCATAATTGCACACAAAAATGCCTTCATAGCCAAAATTAAGCTTCCTCGTCCTCTTATATGCCTTAGTGCGATTCAGGCAAATTCTTATTAAAATGCAGCAACATTAATCATCACCCATAAGATACCTTAGTGAGTATAACAGTTCCCTTATTTTCAACAAAACCAACCATAACTAGTATCCCCAGTTTAAAATGCTTAATCTTCATTTAGTACAAACTGTACCCAAAAATAATGTCACACATAACATATTAATACTAGATAAATAAAGGAATGATTTTTATTAAAAATAGTTATTAAATATAACATTAATAAATGGTCCTATACTTTAATATGGGATATAATATACCAAAAAATACATAGCATACCTCACGCTAACAATGTAGCATGAGCCATGTATTTGGACAAAGGGGAGGAATCAAGAGGGAGGGGGCTTGGGTAAAAGGGTTGAGGGAGGTGGTGGGGAGGTATTGGTGGTGGTTGTTGGATGTAAAGATGAGGGAGGAGGTGGTTGAGTGTTGGGGGTATGGTGTAGGTAGCTCGTATTAGGCACAAGTGGTAGCGTGGGCTATAGGAAGGGGGTGTCAAGCAAGGAGGGAGAGGAAGAAAGGACAAGGAAAGGAAGAGAAGGGGTTGCTAGTGCAAGGGGTGTGTGGTGGTTGTGGGTGATGGTGTAAGGGGTGGGTGGCTGGCTAAAGGCAAATGAAAGGAGCTACGTCAGTGGAGGAAAGGGAGGGGGAGGAACGTGGTCGAAAGGTAGTGGTTGTAGTGTGATGCATCTAAGGGTAGAGGAGGGAAAAGATATAGTGATGCAAGGGAGGCTAGGGTAGTTGTTGCTTGGTTATGTAGGGAGGATATGTGGCAGTGGAGCTAGTGGCTATTATGGTGGAGGAGGAAGCCATTGTAGGAAGAATGGAAAAGGCTAGGGGGTCGATAAGAATTAGCTTAGGGAGAAGAAGGAGAGATAGGGAGGCAAATGAGGAGGAGAAAGGAAGAAAGGGAGGAAGGAAAAAGGGTGGTGGATGACGATAGAGGTTGGTGTGGTGGTGAAAGGGTTGGTGGTGGCTAGAGACAACATAATGAGGAAAAAATAGCGAGTAAAAATGTAGAGAAAATATGAGAGAGGTTGAGTGGGAGAGGATGAATAAGGGCTTGAAGGGGAAATGAGGCAAAGAGGAGAGGGAGAATAAGAAGAAGAAGAAAAAGAAGAGAAGAGAGGGAGGGTAAGCGGGGTTGGTGGTGCCAAAGGTGGGGAAGGTGCTGTCATTTGTCGAGCATGGCAACGTAATAGGGGTGAAATAAGGTGGTAGTATGTGGAGGAAGCAGGAGAATGGGGTGGATGGGTCAGAAATGGAAAGAAGGACGACAAAGCGAGGAGGTGGTGTAGGCGTGCTCGATGGTGGCATAAGGAGGGTGTAGGGTGTAGCGGGTGTAGGAATTAAGCCAAGCGAAACACAACGCAACGGAATAAAATCAAAGGCTAAATTTACCAGGAACATATGCTAGATTAAAGATGAACCTGCTAGTCACCCAGACTAGGTTACGATTAAATCAGAATAGGCTTGAAGTTGTTAATGGTTTGATTGATTTCTTGATCCAATTGAGTTTATTTTAATTGCTGGATTTCAATCTCCTTTGAGCGAGCGAGTGCGAATTGTGTCACACCTCTACCAGTATCCACACACTTTGAATCCGAATCACTAAGAAAGCGTGCTAGGGATAATGGAACACTCTCTCAATTTCATGAATACCTTTCTCACTCTTAGAGAGAGAGAAAAAAGGTGTATATATAATACAACCCTAGCTTGGGTATTTATATTAGCACTCTAGCCCACCTAGTGGCATTGGACTTGGGCCTTAATCACATTAAAACCACTTGGACTTCATGAGATATTAATCATATTAAGATCTCATCTTATCTTTTTTGATCTTGTTCAGTTAGGTGTGCGACCCTGTAGGTTCACGTAATATTGGCAGTGGACCGAAACTCCTTTCGGGCCCACAAATCATAAGAGATCTCTAGCAAGACGTTATGACTACCCAAATTACGCAAATGTCCTATGCTCGACATAACCTATTAATAACCCGTATATTATTCCTTTTGTCACACGATATTTAGATTGAACACAAGGCATTGATCGTGTTATCCTTGCTATGTCCAATCACACTCTTTCTCGATTACCAAGTAAGACTAACCTTAAACAAACAACACCTCGTTTGCACATGTCCATGCTAACATTAGTCATACTTGTCGAGGGGCCCAAAGATATCTCTCTCATGTCATGAGAGGGACAAATACCATCTTGATCAACTTTGTGACTCTATATGATTCACAACATGTCTAATCAATACCTTTATAATCACCCTTAATAAGGGTAACGATTGGTAAAGTTAAAACAGAATGATCATCATACCGACAAATACGAAGATCTCAGGTCAAAGGAAGATATACTATGTGGAGAACACTAATGACACTTTGCACAATATTTAATGCAGTGTCCTCCTACTGGGTCGGTCCAATATCATGTTCCATAACATATATCTATGTTATTAGTTTGATATCTCACATCAATGATCAATGGAACATGATCATCAACTAATCAACATACTAGCCTTATAATCACTAATATCCCTTAATTAGACGATATTAGACTAGGGAAAGTTCTTGAATAATAATATTTCTATCTGTTAGTAGAGTTCCACAATCCAGTCACATACTTGATTATCTACATAAAGAATGATTATTCAAAGGGATAACTAAATTTGAATGAATAACATCAGTTGATGCTTTTATTAATAAGCACAATCATTTAATATGCAAATAAAAATGATAACATATGATTGGTTCTAGGGCATATTTCTATCAGCGGGAAGGTAGGTTAGGGGGTTAAGGAGGTGTTTTTGTTTGGGGTGAAGGATGCAAGGGAAAAGGAAAGAGGGAAGAGGGTCAGGGGAAAAGAAGGAGAAAAGGGGGAAAGCGGGCCAACCCATACGGAAGAAAGAAAGGAGGGGGTAGAAAGAAGGTGGGCTGGCCTAAGGAGGGAGAGGGGAAAAAATGGAAAAAAAGTGAAAATGAAGAAAAATAAAAAAAAAGGGAAAGAAGAGAAAGAAAAAAAATTATAATTAAGATTAGGGATTAGGATAAAATTATTTTTGAAAAAATATTAAATTCATTTATCTCATATTTAGGTATTTATTTAAGATAATAATTTTGGTAAAAATTATGATTTTGGGATTTATTTAAATAAAAGAATTAGGTAAAATGATAAAAAAAATAATCATATTTAATTTACTAAATAATTCCATCTATTTTGTAACTCAAGAGTTCCAAAATAAATAAATAAAATTTAATATTAAATTATCTCAACTAAAGGATAGATATTTAAACTTTGGTTTTAAAAATTGAGGGTATTACAATTGTGGTGCTATATTAAATGCTAATACATGTATTATAGGGTGTTAACTTCCTAGTTAATCTTTTAGAATTTTAAAGAAGACGGTTTTTGTGCTTTCTATGCGAGCTTAGATTTAGGTAAATCCGACCACTCATAAGATGGTAGAATTTACATGCGAGTTTGCTTGGATTGTTTAGATCTAGAATCATGCTAGGGTTCTACACTTTTCAATTATTATTATATGCATGATAAAATGATAACCTGTTGAATGAACGGTAGGTACATTTACTAAAAGCTGAGTTATACGCATGGTGATATGCTATATGATTTACGTTCGCATGTGTACGGTTTTGCTAGGATCTTCATTAATGTTAAGATTTGGTTTAAATTTCATGGTAAATGCCTCATGATTATTAATGTATGGTAGTTAGGGTTACTATGATTCACATGAAAGCAAATATGCATGATTAGGGTTAGCTTATGATAGTTTATATTCCTATAACTTAGGGTTAGAGATATTTTCCTACATGTACTTTGGTGATATTTTTCCTATTTAAATGAGGAATTGAGGGTGGCTTAAAAGTAAAAAAAATATTTATTTATGTTTTGTTTTGCAGTGCGTGCGATGGAGCTACTATTCAGTTTAGAGGAATGGAGGGTGACTTGATAGTTAAAACAAGTATTTGGTGCGGAGATGATATATTATATTATCAAATAGTAACATGGAATTCTTTTTTCTTTATTTCTTTAATTATACATATTTTTAATACTTATTCCATGCATAATTAGTATAGTTATTAATTACTCACACATAAGTACCAGTCCATCCATATCCTCTTCGGGATTGAGTTGCCCTAAAAAAAAAGATACTCAACCTTCTCTTCGATCAGCCTTCTCTTCTACTAGGTTGCCACTACTATAACACCTTTAAAAATTACAGTTGAAATTTTTATTTAATTAAAATCATACACAGTTAAAGAGGGTGCTACTGTCGTAATCAGCACAAACCTAGCCCCTAGCCAATCTTGCACAAACTACAAGGCTATAAAAATTTACAAGACATTAAACTAATTAAAACATAGAACCTTAATGATCCGAAAGATTCATAAATAAAGAGGGAATCAAAGAGCGTGATTAAAGAGTCATTACAGAATGGAAAATAGTTACAACATTACGCTCCTGAGGGTAAAGAGCAATATAAATAATGATATCGGATAAAAAGGGGAAAAATGAGAGTCTGGTCGACACTCGCTCTTAGGCCCCATGCCATCTCCAATAGACCATCACTCACCCCCGCTCGACACATCGAATACATTATAGGAATCAAACACAACATCTCCTACCTACACCAACTCAGAAGGGACCTCTACTCGTAGGAACGAGCAGCACCTATAAAATAGTGATCAATACACTATGTATTGAGTAAGGTAACAACATGGATAAGGCTATAAAAGAACAAATAGACCAGTAAGGCTTAAAATACTTAATTTAGAATCATAACATCATTCAAGATATAGACCATTATTTCCATCCTACACAATTTCCTTATTATTTCAGCGTGAGTATGGAGACCCCACTATGATGGCTGGCGGATTAGAAACACTCTATAGGAAGAAATGGCACTACCACTATTATAGCTAGTGGACCAGATATTACTCCATAGGGCAGAACGTACCTAACCACTATTATAGCTGATGGACCAAAAATTTACCCTCACTAGCCCCGACTCATGTGGTGTTCAACTGTAAGTAGAAAGTGTCTTTCGTTGCTTTAATTTTGTTTAAGGTTTGTCCATTGAGTCAGGACCCCCACTATTATAGCTGATGGACTGAAAAAATTTCCTCACTCGGCCTAGCTTGATAATCTTTCACTTTAAGTGTTCAATATTTTACCCGTATCTTATTCCACACACAACTCAAACTAGACATGCATGACCTACCGGACTTTCCCTGCTCACCCCTTTATTCCTAGTTCTCCTGAAAAGCATGTCCCATATCTTGGGACCCTAACATACCCCATGACTCTGAGACTTCTTCCCCACCTTTTTCAACTCACCATGAGAAACCCAAACTCTTTTGCACATGGATTAAGGCCCACTCCCCATAACTCCATTTTAACTCATCATCGCCCTCTAGGGTTTCCCTCTGAAACTCTAATCTAGCCTATGTGGCCTCACTTCTCCCCATCCTACATAGCCCATGCTCCTCTTTGCTACCAAAACTACCACTCCACTCAAAGCACACCCAACATCACAACTTCACTACCCATATTCCATACGTGACTATGAAAACCTTAGTTCACTCTCCAAACCCTAATATTTCTCCTTTCTTTTATATCATCCCCTCATCACCCCAAACACCCTTTTCCACTTGGCTCACTTCCCCTCCATGTGACACCCCTTTCATTCTTATTCCCCACTCTAACCATTTCCATTATCATTCTCTTCCTTACACACTTCTCCCACTTAGGGTCTCCTCCTAAACCCTAGCCAAATCCCCCATGCACCCTTATACTAACCCATGTATATTTTTCACATATGGACTCCAATCACCCCAACAACTCTTCCCTTATCTTACTTAACCCTCAAGTAAACTTTTCCCATGTAGGTCATCTCCATTCAAAGGCTAACCATTCCATGAAACCCTACACTCTCCAGCATATTGTAGTTCATCCTCTTAATTTGTTCACATTATTCCTTCATTTGTCCACCCATAAATTATGAGATTTTTAGGCCATTCTTACTACCCTCTAGTCAACTCAATTCCCTTAATCCTTTTTTCCTCTATGTTCTTAGTGAAAGTTTAAATCTTTAAACTTATTTTTTTTGTGATTAAACTTTTTTGACTTTCTTGATCACCAAATTAGCAATTATATGTAATTAATTGAAGGATCAAAACATAAAAATTGATACTGGACCTCAAGAAATTAACTAGGGAATTCGGACCACAAAAGTTGGCTAGATTTCTATAGGATTCTATTATATTAGCAAGAAGTTTAATGGGTTTAATTTAGTCTTAATTCCAAAAAATTAAGTAATTCAGATTAATTAGGCATGATCTTTAGACTATGAATGAGGCTTTAGATTAATTTTGGCCAACTAACCCTTTTTAGTTTAAACCAACATTGAGAGTTGAAATAATTGATCAATGAGTACTCATGAGTGACACCTATCACATATGTGTGACCCAAGAGAGATAAGAGAAAAGGTTCAAAAATGCCCAGTTTAGGGTTAGTTTTTATTATAATTTATTAGGGTTAATTAGGGTTAGGGTTAGGGTTTAGCATTTATTATAATAAATATAAAAGTAAAAAATTAAATAGACATGAATAATTATGTATAATAATAATAATAATAATAATATAGGATTTATTAGGGTTTAATTATAGGTAGCTAGGTTTTACTATATATATATATATATTATCATATTAATATCTACTTAATTTTACTATTCATAGCTTTAATGATTTGATGATAGTTTAATGTTCATCCAATTTGTTAAATATATAACTAAATATTATGTCCTTATTTTAAATAGTTTGATGTTGTTAGCTTTACATAGTTGGTTAAGATCTCATAGAATATATTTATGATTTTTCTAGCTAGTTGAAGATCAGTTTATATATTCTATAATTTAGATCCTCTCGAGAACAACCTTGATAATAAGATTTAGTGGCTCTCATTTGTAGGTAGTGAGATGACATACCCTCCACAATATTTTAATATGCTGCCACATACAAATATACAAAATCATGTGATATGGTTATACGACAAGTTATGTCAGTTGTACGTGAGTGGCTCCTCATATCCTGCCTTCCATTTCAGATCATATCACCTTCTATTGACCCTGCCTCAAATAGAGCTATGGGCATTGGCTATGTCTACTTTTTTGTAATGGTTTACCTACCACACTAATGCACCACATCTCAGATTTATTGAGGGTGAGGTGTTTGCTAGAGAGTATGATAGGATATCGAGAGAGATGATGGTCACTAATGATGATTGGAAGTTTTGTCATAGCTTGCCTCTGAGTATCCACCCCAGTTACCTTAGAGTATCCGTGAGTAGAATCTCTTGCGATGATGTCAGGGATCAAATAATATATCATGATGAGTGGACTTTCAAAGTTATAGCTTTTAGTCGGGCTCGACGAGGCTACTGGGGGTTTAGTTTTAGGGATATGAGTTTTTATTTTTTAGGTGTTTGGGCTATACCAACCTTTTGATATATATAGTGTTGCTATTGCTTAAATCCTACAGTATGTATGTCTTTTGTAATTTGAACCATTGTATAATATTTTTCTACATATGTATGTATGTATGCATGTATGTTTATATATATATATATATATATATATATATATATATATATATATATATATATATATATATATATATATATAAACTCTTTTTAAGTATGAGCAGTTTCAATGAGTATTAATATCATTTTGGAAATGTGTTAACATGATTCGTATATATATATAAAATAGCATGATAAATTTGAGATTAATTCTTTCTAATCATAAGTGATTTGTGAATGATTAAACTTATAATTCAATTAATTTTTAATAATTACTTTTGCGTGGGATATATCTAGATTAAAAAACTATAGATCGAAAATGGTTGTCCATAAATCGTTTGTCTAGAGAATATAACGAAGGAGTAGAGTTTTTCATTAAGTTTGCAGTTGAACATGCTTGGGACTCTAGTAGAATAGTTTGTCCTTGTTTGAAGTGTGCTTATATTCAGCATGTAAACTCTAATGATTTGATAGATTATTTATTTGTATATGGAATTGATATAAGTTACACTTGTTGGATATGATATGCGGAAATAGAGTTTAAATATGATAATGATGATGTTAGAAGGGATCATAGTGGATTATCACTTGATAACTATGAGGGACATTCGTTAGTGGAGATGAATGAAAAGGTTGAGGAAAGTGTTCAAGATTGTCCAAAAATATTCGAGAAGTTATTGAATGACTCGGAGAAACCTTTGTATGGTGATTGTAAGACATTTATGCAGTTATCCACTACTTTAAGGTTGTACAACTTAAAATAATGTAACAGATTGACTGATAAGAGTTTCCTGGAATTATTATCACTTGTAAAGAATATGCTTCCTAATGACAACGTTCTGCCCGATCATACCTATGAAGTGAAGAAGATTATATCATCTATGGGCATGAGTTATGAGAAGATACATGCATGCCCTAATGATTGTATTTTATATTGTAATGACAATGCATCTTCGGATAGTTATCCTAATCCTAAATGTAAAGCACCACGATACAAGAAGAACAAGATGCCTGCTAAGGTGTTATGGTATTTTCCTATAATACCAATATTAAGACAGATGTTTAATGATGTTAAAAATGCCAATAACCTAAGATGGCATGCTAATGAGAAGATAGATGAAGGGCTTCTTAGACTTCCATCTGACTCTCCATAATGGATGAAAATTGATGGTTTGTTCCCTAAATTCAGTAAAGAAGCAAGAAATGTGCACCTTACACTTTCTCTAGATGCAATGAATCCACAGAATCAAGGTAACTACAATTTATGTCCAGTGATTATGGTTATATACAATCTATCTCCATGGCCCTATATTAAATGCAAGTATATGTTGTTGTCCTTACTCATTTCGAGGCCAAACCAACCTGGGAATGATATTAATGTTTATTTGGCACCTTTTATTGATGATTTGAAGTTCTTGTGGGACATGGGCATTGAAGTATTTGATGCATATAGTGAAGAAAATTTTACATTGAGAGCAATGTTATTCTATACTATAAATGATTTTCCAGGGTCGGTCAACTTGTCAGGCTATAGTGTGAAAGGCCATTATGCATATCCGATATGTGAGGAGAATACTTTATTTGTTCAGTTAACAAATGGCTGGAAGACTATGTTCCTTAGGCATCATAGGTTTTTACCGAAGAATCATCATTATCATAGCCAAAGAAAAACGTTCAATGGCTTTTCAGAAGAAGGGAAGGCACCAATCCGGTTGACAAGTCGACAAGTGTGGCTAAAGATGAAATATTTGAGTGTCAAGTTTGGGAAGAAAAATAAATATAAGCCTCCATTAGTTGGGTGGAAGAAGATGTCAATATTATTCAACCTTCCTTATTGGGAATCAATGTACGTGAGACATGCCCTCGATAGGATGCATATTAAGAAAAATATATGTGATAGTCTTGTTGGTACATTACTTAATGTTCCATGCAAGACTAAAGATGGTATCAATGATCGAATGGATATGGAAGAAATGGATATTAGGTGGGAAGTGGCACAGCGAGACAACGGAAGAAGAACATATTTACATCCGGTGTGCCATACTATTTCCAAAAAAGAGAAAATTTTATTTTGTGAATTATTTCACAGTGTCGAGGTTCCAGAAGGGTATTCGTCAAATGTTAGAAGGCTCATGTCAATGAAAGAGTTGAAATTAATTAACTTAAATTCTCATGGTTGTCATATTTTGATGCAACACTTGTTGCCGATCGATATACATGGAATTTTGCCATAGCATGTTCAAATTACAATCATGAGGCTTTTTTGGTTCTTTAATGCCATCTACTCTAAAGTCATACATCTTGATAGTTTGGATGCCTTGAAATGAGGGATTGTGATTACTTTGTGCCAGCTTGAAATATATTTTCCACCCTCATTTTTTAACAGTATGGTACATCTAACTGTCCACTTAGTTTATGAGATAAAGATTCTAGGACCCATTCATGGATATTAGATGTACCCCTTTAAGCAGCTTATGAAGTTGATAAAAGTTTATGTAAAGAATCAATATTGGATAGAAGAATGTATTGTTGAGAGTTACCTTGTGAAAGATGCAATTGAGTTTTGTACAAAGTACTTATCAAATGCTAAATCTCTTGGTATTCTGAAGTCTCAATATGCTGGCAAAATCAAAGGATAGGGTATTAGGGGCAAACATTTTGGGCGTGTAGGCCCTCTATATATATTACACAATAGTGATGATGTTCAGCCGTACATTAATGAGCATATGATTTCTTTACAGATTAAACATCCATCAAAGACTAAGAAATGGATTATCGATAAACATAATCCTTCCTTTATCGATTGGATAAGAGATTGCATCATTCCACTCATCGGACATTCCCCACCTTTAATTTTTGAAATCCTATATTGGTTGTCTCAGAAACCTTGTTATGAAATTTTTTCATATACCAATTATGTGATCAATGGTTACACTTTCAATATAAAAGAACAAGATGAGAAGAGTGTGATGTAGAACAGTGGGGGGGACTTTAGCAGCTGAGGCAATACATATTGCTAGTTCGAAAGATATAAATCCTACTTAAGTAGATATGAATTATTGTGGTGTGATTGAACATATATAGGAGTTGAGTACACTGCATTTAAAGTCCTTGTATTCGACTGCATATGGGTTAATAATAGCTATATGGTTACATATGAAGATGGATTCACATTAGTAGATGTCAATAGGGCAGGGCATAAACAAGACCCATTCATCTTAGCATCACAAGTGACATAAGTATTCTATGTCACTGATCCTACTGATAATAGATGGTCTGTGGTACTATATACGATGAAAAGAAATGCTAATGAATGTGATGATGAAAATGTTACCAATTTGAATAAAGAGTGTGTCTCAGCTGTGCAAGCAACTTAATTATTAAATGATGATAACAATAAAATTAATGAGGAGGAAATATATGTTAAGGATGATCATCGTGAAGTAATATATGTATCAGATTCTGAAACTAATCCGAATACAAGGGGAAACAAAAAAAGGAAAAGAAGGCAATGTGGGTAATAATATTGTAACATATGATATGTGTGCTGGTTTTTCTAAATGCATTTTTTGACCTTCATGATAGGATATATATAGTATGGATAATATAATAGTATATTATGCTCAATACATAATATTCTAACATAATTTATTTATTGATTTTTTATAGAGATTTGGCCAACAATAACATTGATAGGGACAATAGTGATGAAGAAGGGAAAAAAGGACCTAAGTTTATGAGAATCATCATAGACATGTGGAATAAAGGAGAATTAGTTGAGTTGGGATTGAATACTTACAATCTTCCCATTGGCCCTTAGGCAAAGATGTTATTGACTTACATTTCACTTATGACCCATAACCGTATTCCTATCTCCTATAATAATTGGAAGCAGGTTCCAAAGGGTCATAAGCAGGTATACATCTATATGTCTTATTTTGCAGAGAGTGTTTAATGTCCCACAGAGTAGGAAGAAATGACTTCTTAGAAATTGTAAGGAGCATCTAAGAACATTTAGGTCATATTTAGCTCGTAGAAAAATGTATAGAAAGAGGGATGGTTCTCTACGGCAGAACCAATCCAAACGATACGGATTCATCGATCAAAAAGGTTAGAACTAATTTATTGCATACCATCTTACAGGTGATTTTAAGGTATTTGTTAGATAGCAATTAAAATTTTTGTATCGATCCCAGTATTATGCTTAATATTGAAATAACCATATGACTACGTTTTAGCTTGTCACATAGGAAAAAAGTGCCAAAAATAAAGAGATTGTGAAGTAGAATAAACACCGACATCATATAGCTCACAAAGGCTATGCAGGCCTTGAAGATGAGTTAGTATACATTATATAATTTATCTATATACATGTAAATGTCAAATTTTATAATAATATTCTTAATTAAGAATATTTTTTTGGTTTATAGTTCCTAGCCTAAGACTTAGACCCATATACCTCGTCCATCAATATTGGTATATTATGGAAGAAGGCTAGAGTAACAAGAGATGGATATATTAATGAAGATGTAGATGTTGTAGCCAAAAAAATTATAAGTTTGTAGATATTTAGAACCCTACTTAGTTTTCTTTTAGAAAACTTTACATTATGCTTATACCTATAAGATAAATTTACATATATTATATACATTATAGGATAAACTTCAAAAATCAGATGGTGAGGAGGGGATGAACCAATATAACATTATTTCCTAGGCTACAGGAATTATAGAACACCCTGGAAGACCTGGAAAACACAAGGGTCTTGGATTAGGTGTTACGAGAACGAGTGTATGTGGTTAATCTCGTGGTTCTTGTAGCACTAATGAACAAGTCACCATCCTCACCAAAAAATTGAATGTGGTGTTTGAATAGATGACAACAATGGAGCAAGAGTTGTCATTTATTAAATCTTAAAGGTATAAGCCATCTAATTCAGTCGACCATGATCAACTTCACATACCTAACGTAAATAGTGTCAAAGACAATTGTGAAGCTCATACACGTCTTTCTTCTCTTCCCAAGGCAAGCATTACA
Organism: Tamarix austromongolica; assembly: GCA_039764185.1. NCBI lineage: Eukaryota > Viridiplantae > Streptophyta > Magnoliopsida > Caryophyllales > Tamaricaceae > Tamarix > Tamarix austromongolica. Next base: position 65,553,410 of record CM077813.1, on the reverse strand, counting down.
AACTATGAATTATTATTGAATGTATTCGGTGTAATAAATAATTAATAGTGTGTAATATTTTTGTTTAGGGTTTGTATAAATATGACTTGTTAGCGAATGATCTTTCAACTCTTTTGGCGAAAGGAAGGGTCCGTAGCAGTCATAGTACCGAAACATAAATAGTCCACGGGTACAAATTAGCCGTAAATATAAGGCCGGTGAGTATTGACACTCCAATCATTGGTAGTGCGCCCTTACTTTGTTATAAAGAGGGCGATGAGGCAGCTACAGTGCTAGAAACTCACGGAAGCTTCGTACATTGGCATGTGGATTAGATCCGTCTCACTACTAAAGAGGTATTGACATTTAACCTCTTCATTAGACCTTTTTTAGTAGTTACACTATTTGTACCTTTTTCATATATATATGCTCAATACATATTTTGTTTATTATTATCAATTTAGGAATATAAAAAAAAGAAGATTGCTCCTGCTAGTAAAACTAAGAAAGGTATTGGTAGAATGAGCATCACAAAAGAGGGCACTACAAAAGGAAAGAGAGCTAAATCTGAAAAAGTAGTTGCCCCACAAAAGATTCCTTCTTTGTTGAAAGCCAACATCCACCAGAATTAGCTTTATTATATTTCTATGACCAAAACTACCTCAAGGACAAGTATATTTTTATTGATTGTTGTCCTGAGTATATTGGGAGGAATGATACTACTTATATGGTATTGACGGTTGACATAAGTAACATTTTTAATTAGGAATGGATGTCAACCATGAGTGTCAACATCTATGTTATGTATGTATTATTTCATATTTGAGATTTTAGTACTCTTATACAATTGGAATTTTTATGAACTCATATATGCATTGTTATTATCGTCCATAGGTTGGTACCTAGTCGCACTGCGATAGAGGGAATGTTATCCTCTATTGTGTTTGTATGCCCATACTACATAGCTGACAATAGTATAATAAGAGAGGGTAGACACATAAACTATTTAGTGGATCGCATTTTGATTGAGGGATACAACAAGCTCTATCTCATTCCTCACCTCGCAACCGACACCTGGGTTTTGTACGCCATACAACCTGATCTTAATAAAGTTTATATCTTTGATTCCCTTCAAACCTATGACATGGCTTTTGAAGCCTCTTGTTGTGGTGGGAAGGAATTTATCGACATGTTAGTATACTTTTCATTTCTTACTTCATTAAATTAGTTATACATATAATCTACTTTCATTATTTGAGGTAGATATACTTACAATATTGTGTATCGAACTCTTTTTATTATGAAACTACGGACGACATATCAAAGGAGAGGTGGGAATGGTGTCTCATGCCTAAAGAATTTTCAATATAAGCCTATCATGGTAAGTAGGAAGACAACTATTTTGTATTTTATTTTAATTCAATGTAATATCTAATAGTTAGATAGCTAACTAAATTCATTTAATAGTGTCCACAACAGCAAAACTATGATGATTGTGGATACTATGTTTGTAGGACAATAGATCTAACAGTCCATAATAGATTGGTTAACATAGATCCAAGCCATGTATGTTTGCTTTTCCATATTTTTTCATTAATATGACATATATATTTGGTACTTGACCTAAGTGCTAACTGTGTATTTATCGAAACTTGGGCATTATAATTTTTCACCCATGACTATATACGAAGCGAGTAATACAATGTTGATGAAATTGATCAAGTTAAAGGCCAATGGGCCAAGCACGTACACTCATTCATTCGGTATTAGATAGGGATCTATACATTCTACATGCATGTTCAGGTTTGTATTTCATCTACGCCTTTTAGTCTTCTAAGCTAAATCTATGAACTTTTTACTTTGGGGTGTAGAGCTACCAAGGTGTGGTATGCCTACTAATTTTGATTCTTGAGTATGTCCGGTGTATTAAGACATGCATACTAATTAGAGATTGATTGAAATTATGGTATGGTTACAGATTTGCTATGAATTGATGTTGTTTTACAATGCAGATTTAGTAATTATTTGAACATATAACTGTGTATGTGGGTAGGAACAAAACAGCAAAAACATTAAAAAACAAGTAGTTTTAATAATGGTTCTTATTAAGAATCATTATTAAAATACGTATTTCATCTCAAATTTATACTCATTTAATATGTAATAGGGTTTAATAAATGTATAATCAATCACCAAAACCCTAATTGGATGATAGGGTTTTAATAACGGTTCTTATGAAAACCGTTATTATTTTAATAATAGTTTTGAGAAAGAACTGTTATTAAAACTGTGCATTTAATCTCAAATTTATCCTCATTTAATAAGTATTAGGGTTTAAGATATGCATAATCAATGACTAAAACCCTAATTCAATTATATTTTAACAACGGTTTTTGTAATAACTGTTATTAAAACTTGGTTTTTTATAATCGTTTTTACTTGAAAACCGTTATTGAAACCTTGTTTTTAACAACATTTTACTTAAAAATCATTATTAAAACCTTATTTTTAACAATGGTTTTTACTTGAAAACCGTTATTAAATATAAAGTTTACGTATATATTTGCGGGTTTTTGTATATTTTTTATGATGGCTATGAACCGTTATTAAAAATATAATAATGGATGGTTCAATAACGGTTGAACATTCTTATTAAACATATAAAATAACCGTTATTAAAACCTATTCCCATGATAGTGATTGAATTTGTTAAGGCAGTGTTTTGTTGTTTATTGTCACCATATTGAGTATGGAACGTTGCCGTTGTTCTTAACCGGATCTGTTCATGATAATTCAGTTCGAGTCACGTCATTGCCGTAGAACTGTGTTAATAGGCATGCAAAAGTTTGGTATCATCTCCGTAGGATCAAACCATCTGATAGTAAAACCCTTTTATTTGGTTGGTTCAGAATTTTGGCAAGCCTTGTTAACTAGGCGGATTTTGTATATTGAAGAACCTGTGGTTGGGAGCTTCACATTCCGCGTTGCATTGGTTTAAATGGGGCTGATCATTTATTTTATAATTTAGTGAAGCGATGATAGAGGTAAAGTAGGAGTCATACTTTCTTGTAAAATTCATTGCGACGAAAATAAAATGGAAACAGTGTCGTCTTTCTAGTTCGACTTTGATTTTGACCAAGTCATATAAACAAGGTTTCCAATTAAGCGCAACTTCCCTTCTTCCTTCCAAAACAAAGATGGATGGATGGATGGATGTCTATATGCATGAATCATGATGATGAATCGACTACGATGTCCGTATGGTTGGAAGCATCCAATTCATTTCCGTGTTGAAACTCACAAACCATGACCGACCCCTCCTATCGAAGTGGATCAAGGTCACTACTAGCCTATCGTCTTGCCTACTAATCAAACATATATTCTTTCTAAAATTATTTCTACTACTTACGGATCTTTCTCGCTGTCGGCTAGCAGTTCGTGCTGAGAATCTACCAGTAATGACTCATGAGTATTTATTATTTGCGGTAGTAGTCCATCTCTCTCGCCCTTTTAGGGATGGAGTTGCGGGCAAAAGAAACCATCATATTATAGTAATATGATTACTGCGGGAGGAGTAAAAGTAGGAAACGAAATTACACTCTTTATTATAGTAATACTCCATGTGTTTTTAAATGTAAAAGAAATATTTTTTAGATATTTTTTTAATTAATTTTATTATTTATTTTTATCTTTCCTAATTTTCCTTTATATGTGTGTGTGTGTATTAATTTATATATTATTTTGAATAAAAAATTTAATTACTTTTAATAAAAATATATTTATTAATTTTTAAAATACTAGGTAACTTACCAAAAAGGTTTGTTTAATAAAGGAGAGGGAGTAATGTAAGTTATAAATTGGACGTTCATTTTTCTACATATCCATCGTTTCTATTTAATATTTTATAAGGTCTAAAGCATCAAGTGATAATTAGTTGCTGGAAAATGCAATGATTTTCTACCCTCTCTTACGGACTCTCCTGCCTTATTTTCCCATATCTTCCAAACCACGCTGTCTCCGTCGTTGCAAGTATTCTAAACTTATTGTTGGTCCATGTTGCTAGTCAAGAAGAGACTTGAGAGACCTGTCTAATCAAAGTCTATGCATGACTTTGAATTATCCCACTTCACACTTTTTAGCAGGGAGTGAAATTAATGTATAGAATAAAATCTGACAAAAGAATTCTTCATAACTTTATTATTATTTTAAAAATCATAATTAGACTATTAATGTTAATGGCTTCCTTCTTAAAGACACTCTTGTTCTTGCCTTATAATTACACTTGTTTGTGACTAATCAATTAGCTAATTACTTATATTAACTAATGGCCATAGTTTTTGAAAAGAAATAACCTTCTTAAAAAAAAGAATCATGTATGGCAAAAATTACCATTTGTCATTGAAGCTTCATTTAGTTCCCAGAAAATTTTTGTTTGATTAACTTAATAAAATAAGATACAAAAAACAATAAGAAATAAGAGCAACATATCAAGTAATCAATGGCAGACGTGCTAAATTTACTGATTAACAACATAAATTACTTGTCTTAAATTTGAGAAGTTCTAAGAGAAATTGTGTGGTTAAGTTCTTTGCTAGTCTAGGTTATTAGTCAAGAGACTCAAGAACTATCTATCTAATCAACGTCAATGTATGAATAAGTTTTGGGGATGAGGTGGGGTTGTGTTAACCAAGAACTATCTCATTCATTTTTGTATACTATTGTAACACCCCCATTTTTACTACTAAATTTTTTCATTTTGCGGAAGCATTAATTACAAAATCAATGGGTGTTACTGCCACACTCAATATAAGTCTGGCATCCTCTACCATTCTTATACTAAGTGCTAAGGTTAAAATATTACTTTACTTAAATAACATTAAAACAAAGGTAGGATAGATATTCATTACAAATTACATTGTCCCGATAAATACAAAAAAGATCAGGCAAAGAGTTGTAATGTAACACAAAGAAATAGCAGGGTACTTAAGAGTCCACGAAATATCTGCACCAACAGAAGTTGAGGCAAACACCGGATAGTCTTAACTCTCAACCCTCTATTTGAAGTCGTCAAACCCTACCCTCAAAGTAATCCTACAAGGTAAAGACTGCTCATGGAATAGATAGGGGACCATGAAACGGAACCCGTCAGTACTACGGTACTGAATAACCCTTTATAGCAAACTGATATGAAAAACTAGCATGGAACACATGTAAGGAATACCACTAATAGGTACAAGATGTTTAAGTATTCATAAGAGGAATGATATATAGTAATCATTTAAACAGTCGAATTCTATTAAAGCCACATACTACTCATTTTCATTTGTCTAAAACAACTGAAAGATTACCAAACTAACATGCCAAAGATGCCCTCAGAAGTAATGATTAGAACCTAAACTCCAGCATGACAAATTATAACACCCACAACATGACTCGTGTCTCAGCATAACTCCCAACCAAATTTACAACATCGCAGATATAATCACAGATGAGTTATAACAAAAATCCACAACATCAAATGTATACTTACAGGTAGAATATGATAAAATACATAACATTTCATGTGTACTAACAGATATAGGATAATAAAATCTGTAATCTCACAAATACGCTTACAGGTGCAGTATAATAAAATCCATCACATCACATATATGATCATATACATAATACCAACACAGGTAGGCACAAGGGCTGCTACCAAAACTATAGGTAGGCACAACAGCTACTACTCCAGACCACAGGTAGGCATGACAGCTACTACCAAACCAATCCAATATCCAATAGTAATCGTTCTAATCAAATCATATCGTTTCCTTTTTTATTTACTCAAGAGAGATACAATAATAACTTGGGGACATAACAGTACACCGGTTATACAGGCGCACAAGGCAACACGATACCCTCCAACCATCCAACCCAGAGGCATAATAGCACTCTGGTCATACTGATGCACAAGGCATACAGTACCCTCCTCACCTCGGACACGTAATCCTTAAGTATCGATACCCCCTATAGGGCCTGTAGGTCGCCTATAGAGTAGACTAGGACCTTACTAGGGTACAACTGGCACACTAGAAACCCAAACAAATCGCGGACTCTTACTTCGTCTCTAGGGTAGCTATCCCTAGAGAGAAACCATTCCCAAACTTGAGTTCTTTCACTTTACATATTATTATTTTTATAAAGTGATCATAGATAACACACATTACACATTTATTCTCATTTCTATACTTATTCATTTTTCCTTTATTTCCAATTATCCAAGTCAACCCTACGGTCAATGGTATAAAGAAAAGTCAAAGTCAATACTAAGGTCAACATACCAAAAGTCTAAGGTCATCCTATATCCGCTTATTCATATTTGGGCGTTAGGCCAAAAATGACCAAAATGCCCTTGAAGCTAATATTTATCAGATTAGCATCCATTTAAATACGAAGTCTATCTTATTTGTTAATTTGTCATGAAAAGGCTAAAATGAATAATCTAATTATTTATTATACAATTTAAATCATCAGTCATGTCAAAAGACCATTTTTCCCTTACATAGATTTCTATATATAAAACTCTATCATAAACTTTTGAAACGTACAAAACATATGATCGCAAAATCAACAACAGATAATATATGTTACATGTGATTTTCAGGATAAATATCATATTACACAAGAATGACTAAATTGCCCCTAGGGCACACATTCCTAATAATTATTCCACAATTATATCTAAACCTGCTAAACTAATAATTTTATACATAATTATCATACAAAATATTCTCCCATCATTAGAATTATTTTTAAGGCATACTTTTATACCCGAAATATTTTATATCAAATAACATGCTCGTTTTTATTCGTTTTTATAATAATAATAATTAACGCATAATTATATTGAAAGAAATCATCCTAAATATATTTCATACACCAAAAATGCTAATGTGCTATCACGCAATATTTAATATTTTAGTAAGGTATAATGGTTACCTGAATTCCAGCAAAAACGTAAAATTAGCGGAATCCACTCAAATTTATTAGGTCCTGCAAATTAAACTTTCGTACCTAAAAATAATATCACAAATATCAAATTAATATCTATCAGATAAAGTAATAATTATAGTATAAAAATATTTATTTTTTTGAAATTACCAAAATACCCTTACAATTAATATGGTACCAAAATTTTAACATCATGCACAAAAGGAGGCATACTGGCTGGGCAAGAGGGTCGGTTGGGCTGCAAGGCAGGGGGAAGGAAAGGGCGGCAGAGCTGGTGGCTGGCTAGCAGTGGAGGGTGGCTGGTTGGCCGAAAATGAGGTTGGCTGGATGGGCGGTGGGTGCTGGTCGACATGGTTTAGCCGAGAGAAAATAGAAGGGGGCTGTTAGTGGTGTTGCGGCTGCTAGGGCTGCTGGACAATGGTGGTGGATGCTGGTGGGCTGGCGGGAGAGTGATGCTGTTGGGCGACTGGCTGTGATGGGGGAGGGTGATGGGTTGCTGCGGGTGGAGGTGGCTGCGAGCAGCTAGGTTCTGCGATGGGGCTACGTGGCTACTGGTGCAGGATGAAGATGGTGGTTGGTGCTGCTGGAAGAAGGAGAAAGAAGAGGAGGTAGGGTGGCTGGGTGTCGTGCGGTCAGGGGTTGCGATGGGGAGGCAGAAAAAGGGGAGAGGAGCTGTTGGGATGGGGTTACATGCGGTGGTGTGGCTGGTTGATGAGGGGATACAGGGCTACGATGGGGTAACGGTTCTGCTGGATGCAAAGTGGTAGTCAGGGGTGCTTGGGATGGGTTGCTAAGAGAAAATAGGAGGGAGCTGGGAGGAACAGTGGGTCAGGGCTGGGGTAGGTTGAGGAGTGTAAGTGTGTGTTATATGCAGAGCAAGCAAACAAAATAGGGAGAGGGGCTGTTTGGGGTGGTAGAGTGTCGTGTGTATGCGTGTGTGTTGCAAAGAAGGAGTGTAAGAGTCTTGTTTGGTTTGGGCTCAGGGAAGGGCACCGAAGTATAAGGGGGAAGCCTGGGATGAACAGTGAGTTGGGGGGTGTTTGTTTGTGGGAGAGTGTGCGTCATCTGTGACGTGTATATATGTATATAAACGTAGAGATGAGGGGATGGTTGAGTAGACAGCAAAGACAGAGGGAAAGTGAGAGAAGAAAATATTTATATATATATATATATATAAATACATATATATTTTATTTTAAATTATGTTCGGAAAAATTAGAATATCGGATAGAAAAATAATTTGGAGAAAAGTAATCTGATTTGAGATAGATTTAAATAAAATAAAAAAGACAAAAATAATCGGAAATAAATTTTAAGAATTTATTTTGGGTTACAGGTTGAGGTTATTAATAAAATAATCCAGATAAGATTTACGCATAAAAACTAAGATTAAAATAAATAGTCGATTTCTATCAACTTTTTAACATGATTATTTTTATATCTAAAACCGATGTGTTAATACGAATAATAATAATATTTTTAATATTAAACCTTATAAAATAATAATTATAACTAATCATATGATTATTAATTTATAATTAACGTTTCTAAAAATAGGGTATTGCAACTATTTTACAAAACTATACTATTTTACGTATTTGTATTTCTTCTAATATTTAGCTACGATGAAATTTATTATAGTATATAAATAACTGTAAGGTTTAGTGTAGTGAAGCAATAGGTAAAATAGTCAAGACGAGGGTGAATTGACTATTTAAACTTTTTCATAATATAATAAATTTTAGAAGATATTAATGTCAACTTCCTATTTATGACGAGGAAATCCAAATTCAGAGTTCCTGTTCTAGCAGTATATATGCAAAAATGTTTTTGAACTAATTAATGCTCTGTATTGTGTGGAAAAATAGTCAATGATATAACTAGAGCTGGCAAAAGTTGACCCGACCCAAAAAATCCGACGAATACCAACTCGATCCATCCGAAATCCGATCCGATTTTATCCGAATAATTAAGAACTCAAAACTTATCCGACCCAATCCTATACATATCCGATATCCGATATAACTCGAGAAATCATAAGTCCGAAATAAACCCGACCCAACCCACTATTTACCCAAAACCCGATATAACCCGAAAAATTATAAATCCGAAATGACCCGACCCGATCCATTATTTATCCGAAATCTGAAATTATCCGAAAAATTATAAATATATAAAGATTCGACCAGATATTACCCGAAAATTAATATTAACCTATTACTCTAATTTTTTAAAACTTCGTAAAATATAAAATAATATAGATGTATAACTATTACTTACATCAAAATTTAGAAACAATATACTTTCTTAAAGTATATATCACTTATTATGTATATACAAGTAAAATATCTATTTATACTAATATTAAAATACAAAAATAAAAGTAGAGGAAAAAGGAAAAACTCTATTATGCCATTTAAATATTAATTCACTCTCATGTAGTATCATAAGAGAATAATATTGTAAATATATTCAACACTTTAAACTCAAGTTACAAATATAAAAGCTTTAAAATACACCATATAAACACTTAAAAAGCCTCTAAATGTACATTTCCATATCGATAGCTCAAAACTCAATTATGTAAGCCTCAAAAGGCACGATATAAGCACTTCAAGTACCTATTTAATCCAATACACAAAAATGCAAGCCTTAAAAAACACCATAAGATGATGATGATGATGATAATAATAATAATAATAATCCAACATCTATAACCCAAAATACAAAAAAAAAACATTAAAAGGCACTGTATAGGTTTTTAAAAAGCCTCAAAAGGCACACATCTAGTACTTCATTTACTGAGCATATTAAACTAATAAAAAACCTGAGTTTACTCCATATTAGTAGCATAAAGTATCAAAATATTATATAATTGATATGTCTATCTTCCTAGAAGATCAAAATACATTTGGCTTACCACATAATGATAGCTCTCCTAACAAAAACCATTGTATAAAAGATGATGAACCAAAATTTATTTTCGATCCCTTGTCTATCAAGTCTTGGGGGCTAATGCTTTCCACAAAATATCAAAACATAAACTTCAATATCAAAATATAAGTATCCACTTGATGCTAACCTGCGTAAATCACACAACCTAACAACAAATTATCCCACATTAAATACTGCTCTCTACTTAACAAAAAAAAAAAGACATTAGATGATACAAATATGTAATATATAATTGTTACTTTAACAATACATAGTCTAACAGAATCACATACATTTCAAAGAGATATTACTAATTTTCTCATATATTATCAAAGAATGTCAACATTTATATCAAGAAAGGATAATGTTTCCTCATGAAGGCCTATATTCTAGATTATTTTACAATAGGAACATAAGAATTAAGTACTTAATAAAAGATAATGAATTACACCAAGGATAATAAGAGAAGTGCAAAAAAAAAGTGTCAAGTTCATTCAATGACTTTAGTAAACCCTCAAAATATCCAATTAAGTTTCCACAAATTTAAGCCACTAAGGACATGCAATAATCAGCTCAGCAACAAAAGTAAGGAACAACCAACTTAGTAAAAATATTGTAGCGTAAAAAAATTACCTCTAACTCTTCAATTAACCTTGTTGTTTTGTTCGGAAAAGTCTACAATAGAGCCATCTTTTTGAAGATCTATGCAAATACCAAAAATATATGTTATTTTATAAAAAAAAATATAACCATAATAAAATATTTAGATTTACATATTCAAATTACCTTTATATCCAAATAACCAATTATGTGTTGTTACCAACACATCAACATTTTTTGGCAAAAGAGAATTTCTCCACTTATTCAATATCCTACCACCCATACTAAAAGTAGACTCTGAAGCAATTGTGGTGATTGGAATAGCGAGAATATCTTTTTCCATGGAACTAAGTATCGGAAAACAACTAGATTTATCCTTCCAATAAGAAAGCACATCAAGTCTAACCAATCGCTTCATTCTTTGAATTTCATGATAGCTCTCTAATTCAGTTTTTCCAATATTGCTAGCTCCAAGAAATATTGAAGAGTCAAATTCCTAAATAAAAAGAAACACACAAAAAATAATACTATGTATATAATACAAAAGTAAACAAATAATAGGATGAGTATACAAGATATTAGTAAACTTAATATCTAATAATAATAGTTTACCCCTATGTCATCGTTTCTTTGACAAGTGTTAACTTCTCTTTGAGTAGGATTAGACGTGCTTGGAACACAAGAATCAACTTGGCAATTATCCTCATAATACTTGTATAAGTCAAGAAGTTGAGCATATACTTCTTTGGCCATCCATGAACCCTTGTTGGTTCCATACAATTTTGTGAAAGCAAATGTCACGAAGTCAAACTTGTAACGTGGATCAAAAATTATAGCAAAAGCTAGAATCATAGAGTAGTCAGACCAATATTTCCCAAATTTTCATACATCTGAGTCGCCATTCTACTAATGACCATATCATCACATGACATTGCCTTCTCTATACACCTTTGAATGGTCCACACGTTAAAGAAGTATAGATTGGATGTCGGATATTCGGTTTCGAAAAATAAATTTGTGATATCATAGAATGGTTGTAACAAATCACAATTTTTTTTTACCTTGATCCACTCACTACTTGAAATTAGGTTCATTCAATGCATAATAGTCCAAAATACGACTATAATGTAATGCTCTACTTAGCATCAAATATGTAGAATTCCACCTGGTTGCAACATCCAACCACAACTTTGCAGAAACATATATGTTTAACTGCACAACATATTCATAAAACTTAATTATCCTACCTTCTGATCCATCTATATACTTAACACTTTCTCGAACCTTCACCACACATTCTTCAATGTTTTTCATTCCTTCTTTAACTATCAAATTTAAAACATGAGCTGAACAAGGAATATGGAAAAATTTTCCATCACACACCAAGTGTCCAAGCAACTTGGATTTCATATTCATAATCATATTGATCATATTTGATGCATTATCCACAGTCATGGTAAAATCTTTTTTTCAATGCCCCAATCCATTATCAATGAATGTAATAGATTATATATCTCTATACCAGTGTGGGGAGGAGGATAATGGCAAAAACTCAATACCTTAGAGTTCAATTTCCAATTATCATCAACATAATGTGCTGTGAGAGTAAGATAACCACGTCCTGTACATGCCGTCCATATGTCACAAGTTAAACAAATCCTGCAGGAATTTTTTCTTAAAGCCGCTTTAAGAATTTCCTTAAATTCAGCATGATTCTCCAAACAAATTTTCTTTGCAGTATTTCTACAAATCGGTTTGACATTTGGATTCAAATACCGATGGAATTTTCTCTCTCCTTCATACTCAACATGTGAGAATGGCAACCCGTGTTTCATTATCGACTCACAAAGGAACTGACCGTATACTTTTTGATCAAAATGAGATGTAGTCATGCAGTACCCGACAAGATTTTTGTACTTTGAACAACTTACCAAATATCTCTTAAAATTAGATGTGCCAATTTTTGATTCAGCTCTATATGATACCTCTTGGCAATGCTTACATACACCATACAAATTCTTTTGAACATCTTCATAACAATTATATTCTTTCCATACCTCGGCTTTTCTCTTTAGATTTATAGGGACCCAGCCATCACCAATTGCATTGGGGATGGTAGTTGGAGTTAGCACTTGATAATTTTCAGTATATTCAGAATTAGGAGCTGTAATTTGGAAAAATATAAAATTAAGAAGAGATAATATTATGAATCAAACAATAATAAGTATTAAACATCACTAACGTTAAAGATTAAAGAAAAATTAATACCTCTACTACCAACATATGAGAAATCATAAGTGTCAAAATGTTCTTCTTGTTGTGGCGTCCTAAAATTTTCCTCCATGATTTTTAACACTGTAATATTACCAAAGCATACATGAATTATTTATTATTAATATAGCAACATATATTATTTCATACATCACAAAATTTAGCAGTTAATGTAACGTAATATCTTTTAGTCTATCAGTTACATAACCAAAAATGCTTTCAAAATAAATGCTACCACACCCTCAATTCTCAAACTATGCTTTGAAGTCTCATGCAACAAGTTAAACATTATTTACTATACCTACAAACAAATATTAACAATTAACATTATTTAATCCTTATAGTTATCGTATTTTCAAATCTAATAAAATTATATCACATGATTTAAAATATTATAAAAAGAAAATATTATTCTTTTCTAAATATAATAATATTAGACAAAGAGAGGTCGCTAAAACTGCTATAATGTCGCATGATACTAAACACAACTTTTGTTTGTATGAATACATACATGTATGCTAAAATGAGTTTTTTCTTTCATGTTTTTCGGCCGTTATATATTGTCATATTAATATAAAGGCAACAAATGATCAATGAGTTATACAAAAATCAACCAACCAACAAAACCCTTCAACCTCTTGCTGTCTAGATTTATCGATCTCTAAACTTTTCATACCCACGCATATAAGTGTGTCCAATACTTACATTTCATTCCCTTATTCTAACTTCCATTACATATGAACTTCCTAACCCTAAACGGTAGAGATGCATATATACAAATAGAGGACGACGTTCTTGTTGTTGTTAATAGCTTCCATTACATATAGGCATAATTAATGCTTAATTTTTGTCTCATAAGTCATAATGTTTAATTATTTCATGGTCTATTTATGCATATTTATTGAGAATAACATCCATTTCTTTATTTCTTTTTTCTTTTACAAAAAATAACATAAATTTCCATTAGACGGGTGTCTGCGGATGCATATGATATGTGGGGGCATGGATCACAATTCACAATATAGGACAGAATTGTTAGGAGTAATACAATTACACAACCAACATCAATGTTGTGCACGCAAAAACAACATAGCTCATCCCAACAGATCTAAACCGCTCAAACGTCCAAACACTACAGACATTTCACAGTTACAAGCATAAGTACGGGATCCACTACTTCTATTCCTCACAGTAATGTCACCACTCACCTCGCTTACCACGACAAGCGTAACACTTCTCTGGCAGAAGAGGAGCCAAGGCAGGTAGGGTGAGGGGCGACGGGCTGGAGGTGTTTGTTCGGGCTAGGGGAAACGAACAAGAAAAGAGAATGAGGGGGAGGATGAGAAGTTGGCTCGACTGGGAGGTGCTACGTGCAGAGGAAGGGTGGCCCAACTGGGTTTTCAGTGGTAGCTCGGTTGGAGGTGCTGGAAAATGGAGAGGGTGGCTGAGGCATGGAGACTGGTGGTGGTGGAATAATGGTGGTCGGTTGAGGGCTGGAGTAGGGTGAAGTAATGCAAGGAGAAGAAGAGGAGGAAACTGGTGGAGGAGTTGGAAATGGTAAGGGCTGCGAAGGGTTGGGGAGACTGGTGGTGCTGGAAGGATGGTGGTTGGTGGAGGGATGGAGTTGGGTGAGGTTGTAACACCCCAAAATTTACACATTTTTTTTATATCAATACTCATAAATTAAAACCGTAAATTATGGGGATGTTACCGCCACACTTAGTACCAGACCAGTTTACTTCTACCGTTCCGGTACCAAGTGCTAAGGCTAAGAAAACATTATTCGTAATACCATACAAATTCAAATTTATAAAAAGGGAAATCAGAGTACGCGTAAGTCTTACATAATTCGAAATACCGGCTATTGTTTTTCCAAATAACAACTAGACAACCTTAGTAAAATTGTTTCGACAATTCAAACATAATAAAAGATAACATGAATCATAAATTTAAAAAGGACAACGACCATGTCACTCTAAAAATTTATCCAGCCCAGCTATCACTCTGCCCCACTTGATGTCCCATAGATATCGATAGCATCAAAGTAGGTATCTCCTACCTGCAACAAATTAGACGAGACTTCTGCTCGTGGGAATGAGCAGCACCCATGAAACAAGTGATCAATACGCTACGTACCTAGTGAGGTAACCGAATACTAAGGCCGGCATATAACACATTAATTCATGTAGGATAACGATCACATACAATTATAACCCACATATATGATACATAGAAGGATAAAGTGAAATCCATAACTTATAATCAACAGTCCACACATAAGGCCCAAAAAGGTCTGGATTAATCATTTAATCTTTATTTTATCAGAAGTCAATACACACCATGCCTTTTATAAATCCATGCGAAAACAGGAACACCCCACTATTATAACCGGTGGGTCGGACACACATAGGGTAAAACCCTAACCACTATTCCTCACCGGTGGATCGGTCTGGTTCCTTCTCGCATCATATCCATGCAAAAACAGGAACACCCCACTATTATAACCGGTGGACCGGACACACATACGGTAAAACCCTAACCACTATTCCTGACCGGTGGATCGATCTGGTTCCTACTCGCATGGTGTTCCACTGTAAGTAATTAATATCTTCTCATATATTATCAACATATATGGTTTGGTTTGTTGAGCTCGGGATCCCCCACTATTATAGCAGGTGGATCGGTCATTAGGGTAAAATACCCTACCACTATTAAGCCGGTGGATCGGTCTCCAGGCTACTACAGTACTTAGCCACTATTATGCCGGTAGATCGGTCTGGGCCCGTCTCAACATCTTCCACTTTACGTGTTTAATGTCTTATGTATTTTATTCAGAGTATTCATTTCAAGCCGGGAACATCCAATACCACATTTGAAAACAACAATAATACTAATTGAAATGAATTTGAAATCCACATAGATCCTCTTCCCATGCATACCCTAGCTCCCATGCAACCCTAACTCCATGTAAACCCTAATTCCATGCACTCCATGTTTTCATGCAAACCCGAATTCATGCCTCACTTTAACTCCCCGTACACCCCATTCCCATGTAAACCCTAACGCACATGCAAACCCTAGGTTCATGTATACGTATTCTTATACAATCTTTATGAAACCCTAATCCTCATGCAAAACCCTAGCTCCACGTATACATACTTCCATGCAACTCAGATCCCCCTGCAACATTAATTCCATGTAGGCACGTTTTTATGAAACCCTAATCCACATGCAAAACCCTAACTCCACGTATGCATACTTCCATGCAACTCAGATCCCCCCTACAACATTAATTCCATGTAGGTATGTTTTTATGAAACCCTAATCCACATGCAAAACCCTAACTCCACGTATACATACTTCCATGCAACTCAGATCCCCCTACAACATTAATTCCATGTAGGCATGTTTTTATGAAACCCTAATCCACATGCAAAACCCTAACTCCACATTAATTCATGCAAACCCTAATATTATGTTATTTCATGCACACCTTCAACTCCTCGCTATTCCATGCAAGCCCTAGTATCATTCCTTTTCGTGCAAACCCTAGCACCATGCCATCTCATACAAACCCTAGTACCATCCTCTTACATGCAAATCCTAATTCATATATCATTTCAGATCATACATTAATGACATAAGCATACACATATTTTTCTTGGCACATGACATTCATGATAACATACTTCAACTTTATAACAGTATCACATGCATAATCAATAAGAACAGCGAACATAAAATACATAACATGTCATATTCATAATACATGCAAACACACAAATGGCCTTAGTAGACCCTTACCTAAAACGTCACCGGTCTTGGTGCACGCTCCTATTCCACTTAAGGGATTTGATTGGGTTCGCCTATTATATTAAAACATACTATGATTATACCTTCTTATATAATTCTAACTTATTTCGAGGTTTGGTTTTAACTTAAAATACTACTACTTAATAATTAACTATAGAAACTATTACAATTAATTTATTATTTTCATTCTAAAGGGTGATGGTACAAGGGTTTCTACCCTTCACCAAAATAGTAACAATAATAATAATAATAATAATAATAAAATCATTAATAACACTCTTATTAGTAGGATATTAATATTAATAATACCATAATTCTTTAAATTACAAGGTGGCTTTCAAACTCACTCCATTTAATAATAACACTATTCAAAATGTAATAATGATATTAATATTATATGTGTGTGTATATATATATATATACTTATAATATAAAGTTAATAAAGATAATAATAATAATAATATAATTAGAAGTAATGTTAAAAATGTTAATAATATTAATAAAAAGTAAAAGTGCGAGGAATAATTAAAATTTTAGGTTTTTGACCCTCCTGAAATAAATACAATATCAATCCAATAATTACACTAATAATAATAATATTAATATTATTATTAATAATAACATTAAACATGTAAAAATTTAATTAAATAAGTAAAGGCCGAGATGAATAATATATCTTACTCAATAATACTCCCAGACCTGTAAAAAAAATTTAGAAATTAGAATACAGTCAATATTACTAATAATAATAATTATAATAATAATAATTAAAGTTGAATTAATACTAAAATTTTGGCTAAAATTAGAATAATTATAAATAATTCAAAACTAAGTATTTAAAATGTCTATGGCATCACCTTGAGTCGGAAGATGTAGGTGGAACCGGCGGTGGCTCCCGGAGGTGGCCGGAAAATGGATCTAAGAGGGTTAAAAATGAAGAAAAAGAGGTGAGGGGGAAGGAAAAAAATAAAATAAATCTATGAGGCTGTAGAGGATATTTATCAGGAGTTAATGGTTGGTTTGGAAGGTGGTAAAAGCGGCGGATGTGGTGGTGGCTGGCGTTTCAAGGTCTCGGGGTGCAATTTTCTAGCGAGATATAATCAACTTTACACGATTATGGAGGATTGTACAAGGTGAATCGAAGGTCGTAGATGGTTTAGTTAATTAGAGGGTGTTGCAGGGAAGATATTGGCAGTGATAGGAGGCGACGATGTTGGGTATCGGAGGAGAACGAGGCGTCTAAAGTCAAGGCGGAGCACAGACTGGTACTTAGGGTTTCGGGAAAAAGGAAGCTCGATTTCAGGCCAAATGTGGGGTATTTATAGTAGTGGAAGGTAGGCTCGGGTTGTGGAGGTTACCAGAAGATCAATTTTGGTGGGAAAATAGGTTGGTTTTGCTGTTGGTCGGGCGGCACAAATTCAAAATTTTGCCCGACCTTCGCAAGGTAAATGGGGGCAAACGAGCGGGAGAGAGAGGCAGTTGATGGTTTCAAATGAACGTGCAGACTGAGAGGAAGAAAATGAGCGGGAGAAGAGCCGGTCACTCCAAGTGTGGCCGGCGGCGCCATTTTCGGGGGAGAGAAGGGAGGTGGACGTTTATGGCGTCGGGCGAGAGGAGGAAGAAGAAGATGGGGGGCTGGCCGGCCGGTTCGTGGGAAAGAAAAGAAGGAAAGAGGAAGGGTAGGCCGGGCGGTTTGTGCGACGTAAATCGTCGTTTAATGAAACGACGAGTTTTGAGTGAAAATGAAATAAAGAATGGCGTTCCAGGCTGTCGGGCGACGGTAAAAAAAAGATGAAGCAAAACGTGGCGTTCGAGAGGAATAATAAGTGAAACGCGGTGTGGAGAGAGGGGGCGGTGGCAACGACGCGCGGGCTGGGCCGCGCTGAAGAGGAAGGAAAGAAGAATAGGAATTGGGCCGCGCAACAGGCCCAATTCGACGAAGAAGAAGAAAAAGAAAGAAAAGGAAAGAAAAAGGAAAAGAAAAAAAAAGAAAAGGAAAAAGGGAAAAAGGAAAAAGAGAAAAAAATTTAGGTTGGGTCAAATTAAATAAATCTGAATATTTAGGATATTTAAAATTAATAATATTTAAATAAAATAATTTTTAAATCCCTTTTTAGGCTAAAATAGGCTTTTTAAAGGATTTTTCCAAAATTTCCATTTTAAATTAATAAATCCCTCAAATTTTATTTAATTTAATTAAAATTAATTTGAAAATATTTTATCTTTCTTAATTTGAATAAAATAATTTATTTAAATAATTTCCCAAATTAAAATCCTTAATTAGATAATATACCCAAATTTCCTTTACTTAACCTATTTATAAAAATTTCTTATTAATTTGCCCTAATAAATTTCCTTTTATTTTAATAAAATAATTTATTAAATTAAAATTTTAGATACAACCTTATTTAAATATAATATCTAAAATTAGAAAATTTTGGGGCATTTCAGAGGTAATGCAAGGAGAAGAAGAGGAGGAAACTGGTGGAGAAGCTGGAAACTAGGAGGGCTACGATGGGTTGGGGAGATGGATGTTGAAAATGCAGAGGGGAGGAGGCTAGCAGAGGGTTGTTTGGTGAGGGAGGTTGGCTGGAAAAAAATGTAGAAAAGAATGGCTCGAGCGTTTGCCTGTTTCACTAGAGCAGAGGTGTGTAACGGGCGTTTGCTTGTTTCACTGTTTAGCTCGGGGATGAGTCTCGGTCCTCTCGTGCAGGCGTAGGCGGCGTAGGCGGAGTAGCTGAAGGTGAGGCATGAGGTGAGGTGAGGCCCGTGAGGCCGTCAGGGTTTGCATGAGTGTGGCGTCACATGACTCATGGCGTGTATAAGAAAAAAATTCAGAGGCAGAGCAGCATGCTTACTGACTTATTGCCTTATTGCTGAAAAAAAAATATAGAGTAGGTTAAAATAGGTTTATTTTATATTTTTATTTTTGATTTAATTTAGGTAAATTAGGATACTAGATTGTAGAATAATAATTTGGAAAAAATAATTTGAGTTAAGATAGGTTAAAAATAATTGAAAAAAGTAAAAATAATTTAGGATAAATTTTAAAAAATTCTTTTATGTTACGGATCAACAATTATTATTAAAATAATTAAGATAAAATTTAGGGGTATAAACTAAGATTAAAATTTATAGTCTAATTCTATCAAGTTTTATCATGATTAAATTTATATCTAAACCATCGTAATAATAAGTCTTCTAAAATAATCATTACTACTATTATTAATTAAAAAAAATTTAATTAATTTGAAGATATTATTAATTACTAAACATCCTATCCAAACTCACTATATTATTATTATTACTGACATTATTATAATCATTATTATTATCATTGTTGTTATTATTATTATTATCATAAGATGATGATGATGATGATTATTATTATTATTATTATTATTGTTATTATTATTTTGATTATTGTTATTATTATTATTATTTTGATTATTGTTATTATTATTGTTGCTGTTATCCAACCCTAGTTTAACTTACACTTAATTATACATGTGCATATTGATTTAATACCAAACTAAAAATTAATTTATTTAAAAAGTATAAAGCTATTTTGATGCTTAACTAAGAAAGTAAACTAAATTTTACTCACACACACACACACACACACAATTCTTCTATTTTTAATTAATCTAAGTATTAAGATACAACAATAATATATAAAATATATGAAACATCTTTAGGTTTCTAATTAAACTATTAATTTTAGTTTATAATGAAACTACTCATTTTGATCTATAAGACTACTATAAGGTTCTAATGAAACTACTACCTTTAACTTATGAAACTAGGTTAAGATTATAATAAAACTATATGCTTTAACTTATGAAACTATCAGTTCAGCTAATGAAATAACTCGTTTCAGCTTATAAAAGTATTTTATGTTTCTAATGGAACTATTCTAAGTTTCTAATGACATCACTCATCTAACATTATGAAACTAGTCATCATAGCATATTCATAATACTCTAAATTTCTAATGAAACTACTTGTCTTGGCTTATTAAACTACTTAAAGTTATTAAGGAAAATACTCACTTTAGTTGATGAACCTAGTGTAATAGTTTTATGAAACTACCATAATTGTTCTATGAAACTATTAGTTCTAAATTCTCATTAGAAGTAGAAGTTTTTACTAGATAGACCCTCAATATATATTCTTATCAAACATGGATGAAACTACTCAAGTTTACCAACTTAAATGATATATTCTTATCATCTATTCAACTTGGGAATGTCAAGGGATTATGATTTATGAATGCTTGAAAAGCCAACATCATAATCTGATTTATCAAATATTAGAACATACTTGTAATAATATATATGTGATATAACTATTGTTAATATGCTTGTACTGATGAACATCTCTAAAGGAAAAACCACAAATATAACTATTGATAAAAGTAGTATTATTTCACTTACAAAACATTATTAAAAAAGAGACGAAGAGAATAGAGAAGAAAAATAAATGGTATGTAACCTTCATTAATTAAATTGAGTGTATAACTCTGCCAAATCTAAATGGCATAAGAAGAACAAAACTTTAATATAGAGCTTCAATATATAGTTTGGGTTGAACCAAATACATATGATTTCTTTCAACCCTAGGTTAACCAAATACAAAATATATAACTTTAATCCTATGCAACATAATTTGGTAAGGAGAATTTTATCTTATAAAAGAACAATATAATACATAGTCCAACTAAATACATTAAACTAAAAAAATAAGCTTGAATTATCAATTATCCTAACTAATTAATAATACAATATGATGTTTGAGTTAGAAACTAATCATTAAGCCTAGTGAATATAGAATATGCCCCATGGTCCACAAGTGATATGATATCAAACATATTTCGATTGATCAAGTCTACCAAAAGTTCTAACAAAGTCTTCAATTCCACAATCTAGTAACCAAAACCCAAACAACAACTATGATATGAACCAATTATCATTGTAGCTTAAAACGAATATTACATAATCATAATATATTCAGTTATTCAAAATATACTTATCAATAATACTAATTCTAATATTTGAAATATTTAGGAACAATATTGTAAAGGTATATATATATAAAGAAAGATTGTATCATAAGTAAAATCCAATCAAACAAAGGAAAAGTTTTATCAATTCTATTATAAGTATACATAAATAACAATTTTTAGCCTTAAACACTATATGTTAGTATATATACCTTACAATATAATACCTATAAGGCTATAACATCATAGAAAAATAAGAAAAATCTAATGTGAGGATATTAATTATTCATTATAAAACTTAAAGATTAATGTTTTTGTTACAACAACTATTTTAAATAGTAAGAAGTCAATATGAGTTGGTCCTTTATCAATAATGGTCATTATTATTTACTTTATCTAATTTTTATTTGATTTAGCTGGATATGATCAAAATAAAATATAGAAAAACTAATAATGTGTTATTATTATTAGTTTTTCCATATTTAGCTTGATATTATTATTATGATTATATTAATTAAAATTATATTGATATGATGTGATCAATCTATTTGAAAAATAATACGAGAAGTACAACCTTAGACCTTCATTTGTTATCAATTATCAATGGTTATTGTAAGTTAATATTATGTATGGATCGTACAAAATATAAATATAATATACACTTAAAATAATATTTGAACTCAATATGATATGATCAAGCTAATGATGGAGTTGAATTATAAGTTATGCCTTAGCATAAAAAGAAAAGTAATCCGATTGGAAGATATTTAAATTTAGAACATCAAATAAATCTTCAAAGATGAAATAATGACAAAAAATTCTAATGTCCCAAAATAATCTATATAATAATTTGCTTTTAATTAAATAAGATAAATTAAAATAAACAATATTAAAATAATTATTCTTTAATAACATTTTGGAATAAAAAAAATAGCACAAGCATGAGTGCATGACTCGCTACTGAAATGACCCGAATCCGATCCAAACTTGACCCGAAAATATAATAATTCGAACTCACCCGAGCCCGAACCGAAATTAGAATAACCCAAATTTATCCGAATTTTAGTCAATCCGATCTCAACCCAACCCGATCCGAGAACTTAAAACAACCTGATATTATCCAATACCAAGTTGATCCGAATCAAACCCGATCCAACTTGATCCGATAAAATGATCCGAGATTATCTGAAACGGATATGACCCGATTATTATTTAACCCGATCCAAAAGTGACCCGACCCGTCTGATTGCCAGCTCTAGATATAAATCGTCAGTAATAAGGAAAAGTTCATCAATAATAGTTATGAACAACGATGTTTCATTTGTATCAAATCATCACTACAAGTGGGGTCGGTAATAGGCTTTCTAAATTATAATAATCTAAAATTTTAAATAGTTGGTAATAGATTTCTTACCGACGATTATATATTCAAATTTAAAATTATATGAATTCAAAAAACCTTAGTACCGACATTTTTATCCTTGGTAATAAGCTTATTATTGACTATTTTTGGGTAAAATAATTCCAGAAAACCTTATAATCAACTATTTTATCTTTGGAATAAGCTTATTATGGAGGATATTTTAGTAAGGAAAATGCTGTGAAACCATATTACCGATGATTGTATCCTTAGTAATAAGTTTATTACCATTGATTTTTGGATAAAAAGTAAATTTTGAAAAACCTTATCACCGACGATGGTATCCTTGGTAATAAGCATATTACCGACGATTTTGGAATTAAAAAAATTCCTAAAAACCTTATTACGGACAATTTTATCCTTGGTAATAGGCTTTTTTTTCACAAAAATGGTAATATGTGAAATTATAATATAAATATATTATATAAAATAAAAAATGATTTGAAATATTATAATACCCCATATTTTTTAGAATTCAATTTCTCAATTTTATTTGTATCAATGGGATCTGATGAAAACATCCAATTGTTTTTATGGGATTCACTTTATAGTTTTATCGACGGTTTTGACTACAAATTGTTATTTGAATTAATCATATGTTGTTGTGGATAGTTCTACATAAATTTTGTTCATGACTACAATTTTCATTAAATTCTATGATTCTGGTTCTTATTTAAATTTCTATTTCCATTTTTAGATTTAATAAGGGTTTTTGTTCAAATTTCTAATCTCCTGTAAATGTCTAGCAACAACTCTCCAATTAATTTTTTCTTGTTCAACTAATAAATGTTCAGAAAAAAATTATGTTTTATGTTTCTATATGTTTATATCTTGAGATTTATGTTTTTAAGTAGTTTTATTACTCTTATAAACCTCTATTTTGAGTTTTACACAACTCATTGCAATTTTCTATCAGAAAAGATTCTTAAAATCTATTTATAATTTTGTAAATAATTTAAGCATTTCATTAAAGTTTACAAATTATATTTTAAATAATTTTGTAGATCCATCGTATGAATTTATGAAACCTCATTAGGATTTAATGTAAAGAGATTTCAAAATCTATTTATATCTCAGATTTTGCTTGTAAGCATTATAATAGTCTTAGTCAAAAAATTATTTAAATAAGATGTGGATATTTAAAATTTGATTTGAATATTATTTTAGACATTCTTGGATAATATTTTATAATCATACTACTTTTGTTCACAAATAATGCGAGGTTTTATGTTAATATTCTTATCCAAAAGCTTATTTATCAAATAGGCTTTACAATGGTTTTATCCTATTCTAACCCTTACAGAATATTCTGTTAAACAAATCTAAGATAAAAACTTGCCCTTTGATACCAAGATATTTTGAGTAAATGTAGCTCTAAAAATAACGTCGACTAGCACCCTGCCCCTTTGTCTTTATTTCCTTCCTTTACCTTCCTCATTCATTTTTTCCTTGACTTGAAAACCCTTCCCTAACCCCCTATAAACACCATACAATTCCATCTAGCTTCATCCCCACCACCACCACAAGTCGCCAACAAGCTACATTGATAGGCTGGGAAGATTTAGCAACAACGACAGCTTAGTAGGAGGCCAACATAACATCTAGCACTATAGATTGATGCTGATCACCACAGTGGTCATTGATGGCTTTGACTCTCTACTCCAGAGGCGATTACCAGTCATCCTTCTTCCTGCCATGTACGAACTCTACCAGCCCTATAATAGCATATTTATATTGGTATAAATTTTCCCTAAACCTTAACCTCTATTTCATTTTATTTCTGCGAATCAGCTAGTGATAAGCTAAATTGATGCTCTTGTTATGTATATATGAGTTGTGTGGTTTATTTGGAGAATTTAATTCTTATATATGTGTTAGATTTTTAAAAATTGAATTTTTAACCCTGTTATGTCTAGATAAGCCAGATATGTCCAACCAACCTATTTTCTATAAATTTACTATACAACATGTCTTAAAATATATCTTATTTCATGTTGGTAGCTTCAATTTGAGAAATTTATAAAATGGGTTGAATTGTGATTTTGTGGCCCAAACCCTAATCAGGGAGCCTATGTCTTTGAAATTGGCTTGGATCCTTGATTTTTTTATGTTAATTGGCCTTATATAATACTTTAGACTATGTTTGATTTTATTTCCAAACCATCAATTTAATTAATTTATCAAAATTCAATAGGATTTGTGTTTTGGTCTAAAACCCTAATTTTGTAAAATGATTTCTCTAAAACTGGCTATTCAAGTGATTATAATTATTGAATTTAATTGTTTGGATTTATTCATAATTGGTTTAAGTGTAGTTTTAAATTATGAATTTGAAGTAATCGATTTAAATAGGTTGATTTGTAGTTAGGGAAAAGAAATCCTAATTTTTGGATTTTAATTGATAAAATTGATTATGCTTTTGGTTGCATTTTTTGTAATTGATTTATCAGATTGTTTTTATAAACGTTTAATTGTATTCCTATTGTGTAAGTTGGGCTAATTCTCCTGAATTGGCTAGTTTAGGCTTTGGTTGTTAAACCTAACCTTTTAAGGCTGTGTTTTTATGCTACTTATCTATTCTCAACAACTTTAGCTTAAATTGTGTTATTAAATCAATTTAAAATGTTTCAAATGATTCTTCAAGACTTGAGTTAGTCGATAACTTAGTTCTTTGAAATGTTTTAGTAGTGCATCCTCAAGTCTTGAATTTTGGATTCATTTCAGGGAAATTGGTCTGTGTTTCTAATTGTTTGCTTAATATTACATAAATCTGTGATCATTAAGATAGCTTGCTAACTTAGTCTACTACTTTTCAAATGTGATATAAGATAGCATCTTGGTGGTATTTTACAACTATGGTTTTTATTTCTTCATTCTTTGGAGTTACCTACCAATGGACCAAAGTAAGTCTCTTCCACCTCCCCCTATGGTTGTTTCATGAAGACAGACTAATGGTATAGGTCTTGGAGTCAAGAGCGATATGATTCACATGAATTGGTATGTCATGCAATATGCTTTATACGATACATTATGTTAATTACGAGTTATATGTTCTTAATGGGAACATGAAGTTATTATTGATTCTTGCATTATCTTTATGTTAGGCATAGTGTTAGCATGCTAAGTTAAGAATATGCATGATAAGGCCACTATAACCATTTGGAGGCAATGAATGTGGAGGATGACTAGTACACAAACTGGATTAAATAGCTACTAGTATAAGGCCGTTTCAAACCAAGCCATTGTCTAATCCATTGCCCATTAAGAAATAACATAGAGGGAGCATTTTGGCAATTTAACAAGGATATATACATTACGGTTATAAGTAAAAGCAGTCAAATCAGTAATGGTCCAAAAAGAGGAATAGCGGCCTTATAACTATTCTTCTCTTTCTTTCTAAAAGGTGATAGATAAAAGGACATTGAGTACTTTACTAAGAAAGCTATCTGTAGATGCCTTATTCAGTCGTAGAGCTAAGAGATAAGCACTTCAATCAATTCAAGCTGTTTGGTTGAAAAATGCAAAAGAAATCAATTTCCATTTTCCACTTAACATGAATTTAATACAGTTAGACCTAAACGACATTCATTAGAGCATAAAAATGATTTTTTCTTGTCGTCTGTTTTACTTTTGTTATTCAAATAGAAGCTAATAATTTTTGTTGAATTTCTGCATAACCACCATGTATACCCTTAACAAGAGAGGTAAATAATGGTTAAGGTTATATACTATAGTTTTAACTTATAACTGCCATGTATACCCTTATAGTGAAGAAGGGAATACATGGCGGTTTGACCTTATAACTATCGTGTATAGCCTTAAACAATATTTACCTCTTTCATTAAGGGTAAACATGATGGTTCTATCTTATAACTACTTTGTATTCCCTTTTCCCCCCTATTTTTTAACTTCATCATTCTTTAACCTAGAACCGCCTGTAGCTTTTCACTTTACCTTTCAATATATAGATAGCACTGTTCGAAGTGATGAAGCTCTACAACCGCCATCACCTTTCTCTTTCTACTCATAGTATGTTCATTATTCTTTGTTCTTCCTTTTCTTTGAAGTTTAAGAATTGTGTATAAGTTTCTCTTTATTTCTACATTTTACTTGTGTTATTTCTTATATGAACCTCTACATATATATTTATATTATAAATGATGTTTGGTGCATATATGTATCCTGTATGTTGTTAGTTTTTGTGTTAATATGTTGTGAAGATATATTACGAAAAAGCGAGTACATAAATTAAATAGATAATACTCTATAGAAATCGAGTATTATTACTAGTGAAAATGTTATTGTGGTGTATATTTATTTTGGATATGTTTCTAGTTTTTTTGCTTGACTTGGCTAATATTGTCATATTCCCCTTTTTATTGTAATTTAGGGGGCCAAAGAATACTTATTTCTCATTATGGATCGTAAGTGGAGATATGTAAGTAGGTTGTCTAGGAAATATAAAGACAGTGTTCAAAACTTTATTAAGTTAGCCATTGAACATTCAAAAGATTATTTGCGGATATCTTACCCATGTGTAGATTGTGGAAATATAATAAGAAGAGGGGTAAATGAGATATAATATCATCTCATTATCCATGGAATTGATAAGAGTTATACTAGTTGGATATGCCATGGAGAGCCACTTCTTAATGAACCTAGTATGGTTAACCATGATGATGTTAAAGTTATAGATGATTTTGCTTACATGGAGGACTTGACCAACAATGTTGAAGAACATTTTAAAGACCAGCAGGAAATGTTTAAAAAAGTTTTTTAATGATTTGGAGATGCCTTTGTACAATGGTTGTATTAAATTTATAAAATTATCCATCATGTTACGACTGTACAATTTGAAGGCAGGTAATGGATGGAGTGATAAAAGCTTTACTTATCTTCTTGAGATTTCCAAAGAGATGCTTCCAGAGGACAATGTGATTCCTCCCTATACTTACGGTGCTAAGAAGATTGTGTGCACTATGGGTTTGAATTATGAAAAAATTCATGTTTTTCCTAACGATTGTATTATGTATCATAATCAATATACATCCTTAAATAGTTGTCCTGAGTGTCGAATGTCACAATACAAGAGGGAAAAGGTTCCTAATAAGGTGATGTGGTACTTTCCAATTATACCATGATTCTGACACATGTTTTATAATGAGAAAAATGTAAAGAACCTTATATGGCATGTGAAAGGATGGTTTTTTATTATAAGCTTAGACATCCAGTAGATTCTCGTTAATGGAAAATGATTAATTTTGTATACCCTAATTTTGGTGGTGTAGCTAGAAACCTATGGGTGGCACTTCATTCTATCTGAATTAACCCTTTTAATGGAAACACGAACTATAGTTTATGGCCCATTATTTTGGTGATCTATAATCTTCCCCCATTATTATGCATGAAGAGAAAAATGGATGATTCTATCCTTACTTATATCTAGTCCAAATCAGCCAGGTAATGATATTGACACTTATTTTTTTCCCTTAATGAGGATTTAAAGTACATGTGGGATCACGGAGTTGAAGTTGTTGATGTATGGAGACAAGAGTCTTTTAACTTGAGAGAGACATTATTTTATACTACAAATTATTTTCCTGCTTATGGTAATCGTTATGGTTATAGTGTACATGAATACTGTGCATGTCTTATTTGTAAAGATAACACAACTTTCTCTAACTACCGAATAGTAGAAAGACTACTTATCTTGGACATCGTAGATTCTTTCCTACAAATCACCATTATCATTAGCAAAGAAAATCTTTTAATGGAAAGTTGAAGAAGAAAAATCTCCAAACCCTTTTATGGGATTTTAAGTATTTGACAAAGTAAAAAACTTGAATGTGTCTTTCAAAAAAAAATAGTCCCTTTAAGTTGGTAGAAGAAGAGGTCAATATTCTTTGACCTTCCATATTGAAAGAACCAACACATATGACATTATCTTAATATGATGCATATGGAAAAAAGTGTATATGATTATCTAACTGGCACACTTTTGAATGTGCCAAAAAAGATAGCATCAATGCTCAGTTGAACTTGGTCTACATGGGTATAAGAACAGACTTACACCCGCAGGAGGTGGGAAATAAAACTTTTTTACCTCCCGCATGTTATACTTTTTCCCATAAAGACAAAATCTCTTTCTGTGAGTGCTTACATGGAGTGAAGGTTCCCCAAGGATATTCATCAAACATTAAGAAAGTTGTTTCGATGAAAATTTTGAAGTTCTTGGGTATGAAATCTCATGATCATCATATTCTCATTCAAGACATGTTGCCAATTGCTATACGTTATATCTTACCAAATTGGGTTTGAAGTATCGTCACTAAATTTTGTTTCTTTTTCAAGGAACTAAGTAGTAATATTATTGACCTTACGAGATTGGACAAATTAAAGAGTAAGATTGTAACTATATTATGCCAAATTGAGATGCATTATCCTTAACTCTTTTTTGTAACTTTAAATAGTTGGGTTTGACAAAGGACTATTCAGCTAGTGCTTTTGATAAAGAAGGTCCTAACGACCTTTTGACATGCGCTTTGGGTACTCAAGAGCATAGTGGCCGGTGTTAGACATATAATTATAGGTTCAACCTATCTAAGGTGTTTTGACATCACCCTTGTTCTTGCCCTTCAAAGGACAAATATGAATAGATGGAGAAAGAAATGGTGACCTTAAGGGAATCAAAAGAGGCAATACATAGAAGGTTAGATAGTATGTTCTCATGTTCACATTGCCCTTTTCAACGCTCCACATCTAGTGTCCTTATACCCTTTCCAAAAATTCATGAGTTAATATACTACAATACACTCTATGTACTTGAATATATTTATTTTTTTGTCACAACTTGAATCTTTTGACTATTATTTACAGGGTTAGTATCCTCGTAACTTGCAAGTTAGAAAGGATGGGCCTATTATAGCAAATGCTACTACATTTCTTAAGTCCAACTCAACCCTTCATACTCTACCATTGACAATTGATAAAGTTTGGGTCTCAATTCATAATATCTTCGAGGCATATTTAATGGAGAAAGTGCCACTTGATGTGGCATATAACCATTGACAATTGAGAGATAGAATTTATATATTATTTTCCTATGTAAAAATATCATTTATTCCTTATTAATTTTATAAGATTTAATCTTTTCACGAGTTTTTTCTCTTTTGAATAGATTTTGTAAAAAAAGATAAAAATGAATAAATTCAAAGCAGACATCAACGAAAAGAGAAAATCAAGTAAAGAACACGTCAAGAAACATTTAAGTAAGCGAAAAAAAAGTTGGAAATGAAGCAAAGACACCGAGAGAAATTTGTGCTGAAATTTTAATGGAAGAAGAGCGAAGGAGAAAAGAACACGTCACCCTCATGTTTCCAAAACACGGGCCGTGTTAAAATCTCAATTTTTTTTAGAATCTAGAATTTGTCAGAGAACTCAAAGAAAAACACGGAGGTCCCATGTTTTCCAAAACATGAACCGTGTTTTTCTTAAATTTTGTAACCACTCACATGACCTTTTTTCTGATATATTCACTATTAATTCTAGGTTTAAAAATTAGTTTTTAGGATTCGAAAAAGTTGAATGTTCTCTCTTTCTCTGTTCCCTCTAGAAAATATATGTACTTCACAATTCTAACTTTCTTTATCTTTCTTATATTCTATTGAACAATTGACGGTCTGTAATTTAAGTGATAAATCCTTCTTTATTCCTTTCTCAATTACAAGTTCTATATTTTTATTGAATGCAAGTAAAGTTTCTGCAATTGCATTTTTATTTCTCTTGCTTTTAGTGTGTTATTACTATTTATTAGATGTTATTTGTATTAATTATAAGTTATTGAATGTAATAGTTTGATCTTACAATTATGCAAATGTTAGAGTAAATAAAACAGGGTAGGATGATTTGAGGATGGAATTATATTTCAAATATAACAACATAATTTGAAGGTTTGATTCTATATGAAATTTAATTGAATTAATGGATGGAATTGAATGATTTCGTATGATAGATTAAGAATTTAAACTGATTAGATTGATCACTTATTTAGTTTAGAAATTAATCTTCAATAAGACAACCTAAATAATACGTAATTATTAATTAACATGTCTAGATTAGCAAAAAGATGAATTGTTAATCTTATCCATTACTTTGTACAATCGCATAATCTGAGCTTATATGGTTATGGTTGTAGTTGACTGCTTTCCATTTGTAATGCTGCCATTAATTGAATCTAGTGTTCATAACCTAGGTTATTAAATGGTTAGGTGATAAATTGAGAACTTATTCAATTTATTAGAGTTGAGAGAAAGCAAATAGATGAATTATTATGAGTTTCTAGAGGTCAACGTTAAATTATTTAGAATCACTCTTATTCCATAAGTATTTGATACCTTAATTCCATAATCAATTCATTCTTATCCTCATTTTATAAATTGGAGAGAAAATTTGAATATAGTTTAGAATTAGTAATAGAATTAATGAAATTGTGTAACTGGGGTTTTAACATCAATTACAAAATTATTGAGTAAATACCATTCCTTGTGGGTTTGACTCCTTTTTACCATTTACTACGTATTTGGTAATTAGAATTTATATATTAAATTTATTGTGTATACGATAGTGCATCATATATTTATGGAGCAAATGCCACTTGATGTGGCATATAACTGCAAAGAAGAGGAAATGCCCATACTATGCTTACTAGCCGAGCAATTCGTTGGATGGCCGAGTAACCTTGTAATTATAAAGGATGAGGTAATTCAAAATTTTACAATTTTAGATTAAATTTGTGTTACTTAAGTGATAATATACAATCTAATAATTCTTTCATCCACTCTTTCTTACTTAGGGCGGTCATATTATCACAACAAATATTAGTAAGGGAGGAAAAAAGATATGGAGTATGTGGAAGCCTAAAAAGCCTTAAGAATGAAAACAATAATCAAGCATCATTACCTATCACCTCAATTTAAGTTGTATTTTGACAAGGTGCTTTTGTTGGATGGTAATTCTATTATGATTCCTCTTCTAGCTTATCTGCACATGAAATTAGAAAATGTGAATATCTGGATTAGGGCAGAGGACATCCTGCATTTGTATAAGGTGAAATGATACAATGCCAACATATAATTTCATATACAAGGTAATTTAAATCCTTTCACATTTGACCTTATTTTAATTATTAGTAGGAAGGTGGTGTTGATACTAAAAAATTATTCTTTCATGGTTATAGGTGTAACACCCCAAAATTCACTACTTTTTTTAAAGCGGTAGTAATTAAAATAGTAATACTTAAATTAAAACTCATGAATTATGGGGATGTTACCGCCATACTAAGTACCAAACCGGTTCTATCTGACCATTCTAGTACCAAGTGCTAAGGCTAGAAGAAAAATAATAATCAATTATAAATCAAGATAACTCAAAATTGCAAATAAGCATTAAGCTGTTGTAGAACAAAAATCAGAGTACACATAAAGAATTAATATTCAAATTAAAAAAAAGAAGAGCTTATAACTGATAAAGGATTAACAGAAGGAAATATAATCATATCAAAACTGAAATAAGGCCACACTCTCTGGAACTTGGAGCCAAAACATGCTCAACTCTCAACCCCAACTGGTGTCTCGCCCACCTGCATAAGATCAGAAGGGCATATTACTCGTGGGAATGAGCAGCACTCACAAAATGGGCGATCAGTATGCTACATACTGAGTAAGGTAACCGAGCACTAAGGCCCACACATAAGGACATAAAACATGCAAAAGAATAGAAGAACACAATCATAAATACATATGATCAACCAGGTAAAAGTACAAAGGCCCATATATAATATAAATTAATTACTTAATTAATCCTTGATTAGAAGTTGATCCACACCATACTTTTTATCAAATCCATGTAAGCACAGGAACACCCCACTATTATTGCCAGTGGGTCGGTCACTTGCGGGAAAAATTCCACACCACTATTTTTTGCTGATGGTCGGTCACTTATGAGACAATAGTCCACACCACTATTCCTGACCGATGGATTGGTCTAGTTTCTGCTTACATGGTGTTCCACTATAAGTAATTAGTATCTTTTAAGTGTCTTAGCAAACTCTGATTTGTGTTTCTTGAGCTCGAGTCACCCCACTATTATTGTCGGTGGGTCAGTCACCTGCGGGACAATATCCATACCACTATTATTTGCCGGTGGATAGGTCGCACATAGGGTAAAACTCTAACCACTATTCCTAACCGGTGGATCGGTCTGGACCCGGCTCAATAATCTTCCACTTTAAAAGATTAGTGCCTTAAATATTTTATTCAAAAGCTTTCATCCTAGACATGCATGAATCATTCCCTTTACACTTCTCATAACACAAATCATAAAATTCCACAATCATAATTACACTTTAATAACCACATAAACATGATAACACAAAAACCCTAAGTAGCGACAACAAACCCTAATTGACCACAACAAACCATAGTTAATCACTCCAAACCCTAATTTAGTCTCCTCCATGCCCTTATAATGTCCTACGTACTATTTTTCACCCAAAACTTCTAAACACCCAATTAACTCTTCTATTACCTTCCTTACATCCCAAGTCAACGTTCCATACGTAAATTTCACTCCCATGTAAAATTTACACATCCTATGCAACCTCTCGAACTTTTCATACAAACTCTAAATCCCTTGCAATCATTAAATCCCATGCAAAATCCTAACTCCACCATGCAAACCCTAATACCACCATGCAACTATTAATACTACCATGCAGACCCTAATACTACCATGGAAACCCTAATACCACTATACAACCATTAATACCAACATTTAACCATTAATACCCCATGCAAACCCTAATACCACCATGTAAACCCTAGTACCACTATGCAACCATTAATACCACCCTGCAAACTCTAATACCATTATACAACCATTAATACCACCATATAACCATTAATACCACCATGCAACCATTAATACCACTATACAAAATCTAATACCACCATGTAACCATAGATTAAATTCTTCCAAATAAATCATGCAAGACCATAGATTAGATTCTCCCATACAAAACCATAAATTAGATTCTCTCATATAAAACCATAAATTATATTCTCCTACACAAAATCATAATTCAGATTCCCCCAAATAGAACCATAAATTATATTATCCCATATAACATTATAAATTGGATTCTCCCATACAACTCCATAAATTAGATTCTTCCACATGAAACCCTAAATTAGATTCCTCCACACGAAACCCTAAAGTCTTTCTTTTATTCCTCCAGTCATATATCATTAAAATACTTAGGTCAACTAATTTCCTCTTTAGTCAACTTACTTCCCATTTTCCATTTCCAACCTTTTTCCCACACAATACCACTTTTATACGTCCTCACATACATATCTTATAGGGTCACATCATATAACACAATATTTTATCACATATAGTACACACCCCATGTAAATACACAAAGACGTACTTCAACTCCACGTCATACCACATACGAAACAATTAATAATGATAAAAATAGAATACATAGCATACAAAGCACATAATACACATAAACACGCAAAAGGCCTTAGTAACACCCTTACCTAAAATGACACCGGTCTTGGATCACGCTTCTACGCCTCCTTTGGGCTTTGACTGGTTTTACCTATTATGAGGGAAAAGCTAAAATTAGACTCCCTTCTATCAAAAATACTATTAATCACTAACTTATTATAAGACTAGTTTTTTAAATAAATAATAATAAAATAACATTAACTAATTAATAATTTTGCTAAAGATATAGAAAGAATAGAAATATTATAAAAGTGGATAATATAAGGTTGAAAACTTTACCCAAATAATAATAATAATAATGATACTAAAATAATAATAGCAAATGTGCTAAAAATAATATCAATAATAATAATAATAAGAATAAGAATAATAATAATAATAATAATAACAACAACAACAACAACAATAACAATAACAATAACAACAACAACAACAACAACAACAACAATAATAATAATAATAATAATAATAATAATAATAATAATAATAATAATAATAATAATAATAAGGATGAGGATAATATTTGAAGATAAAAAGAAGTAGGGTTTTCACCCTACATTGAATAATAATAACTTAATAAATAATAATAATAATAATAATAATAATAATAATAATAACACTAATAAGAATAAATACTAATAACCCTAATAATAATAAGACATGCTATTTATAATACTACTACTAAAATTTAAAATAAGACAATAGGGTTTTAGCCCTATATAAAATAATAATACTAACACTTTAAAATAATAATAATAATAATAATAATAACAACAACAACAACAATAATAACATTAGTAACAACACTAATGGTAAAATAGTTGTATTAATAATAATGGGATAAGAATAATAGAATTTTGAAATAGGAAATAATAATTATTATTATACTTATAACATATTAATATTAATAATAGTAATAATAGAAATAATAAGAAGAATAATAATAAAATCAAATTAAAATACAATAGGACTTTATCCCTCAACATAAATAATAATAAAAAACATTAATACTAGTAATAATAATAATACATATTAAAAATATAAATAATAATAATAATAGTATTTATATTCAAATAATTGAAATACAATAATTTAAGGGTTATAAAAATAGGGAAAATGGTTGAGAGGGTCTAGGGTTCAACCTTAGGCTAGTAGGGATAAGCAGGCACCGGTGCACGGCGACGACCGGAAAAAGGTAAGAGAAAGGGAAAATTTGAGGGCTGGGAAAAAGAGAAAGAGAAAAAAGGTTGAAGCAAGGGTAATTAAGGTTGTACAGAAGGAGGGGAACATAATAGGGGTGGTGGCGCAGCCTAAGGTGGCAGCACACGACGGTAGTGGTGGTGGTCAAATGGAAAAGAAGGAGAGAGAGAGAGGAGGAGGATAGGGAGGAAGAGGAAAAAAAGGGGTAGGGGAAGGTAGAGGGTGGTCTGTAGAATAATTTGAGAGGTAAAAGAAGCGATGGAAATGGCAAAGTAGGTGGCTAATGGTGATTTGAAGGGCGGTGGTGGCAGAAAATGGTTTGGTTGAGGACATAAATTTACACAACCGGTATGGCTCGTGCAGGAAGAACCAAGGGAGGAGGAAGGCATAGTTAGTTAGGGGGCGGTGCAAGGATGATTTTGGTGGCCAGAACAGGCAGAGAAGTTAGTCGGAGATGGCGGACTAGGCGTCTAAAGGGGCGGCGGTGGCAAGGTTTGGAAAAGATGGGTTTCGGGGAAAAGCTCGATTGTAGACTGGGTAAGGGGTATTTATAGGAGGAAAAAGGGTGGGTTAGGTCAAAGAGGGAGAAAGGGAGGATTGGTAGGTCATTTGGACTTGCCGGCAACGACGAGTGCCAGTGAAATTTCAAATGTGGCGGGGATAGTTGTGCAGGAAGAGAGAGGAGATCGTGCATGAGAAAAAGGGAGGTGGATTAATTTAAAATGGCCAACGAGTCAAAGGGAAGAGAGAGGAAGGAAAATAGCAGTAACCGGCGGCAAAATTTTTGGAGGTGGTGGTGAGTTACAGGTCAGCGTTGACAGGGCTGGGGAAGAAGGAAGAAGAAGATTGGGGGGCAAACCGGCGGTTTAGGGGAGAAAAGAAGGAAAAGAAAATAAGGGGACCCGACCAGTTGGGCGCTCATTAAAACGAGGATACAAATACAACGTTTAAGGAAAACAACACAAAAAATGCAACACTAGAAGAGGGAAGGAGGTGCCAGCCGTGCGGGCTGAGTCGCGCCGAAGGAAAGGAAGAAGAGGCAGGTACTGGGCCGCTGGGCTAGCCCAATTTGGGGAGGAGAAAAAAAAAGCACAAGAAAAGAAGAAGAAAAAGGAAGAAAGAAAAAGAAAAAGGAAAAGGTAAAAAGGAAAAATAATTAGATTGGATATTTAAATTAATTAAAATATTTGGGATATTGAAAAATGATAATATTTAAATCCCTTTTTATGCTAATTTAGGATTTTTAAAAGATTTTCTATAAATTCTATTTTAATTAGCAAAATAGCCTAAATTTATTCAATTAATATATTTATAAAATTAATATTAATTTGAAACTATTTTCTCCTTCTTATTTTAAATAAAATAATTTATTTAATTAGCTTTTAAAATAAAATCCTTAATTAGTTAAAATACTCAAATTTCCTCTAATTAAAATACTTATAAATTTCTTATTAATTTTCCCTAATTAATTCCCTTTTGTTTTAAGAAAAAAAATATTTAATTAATTTTCATAATAAAATGTTATTTAATAATAAATTATAAAATTATAATTTTTGGGG
Source organism: Tamarix austromongolica (assembly GCA_039764185.1). Taxonomy (NCBI): domain Eukaryota; kingdom Viridiplantae; phylum Streptophyta; class Magnoliopsida; order Caryophyllales; family Tamaricaceae; genus Tamarix; species Tamarix austromongolica. The sequence continues at coordinate 65,516,065 of CM077813.1, read as the reverse complement.
CATTTCAATAGGTTCTTGAAATATAATTTGTTATATGATGTCTTGGACAGGTCTAATGTACATAGATTTCTATGCTCAGACAGAATCTTCAATGAAAATGATAATATTAAACGTGTTCCATATATGGTTAACACGATGAAGATGGCTTCACGGTCCTTTTTATTTTCTTCATTTTTCTTTAACATGCATTGGTCAACAAAAGCATATTAGATGGATTCAATTGACAAAAATCCTTTTTTTGGTCCAAAATTACTTGTGGTAATGTACATATTTATCTATATAACGATATTAATCAGACGCATAACCCCCCCCACATATACCCACACACGCACCCACCCACCTAGACCCACACACACCCGCACACGCACCCACACACGTGCACGCATGCACGTACACACACACACACAATTTTTTTAATATATGGCTACTACATCAATTAGGTCCTTCAAGACTTATGTTTTGCCACAAAAGAAGGTAAGGGCATCACCACCCCATATGTTTTGGATGAAAATTAAGGTTTATATTTTTATGCCATTTAAGAATCATTGTAATTTAATATTAAGTATTTAGTATGAGAAACTAATAAGACAATGTAATTAATATCTTATTTTTTATTATCCATGAAAAAAATATAATTTAAATTGTGGATACTTCACCATGATATTCATGAAGGAAATAATTTGCAAACATTAGATGGGGCAAGGGGAATTGTGTAATAACTTTGTTTAGTTTATATTAATTATGTTTATCGACATACATTAATACTAACATGGTATTTTCCATCTTTAGCAAGTCTATCAACATTTTGACCTTCTTAATTATCAAAATCACAAGATTAATGAAGTTAGGAAGGAATGGTTAGATTTTATTACTATTTTTTGTGATGATTATGTGTAGAATCATATGTAGCTTTCTTTTTTTGTCCATTTTGTGTAACTATGAATGAAAAAGAATTTTATATAAGGTTTTGTATGCAAAGTATATAATGAAAGGATATAATCATTTATTTTGGTTGCCTATTTTTTTGGATCAGGCAAAAATTCTTATGATGCTGGTGAAAGCATCATGTATACATATGTAGGTTTTTTATAGGAAAAAATGAGGCAGGGGAATGATCAAAAGATTCTTTAAAAAAAAATAAGGACATGGAGGTTATACATAAAACTCATCATGTATACTCGTAACATCTCCCCAGCCAGTGAGATAGAGAATACGTAGTAGCTTTTATGTATTACCACCGTGCATTTCCCCTCTTAATGATCTAACTAGTAGTTGTTTAGAGTATACATAGAGGGTTTGATTTATAACTACCGTATAAAATATGACACCGATGATTTTTTAGCCAAATTTAAATAATTATATGGTGTTTTTTAAACAACTGTATAAAGTGTATACAATGACTGATTGGGCAGTAGTTACAAACCACTGCACATACCACTTTTTCAACTACCGTGTATGAGTTTTTCTATTTTAGTGGATATATGCATGTTGTATTAAAACCACATTATCCCTTCAATAAAATAGTGATGTTAAGCTTGTATCAGCTTCAAGCATGGATAGCTGAATGACATGATAAGATCATAACATGTATCATAAGTAACTAATTAGAAATCATGTTAATGTGTGGCATAAAGTGTTTGCCCAGCTTAGGGTTTCTAGCTGCATGGTGCATTGTGAAATGATACACATGATTTTTGATGATTTAACACATCTCTTAGTGTAATAAAGTGTTAAATGTGTTTGAATCATGGTTCTCAAGGTTGGATATGTCCCTAAGTAATGTCTAGTGTTGAGCATGTTCCTAAGTAATGTAGTGGGTTGGGCATGTTACTATGTAATGTGCGGGGCTAAATATGTCCCTAAGTAATGTTTAAGGGCTGACTACCTTATTGGCTATTTTAGCATGATCCATAAATACTCGATTGGTTGGTTCGGTATTATCCATAAATGCCCAATTAGCCGGTTTGGTGTTATCCATAAATGTCTGACTAGTTGGTTTGGTGTTAACTATAAATACCCAATTGATTGGTTTACCGTTATCTAGAAATGACCCATCAATTTATTTTAATCCCATTATAGATCAAGATGTTTTTATTTGAATTTATGTGGTCATGTAATGAGTTGTCACTAATATGGATTATTCCTGCCTAAAATACTTGAATTTCCTTACATTTCCATCATGTGATGCTTACATGTTTCAGTATGATGTTATATGCATCTCATATGTTATTATATGTTTATGGTTTGAGTTATGATGTAGTTATAAGTAAGCATGTCCATTGTAATGGTAGCATGTATAATTAAGTATTATGCCATGTGAAATGTTACATGCAAGCTTAGGCTAGAACATGGTAAGTGTGTGTAAGTATATTAATGCATGAGTCGGCACAGTTGTTGTATGATCTTATGCATGTGCCATAAACTACATAATAGCTTTCATTTTTAACATCATTTAAGACTATGTGCTTTGCTTGACATGTGCCAATGAGGGCTATTTGGTTTGGTGCAGTATTGATATCATATAACTTCTTCAATTGTAAAACATGAACATATCCCATATATGTTTCAAGCAATCCTTTTATAAACTTGATATATCTTAACTATATATACATCTGATCTTTATGATTCATATATTCCCATTAGTTGCGTTGGTGTGGTTTACTTAGAAATGGACCCTTACTCGTACTACCTTGGTTGTTTGGATTTTGTGATAAACAACTGATGGTGGGGAGAAAACCATTTGTGCAGGGTCAATATTGAATTTTTTATCATTAGGATGAAGTTTTGCCTTAGGTTTTAAGAGCAAGCTATCCGGTGATTTGATCTAGTAAATAAAGTTAGCCATTGTTGGGATAACCCTTTGTTCTTTTATCATATTTTATTGCAACTCAAATGTAATTATTTTGGTTTGTAAGCCATTCAATGTAATTGTATTTACTTGGTTTGTAATTTTTTTGGAGATGTATTTAGACTTTATCTTCTTTTCTTTTTGATGTTTAAAAAATCCATATTTATACCACAGGTTTTTCCACTGATTTTATTAGCGATGATTTGGTTCTGATAAATGATTTCCCTCTATCTAAATTTGGATAATTTCTTCTAGGACTTCACTCCCTTGGTTTAGATAAGGTTTAAGTTTTGATTAGATAGGTTTAGCCTTGGATCTGGCATAGGTTAGGTGAGTCCACACACCTCTCCTTATGTTAGATGTGGTGGTTTCATCCCTATTCTTGTTTTAGCTTTTACAATTTTCCTTTCAGAAATTAAATTTTTCAAGAGTAAAAAACTAGTGGTGTTATAAATATTTAATGATATAAATAACATTTTAAACTCAAATTCTGTTATAAAAACATAATTTACAAAAACAAATATAATATTATTACCATCTAACTTATCAATACTAACATGAAACCTAAAAAATCATCTTCATCTTCATCTCCATCATGATTAGATGGCAGAGGTGGAGGACCTTGAGCCCATTTAGCCATAAAAGCTCTCATTTGATGTAATTCTACCTCCTAATGCTCAAATGTTGCTTGTAATTCAGATAGACAATCATTCATTTGTTTTTTGTTTTGCTATACTTAATATTTCCATTATTAATTTTTTAGTGGATTAGTTTGCACCTAGCTCATGTGAGAAGCATCACGACTTGAACCCTCCCCTGCAAGCCTTCACCCCACACATTATTTGTGCCCTGGATAGCTACCTAGGACATCTTCAATTATTGGTTCTTTGCTAACTTTTTGAGGTGTAGGATTGTCCCCAATAGTACTAATAAAGCCATATGTGATAATGTTTCCTCTCGTTTCCTTAACAGTTTTTTCTGTACATGCAAGAAAAAGTTAGACATATATTATAAATAATATTACCAATATTATAAATAATTAAATATAACTAACTTACAAAATTCTCCTCAACATAGAGAATGACCCATTTGTTATTCTTAAAGTGCAATTTTTCTATAGCCCCTGACTGTATGTAATAGTTTTTTTTATATATTTCTAGATTGACCTATATAATTGTAAGAGAAAATTTAATACATTACAATAAATTACTAAAGAAAAAAAAATAAAAATCAAAAGTTCAAATGCCTTCTTGTAGCAATACTATGACAATCACTCTATGCCATGATAAGAGGGAGTGGTCTATTTTTCTCTAGTTGCAACATTTTTTCCCTATAATTTGTTCATATTCTCTATTTGTAATTTTATTGAATTTTTTTTTAGCCCAAGAATTGTCCTATTAAATGACTGATTGCCTCATATAAGTTCAGCTTGATGTTACAGTTTCACTCTGATACCATTTGTAACACCCTAACTGGCTCATCCAAGTTTAACTTGTAGTTGTGGTTTCTCTCTGATACCATTTGTAACACCCCTAGTTAATATAACCATACAGAAGCCACTTGGTAGCCACCTAATAGCACCCTAAGCCCAGAAGGGTTACAAAGGCTACTTAGAGCACTTTTAAATTAATCAACTAGCCTTACAGATCAACACGAGTCCTTTCAACGCACTTTATCCTCACTCAAGCACTTTTTTTTTTTAAATTAGAAAATTTCAAAAACCTCCTAGGAGGGTCATCCATCCTAAAAATTACTCCACAACAAGCACGTTTAACTATAGAGTTCTTAGGATGGAATCACCAAAAGGATGGTCTACCATGTCGATATAAGTAGCCATATAAATCCTTATAATACTCTGCTCAATTTGGTGGTATTACAACATTAGCTATATAGAAACTATCAAATATTTTAACATATAGAAATTATCTATTATGATGATAAACATAAATGAAAAAAGTGTAGAATATGTCAAAATTATAGGAAATAAGACTATATGATCTCCAATAATAAATAGTAATTGAGTATGAATAGTAAATCCTAATAAATAGTAACTAAGTATGAATAGTAAAAATGGGTCTTGAAGTGACTAAGGTGTGGTAGATTTTCATCCATATTATCGCTTTGTCCATATTTTACGTGTTTATGTGTTAACCATACGTTGAATTAACACTTTAAATTTCTCAATGCTGAATCTTGGTTGAGTGCTAATCTTATTGTTACGAAAGTAAAAGATTTTGAGACAACATTAGTTAAGGATGTTAGGTGTGTTTTGATTTTTCTATTTGAATTGTGTGTGATTTTGTGGGCATATTATCTGCAAAACCCTCACAAGACCTTACTCGTCATCTCAAGATAACCTAGGGGTTTAAAGGGCTAGTTGTATATATCTCCACCACTAAACATAACCAATTCCATTCTCAACATAAATATATATAGTTCTTCCATATACTATCACATACACAACCACTCTGTCTTCATAATATAATGAAATGATCCCCTTCCACTAGCTCTAAGCCATGGTAAGGATAAGGTCTAAGGGTTATTTAATGTGGGTAATGAAAAAAAATATGGTCAATGTATAGGCTCAAAGGGGCTTCAATAGGGTGTACATCTTATGCACACAAATTAAGACTCAAGCTATTTGGTCATGTGGTGGAAAACCCTATATTGCCTTTATCATTTTATCAATTAGAGTATGTTTTGCATATAAGCTTCGACTAGCACAAGAATAATTTCTAGTAATCTGTAGAGCCCATTACAAGAGGTATGGAAAGTAATTTGATCAAAGCAATTAAATGTATATGAGGTTTGCAAAGAAAATTTGAAGCCAAGACAAGTAGATTATTTTATTGAATTCACCTAGAAAAGAAGACGTATATAGCTCAAAAGCTCACTATAAGATGTGATGAATCTCAACATGCCATGTTAGTGGTTAGAAAATCATACATCTCGCTCTATTCATATATAGCTATGTAGATGTGTGTTTGCTACATCGAAATTAACATAAAACAATTTTCACTTACATTATCTGAGTCTCATGCTCCTCTTTTAGTTACATTTCAAATATATAATCTTCATTAACTAGTTAAGGGATCCTAATACTCTAAACACATCAAAAATATGCATAATTGTTGTATTGAATATATTCAAAAACACACTAAAACACGGAAGCACACAAAAACACTCGCACATACCTCCACATTTAAATCACACATTATGCTCAATGTTTAGACAAGTAAAGAAATATTTAGATTTAAGTATGGAGAGATAAATAAAATAGAAACAAGTAAAGGGTAGAAAAATGCCCTATCACATTTGGTTTCCTTCCAAGTAGAGCTTATTTTTACGTCTTCAGTCTAACATGATCACAATTTTACTCGTTCAAGGTGGGTCAATCCACTTGGGAACTACTTCACCAAATCTCTGCTCATGTTGATTATCTATATCTTGTAAGGTAGTAAAAGATAAATTATTAGTTTTAATAAAATAATTAACCCAACAAGAATGCAACTTATCTAGGATGAGATTTAAGCTTGTATGAAATGAGAGAATCTTTTCCCTAATGTCAATGTATGGTGGTTTCTCTATCAAAGGAGGAACATATTGTCTCATCTCAAAGTCTTTTAGCACATTTTTCCAACATAACCTCTCCTTTGGAGCATTATGCTTCTTATTAGATGTATCTAAGATGATTTGATCACTTTCTTCAATCTAGGACCTATATAACATGCTAAAAGAGGGAAAACAAGGAGTATGGTTAGCATAAATAAAATCAAAGTGGTTCAAAGACTTAACACATGTTTCATTCTCATCTCTAAGTAAAATATGGGGACAAATGTCCCAAGATGGTATATGGTAGATGAAAATGATATTAATACCATCCATATGCTTCTCTTTGTTCACTTCATCCTTATTTTGATGAGATTATTCTTCTACTTTTTCATGTTCTTCTTCCACTTGATCATGCTTTTCAATAAGTTTCATAAGGACCTCATCAACTAGCTTATCCTCACATGTGGACAAGGCTGCATCATACTTATAACTCCTACTTTTATTTGGACCTGAAGTAATAGAGAGCTCCTTTTGTGCTTGTAATTGATTGACCATGTTTAATTTAATTTACACTAGTTTATTTTTCCCATTTGTCAATGCTTCAAAAAGCTTGTCTATTTCTTTTTTTTAACATGAGGGTTCTAAAAATGGAGAAGATTCTTGTTGATGCTATTGATAATATTCTGTAGCTCCATATTTGAGTTTGCAAGGATCTTGATATGGCACTTGATAATTATCATTCATCTCTCATCCAAAGTTTGGGCGATGCCTCAATCCCAACACATTAGTGTAGGGGTCATGTCATTGAAAACCATTGAATGCTTGAGCATTAAGTTGTGTCCAACCTCCTCCTCTAATAGCTTATGAATGATGAGCATATGAATTTCCTTGTGTGTGACACACTCCGCTTATGTTAATTACTCTAGTAGTTGTAGCAATATGAAAAATAAGAGTAGTGAGTTGGTTAATTATATCATCAAGTTGACTTGGACTTACCTCATTTACTCTAGCATGAGGGTTCATACGAAGTTGTCCATAGCCTAAGTATCCAGCCATAGCCACCTGAAGGACACAAACACATCAAACAAAAACATTAAAAGTGAAATAAAACACACCAAATATCATTAAAAAAAATGAACACAAAAAAAACTAAGGAAAAAAAAACTTAACACTAAAATTCATATTAATCCAAATACTTGAGTGCTCACAAGCACTCTACCTTTTAATCAAGGGATGACATGAAACACAAGGCACACTAAAATAAAAGAATATAAAAAATACTAGAAAAAAAAAAGGTAAAGCTACTAATCCCCAATAATGGCGCCAAAAATTGATATCGTCGTAGGCGACACGCAATTTAAACCCTCTTATTATCAATTGTAGTATTATTAAATAAAAGTATCATTCTATACCACGGATTGAGATGACTCACCTTTATTTATCTAGCTCAAAAATAATAAAATAAAAAGACTATAAATCACACAAAAATAAATAATATGAAAAACACAATTTTAGGGGTTTTCAAATAAAAAATAATAAAAATAGATGAATGCAAATATGATAAATGTACTAGGGAAGTTGAAATCCACCACTAGACTAGATCACAATATAACAATAATTTCTAAGTCATCTTTTAATCATGAGAAAGAGACTAACCAAGTTGCAAGCCAAAAGTAGGTTTGTACACCTTATATGACTTCCGTAAAATGATTAATACGACAAAGCGTCAATATTAAATCCTATTGAATTATAGCAGTATAGTTACAATAAATAGCTCCTATATTTAACTAGATTTAAAGTACTAAGCACAGGTGAAAAGATGTCAATCTAAATACCCAAACTATTACTTCAAACATGTCTAGTTGTATTCCTCTCCTTTGACCCATACATATCTAAATGTTCCACTACTCTAGTTAGATTGGCAAAACTATTAGGTAAATTGTTATTGAACTTAGCTTCATTTTATACATATGAATTCTAGCATGTTCATATAGCCACCTAGGAAGCATATAATCCTACATACTGTCACTATAAGGAAGCCAGAAAGAGGCATGCACCATATAAATCATACTTGATGGAATCACATATATAAATGGTAGTAATTAAAGTAAATTCAAAAGATGATCTCACAAAACAAAGAAAATTAATATCACATCTCAAAAATAATCTAGAGTTTTAGTCTATTCCCTAACAACAAATTAATTAGCCAATCATAAATAAATGAATAAAGTATACAAAACTTATATATTAAAATATATATATATATATATATATATATATGGATGAAAATTTAGCAATTTATTCGGATGAAAATTTGCTGAATTTCATCGGAAATAAATTCTTTCTGGTAATTTTTCTCTCTATTCTCTCTTTTTCTCTACGCTGCATCATTCTCCTACCGCCCAACTTTCTCTCACTTGTTTTTTTTTGTGTTGCACAATTGTCTACTTCTTCTCGGCCTTTGTGCATCTATCTCTCACTTTTGCCTTTCTGTCCTCTACACCAGTGTTGCACAAGAACAGGGATAGGGATGGGGAGAAATACAAAAATATCATTTCTTAAAAATTTAGAAAATGGAGATGGTAGGAAATGTTGAATAAATAAATATATATATATATATATATATATATATATATCAAATCTACTAAAATTAAGAGAGAAAAAATAAAAAATTTCTAAAATTATTACCTATATTAGTTAATTTTTATCATTAATAAAAATTTTTAATAAAAACTTAATTAAATAAATTTTTAATAAAAAATATTAATTAAATAATTTTAATATAAATTCCGACACCAAATTTTTTTTGAAAGACGGGGAATGTTTCTGGAAGAGGAAACATCCCAAAGACATTTCGGGGATAGGGGATGACGCCCAATTGTCGTCCCTATACATCACAGCTCTACACCTGATGCCTTTTGACTTCCTCTTATCTCCCTTCCTACACCCGACTGCACTTTTACCTCCCCTCTACTTTCTCTTTTCTGGGTTGTTAGCTCTCCTTCTTTTCTTTCTTTTTTGTGCCCCTTTGCTTTCTATTTTCTACTCTACCAGTTTGCTTTTATTTTCTTGCCTTTCCTTTCTTTTCTTCTACATCGGTTCTTTCTCCTTTTTCTTTTCAATATAGCCTTTGAGCCCCTTTTTTTCCTTTCTTCGGTCGTCGGCCCATCTCTTTGCGCTAGGTCTCTAGTGTTTAGCCTTTTTCTCCGTTAGGCCTTTTGGGCCTTTGTTTATTTGGGAATTTTCTTCTCTTTTATAATTTGACCTACAAAATAAGATTGACATAATAATAATAAATAATCTCATAATTTAAGCCTATTAATTTTATATCATTTTAGCTCAAATAATTAAAAAATTGAGATTATTATCACTTAAGGACAAAATCATAATTTTCCTCATATACTGTTCAATTAAAAGCCCAAAAACTAAGATTATAAAATGTATAAAATATGTCAAAATATATATTCATTAGATCTTATGATCCATGATGATCTTTTGGATCATCAGTTTTCATTATTTAAATGATCTCTCATCATCTATAGGGTTTTGTGTTAACCTCAAACACTTATGTGATATGTGTGTTATATGCTCTCTAAACTTCCTTTTGTGGAATATATTATGTGTTGAAGTTAAAAACATACGCATATGGACCCTCATTTTGCATTCTTGTAAAATACTAGGGGTTGTTAGTCGTATAGTAGTCTGGCGCCTTTTCTATTTTATGTGTCTTTCAAACTCTATAGAGGGTATGCATACTTGAAGATTAAGATACCTTTGGTGAGACTACATTAGCCTATGTGGGATAGATGTATTGATTGAAATGCATGCTAGAGATGCTAATAGGTTTTGAATGTTTCATCTCTGTGCTCTTCGAATTCATCATGATTCCATGTTTTATCTGGTATAATAGATTTCATATCATTTTCTACCTAGGTTGCTAGCTCTAAAGCTGCCCTATGTGGCTATCTATCACCATGAATCTTATAGATACCTAAGGGATCTGTTTCCTTATTTACTTGAGTTGTATATTTGGATATTAGCATGTAATCCTATGATATTGTATCATATGCTTGAAGGCTTTCTATATTATGAAGTTATACATGTTTTGCATAAAGCTTGATTATGTGTGGTAATTAGGTCTTACTCAGTATGCTTGTCATACTTATACCACACTATCTTAGTCTTATGTAAGTTTTTTTTATGTTTTTCTTGTGTGAGTTTGAGAGTGCCAATTCATTGGTTGGGTCAGTAAGTTTTGTGGGCCCTTATAGCTTAGCGTCAAGGGATAGGTGTGGGTAACATAAAAGGTCATTTGCATAGTTAGTTTGATGTTTTATTTGATTTTATCTTGACTTTTATGTGATGTGTTGTTAGTTCTCTAGAATTCTTCTTTTAAGGGGTTAGTTAGCTTATTAGAGTATGATCCTTATGATTGATGATTTCTTGAGGATTGCATAGGTGGTTAGAGCTTGGATATAATGATGATGTGCTTTGCTTGGGGAGTGACATACTTTTAGGATTAGAAAAACCAAGAAGATGATTTGGATGATATTTAGGAGTTGTGTTAGACGTCAATATGTTGAGACAAACATACAAAGGAAAATTTTGTAAGTCTGAGAGTGTGTAAGCATATGTTGAATTACTTGTTGAGGATTTAGTTGCATTAATTTTTGTAGACCTTTGAGAGGTTATTTGTGCTTGAGGATTTTCCAGTGGTGGTTGGGATTGTTACTACTCAAACATCGTTGAAGAAAAGCCGACAAGGTCTTCTAGTCCAGGAGCTCCCAATACCTTGGGGTAACTTAATACGAGAGATGGCAAAAGTTGATCCAACCTAACCCATGTGAAACCTGGCCTGATATAATCCAAGAAATCCATCAACCCAAACTGACCCAAGCCTGACTCGAAACTGACCTATATATAACTGTCCCGATCTAACCCCAAATATTCTTCAACAAAATACACGTCTTCAAAAATATATATACATATATTTTAGAATATAAATACATATCTTCGATGTATATATTTTCCAACAAAATGCACATCCTTCATAATATAAATTCATGTCTTCTAAAATATAAAAACACAATCTTTATTTATATAAGTGAAGATATACTACTATTACAAAATACACATATTCTCCAACAAAATACACATCTTTCAGGATATATATATATACACACACACATACATATATGCATGTTCCTAGAATAAGAATACATATCATTTATTTATAAAAATATAAGGAAGAAAGGCACGCATATAAAAATAAATACACATCTTCCAAGACAAGACTATACATTTCTAAAGATGTACATTTATTTAGAATAATAACACACATCTTCCGAGACAAAAATTCACATATTTCCTGACAATAATACACTTCTTGTTTTTTAAGAATTCAAGATTTATGCCATATTTTCTAGTTTTTTTATATAATATTTAATAGATAAAAAGGGTCATTTTTATTTTCATAAAAAAATTAGGGGCATTTTAGGTAGTTCTATTTAACAAAAAGGAATGAAAATGAGTGATGAAATAGAGTGAAAATGTATGTAGCTAGTGGAAGGGTATTTTTGTCATTTCATAAGCTCATTTAAATGGAGGGAAATGGATGAAATATAATTGAGGGTATTGTGGTCACTTCACATGCTAGTTATTTCAACTTTTTAAGCATTGTTCAGAAGTCAACGACTAGAATGGACAAAAGGTCATTTGGTATGTAATGGTTAAAACTTCGGGTTATTTGAAGATATCCTAAAAATATTATTATTGTGGTGGTGGTGGCGGTGGTCGTCGTCATCATTATCATCATTATATTGTGAGGGTTTGTTTGGTAAACCGTATTATCTCTATATTATTTAATAATATAGATCTGAGGTTGTTTGTTTAAGCGATTATTTTTAGTCTCTTATCATCTCATTATTTGTAACTTATTATTATTTCATGGGTAAGTCCAATCAATTTTGACTAAATATCTAAAAAACCTGCAATATTCACTTATATTACAAATATGCCATTCACCAATATAAATACTCTATGTCTACAATTGTCATTGAAGAAAATTCATTGTTAGGCAACATTATTACTTTATTCACATTCATATATAAATATATTTTATACCAAACATACCATATGATTAATACTTTCGATTAATTCTACTAAACAATATTATTACCTCAGCCATATTCAGATAAAAGTGCATTTCAAGGCATAAACATTTTGGGTATATTCTCATAAAGATGGCATAAGTGTTTTTGAGTTTTGAGTAAATGCGCAAACATTTAGATTTTATTTCTATTAATTCGTAAATGTTTTAAATATAACAAATTAAAAACACAAACATTTAGATTTTATTCACATTAAGGCATAAATATTTAAATATTATTCTCATTAAGGCACAAAATAAAAATTAACAAATTACCTTAAATTTAAAAAAATTAAATACTTATGCTCTAATAAGAATAAGGTTTAAAAGCTTGTGCCTTTATAGAAAACTCAAAGACAGTTATGTCTTTGTGAAGACAAATTCAAAACTTTGATGCCTTTAATTACACTTTTATCGACTATAATAACATATCAATAATTTATGACTACCAAACACTTTCGTGCCCTATATTTTTAATTAAAATCTTTTTATTGGTGATAAAATAAAAAAATTATAATTTTATTATTAATATTTCTAAGGCTTACACAATTAATATTATCATGAATTAATTAAGAAGTCTCATTCCTTAAATTTTTATTCAAGAAATAACTAATATTATAATTAATATTATCTTAATGATAATTAATACTAAAATAATTATAATAACCATAATAATGATGATGATGATTAATAATATATTTAATTAATTTTAGTATATGTAAATTATTATTTTTCTTAATGATTAAAAAATATCAAAATTATGTTAATAATAAGAATAATATATATTAAAATAATATTGATTATAATTATAATTAATTAATTAGTTATTTACTAACCTCCTTAGGGTCGTCTACCCTAAAGTAGCTCTAACATTCTCCTTTAGGAACTTGTGGTTACGACTTCAAAGTCATAATTGCACTGGTTTTAAAATTTGTGGAAAGTGATGATGGACTTAAAGCAGGAGTTGGGCTTTCTTATGAAATTGACCGTACTTAGACGAGGTAGGCTCAATGAAAAAAGGTAATGATGTGTTGTCTTCTGGTGAGACTTTGATTTGGACGAACTCAAAGAAACAAGATTGCCAAGCAACTTCCACGAATGACTGAATGTTAATATGCATGATGATGTTTGTACAGAAGCCTCCAATTAATTTCTGCGGTGAAACTCACAAACCATGACCCGACCCCTCCTCCTATACATATTGACGTGGATCAGGTCACTACTAGTCTATCGTCTTGCTTCCTAATCAAATATATATTCTTTCTAAAATTATTAGTTATTACTGCTACTATTGATCTTTCATGCCGTAAAATTATTAGTCATTACAGCTGTAAGTGTTAGTTGTTCTACTAGCGATGAATTAACTAATTAATTATTACCGGCAGGCAGCAGTGGTCGGTCCATATCCCCCACTTAGGTTCTAGTAATGATAACTTTAGGAGGAATAAATTTAGAATTATTTCCCATTCTTCAAACAGTATAAAGTTTACTACCAATACCAGTAAAACGACATTACTGGAGAAAACACGGAACTCCGTACAGATTATCTCATGGTTCTACTAAAAATCAAGGCCCCGCAAATTTCCCAAAATCCAGTGCCAAAGCCAAGACCCGCTACAACAAAAGAATCTACTGCAGCAACAATAACAGCAGCCATAACTGTTGTGGTTGTAGGTAAAAATATAGCAACGATATATCGAAGCTAAATATAATTTGGTAACAGAATTTTTTAAGATAAAAAATTATCGCTGCTCTAGATGTACAATGACGACATAAACATAGAGTGAAAATTTCCTCCAAAAAATACTAATTTATTATAAGAAATATACAGCGACGACATGTCGCGGCTATAGTTATTGAAGTTAAAAATATTTCCGTGAGCGCGAATATTTTCCTCTAAAGTTTTTGCCAAAAAATTAATAATAAAATTTTAGAAGCCACAGCGGCGACTTGTCATTATTGTATACATTGTAGCTGAAAATATTTCCTCGAGAGGGAAATCTCCATCCAAAATATTTTCCTTTAAAAAAAATTAAGGATCTATAGTCACGACATGTCGTAGCTATAGGTCCATTATTAAAATTTTCCCAACGAAATGACTTGAAATCTGACTAAATGGAATGACGTTGTTTTTATGGCTACATCCGCGACATTTTTCCTCTACAGCGGGGACGTGTGTCGCTGCTAATTTTCACAGCTTTATAACAATGCTTCTCTTCTGAGCCCTAGCCAGCCGTGTGTTCAACCTTTCACCTGCATTGTCATTCTCCACCGCATATGTATTTTCTTCTTCAATTCCTTCGATTTTGTTGTTGTTTTGTGCAATTAAATCTATAATAGTATTAGAATTTTGTTTAACTTCGAATTTTTTCTCAAATTTTGCAGAAAGGCAGCAAAATCGTCGCCTCTACACCGCCTCTGCACCACCTCAGGTTTCGCAGAAAACCGGCTTTGCACTACCGTTGTTCGAATCGCTGCCTCTGCACTGCCGCGGTTCAGTGTTGTCACTGACCAAACTGACTCTGCACCACCTCGGTCAGTGAAGTTCACCACCACCACTATATCTATTTTCGTTGTTGAACTTGTTTGTGCTTGTTTTGGTTATGTTTGGACACTTAGGTTTGTGTATTCTTGAGTTGTTGAGTGTAAGACCTCATTTAGATAAGATAATTCTAAGAGAAGTTTCAATTCAAATAGAATTTATAAGCTTACTTAGCCTAAATAATTTGTTTGGATATCCTAAAAGATAATTTAGATACTTCCTTAATGTTTTAAAATATGTGTTAAAATTCCACATAATGAAATCTTAGAAGTTTTAATGTCCTATGATAGAGTATTGCTAACCACTTTGATAGTTCTCAACATGATCAACCACTTATAATAATTTTAGGAATCCAAAATAAGGAATCTTACAAATTCTCTATTTAAATTCCTTATTCAAATAATCAATTTATAATGATGAAAATTTAAAAGTGAACCATTGGAATAATTTCATCATTTATAAATATTTCCATCTAAACAAAGCCTAAGAACATAACATATTCCTAATTCCTACACCTCTAACCCAATTTGAAGCCTTGATGTCCTAGAAAGAAGTCACAATTTAAATCTCTTGTTAGTGAGATTAGTCTCTTTTAATATAAATGATAATTTATATGTGTATATATATATATATATGTATGTATGTATATATGTATGTATGTATGTATGTATGTATGTATGTATGTATTCCTACAAGGTGGCCCATCAATTTTGAAAACTTATATGCACTCTAAACTATGTTTTTTTGAGTGTAAGAACAAAAAAAAATTCCTAAACTTTTTATGTGGAAAATCTTTAGCCCCAATAACTAATTTTGGACTAGACATCAATAAATATAAAGTATTTATAGTGTTGGGAGTGAATACTTATCCTAAGGGGACTCGAATAATATTTGAAAAAATACAAATATAGCCTTCTATGAAATCGAAGGATGGTGAAAAATTAGGTTAAAGGACCACCCAATCTTGAAAACTATAATATAAACTAAAAGGTTAACATTTAATTAAACAAAATAGGCATAACAATTAGGTAATTTAGGCTTCATAATAAGTTATGTTTCCCACCCAATAATATTAAGTTATCTTTTAGTATAATATATGATATCATTGTTATAATTATATTTCTCTTACTATATAGATGTCTTCCTCAATATGTCATAAACCTATTGGTATTCTATCATGAACCTTGAAGTTTGGTTGTGAACTTGTGTGTATTATGAACCTAAATATATGAGCTTAAAAGTATAATTCTCTACACCTATGATTTCATTTATTTATTTATAAACCTAATCACTATAAAGGATGAACATATGTGTTATATATCATGAATCTCTATCTTATATAGTGAACCCAAAAGTTATATTATCAATCTAATCCTAGGAAGTTAATGAAATAAATAATATGGTGAACCAATGTGTTTTATGTGTTGAATATGATCATTTTCCATAATGAAGCTAATCTTTTATCTTAGAAATGAAGTTGGTTGCAAGGCTAACTTGATCAAAATTCTAATTATTCTCTTGGATTTCAATTTCCTTTCTCTCAAGTTTAGTTATTAGTATGTGTATAATAGTAGAAATCATCATTAAATTTATCTAAATTATATCCCAAAATAAATTTAGGAGTAACAAATATTAACAATTACATGAATGAACAAAACAAAAATATGTTTGGCAAAATATTTTTGCAGCCAACATAGAAATTTTATATAATAAATTTAAATATTTTTTCTGATGATCCTAACTATTTTATATGATGAACCTAAACTAAAAATGTGAATACCTATATACATGAATAAATATGTTTATTTTATTTAATGAAGTAAAATGTTTTATGCAATGAACCTAAATGTGTTATGTAAAGAACCTAATTGTTGTATGAAATGAATCTATGCATAAATAATCAAGTGTTGAACATGTATATTTTATCTTTAAATAAAAAATATATAAATATATTTTTTATTTATAAAGAAAAAAAAGGAAGGAGTATTTTGGTATAATTTTTTATTTTTTATAAAAACACAAATTAAAGAGAATTTAAGAAAATTAAATAAAGAAGGGACCATATGTAATAGAGAAGAGAATGAAATGAAAATAACCTATGATGGTTTGGTGCAACTGAAAAGATTTATAAGTTCATAAAATTAAAAAAACTACCACATGCATATGTGCAATTATATGTCTTGAGCATATATGTATTATTTTATACAATAAATCAATAACTTATTTCAATTGAATATAACAAATAAGATGCCAATCGACAAGAGTTGGATAACGTTAAAAAATTTTAAATCTAATGCGTTTTGGGAAGGGCTTCAATGGTTTCTTACATTGGCCAAAAGGAATATAGGATCAGATGGATTGCTCCATTGTCCTTGTATGAGGTGTAACAATTATGTTTGGGGGAATGATATGATGGTTGAATCCCATGTAATGCGAAAATGGGTTTTGTACAACCCATGTCAATTGGACATTTTATGGTGAAGATGAGGAGGTGGAAGTAGAGGAAGAAGGAAGAGATGAGATGGAACATGTGTTGGATGATTTGTTAGGTAGTAGCCATGAACCATATGTAGGTGATATTGAAGATAATGAGGCTATTGGTGATGGCTTTGGAGATATTAGAGATCCTTATTATGAAAAGTTATTTCAGGAGATGGAGACGGAATTATATCCTGGATGTAAGAAATTCTCTTCCTTGAATTTTCTAGTGAAGTTGATGGACCATAAAGTGTTGCATAAGTGGAATAATAAGTCATTTGATGGACTTTTAAAATTGTTGAAAGAAGTTCTTCCCGATGGAAATAATTTGACCAGATCACACTATGATGCTAAGAAGACGATGAGCAAGTTGGGCTTGGGGTACTAGTCTATTCATGTATGCGCGCATGATTGTGCCTTGTATTGGAAAGAAAATTCCGAAAGAGAAAGTTGTCCAGTATGAGGTACTTCTCGGTGGGTTGATCCAAACAGAAAGGGGAAGAAAGTACCACACAAAGTGTTGCGATACTTTCCTTTGACACCAAGGCTGAAAAGATTATATGCTTGTAGACATACGGCCGAAGACATAAGATGGCACATCAGAGGGTGTTCTAAAGAACTGGGAGTGTTACGACATCTAGTTGATGGACAAACATGTAAAGAATTTGATAATAGCCATCCGATGTTTGCTAGTAATCCATGGAATGTTCAGTTAGGGCTAGCAATAGATGGCTTTAATCCTTTTGGCATGATTAACAATTATAGTATGTGGCCTATAATATTAACCACATATAATTTGCTTCCTTAGCGATGTATAAAAGACCCATTCTTCATGTTGCTTTGTTGGTTCCAGGTCGCCATGGTCCTTCAAAGGATATAGATGTGTTCCTAAGACCTCTTTTCGATGAACTGAAAGATTTATGGGTGACAGGGGCCAATACAAGAGATGTAGTTAAGAATAAAGTGTTTAGAATGCATGCTACGTTGTTATGGACCATAAATGATTTTCCTACTCGATCATATCTCTCAGGGTGGAGTGGGGTAGGTTATAAAGTATGCCCTAATTGTAATGAAAATACCCCTTCTGTCAGATTAAAGGATAGGATAGGGTAAATTGGTTATTGACGATTTCTCCCCACCAATCATGCAATGCGGAGAAGTAAAAAGTTTGATGGTAAAGTAGAAAAAAGAGGCCCTCCACAAAAATTATCAACAAGTGATATAATGATGCAATTGAGTCGTGTAACAAATGACACCCCCGGGAAGCATCTTGATACTTTGAAGAGGAAGAGAGGTGATGTCATATTGAATTGGAAGAAGAAGAGTATCTTTTATGAGTTGCCATATTGGTCCTCAAATTTACTAAAACATAATTTAGATGTGATGGATATTGAGAAGAATGTTTCTAGTAATTTGATCTAGACATTACTTGGTACTGTAGAATCAAAGGATACTGATAAGGAAAGACGTGACTTGGATGTTATGAATATTAGACATGAGTTACATTTGTACTACGAGGGGGATATGTTAATGAAGCCTGCTGTAGAGTATACTCTTTCACCACCAGAACATAAGATATTTTTAAGGTTCTTGAAGGATATAAAATTTCCAGATGGTTATGCAAGAAATTTGAGGAAGAATGTTACAAATCATGATATCAAATTAATTGGACTGAAATCACATGACTATCACGTCATAACACAAATATTGTTGCTAGTTGGTGTTTGTCCATTTTTAAACAAGCAGATTACCAACACTATTATTGAGTTGAGTAACTTCTCCACTCAAATATGTGCAAGGACACTTCATTTGTCTGATATAGAGAAAGCTGAAAAGCAGGTGATTATGTTATTATGCAAGTTGGAATGCATATTTCCTCCGGCTTTCTTCAGCATTATGGTTCACCTTATTATGAACTTACCTGAAGAAGCTTGACTTGGTGGCCCTGTTCATGGTAGGTGGATATATCCGGTTGAGAGAAAATTGAAAGAGTTGAAGGAGTACATTAGGAATCGGGCACAACCAGAAGGTTCAATTGCTGAAGGCTATGTGGTTGATGAAGCAACAATATTTTGCTCTATGTACTTTGAAGGAGTTGAGACAAGATTCAACCGAGCTAAAAGAAATGAAGATGCTGTTGTACAAGAGCGTCAATTATATGTATTCCTATCCCAAGCTTGTCCTCTCGGTCAAAAGGATTTTGTTAAGATGCCGATTGACAAGTTGAATGAGATTCATTGGTACATTCTTAACAATTGACTTGAGATACAAACATACTTGGAGTAAGTGTACATCATTAACCACTTGTGATATTTAATAAATACCATTATAATCGATGTTGGTCGGTATTAATATATCAGCTTTTTTTTTTGCAGTGAGCATTTGAATGAGATTGGCCAACATGATTGTAATTTAAATGAAATTCAAAATAAATAGTTTACAGAGTGGTTTAACTCAAAGGTAAACTTTCCCTCCATTAAAATTTTAATAAATGCCATCAGTGTTGTCTAACATGACATAATTGATAAAATTTTATCTTACTAATAGATGTACCAATTACGTTAGATGGGATCACCCGAATACACTAATGAATTGTTCTCCTTAGCTAATCATCCATATGATGTGGTGATGACATGTCCTGGGTGTGTGATTAATGGTGTTAAATTTTTAAGAGAGGATAGGGACTTCAGTAGGAATACACAAAACAATGGTGTGTCTATCCCCGACTTTAATAATGAATGTTTTTATGGACAACTTCAAGAGATCATAGAGTTCACTTACTTATTTGGTTATTCTGTTGTCGTGTTCAAGTGCAAATGGTTCGACACTGATCCAAGTAAGAAAATAATTATATGAGACAACAACATCACAAGTGTGTGCAAGAGGTATGAGTGGTATAAGAATGACCAGTATATATTGAGATCTCAAACAAAGCAAGTATGGTATATTGATGATCTATTGAACAGGTCTAATTAAAAAGTTGTTTGGGAAGTCAACCATCGTCATATCTGGGATTTTGATGATGATGCTCTCTCAGAGAAGAATGTAGTGGACGGGGTTGACTTTGGTGCTGTGAACTTAAATGTTGAGCCCGAAGATTTGAATAACTTAACATTTAGGCGTATTGGTGTCAATAGTGATGAGGTTGATAATGTTGAGCTCAATAAAAGTGAAGCTACCGACCCTGCAGATGACATGAGTGACTTCATAGTTGATGATGTAGTTAATGATGAAGAACTTTCAAATAGTGCTAGTGAAGAACATGTCATTAGTGATAGTGATAGTATTTATAGTTTAGATTAGTTTGTAATGACATTATTGTTCTACTTTTTAATGTAATTAAATTATTAAATATTGACGTATAAAATACTATCAATTACCATTATCTTTAGTCATGGCTAACACAATAATGAGATATCATGGTGGAGATGGAGGAGGATCTAATCCTCCTCGCCAGCCTAGCAGATTGCCAATATCTTGTGAGTCAGGTACTAACATTTAATATTGTATATTAAATAAATAAATGGATTATTTTGTGTCATACTAATAATAATACCTTGTAAAATTTGTGTAGTACTGGATTCAAGGCCTCGAGCTAAGCGTCAGAAGTCTGCAAGTCTGAATATGCAGCGAGAATTTGAGAAAAATGTTTGAAGAAAATTCAAGCTCGAGTTTACTCAAACTGATGGCACATATCAGCCTGCTGGTGATTCAGTGGTCACATTCACAAGATTTATCAGGAATGAAATTGAAAAGTTAGTTCCTTTTGATCATCTATCATGGCTTGCTACTCCAAAACAAGATAGGGATAAAATACTCCCTTCGGCTGAGGTAATGATTATAAGCTTTTAATTTTAAATACTACAAATTATCTTTAATTAATTTGTTATTTTCTTGTATTAATTTGTACAGTGTTGGTTTGATTTTTACGAGTGGAAGTAAGATCCAATTAGACCTTATGTCAGTGTTGGTTTGGAAACGTTTTTGGCTGATATATACAGGAATAG
Organism: Tamarix austromongolica; assembly: GCA_039764185.1. Classification (NCBI taxonomy): domain Eukaryota; kingdom Viridiplantae; phylum Streptophyta; class Magnoliopsida; order Caryophyllales; family Tamaricaceae; genus Tamarix; species Tamarix austromongolica. Next base: position 65,494,490 of record CM077813.1, on the reverse strand, counting down.
GAAGTGTAAGTTGAAGCAGTTTCACAACAAAAATCCAACCAAAAGGTCCCCTATAATCAATGAAACCAATTGGAAAAGATTGATAGAGCACTGAAATGATCCTCAAGTTAAGGTAATATGTAATTATAAATTAAATATTTTGATTATATAAATATTGTATATTAAATAAAGTGATATTTATGTAGGCTAAGGCTGAAGTGAATAAAGCTAATAAGGCTAAGCAACTAAATCCTAGCCTTCATGGTTCTACTTCAATAACATTGTATCGTCATAAGAAGGTATATGAAAATTATAATTATAAATTTTAATAATAGTATTATGAATATGCTAATATATTTTTATTAAACATTATAGGCTGGCCCTCAGGCTAAAAAAGCCTCAAGTGAAGTGGAGACTTATAAGGACATGCACCAAAAGGATGGAAAATGGGTTACTCTTTTAGCAGAGGAAAAATATGTTAGTATAATGATGTTAATTAATACATTTTCATGCCTTATCAATCTTTATTACAATTTATCTAACTTAAATTTTCCCTTATTTGCATAATGAGATGTTAAAGCTTCGTGAAGGATATCTCTCTCAGAGTCAGATAGGGAGTACTGATTGTAGCCCTTCGGACCCATCAAATGCTGAAATGACCCCTATAGCTCTGGACGAGATGAAGGTAGTGGAGGAAGTACTTGGTACTCATTGAGGCCATAGGATAGGCATTGGCTGAAAACCGAAAGGGTCAGCAACTAGCTCTTCTATTACAAGCTTTCCATTGCAGCCACCACCATCGCCACCATTTGATCCTCAAATTGCAGAGTTGATGTCTATGGTCCAGAGACAAAATGAAGTTATTACCTAGTATGAAGCTATCATAAAAAGAATGGAAGAGTTTATGTCTTTAAATAGCTAGAAGGAGCCCTTAGAAGATGGCTCAAACTCGAGGGCTGATGTCTTATTTAAATGTCTTTAATTTCGGATAATATTGTTATCTTTCTTTTATTAAACTATTATAATTGTTTGTATTATTAAACTTGTATGACTATCGTATATTTATATTTATTAGTATAATAGATTCGCTTATTAGAAAAATAATATTGTATGTTATTTTTTTTATTTTAACTCATGGTCATATAAGAAAAATTTGTAATTCTAAAAATTGTAGCATTTATCAAATAGATATAAATGACTACGACATGTGAAAATTTGCCGCTTTAGACACGTACATCCATGACATGTCATGGCTATATTTCTATTATTTTCCAAAAACAAAACAAAATTCAAACTTGTCGTGGCTGTAGAATCTTTTAGCAACGACATGTCATGGTTGTAAGGGTCTATAGTGGCTACATGTCGCGGTTGTATTTCTACTATTTTCCAAAAAACAAAACAATATTCAAACTTATCGTGGTTGTAGGGGTTTTTAGCCACGACATTATCGTCGCTATAGATTAATCTACAGTGATGACTTTATGTCATCGCTAAAAGTTCTTTCAGCCACAAGTGTTCAGCAATGATTTTACAGGGACATATCGCCCTTTTGTCGTAGTGACCAACACTCACATACAAACCTATAGACACAAACAATACTTATTTCTCTCCATGAGACCCATCATTTTGATCCCTTTCTTGTCTAAAGAAATCCTTTGCTGGTTTGTCATCCCCTAGACACATTTGTGGAAGTGGAGCACTACAAAGTCTTGGATTCTTTCTCGCAAATGATGTAGCATTAAAGGTCTATAGTCGAGGTCCAGTCTCCTACCTCTAAATTTGAAATATTTTCATCAACACATTCCCAATTTCATTAGTTTTTTTCATCATCCTCATTTATGCAATCTGATACTAATAGACCAAGCTCGTATGTTGTATTATTAATTTTCCCAGAAATCTAATGTTTGGAGTTTTTAATGTTCGCTAATATGAAATACCTCAAGTTTCCTTTATATGTATGCATGGTAGCCTATGCATCATAATTATTTGATACCACATTTTCTCTCTCGCATCTATCTCCCATTTTTCCCTATCAAAGATGCTCTTAAACCCTCCCTTATATCATATTATTTGTTAACCTTTCTCATTGTAAGTTTTAAAAAAAAAACCATAATCCTTTGCCGCCTTCAAGATTTTCTAAACTCCTCTATCTCATCTTCCTTCATGGCTTATGATGTTTTTAAGGTTGAAGATCATGTCATCACCTATATGAGGATTTTGTTTTCTTTTTTACTATTGCCTCTTTTCACCATATGATTATCATTATTGTAAAAATAATAATCAAACTATTAATGTTAATGGCTTCGTCCTTAAGGAAACTCTTGTTCCTGGCCTCAAAATTACCCTTGTTTATGACTTATCAATTAGCTAATTACTTATATTGACTGCTAGCCATAGTTTTTGAAAAGCAATAACCTTCTTAGAAATGAAGAATCATGTATGGCAAAAATTCCCATTCCTATCATTGAGGCTTCATTTAGTTCCTCTATAATTTCTGTTTTCTTTACTTAAAAAAATAAGATACAGAAAAAAATAAACAAGAAAAAAAAATATATGTTGAAGATTATATATTTATAATAATATAAAAGAAAATATGTAGCACACTTAAGAAAAAAGCTAGAACTTTGATAATGAAAGAAAATATCATTCTTCTACCATTCTTCACATTTCACAATTCACTTATTTATAATACAAGAAAAGAGAGTGAAAGGTGAGGAGTTGCAATGAATATTATTATACCATTATAAGGGGAGGTAAATAGGAGTGAAAATAATATTTATGATACACTATGAAGCTAATGAAGAGCCTTAGGAAATGTGTACAATCACTTTTATCCAACACTCTCCCTTTAATATACACCTACAATTACTGACTAACTAAAAAACTTTGTCAAGAAAAACCCTGTGGGACAAAACCATGACTAAGGAAAAAGAGTACCGTATGATTCCCTTCAATTTAGCAAATTCTTTCATATGATTTATTCTGATACTACGTACAAGTTGACAAAATGTCCTTGTTGGTAATAACTTGGTAAATAAATCTGCTAAGTTTGGACTTCATCAAACTTGTTGAACATCAAGTGCCCTCTTTTATTGCAACTCATGTGTTGAGAAGAACTTTGATAATATATGCTTAGTTCTATCACTTTTGATGTAACCATTCTTGATTTGCATGATGCAAGATCCATTATCTTCATAAATTACTGTCGGGTCATCTCTATTTGTCTTCAACCCACATGCTTTGTGTATATGGTGTATTGATGATCTAAGCCACACACATTCTCGTCCTGTCTCATAGACTGGGATCAACTCTTCATGGTTTGACGAGGTAGCCATCATTGTTTGTTTTTTTGAATGCCAAGAAATGGCTGCCCCACCATAGAGGAACACATATCCTGTTTGAAAAATGGCTTTATGTGGGTCAGATAAATACCCTACATCTAAATATCCAACCAAATTAGCACTATTTTCCTTGTCATTTTTAAGAATAATCCCATATCACTTGTTCCACACAAATAGCAGATGATATGTTTTATACCAAACCAATGTCTCCATGTGAGAGCTAAACTATATCTTACTCGTAGATTTACTAAAAATGATATATTTGGTCAGGTATTATTGGTAAGATACATTAAGGCACCAATGGCGCTAATATATGGTACTTCAAGGCCAAGTATTTCTTCATTGTTTTACTGAGGATGAAATGGGTCATTATTTATATTCAGTGACCGAACTGCCATCATTATACTTAATAGATGTGCTTTATCCATCTTAAAGTGCTTCAAGATCTTTTCTATATAATTCATTTGATGGAAAAATATTCCATCTTTGGTATGCTTGAATTGGAGTCTGAGAAATTACTTGGTGGTTCTGAAGTCTTTCATTTCAAATTCTCTTCCTAGGTAATTAGTTGTTTGTCAGATCTCATCAATAGTCCTGATAATAATTAAATCATAGACATAAACAACTATGATCATAAAACCAAATTTAGTCCTCTTAATAAAAAAGCATGGAATAATGAGATCATTTATATATCTTTCTCTTACTAAACACTCACTTAGGCAATTGTACCACATTCGCCTAGACTATTTAAGTCTATATAGAGATTTTTACAACTTGATCAAGTACATATGATGAGGTTTTGATTTACATCCCTTGAGCATGTTTAATCCCTCTTATGTTTTCATATAGATGTTGGTATCCAATGAACCATATAGGTATGCAGTGACCACATCCATGAGGTGCATTTGCACTCTTTCTATTAGTGCTAAAATGACTAGAAACCTTAGGATAATTACATCCACTATAGGGGAATAGTTTTATGTAAAGTCAATTCTTGAATTTTGTTTAAAGCCTTGGCCAGTAGTCTAGATTTATATCTTACAATCTCATTACACTCATTATGTTTATATATGAACACCCATTTATTACGGACTAGTTTGACACCTACAGGTGTTGGACTAACAGGTTGAAACACTCCTCGCTTGTTTAGTGAGTTCACCTCTACTTGTATGGTCTCTTTCCAACTATCCTAATCATTCCTTTATCAACATTCCTCAATTGATTGAGGCTTGTTGTCATTTTCATTTATAATATCCATGACGATGTTGTATACAAATACATCGTTGTTGATAAATTCATTTCTATACCACCCACTTCTGGTGGTAGCATAATTAATTGATATCTCATAATTGCTATTTTCTCTGTCATCATCTTTGTTATCATTATCCTCTCATAAAATATTTTTAGGGATTTTATCTTTATCATTATTAGTCACCACATTTATAACCTTTGGACTTAATTATTGTGGATTCTTTCCTATTCCTAGGATTAGAATCCTTAGAGCCAAGTAGTCTACAACACTTTTGTCGTACTTGTGACTCACTTGCTATTGGTTGGGATGAAGTCCCTATAGGGACCTCTATACGAGCTGGAGCATTTTCAGTTGGTATATGTGACCTCGTCACTTCCTTGGCATCAGTAAATGCCTCTGGTAGCTTGTTGGCTACATTTTGTAAGTGTAAGATCCTTTGAACTTCAAGTTCTCTTTGATTAGTGATAGGATCTAAAAATTGCATGGAGGTGGTTGTAACACCCCCAAAATTCACTACTGAAAAATTTCGTTAATTAAAAGGAAATTAGCATAAGCAATTTAATAAACCGTGAACTTTGGGAGTATTACCGCCACACTTAGTACCAGACCGGTTCACTTATACCGTTCGAGTACCAAGTGCTAAGGCTAAGAAAAATGAAATACGATTTGAAGGAAATTCAACATACATAAATCAGAGTAGCACATCAAATCGTTCACAAGAATAAAATCCACCAATGGTGGTTACAGTAACAATGTTAACATTAAAAATCAGGAATTTAAAAGAGAAAGAGAAAAACACTAACGGTACCGGATAATTCCTTACTCTCTTTCCCGTAGCCCACTTGAGTAGCACCTGAAAGACCTGCAAAGGCATTGCCCATTAAATAGGCAGGGGCCCCACAAAGGGAATCCCTTCAGTACTACGGTACTGAGTAACCCTTTAATACCACACTTAAAAACAGGCCCGTAATGCAACACATAATGCAAGCTATATACGCATGTAATGAAAGATGCATACATAACGACCACATATATAACAAGCTATAAGTCACGATCGATACCTTTGAGCCTTAAGCCATATCATAGTGTAAAACCAATACATTCAAGCTTTAAGCCATTATTCCGCCATCATTCAATCAATCTCATATTTTATATCCATGTGAGTGCGAGAACCCCACTATTATAGCCGGTGGACCGGAAAGTATACACTCAAGGCAGAATGCTCCTGAACACTATTATTTGCCGGTTGACCGATCTCCAGGGCAAGATGCTCCTGGCCACTATTATTTGTCGGTGGACCGGTCTGGCCTCGACTCACATGGTGTTCCACTATAAGTGATTAGTATTTTTCCATAACTTTATTCAAATGCATAACTGGTTTTATTGAGCTAGGGACCCCCACTATTATAGCCGGTGGACCGCAATATATGTAAAATCATCATCCAAGGCACAACGCACCTGGGCTACTATTATATCCGGTGGACCGGTACTCAATATCACTTGCCAAGGCAACACGCTCCTGGGCCACTATTATAACTGGTAGATCGATACTCAATATCATAAGTCATCTGGGCCCGGCTCATTAATATTTCACTTTCATAATTAGTATCTTTCATTTCCTTAATCAGCACATCAACCATATTTATTTGCCTCGGACAGGAGATCAAGAACCCAGGACACAAAAGTACATTGGTTGTACCAGTGCATACAAGCTACTCAGTACCCTTCAACCACGAACCCAAGGACGCAAAGGTACCCTAGTTGTACTGGTGCATAAAGCTACTCAGTACCCTACCAACAAGGACACCTAATCCATAAGTATGCATACCCCCTAACTAGATCCGTAGAGCTAGAAAGAGTAAGATATAGGGCCTGGCTGGGGCACAAAGGCACACTAACAAATACCAGAATAATCGTGGACTAAACCACGTCCTTAGGGTAGCGACCCCTAAGGAGTCACCATTCCCAATCTAGAGGTCTTTCACTTTATATAATAGTGTCTTAATTAAAGTGATCACGAAAAGCACAATAATCAGATACTTATTCACTTTCAATCGTTCCAATATCATTAGTCATTTTTTATTTAGATGACTATCCAAGATAATACAGAGAAATCATTAAGGCCATACTTATTATCAAATACTCTTACTTGGATAATCAATATTATTTAAATCATTTTATGAAATTCCATAGTCACAATGACAGGTTAGGTGCAAATTACTTATTTACTCCCTACTTATATAATTGCTAAGTCATCCCTTCCTTACTTGATAAATCACCATATTAACCTTAAAGTTGCATAATTACCAAATTACCCCTTCCTTGGTTTATGTTACTAAGTTATCTCCTACGCTTTTTAGATCATCATTCACCCTTCATAATTATTAACCTTAACATATTTCCCTTTTTAGTTGGTTAAATTACCAAATTGGCCTCCTCCTTTGTTATAATTACTAAATTGCCCTTGAGTTGGATAAATTACCAAGTTGCCCTCCTTCATTATCATAGTCACCATTTTACCCTTTAGTTGGCTAAATTACAAAATTGCCCCTTTAGTTGGATAAATTACTAAATTGCCCTTCTCCTTTACCATAATTACTATTCTACCCTTCTCAATTATTATAATTACTTTTTTTACCCTTTTCAATTATCATAAATCCCAAATTACCCTTCTTCATAATTTCAATTATTGATTTACCCTCCTTTATAATTATAATTACCGATTTACCCTTCTCCATATTTAATATTACCATAATGCCCTTCAATTTGTTAATTTACCAAATTACCCTTCTTTAGTATCATAATTATCCAATTGCCCTTCTATAATCATAATTTAATTTCCAAATTATCTTTCGTCGTTATCATAATTACCAAGTTACTCCTTACTCCCAAGTGTGCTATAAATATCCTTTTATTTACAAAATTGTCCTTCTACCCCTTACTTCCAAATTACCATAATATCCTTTTATTTACCAAAATTACCACAATACCCCTTTTACTTATAAAATTACCATAACACTCCTTTTACCTTACAAATTACTATTTTACCCTTTTACATCCAAATTACTTTTTTTTTATCTTTCCTTACAAAATTACCATTTTGCCCTTCTTTTCCAAAATTACCACATTACCCTTTTACTCCCAAAATTACCATAATACCCCTTACTTATAAAATTACCATTTCACCATCCACTTATAAAATTTCCATGTTACCATTTACTTATGAAATTACTATTTTGCTCCTCTACCTCAAAAATTACCATAATGCCCCTTTACTTGAAAAATTACCACAATTACTATTTTGCCCCTACGTCCAAAATTACCATTCTTACCATTTACTTATAAAATTACTATATTGCCCTTTGACTCCAAAATTACCTCTTTACCCTCTTCTCCAAAAATTACCGTAATGCCCCTTTACTTATAAAATTATCATTTTGCCATTTAATCATAAAATTACCATATTGTTCTTTTGCCTCAAAAATTACCATAATGCCTTTCTTTCTCACAACTTACAAGTTTATCCTTTTACTTATAAAATTATTATTTCACCCCTTTCTTTTGAAAATTACCAAAATACCCTTTTGCTAACAAAATCATCATTTTACCCCTTTCTTTCAAATTTACCAAAGTACCCCTTTACTACAAGATTTCCAAAATACCCTTTTCACTTATAAAATTTCTACTTAACCCCTTTATTACACCACTTTTTTGAATTTACCATCAATACATAAAATACCAATTTTAGCACTTCATTCTTATCATTTAATTCCATCAACTTGTCATTATTCAACACAATACTCACTAGCAACTACATATATTAGATCACACACTTCATAAGCATATCACTAAAATACCCTTAGAAAATAATATTATTCATGCATTAGCAACATAATACATCATAAACAAGCATTTAACAATAATCAAACTCCTTCCTTAATTATCATACCTACACATGGCACAAAGGCTATCATACTTTTCCTTTTCTATCAATCAATATAAACAACTATCTATATATCATGATAGGCACACAAAACATGCATAAAATCATACTAAAATCCTTAATGTGCTAGCATACATTTTTCCATGTATTTAAGTGAGGATTAACGATTACCTTAATCCCGCAAAAACTCAAACCTTACCTGTATCCCGGTTAAGGATTCAAGGCTTAATTAGCAACTCAATACCTAAAAATAATATCAATAATTATTAGGTTAGAAGTAAGAAATTAAAAGGATAACACTTTATAAAAAAATTATTTAATACAATTTAATTAATTATTAATATACCTCAAAATTTAACAAATTAATTCCAAAACAAAAGGGGGAGCTCACACTGCATGAACAGCGTGAGTCTCATGCAAAATGAGGGGAGAAAAGGGCTCGAAGACGGTGATATAGAAGGGAGGAGAGGTGGCTCTGTTTAGTGACTTTAGGCTAGAAAAAGAGATAGATGGGGGAGGTTTCGAGGCAAGGGAATGGTGCAGGAGTGAAGAGGGGGTGTAGGTGGAGGCTAAGGATAGTTTCCCGGCAGTATAGGGCGGCAGAGACGGCGGCGGCGAGGCGGCGAAGTTGGCTGCCAAGGTGGAGGGGCTGAGAAGGAAGGAAAAGAGGAGAGAAAAATGAAGGGTTAAGGGGGCTGTTTTCGGGAAAGTAATGTATGGTGGTGGTAGAGGGGGTTGCAGGGTGTCGAATGGCCGGTTGGGTGGCAGCAGAGGTGGATGGACGGCGGCGAACGGGGTGGTTGCAGGAGGCTTGGCGGTAAGGGAAAAAAATGGGGAGAAAAAGGAAGGGGTGGAGAAGGGAGGAAGTGTAGGGGGCTCGAGGGGTGGTGTGATTGTGTAGGGCAGTAGGGGGTGATGGTAGGAGGCGCCGGAGGGGCTGGTTGAGGTGGTTGGAACGGCGGTTGGTGGCGGCGTGGAGACAAAATAGGAAAAAAAATAAGGAAGAAGGAAGGTGAGAAGAGGGAGCTCGGGGAAGGAGAAGGGCTCGAAAATATGAGGAATGAAGGGCTGGAGAGATGAAGAAAAAGAAGAGGGAGAAGAGAGGGGGCAGGTGGTTGGCCGGCGAGCGTACACAGGTGGTAGGGCTGTCGGTTGGCAGGGGAAAGGGAGGGAAGAAGAAGGAAAGGGAGAGGCATGTGAGCTTTGATCCAGGGGCTCGAAATGGGAAAGAAAATGACGAGGAAGGGAGAGAGAGAGAGAGGGAGAGAGGGACAGGGCGGTGAGGATGGCAGTTGCAGGCGGTGGTCGGGTGTGCGCAGGGTGGTAGGGGTGCATGGACGACGAGAGCAAGTTGGGGCAGTAGAAGAAGAGGGAAGAAGAAGGGTTGGGCGAGCAGCTGGACCGACGTAGGAAAGAAGTGGAGCCGGCCGGTCCAGGGGAAAAAAATAAAGGGGGTGTTTGGGCTGAAGGGATGGGCGTGCAAGGAGGAGAAGGGGCGAAATCGGGCCTGTGGCCCAGCGCGCAAGGAGGGGCTGGTCAGGTCGGGTGGCCCAAGGGAGGGAGAAAAGGAAAAAAGAAGAGAAGAAAGGAAAAAGGGGGAAAGGGAAAAAAGGGGAAAAAGTGTGAAAAGGGAAATGGAAAAATAGGAAAAATAAAGTAAATTAATTTATAAAATCATAAAATATAATATTCTTGATAAATTATTTAATTTAATAATTTAATTCATTATAATCTAATATGTTAGTTTAAAAATGATAAAGTTGGTAAAATATTAGTTTGGAAATTTATTTAAATAGAATAATATGATAAATAGAAAAATATTTATTTTTTAATTTATTAAATACTCTTATCCAAATTTACATACTCTAAAATCTATAAAATAATTAAAATAAATAATTTTAAAAGCAAATTTTATTTCAAATAAAATTTATTTATTAAAATATAGGTTTTTAAAATTTTGGGGGATTATAGTGGTATTCCAAGTAATATTTTTATTAATGATCTCCTTTTCTTCTCCCCTTAGGCTGTGAAGACTATTTTAATGATATGAAAGCCTAAGTACATGGTTGTGAATAAATCACCAGTTTTAGGTTCGAGGTTTTTTATGACAGAAAGGGACTCATATCTCACATAAATTTCTAGTCTTCTTTATGGCCCCAGTTTAGATCATTGTGGAGAAGGAATAGGGACACACATTGCACATTCAAAACTTTCAAATGAGAAATGCTAGACTATCTAATAAGGATAAGTTGTAGAGGGGAATACTCATGATATGCAGGTGGTCTAAGCCGAATATGCAAAATTGCATGCCCCCATCTAAAGATCGAGTTATCATTTGCAATCGCTTAATTAACGACTCTGCTATGCCGTTTTAAGTATAAGTGTGAGGCACTGAGAGCTCTACTGCAATCCTAATTAATAGATAATAGTTATTAAAACATTAGGATGTGAATTCCCCTACATTATCCAACTTGATTTTCTTATTTGGATAGTCAAGAAAATGATCCCTTAATTTAATTATTTGGGCTAAAATCCTTGAAAATGCCACAATTCTTGTGGACAATAGACTTATGTGAGACCATCGAGTCAATGCATCAACCAACACCATAAAATATCTAAATGGTCCACATGGTGGTGTTATTGGCCCACATATGTTTCCTTTAATGCGTTCAAAGAATATGAGAGATTCTACATTTACTTTTATTATTGATGGCCTCGTTACCAATTTGCCATGGAAACACACTGTGCTTATTAGAGAACCCGTAGAAAAAATATTCAAATCCTTTAGTGGGTGTCCATGTGAATGCTCAATAATTTTAAGTATCATTGTTTCCTTTGGGTGACCAAGTATATCATGTCACATAATGAATGTCTTTTGATCAAATACTTTCTGGAAAGTGACACTTTGGGACTCAATGCAATGCATAAAAGTGTCTTATAGCATATATTTACACATTGGCATCTTTTTCAAAATTCACTTTTGACCAATCTTATAAGACATCAAGTAAATGTATTTGACACCAACCTTATAGGTGGTTTTTATGTGATATCCATTTTGTCAAATATCCTTGTAACCGAGCAAGTTTCTCTATAACTTACTCGATAATAGGGCATTCTTTATGGCTAATCTTGCCCTAGTGGGGAGAAAAATAGACGCTCTACTAAAGCCTTCTAAGAGATTAGTAATGCTAGATATGGTGGCCACATTTTTTTTTCATTTGCAAAGTGTAAAAAAAATTAATTACTCTTGAGAATAGTATGATTAGTGGCACTATTTACATGACATAAATCTTTACTATTCATCTTGAGATTACCTTGATCCATTTTACTAAAGTGTAAAATAATACATAATTAAAATCATCATAATTTAGTTTATAATAAGAAAATTACATATCATGCATAATATTGGAAGAGGAAACAAACCGCAACATAACTATTGAAAGAAAAAAAAAACACAATATTACTTCAAAACTCTCTAATCAAACAAACAACCACTATTAGGAATGTCACCAAAAGGGAACCCAACATCTGGGAGATCCATAGCATGATTCACATTATCTAAAAAAAATAGATGTATCCAGGTGGGTATTTTTAGAGCTTCTAGCTTCCACAAGATTGGTTTCCTTCCTCTTTTTCTTTCATACAGTCTTGGTATACCTTTACCAAGTGTAGGGAAGTACCACAAGCATGGGCCTAATGCCCTGACGCTCCACACCTATGAAAAACACTTTTACCTAGAGTTTCATACTTCTTTGATGTATAATTTTTTGTAGATTTCCCCCCTTTTTTCTTCTACATATCCAAGTTGATCTGGGTATTGTTAAACCCATGACCTTGCTGACACCAATGACCACAACTATGTGGGCGACCATTATGTTTTCTCCTCCTAGAGGAAACAACATTCAATTTAGAAAATGTTGCATGAGTTTCGAGCAGTGGCGAAATACCCTAAAATCCTAATTTAGGAATTATGGGAAAACAAGGATTTGCTAGGAAAATTAATTAAACAAATTATTTTATTAAACTAAGAGGAAGTAATTTAGGGGAAAATTAAGAGAAAAATAATAAATAATTTAATTAGGAATAATTAGGGTATTTTTCTAATTAAAATGGAATCAAGGAAAAATCATTCAAAATATTCTAAATTAATCTAAAAGGGAAATTTATTTATTATTTTATTAAAATATTATTATCTTAAATATTCCAAGTTACCAAAATGTTCCAAATACCTCAACCTATCTATTTTCCCATTTTTTTATTCCCTTTTTCCTTTTCCCTTTCTTTTCCTTTTTTTCTTTCCATCCTCTCCTTCTTTTCTTTTCCTTCCTTCCCCAATTTGGGCCAGCTGACCCCTGCAGCCGAAACCTTCCTTTCCCTCTCCTTTCCTCTCACGTGGCCCAAGGCCCACCGGCCCTTCTTTATTTTTTCCCTCGCTAGTTGCCTGGTCCAACTCTCCCTTTCTTTTGCTTTCTTTCTTTCCCTTGCGTCGACCGGTCCACCCCTTTCTTCTTCCTTCCTCTCCAACCCTTCATTCCCTAGGCATTTAATATATTAATACATAATAGTAATAATAGTAATAATAATAATAGTAATAATAGTAATACTAATAATTATTATAATAACACTAATAGTAATAGTTAATAATATTAAAAATCATTAACGCATTTAATATATAGGGTTTAGAGATTAAAGAGTTGGGGAAAAACCTAAGCTAGGTAGTGGTGCCGGCGATGGTGGAGGAAGGAAGAAGTGAAGAGGTGGATGTGGAGGCTAGGGGAGAGGGAAGTAGGGAAAAATGGAGGTGTGGGGTGGTAGGATAGGATTCCCTAGTTGTTTTGGGGGGTAGAGGTGGCACTGTAGGTGGCGGCAACCGGAGGCACGATGGGCGGTGCGGGGTCGAGTGGGGCTATTCGGGAAGGCAATTTCACACGGCCAGGGTGGCTCGTGCAAGGCAAGGCAAGGAAGACTGGTGGTTGGGTTGTGTAGAGGGCGGTGCAGGGAGCGTTTTGGTGGCTGGAGTGGGTAACGAAGGAGGCCGACGGTGGCGGATTAACGAGCTGAATAGGTAGTGGTTTCAAGTTGGTTTTCTGGACTGCCAAATTTCAAACCCGATTATGGCAGCCTTCGGGGCTATTTATAGGACAATCGGGAAGGAAAAACGAAAAGGATGTGTGGTAGAGTACAGGGCAGGGTTATAGGCTTCTGTTTGGCGAGAATGGCCAGCGCAGGTCTGCATATGTAGACCATGAGTTGTCGGGAGAGAGACAGAGATGGCGTGTAGGAGAAGGAAGGGACGGTCTTGTCCAAATGGTGGGGGAGTCAATGAGGAGGAGAGGGGAGGAATGGCTGGTGCAGTTGGTGTGGTTGTTGCAGCCTTTTTTCGGTGAGAATTTCAACTGTAGGTAGGTGCTGGAGGTTGAAGATGAAGTAGGAGGGGCTGGACCAACAGTCCAAGGGAAAAGAAAAGAAAGAAAAGAAAAGGCCGAACAGGCCGGGAGAGGGGGAGAGGCGCGGGAAGCTGGGCCACGCAGGGGAAGGGGAAGATGGGCTAGCGGCCGGCGCAGGTCGAGGAAAAGAGAAAAAGGAGGAGAAGGAAAGGAAGGAAAAGGAAAAGGAGGGGGGAAAAGGAAAAATAAAAAAGGGAAAAGAAGGGAAAATGGTGGTTGGATTAATTAATACAATTTGGGTAATTTGGGATGTTTAATAAATTATAATAATTATTAAAATAATGATTAAATTATCTTTGTAGGCTAATTTGGGATGAAGGGTTTGCATGGAATGAAAGGAGTTGCATGGGAATTTCTAGGGTTCATGGAATGAAAGGAGTTGTATAGGAATGTTTAGGGTTTTCATGGAATGAATGGAGTTGGCATGGGAATTTCTAGGGTTTGCATGGAATGAAAGGAGTTGTATCAAAATTTCTAGGGCTTGTACGAGGATAAAAGGAGTTGCATGGGAATTTCTAGGGTTTGTATGGGATGGATGGAGTCTACATGGGGATGATCTTTATAAGAGAAAAGTTATCTTGGGGTGTAAGTAAGGTAAGGGAAGAGTTGTTGGGGGTGATTGGAGGCTTTAGGTGAAAATTATTGATTTTCTAGGCTCTCATGAAAAACTCGATTTTTAGTAACGACTTAAGTCATTGCTAATTATAAAAGACATTGTGAAAGATACTTTTGGAAAATATATAAATTGTTACGGGGTCATAGTGTATAAGAGTATTACAAAAAAAATAAATCTTTCTAGTGATGATTTATTATTATTATAATAAATATTTTATTACTCAAAATATGTCTTTTTCATTTTTTTACAAAAAAAGTTGCCTACGGATATTTGTTGCCAAAGCCCTTGAATAATAAATAAATATTGTTGCAAAATCTCTTTAATAATGAATAAATGTAGTGAAATTTCTTTGGTAATAAAAAAAATGATGTTCCAAAAACTACTTGATAATAGAAAAAATGGTTAAAAAAGCTCTTTGGTAATAAAATAACGTAGTTTCAAAAGCTCTATGATAACAAAAAAAAAAAATCCTTGCAAAAGGACTTTGATAAAAGCTATATGGTAACCAAAAATATCCTTACGAAATCTCTACAAAATAAATACCAGGATGAAAGCCCTTTGATAATTAAAAAAAGATCATTGCTAAAACTCTTTGATAACAAAAAAAGGTCTCTGCAAAAATAATTGGTATAAAAAATATATATATAAAATATTTGATGCAAAGCAACATTCACTATAATAGAAAAAAGTTATCAAATATTTCCCTAATGTCATGATCATTATTATTATTATTATTATTATCATATATTTAAGAAAAATTAAAGGATTTGAACCCTTAACAGTTCTTTAAACGAACTATACCAAGCATTCCTTTTTATTTACATAAGAATTAAATTACTATAACTAATCACTAAATGGGGCTTAAGTTTGTGATAAATATAAAATATATATTAGAATAATATTCTTAATGCTAATATATCACAATAAAGAAATTATTAGCGAGAGTAGTCAAAGAATAACAATACTCCAAATTTAAACACTATTAAAAATATGTGCAAGAAATTAGCAATATAATATTATTGATTTAAATGAAATGAAATAAAAGTGCCAAAACCAAAAAAGGTAAACAAAAAAATAAACTTCATAAGTGTAAAAACTTATACCTCGGGAAAAGATACCCAACATATAATGCTTGGCGAAAATGAGACTTCAAGGCTTCAATAGGTACAAAAAAACTGACAAAATGCCCACTACTTCTTGTGTTATAGAACAAAGAAGGCACCAAACTTCTAAATCACAATATCCTCAAAGGGTATTAAAAGTGAACTAGGCTCTTAATACCTGAGATACCATGATAGCATTAGCTCCTACCACTATAAGGTAAAGAGGTATTAGTAGTGACATTTGTCATTGCTGATAAACCTATAGTCATCCTCATACCTCTTTAGCAACAATTTTTCATCCCTTGTTAATCTATCAGTGATCATATATGGTTAAAACACTTGGTTATTTTATGATTTCCTAAAAATATTATTGTTGTGGTGTTGGTGGTGGTCGTCATCATCATCATCATTATATTGCGAGGGTTTGTTTGGTTAACCTTATTATCTCTATATTATTTAATAATATATATTTTGCACTGGTTATTTAACCAATTATTTTTAGTTTCTTATCATCTCATTATTTGTAACTTATTATTATTTTATGGGTAATTCCAATCAATTTTGACTAAATGTCGAAAAAACTTGCAATATTCACTTATATTACAAATATGCCATTCACCAATTAAAATACTCTATGTCTACAATTGTTATTAAAGAAAATTCATTTTATTTAGATAAGTTGTTAAGCAACATCATTACTTTAGGCACATTCATATATAAATATATTTTATATCAAACACACCATCTAATTAATACATCGGATCAATTCTGCTACAATAATATTGTTACCTCAGCCATATTAAGATAAAAGTGCATTTACAAACATAAACATTTTGGGCATATTCTCATAAAACTAGCATTTTGGGTATACTCTCATAAAACTGGCATAAACATTTTTGAGTTTTGAGTAAATGTACAAACATTTATATTTTATTTCTACTAATTCGTAAACGTTTTAAATATACAGAATTAAAAATACAAACTTTAAGATTTTATTCACATTAAGGCATAAACATTTAGATATTATTCTCTTTAAGGTACAAAATAAAAATTAACAAATTACCACAAATCTTAAAAAATAAATACTTTTGCTTTAATAAGAATAAAGTTTAAATGATTGTGTCTTTACAGAAAGCTCAGAGATAGTTATGTCTTTATGAAGACAAATTCAAAACTTTAATGCCTTTAAATACACTTTTGTCACCTATATTTATATATAAATAATTTGTGACTTCCAAACACTCTACTACCACCAATAATATTATTACTATTTTTCATGATGATTATTATTGTTATTATTATTAAAAGTATAATTATTATCATTAATATTATTATCACTCTTAAAAGTGTAATTATTCATAACTATTATTATTATCATTATTATTATTATTATGACAAGTATTATTACTTTTATCGCTGAAGTATTACTCTTGCTCAACTACAGCTATAAAATTTATCAATCCTGCTATGATTTTTATTGCAAATATTATTGTGCCGCTTGTTGCTCAAAATCATCATTGCATTGGTTTTGAAATTTATGGAAGTGATCATGGAGTTAAAGCAGGAAGTTGGGCTTTCTTCTGAAATTGATTGCGCTTAGACGAGGTAGGATCAATGAAAAATAGTATGATGTGCTGTCTTCGATTTGGACCAAGTCATAGAAACAAGATGGCCAAGCAACTAGTAGTTCTACTAGCGGTGAATATAATTAATTAATTATTACCGGCAGGCAGCAGTGGTTGGTCCATATCCTCCTTTTAGGTTCTAGTAATGATTACTGTGGAAGGAATAAAATAAGAATGAAAATGCAATGATTACATTTTTAAAGCTCAAAAGCATCGCCTGATTAATTGCCTGAAAATTCAATGATTTCGCCCAAACTCATACGCTAGTCTCCAGCCTTATTTTCCATATCCTTCAACCACACTGTCATCATCTGCATTGAACTTTGACCGCACTGTCATCCTCCTTGCAACCTCTCTTCATTAATTATTCTGATTGTTATTTTAATCTCCCTCCATGATCAGAACAACCAACACTCAATCAACTTCTCCTCAGAGACAACTCCATGATTTTCTTATCTTTCTGAAGTTATTTGCTGGTCTACGGTGCTAGTTAAGAGACCCGAGAGACCTGTCTAATCAAAGTCAATGCATGATTGAAAAAAAATATTGATCAGCCGAGACACTTTCTCATTCATGCATGACTTTGAATTATCCCACTTCACACCTGGAGGTGAGAAAATTAAAGAAGGAAATAAGTTGCTATAGGAATGAAATTAATGTACAGAAATAAAATCTGCCAACAATTTTGCAGCGAAAAAACATTCAGTGTAGAACATTGTTATGTGCAAAAATGGGAGATATGCGGTTCGCCTTTACTTCTAGGATCAAACCATCTAACGAAATCCAGTATAGCCAATATATTGCCCCCTTTTGTAATAACTGAAAAACACATGGTATGAAGCAAGTATCTAGGGAGGATGCAAGTTTGTAATTCATGCATCTTGTTGAGGAAAAAGGATAGGTTGATGCAGAAATAGAAAAATAAAAGACACCAAATTTTTACGTGGAAAACCCTTAAAGTTAAAAGGAAAAACCACGAACATTCCACTATAATAATAGTAGGATTAAACGTAATTCTTCTGTAGTATGAACTAGAGGTTCATTCAACTTCTTTGCCCAAAAGATGATGGATTACAAAGGATGGACTCTCTCACCAACAAAGTGGTGGAACACTCAAACTTTTCTCAAGCACCTCACTTTTATAGTGGCTCTCACTTTCTCTCTTTTTGTAGAGGATTGCTTGTTTTGCTTGTGATGATCTAAGCCTTCCCAAAGACCCCTATTTATAGGAGTAGAAGGGGATAATTCATAAGCCATAAGATGACTCTTAAATGCTCTCCCATTAATTTAAGCCAATGAACCTTGGTTACTTGCACATGGTGAAATGCACTTATCTCCTCCAAATTTTCAAGAGGTCTAAAGTATTAATTATCTTTGGAACTCTACTATGCATGCATGATGCATCATCCCCATTATTATTACTATTATTATTATTATTGGGAAACCCCCTTAATTAAGGGGGGACCCCCAACACATATTAATTTAGGAACCAACACTAGTTTATTCACCTAATCTCATTCTTCAAACAATAAAAAGTTTATCGCATGGTGGAACGACATTACTAGAGAAAAGACATAACTTCGTACTAATTATCTCATGGTTCTACTAAATATCAGGGGACTGAAAATTTCCAATAATTTAGTGTCAAAGGCAAGACCAACACTGTAATCCCCCGAATTTTTCAAAGCCTATATTTTAATAAATAAATTTTATTTTGCATAAATTAGCTTTTAAATATTTTTAATTTAATTATTTTATTGATTTTTGAGTGTATGAAATTTAGTATAACAATTTAATAAATTAAAAATAAATATTTTGTTATTTTATCATACTCTTCTTATTTAAATAATTTTCCAAATCATTATTTCACTAAAATTATCCTTTTTAACCCTTATATTTTAATTATCCTAAATTAAATTATTAGATCAATTTATTACCCAAAATTATTCTATTTTATTATTTTATCAATTAAATTATTTTATTCCATTTTCCCTTTTCCTTTTCCTTTTTCCCCTTTTCCTTCTTCTTTTCTTCTTTTTCTTGTTTCTTTCTTTCTCTTCTTTGGGCTGTCGGCCTGCTTCGGCCTACCATGCCCTCCCCTCCTGCATTGGGCCGTTGGCCCATTCTCTCCCTCTCCTCCCTCCTTTCCCTTTTCCTTTCCCGACCTAGCTCCTTCTTCCTTCTCCCGCATGAGCCGCCCTGCCCCTTTCCTTTCTTTTCTTTCTTCCTCGACAGGGCCAGCCTGCTGCTTTCTTTTCTCGGCCGCCCGTCTCACGCCCAGCACCCCAGCCCCCAACCCTCCTTTCTTCTTCCCTTCTTCTTCTTCCTTTTTCCCCGGCGATAATCCCAGCCATCCTCCACCATTTTTGCCGCCCAACCTGCAACTCCCTCTCCCTCGTTGACCTTCCCCATCTCCCTCCCTCTGGCCATCTCTGTCCCACCATCCCTGTCTCCCTCTCCCTCTCCCTACCGTCGCCATCCCCTTCTCCCTCTCCCTACGACTCCCATTTCTCTACCACCTATAGCCACCCCTCGAGCCCCTATCCCTTCCCTTCTCTTCCTCTCCTATTTATTCCTCCTTCCATGCTCACATTGCATTTTTTTCGAGCCTTATGCCTTACCCAAGCCTCTCCTTTTCTCCCTTTCTTCTCCTCCCCTCTCTCCCCGTGTTTTTGTTTCGCCACCCATCTCCGCCGCCTCAACCACAACCTGCACCACCTCCTGCCACCCTCTACCTCACCCCCGACTAATCACAACCGCCATCAAGCCACCCTGCAGCCCCCTACTCTTCCTCCTCTCCTCGTTTTCTCATCTCTCCCTACCTTCTTGGCAGCCACCCTACACCGCCATATTCCGCCGTTGTCCCACCGCTTCTGCCACCATATAAGCCACCACATTGCTCCCTGCAGCCCCCTCTACCACCTCCAATCCTCATTTGGCCGAAACCATCCTCCACAGGCCCTCATTTTCCCTCCCCATTTTCCTTCATCACCAGCATCCATCTCGACCTCTCTCCTCGGCCGCCACCTTCGTAGCCTTGCTGCTGCCACCTCTACCGCCCTTAGCCACCTTCAACTCATCCCTGACCACCACCTATACCCCCTCTACACTTCTGCACCATTCCCTTACCCCAAATCCTTCCCCACCATGTCCTTTTCTTAGCTCCAAACCACCAACCCAAAAACACCTATCCTTCCCTATGTCCACCACCTTTGAGCCCTTCCTTTTTCTTTCCTTGCATGCAGCTCATGTTGTATGAGCAGGATGAGCTGCTACCCTCTTTAATTTAGTTGAAAATAATAATTTTTAAGGTATAATAATATTTTAGTTTAATTATTTGATTAATTAAGTGTTATAAAGCCTTAAGTTTGGTTTTCATCTTTTCTGATGTAATAAGTTTTAATATTATTTTTTTAGGTATTGGTTTTGATAATCAAAGTTTGGACCTTTAACTAGGGTACGGGTAAGGTTTATTTTTGCGGGAATCGATGTAATCGTTAAATTCCACTTAAAAGCATGGATTAATGTATGTTAGCACATTACACTACTACGAAAATGGAAAATAATAACGGGACAATAACAATGGTGGTTCGAAAATCGTTGTCAAATGCATGAAAATTAATGGGCGGGAGAGTTTTGATGACAGTTCTAGTTAAAAACCGTTATTAAAAGGGCAACGTTAAAATTTGCACGGATGTTTTAATAACAGTTTTATTTAAACCGTTATTAAAAGAGGTTTTAATAACGGTTCATATTAGAACCGCTGTCAAAAGTCCGAAGGTTTTAATAACGGTTCCTGGAAGAACCGTTATTAAAAGATGTTTTAATAAAGTCTATGTGTTTGATTCCCTTCAAACCTATGACGTGCCTTTTGGATTCGCTCGTCGTGGTGGGAAGAAATTTATCGACATGTTAGTATACTTTTCACTTCTTACTTCATTAGCTTATTTATACATATATTCCCCTAGCTTTCATTATTTGAGGTATATATGCGTACTTACAATATTGTATATCCAACTCTATTTATTAGGGCACTACGGACAGCGTATCAAAGGAGAGGTGGAAATGGTGTCCCAGACCCAAAGAATGTTCAATACGAGCCTGTCATAGTAAGTAGGAAGACAACTATTTCGTATTTTATTTTAATTAAAATTAATATCTAATAGTTAGCGAGCTAACTGAATTCATTTGACAGTGTCCACAACAGCAAAACGACAATAATTGTGGATACTATGTATGTAGAATAAAGGATCTGATAGTCCAAAATAGATCGGTCAATATAGATCCAAGCCATGTATGTTTTCTTTTCGATATTTTTCCATTAATGAATCATGACATATATGTTTGGTGCTTGACGTAAGTGCTAACTATATATTAATCAAAACTTGGGATTTGTAGTTTTTCACCGATGATTATACACAAGGCCAGCAATATAATATTGAAGAAATTGATGAAGTGAGAGAGCAATGGGCCAAGCATGTGCACTCATTCATTTGGTATTATGTAGAGATCTATATATTCTACATGCATGTTCAGGTTTGTATTTTGTCTATGTTTTTAAGTCTTCTAAGCTAGATTTATGAACATTTTAGTTTGGGGTGTAGAGCTAGTAAGTTGTGGTATGCCTACTAATTTTGATTCTTGAGTATATATGTTCGGTGTATTAAGACATGCATATTAACAAGGGATTGATTGAAATTATGGTGTGATTGTAGATTTGTTATCAATTGATGTTGTTTTACAATGCAGATTTGGTAATTATTTAAACATACAACTGTTTATGTGGGCAGGAACAAAACTGCAAAAACTTTAAATAAAAAAAAACTGGAGTTTTAATAACGATTCTTATGAAAACCGTTATTAAAACCTTGTTTTAATAACGGTTCTAATGAAAACCATTATTAAACATAGGTTTTAATAACAGTTCTTCTAAAACCGTTATTAAAACTAGAGTTTTTAATAACGGTTTTCATAAGAACTGTCATTAAAACCTAGGTTTTAATCATGGTTTTCATCATAACCGTTATTAAAAATGTATATTTAATATCAAATTTATGCTCATTTAATACGTATTACGGTTTAATAAATGCCTAAATAATGTCAGAAAGTGTAATTGGATGATATTTTAACAACGATTTTTGTATAACCGTTATTAAAATCCTCTTTTTTAACAACGATTTTTCTTAAAAACCGTTCTTAAACATGCATTTTATGCTTATAGTGGTGGGTTTTTTTATATTTTTTATAAGGGTTATTAATCGTTATTAAAGATTTAATAACGGACGTTTTAATAACGGTTCAAAACCGTTATTAAAACTATTTTTCAAGGTAGTGTTAGGAATTTTTAATGTGTATTATGCTTGATATATTTTGTTTAGTATATTATATGTGGTTATTGTGTTGGTTGATAAAAGGAAGCATGATAGGTTACATGATATGTATGGAAATAACATTTAAGGTAATAATTTGGTTTTAAGGAAAATGTTAAGTATTATCCATACTGTTTTATGCTATTATAATATTTAATACATGTTCAATATTTTGGGAGTGTTAGGGAATTTTATTAATGTACATTCTATAAGAATATGGCCTAATATATATATGGGTGTTAATGAGTATTGTATTAACTATAAAAGTTGTGGATGATGCATTAATATTAATATTTTATGTAGTAATAATAATAATTTAATATAAGTGGTGTGTTAAGGGTATAATGGTAAATTTTAGTAAAAAGGGGTATTATAGTAATTTTGGAAGTAAGGGAAAAATAGTAAATTTGGTAATAAAAGGATAAAATGGTAATTTTGGAAGTAAGGGATAAATTGGTCATTTCGGAAGTAAGGAGGCTAAAATAGTAATTGTGTAATAAAAGGGCAATTTGGTAATTTTGTAATAAAAAGGGGGAAATTTGGTAATTTTATAATAAAAGGGTAAAGTTGCAACTTTATAATTAAAGGGTAAAATAGTAATTTTGTGATTAACGGGCAAAATGATAATTTGGAAATTAAAAGAGGCAAGATAGTAATTTCATAATTAAGGATAAATGGAAATTTTATAAGTAAAAGGGCGATGTGGTAATTTTTGGGAGTTAAGGGGTAAAATGTTAAATTTGAAGGTAAAGGGGTAAAACGGTAATTTTATAAATGGGTAAAAGTGGAAATTGGAAAGAAGTAAATTGGTAATTATAATAATTGAGAAGGGTAAAATAATAATTTAAATAACTAAAGGGTAATTTGATAATTTAATAATGGAGAAGGGTAAAATAGGTAAATATGATAAATGTGAGGGGTACTTTGGTAATTTAACCGACTAGAGGGTATTTTGGTAATTTTAATAATGGAGTAGGGTAGTTTGGTAATCATGACAATTAGGAAGGGCAATTTGGTAATTTTAATAAAGGAGAAGGGTAGTTTGGTAATTATGATCATATAATAGGGTAATTTGGTAATTAAGCCAACCAGGGGTAAGTTGTTAATTTTGATAATAGAGAAGGGTAGTTGGTCATTGATAATAGAGGACGGTAATTGGGTAATTGACTAAATAAAGGGTTAATTTGGTAATTAGGATAAGGAGGAAGGGTAATTTGGTAATTTGACCAACTCAAGGATAAATTATTAGTTACAATAAAGGAAAAAGGGCGAAGCGGTAACCTAACCAACTAAATGGAAAGTATATTAAGCGTAATAATTATGAAGGGGGATTAGTGACCTAATAAGTATGAGAAATAATTTAGTAACCTAAATCGAGTAAAGGGTAACTTGGAAATTTTGTAACAAAGAGGGTAATATGGTAATTTGTCAAGTAAGGAAGGGATGACTTAGTAATTTTATAATTAAGGGTAAATGAATAGTTTGTATCTAACATGCTGTTGTGATTGTGGAAATCCGTAATATGTCTCAAATAACGCTGATTAGCAAGGTAGGAGTATCTGATGATTAATAAGTACCACGAGATTGAATTCTAATTCAAAATAAATGAGATTAGGACGGCCTCAATGAGTCTTTTGTGTTACCTTGGACAACCATTTGAATAAGAAATTTCTGATGATATCTGAACGATTAAAAGTGGATAATTATCTGATTGTTGTGCTTTTGTGATCACCATTAATTAAGACACTAATACTTAAAGTGAAAGACCTCGAGACTAGGAATGGTGGCTCGTTAGGGGTCGCTACCCGAAAGACGTGGTTTAGGCCACGATTATTTGGTATTTGCTGGTGTGCCTTTGTGCCTCAGCCAGACCCTATATCTACTCTATCTAACTCTACGGACCTAGTTAGGGGGTATGCATACTTAAGGATTAGGTATCCTTGTTGGTAGGGTACTGAGTTAGCTTTATGCACCAGTACGACCAGGGTACCTTTGCGTCCCTGGGTTCATAATTGAAGGGTACTGAGGAGCTTTTATGCACCAGTGCAACCGGTGTACCTTTGTGTCTAAGGATCTTGATCTCCCTATCGAGGAAAAATAAATGGAATTGTTGTTCTGATTAAAAAGGAAAAACACTAATTGTTAAAGTGAAAGATTAATGAGTTGGGCCCAGTTGAATTATGTTTACGAGTACCGATCCACCGGATATAATAGTGCCCCAGGATGTTTTACCTTGGATGATATATATGTATTTCGATCCACCAGCCAGAATAGTGGGGGTCCCGAGCTCAATAAATTTTATTTAGATGTCAATAAATTATGGAAAAATACTAATCATTGAGATGATTGATTAATGATGGATTAATGGCCTCAAGGCCCGAAAAAGTATCAATTACTCATTATGGCCTATTGATATTTGGTTGACCTGTTAAGTAAGCGAATATACAAAAGTGAATGTTATGTATACACTATTAATATCTGATTGAATTATTGGATGTGCGAATAAATGTATCAGAATATCATGTTTATACCTATGGTTATGTACGAATGCAGTAGTATTTCATGTGTTACATTGCATGCCTATTTTTAAGTACGTTTTTAAAGGGTTACTCAGTACCGTAGTACTGAAGGGTTTCCTTCGTAGGGCCCCTGCCTATTCAATAGGCAGTACCCCATGCAGGTTGTATTCAGGTGCTATTCAAGTGGGCTCGTGAGAAAGAGTGTAAGGTACTATCCTGTAAATTCTAGGATTTTAATTTTTCTTTTTTAAATTCAATGTAATTGTTATTTTATAACCACCATTAGTGGATTTTACTCTCGTAAATTATTTACTGCGCTTCTCTAATTTATACATGCTTAAGTTTCTCGTAAAATTGTATTTTACCTTTTTTAGCCTTAGCACTTGGTACTAGAATGGTAGGGGTGAACTTATCTGGTACTAAGTATAGCGATAATATCCCCAAAGTTCACGGTTTATTAATTTGCTTCCACTAATTTCCTTTTAATTAACGAAATTTTTCAGTAGTGAATTTTGGGGGTGTTACAAACACTGACATACAAACTCGTAGACATAAACGAATCTTCTTTTTTCTCTCCATGAGACCCATCATTTGGGTCCCTTCCTAGTCTGGGGAAATCCTTTGCTGGTCTGTCATCCCCTGGACACATTTGTGGAAGTGGATCACCAAAAAGTCCTGGATTCTTTCCGACGAATGGTGCAGCATTAAAAGTCTATAGTTGAGGTCCGGTCTCCAACCTCTAAATATAAAAGATCTTCATCAACCTATTCCCAATTTAATTAGATTTTGTTCATCATCCTCATTTATGCAATATGGTACTAATAGACCAAGCTGGTATGTTGTATTATTAATTTGCTTAGAAATCTAATGTTTAGAGTTTTTAATGTTGGCTACTATGAAATATCTCGAGTTTCCTTCATACGTATGCATGATAGCCTATGTTCCATAATTATTTGATACCACATTTTCTATCTCCCATCTATCTCCCAATTTTCCCCATCGAAGATGCTGTTAAACCCTCCCTCGTATCACACTATTTGTTAGCCTTTCTCATTGTATTTTTCACAAGAAAAAAAACACCCTAAACCTTTGCCGCCTTCAGGATTTTCTTAACTCCTCCATCTCATATTCCTTCATGGCTTATGATGCTTTTAAGGTTGAAGATCATTTCATCACCCATTTGAGGATTTTTTTTTCTTTACTACCAGCACTTTTCACCATACCTTTATCATTATTGTAAAAATCATAATCAGATTATTAATGCTAATGGCTTCCTCCTTGAAGACACTCTTATTCGTGGCCTAATAATTACTCTTGTTTGTGACTCATCAATTAGCTAATTACTTTTATTAACCGCTAGCCATAGTTTTGAAAAGTAATAACCTTTCTAAAAATGAAGAATTATGTATGGCGAAAATTCCAATTCCTGTCATTGAGGCTTCATTTAGTTCCTCCATAACTTGTGTTTTGTTTACTTAAGAAAATAATATACAAAAAATAACAAGAAATAAAAATGTTGAAGATTATATTTTTTGTAATAATATAAGAGAAAATATGTAACACACTTAAGAAAAAAGCTAGAAATTTGATAATGAAAGAAAATATCGTTCTTCTACCATTCCTCACATTTCACAATTCACTTATTCATAATACAAGAAAAGAGAGTGAAAGGTGAGGAGTTGCAATGAATATTATTATACCATTATGAGGGGAGGTAAATAGGAGCGATAATAATATTTATGATACATTATGAAGCTAATGAAGAACCTTAGGAAATGTGTACAATCATTTTTATCCAATATTCCCCCTTAAATATACTCCTACAATTAATAAAATACCCCAAAAATCCTAATTTAAGAAATTATGACTAATTAAGGATTTATTAGAAAAATTAATTAAATACATTATTTTGTTAAAATAAGAGGAAGTAATTAGGAAAAATTAATAGGAAATTAATAAATAATTTAATTTAAAATAATTAGATTGTCTTGATAATTAAAATGGAATTTAGGAAAAACAATCTTTCAAAATCCTAAATTAACCTAAAAAGAGAATTTAATTATTATTTTATTAAAATATTATTATTTTTAAATATTCTAAAATAAAAAAATATTTTAAATACCCCCAACTCACCTATTTTTCTTTCCTTTCCTTTTTCCCATTTTTCTTTTTCCTCTCATTTCTTTCCTTTTTTGCCCTTCCTCTCCTTTCTCTTTTTCTTTCTTCCTCTCCCCTTCCCTGACCTAGGCTAGCCCAGCCTAGGCCTAATCCTTCTCCCCCTCCCTTCCTTCCGCTCATCCTAGGCCCGCGTCACACTCCCTTCTCCCCCCAGTCGGTCTAGTCTCCCCCTCCTTTTCTTTCTTTTCCCCTATACTTCCAGTCCGATGCCCCTTCTTCTTTCCCCTTTTCCCCTGACTTCCTCTCTCTCCCCGTGCCCGACCCTTCGACTTCCTAGCGCAGGCACGCAACCCTTGCGATGCCACACACCAAGCCGCCACCTCTATTCTCTTCCCCGACACTCTCTCTCTCTCCTCAACCTAACCACAACCTCTCTTTCTCCTCTCCTTTTTTCCTTTCCGAGCAGCTTAACCTATAAATTTTATAGGTCTACTTAGCTGGCAACCTACATGCCTACCACCGCCCTCCCTCACTCCCCCTTTCTTTTTCCCCCTTATTCTTAGCCTATAAATATCCTCCACCACCCTCGATTTGCCCTACACGAGCCACCCCCACCATGCGAAGTGCACTCCCTGACCAGCCTCAACACAGCCATTGCTGCCATTGCGCCACCATCCACCGCTACTCCCGCCGCAACCACCACCCCTTACACCTCCCAAAATCACCTACAGACCTTCCTCTACCTTTCCCTACCCTCATTTTCCCCTTCCTCCCTCTCCTCCTCCCTTCATCCCTCTCCACCACCCTTGGCCACCACAGCACCACTGCCTGCGCCACCGCTTTTGGCTACGTCACCACCAACATGCTAACGCTCTCCACCTAGGAATCCACCACCACCTCAACTTCTACCCTCATCCCCCTCTCCTATTACCAACACTCAACTATTCCCCCTTTCTCCCTCTTTCCCAACTACCTCCACCGCCACCGATCACCACTAACCCTAGTTGGTACCCTAACTGTAACACACTGAATTGATACGACCATACAGGGGCTACCTTGGAGCACTTTTAGATTGATCGGCTGGCCCCACAAATCAACACGAGTCCTTTCAACGAGCTATTTCCTCACTCATGCAATTCCTGAAAAATTTTCAGAAAAATTCAAAAACTTCCTAGGAGGGTCACCCATCCTAAAATTGCTTCACAGCCAGTACACTTAACTATGGATTTCTTTGGACGGAATCACCAAAAGGAGGGTATACCATATTGATATAAGTAGCAAAATCAATCCTTATAACACTCTACTCAATTTTGGGGATTACATTCACCCTCACTCAAAGAATGTAACATCCTCATTGCACCTCAACCATTAACTGTCTCAATACAGTTTAACCCAAGAATCATCCGCTAGGTGGCTGATTGGCTCATCCAAGTTTAACTCACGGTCGTAGTTTCACTCGAACACCATTTGTAACACCCTAAATCGATACGACCATACAGGGGCTACCTTGGAGCACTTTCAGATTGATTGGTTAGCCCCACAAATCACCACGAGTCCTTTCAGTGTGCTTTGTCCTCACTCACACACTTCCTGAGAAATTTTTAAAAAAAATTTCTAAAACTTCCCAAGAGGGTCACCCATCCTAAAATTGCTCTACAACCAGCACGCTTAACTATAGAATTCTTTGAATGGAATCACCAAAATGATAGTATACTATATTGATATAAATAGCCAAATCAGTACTTATAACACTCTATTCAATTTGGGGTATTATACTAACCCTTCTCAACCCCTAAGTCCTATTTATGCAAATTTTATTCTTTTTATTTGTATTATATCAATAATAATAATAATAATAATAATAATAATAATAATAATAATAATAATAATAATAATAATAATATTATTATTATTATTATTATTATTATTATTATTATTATTATTATTATTTAGAGCCTTAAAATATTAATTTAATTATTATTAAGGGGTTGAAATTATTATTATTATTATTATTATTATTATTATTGATACTAGATTTAGCATGTTATCATTTTGTTGCTATAAAAGAAGAATGCTCAAACCTTAATATTATTATTATTTATTATTTGAATATTGCTAATATTATTCCTAATGCATTTATTGTTAACATTGTTACTATAGTACTACTACTACTGCTACTACTACTACTACTACTACTATCATTATTATGGTAAAAATATTTAAACCCTTATATTATCATTATTTCAAATATTACTATTACTACTACCACTACTACTACTACTACTAATATTATTATTATTATCCTTATCAATATTAGTATTTTGTTAGTATTACTATTATTATATTATTATTTTATCCCTAACCCTATTATGAGCCTTAGCCCTAAAAATACTAGAGTTTCTATTACTATGAGTATTAGTATTACTATTCTTATTAATATCACTATTTTTGCTATAATGAGTGTTAATGATATTATTAGAAGAAAAAAAACGATTAGATTTAATAATATAAATATGTCTATAAATATCAACATAAGTCTATTTTGACTAGTAATAACCTAGTATGCTAACTTGAGGATAAAAACCCTATTTTTCACTTGTAAATTTTCTTTTAATAATAATAATAATCCTAATCTTAGAATAAAATTGGAAATAATAATATTTTTGGTAGGAGGGAAACTAATCCTTAGTTTTTTCCTCTTATAGGTGAAGCTAGTCAAAACCCTAAGGAGGCATAGGAGCGTATTCCAAGACCGGTGACGTGCTAGGTAAGGGTGTAGCTAAGTCCTTATATGTGCTATGTGTCTTATATGCCTTGGATGACATGTATAATGATATGTTGTGTATCTTATGCTATTGTTATAACTGTTTTACGTGTAGCGCGGCTTGGAGTTGAGGTATGCTCTTGTATTCTCTTATGGCATGTGTACAATATGTTTGTGCTATAAATTGTGATGTGATGTGATGTGATATGTCCCTTTTAGGACATGTATGCTAGGATAAATAATGTAGTGACATGGGATGGAAGGATGAAAAAGAAAAATGGGGAAGTAAGTGGAACAAGAGGAAGTAAGTTAACCAAGGGGAAATAAGTTGACCAAGGAATGTAGGATTGACCTAAATATCCCATGATCCATGAGAGGAAGAATAAAATGGGGACTCTAAGCAAAATAAAGTGGATGAACTTTGTATGGGAGAATCTAGGGTTTTGCATAGGAGTTTTAGGGTTTTGCATGAAAACTTTGAGGGTTTATATGGGATGGATAGAGTCTGCATGGGGGTAAAATTTATATATAGAAAGTTTTCTTGGGGTGTTAGGAAGGTAATAGAAGAGTTGTTTGGGTGATTGGAGGCTTTGGGTGAAAAATAGGACGTGGGATGGTATAAGGGTGTATAGGAGACCAAGCTAGGATTTGGGAGGAAACCCTAATATGAGAAGGTGGTAAAAAGGAAAAATAAATAAGGGTGAGTGGAGCATGAGATGAAGATGGAGGATTATCATGTTTGGGGTGAGCATGGGTATCATGGGAAAGTAAGAGTGGAACGTAAGAAATAGAAGGGTGACATGTGGAAAGGAGGATGATAGGGTTTGGTGTGGCCACCTAGGGTTTCATAGGCACATGTGTGTTTGGGGAGTAAAGTGAGAATATGAGGGTGAATCTAGGATGTGTGATGTGTGGGGTGTTGAAACAATATGGGTTATGTGAAGCAGAGAAGGATGGGCCACATACGCCCAAATTAGGGTTTTCTGGAGGAAACCCTAGGGTAAGACTAAGAGTGGACTTGGAGGTATAAGGTAATGGGCCTTGACCCACACATTTAAGAGTTGGGCCTTCAATGTGAGTAGTGGAATAAGGAAAGGATGTTGTGGTAATTTAGGAGGTGAAAAGTCTCAAGATATGGGACGGGCCTTCCTAGGAGGATAAGCGTAGATGGAATTGGTCATGCATGTCTAGGGTGAAACTTGTGGAATAAGACATAGTAAAACACTAATCATTTAAAGTGGAGGATTATTGAGCCGGGCCCAAACCGATCCACTAGCATAATAGTGGCCAGCTGCTAGGGTATCCTGGAGACCGATCCATCAGCATATAATAGTTGTCAGGTGCATTCTGTCCTATAAGTGACCACTCCACCGGCTATAATAGTGGGAGATCCGTAGCTCGATAAATCAAACCCTAAGTTTGATAATACACATAAAAAGACACTAAGTACTTATGGTAGAACATCATGAGAGTTACGGCCCGATCAATCCACCAACATAATAGTAGGTAGGAGCATCTTACCCTAGAGATCGATCCACCAGCATATAATAGTGGTCAGGTGTGTTCTACCCTGTATGTTCCGATCCACCAGCTATAATAGTGGGATTCCCGTACTCGTATGGATTGATAAAAATTATAGTGTAAAATGAGTATTAATTAGAGATTAAATAATTAGTTTATCTAGACTACAACTTAGCCTTTATTTATCTGAAAAGATTATATGATGTCATGCTTGTATTATGTGCCTTTGTGTGTTGGCCTTAGTGCATGGTTATCTTACTCAGTACGTAGCGTACTGACCACCCGTTTCATGGGTGCTACTCATTCCCATGAGCAGAAGACCCCTCTGACTTTATGTAGGTTGGTGATACCATTTTTTATACCTTCGATGCTTACAAGGCATCGGATGGGGTTGAGTTTTGAATATGGACTTGGCCCGAAGATCGAGAGCGACATGGTAAGAAATCCTTCATGTGTTCTTTTATTTTATATTAGATTACTCAAACTAAAATTTTATCATATTATAGACCTTATCCCTTTTTAAGGAACTTTAACTATGCATTATAGATTGTGTACTCTTTTTCACGTACTTTAGTTTCTATAGTATGAATGCTTTAATGATTTATTGAAGCTTTGCATTCAGTTGAATTATGATAGTTGTTAATTTTCTTTTAGCCTTTTGGTTAGTATGGGAATGGCCGAGGGAAGGGCTTATACTAATCATGGTGGTAGCATCTCCAAAATTCATAAGTTTTAATTTAATTACATCTGCCAATCTTAAATAATAAAAAATTCAGTAGTGAATTTTGTGGTATTACAATTATTATCTCATTCAAAAACTTTATCAAGAAAAACCGTATGGGATAAAACCATGACTAAGGAAAAAGAGTACAATATGATTCCCCTCAACTTAGCAAATGAATTTCATATGATGCATTTCGATACTGTGTAGAAGTTGACAAAATGTCCTTATTGGTAATGACTTGGTAAATAGATCTGCTAAGTTTTGACTTGATCAAATTTGTTTAACATCAAGTGCCCCCTTTTGTTAGAAATTTGGTGATATATGCTTAGTTCTATCACTTTTAATGTATCCTTTCATTATTTGCATGATGCAAGATCCATTATCTTTATATATTACTATCAGGCCATCTCTATTTGTCTTCAGCCCACATGCTTTGTGTATGTGGCGTATTAATGATCTAAGCCACACACATTCTCATCCTGTCTCATAGATTGGGATTAACTCTACATGGTTTGACGAGGTAGCAATCATTTTTTGTTTTGTTGAATGCCAAGATATGGTAGCCCCACCATAGAGGAAAATATACCCTGTTTGAAAAATGGCTTTATATGGGTCAGATACATACCC
The DNA here is from genome assembly GCA_039764185.1 of Tamarix austromongolica. Classification (NCBI taxonomy): domain Eukaryota; kingdom Viridiplantae; phylum Streptophyta; class Magnoliopsida; order Caryophyllales; family Tamaricaceae; genus Tamarix; species Tamarix austromongolica. Next base: position 65,461,542 of record CM077813.1, on the reverse strand, counting down.
TGCATCTGAATATCTAACTAAATTGGCACTATTTTCCTTTTCATTTTTAAGAATAATCCCATATCACTTGTTCCACGTAAAATAGTATATGACATGTTTTATATCAGACTAATGTTAATTCCTAGATTTTTTGTAAAGCCTTAGGCCATTAGTCTAGCTTTATATCGTACAACCTCATTACACTCATTACATTTATGCATGAACACCCACATATTACAGATAGGTTTGACACCTAAAGGTGTTAGACTAACAGGTCCAAACACTTCTCACTTATTTAGTGAGTCTAGCTCTACTTGTATGGCCTCTTTCCAGCTATTCCAATCATTCAATTGTCTACATTCCTCAATTTCTTGAGGCTTCTTGTCATTTTCATCTATAATATCAACAACGATGTTGTATACAAAGATATCATTGATGACAATTTCATTTTGATACCACCCACTTCTACTGGTATCATAATTAATTGATATCTAATAATTGCCATTTTCTTTGTCATCATCTTTGTTATCACGATCCTCTAAAAAAATATCTTCAGGGATTTTATCTTTATCTTTATTAGTCCCCACATTAACAACTTTTGGAGTTGTTTTGGATTCTTTCCTATTCCTAGAATTAGAATCCTTAGAGCCAAGTGGTCTACTACACTTTCATCTTACTTGTGTGTCACTTTCTATTGGTTGGGGTGAAGTCCCTATAGGGACCCCTATATGAGCTGGAGCATTTTCAATTGGTATATGTGACCTTGCCACTTTCTTGGCATCCGTAAACGCATTTGGTAGATACATTTTATAAGTGTATGATCTTTTGAACATCAAGTTCTCTTTGATTAGTGATAGGATCTAAATATTGCATGAAGGTGGCATTCCATGTAATATTTTTATTAACAATCTCATTTTCCTTCTTTTCTCCCCTAAGGCTCGAAAAAATATTTCTTTAAAATAACAGTCTAATTACCTGGCTATGAATAAATCACCAATTTTAGGTTTGAGGTATTTTATGATCATTGTTTAGATCATTGTGGAGGAGGAATAGGGATATACATCACATATCCAAAAACATTCAAATGAGAAATGCCAGGCTCACTACTAGAGATAAGTTATAGATGGGAATACGCATGATATGCAGTTGGTCAAAGTTGAATTAATTTAGCTGCATGCAAAATTATTTGCCCCCAGCTTGATGTCGGTAACTTTGACCTTATTAACAATTGTCAAGCTATCATTTGCAATCACTTAATTAACGCATTTGTTAAGCCATTTTAAGTATAAGTGTGAGGCACCGGGTGGTCTACTACAATCCTAATTAGTAGATAATAGTTGTTAAAAATTTAGGATGTGAATTCCCCTACATTATCCAACTTGATTTTCTTATTTGGATAGTCAAGAAAATGATCCCTTAATTTAACTATATGGGCTAAAATCCTTACAAATGCAACTTTTCTTGTGGACAATAGACTTATGTGATACCATCGAGTCGATGCATAAACCAACACCATAAAAGATCTAAATGGTCCATATAATGGTGTTATTGGCCCACATATGTTTCCTTGAATGCGTTCAAGGAATATGAATGATTATGTGTTTACTTTTGTTATTGATGGCCTTGTTATCAATTTGCCAAGGGAACACACCGTGCATGTTAGGCCACTTGTAGAAAAAATCTTCAAATTAGTTAGTGAGTGTCCATATGAATGCTCAATGATTATAAGTATCATTGTTTCACTTAAGTGACCAAGTCTATCATGCCACATAATGAATATGTTTTGGTCAACTACCTTTTTGGGAAGTGATGCTATGGGACTTAGTGGGATGTATAAAAGTTCCATATAGCCTAAATGTGCACATTGGTATCTTTTTCAAAATTCAATTTTGACCAATCTTACAAGTTAAGTAAAAGTATTTGACACCACCCCTATAGATGGTTTCTATGTGATAACCATTTTATCAAATATCCTTGTAATTGAGCAAGTTCCTCTATGACTTACTCGATAATAGGGAATTTTTTATGTTTAATCTTGCCTCATTAAAATAGAAGCTCTACCAAAGCCTTCTATGAGATTAGTAATGTTATATATGGTGGCCACATTTTTTTTTCATTTGTAGAGTATTAAAAAAATCTACTACTCTTGAGAATAGTATGATTAGTGGCACTATCTATATGACATAAATCTCCACTATTCATCTTGAGATTATCTGGAGCTATTCTAGTAAAGTGTAAAATAATACATAATTAGAATCATCATATTTTTATTTATAATAAGAAAAGTACATATCATGCATAATATAGGAAGAGGAAACAAACTACAACATAATTATTGAAAGACAAAATAACACAATATGACTTCAAACTATTTAATCAAACAAACAATCACTATCAGGAATATCACTGAAAGGGAACCCAATATCTAGGAGATCCATAGCATGATCCACATTATCTTGAATAAAATTAGATGTATCCAAGTGGGTATTCTCAAAGTTTCTAGCTTCCACAAGATTGGTCTCGTTCCCTTTTCCTTTTATAGAGTCTTGGTATAGCTTTACCAAGTTTGGGGGAATACGACAAGTATAGGCCCAATGCCCTGATGCTCCTCACTTATGAAAAACACTTTTACCTGAAGTTTTAGGCTTTTGTGGTGGATAAATTCCTGTGGGTTTCCCCCCTTTTTCCTTTTGGACATCCAGGTTGATCCAGGTATTATTAAACCTATGACCTTTCCCACTCCTACGACCACGAACATGTGGGCGACCATTATTTTTTCTTCTCCTACAGGAAGCAACATTCACTTTAGGATATGTTGTATGAGTTTCAAGAAGTGGTGTTAAACTAGTAGATTGTGTTTGATGATTATTGAAGAGCAGTTGATTATTTTTCTCTTCTAAAATTTGATATGAGATGAGATCTACGTAAGTTTTGAAATTATGCTATCTACTATTACTACAAGACCAAATTTTCAGCATAAAAGGTAGAGAAGGTCTTTTCCAACATCTCATCATATGTGACATGTTTCCCACATAGCCTCAACTTTGAGATAATTTTAAACTTGTCTGAAATATACTCACTAACTATTTTATAATCTTGCAACCTCAAGTGCAGTCACTCATATCAACCACGAAGGAGGATAATTATTTTTAAGTGATCGAATTGATCTTTAAGACTATTCCAAAGTTCTTATGGCTTTTAATAGTCAGATATTGATTTTTAATGCTCTCGTGTAAATGATGGTGTAGCAAAATCATCACCTTTGTGTAGTCTTTTTTCATATGCATTTGAGCCTTCTTTCACAATTTTACCCAAACCAATACTGGGTAAGTGGAGCTCCGCATCTACTAGCAATGGAGGTTTGCACATATTAGATTATATGACCACGTTAAGTGGTCCTTCGATCAACCTTCGGTGATGGAAGTTTATATATGACAATGGGCAATGAGACCACTAATTCATCCCTGCGGTGATAGGTAATGAGACTGCCAATCTATCACCCCCTTTTTTATGATATAATATAGTATTGTATATATGATAACTACTAGTATTAGATATAAAATAAGACTCATATTTGCAATATTACCATGCTCAATAAAATCACATAAACAATACATAGCTTGGTTAAGTTATCCTTTAGCAGTAATCTAACACAAATCAAAATTTTCAAAAACTGTGTTCATTACTAGTTTGAAATTATAAAATATTAGAAGATTCATATGACCATTCCTTAAAAAAAAAAGTAATACAATATTTATACAATACGACCAGTACACAACAAACTATTAGCTCCATGCATATATAGATATAATAAGATAGAACAGTGGCATGTAAATGGAGCATCGTGAATCATGATACTATGATTTCAAAGTGCTATAATCGGTAATATAAAAATAGGAATCACACATCATGCCTTCACGAAATAAAAAACATGTGATGAAAAATAAAATAAAAATTAGTGTGCATAATAATGATATATATCACCATATAACAATGATTTTATTATAATAACATGTATGCACTACACAAGAAAATTGAAATAACTAAATTATGACTAAAATCAAAAGAAGAAGGTAATGTTGATGGTAACTAAAGAATTGAAAAATAAATTTCAGGTTAAAACATCTTCTCACCTAAAATAATCGTGCTGATAACGTGTAATAATATAAGAGAAAATATATAACACATTTAAGAGAAGAGCTAAAAGGTCGATAATGAAAGAAAATATCATTCTTATACCATTCTTCTCATTTTACAATTCACTTATTTATAATACAAGAAAAGAGAGTGAAACGTGAGAAGTTACAATAAATATTATTGCTCCATTATTAGGAATGGTAAATAGAAGTGATAATAATATTTATGATACATTAAGAGCCTAAGGAAATGTGTACAATCACTTTTATCCAACACTATTTGATTTTTCCTCACAACTCATGTCACAACTTGCTAGTACAACTAAAAAGTTTTAGCCATCATAATATGTAGTAAGTATTCACCCCACATAGAGTACCATTAGAAGAATGTAGGGTATATAGAGTCATATTACTATGTAGCACATATGATCTTGTTGGCCAACCTTATTATTATTATTATTATTATTTATTCCCAACATTGAGATGCTTGAATAGAGAAAAATATATGCATCTGATTGGATGCATATAGGCACTATAAAGCAACATCTGTGAAGGAGACACAACAATACAGTAAAGAATTGTAATTTTTCACCAGAACTATGACAACAATATTCAAATAACAATCGGGTGGTGCACGAATGAATGAGAGAGTCCAATCCATTCAAATAAAAATAATTTGAGTTTTGGATTGATTGTGTGGTTCAATTTTAATCTTTCATTATTTATTTATGTATTTTTTTTTTGGATTGATTGGTTGAGAGATTGTGAAAAACAAGTTTATCTAGGTAAGTTACATTTTATTTTAGTACCATTTTTTTAACCATTCTGCTTTTTCTGTCTCAAATCTGAATTGCGGAGAAATACGCGGATAATGACAAAAATAAATAAATAAATAATAAGGATCCAAATTCCGAAATAGCTGCCATGCATGTCAACCTCAATTTAGATTACGCAATAGTACCATGCACGGACGCCTCGTAGCCCCGGCATGCAGCAAATGTCTCTGACCTCGAAAAGTCAAGTACGAAGTGGGCCACAGATAATTGGGCTTAAAGGGCCGATTGGGTATAAAATTGGCAATAATATTTTAAAGGCAACGATGTCGATCCATCGGAGAGTGTGCATACATTCATTGCACATCCAACACTCCAAGGCCGGCGTGTGATCCCAAACTGGCACAAAGACAGTTTCTCTGTCTGTCTTTTTTTTTTCCCCTGTTTTATTATATATATTCTTAATAGTTAGTGGCACAAAGGCATTAGTGGTCCGTCCATGTCCATCCATCTCCTGTCTCAGGGATTGTGTGATGATATAAACAATCATTGTGAAAGTCTCCCAAACCAAGGAAAATTATTGTAGCATCTATTTAAGTGCGTCCGAATTATGTAATACATACTGATATTTTGTCTATATATAAGTATTTTTGCACCTGGATTATAAATAAATAAATAAATAATCAAAGTTCTGTTCAATGCAAATCCTCCCCCACATTATTTAATCTAGAAACAGAATATCTCATGCTTCGATATTACTGCAGGCAAATTATTCGACCAAATTCCATAGTTATAATAAAACATTTTCGTTTCCTAAATTTATACATATATAAGAATATTTGACGAAAAAGTTCTGTTTTGGCACAATATATATTTAAAAGCTTACAATTTGGCTTAAATTTTAACTTGATTTTCTATGAATATGTTTCGATATCTGATACATATTTAATATAAACTAATACATATTGATACATATATTAATATTAATACATTTTTCTAAAATTATTTCGTAGCAAGATAGGATATAAAATAGGAATAGCTTAAAACATGACCTGGGTTGTTTACTGAGGTCCGAAGCAGTCCGACTGTAAGCCTGTTTGGCTATCCCGAAAAAAAAAATGAAAAATTGTGAAGTGTGCTTGAGAAGCTACAATGAGAAGTTTAGAACTGCCAAAAAAAGATGGTGATGCTGATGGTCTTAGGTTAGGAGCATTGATCCTAGAATCACAATTTGAACGGTGAAGCAATAGGGACTTTGGGTTTTAGAACAGTGCATTAGATTTTAGCGGTGCATTTGTTTTAGCTTTGGACTTTCGGCAGAAGGAAACGAGAGAGGAATGTGTGGATGAGGGCATCGGTCACTCATCAGGCATTGAGGGGGTAATAAAATGTAAATAATAAATTAGCCCATAGTTTATGTATGAAAATTAATATTCAGTAAGAATTTGACTAAAGAGTACAAACAAGATGTTTAAAAAATAACCTACCAGTTTACGAGCCCATAGTTAGGGTTTATACAAACAAGATTTTATTCTTAACATCTAATATATATTTATCTATACCACTATTAAAAAATCGTAACCCCATCGATTTAGTTTAGATGCGTTCCATCGAACTTTTCAACATACGTATCAGAGGCAGAGGCGGAGGCACACCTCTCTATCGTAAGACATTTTGAAGTCCAATGGCACGATTTAAAAACTTCGAATCCCGTCGATTGAAGAAAAGGAACTCCTGCGTGTAGTATTTCATTTAAGAGCTTCGGTCTCCGTGCGTCGGCTTGCTTGCGAGTAGTAATTGTTTGTTCTATGGTAGTGGACCGCGGGCTAGCTAGCTCTGAAGTTAGACTTAGAGGACCGCCTGATTCGGCAGCAGAGTAGAGTGCTGCCTACGTATGCCTAGCTAGTGGTATTAAAGAAGCACGTACGGAGGGGACCACCATATTCTGAAAGTCAGACCTTCATTCTTTCTACGTCCAAACCATATTCTCGTACTGCATACTACTGGAACAGTTTGAGAGGGAGGACGGGAATAAAATCAACACGCCGGCATCATTATACAATACCATTTTATTCTTTACTTTTTAATTACTAGATACAACAAACAAAAGAGGAAAAAGAAAAACACACGCAGATTTGGTAGTGACTATCAACAGCGTCGCCCTTGAAATTTAACCAAGATGTAGAGCCTGTCATATACGCGATCCAAGAACCCAAACCAGGCGTATCTCATGGTTCTGCTAAATATCAAGGCCCCGCAAATCCCCCAGAATCCAGTCGCAAACCCAAGACCAACACTAATATACAACCCTGCGGTAGACACAAACCAATCTTCTTCCTCTCCATGAGTGCCATCATTTCCATCCCTTTCTTGCCCAGGGGACTCCTTCGCTGGTCCCTCATCCCCTGGACACAATTCCGGAAGTGGCTTACCACAAAGTCCCGGAATATTTCCGGCAAATGATGTAGCATCAAAGCTCTGCAGTTGAGTTCCGGTCGGTATTCTCCCGGACAGGTTGTTATACGACAAGTTCAAGTTGCTCAACCAGCTCATATCCGCAAAGCTTGTAGGAATTTCACCAGAAAGCCGATTCATCGACAAATCGAGAATCTCTAAGGACTTCAATCGAGCTAACTTTGCACTCAGCGGTCCTTCTAGTTGGTTTCTTGACAAGTTCAACGTAATTAGTCCGGTGAGATTTGAAATGCCACTTGGAATTTCCCCTTCTAACTTGTTACTCGACAAATCGATAGCCGTAACTAGATTCAAAGTATAGCTGTATTGAGCCTCTACTCCATTCCATATGAAGGAAGCAAAGTCCAAGTGTTGATCGCGTCGGTCTAAATAATACCGATATTGGCTACCTCCTGACTTGCCCATGACTGAAAAGTTGGACAAGCAACGCGGTATAGTACCGAAGATATTATTTGAAGAAAGGTCAAATATCTGCATTGAAGATAACTTACATAGCTGGGGAGGGATGGTTTCGGTGAATAGATTATTTCTTAGGATGAGGAACTGAAGGCCTGGCAGGCTATTCCCAATCCATGGAGGTATTTTTCCTGACAGGATGTTGTTTGAAGTATCTACATGATGCAAATGTCGACATCTTCTCAAGGAGGATGGTAGATGCCCGTGGAATCTATTGTTTCTCAGATGCAGCAACCTTAAGTTTTGAAGAAAACCTAAAGATGCAGGAATCTTTCCAGAGAAGTTATTGTTGGATAACACCAAAGCGCTTAAGCCATTGCCTTGCTTCCAGCAATCAGGATGCTCTCCTGAGATGAAATTATATGAAAGATCAAGAACGTTAAATTCCGTAGTGCTAATGTCTCCGCCAACTTCACACAGAAAATGAGGAAACGACCCAGAGAGCTTGTTTCTTGAGATACTTAGACTGCCAGCAGTTCTGAAAAATGATGGTATAGGACCCTCTAGAACGTTGTTGCTCAAATCTATGAAAGGAGTTTTCTGGAACAGAACTGGAGAATCTGCCAATGTGCCATGGAATTTATTATTTGAAAGACACAACTCGGATGCTCCAACAGATATGTTCCAGAACCATGCAGGAACCGAATCTGAAATTCCAGTAGATGATATATCAAGATGTGAAATACTTCCCCAGTTCTGAAGCCATCTTGGGAATTGAGGCCCCAGTTTACAGTCAGTCAGGAACAACGTATCCAGCTTAAAAGGAGGAGTCCAGTTAGCACTTATATCTAAAACCATGGAGTTATACGACAAGTCCAGGTAGACCAAGGAGGAAAGGTTTGATAGGTGAGCTTCAGTGATTTTACATTTAAAGGAATTTGCAGAAAGATCCAGCGTGCCAAGCATGGAAAGCTTCCTTATACCTTCAGAAACAGTGCCATTTAAACTATTATTAAGAAGATTCAAAGTTGTCAATGACTGGAACATTGACAAGTCAGGCAATGACCCAGTGAGATGATTATAACTCAAATCCAATGTAGAAAGCGGGAAACTCTGCTCGATGGTTGAGGGAGGCATTCCATTCAGTTTGTTATAAGAATTTTCTGATTCTATGAGTGAAGAGAACTGTGTGAAATCGGGCAGTGAACCCGTCAAGGAGTTGGATCCTAGCGACAAAGACTTCAATGATTTCACTAGGCACCCTGACAAAGACGTGAACAAGCCAAGAAGATCATGAGTAAGGGAGTTGTCTGAAATATCTAGCGTCCGCAGCCGACCTAAGCTTTGAAAGGAAGTGGGAATCCCACCATCAAGTTGGTTAGCTGATAGATCAAGATCTAATAGATGACTCAAATTGCCAATGAAGTTCGGTATATGACCTTGCAGTAGGTTACTGGAAAGATGAAGGTGGGAAACAGAAGTCAATTTGCCAAATGCTTCTGGTATAGGACCTTTTATGTTATTACCACCGAGACGAACCTCAACAAGGCTTGAGCTAAAATTAAATAGCCATGGATTCAACGCTCTCTCTGAGAGGGAATTAGCGGAAAGATCAATGTATGTTAGAAATTTGGACATATTTGTATGAATAAGCGATGATGGTGTCTCATGAGGAAGAGAAGAATATAATAGACTCAGGTATCTCAAGGAAGGGAGGTTATAGAGGGCATTGGCCCAACCAGTAGCTTGTGAGAAGTTCGTACGATCGAGTGAGAGGTCCCTCAATGAAGTGAGTGAAGAAAGCCATGCCATAGGATCTTTGGTGGACAACTGATCGTTGTTGCTGAGATCAAGGTGTTGCAAGCTTGAGAGGTTCTTAAGCTGGTGAGGAACTTCACCGCTAAAATCAGAATATGAGAGATTAAGATACCTTAATTTATGGAGGGAACCAATGAAACCCGGAATTGGCTTGCCACGAAAATCATTGCGACTGAGGTCCAAATGAACAAGATGTTCCAACACAAGCAATGAAGAACTAAGACTCCCTGCCAGATATATACACTTGTCGTAGTCGCATGATGGTGCTCGAAGATCAAGGCCAATTACGTGATGAGTAATTTTGTCGCAATGAACATGGTCCCAATGGCAGCAATTTGTAACCCGATCATGATGGCTCATCCATGAAGAGAGATAGCCATATTTATCGACTAGATTTTTCTTAAATTCTAGAAGAGCCTCTCCTTCCCTCTCAATGCATTTGATTTCATCAGGCTTAGTTGCTGAGGTAGCGACAAGTACACTAAATATCAAGCATAAGTGCAGCAGTAGGACGGCTGCTGCCATTGGTTTTTTGGCGTACATTTTTTTAGAACTCCTAAGATTGCTAATCTTAAATTATGTAAGAACTCTTGGGGGATTCTTGAGAGAGGGAGAGAAAAAAAAAAAGCGAGTTGCTTTGGATGGGCTTGCTATTTCTTAAATGGCGTACTTATATAAGAAGGGTAGAGAGAGTATGAAGTGAAGGCAGAGTGCTACACTCTTTTTTGTCCTATTTGTGGAAACCAACGCCCTTCATTAGCCTGTAGTTGAAGGTATAAGGCTTTGTTCGGATGCTTTGGATGTGCAAAGCTAGAAGCCAATTTTCTTCTCTAAAACTTAACCTCCTCGGGTCCCGCGTTGTAATCTTCCTAATGCTGGCTTGGCTTGGGGACGAGAGACACATTATCGTCGTAATCAAAGGAAGGACATCAGAATGCTTCCGGTCATCCAAGACATAAATACGTTCATCCAACGACTAGTCAGGGGCAAGGACAAAATATGATTCCATGTTTTATTAATTCCCACAGCATTTCATGCGAATTTTTAGTGTATGGATTTTAGATTAAAGAATTATTGTACTTTTTAATCTTCTCTCCTCTTTCCAACTATTCATCAATATCAGTAATCCCAAGCCTATAGTGGGGGATTATTTATTATTATTTTTAGTGAATTACTGTTAGATGAAAGTTTAAAAAATTTGGGACGGTTTCTTTCATTTGTTTCTCCCCAGCCTTCCTCGTTCTTTCTACCATTCCCGTTGCATGCCGGCTCGGGATCCTCCGTGGTTCATATTTTTTTTTATATTTTTTTATAAAGAAATATCATATAGTTGTTCAAGGTCGGCCCTAATCACATATATATAGTTGTTCAAGGTCGGCCCTAATCACATATATACTCCAATTTCATTGATATTCTTTATAAAGAAGTATCGTGAGCCGGTTATCTATATTCTAGTCTCCCTCCTTCGTTCGCATCATGTAATTTTCTGGCAGACGACTTAGTCAACCATTTGTCGTGAGCTAATCCAGTCCTTATGATTTATGACATTGTTTCCGAATTTTATTACGAAATTACCCCTCCTTCCATAGGAATTTTATTACGGAAAAATGACAACCGAGGTTTTAAATTTAGATCAATGTATCTTTTTATAGTATTATACTCCTTCCGTGTTATAAAAAAATATTTCTATTATTAAACTTATATATACCAAAAAGTTTATTTTATAAAAATGAAATTCTACTTTTTTTATCCTTATTTTTTCTATTATCTTTATATTAGATATTTCTTTATAAAAAAAATATAAGTATAATTTTGAAACTATTTTACTAGACTGAACCTTACGTATTTGACCGGACTGTGCAAAGCAAGGTGTCGCGACAATATGTCAAGGGAGTTTCACAACTTTACGTGCATGGTAAGTGAACTTTTCACTACTATCCAAATCACAAAGCGTATGCGTATCAAGCTGTGAGCCTTGTCTTGGTATTTTCCTTCAAATATTTGCTCATAGTACAGTTAAGCTAAAAGTAAAACAATAAAAAAAAATTATGATAGTAGGAAACCGGTAAACAGCGTTCGAACAGAGACGGAAGAAAATATAAAAATATTATTTCTTAAAAGGTTAGGAAAAAGGGTTGACAAGAAATGTTAAAAAAAAATTATATATATTATAGATATATGGAGTTTGATTGATTTATTTATTATACTGACTACCCACACGGCTATGTGTTTAATTTACCTTTTCAGCCTATGCGGGTGCAAAAATATCTAGGAAAAGGATTTCTTCGTCTCCGGTTTCAATAGAGACAGTGTTTGAAATGAAAATATTCGTTAAAAACAATAATACATTTATGAGACGCTTCTTTTCTATTATTGTCAATTTTACGTTCATAGTTCAGGTTCTAATCAGATTATATAAAATTATATCAGATGAGATAGATTATAATTATATATCTAATAATAATTATTATAATAAAAAAATTATTAAATCAATAGAAATTATATGGTCCAGAGAGTTTTAGTTTCAAGTTATAACTCTTTACCCCACAAAATTTCAATATTTATATCAGATCTAACAAATTTACTTCCTAAATAAAATAAACTAGTCATTCACAATAATCATAATAATTTTCTCATGTCAAAGAACATATACTATTGTCTTTCTCCTTCATAAAAATATTACAAGTTAGGGTTATATATTAATCGAGTCGATGATAATAATTTGCCTTTTACCTGAAAACGATAGATGAAACATCGCTTCTAGTAAATAGAAGCAGCACAGAACTGGCATTTGATAAAGCGCGAAGCCTAAACTGCATACATTTATCGAAAGTAGTCAGGTCACCGTCTAGTCTGCCTTCTTTTTCACCCACCCATATAAAGTTCGTTCATTCCACAATCTACTACCATAGCTTTAGTTACATGTAAATAGAAAACTCCTTCCCAAGGGACGTGCGGAATGATCCAACGGCCAACGCTAAGAAAATCTGTAGTTTCTTTTCTTCCAATATGACCCGCCCTCGGCTCTAGTTCCATCAGAAATAAGGACTTTTTTTATTTCTCTCCTCGGGAATTCAGGTTATGTTCGCCCCATCCCCATTTGGGCCGACTGTACAATAAATTTTTTCCACAAAACTCATGTAATTAGGAAAAAAAAATAATAATCTGAAAATGGCATGTAAATGAGCATAATATTTTGAAACTTAATTTATTTAATAAATAAATTTAAAAATAAAATTTTTATTTGATTTATTTAACTACTTTAATCACATTAATCTTTTAACTGTCCCAGAACAGTTTGCTAATGGCGAGCCGACTCTAATGCTCTATTTGGTTTATGGAAAGTTTTAAAAAAAAGAAAAAAATTAATGAGGAAAATAATTTGTTGTGTTTGGTTTACATGAGATAATAAAATAGAAAAAGAAGATGGTATAAAATTACTAAAGATTAACTACATAATTTTTTTTAAGAAAAATTTAAAGGAAAGTATTTTGATTTTAATTTTTTTTCCTTAAACTTTCTTAAAACCAAATGGTGCCTATGTGACCTCATCCAATGTGCACCGAATGACCCTTAAAACACAAAATGCATGCTTTACACCAAGGCTTTCTAGTTTTGCATTCACAGGCGGCCCCACAAAACCAGCCAACCAAAGAGATGATCTACGACTTCATCAATTTTCTTTGTTATGGGTCGGAACGCAAAATAGGAATAAAGCAAAATTGACCACTAATCTGCACCGCCAACACGGCCCACACGGCAATGGGGCTGCTAATAGCTTTTGTACAAATGCATTCAGGTAGGATACTAATGAACTAAGCTAGGCTGTTTTATTGTTAGTTTGCCTATAAATCTAAGGTTTGTATCCGATGAGTTATTTATGTTGGTTACTATGAAACAACCCAAGCTTCCTTCATATATGTGCATGGTAACCTATGCGTCGTACTTATATTAGCATTCCCTAACTTGGTCCATATAAATAAGATTCCTCTTAAGTTAGTACAAACTCAATGACAAAACCAATACATAAAGATCATGGCAGTGAACCTTCAATATTTTCAAAGTTATCCTTCATATATCACAATGCACTATCTCCACCCACAACTTTAACTTTACAAACAAACCCAATATTTATTCAAGATCCAACAACTTAATGTGTTATTTCTCAACAAATCATATATGCACATACATACTAAATGAGAAATGATCACAACACAATCTTCATTACATCTAACCATGATATATTAACCATATGACGTATTTAGCTAAAAAATACTCTTGTAATAATTTATTTGGATCCTAAATGGATTGAATTATAAACCTAGAAATTATATTTGATTTTATTTATGTTTTTTTATTTTGAATTTTAAATGTAAAATATATAATTAAGGTATGTTAGCTAAAAATTATATGAAATGTGTGTTAAAAATTCTAAAAAATTATATTCAGGTTTAAAATTGGTAAATAAGTTGATTTGGAAAGTTTCATGATTTTAATAATATTTTTGTTATTTTTTAATTATCTTTTGATCTTGTTAGTTCTCTATCAAGTCAATATTTTATATATCAAACCTTATTGTAAATTCATGAAATTTATATGTGAAATTCATGAATGTGTAAACCCATAATTTATTGTAATTTTCTGAGCTTAATTGGATATTTTTTCTTATTTGTAGCCTCTTTATCAATCATTTCATCACTAAAAATAATCTATTAATCTTGTAAATGCATAGAAGCTACAAAAATTACTCCTTATCATCCTTGATAAGAGGTTTATTTTTTCCATAACTTTTGGACTTTTTAAAACCTTTTCTTCATTTATTCATATTCTAAGTGTATCTCCTTGTGTTCTTGTTTGCATTTCTTACACTCAAAAACTTTAATTTCTCACTCCTTACCTGTGCCCTACACACCCTCCCCTATCTCTAGACAGACTTGCATTCCCTCAAAGCTTTGTCTTGATTGTTAGGTTATCATAACTCTTATACACCTACCATACTTTCTCTTACACACTCAACCATTCTAACCTTTCATTCAAGTGTCAAACAAGCAAGCCCTCTCTCACTTGGCATCAAATTTCAATAGCCTCCCTCCCCTCTTTATACCTCATTTTTCTTGATTTATTTTCATTTAGCATTTCTCTCACTTCGTCCTCTTAATTTCTCCTACCTCTCTCTTTACTTTGATTTATTTTGCTATTTGTTCTTGACCGTTGTTGAGTCTATAACTAATACCCATCCTTCTCTCTTGTTCCACATTCTCTTATTTTTGCTTCTAAATAGTTTAACCCCCGTAGACTTGAGGATTTTCTTTCTCCTCAATCACTTTTGCCTTCATAGCTTATGATGCTTTCAAAGGTTAAAGTCATCACCTCTGGAAGGAAAGTTTATCTTATGATTTTCAGCATAAATTTAATTACCATTACTTTTAACATCATAATCATACTATTAATGCTAATGTCTTCCTCTTTGAAGACACTCTTTTTTTGAGCCTTATAAGTTTCCCCGACTATGATGTCTGTATGGATGGAAGCCTCCAATTCATTTCCACGTTGAAATTCACAAACCATGACCAACCTCTCCTCTAGTCAAGCTCACTGCTTGTCTATCGTCTGGTGGATCTTTCTCACTATCTAGTCGTTCATGCCGAGAACCTACCAGTAATGACTCGTGAGTGTAATTACTATGCTAACGTAAACGTATTGGTTTTTAAGATGAGTATAATTATTATTGGTAGTAGTAGCGATATTAATGTGGAAAAAAATAAAATCCATCATATTGTAGTAATGATATTAATGTGGAAGGAGTAAAAGTAGGTATCGAAATTACAATCTTTCTTAAGGCTATCAACTAAAGAGGAACCTAGTTGCTGTTTTATAATATTCCATGCATTTTTAAAATTAAAAGAAAGTATTTTTAGATAATTTTTTTAAATTATTTTTTATTTTTACTCATTTTTCTATATATATATATATATATATATATATATATATATATATATAATTTTTAATAAAAAGATGTAATTATTTGTATATGGAATATATTTTTTAATTTTTACAATAGTAGGTAAATTGCTATAAAAGTTTTTTTAAGAAAGGAAGGACTAATATAAGTCAGAAATTGGACGTTCATCATGCTTTCTACTTATCCATCGTTTTTAATTGCATGAAAATGCAATGATTTAGTCCCCTCTCTATCCTTATTTTCCCATATCTTCCAAATCACGTTGTCTCCGTGGTTACAACTACTTACAAGTATTCTAAACCTACTGCTCGTCCATGTTGCTAGTGAAGAAAAGACTCGAGACACCTCTCTAATCAAAGTCAATGCATAACTTTGAATTATTCCACTTCACACTTTTTAGCGATGAGTGGAAAATTAATATACAGAATACAATCCAACAACAACTTTGCAGGAAGAAAAGACAAATGAATTCACCATAAAATATGACAACAGTTTATAATTAACATGATGCTTTAAGGTTGAAGATCATGCCATCACCTGCATAAGGATTTTTTTTCCCTTTAATTACCTGCGGTTTTCACCATAAATTTATCATTATTTTAAAATATAATCAGACTATTAATGCTAATGGCTTCCTCCTTGAAGACACTCTTGTATCTGACCTCATAATTACCCTCCTTTGTGACTCATCAATTAGCTAATTCCTTATATTGACTGCTGGCCATAGTTTTTGAAAAGTAATAACCTTCTTAAAAATGAAAAATCATGTATGGCAAAAAATCTCATTCCTGTCATTGAGGCTTCATTTACTTCCTACAAAATTTGTGTTTTGTATACTTACAAAAAATGTCAAAAAATAAAAATGTTGAAGAAGAATTTTATCTGATATTTCTTCACAACTCATATGTCTCAGCTTGCCAGTAAAACTTAAAAGTTTTACCCATTAGAATATATAGTAAATATTTACCCCACCCAGACTACCATTAGAAACATACATGTAAGGTATTTAAAGTAATATTACTATATCATCTCATCGGCCAAATTTTTTTTGTTCCCAAAGCTTCTAATCTGATGCATATCAAGTTGTAAATTTTCAAAATCCACCAAGGAGATACAACAATACAGTAGAGAAATGTAATTTTCCACCGGAACTACGACAACAATACTCGAATAACAATCGGGTGGTGCATGAACTAATGGGAGATAACCAGCAATCTACCGCATCGACGTTTTCAAAAAGCTGTGAGCATCATATCGAGCAGTCAATGGCATACATGCTAAATTTACTGATTAACAAAATAACTTACTTGTCTTAAATCCAGCAAGTTATGAGTGAAATTGTGTGGTTAAGTTCTTTGCTAGTCCAATTAAGTTATTAGTCAAGAGAATCAAGGCCTGTCTGATCATGTGAATGCATGAATGAATAAGGTTTGGGGTTAAGGTGGGGTTGTGCTAACCAAGACCGGTCTCATTCATACAAGACTTCAAATTGTTCCCATTCACAGGTGGAGGTGTCATTCCAACGTGTACGGTCATTTCGTGGGGTCCTTTTGGATCATCATTTTACTCTTTCGCATCCATTCCAATTTTTTTAACTAGTTTTTTCACTCATACAACGTACAAAATTATATAAATACAAATTGTGAATTTATGTTCTTGAAATACACAAAGTAATTTTTTATTATTATAATAAAAATATTATATATTTTAGAAGATAATAAGAAATCAATAACTCTACTATATTACTTTTTGTATTTCTTCTCAGATTAAGTTATGATGAAATTTCTTATTGTATATAAATGACAGAAAGGTTTAGCATAGTGAAGCAATAGGCAAAATACACAAGAGGTGGGTGAATTGACTATTTAAACTTTTGTACAATGTTACTAAATTTCAAAAGATATTACTGTCAACTTTCTGTCTATGATGAGGAAATTCAAATAATGAGTTCCTCTTCTACCAGTATGTATGTGAAAATGTTTTTGAAGTATTCACTTTCCTATGTCGTATGGATTTATTCAGTAAAAGAATAAGGAAAAATAATAATGATATGGATCATGGATAATAGAAAAATTTTATCGCTATTAAGTTGTTAGTACTAGAGGGTTGGTAATAAGATTTTAAAATTATAATAATATGAAATTTTAATTTTGAGACACATATTACCAACAACAGATCGTCGATTATATATTTTCTACCAACGATTATATTTTCAAATTTGAAATTATTTAAATTCAAAAAGCCTTCTTAACGACATTTTTATCATTGGTAATAAATTCATTATATAAAATTATTGGGTAAAAAAATTTCAAAAAACCTTACTGGGAATTTTATCTTTGGCAATAAGATTATTAACGAAGATTTCTGAGTACAAAAATTTTTTATTGATGATTTTATCTTTGGTAATAAACATATTGACGATGATTTTGGGGGAAACAATATAAGGAAAACCTTATTACCAATGCTTGTATCTTAGGTAATAAGCTTATTAATGATGATTTTATCCTTGGTAATAAGATTTTTTTAAAAACAAAATATAGCATGTGAAATTATAATCAAAATATATTATATAAAATAAAAACTTATTATAAATATTTAATAATATAAATAACATATTAAAGTTGAATGTTTTTATCAAAACTTAATTTACGAAATAAATATAATATTATTACATCTAACTTGTCAATACTAACATAAAATATAAAAACTATCTTTATCTTGATTAGATAGCGGAGGTGGAGAACCTTGAGCCTATTTTGCCATGAAAGCTCTCATTCGTTATACTTCTTTCTCCAAATGTTTAAATGTGGCTTGTTGTTTGGTTAGATACTCATTCATTTGTTTTTCTCTTTACTCTACTTGAGATTTCCATTCTTGATCTTGTAGTGCATTAGTCTGCATCCAACTCATGCGAGAAGCAACATAACTTAAGCTCACCCCTATATGCCTTCATCACATACCTTTTCTATATCCTGGACAACTAAATAAGACATCCTCAAGTATTGGTCATTCATCAACTTCTGGAGATGTAGGATCATCCACATCTCCATTTCTAGTAGCCATTTGTGACAATGTTTCCTTCCATTTCCTTAACAGTTTTTTCTATACAGGTAGTAAAAAGCTATACATATATTGTAATACCCCAAATTAAGCGGAGTGTTATAAGGATTGATTTGGCTACTTATATCAACATGGTATACCATCATTTTGGTGATTCCATCCTAAGAACTCCACAGTTAAGCGTGCTGGCTGTTGAGAAATTTTAGGATGGGTGACCTCTTGGGAAGTTTTGGAAATTTTCTGAAAATTTTCCAAGAAGTGCGTGAGTGAGGACAAAGCATGCTAAAAGGACTTGTGTTGATTTGTGGGGCCAGCCGATCAATCCGAAAGCTCTCCAAGGTAGCCCCCGGGTGGTCGTGTCGACTCGGGGTGTTACAAATGGTATCAGAGTGAAACCGCAACCGTGAGCTGAACTTGGATGAGCCAGTCAGCCACCTAGCGGGACGATTCTTGGGAAAACTGTATTTGAGACAGTTAATGGTTGAGGTGCAACGAGGATGTTGCGTTCTTTGAGTGGGAGTGAATGTAATACCCCAAATTAAGTGGAGTGTTATAAGGATTGATTTGGCTACTTATATCAACATGGTATACCATCCTTTTGGTGATTCCATCCTAAGAACTCCACAGTTTAGCGTGCTGACCGTTGAGCAATTTTAGGATGGGTGACCTCCTGGGAAGTTTTGAAAGTTTTCTAAAAATTTCCCAAGAAGTGTGTGAGTGAGGACAAAGCGTGCTAAAAGGACTCGTGTTAATCTGTGGGGCCAGTTGATCAATCTGAAAGCGCTTCAAGGTAGCCCTAGGGTGGTCGTGTCGACTCGGGGTGTTACATATATTATAAAGAATATTAAACATATTTTAATTAATTGCATATGACTAACATTTCTCAACCTGTAGAGTGACTTATGTGTTATTCTTAAAATGAGTTTCTTATTAGGTCTTGACCACAAGTAATAGTTTTTGCTTCTCAATTGACGTATATAATTTTAAGAGAAAAATTATATACACTAAAATACATTACTAATGAAAAAAATAATAATCAAAAGTCCAAAGACCTTCTTGTGTGATACTATGACAATAAGTGTAAACCGTGACAAGATAGAGTGCTATGTTTTACAATATTTGCAACTTTTTTTTCTTCCAACGAAAAATTAATTTGTTTATATTCTTTATATGTAATTTTATTTAATTTGTACACTGAAATTCAATACTACCTTTACATCATCTAAATTTCATAGATCAATATATCTTTGCCACATGTCTGGATTGAAAAAAGAAGGCATATAATTATTATCTTCTTCCCAATCTTTTTTTATTCTCTTTTATCATCTTTTATTGATTTTTTGTGATCACTTTAATGATCTTTGTATCAATTAACCATCATTCAATCAAGAATTAATTAATTCCTAAACCATGCTGAAGTTTCCCTCCATAGAGCGAAATCAAAATATGTCTGCATATATACACAAATATATGTTATAAATTACATATTTTTTATTTGATTACTTAATTACAATAGATAATAAAAAAAATTACCTCAATTTTGGGGAGAATCTTACCTTATCCTAAGGAAGGACATGTGACCACCTCTTATAACACAATAGTATCTTTGTCCCAATATTATTTTCCAACACACCTTGTAAATAATTTACCATAAGAACTGATAGAATTTAATGTGTTAACATGAAAATCAAGCTCCACCTCAAACTGGTCTTCCTTGTCTTTCAAACTCTTCCAACATCTTTCTATCTATATTTCTTTCCTGATCCCTCCTCCTAGGACCAAACACGTGAACATATTAATTTTACTATTAAGATAATAAAATTATAAAATTAATAGTAAGGAAAAAAAAGTAATAGATGAAATTGTATACCTTCTAAGTTACAACACCCTGAGCATCGTCTACGAGGACGTGACGGATCACAACCGTTGCCATCACCACCATGACCTCGAGTGATAACATAATTCATATAGAAACTATCAAATATTTTGATATGTAGAAACTATCCATTATGATGATAAATATAAATGAAAAAAGTGCAAAACTTGTCAAAATTGTAGGAAATAAAACAAGATGATCCAACAATATAATCGTGACTAGATTTAGATTAAATACATTTGATGACTAACTCTTGATCACCTAATGAGTTTGTAATTCTTGTAAAATCATTTTCTCTCTCACTTGTTAAGGAAAAGGTCCATCTACCTTGAATGTGTCACTAGGATAATCAGGGTATACACGTGTCGGTATCCCATGCAAAGACCTTTATTCATCATTAATCACTATTAATACTCTAGCTATGTTGTCATAGTATCTCATAAAATTTACACCCTCATTAAATCTAGAGTGTGGAACACCAGTGACAAACAAATATAGATATATAGTCACCCTTGACCATGGTTGTATAAATGGCAAGGTTAGTAAAAGATAGTACGACCTAAAATTGTATGATTCCAAATATGAATCCCTCTCTACTATATGATTTAACATATCTCATACCGATCTTATATGGTGCCTAAGATCCCCATCTAAACACATCCTAAAGTAGTACAGAGGGTAAGCGTTAGGTAACATCCTACCACTTAAAAAAAGGGCATAAAATCATGAACCCAAATATCAAGGCCCATTTTAAAGTTAATATTGACTTTATTTCATTTCATTTCCATTACTAATTAAGTTTAAAGACCATTAATAATTTAATGTAGAAATATTTTTTTCTAACTTAAATTATTATTATGACCAATTGTACACTTCCTTGTTATAATTCTATGGTATGTAAATTTATATTAAATGTCAGTAATAAGGAGATTTTCTTTATTATCACTATCATTACTATACTAATTCATTACATATTTATAAAAATAAATGCATATTTAATGAGGATTTTTTTCTTTTAATTTCTTTAATCATTCTATCATGTTTCCTATATATAATTTTTTTAAACAACACAAATATTTTTAATCCACTATTGTGTATGGGTCTAACTATGTAAAATTAAACAATATTAAAGCTTTGTGTTTTTTTTTTTAAATATCAGGTTCATTACTTACTCTATAATGTTATAGTTTATTTTTTTTATCTAAAACAAATAAATATTACAAATTAACCGTTAAGTATTATGAATATGACATATTCATAAATATTAACATTTTTATTATTTAAAGCATTTGTACTCATGAAAATATTCATTATTATCAACAACATCAAATAAAAATACACACTCAGTGTGAAGTAAAAGAAAAAAATAGGCAGTCGACAAATGATTAAAGAAGAATCTCTTATATGAACCTAGCAATATCATTACCATATCTTGATCCTTTGTTATCCTTTCATGTGAGCTAGGCCCTAATGAAATCAAAGCGGTCATAATTATTAACAATCATGGCCAATATAAAAATCTCTTCCATGTCTACCTTTTTTTTTTCCTTTTATTATACTTCCATTTCAAATTATACACTTTCATAGTTTAATCGGGCCCACAATATCTAGATAAGCATACCTATTAATTATTCTCTATGGTCATGACATCATAAATACCTTTTTTTTTATTTTTTTAAATCTCACAAATATATTAGTTATATAATTTATCGAGGGTCTAAATATATAGAATCAATTAATATTAAATAAGTAAAAATGATTTCATTTATCCTCATTAATTACTCTATAAGGTGAATTCTGGTATATTTGTTTTTTATATATCGATCATTATTTTTTTTATTATAGAATAACGAATGAAAACAAAAATTTCTGGTGATTTACCTCTCATCTTAAAATCATTTATCTTTCTATTAGAATTTACTTTTCAATACACTGTGAATCAACATTATATATTTATAGGTTTCAACTTCTTAATTAAGATGATAATTAGATAATCTAACATGCATGCCAGCATAATCAGATGTTAATTAAACACATAATCTAACAAGTACTACTCAAACATTAACATCCTCACCAAAAAAAAGTTACACATCACCAAATTTAATGTGCACTAACTAAAAAAAATTACATATCTTCCACCACAAAAAGCTCACACACATATTAATATGCCTGCTGACATATATATTAATGACTAAAATATTTATTACACTCTAACATACTAATATTTATTCTCATCTAACATATATATACTAACAATGACATATAATAATCTAATTATCCACATAAACTAATTAATATAATCTAATTACCCAATCATACAAAATCTAACTACAATAACATAATTTAGAAAATTATTTCTATATATATAATACACAAAAATTAACATAAAACAACAAATAAATACATACTAATATAAGCAATAACAAACTAACAACCCTCAAATACGTATAAACAAGAAACATATAAAATAATATCAATATTTCAAGTATTACAACGAACTCTAGCAAAATTATCGATCCTTTGGCATCACTAGTGTTGCTTCGGGTGGAGTTAGTGATGGTACACTCGTGGTTCCACCTTCAAAATAACAATTAGTTAATTTCAAACAAAACAAACACAAAAGAAATAAAATTAAGAGTAAAATAAACCTTTAAGAGGGGAGGAAATTTATGGATAAAGGTTGAAAAGGGAAAATAATGGGGGAGAAAGTTAAAGGAGAAGGAGAAAAAATAGTGGAAAGGGTTGGGGGTAAAAGTAAGGAACAATGGCTAAGGTAGAAGTCAAAGCTAGGAAATGATGGGCTAGGGTTTGAAGACAATTTATAAACACCCTTAATAACAATGATCTAGGTTGTCACTATTAAGGCATGAATCATTAGTGTTAAGCCCATAAATGAAATGATGTTATTTTGATTTGGCTTTACAAAAGTAAAATTTTCTTATTACTAAGGAACTAATAATTAGTATTAAGGAAAAATCATTGATATTAAGGATAATTATTTTTACCCCATTCCTTGGCAGTAATTTTCCCTCCATGGAATTTTTGCCAAAAATATACCTTATTTCCTACAATATTATCATTAGTATTAACATTTTATCTTTGGCATATATTTTCCAACATATTTTTAGGAAAAGATTTTGGGGGAAGTTTTGGCACCCCTTAACACTGACAATAATATTGTAGGTCATTAGTATTAGATGGCATTTTTTTTGTAATAAAAAATAGATTTGTGCTTTGACTTAATATCAAAGAATAATCATCAGAGTTAAGTTTTATTATTGATGATAGATAATTTTGTATATTAAGATCGTTGGTGTTTACCATTTTTCTCATAATGGTTCCTTAATATGAAAGCAATAAAGAGATTGACACTAGCTATTACATGGATCATCAACTAATAAATCCATAGTCCTAATGATTTCTCTAATTACTTATAATAATTAGGAACATATAAGACAACTCTTTTCTTGTATGAACTTTTAAATACTCATCAACTTAACTCTAATTTAGAATAGACTTCTAACTGTAGAAGCTAATAAATTTACCTCCCTCAAGGTGCGGATAAACTCAATAACTCTATTCTGCCTTTGATCTCCACAATGTGATCAATAGCACAATACAACTTAATAAAATGAATTGGTAACAAATAACTCTCAGTAGGATCTAGTCATCAGTACTAAGAAAACTAGTTCAATTATGACACCATCTCTTTCTCTATGCATTGAGAGATGTTGGTATATTTTTCTCTATAAAATTTAGGATCTCATAGAGAATGAATGTTCATGAATGAGTTTAGTTAAATAGGAAAATCTTAGCAAGTAAATCAAGAATCGGGAAATATTTTATTTGAAAATCTATTAACTTAGAAAAAAAAAATATTTGCCAAAGTAAAACATCACTCATTTACGTATGCATAGTTACATCCAAATCCATTATATCTTGTATATCAAGAAATTACTTGACACGATAATTCATCAGACATTTTTTCCCTATTTTCATTGAAAATAATAGCCAAGTACTTATCCAAATATTTTCGTCAAAGTATATTAAGGATAAAAATCAGAATCAAAACAAAAAAAAAACAATTAAGAATATATTTAGAAAAATATTCTATAAAAATAATTTGCAAACAATTTTTTTCCTATTCTAAAAAAAATCCGACATGTTAACAATAATCTATATTTAAAAATAAAATTATTTTATTTTGAGAATTTTATTGCATCCTTTAATAAATTTGAAACCCTTATTTTTTTTAACCTTTTCATTTCCATTTCTTAATCATTTCTCACACGTTCACTTTTAAAAGATCTTCTTAACCACTTTAGGCCATCACACTCCATCTAGATCATTATAATTCTTAAAAAAAATTAATAATTAAATTTTTTCTGTGTTCCCTAGGCTAGTTCAAAATTTTAATGAAGATCTCTATGAAAAAGTATTATTCATGTCCTAATTTACCCTATTTTAGTGTTTTAAATCCAAAAATGACCATTTTAGCTATCCAAAATTTATGAACTTTGGGAATACCTATATTTTAGTATTATTGAGCCCAAATTGATTTAAAACACTATATAGTTATTTTTTAATCTTTGGATTTTACAGTATATACAATAGATGATTAACCAATTATCATATTTTTTTTTCTAAAATATGAAGCAATAATTCATCTATTTCAATTGGATGCTTTTAATTTTTCATTTCTTCCATTTTCTTTACAAAAAAACTTATGGTAAAAACTCTGTTAATTTATGAAATCATCATTGTCATAATTTTTATAGCAATACCAAATTGTGCTTCTTTTTTTGGGTGTGCCATAATGCTTTTTTTTATATATATATTATTTAAATATTTAATCAAAATAGTAGTTAAAAAGTATAAAATTTACTTAAATAAACACCCACATTTCAAGTTTTTTACACACATACATACTTTTGTATAATAAAATTTCCTGAAAAATAAATAATATTTGGTTTATACGTGCATATGATTTATCGGATCTGATATTCGACATATTTAATCTTTTATAGATAAGATAGATCTACAATTTAAATTTTTTTTATATCGGGTCATAAAATAGCCGATAACATAAGTGATACGAGTGGATCGAAAGTTATACTTCTAAATTAACAAAACATATGGTAGTACTATGAAACCTGGTGCCCGCTTCCTCACCAAGGAAGTAAGACGGACAAAAGGAATAAAGATTAGATTCCTCCTTGCTATATATGTTGAGTTTTCCTGCACATCTAGCCAAGCGGGCAAATCCTAAACTCGAATGAGTTTGAGGATCCCACAATTAATCCATGAAAGATAACCGTTATTATACTAATTTACTAGGAATTAATTACAGTGAAGATACAAAGTTTTTACGATGTACTACGGTATACTTAATATCGTTGCTATTATTTTTCCAGCGATGTAGGACTTTTCAAGGGACTGGTCACTGGTAAAGGTATTTACATCATTGGTGCCTCACCGGAGGAATTTTTTTTGTTGAAATATTTAGTAAAGTATAGCCAAAAATAATATATTCATTATCTATGACCAAAATTATTAGTCTTCTTTGGGCATAAAAATATCCTGCTTTATTTTCTTCGGTTAAAATAAAAAAAGTTATTATGGATGGTATATTATTAGTAACCGAGACCTAAATTATTTTACTTTCTTTTATAGTAGAAAAATAACCTGTCTAATTTATTTAAGAGAAAGAGAAAAACGGTTAATTATTTGACAAATTATCGATATTAGAAGGTCCAACTGTGGTTAGTTTTGTGCGAAATAAAACATCTCTTCTATCATTTTGTTTTCTAAAAATAAATATATTATTACAATGATAATTTGTTGACATGGACCACTCTCATTCCTAAAATATAAACACAACAATTTTTTTTTTATTGTATACTATCACAAATGGCTTTTGGTTGAACACTATTATTAAGAATAAGAAGTTAAGAACATCTTAAATTTCAAAACTGAAAAACCCCTATCCCGTTTTACATGGAAGTCAAGCAGCCGCTTCCCAACTACAATCTTTCTTCTGGGCGCGGCTCCTCCCTCGTTCGTCTCAAACCTCAATCAATTTCTGCATCTTTTTTTTTTTTTTTTTTTTGTGTTTCTTGTTATAGTTGGTATTTAGTTTGATTAATTCATATCCACTTTGCCCTGGTGTTAATATTTAGTTACGGAGTCTATTCAATAGACTTAGGCGTTATTGGGCAATTATATTATTTTTCATCTTAATCATTCTTTTTGGTCGGTGCAATCCTTCGCTCGTGGTAAAAGTCTAAAGTAGTCTTATCTATCACAACCTACAGTGGTACATTTTATTTTATTTATAAATATAACACTAGGAAATCCGGACGCGGCTCCGGTATTCGTTGACTTGCATCCATGCTGTGAGAAAAGCGGAAGTGTAGTTGGGCCGGCATATCTAGTAACCTCTTCGTCAAAGGAAACTAAGGCTCCCTTTGGATTGGAATATAAATTGATTTAATCTGTTTGAATATTAGGTTAATAATTTTATTTGAGTGAATTGAGATTAATATTTCACCTCCGTTCATCCCGATTAACCTTATTTTTATTAACCTTCGATTTCAGAGATAACAAAAGTGAAAGTAAAAGAATAAGTAAATTTTTGACTTGATAGGATCAAAATATCCCTCAATATGACTTATTTATTTAATACAAGGGTATAAATATTTTTTTTATTTTAATCTTTATTTACCTCAATTTAAACGAAAATTTTAAAACATTCTCTCCGATTTACTTATGTTAGATTAATATCATCTAAATAATATTTTAAAATATTCACCACGATTCACCTCCATTTTCTTCACCTAAATTAATTTTTAATGTTTACCACTATCTTAATTCACTCCAATCAAAACATACCCTAATGACATCGCCGTGAAATTGAATAAGTACGTGACGTACGTCTAACGGGAATTAGCAAGGGCCTGTGTGAACACCTGAGATGTAAATACTTTAAAAGCAGCACTTTTTATTTATTTATTTATAAAAACAAGTAGATTACATGCTGAAAAGTCAAGCGTGTATTAGGGACAACGTGATGCATGTATGTTCTTCTCTCCGAAAAAAAAAAACCATCTTCGAAGAGCTTTACTTTCTGCGAGTTAATTAAAGACGTAAATAAGAATAAAAATATGTTATCTCCGACCTTCCTTCCGGTCCAGGAATCCCTAAAAGCCTGGCTTCTTACAAAGTATACCTACAAGAGTGATACACGCTGCCAGACCTTATTCTGGTCGGTCCTATAATTCACGTGATAGTTAGGGGTATTCAAATAGGTGGTCATGGTTTCATCCAATCCATAGTATTTTAACCCATATAATTTATATAATCCATAGTCTAATCCACGATGGGTTGTAAAAAATAATTAATAATTTTTAATCCAACCCATCATAACCCATGGGTTATACGGGTTAACCATGGATTAGCGTGGGTTAGTATATATACAAACAAGCCTATCTTAACCTTTATTATCACCGTCTCAGCCACCATTGCTACCATCCCTTCCACCACCATTACTAACACCGCTTCCACCTCCACCACCACCATAATTACTACAATTATTTTCCTTCCTCTCTTTTCTTTCTCTTTTCTTCAATTCACAACCACCGCCTTCAATATAATAAAATAATCATGTCAAGTGTCAAACATATTATAAAAGAACGATGATCACATTTATTTAGTATATTTGTCTTCTTTATAAAAATTTCTTTAAAAAGGATAAATTTTTTCTGAAATCTTTTTTAGAGGAATTTCAAATGCTTTTAATACATAATTTAATTAACATAAATTCATAAACACAATGGAATATCACTGATAAGCTTAAACATACATTTTCATATTTTTATTTATTATCACTTAAACGGTAAAAACAAATATTATCCAAAAAAATGTCGAACCAAATTATCAATGTACTGGGGGAATATTTTTGTAAAAGGAAATAACAACTCATAATAATAGTTTCATGAAATCTATTTTTGAGAAATCATTTATGACATGACTCAAACGATATTCGTACATGGAAACAAGAGGATATGAACTCCTCGTCTTAAATTCCATGCACATGACATGATTAAGTTAGTCGGTCAGAGTGACTTTTGGATTTTGAAATCTCAATAAATAGAATAGGAGATTTTTTTTTTAATTTTTTTAATTTTTTTTTAATTTTTAGCAATAGAATACAAGTAGACTTAATTTTAGTAGATCTAATTATATATATATATATATATATATATAATTTTTTTTGACGTTTCTTACCTTCTTCATTTACTAGATTTTTAAAAAAATGACATTTTGAGTTTTTTTTTTCTCATCCATATATATAATTTTTTTTTACATTTCTTACCGTCTTCATTTCCTAGATTTTTAAAAAATGATATTTTTGCGTTTTTTTTTTGTCCCCGTCTCCGTGCAATGCCACTGTAACATAACTACTCGCCATATTCCTTCACCGCCAGTGTTGCCTCTGACCTTCGCTACTCCGCGCAATTAATTATAATACCCCAAATTGAGTAGAGTGTTATAAGGATTGATTTAGCTACTTATATCAACATGGTATACCATCCTTTTGGTGATTCCATCCTAAGAACTCCACAGTTAAGCGTGCTGGCCGTGGAGCAATTTTAGGATGGGTGACCTCCTGGGAAGTTTCGGAAATTTTCTGAAAGTTTCTCGGAAAGCACGTGAGTGAGGACAAAGCGCGCTAAAAAGGACTCGTGTTGATTTGTGGGGCCAGCCGATCAATCCGAAAGCACTCCAAGGTAGCCCCCACGTGGTCGTGTCGACTCGGGGTGTTACAAATGGTATCAGAGCAAAACCGCGACTGTGAGCTGAACTTGGATGAGCCAGTCAGTCACCTAGCGAGACGATTCTTGGGATGAACTGTATTGAGACAGTCATTGGTTGAGGCGCAACGAGGACGTTGCGTTCTTTGAGTGGGGGTGAATATAATACCCCAAATTGAGTAGAGTGTTATAAGGATTGATTTAGCTACTTATATCAACATGGTATACCATCCTTTTGGTGATTCCATCCTAAGAACTCCACAGTTAAGCGTGCTGGCCGTGGAGCAATTTTAGGATGGGTGACCTCCTGGGAAGTTTCGGAAATTTTCTGAAAGTTTCTCGGAAAGCACGTGAGTGAGGACAAAGCGCGCTAAAAAGGACTCGTGTTGATTTGTGGGGCCAGCCGATCAATCCGAAAGCACTCCAAGGTAGCCCCCACGTGGTCGTGTCGACTCGGGGTGTTACATTAATAGACTCGTCAAAGTTTTTTTTTCTCTTAATTTGAGTAGATCTAATTTATTTTAATATATATATATTTTACGTTTCTTACCGTCTTCATTTCCTAAATTTTTAAAAAACGACATTTTTGCGTTTTTTTCTCGTCTCCATATCTGTGCAATGCCGCTATAAGATAACTGTTCGCCATATTCCTCCGCCGCCAGTGTTGCCTCTGACCTTCACTACTCTGCACAATTAATAAACTCATCAAAGTTTATTTTTCTCTTAATTTTAATAGATCTAATTTATTTTAATTAATATATATATATATATATATATATATATATATATATATATATATATATTTTACGTTTCTTACCGTCTTCATTTCCTAGATTTTTTTTAAAAAAATGATATCTTTGTGTTTCTTCTCGTCCCTGTCTCCGTGCAACGCCACTATAACATAACTACTCGCCGTATTCTTCCGCCGCCAGTGTTGCCTCTGACCTTCGCTACTCTACGTAATTAATTGACTTGTCAAAGTTTTTTTTTCTCTTAATTTTAGTAGATCTAATTTATTTATTTATATATATATGTATATCATATGTATATATATAATTTTTTTTTACGTTTTTTACCGTCTTCATTTCCTAAATTTTTAAAAAATGATATTTTTCCCTTTTTTTTCACCTCGTCTCCGTGCAACGTCGCTGTAACATAACTGCTCGCCGTATTCCTCCGCCGCCAGTGTTGCCTCCGACCTTCTCTACTCTGTCCAATTAATTGACTCGTCAAAGGTTTTTTTCTCTTAAATATATGTATATACATATACATATATGTGTATATATGTATATATATATAGAAACTAGATCATGTGCGCACCTATTTGTCTGTACAAACGTAGGAACAATTACTGGCCATTGGATCTAAATTAGATCCAACGACCAGTAATATATGGAAGATAAAAACACGGCCTTCTTTGCCGAGCCCCACCCCATTCCGTTTCGACCTTGCCAGCTCGCCGCGACCCCCATACCCCACTACGCCTCTCTCTCTCTCCATCGCACCTCTCTCCCTCCATGGCCATGGCACCTCGCTCCCTCCATCGCACCCTCCATCGCACCTCTCTCCCTCTCCATCGCACCCGTTTCTCTAGCTCCCCCTCGCCATTTCTACTTCTCCATCTCTCCATCGACCTGCTCCTCCCATATGCTGACAGATCGAGCGAAGTACCCGACCTCCCTCAATTTCCACTCGTCCTCTACTCCGATGAGCTTCGTACACCAGCAGACGAGCTCAGCCGCTGTTCTATTCGACCAGACCTCAGCTCCTCCATTCTTCAACCGCCACTACACTGCCACACACGAGACAATCGAAACGGCGGCATCACAACCTGAGCAGAGCTCCTCCATTCTTCAACCGCCACTACACTACCACACAAGAGACAAGGAGAAGCCGCAGCATCGCGACCTGAGCAGGAGGACAGAGGTATTCGATTTTTTGTTCTGTGTTTATGGTCGGAGGGTCAATTGGCATTTTGATAATTATAACGAAATTGAGTATTGTGTTTTTCCTTGAGTTTGATTTGGTTGTTCCTCTAATTGATGTAGATGCTACCTTAGGATTAAATTCTTTTTCTCTGTTTTTTTTGTTCCGCTTTCTTATGTGAATGTCATCGACAATAGAGTTATTTTTTTTTCTATCAACATTTGGATGAGAGGGGTATTAGTAAGCCAATTTGGATGATGATATCACGGTTGATGATCGGAAGGCAGGCAGGTGGGCAGGCAGCTGGTCGTATGTAATGAAATGTGAGGGAGGAGGTGGTCCAGCATCTTTTTTCGAATTAAGGTTCATAAAAATGGCCGCGTGCTCTATACTCCCTTGGTATTGCAATCTTGTTTTAAACCAATTTGGATTTTCAGTCTGAGCTCTCTCCAAGCTGTTTCCTTTTTATATTTTCTTTTGCGGATATCAGTATGATTTATAAGCCAAAATTGCACGCCCCCTACCAAATCGGTGCAAATTTTAGCTCTTATAATGATTTATATTTAATCGACGGGCCCCCATCCTCTTCCCTCCCAGTCCTTCGGGACGTGGTAGGAAGGAACTTGGGTATTGTTTTGGTGCAGAGCTGAAAGCTATACGGCCAATTTAATAAAAAGCTGGGTTTTGGACATTTTGGTCGGTCGGTTGGTATGGCTTTTGATATTGTGTAGTCCTATTTGTTTGTTGTACTGTACAGACCCCTTGTGCATGCCCCGCCCCTCCGAATGAAAGAATAAGTAATTATGAATCCCAGGACTTTTAACTTCGTTTTTCCTTTTGGTATTAGTATTATGTTGTGTTGTATTTGTTTCCGTGTGTCCCGTCTTGTCTATGCTCTGTATGAGACTTGTATGGTTTTGGCGCTATTTATTTTTTATATTTGGATGACAGATTTTGGCTTGAAAGACCAGAGTTGGATGTAAATTTTAATTGAACTTCATGAAGGTATTGGTCATTTATGCTTTTCGTTGTAGTTTAGATGATAGTGTAAGGTTTCTTTCCAAACTTGTATAAGGTTTAATTTAAGAAATTGTCAAATTTTGAATCATGGAAGATTGTTTTCCTTCTCATATTGTATAACTAAATGAATGTATATTTGACTAGTATGTTTATGGTTTACATGGTTTAGGGTTAAGAGGGTATAGAGGGTTTAGGGTTTAGAGGGTTTAGGGTTTAGGGTTTAGAGGGTTTAGGGTTTAGGGGGTTTAGGGTTTAGGGTTTAGGGTTTAGAGGGTTTAGGGTTTAGGGTTTAGGGTTAGAGGGTTTAGGGTTTAGGGTTTAGGGTTTAGGTTTTAGGGGGTTTAGGGTTTAGGGTTTAGTGGGTATAGGGTTTAGGGTTTAGGGTTTAGGGTTAGGGTTTAGGGTTTAGGGTTTAGGGTTTAGGGTTTAGGGTTTAGAGTTTATGGTTTTAGGGTTTAGGGTTTTAGGGTTTAGGGTTTAGGGTTTAGGGTTTAGGGTTTAGGGTTTAGGGTTTAGGGTTTAGGGTTCAGGGTTTAGGGTTTAGGGTTTAGGGTTCAGGGTTCATGGTTTAGGGTTTAGAGGGTTCAGGGTTTAGAGGTTTTAGGGTGTAGGGTTTAGGGTTTAGGGTTCAGGGTTTAGAGGGTTTAGGGTTTAGTGTTTAGGGTTTAGGGTTTAGGGGGTTTAGGGTTTAGGGTTTAGGGTTTAGAAGGTTTAGGGTTTAGGGTTTAGGGGGTTTAGGGTTTAGAGGGTTTAGGGTTTAGGGTTTAGGGTTTAGAGGGTTTAGAGGAATTAGGGTTTAGGGTTTAGGGTTTAGGGTTTAGGGTTTAGAGGGTTTAGGGTTTAGGGTTTAGAGGGTTTAGGGTTTAGGGTTTAGGGTTTAGGGTTTAGGGTTTAGAGGGTTTAGGGTTTAGGGTTTTGGGTTTAGAGGGTTTAGGTTTTAGGGTTTAGGGTTTAGAGGGTTTAGTGTTTAGGGTTTAGAGGGTTTAGGGTTTAGGGTTTAGGGTTTAGGGTTTAGAGGGTTTAGGGTTTAGGGTTTAGAGGGTTTAGGGTTATGGTTTAGAGGGTTTAGGGTTTAGGGTTTAGGGTTTAGAGGTTTGGATATTTGGTTTGGATATAGGTTTGGGTTAGTTTTTTGGTTTGGTATTATTAAAATCTTGAATCTTGAATTAATTTTGATCTAATGGTTGAGATTGGTTCTTATGTTTGTATAATAAAAAAGGTTTGCATGTGAACCTCACCCTATATATATATATATATATGTATATATACATAAATATATATATATATACACACACACACACCTGTATACATACATATATATATTTTTTTCTCTTAAATATATGTATATACATATACATATATGTGTATATAGATATTTATACACATATATATATACATGTATACATACATATATATATATATATATTTTTTTTTCTCTTAAATATATGTATATACATATACATATATGTGTGTGTGTGTGTATATATATATATATATATATATATATATATATATATATATATATATATTCTCTTAAATATATGTATATACATATACATATATGTGTATATATGTATATATATATGTATATATGTACCATCTCTGTTTCCTAGATTTTTTAAAAATGATATTTTTATGGTTTTTCTAGTCCCTATCTTCTTTGAAATCAAGAAACCGGTTTCTTAGACGTGCTTCTCCTTCCAAATACCCTGGCGTTAGAGTCCTCAGAGCTTGAAATATCGGATTTACCGACGAAAAATCTGAGCGGAATTTTGAAATCGGATGCGGAAAAAGCTTTCGAAATTTTTAAGTTCATGTTGTTAGATATTCTCAGCTTATGGGTTACCATGGCAACCCATGGCCAATTATACTTAAACCCAAACTAACCCATGTTTAAATAATATGTATATGGGTTCAACCCATAATAACCCATTTAAAATAATGATCCAACCCACTTATATTATAACTTAAGTTCATGGGTTGGATTATAGCTTACCATGACAAACCCAACCCATTGAACAGGCCTAGTGATAGCACCTGACTAGCCACTAATAGGAGTACAAAAAAAAAATCCGTAGATTGCCTCGATGGGAAATTTTCATTTATTATAATTAAAATACAAGGTCTTTATAACATACTCCCATCAATTCAAACTCATACTCCCCCTAAGTTAATATAACCGATATAAGTGGCTTTCAATATTTTTTTTATCTAATACATAAAACGAAAAGACTTTGTACGTATCATAAATTAATATATGAAAATCAATATTTTATATAATTATGCTTATATTATTTTCTGCTGCATGTTCTTAATATTTTTCTTATGTAAACAGATAATAAAATTGCAGGGTGGAATTCTTAATACTTAGTCCATGCATAATTAGTATAGATATTAATTACTGGCACAAAAAAAAAGGCTGCCATTTATTACCACCTTCCTCTTGTGTGTGATGATATAAACAACCATTGTGAAAGTTTCCCAGCAGTAGTGATCGATTAATGCGGAAGGAAAACAAGTCTCCCGCCCAGCTTTGTCTCAAGACTCCCAAACCAAGGAATAATATAAGTTAGAAATCAAACCTTCATTCTTTCTACGTCCGAACCATATTCTTGATTTCTTTCTATATTATAATAATAATAATAATAATAATAATAATAATAATAATAATAATAATAATAATAATAATAATAATAATAATAATAATACTATATATAGTTGCTTTTGTATTACATACTACTACTCTACTGGAACACATTTTGAGAGGGAGGGCAGGATTAAAACCAACACGCCGGAATCATTATAGAATACTATTTTAGTCTTTTATTTTTAATAACTACATACAACAACCAAAAGAGGAAAATAGCTACTAGTGTTCAAAGAAAAAGGAAAAAGAAAAACAAGCGGAGAAGCAAATTTACATCCTGGCTCTCGAAACACACACACATATTTGCTAACAATAAAATAAAACGACGTTACTGGAGAGAGAGCATCAAGATGTAGAGCCTATCATATATGCGATCAAAGAACCGAAAGCAGCCGTATCTCATGGTTCTGCTAAATATCAAGGCCCCGCAAATCCCCCAGAATCCAGTCGCAAACCCAAGGCCAACACTAATATACAACCCTGTAGAAACAAACCAATCTTCTTCCTCTCCATGAGTGCCATCATCTACATCCCTTTCTTGCCCAGGGGACTCCTTTGCCGCTCCCTCATCCCCTGGACACAATTCCGGCGGCGGCTTACCACAAAGTCCCGGAATATTTCCTACAAATGATGTAGCATCAAAGCTTTGTAGTTGAGTTCCGGTCGGTATTCTCCCAGACAAGTTGTTATACGACAAGTTCAAGTTGCTCAAGGAGCTCATATCTGCAAAGCTTGTAGGAATTTCACCAGAAAGCCGATTCATCGACAGGTCTAGAAACTGTAAGGACTTCAATCGACCTAACTTTGAGCTCACCGATCCTTCTAGTTGGTTTCTTGACAAGTTTAGTGAGATTAATGCGACGAGGTTTGAAAGGCCACTTGGAATTTCCCCTTCCAACTTGTTACTCGACAAATCGATGATCCAAACTAGACCCAAAGTACTGTTGTATTGGGCCTCAATTCCATTCCGTATGAAGGAAGCAAAGTCGAAGAGTCGTTCGTGTAAGTCAGAATCGTCTAACATATAAAAAGTTTCGTCAAGTGCTGACATGCCCATGGCTGATAAGTTGGACAAGCAACGCGGTATAGTACCAGATATATTATTTGAAGAAAGGTCAAATATCCGCATTGAAGATAACTTACATAGCTGGGGAGGGAAGGTGCCAGTGAATAGATTATTTCTTAGGATGAGGATCCCAAGGTCAGGCAGGCTATTCCCAATCCAATGGGGGTATTTTTCCTGATAGGATGTTGTTTGTAGTATCTACATGAAATAAATATCGACATCTCCTCAAGGAGGATGGTAGATGCCCGTGAAATCTATTATTTCTCAGATGCAGCGCCGCTAAGTTTTGAAGAAAACCTAAAGATCCAGGAATCTTTCAAGAGAAGTTATTGTTGGATAACACCAAAGTGCCTAAGCCATTGCCTTGCTTCCAGCAATCAGGAAGCTCTCCTAAGAGGAAATTATATGAAAGATCAAGAAAGGACTCCCCGGTGATAATGTCTCTGCCAACTTCACACAGAAAAGGAGCAAACGACCCAGAGAGCTTATTTTTCGAGAGACGTAGACCGCCAGCGGTTCTGAAAAATGATGGTATAGGATCCTCTAGAAAGTTGTTACTCAAATCTATGAAAGGAGCATTCTGGAACAGAACTGGAGAATCTGCCAATGTGCCATGGAATTTATTATTTGAAAGCCACAACTCGGATGCTCCAACGGATACATTCCAGAACCATGCAGGAATCGATTATGAAATTCCAGTAGATGATATATCAAGATATGAAATACTTCCCCAATTCTGAAGCCATCTTGGGAATTGAGGCCCCACTTTGCAGTTAGTCAGGAACAACGTATCCAGCTTA
Source organism: Tamarix austromongolica (assembly GCA_039764185.1). Taxonomy (NCBI): domain Eukaryota; kingdom Viridiplantae; phylum Streptophyta; class Magnoliopsida; order Caryophyllales; family Tamaricaceae; genus Tamarix; species Tamarix austromongolica. Next base: position 65,424,795 of record CM077813.1, on the reverse strand, counting down.
AAAGGAGGAGTCCAGTTAGCACTTATATCTAAAACCACCGAGTTATAAGACAAGTCCAGGTACACCAAGGAGGAAAGGTTTAGGTGAGCTTCAGTGATTTTACAATTAAGAGAATTTTTACCAAGATCCCGCCTGCCAAGCATGGAAAGCTTCCTTATACCTTCAAAAACAGGCAGTGAACCCGTCAAGTAGTTGGAATTTAGTGACAGAGACTCTAATGATTTCACTAGGCACCCTGATAAAGACTTGAACAAGCCAAGAAGATCTTGCGTAAGGGAGTTGCATGAAATATCAAGTGTCCGCAATTGACATAAGCGTTGAAAGGATTTGGGAATCTCACCATCAAGTTGGTTATATGATAGATCAAGATATAATAGATGACTCAAATTGCCAATGAAGTCCGGTATAGGACCTTGCAGTTGGCTACCGTAAATATCAAGGTGGGAAACAGAAACCAATTTGCCAAATGCTTCTGGTATAGGACCTTCTATGTGATTACTATAGAGACGAACCTCAACAAGGCTTGAGCTAAAATTAAACAACCATGGATAAAATGCTTTTTCTGAGAGGTAATTATCAGAAAGATCAATATATGTTAGAAATTTGGACATATTTGTATAAATAAGCGATGATGGTGTCTCATCAGGAAGAGTAGAATTTGATAGATCCAGGTATCTCAAGGAAGGGAGGTTACAAAAGGCATTGGCCCAACCAGTAGCTTATGAGAGGTTCGTATTATCGAGTGAGAGGTCCCTCAATGAAGAGAGTGAAGAAAGCCATGCCATAGGATCTTTGGTGGACAATAGATAGTTGTTGCTGAGATCAAGGTGTCGCAAGCTTGAGAGGTTCTTAAGCTGGTAAGGAACTTCACCGACAAAATCAGAATTTGAGAGATTAAGATACCTTAATTTATAGAGGGAACCAATGAAACCCGGAATTGTCTCGCCTCCAAAATCATTGCCACTGAGGTCCAAATGAACAAGATGCTCCAACACAAGCAATGAAGAACTAAGACTCCCTGTCATAGATTTACGCACTGGTGGTGAATTTACTAGACAAACATAATGATCACAAATTGTATATGTACTTGTTGCTCGAAGATCAAGGCCAATTACGTGATGAGTAATGTTATCGCAATGAACATGGTCCCACCGGCAGCAATCTATAACCCGATCGTCATGGCTCGTCCATGAAGAGAGAGAGCCATATTTATCGACTAGATTTTTCTTAAATTCTAGAAGAGCCTGTCCTTCCCTCTCAATGCATTTGATTTCATCAAGCTTAGTTGCTGAGGTAGCAACAAGTACACTGAATATCAAGCATAAGTGTAGCAGTAGGATGGCTGCTGCCATTGGTTTTTTGGCGTACATTTTTTAGAACTCCTAAGATTGCTAAGCTTAAAGTATGTAACAATTCTCGGGGGATTCTTGAGAGAGGGAGAGAAAAAAATAAGCGAGTTGCTTTGGATGGGCTTGCTATTTCTTAAATGGCGTACTTATAAGAAGGGTAGAGTATGAAGTGAAGGCACAGTGCTGAACTCTTTTTTGTCCTATTCGTGGAAACCAAGGCCCTTCATTAGCCTGTAGTTGTAGTATATATATTGGGATTTAGTTGAAGGAATAAGGCTTTGTTCAGATGCGATGGTCTAAAGCAGGAGGGATTTTACTTTAAAAAGAACTTATGAAGCTTTTCTAGATTAAATAATTTTATAAGTTCTTAGAAAAATCATCAAAGCTATGGGGTTTTGTTCCTAGGGTTTTCGATCATAATCAAAGGTATGGGGTTTTCACATGTTGAAAAGTTATTGTAAACTTTTTTCAGAAAGTACTTGAACAGGTTTATCCATCAGGACTTCATTAGCACATAAAATTTTCATAATCCAAACAATGCTACGAGATTTTTGGCTAAGAAACGTGTCATTTGGACAAATTCATCATGGAATTGAAGAATATTAGAATTTGCGTTGATCCATTTAGGTAGGGAAAACTAGAAGCCAATTTTCTTCTCTAAAACTCAAACCCTCCCCCTAGGGTCCTTCGTCATAATCTTCCAAATGCTGCCTTGGCTTGGGGACGAGAGACACATTATCATCTTAATCAAGCTACATCATCAAATGAAGGTCATCAAAATGCTTCTGGTCATCCAAGACATAAATAAGGTTATACAAACAGTAAAAACCGTATGATTGTTCAAAAGCGGCCCCAAACTTGAAGAAATAACACCCCTTTGTAACTAGCTAGGGGCAAGGACCAAACATGATTCCTTGTTTTGTTAATCAGTCAAACTCAAATCCCACAACATTTCATGTAATGAAACTTCTTAAATCAAAATTTCAAGTTTATCACCGTAACGAGAGCAGTTTTTATCCATCTCTACTCTTTCCAACTTTTCATGAATTTTAGTGGAGAATTTTTTTTTTGGTGAATTACAGTTAGGTCTATTAAAATAGGTAAGAACCTATAGTATTACTAGTACATACTTAATAATTAGCGCAATATTACCCAGTGATATACTACAAATAATCATCCCTAGAATCGCTGATTCCTATTTATATCGGAAATCACCTTCCCCGTCTCCTGACTCTAAATATGAAATATCTTCATCAACCCATTCCAATTTTAATTAGGTTTTGTTCATCATCCTCATGACTAGCCTCCTTAACCAAAACCAAGACCTGGTTATTGACTTTGGCCAACATGGGTGTCGAGTTATCTACTCGCCAATAAAAATTGTAAAATTAGTAGTTCGGCTTGACATTTGAAATTGCTCTGAAGACGGAGCGGGCCGGGCTATCAAACTTCAGACCAACATGCAATTTGCGGTGAACGACCCTTGAAACAAAAAATGCATGCTTTACACCGAGGCATTCTAGTTTTGCATTCACACGGTGGCCCCACAAAATCAGCCAACCAAAAGGATGATCTGCGACTTCATCAATTTTCTTCGTTATGGGTCGGAACGCAGAAAAGGAATAAAGTAAAAGTGACCGCCAATCTGCACCGCCAACACAACCCACACGACGATGGGGCTGCTAATAGGTTTTGTACTAATGCATTCGGGTAGGATACTAGTAATGGACTAAGCTAGGATGTTTTATTGTTAGTTTGCCTATAAATCTAATGTTTGTATCCGATGAGTTATTTATGTTGGTTACTATGAGACAACCCAAGTTTCCTTCATATATGTGCATGGTAACTTATGCGGCGTAATTATTTAATACCAGACTCTTTACTTTTCTCTTCACATGAGTTTCCATTTTACAAAAAACTAAAAGTATGAAATAACAAAATTTATACGGAATTATGTTCATCAAATACTATATATATAGCATCTTTCGTGTCTCTAGCCATTGATATAATTGATTGCTATTATCAAGTTTTGTAGAAACGACAAATGAAACGGAATTTGCCGGTTCTACCTCTTATTTTTCAAACATGATGGTGCATGCTATCTTTATGATAAATAGGAATAGGGACCTTACTTTATTCATCTTCTTCGCACTTTGATTTTATACTGAAATTACACAAAAAATTAAAAGATGAAGCCACAACTCTCTCTCTCTCTCTCTCTCTCTCTCTCTCTCTCTCTCAAGTATGTGTATGCATGTGTATTTTCAACTTTATTTTCTATATAGCACACCATTTTTGTGCTCTTCCAACGTACATAAATTTAAAGAGTTGGTATCATAACCAACTCTTTATTGTCCCTCCTATTTGTTTCAAAAATTAGAATTTGAGATAACAAATTAATAAAATAATAATTTTAATTATCTCCTTTATTTTTTTTTGTCACATTACACACACATGTATGCATCCATATATATTTACTTAATTCTAATTCTACCATCAAGAATTATATAGAGAGGTATTGGTTAGACTTAGTTGTTAACATATTACCATGTAATATAAACTTTATGGTCAAACTTTATAACTAATTAATAAGGACCACACTTTAAGGTTAATATATATAAAACACTTTATGATTAATATAATAACAATAACAAAAACAACAACAACAACAATATTATTATTATTATTATTAAACTAATTTATATTAATATTCTCTCACTTCGTCCATATAAATAAGATTCCTCTTAAGTTAGTATAAACTCAATAAAGTTGAAGACAAGCGTCGACATGACCCTCTTGGGTGGTCATTCTGACCATTTCAATGGCAACATGACCTTGAGGTGCCCACCCCACCTATGTCAGTGGGAGACTTGCACCACCTAGAAATTATATATTTCCATCGTCTTTTCCCAAATACCTATATATAATTTCTTCTTTTCTTTGACGGTATTATGGTGTAAATTCTCTATTAGTTTCCTATTATTCTTGAGATAGATTTGACAGATAACTTGTATATTGAGTGATTGATTCATTATTCCACTTGTATTTCTTGAATTCAAATGTTAATAAGATCATCAATTTTTTCCCAAATATTTTTCTTGATTCTTTTTTCTATTAAATCTTAGAATTTCTAATTCTATTAGATTAGGTGTTGTATGTTCCCATTGGTCGATCCCCAACACATTCCAACCTTCGCAGCCATCATCACTCTCCTAACTCCATATCAACTTCCTTCCTACCTTATGATACCTTTTTAGGTTGGAGATTATATTATCTACTCTCTAAGAAAGTTTTCAAAACTAGGTTTCCACCATAATTAGATTAATAAGGCTAACGGCTTTTGGCAGCTTGAATATTATCTTATTCCTGACCTCCTAAATTATCCCTATTAAAGCAAAGAAAATAAAGTCCATTTGGAGTTGCTTTAAAATATGATTGGTGAAAAAATATTACTACTTTGTTTGGAATGTTTTACCACAAAAGCTTTTGTAAAAAAAATTAATTGTGAAACTATATTTCCAAAAAACCTTATAGCAAGCAAATATATTGGACACCTAAAGAATTAAATGGAAGTGATGTAGATATAATAGGATTCACACTTTGAGCAATTAATCACTGATGGAAAAAATTTAACACTAAGCTCCACAACTTATAATCATAGACTCAGGAGATCCAAGTGAAATAGTATGGCTTAGTTCTTTGCTGGTCCAAAGTTGCTAATCAAGAGAATCAAGACTTGTCTGATTAAAGACAATGCATGAATATATAGATGAGGTTTAGGGTTGAGGAAAGGATGTATTACCCAAAACATGTCTCATTTATGCAAGACTTGGAATTATTTCGGATCATGAGTGGAGGCAGCATTCTAGCTAATATGAACATTTGGATTCATCGTCATTTTACTTTTTTAAACCATGTCAAATTTGGGTCCGATGGTTTGATGTAGATCATCGTGGATTATTTATTCTTTATGATATTGATTTGATTCATGTTATTTTAGATTTGGGTGGTGTCGGTGTTATTTCATCATTTTGGGATCGAGTTTTATGATATTTTATTTAAATTATGTGCAAGTTTTAATTAGGTTATTTCAAGATCGAATCATGTTAATTTATTTCTCCTTTTAGAACAAGTTGAGGTTTGGTTGTACTATAATTCATCATTTGTGGTTGGGTATGTGTTGGACAATTTAACCACTTTAATTGCCACGATTCATTTTATTAAAAGGTCATTTCAACTATTTTGTCTGCAGGGGAGTAATATGTTGCCCAATTATTTTCTTAACAATATAATCTAGCCAAGTACAAAATGAACTCAAACACGTGCATAACATTGTAGTGATGAATCGAAGAGACAATGCGTGGATAATCTATGAAAGCAAAGCAAGAAAAGGAAAAAGAAATATGGCATTACCATATCGGCTAAGATATTATCCAGCAGAAAGAATGTAACAGAATCTCTAAATTAAATAAAAATATTAAATCCTTGATTCTTAAATCTGTTCATTGATCAAAGTTATAGGGTAACGAACAAAAGCTGAGTGAGATCTTATGTGCTCTTCATCAACGAGTTATGCAAAGGGTATTACTTAGTTCCTATCTCCCCTAAAAAAGATGTTGTAGTTCCTATGTCTAGCCTGAGCACTTACTTTACTTGAGAGATTATTGATTGGAGCGGACTTATTATTGTTGATAGGCACGTATAATTCCCACGAATATGCCCCAACTATTTTCTAAAATTTCCAAAGCAATATCATGCCATTTTTTAGTTTATTTTTACTTTCGTATCATTACCTAATTTTTTGTAGATAACTAAAAGTTATTAAAAATCCCATCACATATTTTCTAACCTAACTTGAAAGGTTTTAATATTTTTGTTATTTTAATAAATTTTAAAATGTTTCATTTTTTAAGTTCTAAAATTCAAACAAAAGCTTAAAATTATTCAAATGATTAAAATACTTTAAAACTAACTTACAAAAATATGTAATATAAAAAATAACCATTTTTTAATATGATAATAAAGCTGTAAAGCATCGTGTGATTAGTTGCATGAAAATGCATTGATTTTGTCCACACTCATATATACTCTCCATTCATTACCTTTTGAACTGTATACTACTACTCTGCTAGAACACAGTTTGAGAAGAGAGAGTGAGGGAAAAAGCACAAATTAAAACGAATTCAAGGAAGCCTTATTTTCCATACCTTCCAAACCATGAACAATCCAACTCCCCTACCATCTTCTTCATTAGCAACTCCATGATTGGAGATTCAACACGGTGGAATCATTATAGAATATGATTTATTTATTTTTATTTTCCATAACTATATACAACAAACAAAAGAGGAAAAAAGTGTTTGAAGAGAACTATATAAAACTACATAAGAAGCAAGCATTCTCCCTACAAAAAAAAAAGAAAAAAGAAAACAAAAACAAGCATAAAGGTAAATTTTATCAAATGGTGTGTTATTTTATGTGTAATAATGTAAAAAAGTGTTATTTCATGCATATTTCATAATAAAAATGATTGTAGGATATTTTATGTCTTCACGATTGTTTTGAGTGATTATGTAGTAATTAATATTTTACATCTAGACAAACTTTGCTTATAAAATATTATTCATATCTATTAACATTTAAGTTACACATTGCAAAAAATTCTTGTAATATTTTATTTAGGTCTTAAATAGGTTGAATTGTAAACCTATAATTATATTCGATTTTATTTATGTTTGTTTTTATTTTGAACTTAAAATGTACAATATATAATTAAGGTATATATGTTAGCTAAAAATCATATGAAATGTGTGTTAAAAATTCTAAAAAATTATATTAAATTTTAAAATTGGTAAATAGGATGATGTGGAAAGTTTCATGATTTTAGGAATATTTTTGATATTTTTTTAATTATCTTGGAATCTTGCTAGTTCTTTATCAAGTCACTATTTTATGTATCAAACCTTGTTGGAAATTCATGAAATTTATATGTGAAATTCATGAGTTTGTAAACGCATAATTTATTGTAATTTTCTGAGCTTAATTAGATTTTTTCTTAATTGTAGCCTCTTTGTCAATCATTCCATCACTAAAAATAATCTATTAATCTTAATAATGCATGGAAGCTACGAAAATTACTCCCTATCATCCTTGATAAGATATTTATTTTTTCCATAAGTTTTGGACTTTTTAAAACCTTTTCTTCATTTTATTCATTTTCTAAGTGTATATCCTTGTGTTTATTTTCCCGCATTTCTTGCACTCAAACCCTTTAATTTCTCAAACGTTTGGCTTGATTATTGGGTTTCGTAACTCTTATACACCCAACATAATTTCACTTACACACTCAACCATCCTAACCTTTCATTTAAGTGTCAAACAAGCAAGCCCCCTCTTGCTTGGAATCAAATTTGAATAGCCTCCCTCCCCTCTTTATACCTCATTTTTCTTAATTTATTTTCATTTAGTGTTTCTCTCACTTGCTCCTCTTAGTTTCTCCTACCTCTCTCTTCACTTTGATTATTTTTGCTATGTGTTCTTAACTTTTGTTGAGCTTATAACCAATACCCATCCTCCTCTCCGGTTCCACTTTCTCTTATTTTTGCTTCTAAATAGTTTAACCCTTGTAGACTTGAGGATTCTTTCACATTCATCACTTTTTCCTTCATGGCTTATGATGTTTTCGAAGGTTAAAGTCATCACCTCTAGAAGGAAAGTTTCACTTACTAGATTTTTAGCATAAATTTAATTACCATTACTTTTAACATCATAATCATCCTATTAATGCTAGTGTCTTCCTCTTTGAAGACACTCTTGTTCTGGGCCTTATAGGTTTCCCCTATTAAAACAAAAGAAAATGCCCTCATGGATTTGCTTCCAAAAATTTATTAGGGTCAATAATTATTGTCTTTTACAAAATTCCCCCTTCCAAAAATAAAGTAATTGTACCGATAAGGAACTAAATATAAGTGACACAGATAAAGCGGGAGTCGCACATTGAGTAATAAATGGTAGAAGCATGAAATTTAATTACTGCTAAACAACACAACTTCCCATCTTAAATCTGGGAAGTTCCAAGGTGAAACCATGCGGTTAGGTACTTTGCTAGTCCAAGTTGACATAGTCAAAAGACTCGGGACATATCTAATAACTATCAATGCATGAAAATGAATGAGGCTTGGGTGTTAGGTGGGGTTGTATTAATCAAGACCTATCTCATTTGTGCAAGACTACGAATTATTCTACTTCACATGTGGAGGTGGCAATATAGGATCATTTTGTGGGTCATTTTAGATCACCATTTTACTCTTTCAGATCAATTCTAATATGGGTCTGGTGGTTTGGAACAGGTAATCATAGATCATTTTATTATTATTATTTTTATACGGAGTTTTGTTTATGTTGTTTTGATTTTGGCTTGTCTCTTGTTCTTTTATCATTTTGGATTGGTTTGTGTTATTTTATGTTTAGATTACTGGAGATTTTATCCTTTTATGTAGGGTTGTCTTGAGGTAATCTTATTTGAGGTTATGGCTATTTTTGTCTTTTGTGGTTGGGTATGATTTGGATTATTCTAATCTTGATTTTGTTTCAAGTGTTGCGGTTCATTTTGGCGTAAGATCATTGTAGTTATTTTATTAAGAGTAATATATATGTCACCTAACGATAGTTTATATATATATATATATATATATATATATATATATATTACGTATTTTAAAAGACAATAAGAAATCAATGATTACACATTATTCAGGTGTAGACAATTCTATCTACTACGTTGGTTGGCTAGCTCCATTAGGCACGCAGGGTGAGATTAATGATAGCAATTCACTCGTGGATCAGATTTTGTCACTTCATTTTATCCCATTATTCATTGCTGGTGAGAGCAGATTTTGTCACTTCATTTTATCCCATTATTATTATTATTATTATTATTATTATTATTATTATTATTATTATTATTATTATTATTATTATTATTATTATTATTATTATTATGTTTTGCAAAGAATGATTAAGAAATTTACTTTCGCATGTCTCACTACAATCAAGCCTGGTTCTTGTGATTGAAATGTTGTGGACGGGCATCTGACTTTGCCGATGCTCCTGACCGGATTAAACCATCTAGTGTAATTAAAAAAAATTATTGTTTAATTTAGAATTTTGTCGCGCGGAGCTAGTCTGTATATTTAGGAACTTAATTGTGGTTGCGACTTCAAATTCTTCATTGCATTGGATTCATACAGGGTAGGATCGGTGAAAATGACCTTTTTTTTTTTCTGGTATGACATCCGGCAGAGGAAAAAAGCTAAAAAGGAAGTTGACTTCGTATAAACAAGGTTGCCGAACAATTTCCTTTCTTCCTTCCCAAAAACTACGACAACAATACTCGAATAACCAGCAATCTACCGCATCAACGTTTTCATCATCTAGTTGGTGTTGCTTGTAAGTCTAAACTATTACTAGTACATTTTTTAAAAAGCTGTGAGCAACATATCAAGCAATCAATGGCATACGTGCTAAATTTACCAATTAACAAAATAACTTACTTGTCTTAAATCCGGCAAGTTCTGAGTGAAATCATGTGGTTAAGTTCTTTGCTAGTCGAATTAAGTTATTAGTCAAAGAGACTCAAGGCCTGTCTGATCGATGTCAATGCATGAATGAACAAGGTTTGGGGTTAAGGTGGGGCTGTGCTAACCAAGACCTGTCTCATTCATGCAAGACTTCAAATTGTTCCCGTTCACACGTGGAGGTGGCAATCCAACGTGTATGGTCATTTCGTGGGGTCATTTTGGATCACCATTTTACTCTTTCGGATCCATTCCAATTTTTTTAACTAGTTTTTTCAGTCGTACAATGTACGAAATTATATAAATACAAATTGTGAATTTAAGTTCTTGAAATACACAAAGGACTTTTTTTTATTATAATAATAAAAATATTATGTATTTTTAGGAGATAATAAGAAATCAATAACTCTACTATATTACTTTTTGTATTTTTTCTCAGATTTAGTTATGATGAAATTTCTTATTGTATATAAATGACGGTAAGGTTTAGCATAGTGAAGCAATAGGCAAAATACACAAGAGGCGAGTGAATTGACTATTTAAACTTTTTTTACAATGTTACTAAATTTCGAAAGATATTACTGTCAACTTTCTGTCTATGATGAGCAAATTCAAATAATGAGTTCCTCTTCTACCAGTATGTCTGCGAAAATGTTTTCGAAGTATTCACTTTCCTGTGTCGTATGGATTTATTCACTATAAGCATAAGGAAAAATAATAATGATATAGATCATGGAAAATAGAAAAAATTTATCAATATTAAGTTGTCAGTACTAGAGGGTTGGTAATAAGCTTTTCAAATTATAATTATATGAAATTTTAATTTTGAGACACATATTACCGACAACAGATCATCGATTATAGGTTTCCTGCCAATCATTATATTTTCAAATTTGAAATTATTTAAATTCAAAAAGCCTTGTTAACGACATTTTTATCCTTGGTAATAAATTTATTACAAAAAATTATTGGGTAAAAAAAATTCAAAAAACCTTACTGGAAATTTTATCTTTGGCAATAAGATTATTAATGAAGATTTCTGAGTACAAAAATTTTTTATCAATGATTTTATCTTTGGTAATAAGCATATTAACGATGATTTTTGGGGGAAAAAATTAGGAAAACCTTATTATCGATGCTTCTATCTTAGGTAATAAGCTTATTAATGATGATTTTATCCTTGGTAATAAGATTTTGTTTTTAAAAAAATATATAGCATGTGAAATTATAATCAAAATATATTATATAAAATAAAATTATTATAAATATTTAATAATATAAATAACATATTAAAGTTGAATGTTGTTATTAAAACTTAATTTACAAAATAAATATAATATTATTACATTTAATTTGTCAATACTAACATAAAATATAAAAACTATCTTTATCTTATTAGATAGTGGAGGCGGAGAACCTTGAGCCTATTTCGCCATGAAAGCTCTCATTTGTTGTACTTCTTTCTCCAAATGTTTAAATGTTGCTTGTTGTTTGGTTAGATACTCATTCAATTGTTTTTTTGCTTTACTCTACTTGAGATTTCCATTCTTGATCTTGTAGTACATTAGTCTGCATCCAACTCATGCGAGAAGCAACATAAATTAAGCTCACCTCTATATGCCTTCATCCCACACCTTTTCTATATCCTAGACGACTAAATAAGACATCCTCAAGTATTGGTCATTCATCAACTTCTGGAGATGTACGATCGTCCACATCTCCATTTCTAGCAGCCATTTGTGACAATGTTTCCTTCCATTTCCTTAACATTTTCTTTTGTACATGTAGTAAAGAGCTAGACATATATTATAAAGAATATTAAACATATTTTAATTAATTACATATGACTAAATTTTCTCAACCTGTAGAGTGACTTATTTGTTATTCTTAAAATGAGTTTCTTAGTAGGTCTTGACCACAAATAATAGTTATTGCTTCTCAATTGACGTATATAATTTTAAGAGAAAAATTTAATACACTAAAATACATTACTAATGAAAAAAATAATAATCAAAAGTTAAAATACCTTCTTGTGTGATACTATGACAATGAGTGTGTACCGTGATAAGATAGAGTGTTATGTTTTACAATTTTTTCAACTTTTTTTTTCTACCAACAAAAAATTAATTTGTTTATATTCTTTATATGTAATTTTATTTAATTTGTACACCGAAATTCAATGCTACCTTTACATCATCTAAATTTCATAGATCAATATATCTTTGCCACATTTTTGGCTTGAAAAAAGAAGGCCTATAATTATTATCTTCTTCCCAATCTTTTTTTTTATCCCTTTTATCATCTTTGTATTGATTTTTTGTGATCACTTTAATGATCTTTGTGTCAATTAACCATCATTCAATCAAGAATTAATTAATTCCTAAACCATGCTGAAGTTTCCCTCCATAGAGCGAAATCAAAATATGTCTGCATATATACACAAATATATGTTATA